>JAULSU010000002.1:4800000-6000000 GCA_030512335.1 Immersiella caudata | reverse complement strand
AACAGCACCAAGCCCATCTCCGCGCACCCTCTCGAATCCCGCCTCAAAAACTGGGAAGCCACTCGCGAAGCGCTCCGCATGGAAACTCTGCGCCGCACATACGGCATGGCGGAGCCCATCCGTCGGCAGATGGAATTGAAGATTACACGGGAGGGAACCTGGAAGCCTATGGCATTGGGTGGGGGTGTGAGAGGGAGCGTTCACGAGGAGATATTGAGTGGACGGGATGAGGTTATCGAGTGGGAGGATGTGTTTACGGGAGAGGATTCGCGGGCGAGTGTTAGTGTGCATGAGGAGATGGAAAGGAAGCTGAAGATTTGAGGACATCCAGTCAGGAAGGAAGAGGATGGGGAGGGGAGGACCCAAACGAGTCACATTGGGAATGTCTTGAGGCATGTTTAGTTGGGACTCTCTAGCGGGATTGTACGATACCTCTGGGTCTCACAAATAGAAGGCTGGCACAGGTCATAACGTCTTATCCACGCTGCTTCCCTCGCTTGCATCAGCTCACACTGGCGGGCTGCCGTGATTGCAACATCCTGGTAAACACTCAAGACAAAATACACTAGCTTATCACGGTACAACAATCTCGCTCTATTCCACATCGCTCGTTCCCAAAGACAAACTAAAGACATATATGCTAGTCCTGCAAAACACAGCTCTCCTATAGGCTTCCTCTGATGCAACAGGGTCCATAAAAACGAAGACTGGCCTGCTCCAATGCGCGATGCCAGCCTGTCCAAACGCCAGAGGGAATGTAGCAAACCCGAAACCACAACTAAATACGCAGCCAACTCCTCATAAGATAACGCAACAGCCGCCGCCGCCTTCCCGACTCCTGCCCTCGCGAGAGCTGGTCTTACCCTTTGCTGCCTCATCCTCCTCGAGCATGTCGGGGGGCCGAACGGACATGTGAACAATGTTTGGTGTTCCGGCGCTAAAGTGGTATTCTGCGGCGGTCAGCATAAACTCAAAAACCAAGGAGGAGGCGCCATACTCTTCAACTGCTCCTTATCATCCAACATTTTTCCAAAGAAGATCAGCCTTATGCTACTAGGGCTGGCCGGCTTCCCCTCCCACTCTTCTCGCCATTCCCTCAGAATCAACTCCTTCAGCTTGTAGATGGAAATGCTAAAAGGGTCTTTCTTCCCCGACTCCGTCACATCCGGGACGTCCACGTTGCGCTTAGCCAAATACTTCTCGTCGAGCTTGTACGGATGCCTCGCGCCAGTAGGGAGAAGAAGCGTGATCAGGCAGACCAGAGGCTCCTCGTCGGCGCCGGCGGCTGGCGGGTCGGACGGCCCTATTGACAGAGAGTCGCCCTCTCTTTGTGCCTCTGCTGCTGGGACCTCCTCCTTCGACTTTCCCTTCGGCGAGTTCTCGGCCGGCGCAGCGGAAGTTGAAGACTCGCCCTCGGCCGATACGACTACCGACAGCGCTTCCGTCGCTTCCTGTGTAGTCTCCTTACTGATATCCCTCATAGGAACGGCGTCGCTCGGCTGCTGCAATGCATCGTCCTTGGGCGCATCGGCCTGTGGCGGGTTGGGGGTCGCTTGTATCTCGGCCATGGTGTGTGTAGGCGTGATGCAAGATCGAGTGATATCGCAAGGCAAAGTCGAGGCGAATTGATGCTCAACGCCCGAGAAACCAGGCTGCAAAAGCGGCGTGGCAGAAAGCGGTCAATCGCCGGAAATGCGACGGTGGTGAAAACGCGGGCTGCGAACGTTCCGACGTGACCAGCAAACGGCGCTGGCTTTCGGCGAGACTCGATGAAATCCGCAAACGACGCTCCCCTGAGAAATCGCAGCGGTTCTGTATCCGGACGCGCCCTCGTCGTCCTGATTATCCCCAAGTAGTCTGGAGGCAGCGGAACGACACCAGACCGTTATCGTCCTGATTGGAAGCAGTGGTGGCGATTGGCTGTCGGGGTCCAAGTCCAGGCCTGACGTTGTACGGGTTTGGTTGCGAAAGCTGCGGCGGGTATCAACTACCGGTTCGGGGCCATGTAATGTTATGTACAAGTGCAGCGGTCTCAATGCGGAGGCAAAAATGAAGAGAAAACCTAGGACATTGGGATCCGGGCCCAAGTCAGCGACGGATCAGAATCAGACAAGCGGTGGTGGTCTCCCACAGCCCGCCCGACAGACCACTCGCGCAATCTCTCGGCACCGCTGGGCAAAAGGTGCGTGCGGGCGTCGTCCAGACCTGAGGCCACAAACGAGCGTGTGGAGCGCAACCGCGTCGAAATGCCGTCGGATACAGATGACAGAGACTCGATACACAGAGAAGCAATCGACCCAGGGAAATAACCAAGATTTGAATGGTGATGCAGCGGGAAGGAAAAGCAAGGAAGGGCTTGGCAGGAGAGGTTTCAATGGCCGGGAGCCATGAGCGTGAAACGGCAGGGCCCTAGACGCCCCGGCATTCCCGCCTTCCCCCCAGCGCGCTCAGCAGTCCCCCACTTGATGCGCTGCACCGCCAATCCACCCGCACAGACACGGACCACCAGATGTTCTGCCCAGTGGAGCCGGTGAACTTTGAGACCAAAACAATGCAGCGTCCGACCTCCATCATCAATGTGGAGTGGGTGCGGACAGTCGTGTATGAGGCTCGAAAAGCCGCGTGCGGCTAGCTCATCCCCAGGAATGCCAGCATTGCCGATGGCGCTCACCTCCCGAAACAGCCCTCCGCCACATTCCAGCAGAACGGGTCTGGATGACGACAGCTCACCATCGCAAGTATTGCCCGCGTGCTCACCATCTCCCCGCCGTCCGGTATTGCTCCCGCTGCAGTGACGCTGACCTTCCTCCTTCGTGCCATCTCCTCGCATCTGCCGGGACGACGCCACGAAATTGAGGCTGGCTGTCGGTCGCACAACGCTCGATCTTTGTATTAGACTAGACTACCTTACTTCAGATAGGCTTTGGCGCCCGCAGGAAACCCGGTGGGCTGAACTATAGCGGCGCGCCAAAGAAGGCGGTCCTCAACTTTCAAAACGGTCAACGGATGGGCGCCAAGAATAGAAGTCCCCCCGCCATTGAGATCACTGATCAGTTCGACAACAAGCTAGCCGTCCGAGCCTGCCGGGTGCATCCCGCTGGCAAGAATCGGGTCCTCCAGCTGGTTCCGGTGAGATGGTGGTTCCTGAGTCATCATGGCTTTCACCAACATAAGCGACCTACTTACCTTGGGGCAAAACCTGAACATTTGCATTATCCCCGCTCACCAAGAGTCTTGTAAAGCCGGAACGGGCTAAGATCCGACCTCTCGTATCCTCTCACGGCTACGAAGCCGTCTTGGCCGTCTCATGCGGCGTGTAGACCGGAAACGTCCTAGCTGTGATTGGGCGTTGAATCAACATACGCGTTGCATGCAGCACTACCAAGATCGTATGACAGCGAGCTAACGCTGTGGGGGAAGGAGGCGATAGTTTAATCGATGCAGCTCCGTGGTCACAGGGCCAGATGGCGTTTCCCAGCATGTCCATCTCCGCACGCAGAATGCAGTCACTGCCATGTTGCCCAGCACAACTATCCAACGTCAGGATATGGACAGCCTTGCAGGTTGTCCGGTATGTTGAGGGTCTGTGTACACAAATCTTCGGTGTCTAGACGTCATTGGTGTTGATACAGGCTCAATTATGTCATCAAATGCAAACCCGAACTTGATTGCTGCGGCTGGCATCTCCTCGGTCGATGAGTTTGGGGTAGCATTTGAACTCGAACTTCGGGGGAAACTCGGGCTGCTACAGCCATCAGGAGCCTATCGGGAGGAGAGTGTTCGGAAACTCTGTCGGCAAGTCTGTTGTGGGAAAAGTTACATCTCCGGGGAGTTGTCACGGTGCACGTCAGTGCTCTAAGGTGCCGGATCACCCGAATGCGGCCCTTCACGAAGCGCTTCGGCTGACAGACCAGACTCTCCTGTCGCTCGAAACACTAGAAACCTTTCTTCTACTGTTCTTCACTTGAACGACATGCCCAGCCCCTTGAAGTAGTGACGGACGCTCCCTTGCTGAGAATTGGTTGAGTCGTAACATTTTGCTAGTAGGATAACTTCAGCCAACTTAGGTGATGGAGATAGGGTAGCTAGTCGTGACAACTCATCGTCAAAAGAGCGACCGTTTTCAATAGGGCGGTGACCAAGAGAAATCAAATCTCGATAGGAGGCGCTGCCACGAAAGAATTTGACAGATGTCGGGAGCCGTCATGGTCTACCCAGCCCGAAATCATTAGCGACTTCAAGCGTTGCGAAGCAGCGGGTTGGAGATAATTTCAAACATGACTCGAAACTTAATCAAAGAAAGTCTGCATCGGAAACTCCTCACGCTGTAAGGTCCCTCGCTACCCTCAGTTTCTCGTTATACCGCGTTGCCTGGGATGCTGTTGTCATACCACAGTTGAAAAGCTCAGTGTGTCCGGAGCAACATCCGTGACTACGACACAGACCGGAAATTAGGTGCTGCTCTGCTCAACGCTCTAGGCGTGGGTCGCGCTCAGCGCTCGCTGTATCTACCCCAACGATAATCACCATGAAACCACATCAGGTAAAACAAGGTTGAACAGCAGAGAAAGCGGAAGATGCATCGAAGCTGATCGGCAGGGGACAACATATGAAAAGGCAATGCGGGCTGGCTGCGGCCCGGGTGACACTGTCCCTCCGCGAAGACGTGTTTGCTAGGTCGAGAGCCTCGTGTCACCCGACGAGCAAAGGCCCGGCGTGGCATCCTGCCGTTGCTGTCCTCTGAACCCACATGAGAGAAATTTCCCCCTGCCAGACCGGACCTGCGCGGTTCGGGTTCCAGCAGCTGGCCTCTGATGGAGCAGTGCGTTAAGATGGGAAGGCTGAAACTGGGAACAAAAGTTTGCGCAAGATCCCGTTCTGGAATGATGCCATGCGTTGGTAGCAGGGGGAGATACTGGAGCAGCACGATGGGCAGGGCAATCTTACCGAGAGATTGCGTGGGTTGCAACGGCGTCCGAATTTCCTGGTGGACTGGCTGGTTGTCATCCGAAGTACATGGTGTCCGTTTGTTTTGTGAACTCCACTGCCTCACGCTCCTTCCTCCTTTCTCAACACCACGCCCACTTCCTTCCTTCCCCCACCACCACACGAACCTGACAACTCGCTCCACGCAAGGAATCAAGCTTCTGTTCACCATCACGCTCGTTTTTCTCCACAGAGTAAGTCATTCCTCTACAACTATCAGAAAATGATCCCGAAGTTGCGAATATTCTGTTCTGCCTCCTGCTCAGCCGCGTATCTTGCTGCCACAGCGAGATGCGATGGCAAGTTGGGGATCAGGCAGGTGACTCGACTGTTTTATTCTCTCTTGGACGAGTGATTTCAATTCATCGCGTCTGAATTCACTTGCTTCACTTCTCCATCTCATCCAACAGGTTGCCGTGGCCAGGAATATTTCTTTCCCTTTGCTGCTGCTCCCAAAACTGGGCTCTTCCCAAGCCACCTGCGCTTGGAACTATCCTCCTGTCACTGCTCAACCACCCTCTCATCTGTCTCTACCGATCAACCTCCCTCGTTACTTCTTTCTTTGTCACGGTTCACTTTCTTCACCGAGGGAAATATTAACGCCAAGCAGACTCACCTCACCCCATCTCGCAAAGATGATCTTCACTACGACCTTCCTCGCTACCATTGCGGCCTCCGCCACCTTCGCCGGTGCCTCGAACCCTGGTGCGCCCAAGGTCGCCAACTTCGCCATTCGCAAGGCCGGGCCCGACATCGACAGCCCCAAGGTGGAGGGCAGGCCTGCGACTGTTGATGAGCTTACTACCACTGTCCTGTCCACTCTCACCGTCCACGACACCACCTCGACCATCATCATAAACACCATCATCGACCCCTCGATGCTCACAACCATCACCGACTGCGACTCCACCACCGCTCTCCCCACCACCGCTGCCTCCACCACCGCCGCACCCCCCGAGTCCGTCATCACAGTCACCTCCGCGGTTGCCCCGGAGTCCATCGGCGCCACCAACACCACCTTCCTCATCTCCGGCCCCTCCTCCATCCCTGCCAACAACTCCCTCTCCTACTACACCTCCACCATCACCTCAACCATCACCACCGGCAGTCTAAGCAGCACCGTCACCGTCACTGCCTCCGGAAACGTCACCTACAGCCTGTTCCCGTCGAATTCCACCCTCCTCACGACTCCATCCCCGTCTGTGACATCCCACAAGACCACGGCTGCCTCTACCTCGTCCGCGGCCGCCACGGCAACGAGCAGCGTGCCCAACGGAGGATCCGCGATGGTGGCGAGCAGCAGCGTCACTCTGCTTAGCAGCTTGATCATGGGATCACTTGCGGTGTTTATGCTTACTTTGCCATAATTTCATACACACCCTTCAGTACTCCTCCAAAGCAGAGTCGCCATCACGGTTAGCAAGCAGTTCATCTCGGTATAATTTCGTTCACCCCTTCAGGCATACGCATCAACGCATTCGACTACCTACATCGGTAACAGCAGCGTCTCGACCATTACATCACGACAACGATACATCAGAGTTCTTCCTATTTTGACATGGGGGTTGGTGGATGTAATTTCATCGACTATCTAGTCTAAGGAGTCTTGGTTTGTTCTATGGGCATGAAGTGGGTTTGTCACGGCTGGTAAAGTTGAGCTTGGTTGAGATGGGTGGATCGGCAATGAACATGCTTGGAATGGATGAGTGTCATCAATGAGTTTGTACTGCTTCCGCGGATGAACGGAACCAATGGGAAAGTTCTGGCGTTTTCAGGGAAGGGACATAATTGGTAACTGGCACGGCGTTCGTTTTGTAGATACGGCCGTGAGGTGTGAATGGAAGTCTCCGACCCAACATCGCCATCAATTTTCATCGTGATTCTCTCGATTAAGTTCGTATGTCCGTCGCTATATGCAGATACACCAAGTGCTACGCCCCTTCTACCCCCTCTTCTTACAACAGCAGGTCATTATTGTTGGCAACTCCTTGAGCCGGTTGGTACACCGTCTGTGGTGCATATTGGTTGACAACATAGCCTGACCCCTCGTTGCCGTTCCCACCAAAGCTGTCCCCTTGCTCCTGGATACGCATCCCGCGCATCTGCGACGAGAAGTACTCGTCGGCGTCGTTAACTGCCTGCGCCAGGTTTCCTCCTTGGGTGGCGCCTCGGGTGTCTGTTCGTGGGTTGAAGTCGGCCGGTTGCCCGCCCATACCAAACTGGCTGAGGGACTTTTGTGCGTCACCGGGCACGCTACTGGGTGCCGGCTCTTCCTGGCGCTGCAAGGCGGGTGAGTCTTGTAGCCTGCGTGGACGGGCGTTCCTAAAGACGGTCTGCACAGGCTTGAGGTAGACGGTGGCGAGGGTGCCAACGTTGAGGCACATCTCTTCGAGCGTGACGGCGTCGAGGCGCTCGGACTCGGCGGTAATGGCGGGTTTCTCTCCCATGACGATGCGCTTAGCAGCCTCCATGTCGGTCGAGAGTAGTCGCCAGTACATGTATGCGCGGTCGCGAAGATCTGGGTTGTCCGTCTCCTCGGTGGCCCACTTGAGCACCTTCGGTACCAGCTCTTGTCCCTTGGTTGGCCGTTGGATGAACAGCTTCACCGTAGCCGTCAGTAGGGCAAGCTGGACCTCGACCGGCTCTTCGGCGAACGAATACAGGAAGTCCTCCAGCAGGGCGTCTGAGTTCTCGATGCGGCTGGCGTACTGTCCGATGACCCACACCATGGCAGCCTTCGCCTCAGCCTCATCGAGCGAGTCGAGATGCTCACAAAGCGTCCCGATGATGCTCTCGTATTGGTTGGGATATTTCCTGAAGATGTTGCGGATCACCACTGTCGCCTCCTGAACGATATACGTCACCTTGGTCGAAACCAGCTCTAGCAACAAACTGATACACTGCCTCGCAGCCGGCTCAATCTTAATGGCCAGCTTGCCGATGGCGCGTACCGCCTTGCGCACGAAGTGGACGTCGATTTCGGTGGCGTACTCTCGGAGCTCGGTCAAGACCTCGTCGATGTTCTTCTCGTTGGCGAGCATGAAGATGAGCTCCAGTTTTGTAACTTTGACGTAAATCGGGTCGTTGTATTTGCAGAAGAAGACACGGATGTCGTTTCGAAGCACCTCTGGCCGCCGTTGTAGGATGAGCAGCGCGTTCCTCAGGGCCAAATACTGAACTTCTGGCCCCTTGGCGAGCAGGGTGACGAGTGGAGGTGAGAGTTTGCGGCACAGGGCAGATATTTGCTTCTGGTCGGAGATATAGTTCATCAAATAGAGTACCACACGTATGCATGTCAGAACGACGGCCGAATTGGAGTGTGATAATCGAGGGGCGATGCGCTCTGCGAGAAGAAGCGCTTCGCCGGATTCTTGTGGCACGTATGACATGAGTGCCTCCAAGATATATGTCTGGCCCCATCTTCGCGAGTCAGCAGATACAAGGCAGATCAGAAGGGTAGAACCTACTCAGAGCAATCGGGCAGGATTGATACCATCTTGGAGGCGTTACTGTAGTCGATGGTGAGTTTAATAGCATCACTTCGCTCCCAGATGTCCATCAAGCTGGCCAGGGCACTCGCGACCACCGTAGGGTTGTCGTCCCTTAGCAGGTTGTTGAGCTTGTCGATAAGATCTGATGCCTCGACCATGTGCCTATCGTGGTCGTACAGCTTTGCGACGCAGAACGCCGCCGTCTTTCGAACATAGGGATCGGAGTCGCGGAGGATGAGCTTGACGATGGGCACAGTGGCTTCGACGAACTCTCGCACGTGGATATAAGACATGGTTCGCAGCGCTAGCGCTCGGACAAGGGGGTTGGGATCTTCCATATCCTACACGACATCAGTAACAGACCACCAAGACCAGCGTCGACAAACGTACGTGTTCCAACACCGGTATTGCTTTTACGGCGATCTCGGGGCGCATTCTTGCGTAGTTGACGAGGAACAGAAAGCACCTGTGCAGTCAGCAGCTGCCCAGCCAACAGAGACAGAATGACCTACATCTTCTTGATCTCCAGGCTCTGTATCGCCATGCAGCCAATGATGTCGGGGAACAGGGCGACCATGTCGTTGTTGCTCATGGTCATGTTGGCGACGATCTTCTTGAGCGCAATCTTCTTGGTCGTAAAGTTCTTATCCTTCTTGCTGCCGCTGTTCAGCTCGAGGCGCAGCTCGGCCACCTTGCCCTGCGGACCCCGAAAGGGGGAGTCAGTCGGCGGGGGAACATATGCCATGAACATCGCGACGGTGGGTTGTGCGGGCATGGCCGCGGAGGAGTTGGGGAGGGACGGGGGATCGTGTCTGAAATGGGATGTCTGCAACAGGCAAGGGAGAATATGCTATCTGCTGGAATGGGGGCTGTCACCCCTTCCAGACCGATAGCTTCCCCAACGGCTGGGACAAAGAATGTGACGGTGATGGCAATGGGGTAAAGGAGTATTAGAGAAAGGAGTCAAGGTGAGGCTTACTCGAGCAAACAGCTTGGAGTCGCCTCCTCCTTGGACCGTCGCCATATTGCCGACAACGACTGTGGCACTGGTGAACACCCGCGCTCCTCAGGTCTCTCTCCCACCCCAAAGCCCGGTCGGTTGCGATTCTGGTTCCCGTTCTGGTTCTGGGCCGTGGCTGCCGAGCAAATTGGGGCGCACGCAGAACAACAGTGTGTGCGATACCCCTCACGCCGAGGTGTAGGTCTGCTGAGGCCGCCCACCGCGCGCGCTGCCACTGCCAAACCCAAACTTGCCGATTCGTCACGCGCGCTGCAGGTATAAGATCGTGGGTTGCTTCGCGGGGCTTGATCGAGCCGTCCTGGATTTTATTGACTGACGGTTACGGTTGAACGCGGTGCTCTCGATTGTCGGCCCCGATCGCGGTTATCTGGGGGCCAGCCGGGCGTGCACGGTCCCTGAAAGTGGGCACAAGCGCGGCGGCCCACCGTGCTGTCGAACGGTCGGGTTCAACCGATGGAGCTCTTGCTCCACTTGAACATTACGTCGCGGCTCCAACAAACCCTCCACGGTCAAACACCTCACAATCCCGTGTCGCAATCCCCGTCGACCGCGTCGCCGCGCCCCTCATGTCCCAACTACAGACCTCCAAGGCAGCACCGAAATGGGTCGCCGAACTGAGCAATCCCCCAGCGTATCGGTCCAAGAATAACGGGATCCCTGATCCACCGGGCTATCCATCGCAGACTTCCGGATCCAAGGCAAGCCGCCCGCCTGCTCAAGCAGCTCGTTGTCGATGCCAAAATTGACACACGTTACAGAAGAAGGATGCCGCGAAAGATGGAAAGCCGCAGCGGAAAGCCCCGACGCCCGAGGAGATGGACACACTGAAGCTGAAGAAGGCATGGGAAGTTGCCCTTGGTCCCGTCAAAGGCCTGCCTATGACCGGCATCATGATGTATATGTCGGGCAACTCGCTACAGATCTTCAGCATTATGATGGTCTTCATGGCCTTCAAGAACCCCATCATGGGTATCCTCGGAACCAACCAGGCCTTCGAACGCTTCCAGACCGAGACCAACCGCGCAAAGATCGTTCAGGTGAAGCTGGCCTACGTTGCGATGCAGCTGCTAGCTTTGGCATTGGGTATATGGAAAGTGAACTCGATGGGCTTATTACCGTGGGTGCACTGGTTGGACCAACTTGCGAGCTTGACTGACCTCTCCCAGAACAACAAGATCAGACTGGCTGCTATGGGAAGCGCAGCGCGAATCCCTAGAATACGCAGTACCCGCTTTATAGACTATTAATTGAAGTCCAGCATGTCAGCTGTCGTCGAGGTCAAATTTGCCGTCCAGATCAACTTTTGTCGTCCAGTGTCGTCGTTCTTATCTCCCAATGTACAGGCAAGTTGCTTCGGGTGCGCACCAGCTCCCGCTGAAGGTTGCATAGGCTCTGCACCCCCCAGCATCCCATCCAGCAGACCTTCCCAGTTCCGAGTTTATAACTGACAGCCCGGGCACGGTTCGGAATTTGTGTCGATCGTCTGCATACCCGACGAACCCCTATCCGGCCAAATCTCAAACATCGCCAAATACTCATGTCAAGACACACATGCGCAACAAGGCGAGAAAGCGCGTCTTCGGTTCCCCCGATATCTTATGAACGGAATCGAAGGGCGCGATCTGGGATAAAAGGAGAGTTTATCTGCTGAGCCACGGCTCCGTGCGGCAGCTGTAGGGCTGACTGTCGACCGCCTCTGATCCGAGGCGTCCAATCTGTGTCTTGGACATGCCCTTAGCCATCTCGATCAACGGTAACGCCTTGGCCAAATTCGTATCCAACACCGGATTGCGGCACAGACGTGCAGCGATTGTGGGCCATTCAATTGGGGTTTCACACAAACCGCAATTTACCACGAAGTTGTTGAATCCTTCGCCGTTACTGCGGCTACCCAGGGCATAACAGAGTCACCAATCACCCTGTTCCGCTCATCCTGTTCCATGGGATTTAGGCATGATACAACGCTGGTGTCGCAAAAAGGAGAAAAAAATCCCACAGGTCAACTGAGGTCATTTCAACCCCACCAAGGCTTGCATGCATCGCCCAGTTGACCCTGGCCGCAATGACATTTGCAAACATACAGCCCCTGCACGCCGCCGTCGCGCAAGCACGGGTTTGAGACAGAACTGTGTCCCTCTTCAGAGTCACCCCGGCCAATGAACGGCCATCTCCTCACGGGATCTCACCTGGAACTGGCTGGCCGACTCCTACTGCCGGTGGTAGGCAGCAACATGGGTCATGGTGTTGCACGGCGTAGCACTGGACGGTGACTGCCCTTCATCCCCGTCCGTGCCTGATGAGGACGTGGTTGGGGGGGGGGGGGGGTTATAAGTAGGGAAATCCTTCAGGTTGCCTAACGGGAGTCATTCTGTCCTAGTTGCTCCTTTAAAAGGCATCCATCCACTCTCCTGGACGCCTCAGATATCGACACTCAATCATCACACCGAACGCTAACGAAGACGTATCACCGCAAAGATGCTCGCTGGCGTGGCTATAGGCCTTCGGGTCCTCCAGGTAGGATCATACTCTCCGCTACAGCGACAACAGGCTCGCTAACACAACGAAGTTCATCTTTGGTGTCGCAGTCCTAGGCCTGTCCGTTACCCTAGTCAAAGCTCAGGTCTATGGCTCTGCACCCACGACCACAAAATACAGCACATTCACGGGCGGCTTCGGCGTCTTCGCTGCCATTGTCGGTGCGGTCGGGCTCTTCATCGAGGCCATCCCCGACATCGCCAACATGGCCCTGGACGGCCTGTCCTCTGTCCTCTTGCTCGCCGGCGGCATCGCGTGGACTGTCGGCTTCCAGGGCGTGCAGTGCAAGGATAACGCCGGCAGGGATAACGTCGTTAAGATGATCCAAAACCCCCTCTTAAACCAGGGTGAGGATGGAGAAGGACGTTATGGGTTTTGGGACTACTCCAAGGAGGATGATGAGAATGGCAACCGCCTTCTCAGCAACTGCCAGAAGGGCTTCTCGGACCAGATCCTTCAGTTCGTCGCGTTTGGAATTGGTCTCGCCCTTATTGGAGTGGGCTATGTGCGCATGAGGAGGGGTGGAACGACGGCTTCCTATGTCTAAGCTGAGGCTTTCTCGATATCTTCTCCATTGCTCAACCAGACTGTCACTCCGCAGCCTCCCTGGTGCGATACGCCAACACCGAAGACACACAGCGATCACCTACTTGGTTTCACTCAATTCGTCGGTCCTTTCTTAAGACACCAAGACTCCTTCCTCGAAACACACTGTCCCCCCCGAGTCGCGCAGAACGGTCCGTCCCTGGGCGCACCCGTAGATATGTCAGCTCTGCATTCGGATTCACCAATTCGGCTCCACGGTTGGGTTACACTTTGAACGATGCGATGAATATGCCCTTCTTGGTTCTGAGATACTTGTAGGGTAGACGAAGCGTCGTTGGAGATCGTTGCGATACGATGCACGAGTTCGGAGGTGGAGGTAATGCAGGGATGCACAAGATGCGCTAGGCAGTAATACAACATGACCTTCCCATTCTTCTCCCCAAACCGTCGCAGTGGGCAGGCCTCAAAGCTATTCTGACAGTCTCGAACTCTGAAGGGAAAAGAAAAAAAAAAAGGAGGGGTCCTTCCATTAAAAATTGTTTAGGGAGTGGACAACAAAAAATGATGACGAGAGTGGGATTCGAACCCACGCCCTTTCGGACCACGGAATCAAGATCTCGGAAGATGGTGATGTTATTAAGGAGCTCCTTAACGTGGCGCCTTAGACCGCTCGGCCATCTCGCCGTGTTATTGGGTAGTATATGCAGGGAGAAAATCTCTCATGGCGTGACTTTGTGGGTGGGTGGACAGGGCTGGAAAGTTGTGGGTGCGGGGTGTGGATGGTGGGGGTTGGGGCTGCTGTCAGGGGTGGTTCAGTTGGGGAAGTGGGACGGGAAGTGAGGATGGTGGGTTGTGGGCAGCCTGGACTGAACCTTCAGAGAACGTTGATCGCCGTATCGAATGCAATTAAGGGACCAGAATGCATCCCGCTTATCATAGAATCTTTCCGGTACTAGGCGGATGTGGGTTTGTCGCTCAGAATACAAGTTGAGGTTGTTGTCTTCAGAACGTCAAACTCACGACGATGAGGATACTGCAACAAGATAGTGAGGTTGGAGTACCCATCCAAGAGCATGCTCAACAGCCTTTGAGAGAGTGAGCACACCCATATCTCACTTTGCCAAAAGGAACTTCCAAGTTCACTGAACATTTTCAGCAGGCTGACACCCTCTCACCCCTTCTACCTCCCAAGTCCAATTGAATTCATGAACCCTTTGGCGATGCCTTCAAACCTCTTGACCCTTTCGGCGATACCTTCTACTTCAGCGCCGACCCTCCCAGCAAAACCCCCTACAACTTCGGACTCCCCTCCCTCTCCATAACCACGACCAATTTCCCAAACTGCCTCCCCCCCTTCATATCCTCAAACAACCCCTCAATCCCCTCCAAATTATCCAACCCCCTCACCACCCGGCTAACCACCGGCCTAACCCCCTTCTCCCTCACAAATTCCGCCATCTCCCTAAACTCCTTCTTACTCCCCATCGTGCTCCCCTTCAACTCCACATTCTTCAGCATCGCCTGAACGTTCCACTCCATCTTCGGCCCCAGCGTCATCCCGTAGCACACAATGACCCCCCCGTTCTTAAGCACCCTCACCGTGCGATTCACCACGTCCCCACCCGTCCCATCAATGACCGCATCCAACAGCGGTTTCTCCTTCGGTAACATCTTCCCCAGCTGCTTCTCCCAATCTGCGTCCTTGTAGCTCACGCCGCCTTTCGCGCCCATTTGGACGGCTTTGTCAATTTTCTCTTGGCTGCCGCTGGTAACCCACACGTTACAACCCATTGCAACTGCGAATTGGAGAGTCTGGAGCGCGACGCCGCCTCCGATGCCGGTGATTAGGATATTTGATTCCCGCTGTGCAGCTCCGGATTTAGTAACGAGGGCTCTCCATGCTGTGACACCCACCAACGGCAACGCGGCGCCCTCGGCGGGGGTCAAATGTTCCGGTGCGAGAACCACCTCGTCTTCGTCGACGACGATGTACTCTTGGGCTGTGCCGAGGTCGTAGCCCGCGGAAGAGCCGATGATGCCGTACTTGCGGGGATCTTCCGGGCCGGAAGGGTCGGATTCCCAGCCGCGGTGGGGGAGGAGGAGGATGTGCTTGGAGTGGAGAGAGGGTGAGGTGTTGGGGCCGGATTCGACGACGGTGCCGTAGCCGTCGGCGAGGAAGGGGGAGGTGAAGGAGATGGCGGGGTAGAGATGTTGGCGGATGAAGAGGTCGCGGTGGTTGAGAGCGGCGGCCGAGAGTTTGATGAGGAGTTGGCCGGGGCCGGGTGCGGGTTTGGGGACTTCGTTGAGTTGGAGGCTGATGTTGTCAGTTAGATGAACGTATTTTGATATATATAAAAATATAGAGGGCTGCTCACGGATACCAGACCTGGCCTGGTTTGCCCTCCGTCTTCTTCACCGTGATGGAGTATGGCATGGTGACCCAATTGAACTCAATTGATGAGATTTGAACTGATGCGACGCTGCGTATTCTGGAGCTCAGTGAAAAATCTTGTGGAAGTGAAACCGCGATTGATAACTGAAGCTGAAGGGCGGCCTTGACATCATCGGATATAGGTCGGGGTAAAGCATGGAGCGGGCCGATCGACGCGCCGTGTTGCCCCGCTCCCGCAGGAATTCGTGAGCCGAGGCAAGACGGCCGATGATCAGCCAACATGTCCACCCGCTCCAACTCCGCGCCGGACCTGCAACTGACAAATCAAAGCACCAACACCGCCCGGACGGGTCAACAGAGAATATCTGGTTGGGTATCATGAGTTCCTGGTACAAGCTAGCAGGCCCTTCCCCCGCCGGCCCGCCTTCCATTACTCGTGCGACTTCTTTCGTTTCTTCGACTTGCCCGCATCCTCCTCTGGCGGCACGAATTCCTTTTCCCTTTCCCTCTTCTTTTCCTCCTTCTTTTGCTTGGCCTTCTCGGCTCGCTCTGCCTCGGCCACCCTCTGCTTGGCCTCCTTGCCCAGGAAGTACTCTCCGCTCTCGATCTGCAGGTCCACCTTGCTCTTCTCCGGTGCTGGCGGGAAAGGCGTATACGACTTGTTGGACTTATCCGCCACCTTGAACGGCACCCGTCTCTTGGAGAGAGTTCTCTTCTTAAAGTTGGGGAGATATCGGCTCCAGTCTTCGTTGGCGAGCGCTGGGTCTTTGGCGAGCTCCCGTTTGATCCTAGTAGCCGTTAGAAGTCGCAACACAGTCGCATTTTGGAGCTACTCACATCAATTCCTTGATCAAATAGATGGGGTGGACGTTCTCCATTGTGTCCTCAACCACTCGTCGAACCTCTTTCAGCCCCTTGAATGGTCCCATGACCGAGACAGTGTTTCCGTGCACCAGGATATATGTTTGCGTCAGGAGTTCGAGCGCTTTCAGTGCTGCGGGCTGTCAGTTCTGGTCTTCCCCGGTATGACGCCGCAACTTACTTGTGCCGTTCTGCCCCAAAATACGTTGTCGTCGCTTGACAAACCGCTCTTTATTCCGTACCATGGTGCGGATCTTGATAATGTCGCAAGCCATGCCGTCCTCCAAGATCTTGATCGCTTGCGGCGCAGGAACCGAACGAGCAAGAAGTTTGATCAAATCTCGGGCATTCAAAATAGCTGCGGGGTCAAATGTCTACGCAAACATGTCAGCGCATAGAACAGAGACAGGCCGAATTGGTCGCAAGTACCTTTCTGGTGGTCTTCACCGTCATCGAACCCTCGACAAGGTCGAGAATTGCCGTGATGCCAAATTTGTCGAGAGCCTTGGTGATCATAGGCCACGAGTCGCGCAGGTATCGTTCGCGGTACTTCGGGAACAAGGTCATGAAGGATGACTCCTCCAAAAACGGACCAGGCGCATCATCTTTGGTGAAGGGTTCGATCTTCCACTTGTCGATGTCGTCCGTATCCCACGGCTTCTCTTTCTTGTGTGTCGACGGCATTTTGCCGGCTGCTGTGTATTTGTCTGTTTGGCGGTATGCGCAGCTACAGTAGAATGGCGAGGCAGCAGGATTAGGTTTTCCGTTGAGGTTTGCTGAAGTGACAGCCTGCTGGTTTTGGTCAAGATTGTAAGACTTTGATGCCCTCTAGGAAATTTTGGAGAACGAGCCGCGAAACTTTTGAGTGGGGCAGAGAGCCAACTTGCCAGCTGGCAGCGGCTGAATTGCCAACACAGCTTTGACAGCGCCTGCGCGTTGCTCGCCGACCAGCAAAATTATCACCGAAGATTCAATTCGCATTGACGCTTCTGATTGAGAACCATATCAGTATCCATGAGTGGACGGCCCAAGGCGGGACCAGTATTCACGCCGTAGACCTACCTTCCAAGCCTAGATCTTGTCGCAAAGACATAGTTTAGACTTATCGCCTATCTTATCTCAAGTCTTCAGCAAATGCCCAGCAAATGCTCGAGCGCTGGCGAGATCAAGACCAGGATATCAATGTCCGCGTTCAACGTCATCCATGGTTGGTGATGAGTGGAGGCTCAAGGTGAAGGTCATGTTTCTCGATGCCCCTCCAGGAGCTTTACGCATGCACACGCCATCCAAACGATT
This sequence comes from Immersiella caudata, assembly GCA_030512335.1. NCBI lineage: Eukaryota > Fungi > Ascomycota > Sordariomycetes > Sordariales > Lasiosphaeriaceae > Immersiella > Immersiella caudata. The sequence goes on along the minus strand of JAULSU010000002.1, from coordinate 5,982,872 downwards.
TCATCCCCCAAGCTTCCAGAATCAAGACCTCAAGAGAGATGACCCAGGCCAGATTGATCGAGAATCCGTATTATCTTCAGGTCCGACGCGCAGCGCGTAAGGCTGCCCGCTTATCGCTGGCCGGCCAATCAGTGCGCTAATCGCGCTACATGCAGGCGCCGCGGGTCCGCATTGAGTGCGCTGGAACCGAGCATTCACTCCGCCTGTAGCACAGCGCATTCCGAGCCACTAATAATTTCTAGGTCCATCTTTCAGCGTCGGTTTCCCGCGTTCTGTCCATCTTTGAACCTTACCTCTTTTCCACACCCGCCACGCCTACCTTCATTCACAGTGCTTCCCCGAGAAAACCAATTATTTTAATGTATTACACTTGAGGAGCAAGACTATCCGTCATTTCACTTTTCCAGTCCTCGCATCACTCACTAGATCGACCCGTTCTTCACAGGTCGGCGTCCGTCGGTCCTGGACAAGTGTTCGACCCATCACATCAACCCACCACCTTTCCACGAAACGTTGTCAACGCAAACCGCAGTCCACAATCCGGCGCCGCAACCTGATCGCGTTCTTATCGGACGAGATAATCGCGAGCCGCCCCCAGATACCACCTGCGCAATCGCACGCATCGCGTGTGCGCCTGCATCACCCCGAAGTCACCACAACACCGTCAAGCTGGCGCAAAACGAGTCTCCGTATCCCGAACCCCCGGCCCCTCCGCCGCTGTCGCCTTTGACGCCGCCTGCGGACTCGGAGCTGGTCGCGGCGCTCACCAAGATGGACGAGGGCCCGCAGCTGCTGCCGCCGCTTCCTCCGGCCCTCGAACACGAGCCGATTTCGAGACCGAGCTCCACCTCGACGCAAGCCTCGGCGGCCCAAAGCATTCAACAAAGCGGACTTCCGGGCATTGCGGCTCTTGCCACAGCAACCCAGGCGGCCAACTCCCCGCAAGCAAGGTTAGTTCATGGCACCGAACCTGCGGCAACAAGGCGATGGAAAAAGACCGACTCGGCGGCCGTGTCTTGGGATTGCGATGCACATGGAGCAAGGTCCCGCCGCTCTCATCTCGATGAGGCTATCGCACCTCGATAGCCACCTCTACCTACTCGCAGCTCAAAAACGCGCCGCCTGCCCGCTATCTTCGTTTCATAAAAGATTCTCGTCCCCATGCTGACCCCTCGCAGGCCCCTTGCAATCGCACCAGCAATGTACCCCCAGGGCACGTCTCCCGCAAGCACACATCCAGGTCCCGGTGGTAATCTGGTAAGTTCGATTCCACTTTCTCCCATTCTCTTCCCAGCAACATCTCCATTGCCGCCAAGTCGCATTCCAATGGTGTTGTGACCTTTCCGGCATCACGAAACGCCATTGACGACGTGGGTCGCTGGATGAGAAATGACGGATTCCCATTGGTCATCTGCCATCAGCAGAAGGAAAATTTTGGTGGAGCCTGAAGCTTATCTAAGCCCCTGCCTGTCCCGTTCTTTATCGGCCACAGGCTGGCTATGGGTGGTCTTGGCCCCGTCAAAAATTTCGTTATCATCTGCTCTTATCATCGCCCTCCACTTCGCATATCTATCTGTTCATCGCACGTATCTTTGGCCTTATCGTCGCATCTATCACTCCCACCGCCCCCTTCGCAACGCTGCCCGCCGCAGGTGTCGCGTTGCCACCATCATGGCGACCATGGCTAACAACGATCGTGAAATCACACAGCCCACATGCCAAAACTGCCAAACCTCGACAACGCCGCTATGGCGCCGCGACGAGATGGGCGCCGTGCTCTGCAACGCCTGCGGTCTGTTCCTCAAGCTCCATGGACGCCCGCGTCCAATCTCGCTCAAAACAGACGTCATCAAGAGTCGCAACCGAGTCAAGACAATGCGCCCTGATTTAGCCAAGCAGAAGAAGGTATGTCGTCATCTGCGGCGTCTGGGCGCTGCATTCCACGCTGGCGATACCCGATGGACATGCTGACCAGGCCAAGCAGAACCAGGCGCTAAACCCGGCCGACATGAACGGCGCCGACTACTCGAACCAGGCAAATGGTGCCGCTGCTGCCAATGCCCGCCGTGCCTCCCAGAGATCTGCCAATGGCACGCACGACGATACCAACTCGCCTATCTCCCGCACCGGAACGCCGAACATGTACGCCGCGCATCAGCTGTACTCCAATATCGATGATCAGTTCCAGACGCCGCACCTGCCGGCCACCTTTGGGGTCTCGACCGCCTCCGATGGTCGCGCCCCATCACCCCTGAACGGAGAGCTCTCACGGACTCACGAGCAACTTATCGCCGACAACGCTAGCCTGAAGACTCGCGTCAGCGAGCTTGAAGTCATTCAGGAGCTCTACCGTGGGCGCATCCAGCAGCTCGAACAAGAGGAGAATGCAAGGCGGGAAGTACCCGACGCCGCAAAGGCAGAGGAGCAACTTCGTGCACAGATTTCGGTTTTGACGGACTCGACACTTCAACTACACAAGCAGCTTGAGGAGAGCCAACAGAACTTCGAGGAGAGTCAGAGGCAGCTTGAAGAGAGCCACCGGCGGGAAAATATGCTCAAGCGGCGACTTGACGAGCTTGAAGTTGAGCTCAAAGATACCAAGGCGTCCCTCGAGCTCCACGAGAACGGGCGTGCCAAGAAGCCACGGCTGGACGATGGGACTGCCGTCCCAGCCGAAGCTGAAGCCAAGGTTGAGGTCGCAGCACCATGATCGCAGCACGTCCCCTGACGACTACCATGCTCTTCATGATATGACATCACTGCCATCCAGCTGGCTTTCGTCGGCGGTTTTGTCAAGGTCTCATGATCAGGGGCGCATTACCGTTTCGATCACAACTTTTGCACTCCATGTAATTTTATCAGCCAGGCCCTTTGTCACGGCTGTCAAGGGGCGCCCCGAAAGAAGATGGGTTTGCTTTGAGCGCGCGACGGATTTCTCTTCATATACCTCAGCAAAGATTATCCGAAAAGAGAGGACGGCCCACTTCATCGACAAGAACCCTTTTGCCTGGTCTCAAGCCTTAGTCGAAGTGGGGACCCGGGCGGTCTAGGTAGGGCTGGACGGTGGGGTGGCTCGGGGGTAGCGGCATATAAAGTGTTTGACTGCTCTCCATAGTTTTGGTTTTTGTTTCATTTTCATGATGACGGGATGCTTTGACACCAAAGACGGGCGATGATGGAGTTGGAGGCGTATCATATTGGTCATAACGCCCAATGGTATACAGGAAGGATGGGAAAACCACCAAAAGTTTTTCTGGCTTTATAGGACGATACCGCGTGGGCGGCATCTAATGTTAGCGCTTTACGCACGCTGCTCCTTGTTCCTTGGGAGAGACGAGAGCACGAGTGGTAAAAGCTGGTGGCTTGTATCATCTCTGCTCAACAAACTTTTTATGAGTATGCAAGGAGACCTCATTCCCTGCCTTACAAATGAACTACGTGCTCAATGTTGCTTTCCTTTTCGTTGCTTGAGGCGGATTCCCGGTTTTCGCTGTGTCCAACTGAACTCTCATCCCCGTTTGCTTCGTCATCTTCCCTTTCTGCTTCTCCTGGATCTTCTCGTTTCTGTGTGCTTGTCAGTATCCGCGTTTCGAAGCCGTTCAAGCCCCCTTTATAACCTCCAACACTGTCCGAACCATTTTGCAAACCCCTTTTCAGCCCAGCTGTAACCCCGTATGAACCCGCTATAGACCCGTCTTACATCCCTCTCACCCATTATGACCCACACCAGTCAACACTTGATAAGAAAAGAAATCAACTCACCTTACTAGCTTGCCGTTTAGTATACCGACTCAAACTCTCGCAGAGTCGATCAAGGACCCACTCGGCCTCCGTGATATCTGCCAGCATGGGACTGTTCTCGCCGATCCAATCCCACTCAATGAGTTCATCTTCCTCCTCTTCTTCCTCACGGTCCGGGTCCTGGTGATTGCTGAGGTGGTGGCGCCGAGATGAGAACCGCAAGAGTTTGGTAAAGTGTGACCATTCTGCGTAGGTGTAGTGCTTGGGCTTTTCGAGACGGAGATCGTGAGCTACGGACTTGATGGTTTGGGAGAGTTGGAGAGCTAGATCGTGTTCGGAGAGGGCGGTTGCGTCTTCTTCTGGTGGCGGGGAAGAGGGAGAGGAGCTGTCTTCGGGGGACGGGGAGTCGAAGCAGGGGGGTTTGCGGGAGGTTGATGCCTCGAGGTCGTAGTTGGGCATGGTAAACCCGTGCATCCTCGTGTCGGGAGTTCGATCGAGCAGACTCGACCAAGCGGGATGGGAGTTGAGAAACCCTTTAAGGACACCCTTCTTTGGCATTATGGTCCAATCTGCGACCTTGAATGTCCCTCGGTTGATTGCCCTCACAATTGTATTGCTCATCTCTTGGATCAACAGCGTCACAATTGGCACTGCAACCAAGCTCCAAACAATGAAGAATGGCTTCCCGATGTTCGACTTTGGTGAGATATCTCCGTATCCAATGGTCAACAACGCCACAAAGCAGAAATACAGACAATCGAAGTACCGTAGATTGGAGATGTGCTCCTCAGTAAGCATGAAGATGAAGGCACCGAGACACCATAGGATGCCAAAGGCGAGGAAAGCCATGCCAAGAGCCCAGTACTGTTTCCAGCGGCGAGTTTCGCGTTGGATTTGGCGCATGGCATCGAAGCGGTCGCGCTCTTTCTGGAGGAGTAGGAGCTTTTGGCGACGGCGTTTACGTTTCTCTTGGGCAGTTTCGCGCGTGTGGAGGATAGAAGAGCGGGACCGTCCGCGGGGAGCTTCAGTGGTGGATTTGGAACGGGACCGATCTCGATCCGCGGTGCCGTTTTCAGTTGGCTTCTTCTTGTTTTCATGGAAAGTCACCGTGCGTCCAACGATCTTGAGGCGGCCGTATTGGGCGAGGGAGCCTCGTCGACCGGACTCGGAGAGCCGATAGGAGGTGTCAGTCTCAGCATCGACGTTGGCTGTGTTGGAGCGAGGTGGGAGGCCGAGACGTTCGCGGAGCTCCCGCTCGCTGGTAACTGTGCGGCCAACGGTAGATTCGCGGGCGTGCAGTTGGTGCTGCTTGATGATTTTGTCGGCGCCAATGTTTAGGGCGAACTTACTGATGCTGCTGATGACCAAACCGAGGAAGACGATGCCGATGAGTTGATATGCGAACAAGAATCCTCGTCCAGGGTCGGTGGCCGGTGCAAAGTCGCCGAAGCCGACCGTGAGGATGGACTGTTGGTGTGCTGTCAACAAAGGGGCCGGTGTGGAATCAGGCTCAGGGGCCACTCACGACATCAGCGTAGTACAAGGCATCCGCATATGTGAAGCCTTCGAGGGCGGCAAAGACGCCCGAGCCCCCAGCAAGCCAGAAGAAAAATGTGGTGGTCTGCAGAATAAGGGTTCGCTGGTCGTCATCAAGTGCAAACTGCTGCGGGTAGTGACCTCGGAAATAGCCGATGATGTTGATTGTGAGCAGACTGCTGCCGATGAGGTACAGACCCGAGGCGAATATGGCGTGCCAGAAACCCTGCGAGTACACCTCATACGGTGGCTGTGGAGGTACATAGACGTTCATCGCCAATGCGATAACAATGAGCTGCGGATGTCAGTTGGTTGCCATGATTGTGCCATGTGTGTGAAAGGGCTTACGATAGCTGCGGACAAGAGCCAGCAGAGAATGGCGAATGGTAAGGCGATGATGTACCGCACTCGACTGGTAAAGTGCAACAAAAGGAACAAGTTTCCAGCGAAGCCACAAGCCAGCGACAGGCCGTTGAAGACGAGTTCCCTATCGTCGTTAGACTTTTCCAGAGTAAGGGACCGAAGCCGCCGCGTACCATTCTGGATCCCTAATACCAACAGCAGCATCTTCAGATCCCCTCCCAGTGCTGAAAGGAACTCCGCTGTTTGGGAGGGTCAACCGCCAAGGAGAAACCAAGGCAGCAATGGAGAGAACATTCGAGAGAGGTCCGATGGTCGCGGCGATGAGAGGAATCGCAGTTGATGCAAACCACCATTGTTGCGGTAAGCTGTCGGTATGCGCACGGAGCTTGATCTTGCCACCAGCGAGGATTCTCACCCCACTGGTGTCGGGTCTCTCGTAGATGCTGGCTCTTCTCATAATGGCAACATGATATCTCTCTCGGGTCTGAGAAGAGGAGACACGCCATTTCCGAAGCTCATATCAGCAAGTAGATTTAGAGTTGATGAAGGAGGCCCTTGATGGAGACTGGTGTAGCGTCTCGCGCCGAAGCAGGAATCAGCATGGTACAAATCTTGGCAGCCAGTGTCGAAACGTGGGAGAAACCCGGGATGGTGACAATGCAACTGAAACTTCGATTTCAGAGGATCATGGGAACTCTACTCGCTTCTAGGGTTCCATTTGGACGTACAGGGGGCTACGGACCCTTCCAGCTGGGTCGCCAACGATGACAAAGTGAGGCTGTGCAGAACCTCTGCCGTCGATAGGACAGTGGAAGCGTGAATGGAAATCTGCTTGAGCGTAGGAAATTGAGGAATTTCGAGCCTGTCAAAGGTACTACCTGGAAGCAGGAACAATCCAACCGTTCTTTCCAAGCCCACCCAGAACACAGGCGACCGAAGTAAACAACATTCAGGGGCGCCAAGCGCCCGGGGTTTTGATCTCACGAACGAAATCGTGAGATGGTGAGATGGGTCAGTCATCCTTCCAATAATGAGGGCGCCGGACGTCGCCCATACCCTTTGGTCTGCTTGGAGACGGCAGCTCCCGTAGTAGGTAGCGGGTTGCCGATCTAGCAGCAGTTGTGCTTCAGCGAAGCTGGGATGCCAGATGCTTTCTCTGTGACAGTCCGCAAACCAACCCACCAGAAGCATAACTCAAAACCAAAGGCAAAGCCAGGCAAGTCTCAGTTGACACCCAAGTGAAGCTATCGACCGAGCATACCACTTCCATCCCGTGTTTGCCTTTCAGCACCCTCACGCGTCACCGCATTCCTCGCCCTTCATCCACGCCCCACCAGCCCGGTCGTCGCACCTTCCCAAGTACCTACTTCTAGCCGCAATGCACCGCCGGGCTCTCTTCATTTCGCGACACATTCAATATCTCCGCCGCCGTTCCTATCTCCGCCGCATCCCTACACCTGGAAATGAACATGCCAACACCACGCCCCGCGCCCTCCAAGAGCGAGAAACACGATCATGAGTATGAGAATGAAAAGCTGCCCATCCCTCTCTCTATCTTAATACCGAACCACAAAACCTGCTACGCGCCTCTCCACCCTTCCCGTCTAAACCCAACGGCCCCCCCGCACCCTCTCAGCATCACCGTCGTCAACACCCGCAGGAAGCTTTACAAAACCCGTTGCAAACGCAGCGATGTAGGTCTAGGCCAACGTCTCCTCCGCCGCAAAGCCGCAGTCGCCTACCGCTCCGAGATAGACCAGCGGCCAGAGGAAAGGGAGGGTCCAAACTGGCGTGCCGCGATCGGGAGCACCAACATCGCTGGCAATGGCGACAACAACAACAACACTTGGTTGAACCGGTTTGCATCTCGACAGACACAGGGGGGTAGAGGCAGCACCAACCGGTTTGCAGGGTTGGGGTACCGCGACAATGGGAACAGCGGTGGTAATACCGGTAGCGGGAACAGGTTCGCGGCACTGGGGGATAAAGGGAACACAATCAGGGGGAACCGATTTGCCCCGGGAGCGGTCAGCGGCGGCAGGTTTGCTCCGGGCGCGGGTTGGAATGGGAGACAGCAAAGTTGGACGACGAGAAGAGGGCAGAGTCAAGGAGTGATTGTGTCGCAAAGGGGGCGGCACCAGCATCAGCAGCGGGTATACCCCTCGACCGAGAAAGACGCCGAAGCGGAAGAAAAGGTACCAGACGGTACAACCGCGTACGAGCACAGGAACGACAACGACGCGCGGAGGACCGGAAGTCCAAGGCACAACAGAGCATTCCACACAGTGGATATCTCAAGAGTACAGTCACAACTGCTCATGACCACCGAGCCCGGGATAGCCGTGGCCTTTCCGATCCGGCAGAAGCCTGATATCGCGTCTGTGCGACTAGCAGTTGTCCTCATTGCGTTGGTCTGCATTGTAGGACTTGTCCAATGCGCGTTACGCACTCTTTGGTGGGTGTCGGATGTGCTTGAGTGAGAAATCAGGGGTCACTTGAGAGAAGAGCGATAAACAGTTTGGGGTGCAAAATAGAAACAGCAATTGTCTTGTTGTGTTGCTCCCGAGTGAGGGGAGTCGAGTCTACCGCCAAGCCAATCATGTACACCTTGTCGCTTTGTCTATCCCCTATAAATTCGCTGCCGTTATCGTACATCGTACACGTCGGTATGGGACCCGTGGACTCATTGCGACTTCTTGTCTTCTTGGCTCTTTGCCTCATCCGGCTTCGGCATGTCCTGGGAAGGGTTGTCCCCTGACGCCTCCTCATTACTCTTTTTCACTGCCGTCTCAACCTGCCAGATGGCTCTCTCGAGCTCAACTTCAAGTTGGGGCAGGTCTAACGCCTGCGTCATCTTTATGCCATTGGCTTGTGAGAGAAGCATCGTCTCTCCGTCCGGGTTCGGGACCTCGGTGTTCGATGGGTCAAATATCTTGAAGTCCTCAGAATCGGGACCTGCCTTCGTGGTGGTTGTGAGTTGTGGGGTGGATGCCAGGGGCTGCTTCTGGTTGGCGTAAACCGCGTCAACAATAGGAGACGGGGTCAGTGTGAGCAGATTCTTCTGGAGCAGGAACTGGATGTGCTTGCCACCGGCCAGGGCCCGGTAGTGCGACCAAGCGCGGTAGCACAGGTAAAAGAAGGGAAGGTTGGGAATCCTGGGTGCATTGTCTGGTTAGCTGGCGCAATGTGACAAGAAGGGGTCGAGGGGACATACACTGGTAGGATGCCAACCGGTATCGTCAGCGGCATGCCCACGAAACACAACATCAACCTCTTCCTGTGGAGCGCTTCCCTCTCCGTGGCGAGCGTGTGCAGAATCTTGGGGATCTTGTCCATCGCCAGCAGACTTTTCGGGTACACCACCTCGACCTTCTCCGACCCGTTCAGTTCCACCTCCTTACGGCGCTGCGAGAGCGGCGGCACCGACTTGAGCCCCCATTCCTCGTACGGTATCCGACGGAAGGCGTAGTTCCCGTAGTTGACCACCTTTTTCTGCCAGCCCTTCTCCTTCTTCTCCCAGTCCGCCCAGGTGCGCGCAGCTTTCGACTGCACCCAGTCACCCCATGTCTGCTTCTGCGAGGCCGGCGCGTCAATCTTTTGGCAGTAGAGGAGGGTTCTCCGAGTTGAGATGGGGAGTAGGTAAATGCGCATCGTGGCTGCTGCCCGAGCTCGACCAGTTGCGAAAATTCAAGTCGCGATTGGGAGGGCGGTGGTGCTGACACAAATGTTTGCGACTTGTTCGGTGCAAGCGGCAAGGGAACACAAAAATGCGCCAGACTATGCGCGACGAGATGTTCTGCAGCGGCCCATCTTCTTGCGCGTGAGGGAATGTGTAGGGAAGCTGTGTTCGTGGGCGGATGCGTGGTTTTGTTGGAGGGAGCTCTAAAGAGGCATCCAAAGTTGAGCATGGATATACGGTTCACCTCAGGCAGGAGTGGTGGGATCATGACGCACATGGCAGGCAGTGGTTAGGTTTGCGCCGCTGGACAGTTGAGGTAGCCGAACGCGCACTGTGATGGGATGCCTCGCAGAGGGCGAGCAGGGTTTGAACCCCCTGTCAAGCGTTGCGTTTAGGACAAACGCCGCATAAAATCCACTCTTTTAACCCTGTCCCCGATCTTCTTCAGACTCTTAGAGTGCCGGCATGGAGGTCTGGACTTTTGCTTCAATTTGCCTCCAAGTTCCATGTCGTAGGAAATACGACGCGGTGCCCATAGGTTCGTCTGGTTTCCGAGTCTCTATGTACATTAGCTTGGCTAGAGACTCGAGAAGGCACGCCACAGCTCGGACGCACCCGACTCCTGGAGAGGCATGAAAGTATAAAGCTGGAATTCTCCGCAAAGGGAATTATCATGTGGCTGCCAATGGCGTTTAGACAGTCTCGGAAGAAAGATAGGGGCCCGACGAGAGAACTCGTGGGACCAAGATGGAGCTGACATCTCCGGGTTGTCGTCATCAGGGTAGCCAAGTTTTGGTGGGCGACACAGGCAAGTCAGTGCCCGACAGGGGTGATGGCCAGGTTGCCGAGAAGACTGTCCCCGCCGCCCATGTAATTGGATCCCGACGCTGCAAAAACACGCCAATCAACACAGGCGACCGAAGCGCCAACAAAGCCGTTTCGCATCACGTCAAAGGCTGATTGTCGAGCTTCATCACCTTGGTAGCATGGTGTTCAATCTTTGAGAAAGAGCGCGACCCGCCTCGCTATGTCCCGAACCCTCGGGCAACGATCTCGACCGTTTCATCCACATCGTCATCTCAACTGGCCCCGACCGAACGCCCTACCGGCTTCCTCGGGCTGACCTGCCCTTAATGCCTCGCGACACCTCAAGGATCATCGACGATTGTTCAGGCTCTCGGCGGGGTGGTTCTAACCCACCGCCGTCATGAAGGCCGCGGGCTCGTCTCCCTCGACTTCCAACCGTTCCGATCCGCGCTCGTCCACAAGGCTCGTCGGCACCGGCGCCGTTGCGGCAAGTGCGGCGTCTGGCACTGCCCGTCACCGGCCGCCTCGATCTCTACCTCGTGAGCTGGCGCTACCACCTGTGACTCTCTTGAGCGACCACTAACGCGCAGGATTTGCACAGCTTGGATCGATTCGTACGAAGTCAGATATGGCGAGCCTGACGACGACCAGTTCGACGTCTTGAACCCACCGCCGCCACCCGCCCGACAACCACAACACAACCATGCGCCGGCACCAACACAGCGACGCGTTTCCAGGGATGGCTTCGTTTACGACAACCTTCCGGTGGCGGAGGCAGGGAGGGCCGCGAAGGGGAGCCTGCGGATAATGTTAATGGGGAAGAAGGGGAAACAAGGGAGGAAATGGGATTACCTCCGCAGCGCCGAGCCCGTCATTGTGCCTCGCTATAGCAGAGCCGCCCCTGGCTCACCCTGGAACGGGTTTCTCCAGTCTTCACGGTACGGCCACATACCAAACGAGGAGTCCGAGATTGTGGACCCCGGGGTGCTGGACAAGCTCCAGCCCAACTTCAACAACCCCGTCGATGTCCCCCGAGATACCGATGCGACCAGAGGCCGCGTTGCGAGGACAGTGGTCCTCTACAAGAGGGTGTGGAACGTCATTCTTCGGCATCCGTTGGTTCCGCTGGCCTTCCGTCTCATTGTGCTCCTCACGTCCATCATGGCGCTCGCCCTCTCGGCGCGCATCTTCGAGATAGAGGACAGGCAAAGGGACTCGTCATCCGAAAGAACACAATCGATAGTGGCCATTGTGGTCGATACGGTCGCGGTACCTTACATTGGCTACATGACGTGGGACGAATACACAGGAAAACCGCTCGGACTTCGACCCGCAACAGCCAAGATTTCTCTGGTCCTCATGGATCTCTTTTTTATCATATTCAAGTCGTGCAGCACGACCCTGGCTTTTGAAGCTCTTGTTTATCATAACGCGAGCGACCCGGCGGTCCAGCAGTACAGTCGAGCGCTGGCAGCGTCACAGACGGTCAGCTTGATATCATGGAGCATGACATTCACGGTGAATGTCTTCCGCTTGGTGCAGAAGCTAGGCGGCGGCGAGGAGGAGGGCTCATAATAAAGCGTATACCCACGGGAGGGAAAGCATGCCGACGGAGCAGGGCTTATACTGACGGATATAGGCACGCGCAAAACCATGGCGAGAGTTGGGATTCGCAGTTGTCAGGCTTCAGGTGTTGGACGTTTCCACAGCAAGCGCAAATTTTCATATACCAAACATGTACACTACATCACGAATAGGGGGTATCGTCTCCGGCCCCATGATTTTACTTTGTTAATGCCACGGCAAGCACTTCAGGCAGGCGATGAAGTCATGGTGCAATGTGGGTTGTGAATTAATTGCAGCTCGTCTCGAGCCTCGATAAAGCCTTGGCACGCAGACGAGCAGGCGCCTTGCCTGGGCGATGGCGGCTCCCGGCGCTTCGCGCCTCGTAGCGTCTGGGGATACCGCGAAAGGCAGGACAGGCATCCGTTAGCCGCTGCGCGCTAGGCAAAATCGGGATTATGCCATCAGCGCAGCAGCCATCACGCCTCCGCTGTGACTGGGCCGTGCTGGGAACTTGGAACCGCATCATCTTGACAAGATCGTCAAGTGTCTAGTTTGTCGTTGCAAACTGCGGAAGCTTTGTGGCTCGAAGGTGCTTCTACAGAGTTTTCCGATTTTTACTTTATTTTATTCCGAAAGGCAGGCTTGAGACCCGCGGCTCCTGCTGAATTCTCCGAGAAATTCACAGCAGCGACGTGGTTCAGCCCCCGCCACTCTTTACCTTCCCCACATTTCCAGCTGCCCGTTGAAAGGCTGCCTACCTGCCTGGAACTCAACATTCCGTCAAAGTCAACCTCATTCCCTGCTTCTTCCTCTGCCATAAAACCTCGACATCGCTGCAGACTTTTGGTCTGCCCGCCGATAGCAACCCCCACTTCCGTCGTCCCCGATCCTGCGTCGCCGATCGCTAAGTTGTCGACACCGCCCTGCTCAACCGAACCTGCCATCGACCCCTCGGCGCCTGCGCACCCTGTCGCCCTCGCCGAGCAAAGAACACATCCTCACCTTTCAAGATGGCTCCCGCCGCGATGTCGGGGATGCCACACCCCGTCCGCGATGACATCGACGCAACGTACGTTCTGCGCGCTCTGTCTGCCATTCCCGCTAGTGGCCTGCGCGCTGCAACGAGCCGATGCTGATCAGTCATAGATGGGCCTACCTGCAGTCGGGCATTACCAAGATCATGATGAATCTGCAAGAGGGCGTTGACCTGCAAACCGTACGTGCCCCAACGGGGCGCTGATGCCCTGACTCGGACCGACTGAGCTAACTTGCCTGCCGCCAGTACATGGGAATCTACACGTTCGTCGCCATCGCAGCCTGCTCGGTCTCTCTGGCAGGCTCGCCCAAGACTGACTTTTTTGCAGTGCCGTCCACAACTTTTGCACATCTCAAAAGGCCGTTGGTTTTAGCGCCGCCACCAACATCAACAGTGGTGCGCACCGCGGAGGTAGGCTTCCCCTGTCCCTTGTCCCCTGCCCCCTCCCCAGCGACAACTGGCACTGATACCGCGAAAGCCCACCTTTTGGGTGAAGACCTCTACAAGAAGCTCACAGAGTACTTGACCGATCATCTGAGACACCTCGTCACGGAGTCCAAGGCACATACCGATGAAGCGCTGTTAGCCTTCTACATCCGAGAGTGGCATCGCTACACCGTTGCCGCCAAGTACATTCACCATCTCTTTCGCTACCTCAACCGCCACTGGGTTAAGAGGGAGATGGATGAGGGGAAGAAGTCGATATACGACGTCTACACGCTCCATCTCGTACGGTGGCGTGATGTCCTATTCAAGGAGGTCTCGGAGAAGGTCATGAGCGCAGTGCTGAAGTTGGTGGAGAAACAACGAAATGGCGAGACGATCGAATACAACCAGATCAAGCAGGTTGTCGACTCCTTCGTTTCATTGGGCCTGGATGAAGGCGATTCCTCCAAAACAACCCTCGACGTCTACCGCTTCCACTTCGAGAAACCATTCCTGGAAGAGACGAAGCTGTTCTACCAGAATGAGAGCAAACAGTTTGTCGCCGAAAACAGCGTCGTCGAGTATATGAAGAAGGCCGAAGCTCGCCTAGAGGAGGAGGAAGAGAGGGTCAAGATTTATCTGCACCCTGACATCGGTCTCCCGCTCAAGAAGGCATGCAACCAGGTGCTCATTGCAGAGCATTCCAACATTCTCAGGGATGAGTTTCAGGTCCTGCTCGACAACGACCGGGAGGAAGATATGGCCCGTATGTACAGCTTGCTCTCGCGAATCCCAGATGGTCTGGACCCTCTTAGGTCGAAGTTCGAAGCCCATGTCCGGAAGGCAGGACTGGCTGCCGTCGCCAAGGTGGCATCAGATGCGGACAAGCTCGAACCCAAGGTCTACGTCGATGCTCTCCTCGAGATCCACACTCAGTACCAAGGTTTAGTCAAGCGCGCCTTCAACGACGAGCCCGAATTCACCCGTTCGCTGGATAATGCCTGCAGGGAATTCGTCAATAGAAACGAAGTCTGCAAGTCGGGCTCAAACAAGTCTCCAGAACTCCTCGCAAAGTACACTGATATCCTCCTCCGTAAGAGCAGTACCGGCGTTGAGGAGACGGAACTTGAGAACACTCTTACCCAGATCATGACGGTGTTCAAGTACATCGAGGACAAGGACGTGTTCCAAAAGTTCTACTCTCGAATGCTGGCTCGTCGTTTGGTCCACAGCAACTCCTCTTCCGACGATGCGGAGACTAGCATGATTAGCAAGCTCAAAGAGGCATGCGGCTTCGAGTACACCAACAAGCTGCAGCGCATGTTCCAGGACATGCAGATTTCCAAGGATCTTAACACCGGGTTCAAGGAGCACGTCCAGAGCCTGGGCGTCAAGGGACTGGATTCGGCCTACTCGATTCTCGGTACGGGCTTCTGGCCCTTGACAGCCCCAGGAACGACTTTCAACCCACCAGAAGAGATCTCGGCGGATTGCGACCGATTTGCCCGGTTCTACAGGAACAAACACGAGGGCAGAAAGCTGACATGGCTTTGGCAGCTGTGCAAGGGTGAGGTGAAGGCGAACTACATTCGCAACGCGAAGATGCCTTACACCTTCCAAGTTTCCATCTACCAGATGGCCATTCTTCTTCTATTCAATGAGAAGGATAAGAATACCTACGACGAGATCATGTCAACGACGCAGCTTAACAGCGAGTCGCTTGACCCATCCTTGGGCATTCTTGTTAAGGCAAAGGTGTTGAACGTGTCGCCAGAGGGTGAGAAGCCTGGGTCAGGGGCAACATACGCCCTAAACTACGACTTCAAGCACAAGAAGTTCCGCGTCAACCTTAACGTCGGCATGAAGTCGGAGAGTAAGCAAGAAGAGGTTGAGACGAACAAGACGATTGAGGAGGATCGCAAGCTTCTCCTTCAGGTATGCCGCAATTTGTTTACATGGTCGCCTCACATCTGTGCTGACTTTTGTTTTAGTCTGCAATTGTCCGGATCATGAAGGCCCGCAAGCGGATGAAGCACCAGATGCTTGTCAGTGAGACCATCCACCAGATCCGGCAGCGGTTCGTTCCAAAGGTGGCGGATATCAAGAAGTGCATTGAGATTCTGCTAGACAAGGAGTATCTGGAGAGGCTTGATGACGATGATCTTGGGTATCTCGCATAAGTTGGAGAATGGTTCCATTCCATCTTCTAGCTTCGTCGTTCCCATTTACGAATTTGTACGAGTATGAACAAAACTGAGCCCAATACCGGCCAAGCGTTTTGAAAGCTGGGCTGGACAGTTATGCACACTATTCAGCCGTCGCGGCCTCGCCGTCTACATGAGTTTGCATGCTGGCAAACGTTCGCAGCAGGTGGTGGGGGCGGTTTGCTCTATGCCCGGGTAGTGCGATCTAGATCATCTTCATTTGTTTTTCAGTCAATAGTTACACAACCTGGGGCCGGGAATTTCCTTGCAGACAACTAGGGCTCTCCTCCAGGGATGGCGAATAGGGAGACTTGGTCGGGGGGGGGGGTCTGGCCTGGTTCGATCAGCGATACAGCTCAGGTAATCATACCAGCGACAGAGAAAACAAGAGATTTGCTACTTTGAAGTCATGGCTTGACGGAACGCAAAGATGAGATGTGTTTGATCTGGGGATCAGACGAGGTGAGCTGCATCGTAGATCCTCTCTGGCCGGTTCAGGCCCCCAACTGGCTGGTTTGTTTATGCCCCTTTTGGTCAGGGCGGCAGCAGTAACCAGACATTTCGTACGCCTCCTTACCTCTCCACACCATACGAGATGAGAGATGTTTGACAGACGAGGAACAGCCCGAATACCACGATCATTCCGAAAGGAGAGTCTCCTTCATTGTGGGCATGCCAGATTTGACAGATTCGACATTATAGCGCTCGACAGTTTGGTCCCGCCCTCAGCCGTGGGTCGGCAGTTGAGATGATTTTATTTATTTTGGGATCATTTTTATTTCCAGAGATGACGGATTTGGATCTTAGGTCCCCCCGGATTTCGTGTTCGTTCTAGTGGGACGGATTAGGACAAGTCTTGGCAAGCCAACAGAGGGCGTTGGTTTGGTTCGTTTCAGCCTCGCGGCGCTAGAGACTCAGGTTCCAAGGCCTGGAAGGCCAAATGAAATGCATGGCCCACTTTGTTTGGAACTGGGAGATTTGGTGAAGAATCGGGATGGAGGGTTCGGGATGTGGGCTGCTGGGTTTTGGACTTTAAATTTGGAGATGGTGATGTTGACAGCGAGGGAAATTGGGTTCGTGGTGAGGAATGGAACGTGAGGTAGGATGGTGTTGGTCGGTGGAAATAGAGACACTACTAGTAGACTAGGTCGGTGTGTAACGGAGGAGTTCGTCCAGACCGTGGTTCTGGTGAAGACGGGACGGGATATTGGGGAGTGGTGGTGAATGGAGGGAAACGGAAAGATGCGGTGCGGTCGGGGCGCCCTCCGGTCCGGGAACTCCATGCTGGTGACCCGGAGGGGATAGTCTAGGGCGTGGCAGGGCAGGGCCTACCTGCCAGTCTCACCACTGTCCATTGGACAGTATCCAAGGTCACCTTGTGGCTGGCATCATCGCATCGAATGGGTGGAGGTCAGGCAGTGTTGACTGTGTTGCGAGTGGTCGGGAGATGGGTCGCCGACCGGTCAATGTGGCCCTGACCTTGTTGACCTTGGCCAATTTTTGTTTTGTTTTCTTGCTCTTTCGCCGGGTTGGACAGCATATGCAGTTGTCTTGACACCCATCACACAAAGGAGCGCGGCCGAGCATCTGTTGGCTTTCCTAGGTAGGAAGCTGGCAAGGGTGAGGCGTGCTCGAGTCCAATGGGGAACCAACTTCCACTCCGGGTTAGCTATTCGGCGGTGCCATCTCAAACACTGCGAACAACAAGTGCGCCGAACTGCAGCAGTGGCGACGATGTTGAACCTCTTGCAGGAGGCCGATGGCGATAGGGGTAGACTCCGCGCATTGAAGTTTAAGGCATCGAAGCTCCGCCTTCTAAATCGGTCAGTGGAAGGGGGAAGGGGGGACCGATCTTCCGACACAAACGGGCGATCATCTTTCGCACCAGCTGTGCCGGTCAGCTTATCAAACCCCCGAAGCAACCCACCCCCGACCGAGAGAACAAAACAGAAGGAGACGAAAGGAAAAGAGGAAAAAGGAACGCCTGGAAAGGTGATGGAAAATGCCCATTGTCGCGAATGATTGGTGCATGGGCGCGTGTCGCATCGAGAGAGGTTCCTGCGAAATCTCTTGTGCCACGTCGAGACGGGACGGGCCCCTCCAATGGAAATCACAGACTGCAATCCCGTCATCCTGGGAATAGTGCCGGCCGTTGACGGCATCTCCCCGGTCGGCCGGCCTCCAGTTAGTACGCCCTGTCGTGTGGTGCGCTGGGAGATCCGGGGGAGCGCTGGAACAGACACGTGGTTGGCGGTTGGGGTGTTGGAGGCCCCCCCCAGACCTGGTGGAACGCAACTGTTGCGAATTTCAGATTTGCAGACCCGGACGAAGGCCGAGACACCATGCGAAGTTAGTCCCGCCGTTTTATTTTATTTTCAACAACCTCATCTCCACGTGCCAGCTCTCAAGCGCCGCTTTCTCTGTGCGTTTCCCGCCTTTCCGACGGCGCCCGCAGGTGGCCGAGGCAACGAAGCATTGAGATGGATCAACTTCTGCCAAGCCATGTTGCGCAGCAGAATGGTGCACGTATCATGACATTCGAAACTTCATCCTGCCCTACGGCACAATGTGCTCCCTCATATTCCCCTCTCGTGACACGCGAGCAAGAAACTTGTTCGGAGCCCGGGAGCCACCAGGATAGAGACGTGCCGCGCCGGCAGGTGCCCTGGGCGGGACTTTGCCCACCAGCGAGTGCCAGAGGATCGGACTAGGATTGCTGGTGAAATGAGAGGTCACTTTCCGGGCTGGAGGGGCCCCACGTGCGTTGGTGACAGCCAGCACTCGATCTTATAATGGTGCGCAGGCCCCCGGTCCAGGCGATCGCGTGCGAATTCTTGGAATTGGAAGAATCGAGAGATGCATGCGAGCCGGAAGGCAACAAGCAGCAGCATTCGCGTCGGTTCATCATGATCATGGGTTGCCCGGGTTCTCTCGCTCTCGAGGGACGATGAAAAAATGGAAGCGGTGTCTGGCAGCCGGGCCCAATGCGGTGAGGACATCTATGCGGCTGCCTGCGTCGTTCCCCTCCCGCGAGCAGCCATATTGAGGAGCTTCTTCCTTGGGGGCTTTCTCCCTGTGATGGGCTCCGCGAACCCCGCTGCGCCAAAGTGAGGAGGCATAGGCAAACCCCCGCCCTCTTGGCTCCTCCGTTTATTATTACGTCTAGCCTTCCGGCCACCCAAATTGGTCGACCGCTTTCCCGCGCACAAGTGATGTCTCGATGGAGTGTCTCAACGTCAAACAGAAAGCGCTCCTGTCGCTGGTGATGAGCCCAATTTCGAGGTTCGTCGGAGTGGGCACCAGCTCGGTGAGTTAGCGGCTTTGGTGGGCAGCCGTTCCTTGTAGCCCCAACGCCACACATGGCACGCTGGTGGAACTCTGGCGTCGATCTGCACCCCCAGGGCCCCCGTCAGGCTGATGAGGTCCGCAACAATCGTGACAAAATAGAGAAATGGCATGGCATGGTGAACAGGGAGTCGAAGTCGTCGCGAGATGGCAGGTGGCGGCCCTTGCGCGGACGCCCGACTTCTGATACCTCTGTTTCGGTGCATGGCCTGTCGGAACCACAGGTACCTCGCGCTCCGTGCTTCCCTTGCGGTCTTTGGCCCTACCGCGGATGGATCATGGCCCCTGCCTCGTCTGCTCACCTCCGCTCTCCACCCACCAAGCCCCCCTCCCCAGTCGGTCGGCGACCCTGGTGCCGCGCTGCCAAGTTGCAGTGCCGTGCAGCAAAGGCCGCCGCTCTCACTTGTCCTCTGCGCTGCTGCTTTGCTGCGGTGCTTTGCAAACCTGAACCCCCCCAAAAAAAAGCCCTTCTGCCTCGGCGAGACAAAGAAACCCATTTCGCGCAGCTTCTCTCCTACCGCTTCTCCCCAAACACCCCAGCCCAGCCATTCATCCGAGATCTGTTTGCCGCCGTCGACACCGAAGCTTCGTTAGCAAAACCGCAAGACGCGGGTATTTGGCATTCCGACCCACACATCATCGTCACACTTGACAAGCACAGGCCACCAGGACTTGGACTTGTCTGTCAGTTGCACTCGAGTGGACACTTTGAGTAGCACCGAGTCAGTCAAGCATTGGGAAGCGACGACAGCTCCCGCTCTCCACGATTCTCTCGCATCGTCAATAGCTACGAAAACTCGCCGCCGGCCTATCCGTCCGAGATCCCGTCCACATCACCACGCCGGCCGCCCATTCGGCCGCGCTCGCCTCCCGTCACCACGCCCACGCCTTCGGGCCTGGCCCCTCACCCACCGCCTCACGCACTCACACCAGCCCGGCCGCCGAGCGAGCGGTCGCCTTTAACCCCACGCCCTTTCTCGTCTCGTCTTTTTCCCCCCATGGGTTTCTAGGGAAAATCCTGGGCCAAGCGAGCACCGGACCTCTTTTGCTTTCCGCTCACGGGAGCACCACCATCCGATCCCCCGCCCGAACGAACCTCGATTGCCTCGTTTCTCCGGCGCGGTCCGCCGGGATTCATGGTCAACATGGGGGCTTGCATGAGCACCAGTGGGGAAGAGACGGAGATGAAGAAGAGGAGTCAGAAGATCGACAAGGATCTCGAGGAGGATTCCAAAAGGTTACGGCGCGAATGCAAAATTCTACTGCTCGGTACGTCTGGATGAGCTCGGAGAGGCCGGGATGGCACGCGCTGATGGCGATGACAGGTTCGGGTGAAAGCGGAAAGTCGACGATTGTGAAGCAGATGAAGATCATCCATCTAAAAGGATATTCAGACACCGAACTCTACAGCTACCGGCCGACCGTCTACAAGAACCTGATTGAGTGCGCGAAGGCTGTCATCAACGCGATGCGGCAGTTCGAAATTGAGCCGGCAATCGAGCAGAATAAAGACTATTGCGACTACCTTGTCGACTACACAATCGAGTCGGGACCACAGGCGGTAATAGACCCAAAAGTCGGCTTGGCCGTCCAGTCCATATGGAACGATCCAGCAAAGGAGCAGTTGATGGAGAGACAAACCGAGTTCTATCTCATGGACTCGGCCGAATAGTTCGTCCCCGAGTTCCCTTAGCGTGCCTGGGCATGTACTGACCCCGCGATAGCTTCTTCCAGGAAGCCATGAGGATCGTATCGCCGGATTATCTTCCAAACGAGATGGACGTACTACGAGCCAGAACGAAGACAACAGGTATTTACGAAACAAGATTCAAGATGGGGCAGCTCAGCATCCAGTAAGTGCCCGATGGGTCCTTGGCCCTCGCCGGCGAGGTGGCTGACGGTTTTTTCTAGTATGTTCGACGTCGGTGGACAAAGAAGTGAGCGCAAGAAATGGATCCACTGCTTCGAAAATGTGACGTCCATCATCTTCTGCGTTGCGCTGAGCGAGTACGACCAGGTGCTCCTCGAGGAGAGCAGTCAGGCAAGTTTTCCGGCTCCTCCGGCTAGGGCGTGACTGACATGTCATTAGAATCGCATGATGGAGAGCTTGTTGCTTTTCGATTCCGTTGTCAACTCGAGATGGTTCATGCGAACCAGTATCATCCTCTTCCTGAACAAGGTTGATATCTTCAAGCAGAAACTCGGCCGCTCGCCACTCGGTAACTACTTCCCCGATTACTCAGGCGGCAACGATGTCAACAAGGCCGCCAAGTACCTGCTCTGGAGGTTCAATCAGGTCAACAGAGCGCACCTCAACCTCTATCCTCAGTACGTCAAGCACATGGCAGTTCCTTCTGTTCTCTAACTAACACCTTCCAGCCTAACACAAGCAACCGACACATCAAACATCCGCCTCGTTTTCGCCGCAGTAAAGGAGACGATCCTAAACAACGCGCTCAAGGACTCTGGCATTCTCTAACGACATTTTCTCTCGGCTCTCTTAGCTTCCGAAACGATACCAACCACACCTCCCGACCCGCTACGCGACTTTCTTTTATAATGTTTAGACCGAGGAAGCTCTTCAAGGTCAAGAGGCTCTTTGCATGACACGGCGTTGGAGATGCGGCAGATTCTGCTGTCAGGCGTTTGAGGCGACTTGTCCTTGGACACTTTCCCCTCTTTTGGAACCCGACCACGGGCAAATACGAATCCCATACCGCTGGCGAAGCTTACGACGTTTAATTTTCCCATTTTTATCTAGCTGCAGTCCCCAACAGTACCGGGGAGGCAGCCTGTGTTATAATATCCCCTTATGGAACAGAGGGAGGGCAACCGCAACGATTTGACTGGTTGTGAGCCTCTGACGAATACCAAAAAGATGGATCATGGCGGTTTGGTTTTTGTTCTGGTGGGCGCCAGGTTTTCATAACGACCAAATTCATTTTTCTGTTGCTGTTGGCTTGGCTTGGTCTCACAGGGACCGGGCGGGTTGATATCCGGCTCCGCGACGAGTGAACGGTCCCTTCCGAGATACCTCTTGGTGGCTCATACTCATTGTCTGGACTTGATGGGTGGGGGACTCGGACGGACGGCGGCGGCCCCAGGCAGTTGATGCCGTGGCAGCGATCGAGGAGAACAGACGGTTCTTTCTGAACAGAACTGAGAAGCATTACAGCCACTGAATCTTTGCAGTGTGATGAGTTGAGATATCCGAGAAGGCGGAAAATGAAAGCATAGGTTCAGTCTTTTTGATGAGTATGCTTTGTGGGCCTGCAGTGGCGATGAATAGGGGCAACATTTTCTGGTGACTCTAAACGGGAAACACATCCAAATTCACAACTGGAGATCTATCCGGGGCAGGAACGTCATGGACGGTTTCCTCGTAGATCACCACGGCCGAGAACCCGGTCCTTGCACACCCGTGATCCGTTGCCCTTAACCGACCCGTGTTCCGTGTCCCAGGGGTAAAATGGTGCGGGTGCGGGATCCCGGGTCCCGAGGACGGGAGTCTTGTTTCTTGTTTCTTAGGCATCTTAAACTCGGGTCGTCTCGCTTGGTCTTAGATCTTCAGTCTAGTGTCTTCATTTCATCCATGTTTATTGTTCTGAGTTGTGAGGGCTAATTGTACGAGGCTCTATGACTAACAATGGATTGTGGGGCCCACATGTGCATTGAAGGTTGTTTGAAAGGAGAGGAAGTGTTTAGAATGCTTGTTTAGTTATGGTGGCGCTTGCTCTTAGTGAGCGTGGTAGGTTCTAGAGGCCGGCTCTTGGAAAGGGGCAACTTGTGAATGCCGGCTGAGTTGTATCTGACTGAGCATGTCTTAGGGTCCGTATATGTCGAGGTTGTTATACGCTGGGTTTACTTTGTTTGGGAAGCCGGGTTGGGTCAGTTTGTTGGTCAACGGATTCGAGGTGAGTGCTGTTGTCAATAACAATAGCCTTATCTGTTGTGGTTTCTTGGTGTCTTTGTTCTAGAAGCCGAGTAAAATTTACCCCTGACAGGTACCAAATGGTTGGCCCGAGTAATTCGAGATCTAGGTAAGATACCTTCAACTGGGTGGGAAACTGGATGAGAAACATAACGCAACCTGAAAACCAACCAACACTTAGGAGTTGACCGCCATTCTTAGTCCGGGTGGCTCAGGGGCTCGTATCTCAAATCCATGGTCAGGCCCCCAATAGCGGAGCACGAGGAGGTTGGTGTCTGGGCAGGGCCGACATGGCGCAAGCTACCTATCAGGTTTGACGTCAAAGCTTGCGCTCACCGGTCTCCGACCTCGCGGGGATGCCGTGCAGCGAGATGTTGTCTCATATTCTCGTGGTCGAATACGGCCCAGGAGGCCAGCCAATGAGTCAATGCAATCGGTCCAAGACTCATTGAATCCGCCAGGATGGGACATGATCCGATCTCTGCCCTTATCGGACCGGCTGCGTGCAAAAGATGCGAACGCGCCAGCTGCTCGAGACGCCCACAAGTCAATATCCGTTGCTGCACGATACGGCTCCGCGCTGTAGTTTTTAGCGAATAGGAGGGCCGAATGCGGCTGCAGAGAATCGAGGATGATGCAATCGACGCAGTAACGACTGGAAACGGCAGAGGGGTTGGCGCTGCCATTTTGACCCCACCTCGCCATTCCAAGCCCCTCCTCCAAACCGTTCCAGGCACCCCACCGCGACAACGACGGGTCGCCTTCAACAAAAGCGCAGTGCGGATACCAAGAAGCGCTGGCTTCAGCATCATTCCACGAGTCGGTAAGCGGGTCGTCACAATAACGCCAAATCTGTGTCAGGTCTAGTATCAGCGCCGCCCCAGGCCACATTGGCAGCATTGCAGCGGCGTTGCATCAACGAGCACAATGACATCTTCTGCCCAGCAACGGGGCTGCAGCACCGGCTCGCGGTCCTTGACGAATGGGCCTACCTTAGAGCGGGTGCATATGCATGCGCAGCTCGGGGCCAATCACGGACTCTGGTAGCTTGTCCGGCAGGAAACGCGATAGAGCTTCCCACGTTCGAGACTGCAGTCATCACAACCATATGAGAGCTGCCGCGGAAGGGATGGAGGTGCTGGTGCTGAGCAAAGCAGGCATGGATGGAATCCAGTTGGGCCTGGGCAGGATTCCAGTCAGGTCTGCCGCCGCGAACAAGTTTCGCCTCGACTAGGTTCCTGAAAACCTTTATAAGCTCGCATTCCGGCGACTGCCGTCCAGTTTTGCGCCTCCTCCGCCCGACCTCTGCTCGACTGGCCCGGCTCCCTCTCTCCTGATCTTGCTGCGAGCTCTTGCTAGGCTGTGGGTTAGCATCGGCTTCCCTACCCATCCCGCAGCTTCAAACGCTCTCGCCCCTGCCTAGTCACACTGCTTCGTTAGCACTTGCCCCGCTGCAGAGCCCAGCTGAACGGAGCTCCAATCGACCTCGAAGCTACCCCGCTACACGGCGTGAGCGGAGGCGATCGACCGACAGGTAGGTTACCAGCCAGCTCCCAGGTTCCTAGGTTTCCTATTTTCTCCTCTCCTTCCAATTGCTTTTTATCTAGAACCTCGCCGACACGTGAACCTCAGGAAGTCCATTGGTAACTTTAACGCCATGGCTACCGAACAGTCTCTCCCTCGCCGGGAACGGCGACCATCGACCAGCGCCCCGATTGTGGATATCCAAGGATCAGTTGGCCCGGCGGGCATCTCGCGCCCCAAGCACAAGCGCACCTTCACCGGTTTTGGCGCTGGGGAGATCAAGGGCGTTGAAGGTATCTCCAATTTCCTGTTTTCCTGCCCCAAAAGGGGTTTCAAGTCACTTGGCATGAGTTGAAGCCGGCATTGATGAGAGCCTCACTGAGCTTCGGCTTGACATCACCAATTTACCCCAATCTCCACTACGGGGGATCTCACCCATGTGCGCCAATGTTTCTGACAGACGTCAACAGCATCCATCCCTGAGCCGCAACGAGAGGCATGGCTGAAGCACCAGGTCAGCGCCTTCAAGGACAAAGATGGCTTCGAGTCCAGTTTCGTTCGCCACATCGAGACGACTTTGGCTCGTAGCATGTTCAACTGCGACGAGACAGCAGCATACGCAGCATGCAGTCTCGCCTTCCGCGATCGCCTCATCCTCGAGTGGAACCGCACCCAACAGCGCCAAACCTTCGCTGATAGCAAACGGGTCTACTACCTGAGTTTGGAATTCCTCATGGGCAGGGCTTTGGACAACGCCATGCTGAACATTGGCCAGAAGGAGTTGGCGAAGGGTGAGTTGCAACACGCTTACCCCTGAACACACACACCCTATCCGGACACTGACAGCAAGCGAAGCGGGTCTCGACAACCTTGGTTTCCGCATTGAGGACGTCATCCAACAGGAGCACGATGCTGCGCTAGGAAATGGCGGTCTAGGTCGTCTCGCCGCTTGCTTCCTTGACAGTTTGGCCAGCTTGAACTACCCCGCCTGGGGATACGGCTTGCGCTACCGCTACGGCATCTTCAAGCAGGAGATCATTGACGGCTATCAGGTCGAGGTGCCAGACTACTGGTTGGACTTTAACCCTTGGGAGTTCCCAAGACACGACGTGACGGTTGATGTAAGGGTCCAATCTGAGAGGCAAGGGACGTTGGCTGACATCTCAGATCCAATTTTACGGCTACGTTCACAAGTCGACCGACGAAAATGGCAAGACCGTCGCTCGTTGGGAAGGGGGCGAGACTGTAAAAGCCGTGGCCTACGACGTGCCCATTCCCGGGTATGCGACGCCCTCGACCAACAACCTGAGACTTTGGTCGAGCAAGGCTGCGAGCGGCGAGTTTGACTTCCAGAAGTTCAACAGCGGAGACTACGAGAGCTCAGTGGCAGACCAGCAACGAGCTGAGACCATCAGCGCTGTCCTGTACCCTAACGACAACCTTGAGCGAGGAAAGGAGCTCCGTCTCAAGCAGCAATACTTCTGGGTGGCTGCGTCGCTTTACGACATTGTCCGTCGCTTCAAAAAGACGAGGCGGGCCTGGAAGGAGTTCCCCGACCAAGTCGCCATCCAGCTGAACGATACCCACCCTACCTTGGCTATTGTTGAGCTCCAGAGAATTCTGGTCGATCTCGAAGGTCTTGAATGGGACGAGGCTTGGAATATCGTCACCAACACCTTTGGCTACACCAACCACACCGTGCTTCCCGAGGCGCTCGAAAAGTGGTCGGTCCCGCTGATCCAACACCTCCTTCCCAGACACCTTCAGATCGTTTACGACATCAACCTCTTTTTCCTGCAGTCGGTCGAACGCGCCCACCCCGGCGACCGCGACCTCCTGGCACGGGTTTCTATCATTGAAGAATCCCAACCCAAGATGGTTCGCATGGCTTACTTGGCTATTGTGGGCTCTCATAAGGTCAACGGCGTCGCTGAACTTCACTCAGACCTCATCAAGACCACCATCTTCAAGGATTTCGTCACGATCTTCGGCCCCGACAAGTTCACCAACGTGACCAACGGCATCACTCCCCGAAGATGGTTGCACCAGGCCAATCCCCGCTTGTCGGACCTTATTGCCTCTAAGACTGGCACCCACGACTTTCTGAAGGATCTGACCCTTCTGAACAAGATTGAGCTCTCTGTTGATGACCCGGCATTCCGCAAGGAGTGGGCGGCCATCAAGCTCGCAAACAAGGCGAAGCTGGCCGAGCACATCAAGAACACCACGGACGTTGTGGTAGACCCCTCGGCGCTCTTTGACGTTCAGGTCAAGAGAATCCACGAGTATAAGCGACAGCAGATGAACATCTTTGGTGTCATCCACCGCTATCTCAGGATCAAGGCCGCGTCGCCCGAGGAAAGGAAGAAGTTCCTTCCCAGAGTCTCCATCTTCGGAGGCAAGGCTGCTCCAGGTTACTGGATGGCTAAGCAGATTATCCACTTGATCAATGCCGTCGGATCCGTTGTCAACAATGACAAGGATGTTGGTAACTTGCTCAAGGTGGTTTTCCTCGAGGACTACAACGTCAGCAAGGCCGAGCTCATCATCCCGGCTTCGGACATCAGTGAGCACATCTCCACTGCTGGCACAGAGTAAGGAGTCTCAGAGAAACTCGTTGGGTTTTAGCTAATATTAGGTAGGGCATCGGGAACCAGCAACATGAAGTTTGTTCTCAACGGCGGTCTCATCATCGGAACTTGTGATGGTGCCAATGTAAGTTTTCAGCAGCCTGCCCTTTTGACATTGTGCTGACTCGGACAGATCGAAATTACACGTGAGATCGGCGAGAACAATATCTTCCTCTTCGGCAACCTTTCCGAGGAGGTCGAAGACCTCCGTCACGGACACAACTATGGCCTCCATACCCTTGACCCTGAACTCGTCCAGGTGTTTGAGGCTATCGAGAAGGGCACGTTCGGCGACTCGAAGGACTTCGCTGGCATGATCACGGCCGTCCGGGATCATGGTGACTACTATCTGGTCTCCGATGACTTCCACAGCTACCTCGAAACACACGATGTCATCGATGAGGCGTACAGGAACCAGGAGGACTGGATCACCAAGTGCATCACCAGTGTATCGCGCATGGGTTTCTTTACATCGGATCGCTGCATCAACGAGTACGCTGAGGGTATTTGGAACATCGAGCCATTGCCCGTGGAGAGCGCTGAGCCTGAGAAGATCGAGGCGTAGAGCGCGAAGTGTGATCAGGAGCCGGAGTCTGTTGAGCCTGTTGCTCGCCTCGTCGACCCTCTTCCTATGACAAGATACTGCAGCACCAGGGAGCCGCTTGTCAGGCATGGACGATAGGGGACGATAGCCGGGCCAAATCCATGAGGTGGTTACTTGTTAGTTGGAATAGGAGGATGGGGGTGATAGTTTGCACACCATGGGAGCGAGGGATCGCCTGTTTGACCTACGATAACGGACCACGTCGCAAGAAGATCATATGAATCTTGACATACCTCTTTACAACTCACTTGTGTGCCGATACCTGTGCCGCTATCTTGAGTGCCGGTCGTGTAGGGTGCCGACCCCGGACCATCCCGCGGTTGTACTTGAGGCTGTTCAGCGGAGGCTGCCACCGCGCCCCGACGTCTCATGCTCGTGGTGTCCGGGTGAGCCAGTTGGTGTTGCCAGCCGCGGTCCCGTGCAAAGCTGCCAAGACCTGACAGAACGATACGGCATGTGTGCTCGTAAAGCTAAGAGGTCGTAAAAAAGGACAAGGAATGACGATCCGGCCCCGCGAGCCCTAGGTGCAGTGCCTGGCGAGCGCTGCATACGCACGAGAGTCAGGGTTTCTGCAGCCGTGGGGAGAAAGTGAGGAGCCGAGACGACGTCATAGTGCATATTTTGGTCGAGAAGTTTCCTCGGCGGGGCACGGATGGGGGGCCTTGGCTTACTTGGTGGACGGGGGTCTGACATGGCGGGAGGAAGGCGGGTATTGGGTGCTCAGCAGCATGTCCTACAGGCTGGGGGTTTGTTTGGGGGGAAAGGGAATGGGGTTTTAGATTGTATGGGACACTTCTTTTTTCCGTGAGGCTTCTTTGCATTTGTTCGTGAGGGTAAATCGGACGTGTCCCTGTTGATCAGATCAGATCAGGACGGCATTGGGGAAAGCTTGGCGCGGGAAAGGGGAGGTTTGAGAACCCGCTGGAGTGAGGTCCCTGCTGGCGGATCCTATTCTAGGGACAAAGGGGATGCTCTCCTGGGGATAGCCGATGGATACTTCCGGTAAGGCGTCCCGGTTTGTTGATTGGAAAGTTGTGTTTTGTGATTTGGCGAAGCCTTCAAGTGCCCGGACTGTCATGGATCGCGGTAGGTACGAGTACCCTGTAACGGGTCCACTTGGGAGCTGGGGTGTTTGTGTTACAACCGGAGCAGATGCTCCTGGAACGTTCGTGCCTCTGAAGGACCCGGACAGGATGTGTTTGTGCCGGGCAGAAACGGCCGTGTGTGGCGCTCGGATTGGAGGCGAACGGACGGGTATTTCCAGACGCGTGACCGGTTTCGAACCTGATGGGGTTTGATGGGGACTTGCTGGCCGGTGCCCTCGGTCACCGCCAGATCAAATTGCTGAATTGGTTTGATGCGTGCTCGGATTGCATGCTCGATCCCCCGCCTAAAACGGCGATTCTTGGAGGGGGCAGATGGGGCCGTGGATATCGCGGAATCGAGGGGTGAGTGGGTGCGTGTGTTTCGCGACGACAGGGGTCCCGAACCCCACCTCACCACCTACGTCATCGTTTTGGGCCTGCCGCCGTTGGACGCCGTTGCTTGGCCCCCTCGCGAGCCCGCAGAGGGCAGCAGACCCCGGCTACCGCGAGCACGGCTGTGACTGTTGACACGGAAATGGATGCAAGGTCGCGATGAGGGTCGTTGGGCACTGATTGCCGAAAGGGAATGGCTTCGGGAGGTGGGAGGTGGACGATGTACCTAGCATTGCGGGGCTGAAGGTTGAGGGGAGCGCATGTCTCAGGACGAAGGCGAGAAGTGTCGACGACCTCAAGAGCAGTAGAAAATGCTACGAACAGGTTCAATCATTGTCGATGCATCCTCAGGATCCCTGAAGCTAGTGTAGAGAGCTCTCTCACAGGTACAAGCTCGCGTTCGTAGCCAATGGTCCATGTGGAGGGCGGCGGAGGGACGGGAAAGTGGGTGCGCCAAAGCATGGAATTTGCAAGATTCTGATATCCCGCTCCCAGCGAGCCCGCGCGTCGTATCGATACAAGCGCCAGGCCCGTCCCACATCAGCAAGATTGCGGCCTGTCCTAGCTTTTTATGTACCTAGCTGACCTCCGCATCTTTCCCCAGCAGCTACCCCTCGGCCATTACATCAAGACATACCCGCCGGAGACATTTGTCCTTCCCCCTCCTTCTTTTCAACTCCTATCTTGAGTTTCCCTGGATCGCATCTTCTTCTAGGGAGAACCTTCATCATATTGACTCGCCTGAACGCTTCGCGTGCGTGTTGCTTGCTCAGATCGAGAGAGCGGGGCGTCCTGCTAACACGACACCAGCTCGTCGCCAGCAGATCGGCTTTGCGCTTCACCCCGCCCGCGAACGACGGAGGCCAGTCTTACCAGAGGAATCCTTCTAGACGCAGCGCGACCGACTCCTTGGGAACGCCTGACGGGAAACTCTCGAACCCCTTTCCCAAATTGCCTCCGACGTGTCGCAAACCGAAAAAAAAAAACAAAGACAGCTCGGCTTGTACTGTCGTGCCCCGTTGATCCTCCCCAAAACAGAGAGATCGGCGTCCCGCCTCATCCTCCCACGTGCGACTTGAAGTTATTCTTCTCAGTGCCGCAACTAGATCAAGCGCAAAACAATCATCACCTTCACCACCATCGCATTCAAAGTCTCTGGCCTTCGAGCATCTTTTGGTAAGTGGTCTAGACCTCGCCTGCACATCTGAGCACTGCGCGATTCGCTGCCGCTGCCAGCCGCATTCTCTGGGAGACGGCTTAGCTAAAGTTTGTCTTTCGCCTCCTAGATCCTTTGCATCGACCGCACCCGTCGGCCCACTGCCAGCTTCGGCTCCAACTCAACACTCCACTTGCTGCGATTTACTAGGAACTCCCGTTCTCAGCAGTCGAGCTTTCGCCCCCGCAGCTGCTGTTGACTCAGACTTCCCGGCCATTCCCCGGAAACCGCTTCATTCGCTGTCTCGCGCTGCCGAATTGTTCCAGCCTGTCCATTGTTGAGCTCCATCTGCTGTTCAGAGAGCCTTATCTCTTTTGCTTCGGGATACCCCTCATTCCTGTCGCCTTTTGAGCCTCACCTGGACCCCTCCAGCTCACCCAAATCCGCCCAAAATGGCCGAATTCGTGCGCGCCCAGATCTTTGGGACTACCTTCGAGATCACCTCGAGGTACGATTGTCAAACCGACGAGTGCGCGCATTTCCATTAACTCCATAGCAGGTATTCCGACCTCCAGCCGGTCGGCATGGGAGCTTTTGGATTGGTCTGGTAAGGCTGACCCCTACCCTGTCTCGCACTCAGCACTACCCCCCTTTGTGTTCATCGGTTTTGCCCCACGAACACCCTGCTGACCAGATACGTTCCCAGCTCCGCCAGAGATCAGCTCACCAACCAGAATGTCGCTATCAAGAAGATCATGAAGCCCTTCAGCACGCCGGTGCTCGCCAAGAGGACGTACCGAGAGCTGAAGCTTCTGAAGCACTTGAAGCACGAGAATATTATCTCACTAAGCGACATCTTCATCTCCCCGCTCGAGGATATGTGGGTTGAACCCTCGGCGCAACCAGCCTGGAATGACTACTGACATGGCGCAGCTACTTTGTCACCGAGCTCCTGGGCACCGACCTTCACAGACTGCTCACCTCCCGACCCCTGGAGAAGCAATTCATCCAGTACTTCCTCTACCAGATTATGGTGTGTTCCATAGCCGTCGTTGGGGGGCGGACAATAGCTAACGACGTCTTAGCGCGGACTCAAATACGTCCACTCCGCCGGTGTGGTGCATCGCGATCTGAAGCCCAGTAACATCCTGGTCAACGAGAACTGCGACCTGAAGATCTGCGACTTCGGTTTGGCACGCATCCAAGACCCGCAGATGACGGGCTATGTCTCGACCCGATACTATCGAGCCCCTGAGATTATGCTCACCTGGCAGAAGTACGACGTCGAGGTCGACATCTGGAGCGCCGGCTGCATCTTCGCCGAGATGCTCGAGGGCAAGCCCTTGTTCCCTGGAAAGGACCACGTCAACCAGTTTTCCATTATCACAGAGCTTTTGGGCACGCCGCCAGACGACGTGATCAACACTATTGCTAGTGAAAATGTGGGTCTTGTTCGTCTAGAATGAGCAAGGGCGCATACTGATCCTCGTTAGACTTTGAGATTCGTCAAGTCTCTTCCCAAGCGCGAGCGACAACCCCTCAGGAACAAATTCAAGAATGCCGACCCATCAGGTGCGTATTCCACGGCTGGCGACACGGGCTTAGACCCTGCTAACTCAGAGCAGCAATCGACCTCCTCGAGCGCATGTTGGTCTTTGACCCGAAGAAGCGGATAACGGCTACCGAGGCGCTCGCTCATGACTATCTTGCCCCTTACCACGATCCCACGGACGAGCCTGTTGCGGATGAGAAGTTCGACTGGAGCTTCAATGATGCTGACCTGCCGGTCGACACATGGAAGATCATGATGTAAGTCTACTCATGTGCTCAGCTCTGTCAACATTCGGTGCCCCGTGGCTGACTCCGGTCTACAGGTACTCCGAGATTCTCGACTACCATAACGTAGAGGCCGGCATCACACAGATGGAAGACCAGTTCAACGGCCAATGATCCTCTACAAAGAAGGTTGCCACGAGCTCTGGCAAATGAGTGGAACACCTACAGCATGACCCATCCCTTTTCGGCCGCATACCTCTGGTATACCTCCTCCATCGGTGTTTCGAGGGACGATTTCTTTTTGTCTATGGCCGGTGTTGAAAAAGATGGATGTCGAAGAGTTCATCCAATTAAGGGCCAGGCATGGGGATATCTGGGTTGATAATGTGAGGTGGACGTCTGGCCGACAACGCGCGGCAAGACTGGACGGGCAGTTGATGGGCATGAATCAAGTATTTTGAGACGGCAGGTATTGCCAGATCGGCGACCTCGAGCCTCTTAGGACTGGACAACGATGGTTTTGGCGTTTGGTGATAGCCTGGCAAGTGGAAAACAACGGCTTAAGAAGGATTTGTTTTGCGATTTTGTGTCTTTGCTGGAGAAACTGATTGTCGACGACGGCGCGTGATGCCCGTCAAGCTGACGGCGCAATGTCATGAATGAAGCGATATAGAAGAGTAGCAATTATGAATAAAGATATGAGACAAATACGGGTTTCGTCTCATGGTTGGATTTAGCTTGCTTCTGTGTACCCTCAAACTGGAGCTAGATGCCTCGTGAGTAAGGGCCGGCCCATCCCCGGAAAAATACAGCGGGAAGGTGGGAGAGTAGGGAAGTATCAAACAAGTTGCACTGCGTCGAACAGCTCATTTGATCATCTAGCTTAACAAGGTCAACAGAGCATCACAGCGATCCTGGGCACACAGGTCACGGCAATCTAAAATGAGCGGCAAAACGGCCTGCCGCCGCCATCTGGATCTGCGTCTGCAGATATCTATGATCTGCTTCTATTCCTCTCGCGTGCTGCGGTACTGACGATATGCGCAGGATATGTATGTATGGGCCTCGATCTGAGCAATAGGGGAAGGATCCAGGAAGTGTGAAATGGATAGGTAGGGAGTGACGGAGGTTGGTGGGTGCGTTCTATGCTCATGCTCATGCAATGCAGGACACGCTGGCAATTGGAATGGCATGACACCCATGGAAAATATGTGCGTAGAGTAGGTACGGTACGGTACGGGATGGGACGGTTCAGTGCGTGCGGTTGCAGCAAGTCATCAGAGCAAAGATTTTTATTTCATTTTTGTTTTTGCGCGGAGAGGGCGGGAGGATTGGGGGGTATTTTTAGAAGGGAACATGGGATGTGGGTATTTTGAGGAAGGAATTGCGAGTGGGTAAAAGAGGAGGAGAAGACATTAAGAATCGCATCGAGTGCGAGGTTTTCCTGGTGATGCTTCTTGCTTTTCATCTCGTCTCCCTTCAGCTCGTCTGTCTGGGGAAGATCGGACAGATCTGGGGACGGGCCACGTGATTCGTGGACATCCCGGCGAATTGGGACGCGGCGTCGGCACGGACGGCGGTGAGTGGTGACGGAGGGGTCAGTCTCGTCTGTGCCAGCAGCACGTTGAAAAAGTTGGGGTACTGGCTGTCAATTAATTCGTGCTCTGCTACTCGGTTTTTGGTTTCCATTGTCTGGCTCTCGAGCCCGCCTGCAACAAGGAGGGTAAGCGGACTCGCTCACGGGTCGGATTGCTTGTTGTCAATCTTGGCGTGTTTCCTCTTTTTCTGGGTCCGGTGTGTGCTGTTCAGGTCTGATATAAAACTCGGCTGCGTGGTTCCGCTGTGGGTTTTGAGCAAACTACGGGATCTCACGAACCAGCGGACAGCAGCAGCAGCAACATCATTTCGTCAAGAGCCAGGAATACAACACGGCGGGTTGTGGCGGTGGCAGCAACAGCAGCAGCAACGACAGCAGTCAGCAAGCAGCTCTGGCTGCGCCGAACCGAGCTCCAGGCTTAGCAGTGTGAGCGTGCCAGCGTATGCTTTGAAGTAGCGATTCAAAGATCCTGTCGTGCAACGAACAGACAGCGCCAGGGAGCTTCCAACGTCGCCCACGTCACCGCTCACCTGCCCCTCCGACTCGGTACCCAGGCTGCCGGCTCTCCATCCCACGCACCGGAGCCGATTGGATCGACACATATTCCGTATTCCGCACAGGCGAGGCCGGCTTCGTTGACCGCCCATTGTTTTTTTTTATTTTTATTACCTTGATCTCTCGCGGGCTTCCCGATATAAACCCCAGATCCGCTGCTACGTGTCCCGGACCATTGCGCTGTTGTCCTTGGCCAATTGACAAAGTAGACAGCCCGCCAGCGAAACGCTTGCTGCGCGCCTTGTGTTAGCCGCTGCGCTCCGCAAGTGCTCAGGGATCTTCCCGACTCGCCACCAAGCTTCGAGCCGCAACCCCATCGCCAAAAATTGCAAGGTTTCCACATCGGCCGGGAGGTGGGATTGACAGCAGCAGCAGCAGCAGCAGCAATTCCGAGTCCCGCTCCGAATAAGCAATTGTTGACATATTCATGGCAGCACTCGCATAGCGCCGAACTGCTTGAGCGCTTCACCCTTTTGCGAGGGGAGAGCTCGGCCGTCGACTGCG
Organism: Immersiella caudata; assembly: GCA_030512335.1. Taxonomy (NCBI): domain Eukaryota; kingdom Fungi; phylum Ascomycota; class Sordariomycetes; order Sordariales; family Lasiosphaeriaceae; genus Immersiella; species Immersiella caudata. The sequence goes on along the minus strand of JAULSU010000002.1, from coordinate 5,948,414 downwards.
GGCTTGTCAGATCCAGATTTCGAACCCCTCCTTTCGAGTATTTTCGACTCGACACCATGTCGACCCCGGTTTCGCCCACCAACGGTGCCATGCCCCTCAGCCCGAGAGGGGTCCCTGGCTTCATTCCGCTAGTTTGCGTTGTTGACTTTCACCATGCGCGGGGCCCCGAGGTCGAGAAGTGGTTCGGCGCCGACGAGGGTCGCGACCCCGCCGCCGAGTACGACTGGACACTGCTGCCGTTCATGGCCTTGAGCGATGGCGCCCATGCGTGAGCAACCCACATTCCCTGATTTGAAGTCGGTGGTTGGATGTTGCCTTGCTGATCTTGAGGTCTTGCTCGTAGCGCAACCGAGGACTTTTCGTACTTCACGCTTCTGCGCCCCGCGTCCGAGACGGAACCGGCGACGTCCCTGTTTGGCATATCGTGCACGAGACAGATGGATGCGTCGCAGCTGCTCGTCCGACCTGCCGACGTGACCCGGTCGACGGTACAAAAGGCCGTCGTGGTCATCGCCGATACTCCGCAGTACTTTGGCATGCTTAGAGAGCGTCTGAGTGTCGTCACCAAAGCATGGTTCGCCCAGCGCGAGTTTACAGACACTGAGATTCTGCGCCGTTTCCAGGAGAGCCTCGCCGAGGAGAAGCTGCGCGGTGTGTTGAACGAGGAGGAGGATAGGGACCAGTACCTGGGCATGAGCTTGCGGGAGCTGGTGCGCGAGTTTCGATGGCAGACGCTGGTTCTACTGAAGTGTTGTTTGTTGCAGCCCAAGGTAGGTTGCTGGGATGATATTGGAGGGTATAGGCATGCTGACCCCTGATTAGATGCTCTTCTTTGGCTCGCGGTGCGAGCGTTTATGCATGATGCAGTTTTCTCTTATATCTTTAATACCCGGTCTTCTCCGTAACCTCCAAGACTCCGCCGGCCCCGACCTGAATAACTACGAAAAGAGGCTCGCCAAGCCGACGAGTTTGAGAACTAGCGATCGGAATTCCTTGCTGTCATATATGGGCCTGCCGCTGCAAATATTTGGCAAGGTACGTGGAACTGTCCTTGGGGGTGTGAATCTCATCTGACCCCTTGCAGGGAAGCTTGTTTGGGCCCTATACACCGTTACAACAACTAGATGTCCTAGCCGATTTTGGGACCAAGTCGTACATTGTCGGCAGCACAAACTCTCTCCTCCTGCAGCAGAGGGATCGGTACAGTGATATTCTGATCAACCTCGATGAAGATATAATCAACATCACGTCCACATCACTCAAAACAGCTCTGCAGCTCTCCGTCGCCGACCGCCGTTGGATAGATTTCATCACCCAGAACGTTAACGACACTTGGGACGACGCCAACCCCGGCCGACCAAAGACCTTGGGCTACGTCGGCAGCGAAGAGTTCATCCGCCTCCAGTTCGAGGAGTACCTTCTAGCACTCATTTCCTCGGTCAAGTATCACAACCATCTCACGAAACACAAGGACAACCCTCGGATGTTACTACCCCCACATCGAGGGCGATCCCTCGCTCGATTACAGTGCGGACTTCGTCGATGCCTGGAAACGGACCGAGAATTACCGCATATGGGATACAAATACGGATTCGCACCTGTTTGATATTGTCGAACCGAAGCACCCTTGTGCTGGGGGCCTCACGATCGACGATGTGCAGCGCCGGATAACTCAGCAAGTCCAGGACCTGCATCTGGACGAGCGCTTCGCGGTTGGCAAAGAGGTGTTGGGTCGAAACCTGGCAGCTGGTCGCGAGAAGGCCAGCACCATGTTCAACAAGCTCTACGCGGATATGGAATCTCTGCGTGAGGCCCAGAGGAAACGGGCCGAAGAGGCCAAGTCGAACCAAAACAACGAGGAGAAGGCGGCGGAAAAGAACGCAGTCAGTGCGACGCAGCAGACGATCGGCGTCAAAGCCGGCGCTTTTGTCAACAGCTGGGCAGCGTGGGCGGGTGAGAAACGCAAGGCGGCCGGCTGGGGGCGTGCGTCCACCACGGCCACCAGCAACGAGACGCAGTCGAACAGGGGCGGCGGCTGGGCCGGATGGGGCAAGGCAAGTAATACCAACAGACAGTCGTCGTACGCCAAAATGGAGAACAACGAGAGCGGTGCATGGACGCCACGAGCGGCCTCATCTTCCTCATCAACGGCGGCATCACCAGGGAAGCAAGAGCAACGCGCCCTTAACAGGGGCTCCCTGAGCGGGGAGTCCATGTTCGACGCTGCTGGTTCTGAAAGCGGCATGTCCTCGCCCGTCTCACCCAGGCGGCGACCCCTATCAGGAGATGCTACAAGCCCAGCGCCAACGGCCAGCACCCCAGTCATCGACGCCGTTGTTTCTGCCGCAGTAGCCGTGGATGGTAAGAAAGCAGGCCAGAATGGGACGGCCATGACGCCGGACGCTACGACCCCCACCTCAACTCCGGCTCCGGCATCTGAGAAGAAAGAAGCCACAGTCACCTTGCAACCAGCCCCTACGGTCGAAGAAGACGCACCAACGCCACCCCTCACACCAGTCCCGGTTGCTGTAGCCGCGGCAGAGGCGGCAGAGGCTCAGAATGTATGGGGGAGGTGAGGTTCCAGTAATTACGGCTCAAGGGTAATTATGGGTCAAGATAACAGAGGTTAAGAAATCGATGTAATCAGTGCGTGTACAGAGTGGGTTGAAAGGGATGGGATCATCGCATTCATGCATGGATGGTTGTGTATTTGAACGGAAGCGAAGGGGTTGTGGTAAGATGCATGGAGGAACAGAGTGGGTGCATTGTTGTCATACATTGGATGAATGGAAATGAATAAAGAATACAATTATATATGTCTGGTTTGTGTGCTTGGGTAATTGCATCTCATTAGTGCTTCATGCCATTTCTTGGAGTCCAGAAAGTCGGTTGGTATCACCGAAGGGTTTGCCATCAAACTAACACACCAACAGAAGAACAATGTCTCGCTGTTCGTGGCAATTCCAAGACCACGACGGTGCGCCTGCAGGTCTTACTCGCTGGCAAGTGACGGATGCGTTGTCTGTGCTGCTGCCTGTCTCGGGCACAGAACCCGGCAAGGAGGCGAAAGCAGCACCAACTACCCGGAACTGGGTATGCCTCTGCACGAATCATATCTTCACCCGTATTTCAACATAAATCACGAAAGACAACAGCACGACAGATACACCCGCCACGATGTAATTCCCAACAGCCACGATGGTCTATGTTATCCTCTTCTATCAACCCGCCCTCATCATCTTCCCCTCACATGTATGCACTCATCTAACCAAACCCATCCTTACTCGGAGACGTCACTTCTCCTTCATCCTCGACCGATGACAACCTCGCCGGCACCAGCGGTGTAAGTGGTGCCGTCTCCAACGCCGCCCCACCGCCTCCCGCCCCGGGAACAATAAGGCTTGTCCTTCTTGATCTCCTTCTATCCAGCGTCTCGCTCTCCTCGTCTACTAGCAATTCCGGTTCCCCGTTCTCATCAACGTCCCCGGACTCATCGCCTCGTGTGGGGATCTCAATCCTCAATCCCTCCCTCAACTGCTCGTTGAGGTGAGCGAGGAAGTCACTAGCTATGCCAAAGTTCTGCACCCCGCACTCGCCGGGCAGAAGCGAGTACATCTTGCGTGCTTCGTTCAGACATTTCTGCGCTTGGATGTACTTGGCCTGGGCGATCCAGGTTTCTGCGCCGAGAACGCTCCAGAGCGCAGACTTTCGGCGGCGACTTCCCCACGCTTGGGAACCTGCACCTGACTTAGAGGCGTAGCATATTGCCATGCGTTCTTTGAGTAGTGCGTCGCCGACGCGTCCCAGGAGGCCGGTTTCGAGAAGTCTGATGCCCCAGCGTACTGCCTCGTCAATGCCGGAGCCACCTCGTAGACGGAGAAGCTCTAGGGCGAGTACCGTGCAGCGTACTGCTCCGTAGACTGAGGTGCAGCGGATGTGATACGAGTAGAACGCTTGTTCAAGCATCTGGTTGATAGTTTCGATCCGTGTCTTGGAGGACATGTTCTGCGGCATGATGAGCAAGGCGAACGCAGCCATCTCGTTTGCCGCGGCATGGTATTTCCACGCCTTGTCGCTTTGGAAGTCGCTGCGTAGAAGGTCATATGTGGACATGGCGAGTTTCCAGTCTCTGAGCATAAAGGCAAAGTCGGCCAGCCTCCGCATGATGGCCTCGGGCGTATCCGGTCGGTAGAAGCCCAGCGCTTCATAATTAGTAGAGCCTGTGGCACGCGCACCAGTTGAGCTTCGACTTGAGCCGCCGAATGTGAATCGTTTTGATAGACTCATGAACCTGCCGCTGAGACCCCTTCGTCGGGAGGCTACTTGATCATTCCATACCGAGACGTTGCGCTCCATGGTAGGAATTATGGACTGGGTGACCATCTCTCGGACGAAAGTTCGTATTGCCGTTGCGTCTGAACCAAAGATGTATCGGGTTGGGTCCTCGAAGTCCTCGTCTCTGTCACTCCGCTCGATATCTGCGATCTCCTCGGCTGGTGTCATCCAGTCACTTCTCGGCAGTTGCTGGCTATCATCGTCGGTCTCAGCAGTCTCCGAGCTTCGGATCCGTAATAGGTGACAATGAAGCCCAAAGTGCCGCTTCATCTGGTCGAAAAGCGCTAGGGATTTCGTGATATCACTCCGTTCCTCGTCGTGAACGAGAACATAGTACCGCAAATATTCCCCGTCGACCCAGACTGGTAACCTATTCTCCCCTTGTGTTGTTTCTGTGTATAGTCTGCGCAGAGCCTCAATCGGGGAAGGATTCCGTGAGCTGATGGCCATGACACAGGCAACGGGATGCGCAAACGACTCATGGCACGACAGTGGTATCCCAGAAAGCAACCTCCGCAGATACAGCGCATAGTACACAGAGGTGGCGTCGGTATCCAGCCCATGTCGTGCCGGCGTTGTCGGGGACGTGATGCCCATGTATGCATCCTCAGCATAGCTCAAGTGTCGATCCACGACCTTCTCGACCTGATCCACCAAGTTCCCTGCCTTCTTTGGGCTTGCCGCCGCCTGCCCGTTCATTGCCGTGAGGGGTGGGCTCCTCATGCCTCCTGCTGCCGCCTCTGGTTCCTCCACGCCATCGCCGAAGCGTGTGAAGCGCACCGAGAAGTCCTCCCAGGTGCGTGATCCGCCGTTGCTGTCTCTAATCGCAACCTTTCCCTGGACCTGCTCCCCGAACGGGCGCAGGAGTTCCCAGAGGCCCCCGCGGAAGCCTTTTTCGCCAATCAGCTCGTCTACATCTTCCGACCCGTATATGGCGATGTGCGGCACGAAGCTTCTGAGAATAAGGTTGAGCGGATCTCCGGGGCTGTCGGCAGCTGCTGTGTCTAGTAACGAGTGGCGGAAGCCGCTGCTGCCGCCGAATACCGACCCTGCGAGGGCGCGCGAAGGCGATCTGGTGAGGCTGGCAGCCGGAGAGGCGGAGCGCGAGCCGGGCGGCGTCAGGGTGGAGCGGAAGAGAGATGCGGCTGAGGGGTTGGCGGCGCGACGCTCGCGGAGGGGAAGTAGAGATGCCTCGGACTTGGCTAAGGGGTGCGCATCGCTGGCGAGGGTCTGGCGCTGGTTGGGAGACCTCATGGCGGCAGCGGCGGCCATGGGCAGGGACTGGACGGGTTCCGTAAGGGGGTCATTGTTGAGAGGCTGCATGTAGATCGAGGGGGCGGCCGTGGAGCTGCGCCGGAAGAGAAGCGGGGTTCGTCAGTCTTCCGGCAGATGTAACCGTGTTTAATCCGTCTTGCTCTTGGAAGGCTTCGGTCGGGCAGGTGAAGACGGAGAGTTGCAGCCGCGTTTGTACCTTCAGCTTTGGTTGTCGCTTTTGGCTGACGTGCGCTGAAGTCGCTGGCGAATTGAATTGGGCAGCTGTCAAGCGGTTGAACGGACAGTTCCGAACATCCTGGTTCGCAGGGCCCATCACGTGGGGCTCTGCCGAAGTGACAGGGGTCTCTCCACTGATGACGCAGTTCGTTTCAACACCAACATCTCTGTTGATAAATTTAGTTTTGGTGAGCACTCATACTCGTTCATCTATTGATTCCTAGACACGTAAAGCTTCTGGTTCATTCTTGCTCTCATCCCGAGGAGACTACATGCTGGGTCTTTGTTTAGTTTTGTTTTTCCTTTTTTCCTTTTTCTTTCTCTTGAGTTGCCCTTGTTTTGGTCATTCCGGCCACTGTGCGTTTGGCAAAGGCAGTTCTCATTCTGTTTCGCGTGACTCGGGTTAAAATGTCTTTCCGCTTCCATTTTTCCCATTCTCTTAAGTCCTTTGGGAAGTGTAAATCCAGTGACATTTCATCTCAAGTCCCTTTTGAGGAAGCGCAGTTTTCTAGTTGGAGTCTCAGTTGATATCTTCAAGCCAGGTCAGCAGCCTGGGTAGCCGGGCTGCGATCCAAGAGATTATCTAGTGACACAGTCATAAACCAGTGATACCGGATATGCCTGCCCTTCTTAAGTGATGGAGAAAACAGGAGGATCGAGCCCCACATAGGAACATGGAGAGCGACTGGAGAGGCCGGGGCAGCTGAACCCCCCTGACCGACACCACACAACCGAGCAACCGGCCAGCAAGGATTCACGGAAGGACGGAGAGTATCCCGAAGCAAGTCTGCCACTTCCGAAAGGCTCATGACAAGACCATACATGGATAGAATGTACTGGCTCGCGGCAAACGGAGCATCTCTCTCTATGATGACGAAGCGTCGTATCCTGCCGGATGCCGCGGAAGATTCTTTCAGATTGAAGACTAGCCAGTCGGGCGATGACCCGATAGCGGTTGGCCACTCGATCGAAGTCATCCCGGGTAACTGGGCGCCGCGTTTCTCCACATCGTCTTGGAAGATGCTGCTGCCTCCTTCGCATCATGATACGCTCGCATCGAACCAAGCAACGCTTGTTTCAGCATGGGAACCTGGATCGAGGGAGCTGGCCAAGAACGATAAACAATTTCAACACGATGCTTGACACTCTGTTGGTTTTGGTCGGACTGCTCGGGACGGGAAATGCTTGATTTGCCGAGATTTCTAGAACGAGAAGAGAGCTAAGATTAGCCAGCTCGGCTGAATGATACTTGAGCTGTATGGCAACAGCCATTGCTGGAAAACCAAAAGCTGATAGAGGTAACGTTGAGACGGAATTCGGAGGCGAGGACGCGCAATCGTCTGTGGAAAGCATTCTCGAGGGGCTTGTTTTACCGGTGAAGCGCCTACGCGAGATGGCATCCGCAGTCGGCAACCCATGCAGATACCTCAATTCAGCCCGACCTGAGCGTAATCTGTTTCATAGAGTTTTCACTCTCTGCAAATGCAGGCAGAGGATACGTCTGTAGCTCCAGCTGCAGGAAACCACCTCGTTGACCGCCGATGTCACTGGTCAATCCCATCGCTCCTTCCCCCTGACGTGCCTGACTTCCCAACCAAAAGGATCTGCAGGCCAAGTCTTCGGTTCGTGAAGCTTGCCGAAGCTTGACTGCCGAGAAAAGTCTTGTTCCTGCTACGACGCTAAAGATTAACGACCGCCAAAACATCTCTCCGTCGTGGAGAGAGCCTGCTCATGTCGTGGCCGGGCGTGCTTTGTCGGCGCCGGTCCAGAATTATGGGCTCTCTCGAGGCAATCGCTTCAGAATCTCCTATTGGAGGCTAAATGGAGAGAAAACATAACAGGCCACCGATCGGTCAACAGCGTCGCTGGGAGTGCTGCAGCTGCCATGTCTGGTCATCACTCTTGGCTTCAGGTCCCGCGCAGCGACAGTGCCCAGCTTCGCGCCATGGAATTTGGCACCGAAGCATGCTTGTACGAAGCTGAGCAGAGAGTTTGTCCCCGGTCTTGGGATCTTCGCTAGAGGCGTGGCGCTCACTTGACGAGGCTCGCTGTTCTATCTATGGGACCACTCGACGGCCCAGAGGTCGGACAAATACATCGCCAAGCGCAAAACACGCCCTCCCCGACCTCTTGCATCGCACCAGCTCTACGGGTATTCATCTACACGACCATTGGCATGCCTACCTTGACGGGCGGGCTGCGGGGAATTGTCTGCACCTTGGATTTATCCCATTCTTCCACCCCGTTCGCCCTTATTACCCTCCGCTAGGGAATCGATTTGCCTGGCGTAAGCCCTATAGCCGACCCCATTTGGATGTTCCCCCTACGGGACAAAGGTGCGGGCCAGCTTCTTGTCTCTGTCGTGGATGTAGCCCCAGCGAGTGCTGAAGGCCTGTCGATATTCGCCCAATCTATCCACATGCCACACCTCTCGCCTTTCAACGGGAAGATGGGGCCGCTTTTCCATGAGTCCCCCTTCTCCACGGCCGCAGCGAGGGGATATATCTGTCTTAGGAGCGCTCTTGCCGGCGCCTTGCACCCATTTGCCGGCCTTGTTTCCTGCATCAAGACCGTTGTTTGGCGCCAAGATGTTGGATCGTCGACTTGTTGCCGGGCTCGCTGCCCTTTATGTGGCCTCTACGGCCACCGCGCAAACTTGCACGTCCAACTTGATCATCGACAACTTCGTGAAGTGGACTAGCGGAACGAACAACCTCGACTGGCAGAACGGGGGTCAGTTGGCCTCTAGTATCGTCATGGGGGGTGGTTGCTAACACTAGATAGACGACGGATCCATGACCTCGATCGCCGCCTCAGCTGGTCGGGTCGTGTTTGTCCCTAAAGATGGAAACTCGTACTTTTACGAGTCTTTCCCTTGCATCAAGGCCTACAGCAGCGGATACAGCGGAATCCAATTCAGCGTTCAGGGGCCTGCTGGCGGCTCGCTGGCCCTTGAGCTCCAAACAACGTCGGGTTGCGCCCAAGAAGGAGCGGAATGGAAGAGCTCGTACAATATCGTGTCTGGCCTAACCGGCCGTCTCGAGACAGTCACAGTTCCGCTCTTAGGCTTTGATAACGAACCCAACTACGATGCCATTGTTGGCATGGTGTGGGCTGTGTTCTCACAAAAGGGGGTCCAGTGGAGCATTGGCAACATCACCCTCATCTGCAATCCTGGCGCTGCCCAGCCTACCGTTGCCCCTGGCCCTTCAACAAGTACGTTAAAGTTCAAGAAAGGGGCATTGGCTGGCAATAAGCTAACAGTGGTCAGCTGCACGACCCGTGACGACTGTGCGGTCGAGCGTCCTACCAACAACAGTACCAGCCCAGCCTACGGCTGCGCCAGGACAATGCCAGAACCTGCTGGTCGATGACTGGGAGTCTCAGTCGCGGTTGACGTTCCTCGGTTACAATGCTCTGGGCCAGGCCTCGAGCGATGACGGCAGCATGGCCTCGATCGTGGTCAGCGGTCATAAGGTCATGTTGACGCCATCGAACGCCGAGTCGTACTTTTACAGCCAGTTCGGATGCCTGAACGCGCAGAACAAGTACGGCGGTATCTCGTTGCGCATTCGTGCTGCGCGGGGGACCACCTTTGCGGTGACTCTGGCCTGGTTTGAGCAATGCGGCTCAAGCAACATCAAGACGGCGACTCGTACGACAGCGCAGCTTCAGTGGCAGTTCGACGGCAGCGAGAGGCTCTACTGGTTCCCTTTGACGGTGTTCCAGGGTATTGACGTCACGAAGCTGGATCTGATCTACTTCTCGAGCCTGAGCGGTTCCGTCATCTTTGGACCCATCTCGTTCTACTGTGGAACGGCGGCGTCGGAATACGTGGTCCCGACAGTCGTCACGCCGCCCATCCCGCGGCAGACGGTGAGCGCGCCGGTTTCGAATGCCAAGGCATTCGTGATCGATGCTTTTGCGAACAGGGACTCGAATGCCCTAGGAGAGTGGCACGGTGGAGATGCGGCCATGTCAGTAACCTTTGGCAACAACGTAGCCACCTTCAGGACGAATGACTCTGACTTGGGTTGGAACACACAGTTGACGAACAAATGCGCCGACATGCGACCTTACGCCGGGGCATACCTGCACATTGCCTACTCAGGCAGCAACAAGTTCAGCGTTGCCATGCAGCAGCACAACGCTCAATGCAATGATAAGATCGCGCCCTACCCAGAGACATGGGACTCCCTAGAGGCTGCCCGGTATGCATCGGCCTCCGACATCTACATACCCATCAACCATTTCAATATCAACCTAACACGGAGCATTGGTTTCACCTTCAAAGGTTTCTACACTCAAGAGACCACCAGCATTTCGCGCATCGAAATCGTCGACAAGGTCCCCAGCGGCTGGATCATGCCCAGCAAACTCCCCTCCGGAAAGCTCGTCTTCGCCTGCACCCGCCCCAACTCCTTCGCCATCGCCATTGACGACGGCGACCCGAAGTATGCCCAACGAGTCATGGACATCATCAACCAAGCCGACATCCCCGTCACCTTCTTCACCGTTGGTCTTCCCCTCCTCGACTCTAAGAACGGCCTCGCCAAGTACTACAAGGAAATGGCCGCCCGCGGTCATCAAATCGCCCTCCACAGCTACACTCACCCCAAGATGGAAGGCCTTCCCGACCAAGCCTCCATCGACTGGGAAATCAACAACGATCTAGGCGCCGTCCGCTCCGTCTTTGGTGCAAACGCTCAGGTTAATTACTTCCGCCCTCCTTTCGGTACCGAAGGCGCTCGCATGAGGCAACGCCTTGCCGCCCAGCTCGGGACTAATACCCACATTGTCCATTGGAGCGTTGACGTCGAGGACTGGCTGTATGCGAAGAGCTCGACGCCAAGTAAGCAGCTTGATGCGTTCAAGCGGGATATCAACAAGGGGGGTAATCTTGTCGTCATGCATTACTTGTATGAATCGACGGTGAATTACTTGCCTGAGTTTATCAAGCTTGCCAAGGCGACGGGGAAGCGGTTGATGAGAGTTGATCAGTGCATGGAGGATCCCAACGCGCCGCCATTGAGGTAGGGAGGCTCATCAAGTAGGGGAAGTTACTTTATCATTTCCAACTGTACATGTTTGGATTTCAAATTTGTTCATAATTTCAACGCATGAAAGGGGGGCATATTTCGGACTGGAAATGGTGGCAGTTCAACATTGGGGCGAAATCATCCATTGCTCGTGTTAGGCAAATAAAAAAGGTCATTTCATCAGCGAAAATAAGACATGTGTCGTCCTCGAAAAAATCCATTACCAAACAAGTAGGTAGGCACTAGCTCTACAACTCCCAAACGCCAGCCAGCCAGCCATACCCTTGTACCTTCGAGTCCGTAAGTACCTACATGACGGCATAATATCAAATCATACCCACAGCCAAGCGCTCCATCCATGCAATCGCTCTATCCAGGACACAGCACCGCCAGAGAACACTACACTCAATACTCCTCCACAGCGCAGTTGGGATGCAGCACGTACACAATCTGTCCTGCTTGTGCCGAGCTGCCCTCCCCTGCGGCATCATCCTCCGTCATGCCCTGTCCCCTAATTGCCATGAGGATATTGTCCTGTTCCGTTCATTAGCACCAACCCCCCTTTCACCGCAATTAGATATAGGGGCAAACATACCTTGACCATCTTTTTCAAAACCTTCTTCGCCAACGCCTTCTCATTTTCAAGGTCGTCTACACTCTGGAGCTCATCCTCCTTCTGCTCCAGGTACCACTCCACCAGGGCATCACCCTCAATACCCTCGCCGCTACCACTTGCTTCGTCCTCGGCAACGTGCGAGACAATCATGTTGACGATGCTAATGTACTTTTCGTACGACACCGTCTGTTTCTCACGCGGCGCGACAGACGCTTGTCTCGCGGCGTCGCCATCTTCCGCCATGGGCGAGTCACCGTCGCCATCCGCGGGGGGGGCAGCCGCAGCTGCATCGGCGGCTTCACGGAGGGTAGCGCCGTCTTCGACGGGGGATTCGTCCTCGTCTTCGACTTCGACGTCGTCGTGTTCGACGGAGATGATACTTTGCCGGAGGAGGTTGTATGCCTCGTTGACGAATTCGGGGCTGATTTCCTCGACGCAGTTGACTTTGGCGATGGCTTCCGAGAGACGAATCATGGATTCTAGCTGGCGCACAGTGATGCGGTAGCTGTTGCGGCCTACGCCGCCTTGGGCGTCGTCGGCGCGGAGGTCCTTGTAGCGCTGGACGAGGACTTCCTTGGCTTCGTCGGTAAATTCGGGACGGAACGTGCGTGCGAAGCGGATGTACCGCTGGAGTTGCTCGGTGGAGAACTCGGGCTCGATGGCGGCGTCGCGCATCTGGTGGAGGCCGACGATGTGGTCGGCGAGATGGCGGTCGACTTTCTCGTTGCACTCGTCGAGGATGACGAAGAAGAGGTCGAAACGCGACATGATGGGGGCGGTCATGTTGATGTTGGCGCGGAGGGTGGTCTTGCGGTTGTATCGTCCGCCTACGGGGTTTGCAGCGGCGAGGATAGATGTTCTTGCGTTGAGGGTGGCTTGGATGCCTGCCTTGGCGATGGAGATGGTCTGCTGTTCCATGGCTTCGTGGATAGCGACTTGGTCGGCAATGTCCATCTTGTCGAACTCGTCGATGCAGCAGACGCCGTTATCTGCAAGCATGAGAGCACCGGCTTCGATGGTGAACTCGCCAGTCTCTTCGTCCTTCACCACAGCAGCGGTGAGACCGGCTGCGGAAGAGGCCTTGCCGGATGTGTAGACGGCACGAGGGGCGAACTTGCAGATGTACTTCAGGAACTGAGACTTGGACGTTGAGGGGTCGCCGACAATGCAGATGTTGATGTCACCACGGAGCTGCATCCCTTCCGCCGTTGACTTGGCCACACCCGACATCAGCTGGAGCAGCAATCCCTTCTTGACAATGTCGTGGCCGTACACTGTCGGTGCGAGAGATTGTACCAGACGAGAGTAGATATGCTCACTGTGCACCATGGCACGCAAGTCTTGAATCTCAGCCTGCGTGTATGATGCAAGAACAGCATCCTGGGCCTCCTTGATGCTCTCTGCTGTCTCGGTGGCGGCAGTCCCAGTAAGAGCACCCACCATGTCGATCAGATGAGCTTCACCGGATGCGCCTAGCGACGACACATCCGGCGTCACCATGCAAGCGAGGAATGCCAGGCGGTATGTGAGGTCACGAACACCCAGAGACTTGAGTCCACTAACACCGGCGCCTCCAGCATCCGCACCACGATCATCCCGCACCGATACGTTGCGAACGCCAGGTAGACCCAGTTGGCTGACATCCGGAACCACGATCAGAGCACCCGTAAAGATACACTTCTCGCCTGCCTTTGCGCGATCCACAATCTCACCGCGCAAGATGACGTCCATCGTGCGAGGCATGCTACCCGTGGGGATCTCGCTGCTGTTCTCCTGCACACGCACCTTCTGCCAGTCGACAAAGGTGCTCTGCCGGATGTCCAGCCGCCACGCAATGCGGTTCTGGCAGGTCGCGTTGGGACATTGTGTGGGCTCGGTATATCGGAACGTTTGCTCGACATCAGGGACGACGTTATGGCAGGCTTCGCAGACAAAAGTCGCGAGTGCCAGCTCGGGACGGACTTCTGATGTGCGGGTGACGGTGCCGCTGATCGACAGCAGCTGCCCGATATTCCTGGCGCGCATGGCGCGAACGCGCGACACAAGAGGGAGGTTGTAGAAGGCGATGGAGAAGAGCTTGTCGGTCTGCTGGTTGGCATTCCTACCCGCCAGGTCCGACTGGCTTGCGGACCCAACGTTGCTCGCGCCTGTGCTAGTCTGATGGCTGGAGGCGGTGGGCTGGCGGTGGTTGTGGAAGTACTGGGGCTCGTACTTGGCGATCATGTTGTGTAGCGCTGCCGTGAGGAAAGGAAGGAATCGGTAGTACGAGTTCATAACAGCCTCGGCGAGCGCACCGTTATTCCACCCCGCCAGGTGTTTGTAGTCGACATATAGCGTGGAGAGGAGGTATGTTTTCATGCCGTGGATCTGGGCGACGTAGTATTTGTCCGTCGTCATGGCGCTCGATGTGGGCTGACCCGAGGCAATAGGGGTCTCGACATATCTGTAGGCGGCCGGGTTAGCTTGCGGCGCAACTGCATACAGACATGGCGGGGAGGGACCTACCCTTCGATGAAATTCTCAAAATGCTCCTGAATCAGCAGCCCAATCTTGTCTTCTACCCTCGGGATGTTGGCGACGTCTGTGGGCCGGGCGCGAGCACCGGGGATCTGGTCGTCGGCGAAGCCCTCGCCCTCATCGTCGCTGGGCGCACCGAGGCTCTCAGAGGGGGGCGCCCGAGGACGGCCCGCCGACGATGAAGGCTGGCCGCCTCGGTGCCGCGGGGTAGCACTGCCCATTGCAAATCCGTCCGACATCATGAATCCAGCATCGCTGGAGGCCATTGGTGTTGCCATTTTTGTTGCGAAGACCGTACGCCGTGGTGGACTGCGCAAGGGTCGAATGTGGGTGGTTGTCGCAGTATGGAGGGGGAGTCAAAAAGGGCGGTCTCGTAGTCAATAAAACGCGAGAAAACGCGGGACAGTGGATATGCGACGCGCCAGTCCAGGTGAACGCGAAAAAGCGGGGCGAGTTTAATTACCTCGTTATGGCAATAATTCAGGTACAGCACTGCTTACTGACATAGCTACTTCATTTGGGATGCAAATATGGGGTATACACGCTAATTCATCAATCTAATCATCACACCTCGTTCCAGCAGGTTACTTGTTGGATTACTTCTACCATCCCCAAGTCCTGCTGGACGCCGTGAACACCGGAGGTTTCCACTGGATGCGTTCAGGCTCGATCAGCCGTTTCTGCTTCGCCTTGCTCTTCTCCCTCTGCTTGATCAGATCATCAGGAATGACAATCTTGTGCTCTCCCTTGTGATAAACCTGCATCCTCAGCGCCTGGAGCGTGTGTTCCACGTCTGCTGTTGTCATGGACAAGTAAGAAGCAATGCCCTCGATCGTGCACTTTTCCTCCTTCTCGCTGAATACCAGCAGGTAGTCGACGATATTCTCCGACCAGTACTGTCGGTAACTCAGCAGACCCAAATCGGAGAGCGGTTTTTCTGGTGAGCCGAGCTTCCCTTCAATCTTGGAAAGCTCGTACGAGAACTGAATCAACAGTCGGCCGTATCCCTTTCGCTGGTACTGGGGCAGCGTTAGGATACAGGCTACGTTGTATCCATCTGTGCTCTCCTTCTCCTTCGAAAAGTACCCAATGATGTGACATCCCCGCTCGTCCCTGGTCGTCATGACGTAGAACAAAAAGGGGTCGACGTCGTAGTATAGTGTTTTGTGGTCTAGAAACATCTTGGACAGCAGACAGAGGTTGCGACACCACGTCCTCTGCCGTCTCCCGTCGATCTCGAAGAACGACACAAAGTCGTCGCGGTAGATTTCGTTTCCAGGCGGATGCTGCAGGGTGCACTTCTTTCGATGCCGCACAAACGACTTGATATCGCCGTAGTAGCTTAAGCAGAACTCGCAGATGAAAATGCAGTCCTCCTGGCCAAACGCTTCGGGGTATGGCGAAAAGTACCAAGGGAACAGGACGTGTCGCCCAAACTCCACCTTGGAAATGTTTCGGATGCGAGAAATTTCAGCCGGATTCTGCGTCATAGAGCCAGAAGTCCTCAGCTTCTCGATCTCCTCTTCCCTGCTGAAGGACGATGCCCTCTCCTCGCGCTCCTTCTCAGCGGCGTCTGCGGGTGCTTCGTTTTCGTCCAGCTCCATCTCGTCCGGCCCAACCCCCGGTGTGCCACCAATCTCCAAGCTCGCATTCACCTTGCTGTCGAGATCATCGCCCGGGCCAGCCGTCTTGGGCGTCTGCGAGTCCACAAACTCGGTCCATGGATGCGGTGTCTGCCCCTCCGAAGCGACCGACTGCTCCCGCTTGGAGACATTCTTCTTCTGAGCCTTCTTTGAAGGCTGCGACTTTTTGGGGGCAGCACTTTTCTTGGACTTGTTGTCCTTCTGCTTGTCCTTGTCTGGGTTTGGCCACTCGACGTCCTGCTCAAAGTCTATCCGGGCAACGGGCACCCACTCATCCAAACGCTTGTTGAAGTTGTCGAAATTGCAGTAAAACTGCCGCCCGCTCTTGGTTTCCCGTATACTCAGGATTTCGGCTCGTCGTGGTTCTCCGTCCTTCGTTACCCAGGCGATGCATCCGACCCTAAAGCTGTTAGCGAGTGGCACATGCGACTAGTTGGCAAAACCTACTTGAGCGTGTCGGGCGTCGCCTTGCCTTTTTGTTTGGGGTCGTCGGAGCCCACGGCAGCCCCTCCATTTGCGCCGCCGCTCATGATGAATTCTGATGGCGCTGTCGCGAAAGTTGATGGGTATGGCTGCGACGCGGCGGATTGACAGCTGCGGAGCGATGATGCGGGAGGAAGCTCCACTAGATTTTCGATGGAGGGGTAAAAGAGGCGGATGTCGGCGCCACTGAGCTTGGCAGTTTATAGTGTGGTTCCAGAACAGCGGTACCTACAGGGATCACTACTGCGTATTTTTCAACATCCGACAGAGCCTCAACACCGCCTCACTCACGATACCTAGCTTTTGACTCGAGCTCCCAGGGCTCATTAAAACCGATCACTCAACATAGAGGGACCCTCACCATCTCACCCTATCGCCATGGCGGGTGAGCTCTCCTCCAACTGGAAGAAGCTACAAGCCAAAATCAAGGCCGAGTCGACCAAATCGACCAAGACCCAGCCCACGCCCAAGTCCACAACCACCAAGCCCACCAAACGGAAAGCCAGTGAGGACAACAGCCCCCAAGATAGCAGAAACAAAAAACGCCTCAAACCACAACTCTCCAAGCCCAAGACCGCTTCCAAACCCCAGCCCGCCCAAAAAGCCAAAGGACCACCACCCCCTTCCAAAATGGGAACAACCACATCCTCAATCCTCTCCCCCGCCCCACCTACCCTAACCCCCACCCTCCACCTCCTCACAGCCACCCACGACATCTCCCCCGAATCCCTCGCAGAAGCCTACTCCCTCGGCCACCGCACCTCTTCCATCCCCGGAACCTCAGGAACCCTTCTAGGAACCGACACCCCCACCACCCCCAACTCCGGCCTCTCCCCCACCGCCTCTTCCACTCTAGGCAAATACCTCGCCATCGACTGCGAAATGGTCGGCATCGGTCCAAACGGGTACGACTCCGCGCTCGCGCGCGTGAGCGTGGTAGATTTCCACGGCCGTCAAATCTACGACAGCTACGTAAAACCCCGCGAGCGCGTAACAGACTTCCGCACGCACGTCAGCGGGATATCCCCCCGACACATGGCCCTCGCGCGGGAGTTTAATGAGGTGCAGGGGGTAATCGCAGAACTACTAAAGGATAGAGTGCTGGTGGGACACGATGTGAAGCATGATCTGGCGGTGTTGGAGTTGGAGCATCCGAGTAGGATGGTGAGGGATACGGCCAAGTATAGTGGGTTTAGGAAGCATGGGAATGGGCCGAAGCCGGCGTTGAGGGTGTTGGCGAGGGAGGTGTTGGGGGTGGAGATTCAGACGGGGGAGCATTCGAGTGTGGAAGATGCGAGGGCGGCGATGATGTTGTTTAGGAAGAATAAGTCGGGGTTTGATGTTGAGGTTGCGACGAGGTTTCCGGATGGGGGAGGGGGGAAGAAAGGGGGGAAGAAGGGTAGCAAGAAGAAGAGGTAGTACCTTTGAGAATAAAAACAACGGATGTTAAACCAGCTTGTGATGTGATCGGTGGCAAGCATGCTCTCTTCTTCTAGGGCTCGAGGAATCTCTCCCGAAATCGGGTATATGTAAGGTATGGGTAGGTATGTAAGTCGGTTGTTGTAGTAAGGATGCACCTCTTCCTCTTCCAAGCCACATTCTCTTTCGCAAACAATAACGCCATGAGCTCGCCAGTCATCTTCCTCCTCTCTGGAAATCGGCTCTCGTAACTCCAAACCACCCCTGAAAATGGCAAGTATCTGTCACGCCGACTCAAAACAGGCTCGTGACTTCGTGTCACCCAAGCCCCATTAATATCCCAGTTTCTGAGAGCAACTGCAACCACTCAGACAAATCTGACACCCCTCTTCTACCCCTCAAAGAGGAATTCCCTCCATCAACTCCAGCGCTCCTTCCCTGCCGATGGTGATGATAACATCCCCAAGCGTTTTCGTCACAAATCCAGCCTCGCAATATGTGAAGTAGTACTGTCGATTGTCAGCTTCATCCTCCTACACCATGCGATGATAAAGATCTCACCTCCCACTTGCGACGGAACACATCAATGCCCTCGTCGTCCATCTCCGGGTGCTCAACCTTCAACGCTGGTCGGATCTTCTCCTCAAAGTTCGCAAGGAACTCCTCCTTCCAGAGGCGCAGTGCCTTGGAATAATGTCCGCCGATGTTCTCGATCTTCTCCACAATGAGCGTACCTGCGGACTCTGTGGTGATGTGGTTGATGAGCTGTGTCGTCGACGGCAGATATCCGCCGGGGAAAATGTAATGATTGATGAAGCTGAGAACCTGGTTAGTGAACAATCCGTCCAAGGGCAGCAACCAACGTACTCAATGCTCTTGGAGTAGGCCTCATGTCGACCCTCAGGCATGGTGATGCACTGGAACGCAGCAATTCCGCCGTCCTGCTTCAACAACTTATTGATACATGCAAAGTACGTGCCGAGGTACTCTTGACCGACAGCCTCGAGCATCTCGATGGAAACGATCTTGTCAAACGGTTGCCCCGGCTCGATAGCACGGTAGTCCTTGAGCAGCACCTCGATGCGATCCGAATAGCCTGCCGCAGCAATCCTCGCATCTGCGAGCGCCTTCTGCTCCTTGGATAGCGTCAAGCTGGTCACGCGGCAACCGGTGGTTCTGACCGCCTCGATTGCGAACGAACCCCATCCTGTGCCGATCTCGAGCACGTGGTCGGTCGACTTAATCTTTGCTCCTTGGATGAAACGATGGAGTTTGGTCATCTGCGCCTCCTGAAGGGTCTCCTCGCCGCATTCACCCTCAGGAACGGGCTTCCATATGGGACATGAATACGTCATATCTGGTGACAGGAAGGCGGCAAACATGTCGTTGCTGATGTCGTAGTGTGCCGAGATGTTCAGAAGAGCGTTGGAGAGAGTGTTGGTTGAGCGTGCCAGGTTGGAGACAACTTGGGTGATGGCTGCTGACAGGGTGGTGCCGTCGCCCATCTGATCTCTGTTGACGATGAACAGCTGGAAGAAGGCCGTCAGGTCGGCACACTCGACCTCTCCGAGCATGTACGCCTCGGCGAAGCCCATGTCGGCGAAAAGCATGAGGCGCATCCAAAAGGCATCGCTCTTGACCACGAGTTCGACACGGGGCACTGTTGTTGCGCGGCGGATGCCATTGGTGGTCTGTGTTGACTTGACCTTGTCAAGCTTGACGGGACCAAGCTTCTGGCCGTAGATGTGGCGCTCGCCAGTTGGTTCGTCAACGAGGAGCAAGGTGCCCTTCTCGATCTGCGAGAAGACCTTGTGAATGGCTGGTCGAGCCAGGGCGAGTCCAGGGCCCCATGTGAGGCCACCGATCTTTTCGCGGAGATAGGCGGTGCTGCTGTACACAGGGCGTGTGAGGACCTCAGGCAGGCCAGGGAAGGGGATCGACGGAGCCATGTTGTTGGTTGTTTGGGAAGACAAGAATGAACTCTGTGCTTGAGCAACACAAATACAATGGGAAGGCTTGTTTTGTCTGTGAAAGACGCAGAGCTGGTGTTTGGCGAAGGTTGACTTCGTCGAGAAGGTGTTGAATCGGTGAACAACAGGTTTCAGTGTGGTATGTTGTTGGGAAGAACTCGAGGATCACCCGCTCTATGTATGTAAGTGCACCGAGTGGGGACGAGTGCAGCTCACAGGGTATCGAGTTCAGACCGAAGGATGGAGATCCACAAGTTCCCTTGCTAGTGGCACATGCGGTGTCGACGGGATGGCTAAGGAAGGAATGAACAGGAGCCGACGGAAATGACGTGATGGGCGGGAACAAGAGTGATAGGAAGGACGGAGGAAGAGACTAGGGGGGGCATGGCGGAGAGATAAAGCACACTGCTACTCGTGTCTGTGCCATGGCAGCAGCAGATAGAGCAGGAGGTCGGACCGGTGGGGACCAGTCTGGGATAATCACGTCTAGCTGTGACCAGCACCAGAGAACCAATGGCGATATCGCTGCCAGTATAGGCGGAGGGGAAATCGGGTTGCGGATGGAAGGGGATCGCGTGCTGCAGCAGGGATGAGAACGTCTCGAAGCGGCTCGCGGAACCGTCCAGGGTCGAATCCGACCGCCCGAGCGCAGGTACCTTGCCGCCTCGAGGGCAATTGGCCTCCAACAAGGTCCGACGACATCTCGATGCCAGACCCAAAGCTAGCGTCGGAGCCGCCAAGGTAAACCTGCGATCGGCCCCAAGTAGACGTCTCTTAGTCTTCTCCAACGCTGCTTCGAGGCGCAGTTGGGGAACGAATTCTGGGCAGAGCAAAGAGGGTGTGTTCTATGACACCCACACTCGGGGTAACACCCGGAAACCGCATGGGCTCGGCAGGGTCCTCCCACACATGCGCTGGAGCGGGCGGGGGAAGAAAGTGCCGGGACGGGAGACGGGACATCAAGGTGTGGCTGGTGGGGTCTGCGTTCCCCAAACACTGGTTGAGAAGTTCCAATTCGGGTCCGTCGGTGATGGCGCTTTGTTGGAGGTGCCGACCCTCGCTTGTGTTACTGTCGGTTCAGCTCCACAAATCCCACAATCCGGGTGGACGGCCACGATGCGTTCCGTCTGCCATCTGGTTGCTTGTCAGATCGCGGGCGGGCGCTCGATGAAGGTGTTGTTTCAATGTGGGGCATCAGGGCCTGGATTGGCGACCAGACCTGGGCGTGCCTTAGCTCGCTGTGGGAGAAACAATGCCGTGCCGTTACGACGCAGGAGGGTCTGGACATCAAACCCAACTCCAGAAAAGGTATAACTTGGGCAGCTTGCCCCCACAGCGCTCCATTTGACGGTTGCGCTTCACCGCTCAGTCCGTGATGTCCAGGTAAACACCGCAGCCTGAAGATCGGGAGCCAGCCGATGCGAGGCTAATCGCTGCTGTTAACCTCAACTCGGAAGGGAAATGCCATGTTGACGGCTCTGCGCTGTGGTTTCCCTTCCTGCGAAGACAATGAGAAGAATGAGAAGAGAAGCAATCCGAGCAAAGCATATCGAAGGCTTCGGGTTCATCGCAAAATGCCAACGACGGGAGTTGCTCTGTCCGCGCCCTGGCCCAAAGGGCGCGGCTCCCAGTGGCCCGGGGTCCGCTAGAGTTTAGGTGCTGACTACGGATCCGTACCCAACACCCACTCAGCAGGGTGATCCCTGGGACCCCTGCCGTGGTGGGGCAGGCGCGTCAAGATCGCGCTTACGCGCCGCCCATCGTATTTCGCGCCGTAATCAGATCGAGGTCAACGACATCGACAACGCCGCAACCGAGGCCCACCAAGCGTATAGAGCAGCACGATCGATTTCCCGATCTCCTGCCAACAGAAGCCCCTAGCATTTTGAGAAAATAAAGAAAGAAAAAAAAATGGAGAAATCAATCCTCTCTCTCAGCTCGGGGGACGCCCCAAAGTCCACACCAAATCTCCTCCCCTGTCGCATCAACCATAACGGCTCCATAGAGCCCGTCGACTCCTCCTTCTGGGACCCTCAAACCGGCGATGGTGAGTACTTCTGTCTCGTATCGTTTCCACAACGCTCACATCTCCAGATGGCGCAAAAACAGTGTACTTTCGCGGCCGCAAGCTCCACGGCATAACGGTGAAACTACCAGAGGGCTACCGAGGTGTTGTCGCAAGTGCGGCGCCCAAGGTGGAGCAGAAGAAATCGACGTTTGGCGATGTTGAGGTAGTTGACCTTATGGATGACGAGCAAAGTCGTACTCCGCAGGGCGTGATGAACGTTCAGGCCGAGTTCGATGAGATGGTCGTCTGGGGGCATGAAAGTACGGCGGATGCGAGTGTTGATCCATATGTGAGGGGAATGGAGGAGTGGTTGACGCTGGCTGACCAGGTTGGTGATCTGCGTTGTTCTGGGTGAAATGTGTACTGACAGGCTGGGTAGATTCACACTTACCCTACGGCGAAGAAATAAGCGCGATGGTTCAGTCTGCGAGGAAGGAAGGCCGTGGCGCTCTATGTCATACTTGAGAGACATCTGACCCGTCCCCCGCGATGCTAGCCGGGCCCGCGCCGCGGGTTCGAAGTCGTTGCGCTTGATAGCACGCTTCTGTTGGATCGGGCACAAGTAGCAGGTCTACAGCGTGGCAGGAGCCGTGTTGCGTTCCGGCGGTGGCCGGTAAACAGCAGACTAGTCGTTGTCGAAAGATGATGGCTCAAGCCGAATTAGCCCCTTGCTCTGGCGCCCGGGGCTCGAACAAGTGAGAGGCAATATTGGACGATATGTTGCTCTGAAGAGACCATGCCGAGGGGGAAACGACGGATGCATGGAAAAGATAACAGGCATGGCTGTCGGTCACCATTTTCGCGCAATACAGATCGTAGCCTACCCTGTAACTCCCTCTGATCGCTTTCTAAACGTTATCAGTAAGCCTACTTGAACGCCCCCGTGTCATCCTCTGGCTCTTGTCGTCCTGCATCCTCTTTCTCCCCATCCCTCATCCTCCCCAAAACCCGTCCCAAACGCCTCACACCCTCTTCAACGTCTTCCATGTCCTCCCACGAAAAGCAAAGTCGAATATTCCTCCCAAACTTAGCCCCTTCTCCTACCTCGAACAACTTCCCCGGGGCCACCACCAGGTTCTCTTCCCTCTTCGCCCGCTCCGCTACCTCCCCAGCATCTGGCCCCCCTTCCGGTAGCGTCAACCACACAAAATACCCGCCATACACATTCTTTCCCTTTTCACTGCTCTCCAATACCTCCACCCCGCATTCTCCCAGCTCCCTTTTTACAGCAGCCACAGTCCTCGCATGTCTTGCCTGCAGCGCCGGCCTCGTATTCGTCTCCAAATGTTCATCCAGTTCCCCCGAAGTAACCAACTCAGTAATCATCGCCGCACACAACTGCGACGGCGCCCCTCCCGACCTCGTCGACCCTGTCTGTGACAACCCCAACGCGAAATCCTCCGTCCCATGCACCCAACCCGTCCTCGCCCCTGGTCCAACCAACTTGCTGAACGACCCATTGGAAATCGCATGCCCGAAATGCTTCCCCTCCGGCTCATGCTCCGATCTCCCCATCGCGATATCAATATCTGACAGCCTCGGTAGTACCTCCGGCAACCTCCCGTCACCAGCACCATCACTCCCAACTTTCCACTGCAAGAAATCATAAACATCATCCACCACCACCAACGCATCGTACTTCCTGGCCACCCTAACCAACTCTCTCCTCCTCTCCAAACCCAGAGTCCTCCCCGATGGATTCCCACAGGTAGCCACCCCATAAATAATATGCCTATACAACTTCCTCTCCCTCCCCGGATCCTTATACCTTCCCTTCCCATCTCCTTTCCCATTTCCATCCACCTTCTTCCCTCTATCTCCATTCCCAAACCCCCTTAACCCCCTCTCCAACTCCTCCGCATCAAGCCCCCCCTCATCCTCTCTCACCCCCCTAATCCTCCCTTTAAACCCCGCATCCTCAAAAATAGGACATGCCAAATAATAACAAGGCTCACCCGCCCAAACCACCTTCGTATACCCCGGATCCGTAAAACTAGCCAGTATGCAAGCCAGCCCCTGCGACGCACCACCCGTGATACACAGCCGGTTCGGGCTAGGAGGGACAGAGTATGCTTTTCTCAGCCAGAGAGCTAGCGCTTCGCGAAGGGGTTGGTATCCTGGGTCGGGACCGTATTGGAGGGCGGGGATGAAGAGGTTGGGGTTTGTGAGGACTTTGGTGGATGCGGAGAGGAGCAGGGAGGAAGGGAGCATGGAGGGGGAGGGCCAGCCGCGGAGGAGATTTATGAGTTTTTTATTGTCGTTGTTGGGGGTGGTTGTTGTCATGGTGGATGATGTGCGGAGGGGAATTGTTCGGTAGGTTTGCGGTTCTGAGAAAGTGCGGGAGGGTGTTATGGTGAGCGTTCTGCAGTATTGTCGCAAGGAGAATAAAAATATGGGGTGCTGCTGTTTCACCATTTGCTTCCTCCTGGTGTGGTTTATATTGGGATATCATCAAGGTGAGGTGCTGTGGAGAAGAACTAACCCGTCATCATACATGTGCCGCATGACATGGAGGTGCATTGCGGGGCGTCTCGGCTCCAGCTAAAAACCACTCAACATATTCACATCGAATCATCAATTCACTCAAGAGGTGAATGCCGAATTCAGGTCACTGATCATTGTTATGTTTCAACTGCTCCAGTGATAGAGTTACCAAAACCGTGTCCGCGCAGCTACACCAGCCTCCCAGACCTTTTGTTTGTCCCCCATCCACCTAATATCGGAGTCAGTAGACGATTCCTCTGGAACCGCCCTGATCAACAATGCCTCGTGTCTCCATGCAAGTCGGAGCCGGCATATTCAGCGTGACAACTGTGTCCCAACCCGCACTGGTACACCATAGACTGATGTCCTTCGTTGCGGTATAAAGGAAAACTAAAAGTATCGGCCAACATCGAGTTCCTTCCTCTCCTATCGCACCTCCTTTCGGACATACCGTCAAGCTCCTGCATCGGATCTCAACCTCGAAAGTGTCCTATCCACACCAAACTCCCCATGGATGTTCGGTGGCAGACACGTGGGTCGTCATCCTCAACTTCTCAACCGTGCTCCCAGTCCAGATGTACAGGGGCTTGTGAGTGATTCTGGTCAGGAATGCCGGCGGCTGCCGCGACTGATAGAAAGCGCAGATCGCAAATGCCGCTAAACCGAAATATCGAGGAAATAAATTAGTACAATGCTGCGCCTGGCGCAGCGGTTATCGAATCATAGGGCAGTCCAAAAAAGGAAGGACCATGCCCGGGTCTTTGTTGTGTAGAGCGTCGCCAAGTGGTAGTGTGTAGCTAGCAACTAGGCGCAGCTAGGTGAAGGTTGCCTCGTATCCCTTTGGCGACAAACAGTATCGGCGTCGCTTCCCGCTTACTAAGTGTGGATGGCCGGAGCCGGTCTGGTCCACCCCTCGCCGCGTCCGCCCCGGAATCCGCTACGGTTGCTTCTGTTCGGTGTAGAATTAGAGCTCGAGGGACCAGCTTGGTCGTTAGAGTAGGTCGACGATCCATCCCTGCCCTTGCCACCACCGCGATGGTCGCCACGATGATGCGGCGCATTGGGGGGATGGCGGCCGCCTCGCATGCCTCCGCCGCGACGAGGATTGCTCCGGGATCTTCCACTTCCGAATGGCAAGGTTATATTCACCGGGACATGCCCTGGGAACGATATACGCCAGACTGTTCCGCTTCCCGTCACATCAGGAGGGAAGCTAATAGCATCCGCACTCAAGACGGCGGCTTGCAGCCTCCTGGGCAGCGGCTTTGGCGCGGGGCTAGGCTGCCACGCCATCTCTGGGACCTCATTGGGAAGTCGGACGGGTGGAAGCGAGCCCATCTCTTGCTCTTCGAAGCACTCTTCGTCCCTGACCTTGGTAGTGACGGAGCCATCTTTGCCCGAAGCGAGCACTGAAGGAAGAGAGCCTGAGCTGTGCTGACCGCTCGATTCGGCTACCGGAGATTTGGGTGCAGGATGCTGTCGTCGTCCCAAAAGGGAATTGAACCTCTCCTGCCAATTGCCAGGGGTAGCACCGGGCGATGGGCCAGGCGCGCCCGTCACCGGGGAAACTTCCTCCCTGTACGCTGCTTGTGAGGCCCAAGCAAAGCTGGGCCTCTGTTCCATAGATGCCGGACCCTGCGGGATGTTCACGGACGCAGCGCGAGGTTCCGTTGGAATTGAAGGCGGCAGCCGAACAACAACGGGTGGTCGCGGCAGCGATACATGCGGATGGGCCACGTCTCCATCAAATGCAGGATGGCCGGCCATGTCCGGAGGAGGTGGCGATGGTGACTTTGGCCGCTGTGGGGCTTCGCTGCCCGCGTCCTGGCGGTCGCGGTGAGCAGGGAAAAACCGAGATCCGCGGATGGGTTGCGGAGCGGCCCCACTAGAGCCGAGAATTGCGGCGGCGGTCGTGTCTCTTCCAGGTATGGTGTTCTGGGCGCGCTGACTGTCGACAACTGGGACCTTCGGCTGGGATGTAGACTCCGGACCGAGCTGGATGGACTGCTTTGGGGCTGTCTCGTTTCGGTATCCCATGTCATCGAGCTTCGTAGGACGCCACGTGTCCTTGATCACAGGCTGAACGTCGTGTACCGTACGTCCATCCTTGCGAAGTTGCTGATCCCTCTTGTCGAACTCGTCGTTCAACATTTGATCGAACGTCATATCCCTGAGACGGGCCTGAGCAGTCCACTCATTCTGGGCCGCTATCCTCTCCTGTGCGCCAAGCCGACCGCCTGGAGCCTGTCTCGGAGGACCGATGGGCGGTTGACGCGCGTGTGCTTCGACAACGGGGGGGGGCTGGGATGCCCTGGAGCTGGTCGGAGGCGCAATGGGACCGGGACCAGCCTTGGTCGAGAGAACAGGCGCCGTCACCAGATCGGCATTGAATGTGCCATTTCCGAGGCTGCGGTTATTGTTCGGCGCTCCCCAGACATTCTTTGCCACAGTCGGCTGGTTGCCCCAGGAAGCGGCAGTGTAGCGCTCCGGCTGCTTTGGCGGGTTGGGCCAAGGATGACCATGAGAGCCGCCATGGGATTGACGAGAATCCAAGGTCTCTGCTGATGGCAGAGATTGAGGGAGCCCGTTGGTTGACTCGGCCTTTCCGGCCTCTGATGCTGGAGAAGTGGATGGGGCCTTCTCGGAACTCTTCTTATCCTCCGACGTTGTTGGCGTCTGCGCGGACAACGGGTCGCGAGCCTGAATCTGCGTGGGCGTGACCACGGGATGGTCCTTGGCGGCCGCCTTCTTTGCGCTGTTGGACTCGGGTGCTGGGCCCAAGGCTTCCAGCTTGAGGCGGATGCGTTCCTTCCGCTCCGCTTCTTCTCTCGCCTCCTCTTCAAGGCGGCGCTTCATCGCCAGCTCGCGGCGTTCCCTCATAACTCGCTTCTGGAGTTCAAGTTCGTCCTCGGTGACAGCCGGAATCTGCTGATGCGCGGCTGGTAGAATGGGCTGCGCGTGCTGAGAATATGGGGTCGCATGGGACATGGCAGGAGAAGCTCTGGCAGGCCAGACCTGGCCGTGGCGTGGACCGGGAGAGTACGTTCTGGGTGAAGCGGGGCTATCGCTCCTTCCTGTCATGGAACCGCGTCTGTTGATAAGCTCAGGAGGTGGCAAGGGCTGATCGTGGGTCTTCAATCGGTGCAAAGCACCGCTGCCTCCGCTAACGTTAGAGGAGCCCCGTCTCCGGCCATACGGCTGCTCTCCAGGTCTTCCTTGGAAAGAAGCTGGGTCAATCGGGCCTTGCTGGTCGTGACTCGATCGCTGGAGAAGTGCTGGCTGACGGCCATGTTGGGGCTCAGGACGCAATGACCCTCTGCGATCAGTGACCGGCTCGTAGCGACCGGACTGCGAGTTGTAAAGCTCTCGGCCTACGCCTGAGGATCCATCTCGCCAAGCTGACCGACTGAAATCGTCGGCCGCAATTTCCTTGGGAGGAGGTGTGTTGCTCTTCGCAATGGGAACATCCTTGGTCGGGTGCTTCGTCAGGTTGTGGTTCGGCAAATCTGGAACAACCGGGGAAGCCTTCTCAACCTTGGGGATAGCCGCCCAGGGTGACTTGACTGGAGTCGGCGGTGCCGGGGGCTTTGCGACGAGTGTTGGCTTCTCGGGGGCACCCTTCAGAACCAAGCCCTTTCCTGACGCGAGGACTCCTGGCTTGATAATCACTGGGGCCGCAGCAGGAGCGGGTTTCGGCTTCTCAACGGCTCCGTTCTCCTTGGCCGCAATGCGCGGCGCAGAGATAGAAGTCGGCGCAGGGACCGCGGCGGGTGCTGGCGCAGGCTCTGGTGCTGGCGCGGGTTCCTCGGTGTGTGGAATCGCAATTTTGGTGCCATCTTGCCAGGTAATCGTCTCTGGCGCCCAGTCTTCGTCGTCGTCATCGATATCCGCCCAGTTTGCTTGCCCGGCCTTGCTGTCATCGGTTTGCAAACGACTGGCCATGTGGATGCCATACTTCTTGAGCTCCTCGTCGGTGTAGTTCTTAGGCGGCGGAGGGGGTACAGCTATCCGCACAGTTAGCAAACTATCGGCCAAACAAGCACTCGAGAGAATCTTACGTCGGTTCTTGTTCCAAACAGCATTCGGATCGGGCGCTGAGCCAGACTTTCCACCATTCGCGCCGGACGAGGACTTTGCTACCAAACCACTTCCCGACTTGACGACCAACCTGGGGCGACTCGCCGTGAGACTTGTGGTCGCAGTTGAAGCGGCTCCACTGGCAGGAGCCAGCTTGTCGTTGGGCTTCGCCGGGGCGGTGGGTATGGTGCCCTTGGTTGTGAGGAAAGTCTTATTGACGCTGATCGACTTGAAGGATTTCTTGACCGACGAGGATGTGCGGCCGTGGCCCTTCTCGCCGTCCTTGAGCTTTGACGCATCGCTCTTGGAAGCCTCATTGTCAGAACCGCCGCTGACGCTGACCTCTGTCGAATTCACGAGATCGTCGACGATGTCGGTGATGTGCTTGTTTTCAACGTCGTCGGCCGTGTCCGCAGCGCCGTTCACGCGCGGCTGTTCGGGGTCGACATCGTGTGATTCGGTGATTTTGATGGCCTAGGAAGAAAAGCGCAATGTGTTAGCGACGACAAAAAACGCCTTTCTTGGATGGCAAAAACACGTACGGGCTCGGGCTCAGAAGTTAGTGTAGCTTCATCGGATCGCCCCCGCAGAGACTCTGTTGCCATCATACGGCTGTCGAAATGGCTCTAATCAAATCGCTATAGGTTTTGGATAGCTTTCCGAATCGCCTAGTATCGTGGATATTCTGTGTTTTGGTAATCTCTAGAGGCGTTGTCGCAAGGTCAGTGAGGTGTCATCAAATTCGCTGCTGGCCGGGGTGCGCAAAAACGGGGATGCGAGTTTTCGGTCGATGGCGCGGGTCGTCGGGAAACGTGGGGCAGGTACGTACCGATCCGCTCGCTCCAGAGGGTTGAGTGTAGGCGGGTCGTCGTGGATGCCTCCTGGTGCAAAATATCAATATTAGGAGGGAAAGGAATCGCGAGTCGGGGAAGTGGCAGGAGGTGAGGTTTCCTGCAAGAGAGTGATGCGGCTGGTCGTCTGTCTTTCGCGGACTGACGACTCGGGAACGGTTGGCAAAGGTCAGAGCTGCCCGCGCCGTCGTTTTGGGTTTAGCGCGAAAATATGTCCGCCCAGCGAGGAGGCCCCTTCATGCGGCCGCAGCAGGGGTTTTGAGGCAAGAGTGCAGGCAACGGCAAACCACGGGAAAAAAGGTCATGAGGCTGCGTTGAAAGCAGCTAGCGTGATGAAAGACAGAACACTTGACTTACCAGTTACTGTTTGATGGATTCAAAGTTGTTGTTGTTGTTGTTGTTGTTGACAATCGAAAGTGGTGGATTGGCAAGAGTTGCAAGTAGTGAAGTTGCGGAAGGTGAGGTGGAAAGAGGTGCGAAACCAGCGCTCAGAAATAAATTGGAGCCTGGAGGGCAAGGTGATCCAGTGAGTTGAGGAGCACGAAGAAGAAAGCTACCGCGGCTCAAACAGGCGCCTTGGGTCTCGGAGGTTAGACACCACCTGACCTTTGATCAACACCTCATTCACTCCCTTCCATGCGCCAAATCCGTTCTGCTACGGACGAACTGAACCACAAGAGGTCTGCCAGACATTGCATAAGGCCTCCTTCACATCAAAAGAGGTGCCTGGAATATCCTATAAGGCCTTGGCACACGAGCATACAGCCTCTTTCATGAGATCGAGGTTCTGACAACGTTGAAGAAGCCGTCCAGCGTATCCTGAAATGCCTTGATTGCATGTGAAGACGCCTCCGCCACGCGATGTGATTCTTGACTATATTTACGGAGACCCCTACAAGGTACGTGATCTGGACCCTTCACTACGCCATCAATGGTTTCCTTGGCAGGAGGAGAGGCCGTTGCTAGAACTTCATTGAGGAGGGGGACCAGTGTGATGGTGACCTAGCAGTGAAGAACTGGTGAGATCTATTTTCTCATGTTGCCCAAACGCGAGGACTTTACATCTTGGTGTTGTCTTTCGGCAACCATGAAGAAACAGAGCATATCTAGGCCCGGTAGTCCAGGGATGGCTCTGAACTCAGTTTTGCTTTGGCCAAAACTACAACGCATCCACGTCTGCCTCATGCTTCAAGTTCTAGGCTGCATAGTCGTTTTTTCACTAGGCTTTCATGACTGCATGAACACTGGGCAAACCGTTTGGCCGACTACTGCAACTGAAGAAGGACTCGGGACTGATAGTCAAGGTAGACCCCTGAAGTTGAAGTGACACATCAGATGTAGCACTCACACCAGCAACACTACTTTCATCCAAGTCTGTGCTGCGTTCGGGACACCCTAAAGGTTTGTCGCAGCACCCCTTGGGCTGCAATCAGTCCCCGAAGTGAACGGCAGAAGGCCATCACTGTCATACGTTTGCCCACCCAGAACCTGTTGTGACACAGCTGAATTCGTTCAAGACGACAAAAAGGACTTATTCTCCGGTGGTGCTCAGCGAGCCTTCACTCTATTTGATGACAGTTTATGTACACGCTTGAGCCAACTCCGAGCTGAAGCAATCGCCTGCTCCCTAATCTAGCCGCTCATCTAGTGAGCGTTGTTCTTGTGGTGGCCTAGCGGATGTCAGTAACAAGAGATTGAGCAGACATCATCTTGACTTACGGAGGTGGAAGTAGTACTGCTGGGCATAGCCGACTGCGAGCAGAAAAACGATGGCGTGAACGATGGCTAGAGTGTATATCAGCAAACTGTCCAGATCCCAACAACAAGCCGTACTCTGGGAAGGAAAAATAGTGACATACGCTTGCCGGTAGGGTTCTTTCCGAAGTGCTTGGCCTGGTATCTGCCAAGAAGGCCGGTGGGCTTGACCTCAGGAGCCGGTCCCCGGGGGAGCTTCTCGTAGAAGTTGACAACACGTTGCATCTTGATAGCATCAGGGGCAGCGCCAATGGCCTGGTTTCAAGAGTCAGCCCTGCATCCTGGCTAGCAATTCCTGATCTTTCAGCTCCATCCTGCCCTCCCCTTCGAGCTTCCCCGAGCTTCAACCTGGGACCTTTCCCAGCCCTTCCCTTTCGCCAGAATCTCGAGAAAACCACCTCCAAACCCCTCAATCGTCTCGGTGTCATTCGCGTCGATCATAATCACGTACCTTGGGGGAAGCCACCTGTAGAACCTGTCAGTACAAACTCAAAGCCAATTCGCAAGCAGCGAATCCACCGACCTTGGGCGGGATGAGCGTCGAAAGCGCCCGGCGAGTGACAAAGCTCATGACGTCAATTGGTATCGCTCGCGCGATCGCAAACTTCCAGAGGGCTCGGTAGGGGGTGGAACGGAGCGGGGATGTCGACTCAATTGGGGGGTCCGGCTCTCGCGATGTTGTTCGAGGTTTGAGCTGTTAAGGTCGCAGCGGGAAAACGCAGGTTCGGCAGCACATTGTTGCGCGGTTGTTCCCGGCTAGCCAATCAAATCCCGCAAAGTGGGGGCAGTGATCTCAACCAAGCACGACCACCAATCCGCCTGTGCGTGAGAATCGTAGCAGAAGCTCCGAATCAAACCTGTCGCCCCTCCGCCAATTGAAGAGACGACTGCCCACGATGGCCTCATTACGGACAACGGCACTGGCGGCGCGCTTCGTGCGCAGTGCCCCGCCTCGCATCCTCCCCGCGACCCGTCGCTTCCAGAGCCATTCGAGCTCGGGCGGCGAGCTCGCCACGCAAGACTCGACCCTCGAGTTGGAGGCACACAAGGGCGACCACACTGTCACGGTTGACAAGGCCACCTCGTATGAGCTCTCCACAATGTCAGCAGTCTGGGTGCAGCTCAATTGACTCTTCGTGCAGTAACTTCAGCTCCGTCCCGAAGCACGTCCAGGATGGCAGCGAGGACGTCCTCCCCGCTGGTCTCCTCTCCGGCGCCCCGATCGACCTCCAGGCGCGAACAGTCCGGTACGCCTCTCTGGTCTGCTATTGCAGCCTCAGCTACTAATGAGCACAGCATATACCAACCGGCCAAGCCCGCCACACAGTCCGGCGAGCAGTCCGGGAGCAGGTGGCGAATGGACTGGGACGTCATGCCCAAGGGGCACCGCTGGGAGAACCAGCTGATGGGCTGGCAATCGTCGGCCGATCCCATGCAGGGAACGCATGTTTACTTTAAGAGCAAGGAGGACGCCATCAACTTCGCCGAGAAGCAGGGCTACGAGTACTTTGTCCAGGAACACAACCAGCGCGCCTTCACGCCCAAGGCCTACGCCAACAACTTCCTTTACACTGCAAACAAGCTGAAGATTGTCCGGACGAAGTAAGATGTCTGGGTTGAAGACAGAACTGAATGGGGCCATGGGCGGCTGCGGAAGCACTGTGTACATACTGGTTGCGTTGGGTTGGTCGATAAACCTATCAAGAGTTGACTTTCAACCAGGACAGCAGAGACTGGTTATCACGATTGAGGGCGTACAAGCCTGACACACACCCCTGCAACCACTGCCCAAAAGAATGTTCACTTGTGTGGCCAACGTTGTGTGCGGTAGTACAATTCTTCTTGGTCTATTGCACCAATATGCTTCTCACAAAGTATCAAAAGAAATGCTAAGAAGCAGAAGTCCGTATTCCAAGTCATGACACGCCTGCCTATGTATAAACTTAAAGTTGGTCCCAAACGCCGGACCATGCACCCAACCCAGCTATTCCCTAACTCCATGTGCCGTGCCCTAAATAGGTGACATCCTTCCCTTGACCTGACTGTTTCAGGTCGTAATCATCGGCTCGTGGCCGTTCTCATTATACTCATTATCTTCTCCGTAGAGACCAAGGTCGATCCTGCCCGGCAGGTCCTTCTTCTTTAAGCGAGCAGATGTCTCTGCCCACGCTCTCATCTTGACAAGTTCCCTAATGGCAGCCTCCCGCCTGCGAGCCTGACGCTCTAGAATGGCTTCGTTCACCTTCGTAGCAGTGATCTGGCGGAGGTCTGATTTGAGCAATGCGTCAAGCTCAGGGGCCAGGTTATCATGCGGGAATATGATGAGGGCCATAGTCTTCTCCAGATCCTTCAGGAAATCCGCGTTCATGGCTGCTCGTGGTGCTAGCTTCTTGGTGGCGAAGTCCAAGGCTGGGTTGATATCGCCGCCGTTGCATTGTCGGATGAGCTCAACGAGTTGCAGGCGAAGCAGCGCAAAGTGGAGGTGTGGATCCTTGTCCAGAATCTGTGATTCTATTAGACCTTGTTCGCAACGGATTGGCTAATAGAATTATGAGAGGCGGTGCTCAGAAAATGATGGTGTTTCTCGTCAACGGCCCGAAGGGCTCGGAGTGGTGCATGAAACTCGTTGTCTCATCATAGCAACAATATGCAGAAGCTGAATGGCACGTACCTCTGGGTCGACCTCGTTCAGAGAGGTAATAGCGGCCTCGATACGTCCTTCTAGGATAGCCTGCTTGATCTCTTGCCTAGCCACAATCAAGTTGTCCTTTTGCTGAGGCTGCAAGTTGGCTTCCTTGGAGAACTTGGCGGCAGCTTTGGGATACCCCTCCATCGTGAGATAGTCGAGGATCAGGGCATTTATGTCACTAGAGGATGTCAGCGCATGCCTCTGAAAAGGTGTTCGCTTCTTTCGAGAATGAGGACGGCAAGTTCAGGCTTTTACGAGATAAATGCAGGTTTTCTCCTCATCAGATTCAGAGAGATTCCCATTGGCGCAATCATCATGTTGCCAGTGATCGATCAATAGAATAGGAGATATGCTCACCTCTTAGGGGACTTTACGTCCGCCACCCGCGACTCGAACGCATGCTTCAGAGGAGTGGCGGTAGACGCTGATGAAGTCTGCGCGGACGGCAGTCAGCGACCGTGGCCATCACGCTTCGTCGGAGTAGTGCCCCATCGACGTACCATTCGGCCGTAATCCTCCGCGAATTGGGCGAAGATAAAGGCGCGAGCTTGTTCGCTGTCGAAATCACGACCCAAAGAGAAGCGGGACATAAGTCTGTTGTGCGGGAGCAAGACTGTTACATCGGCGATGCACGACCGAGTCCGGGCGGGGATCGGTCGACCAGGCGAAGGTCGCCTTTGGTTGGTTGAGAAAGTGGAAGGAAAGGTAGAAGAAAGCTCGGGGGAAGCTCGATAGTTGTAGAAGAAATGGTCGAGTCAAGGGCAAGCAAAATCCTGAGCAAGCGAAGATGTCCGAGCTTCCAGCCCACTTTGGTGGGGATATGATGCACCAGCCACATGTGCCACACTCTCCACAGGGCAGTCCCACACACAGTGGGAAAAATGAGTTTGACCACCCATAACCCAGGTGGACGCGTTGTAGAAGTGAAGGAAGGCATTCGATGGGATTTTAACACCTTCTTACCCCAAAATATTACGGCGTACAGCAGTATACCACGGTAATTTTCGCAACTGCGGTACGTGCCCCCAATCCTGGAAGAATATCCAAGTGCCCTGGCAAGCTATTCAATGCGTTTCGTTCTGGCTGTGAAAATGCCCTGTAATAACTGGTTAAACCCCCAGCAGGAGGCGTTCCGGATGTCACAGATCTGCCCTTGTCAAGTCAGACAGTTGCGAAAATTACCCTGGAACACTGTATTGAAGATGTAAGGAGGCGTCTCAAACTGAAGTGATCTCTCCCATCAGGTCGTGTGGGGCTCAGCTCACCAGCGTCAGGCGGGGGTCTTTTCAGGGCAGCTCCTGGCCTTTCCAGGCTCCAAGCTGCAGCTGCGGCTGCAGCTGCAAGCAGCCGCTGCGCGGCCTGGTGTGTTGGGTGGCAGGTGACACTGAACTGAGCTGGGCTGATGGTTCGCGACCCTTTGTCAGTGGGCCATTTTCACAATTCACAGCACATGGCTCTTGTCCCGCGGGCGAGTCAAATACAAATTTATGTTTTATGGACAGACTTCAATAACCTAGCCGGATCTTCCCTTCCTCGATCGAAATTGTGATCCAACCCTTTATGTCCCCATCTCCTCCTCTCCCACCTAAAACCGCTCCTACAACCGACCAATCATGGATGGTTCAGCCGAGGCAGTTGAACCCGTTGGCAGCGGCGAGGCTGGCGGTACCATTGCGATGCGGGCACATTACGCTCCTCCGTGGGCCGACGTGAGCATCATCGGCCTTGCTGGGAGCTCTGGATCGGGAAAGTCGACCCTCTCGCAGGCCATCGTTAACAAGCTAAACCTGCCCTGGGTTGTCATCCTCTCCATCGTAAGCTGAGGATTGTTGCCGCAACGGGGTGAGAGTGCGAGGAAGACAACAAGCTCACACATTCCCATAGGACTCCTTTTACAAGACCCTCGATCCCGACTCTCACAAGGCCGCATTCCGGAACGAGTACGACTTCGATTCCCCAGATGTGAGCCCATGTAGAACCGCCAGATCGTTGCATTTCCAGGCTTATCGTATTCCAGGCCATAGACTTTGATGTCCTAGTCGACAAATTGCGAGATCTCAAGGCCGGGTGAGAGCTGCATCCGAGTCTGTGGTGGCAGCCCGTTCTCATGCTTCTGTAGGAAACGGGCCGAGATTCCTATCTACTCCTTCGAAAAGCATGCACGTATTGACCGCACCACGGCCATCTACTCACCCCATGTCATTGTTCTTGAGGGTATCTTTGCACTCTATGACCCGAGGGTCCTTGAGCTGCTGGACATGAAGGTACATGGTTCCGGCTCCTGCGTTCAGTTCTCCAGCTGACAGTAGTAGATTTTCTGTGAGGCGGACGCAGATACATGCCTCTCCAGAAGAAGTAAGTTTGCATGTGGCATCGTGAAGTGGACGACTCTGACTTCTGGAAGTTATGCGGGACGTCCGAGATCGCGGTCGTGACATAGACGGCATCGTCAAGCAGTGGTTTTCATTTGTGAAGCCCAATTTCCAAAAGGTAGGCAGTTTCTCCCCCCAACGTAGAGTGTCTCTGAGCATCGATAGTATGTCGATCCCCAACGGGAAGTCGCCGATATCATCGTTCCACGAGGTGTCGAAAACCACGTTGCCATGTGTAAGTTAGGAAAGTTGTTGACCAAGGAATCGTGCCCCTGACGTTACACAGCAATGGTTGTCCAATTTATTGAGCGGAAGTTGATGGAGAAGTCGACACACCACCGGGCGGCACTCAAGAGTTTAGACGTTGGCGCCCAGTCCGAGCCTCTCTCCAAGAAGGTGATCATCCTTGCCCAGACGAGCCAGCTTCGTGGCATGAACACGATTATCCGTGATATCGACACCTCCAGTGAAGACTTCATCTTCTACTTTGACCGTTTTGCGGCGCTTCTTGTGGAACAGTACGTGATCCTGGGGTCTTACTAGCTCATCAGCACTGACACTCTTTGCAGAGCGCTCAACAACGTTCCCTTTCTACCTGCAACTATTACCACTCCACCTGGCCATACCTATGCGGGACTACGTCCTAGGGGGGAAGTGTCCGCCGTTATAGTACTGCGCGGTGGTGCCGCGCTGGAGACAGGATTGAAACGCGTGCTCCACGACTGCAAAACAGGGCGCATTTTGATCCAAAACAGCGTCCGTACAGGAGAGCCAGAACTGCACTTCCTCGTCCTCCCGCCCGACATCAGCAAACACGAGGCTGTGATCCTCCTCGACACCCAAATGAGCAGTGGAGGTTCTGCGTTGATGGCAGTTCAGGTCCTGGTCGACCACGGAGTGAAACCCGACAGAATCGTGCTGGCAACGTACGGCGCGGGACGAATGGGCCTTCACCGACTCACGACAGCATTCCCAGATCTCACGGTCGTTATGGGCAACATGACTCGCGATGTTGAAGAGAGATGGGTGGAGAAGAGGTATTTCCGCTGCTGAGCAGCATAGGCATTGAGCGTGCAGAGCGGGTATGACACGGCGCAAGGAGTTTTCTTCTCAAGAGGTATATACCTCAGCGGTATTCACAACATCCATCCACTCGCGCTCCTATGGATACGCAACTAAGGAAATTGCGACTGTCCGATCACGACCCAGACTCCAGTCGTCAGACACTCCGGCTGGGTAGGGGTGCCACGGGGTTGGCTCCCTCTCCGTTGGGTCGGTACATCAGATAGGAAGTGCGAGATGCAAACGAGCATGGATCGGTGCCTTCGTATCCCAGAAATACCTAAATATTCAGGGATTGGAAACTTATTCGCATGGATATAGTATTTGGTTGTGGAATACGATACCGGACCTGAGTTATAACACTAGCGACACCGTGGCAAGCGACCTGTGCTGGAACGGTCTGGACCACTGCCTGCAGAACACCAAACTACTCTATAACCGTTTAAACCTGTGGAAGCGGGATGAGGTGGCGTTGGGTGTCACTGTCCGCGCGATTGGACACTGTGCGTACAGCCCCTGGCGGCGATCGGTGGTTGGAGCAACCTGGAAGGAGAACTGAGATGGCGATCCAATTGATTGCTACCCATGACAAACCGCACAACTTGGAATCTCGACGATTCCACACCGTCCACACTCGTTTCATACATTTTTTTTTCCTGCTTGCCCTGTTCGTTCCTCCCTAATTTCGAGCAATTGACAACAGACGCAATGCGGATGCGCCCCTCACAACCACCGAGTCGCAATCGCTAAGGATCAGGACGCTTAATTTTAGAGCATCTTGAGCTCCTCTTTGACGTCATACCAAGATCCGCGACGATGCTCAGCTGTCGCGCAGTTCGACAAGCTGGGCGATTCAGCCCAAGGCTTGCTGGTGCTTCGAGGCAGCAGGCCTGGGCTTCTACACAAACGCGATCATTGTTCACAAAGTCGAAGGCGACACCGCCAGTTTCGAGAAACAGCGCGCGACGGAATTGGAAGCTCCTCGGCGGCCTCAGCAAAACACCAATACGCCAATTGTCTGGCGCACCGCTCCCTCAGCGGAAATCAAGGCTTCTGAACTTTGGATACCGCAGCGCCGCGTGGTTTGGGAGCTCCATCGTTGTTATTAGCACCGGTGTGATCGCATTCTTCCTCTACGATGCCTCGACGTACAAAACACACGCCGAAGCCAACGAGATTGCCGTCTCTCAGCTCGCTTTGAATCCGCGACGTGGCGGGCCCAAAAACCTGCCAATTTTGGAGGTTTGCATCGACGACGACGATGACGAGGAACGGCAGCGGCAGAAGGACAAACCGAAGCTGGTCATATTGGGAGGAGGCTGGGGCAGCGTCGCCCTTTTGAAGGAGCTCAACCCCGATAACTACCATGTCACGGTGGTCTCGCCGACGAACTACTTCCTCTTCACGCCGATGCTTCCGTCAGCGACGGTGGGCACGCTGGAGCTGAAGTCGCTGGTGGAGCCGATCAGGAGAATAATTCACAGGGTCAGGGGTCACTTTGTTCGAGCGAGCGCCGAGGATGTCGATTTCTCGTGTCGGCTGGTAGAGGTCTCGCAGAAGAACTGCAAAGGCGAGGAAGAGAGGTTCTACATCCCCTATGACAAGCTCGTCGTTGCGGTTGGGTCGGTGACGAACCCCCACGGAGTCAAAGGTCTCGAGAACTGCAACTTCCTCAAGGACATCAACGACGCTCGGGAGATTCGTAACAAGGTTATCCAGAACTTGGAGCTGTCGTGCCTCCCCACAACGACGGATGAGGAGCGGAAGCGACTCCTTTCGTTCGTTGTCTGCGGAGGCGGCCCGACTGGTGTAGAATTCGCCGCTGAGTTATACGACTTGCTCAACGAAGATCTCACCCTGCATTTCCCCCGACTCCTCCGAAACCAGATCTCCGTCCACTTGATTCAAAGCCGTGATCACATCCTCAACACCTACGATGAAACCCTGTCCAAGTACGCCGAAGAGCACTTCGCCCGCGACCAAGTCCAAGTACTCGTCAACTCCCGCGTGAGCGAAGTCCGCTCCGACTCCATCGTGTTCACCCAGAAAGGCGAAAACGGCACCATCATCACCAAGGAACTTCCCATGGGCTTCTGCCTCTGGTCCACCGGCGTTTCCCAGCCCGAGTTCTGCAAGCGCCTCTCCCAGAGGCTCGGCGACGTGCAACCCAACAAGCACGCGCTCGAAACCGACACCCACCTCCGCCTCAACGGCACTCCCCTCGGAGACGTGTACGCCATCGGCGACTGCTCCACCGTCCAAAACAACGTAGCCGATCACATCATCACCTTCCTGCGCGTCCTCGCCTGGAAACACGGTAAAGACCCCGAAAACCTCGAACTCCACTTCTCCGACTGGCGCAACGTCGCCGAGCAAGTCAAGCAACGCTTCCCCCAAGCCGTAGGCCACCTCAAGCGTCTTGACAAGCTCTTTCAGGAATACGACAAGGACCAATCCGGTACCCTTGACTTTGGCGAGCTCCGCGAGCTGCTTAAGCAGATCGACAGCAAACTCACCTCTTTGCCTGCCACCGCGCAGCGTGCTCACCAGCAGGGGTATTACCTCGGGCACAAGTTTAACAAACTTGCGAGGGCCGCACAGGGGCTGAAGGCGAATGAGATTGTGGAAGGGGATTTGGACGCCGCGGTGTACAAGGCGTTTGAGTACAAGCACCTGGGGAGCTTGGCGTACATTGGGAACTCTGCGGTGTTTGATCTGGGTCAGGGGTGGGGATGGAGCGGTGGGCTTTGGGCGGTGTATGCGTGGAGGAGTATTTACTTTGCGCAGAGTGTGAGTTTAAGGACGAGGATGTTGATGGCGATGGATTGGGCGAAGAGGTCGCTTTTTGGCCGAGGCGAGTTTCTGTCCCCTAAGAGATTGAGTGAGAGGGTGCTAACTTGCGGTAGATTTGATGAGTTATTAGGCTCAGCGAACATATTGGCTATTCAGGGGGAATATCTACAAGTGACGCAGATCCGAATGTATACTACCATGGCCATGCGTTGCGAGGAGTTGGCGAGATATTTCATTTGTTGGCCATATGCTGCCTTTCAAAACGTTCATTCTGGCTTCACAGCGACGTTTGAGCGTCAGACATATTCTAGATCTCAGTATTTGGTCGAGAATTGGACGTTATTATGAGCCCCATGCAAACGCTGTCTATGATGCAAACTTTTAAAAGTTGAAGTCCTTGAACGTCCACTTCTCTGTGAGCTTCGTCTTGGCCTGTTTCCTGTACGGGATCTTCCTCCGTGTCTCCATTTTGCCCCGGACCAGCATGTTTCGATACCTGTCCTTGAGTAGGTTGCCCTCTGGCTTGAGCAGCCTCAGTGAGTCTTGCAGCTCGTCTGGCAGAACCAACTCCAAGTCCTTTTCTGGGAGTCTGTACTTGCCAAGCTGCCTCCTTCGCAGCTCCTCGTCGTTACCTTCTTCCGTCTCATCGCTGAACTCGACCTTAGCCAGCTCCAGGTTTCGTTCCCGCTCCGCCACCTCGAGCGCGATCTGCTTGATCCGCTCAGCCTGCTTCGCCTTCTCCTTCATGCGAGCCTCGTGTTTGGCCTTCCTCTCTTCCTCCTTGCGCCGCTTGATCCTGTTCCGCTGCGCTGGGGTTTTGCGCTGCGGCTTCTTGGCCTTCACGCTGAGTTCCTCGCCACCACTCTCAAAGCCTTCCCATGCCGAGTCTTCCTCCCACTCTGACAAGTCGGCTCTCGCTTCCGCTGCCTCCGCCTCAGCTGCTGAGCGCGCCGCCGCCTCGAGCTTGATACGCTCGGCCTCGAGCTCCGCTATCCGCTTCTTCTCGGCTTCCACGACCTTCTCGCTCTCCTCAATCAAGCGCTCCTGGTAATCGGTGAAGGCGGGGTTGTAACTGTGACCGCCCTTGGGTTTTGCAACAGCAGGAACAGCTTTCCCGTTCGCAGCAAGTGTGATAGGGGCCTGCTTCAACGTCTTTGGTGCCTTCTTCTTTTCCTTCTTGGGAAGGAATGTAAACACTTCGTCAGGCTTGGTCTCCTCAACTGGTTCGGCCCACACGTCGTGGTCGGCTTCGACGATCTCAATGGTTGACTCGTGATTCCCGTCCGCTACCTTCTTTATCCTGGCGAGCTCCTTGTGGGCCACGTAGGTTGTTCTTTGCTTCTTGA
Organism: Immersiella caudata; assembly: GCA_030512335.1. Lineage (NCBI taxonomy): Eukaryota > Fungi > Ascomycota > Sordariomycetes > Sordariales > Lasiosphaeriaceae > Immersiella > Immersiella caudata. Next base: position 5,907,404 of record JAULSU010000002.1, on the reverse strand, counting down.
CTGGGAGAATGCCATTTGTGGTCTTGTCGCCGGGGCGTTTGCGCATAGAGACAGCCGGCACGGCCGACCGCGCTGCGATAATCTCATCTGCCTTGAGGGTCTTGCCGAGCTTGGGAAACTTCTTGGGGATGGAGGCGTCGCCGGCAACGTCGAGTGTGAACAGGTCTTCGGATTTCTTCTCTGCGGCGAATACCTCGCTGGGGAAAAAGTCAGTCGATTGCCTAGAAAATGGAGGTTCGCCAAGTCTTACCCTCTAATAACCTTCTCGTTCACCTCCTCGAGGCCCTTCTCAACGTCGGTGACATCAACGTTCTTGCGCCATGCCTTCTTGCCCTTTCTCGAGGGCTGCTTGTGCTGGCTTGGCCCCTCGGGGTTGCCGGTCTTGGATTTTACGACAGGCATTGTGACGAGTTGGGGGTCTCAATGCGAGGTCTCCGTTGGCAGCGCAGGATCGTGCGAATTCTGGCTGGGTGTGGATTGTCGGTGGGGGAATTTTTTCTGCGGGACGTCGATAAGATAAGATCCCAGTGAGTGTCAGAGCTGGCTGGCAGCTGCCAAGCCGGCGCTGTGGCTGAAGGCTTGCCAAAATGGGCACTGATTTCCGCCTGGGGATGACGGCCGCCAAGCCTAGAGTCTGGACTAACCTTGGCTCTTTCAACAACGAGGCGCGAAAATTAGCGGAGCCAACACTTTCGCCTACGAACTGAACAGACAACGCATTTCCATCACAAAGGAATTCTTCAAAGCGAACACCCACGCCGAGTCCAGGAACACAACATATCAACTTTCCCCGCAATATACGCCCCCCCGGTACTCGAAAATACGACCGAGCGATCCCGTAAGCCGCCACGCAGTAAGACGACTCTCGCTGGAAGACCATTATGGCGCAAGCAGGTGCTGGCGGGTACAATAACCCGCTCAAGAAGTTCAAGTAAGACTGCCCAACTTCGATGCGCGAAATCCGAGACTTGGCGTGCCCATGCTGACCCGCGGCAACAGACTGGTCTTCTTGGGCGAACAGAGCGGTATGCGACAGACAACCCAATCTTCCCCGCGCGAACTGCGGACTAAACAAATGTAACTTCAGTTGGCAAGACGTCGCTCATCACACGCTTCATGTACGATTCGTTCGACAATATGTACCAGGCCACGATCGGCATCGACTTCCTCTCCAAGGCAAGCTCCCAACCTCTGCCAACGCGTTCCTTGGCGCAGCAACACTAACCGAGGGACAGACCATGTACCTCGAAGACCGCACTGTTCGACTTCAACTTTGGGATACCGCCGGTCAAGAGCGATTTAGGAGTCTTATCCCGTCTTACATCCGAGACTCGAGCGTAGCGGTGGTGGTTTACGACATTTCGAGTAGGTGTGGTCGTGCGTGACTGTTATCCTTGGCTAACATTGCCTCTTTCAGACGCCAAGAGTTTCCAGAACACCAGGAAATGGATCGACGACGTGCGGGCTGAGCGAGGGAATGACGTTATCATCGTGCTCGTAGGTAACAAGACGGATCTTAACGACAAGCGCGAAGTAACGACACAGCAAGGCGAGGAGGAAGCAAAGAAGAACAACCTGATGTTCGTCGAGACTAGCGCCAAGCTCGGTCACAACGTCAAGACGCTATTCAAGAGGATAGCCCAGGCACTACCAGGAATGGAGGGCACCGATGCTGCCGCGCAGGCTTCCAGTCAGATGATCGACGTTAAGACGAACCCAGCGCAAACGCAACAGGAAGGCTGCTCATGCTAGACGGCTGTTACGGAGTGATGATGATAACGGTCATGACGAAGTCGAAGCACAGGACAGTGTGCCTGGTGGGATCGATCTTGGGTGAATTTGTGCTTTACGTGGTGGGAGCCAGCGTGGAGTGGTCCTCGCATTAGCGCTACTATATAGCCGGGCAGCAATAATAATATGTACTTAATACCAGGTTACAAGCATTGGTTAGGTGCTTGGTGTCCCTCTTTCATAACCGGGAATCGATGGTGCGGAGGGTGTTTCCTTCTGAGGCTTAGGGGGGATTTTACTTTGTGTTGACGAGAACGTGGAGGTGACTAGTAATACTGTGTTGCATCAACTGTCTGTTGAAGTAACTATCGAGGCTTGCAAGTCTGGATGTTTCATGTCTATCTAACGCCGATTGCGCCATCCATAACCCAGAATGCTCTGCAAAGGAATCCGCACAAATGAGAATCCCGACCTGGTATATGCTAGTCCCCGGGCGCGCCTAGAAGGGTCAAGACTAGCCTTCCACGACTCATGAAGGCCTCTACAGATTTCGTGAAGACCTTCGCAGATCCCGTAAGGGTCTCGACAGGTTCTCATCATGCGTAGCCGACTGGTATCGAATGCATCTTTCCGTTGCCTTTGTGGTCTGTCGACGAACTGCGGAGCCATCGATGCCAGACAGCAGGGCCTTCGAAGGCAACAGTCAGGGCCTCCAATGAACTCAAAACTCAAGGATTCCCCCTCCCTCAGTCGGTGTCCATCCCGTCGTCGTCGTCGTCGAACCCGTCGTCGTCCTCGTGCACACCACCACCCACGCTCTCCGTAATCTCCTCCACTCCACCATCCGTCCGAACCCTGAGTCTACGCGTCTCGCCGCCGAATGCCTTGCTCTTCTTGCTGGTGCGAATGTTCTCGAGCTCCTCCCTCTCCAACTCCTCCACATCAACACCCCTCTCGGCAGCCAGCTCGGCAAGGCGGCGCTTCTCGCTTCCGCGCAGGCGGGGCAGAAGATGCTCGTTGTGGGCCACCAGCTTGCGGGCGGCGGCGACCTCGCGCGCGCGCTTGCCAGCCATGCGCTTCTTGTAGAAAACGCGCTCTCGGCGGGAGCGGATCTCGCTGATGCGCTCCATGGCCTTAAGCGTCTTTTGCACGAGCTCGCGGTCGTAGCGGACGGGGACGTTGCGGCGGGCGGCGAATTGCAGCGTGCTGTCGACGATCATTTCCTTGCCGGCGTTCTTGCGATAGGCCTTGGTCCATTTGAGCTTGCGCGGGTTGCGCTTCATCTTGAAGTTCTTGTGGCACTTGGAACGGCAGAAGCGGAAGGATTTGCCTGCGCGTGTCAGTATTCGGAGAGCTGATAGGAGCGTATGAAGGCGGTGCGTACCGTCATTTCGCATGAAAGTTATACCCTTGCTGGGCCATGACGGCCTGCCGCAGAAGAAACAAGGATCAACACGCATCTTGAGTGTTGATTGCTGCTTGTCGTGAACGCTTTCGCAACACTTCTAACTTCACCGTAGATTTTCGAGGTTTTGAAAAAAATCGGGATGCAAAATGTGGGGTGCTTATCTTATCGCTCACCACCAGCGCAACAGTACCTCGGGGTTAGGGTTTGTGCTGTACCAAGTCTGGGTAAATTATCCACCAGCACCGCAAACCGTTGAAGAGGGATTACATCTTCACATCGAACCTGAACGGCCCGAAAATCCGGCAGAAGACAGTTTCATGGCTTCTCCAGCTATGGATACCCAGTTTCCCCCAAAGTCCCAGCTGAACATTGCGGCAGCAGGCCTGCGACCGCACACCATCCTAATGTTCAGCCCAGATCAGCATCTCGAGACCCGCCAAGAGCGCGCTTGATCCTAAAGCCTCAGGGGCGCTTGGGGTGGGCTCCACCACCCGCTTTAGTCCGGATACCTTATTCTCAGGACGCAACCATAGCTCGATGGGCATTCCGACTCGTTGCCATCATCTCTCTTTGGGCGCAGCAAAGGGTCAAATACTCGGTTGGTAGGTTTGCCACTGATGCGGTGGGAGACGTGGCAGAGGATAAATGAAGAGAAGATACCCCTCGCAGTCCAGTCAGGGCTGCTGAACCCCTCAGCACATGCGCTAAGAAGCGACAGACCTCAGTTCTTTCTGGGGCCAAAACAGCCCCAAAATTACTCAATTGAACTCGAAAAACGAAATATCCATCCCGAAGTTCATAACACAAAGGAATACGACTCATCACGTCTTCCTTTTCAGCCATCGCGTCGACGTTGACGACAGGAGTCACGAGGCCCAAGCCCAGGGCTGTGATCACTTGCTCCACTGGCTCCACAGAGCCCGTGTTAGACGCGGGGGTGGAGTCCGGGGAAAGTGGAGGAAGCCCTGGTCGACCCACTGACCCTTGCTATGGTGTTCCGAGCGACCTGTTCCAGCTCACCCGCTTTGGACGGTCGATCAAACATCGCGTCATAGGGTCGCTGAATCGACGGCTAGGGAAGCTGTGAAGAATCGAAAAATTGGAGATGGTCTGAACCGGGTTACAGCGAGCTCTCTCCGCATTTGTACCCCATTTTCCAGTGGTGCCACGGCCGTCAGGGGATGGGACGACCAGCACGGGCTGACGGCTGGGGGTTGTTTGTGGGCGCAGACTGACGTGCCCCCAAGCTGTGTGATTGGCGCTCGACATTGCTGCGACACGTTACCCCGCTTTCTACCAGGCACACCTGGGTCAGCGCCGTGCCCGTCAGCTCTCCTTGGGCACCTGGGGACTGGGGGGCGGCTTCCTTCACTATGGCTGTCGTCGGAGAGATCTGTGGTGGTTGTCCCAGTGCAGCCATAAAGGGGCCTTCCCGTCCCTCCCTTCTCTGCCTTCCCCAACTTCTTCCTCCCGTCCCTGTGTTACGAAGCATTCTCCAACTCGCAACCTCTGTTTCATTGTCCACTGCATCACGACAACCTGGCCGATAATAGGGGATAGACTGTTCTATCGTCCCATTTGCATCACATCAACATCACACTCTCGGAAGTACGTATCGCCCTTTGCTGTTGTCCGTAGCAACTGTCCAGGACATCGGTCTTGCTGTTTCCCAACCACAATCATCTCCTCCCAAGACTGACTTCCTCTTCCCAGTCCCAAACTCAAACCCAACCACCACCATGCCTGTCCGCATCCCCGCCGCCACCCGGGGTGAAGTCTTCTGCTTCGGTGCCGCCGGCGTCAGCGCCTTCGCTCCCTTCTACCTGATGGCCCCCGGCGCCGAGGAGCGTCTCACCCGACAAACCCTCAAGTGGGCACCTCGCTGGGAGCGAAACATCACCTTCTTCAAGAACCCCGTCGAGCGAGGCATCCAGCGGGTGTCTCCTCCCGTGGCGAGGACCGTTCAGAGGGTCGAGCACAGACTGCCGCTGGACAAGATGGCGCAGAAGACTGATAGGGGTATCAAGAAGGGTCTTGATCGGATGACGCCTCGCAAGTAAGACGGCTACCGAGCGAAGACACAAATGAGAAAGACGCGAAGACACTTCAGACTTGTCGGAGCTGGACGCTCCTTGTACATAGGTATTATTGGTTTGGGAATTTGTGTTTGGGAGTTGATGGGTTGGGATGAGGGCAACAGTCCCTCTTTTGGCAGGTCTCAGGGAGATGCACGGCATACACTCGCCGCCGTTTCCTTGATCGCCAACTACATAGTTGTGCATAGTGTCGATTCGCGTCCAATGGAAGGCATTGCATTATCCTTTCGTCACGTCATCCCTGAGTCTTGCATCTTTTGCATCCAACTAATATCATCATATTCGCCCGTGACGGCCGAACCAACCCTCTAGTTTAAATCCAGTCCATATAGGTAAGTGCACAATCGTCATGTGGTTTGGGACAAGCAACACGAAGGCGCCGATTCGTTCATCACCATATTGCAGTCAACTCAAATACTACCATCAAACACAGTGTGACCTCTTTTATAGCATTTCAGCCGGGCTGGCCTCTTCGAGGTATCGCAAGATGACAAAACATGTACCATCCTTCATCTATTCGTTTTGAGGTTTCTGCACGTGTACACGTCCTTTGTGAAAGGGGCTCTTGGGCATGACCAACCTTTTCTCCGACTTCACAGGGTCCCGAGGAGTAGGGCACGGGAAGATGGACGTGACGCCGCCGAACATCCCACTTGCTGGTCGAGTCAAGTAACAAGAGAGCGGGCTCCCAATATAGGAGAAACAAGACGAGTTCGCCTATGTGAGGACTACATCTACAGTATGGCTGGGGAGTGACAAGCTAGGTCAGGCGCACACCTACCAGGTAGGGCACCCTTGGTAAATAGGTCAAGCAACGCGCTACTATTCGATATTTGTCGTAATCCTGCCTTGTATCAACTCGAGGCTCACTGAGGCTAGATACTCAATTTTCCAAGTTGGCATTTCACATTGAGGCTGACAAGCTCACGACTACCTGGACTGAACAGACCAATACCTGGAGCTTACCTATACTTGACACTGTTGAGTTGATTCATCGTGGGATGCGACGGTGAACCGCAAGGGTCCTCCTTTGCGGTATTTGGTTATCCAAATCTAGACGAAATGGACTTCGGGAACCAATGGCGGCTGAGAATCGCCTGACCACATGGCAAGCGGCCTAGCATGAATGACCACCTCACGGAATGGGTCACGTTGGATGCGGGCAGAATTTGGCAGGGAAGTTCCACATTGACATATGTAGCATCTACAGTGGCAAAAAAGCAGGAGAACATAACAGAATGGGTGTAAAGAGAAAAGAAGTAGTCTCGAGCCAAAACTGATCAAAATGATGATGTCCTGGGTTGACGAGCCGAAGTCCCTGAAACCCAGGGCAACACTTCGCTTACCGTGACAGTGGGTCGATACCAAAAGCCAGGGGGTTAGGGTGCTGACGTGCTGACGGTGGCGCATTGCGCCCAAGTTCACAACTGCCGTGCAAGCGGGATCGTGACGTCAACGCTCTGCCCGAGAAACACCGTAGAGCAAGCACGGGAGCCCAAAATGCTCGAGAACTGCAGCGAAAAAAGTGTCTTTTGTGAAGAAAATGTCCAAGTAAACAACACTAGACCTTAGACGCCTTCAGGGTTGCTTTTCGATGGAGCCAAGATGAAGCCACACTTCATAGCGCTTGGCTTGGGGTCCTCCCATCCGGCGTGGCCGGAGAGGAGCGACTGCTTGTGCCGACCCATCCGGCATCCCGCGCAATCAAGAGTCCATATGGGTCAGTTGGCCTCTCTCGTCGCACCTTGGGCCAACTCCACTTTCTGCGACGCGCCTGGGGGAAAAGGTCCCTGAAAGTCATCACCGACCCCGAAGACCATCATTTTTGCATGCCGTCAACGCTGAAATTCGGATCGAAATGACGGCAGCACCCAGGGGTCGATGCTGGGGCCTTCGGTTACCACGCCCAAAAGTAAGCAGCACTCAGACCAGGCTCCCCCTCACAGTCTTCAGTGGCGTCGCTAACCACCGTTTACCGTCGACAGACATTCCTCGGGATCATTTCCCTTCAAACGGGCACCGAACTCATAGCGATCGCGCTTCTCATAAACAAAGCGACCGGCTTTTATGGCTTCCTTACGCTGCTCACTGGCTTTGCTGCGTCGGCTCTGCAGGTGACCTGGTATAGCCTTTGCGTCCTCCTCATCGGGGCGCTGGCATATCTCCTACCGCACGTTCGCAAACAGAGCCCATTTCAGAGCCTTGCGCTCGCGTGGCTCTACGTTATCGATACCATCGCACATTTTGCATATGTCTCCGCTTTTGCAACCGCATGGTACCTGGAGACTGTGCAGAATGCGAAGACGGCAACGGTTGAGGAAGCTGTGTCCAGGCGACAGGATGGAAACGAAACAAGCGACGCGATAGAAGCTGAGCCGGCCAAGGGAAATCCCGATGCGGCGGCGAGTATTGTGCTCGTCGTTGCCTTTACGGTCCTCCGACTGTACTTTGGCCTTGTCATCATGTCCTACGCTCGGGCTATCCTGCAGCGACACAGCAACGAGGAGCGCGGGACCACAGCTGATGAAATCATTGCAAATGGTTCATCGGCCAACCCCTTTGCCGTCGGCTCCCCACTCGGCGAAGGGTTCAAGGGCAAGATGGGACGGCTCATGGTATCCGTCGGGAAGGGCTACTGGTTGGGTTATAGGGAGGAGGATGAGGAATGGGCGAGGGACATCGGATCAAAATTCCGGGGGAGCAGAACCAGGGCTTCTGACTGAACGGGCCGGATCCGAGCCGCTTTCGGAGATGCGAGGAGGAGGGCCTCCGTGTACACTATTTACGGGGTTCGGCGTTTTTCGTAGGTTCGACCCGACGTTGGATGGAGTTGGACGGTTGGTTGATGTCTACCGATTCTTTGGTAGAGGGCGATGCATGGCATAGCATGGAGAACGGCTGCATTCACGGAGCATTGGGCAGATCACTAATAACGAAGATATCCGCAACATGGCGACTCACCAGGATGAAGCTCGGGGTTTTCTCGCACATCATCTGGTCTCCAAAAATTGCTCACTGAAGGGTGTGGGCGCCCGCGCCAACGGGACGCTTGGGGGTGGGATCGAAATACCACCTGCGATGCACTAACAGGAGCTAACGTTGTCCCCCATAAAATCTGTTAGCAGCACCAGGGAGGCGCTGAGATTTCCCCACTCTCAACGGCTGGGAATGACAAAGAACCATTGAAAATCCCAGGTCAACAATTCGCCAGACGTTTTGAGTTGCTGGCAAGCCCCAGGCGAAACCACGCTAGCCGATGGCGTGATCGCCAAAGGCCTCACTTACCAAGAGAAATTGACGGGGATGCGGGGCCCGATATAGGGGACTTGGCATGATTTATCCTCCGCGGTAAAGCTCCCACTTACATAAGGTATCGCAGTCTAGAAAAAGTTCTGAAGGGGATGTTGCCGCTCTCTCCCCGACCTTTCCATCCTCAATTCTTCCTCCACACGCGCAGCGATGGCAGAGGAGTCGAATTCTCGGGTCAGCACGCCCGAAGAGGCCGGTTCGTGATCCCTCAACCCCCACCATTTACCCCGAATGCCTTCCCTGTCGCTGCCCCGCCGAGGAGCGCTGCGTCACCTGGGCTGTCACTCGCAGCGCAATTGGAGCGCTGCGCGACGGTGTCTAGGCCAATTGCCAAAGTCAATTCGTTGAAAAATGGCTGCGCCAAGTGTCAGAAAAGTTCGTTGCTAACCGCTGTTTTTGTGCGCAGTTGCGAGGATCGCATACCTCGCAAGCGATGTGATCGTTTCGGTACAGCCGTCGCTGGCCTCCGATTCGGAGTTCTCAACCCATCTCAAGCGGTTTGCCGGCCGCAAAGATGCCAGCCTTGTCGCTATCACCAGCGACGCCGTGCCTGAGATTCTCTCGGTCAGGCACAACACCGACCCCCTACTCTCCGTCTTCAGTCCCATCCGCTCCGGCCGTTTGGTGTCGGTGACTACCACCTCATCGACGCTGCTGCCGTCGATTGCCCACCTCTACACTCTCGCCAACCTGCCCGTGGTTCTCCACGTGGCTCTCTCCCCACGAAATTCCCCCGACTACTCCGCCATCACCTCGATCCGAAACTCGGGGTGGACTTTTCTGCAGTCCCAGTCCCTCCAGGAGGCGCAAGACATTGCTCTGACGGCCCACGCCTTGGCGATCCGCTCGGGCAAGGGAGTCATCCACTTTTTCGACCCCGCTTCGGCATCACGGAGCACCCCCATTGTTGCGGAGGACCCTGCAGTTGTCCGTGAGATCCTCAACCTTGACAACGTGCGCCGTTTCCAGTCGGCGCCAATCTCGGGCTCCACCATCTATGTTAGCGACGGGCGTGTGCCGGTCGTTGCTGACCAGCCCGAACGGCTCACTAACCGTGCCAACGGAGCGCCATCAACTGAGGCGGAGGTTGCTAGTTTGAACGGGACATCACATCTGTCCTCGAAGTCGAGCCAAATCAGCGGGACGAGCTCCCCTTCCAGCGTCTCCGTTGCGACTACGATCGAGCCGGCCGCACCCGCCATCACATCCGAGGATATCTACAAGTATGCAACCTCGACCTGGGCGACTCTCAATGAGCTCGTCGGCAGGCAATACAAAGCTTTCGAGTGGACGGGGTCGGCAAAGGCTGAGAACGCCGTCTTCGTCTTTGGGGCTGATGCCACGTTGTTCACCGAGGCCATCGCCAGCGCACAGTCCGGAGATGCCTTTGCGGGTGCTGGCGTTATCACAGCTAGACTCTACAGGCCATGGCTTGGTGCGACGCTGATTGAAACCATTCCCAAGTCTGTCAAGAAGGTTGCCGTTCTCGAGCAGGTCCTCAGGAAAACAACCAGGTGGGGGCCATTGCTCATCGATGTCCTTACATCGGTCAAGAGCGGCCCTGGAGGCATTGAGACGATCGTTGGCAACCAATTGGGTTATGTCACAAAGACCACGGTCCGCCAGACCCTCAAGGCTGTCTTTGAGAACCTCGTCTCAGAGAAGCCCGTCCAAAACTTGGAGGTCGGTGAGAAGGAACAGCCCCAGCAAACCCCTGAGTATGGACTCGAGAAGCCCAAGCTCGAGACCGCCTACATTAAGATCCTCGACCAGCTCTTCGGCGACCGTGTATATATCGCCAACTCCCTGGACGCGGACAATGCCGGCATCTCCAACACCATTTCCGCCAGCCCCGAGTATGGTTTCGGTGCTCTGCTCGCCCGCAAGGAGCGTAGGCAAAAGTTCGTCGGTGAGATCAAGGAAACCGCGGGCTCTGGTCAATTCCTCACTGAAGCCCCCAAGCGTGCTCTTGCGCAGTGGGTGGCCAACGCTGACGACGTTAAGAAGGCTGAGGAGGCTGCTGACAATGCCATCTCGAAGCTCGACATTGACCACTCAAGCACCTCCATGGGATTGCTGGAGAACAAGCAGTTCTTCCGGAAGCAATCGCTGTGGTTGGTGGGATCCGATGCCTGGGCTTACGATCTTGGCAACTCTGGTGTGCACCACGTCTTGGCCTCTGGCGAGAACGTAAACATGCTCATCATCGACTCAACCCCCTATTCTGAGCGTGCAGCTGCCGATGCCAACCGAAGGAAAAAGGACATTGGCCTGTATGCCATGAACTTTGGCAACGCCTATGTCGCATCGACTGCAGTCTACAGCTCCTACACCCAGGTTCTCCAGGCGATGGCTGAGGCTGACAAGTTCAATGGCCCCTCAATCGTTCTCGCTTATCTCCCGTACTTTGGTGAGCATGACTCCCCGCTCACGGTCCTTCAGGAGACCAAGCAGGCGGTGGATATCGGATACTGGCCCCTGTACCGCTGGAACCCGGACAACGAGAACAAGGGCAAGCCTAATTTCTCGCTGGATTCTGAGCGCATCAAGAAGGAGCTGAAAGAGTTCTTGGACAGGGACAACCAACTGACGCAGATGATGCGCAAGGAGCCAGTCTACGGCCCCGTCCTGTCTGAGGATTTCGGCACTGAGATTCGAGCACAGCAGAAGCGGAAGGCCAAGGATGCCTACAACCAGCTGCTTGAAGGTCTCTTCGGTGCTCCCCTGACTATTCTCTACGCCTCTGACAACGGAAATGCCACATCGGTGGCGAAGAGGTTGGGGACCCGCGGACGGGCTCGAGGGCTGAAGACCACGGTTATGGCCATGGAGGATTACCCGGTGGAGGATCTCCCGATTGAGGAGAATATCGTCTTCGTCACCTCCACTGCTGGCCAGGGCGAGTTCCCGCAGAACGGCAAGCCACTCTGGGATGCCATCAAGGACAGCACCGAGCTCGACTTGGCTTCCGTCAACTTCGCGGTCATGTCGCTCGGAGATAGCCACTACTGGCCACGAAAGGAGGACAAGATCTACTACAACAAGCCAGGAAAGGACTTGGACAGGGTACTCTCCAATTTCGGCGCAAAGAGGCTGTGTGATGTCGGGTTGGGAGACGACCAAGACCCAGACGGATACCAGACCGGGTACAATGAGTGGGAGCCTAAGCTCTGGGAGGCACTTGGCGTGGCTAACGTTGATGGTCTTCCCGATGAGCCCCCACCGATCACCAACGAGGACATCAAGCTTGCGTCCAACTACCTCCGCGGAACCATCGTCGAGGGTCTCAACGACACATCCACAGGAGCTATCTCTGCGGAGGACTCGCAGCTCACCAAGTTCCACGGCACTTATATGCAGGATGACCGAGATATCCGGGACGAGCGCAAGGCACAGGGTCTTGAGCCTGCATACTCCTTCATGATTCGTTGCAGACTGCCAGGTGGTGTTTCCACGCCAAAGCAGTGGATTCAGATGGACGATATCAGCAATGAGCTCGGCAACGAGACCATGAAGCTGACGACGCGCCAGACCTTCCAATTCCACGGCATCGTCAAGGCGAAGCTGAAGCCTGCCATGCAGGCCATCAACCGGGCTCTCATGACTACCATCGCTGCCTGCGGTGATGTTAACCGAAACGTCATGTGCAGCCCGCTGCCTTCACAGTCCAAGTACCACCGCGAGGTGTATGCTTGCTCCCAGAAGATCAGCGACCATCTTCTGCCCTCGACTACGGCCTACCATGAGATCTGGTTGACGGACGACAACGACAAGAAGACTCTAATTGCCGGCGATGCCGTCCAGGATTTTGAGCCTTTATATGGTCCTACCTATCTACCGCGCAAGTTCAAGATTTCCATCGGCATCCCCCCTCATAACGATGTTGATGTCTACGCCCACGACATTGGTCTCATCGCCATCAAGGGTGAGGATGGCCACCTGGCGGGCTTCAACTTGCTGGCTGGTGGTGGTATGGGTGCCACGCACAACAACAAGAAGACATACCCGCAGGTCGGCCGTATGCTCGGATTCGTCAAGACGGCCGAAGTTCACATTGCCTGCGAGAAGGTCATGCTGGTACAAAGAGACTTTGGCGACCGCAAGAACCGGAAGCACGCCAGGCTGAAGTACACGATCGACGACATGGGCGTCGATGTCTTCAGATCAAGGGTCGAGGATCTCTGGGGCCAAAAGTTCGAGGCCACGAAGCCGTTCCACTTTGACAGCAACATCGACACCTTCGGTTGGACAAAGGACGAGACGGGCCTCAACCACTTCACCTTCTTCATCGAGAACGGTCGTATTGAGGACACTCCCGAGTTCCAGATGAAGACTGGCCTTCGCGAGATTGCCAAGGTGCTCAAGGGCGAGTTCCGCCTGTCGCCCAATCAGCACTTGATCGTCAGCAACGTCAAGGACGGGGATCTTCCCGAGCTCAAGAGCCTCATGGCCAAGTACAAGCTGGATAACATTCAATTCTCGGGTCTGCGTCTCAGCTCGTCTGCCTGCGTGGCGTTCCCGACCTGCGGCCTGGCCATGGCCGAGTCTGAGCGTTATCTCCCGGTGCTCATCAGCAAGCTCGAGTCCTGCCTCGAAGAGAACGGACTCCGACAAGATAGCATTGTGATGCGCATGACGGGATGCCCCAACGGTTGCGCAAGACCATGGCTTGCCGAAATCGCGTTTGTTGGCAAGGCCTTCGGCGCGTACAACATGTACCTCGGTGGTGGATACCACGGTCAGCGTCTTAACAAGCTGTACCGGTCGAGCATTAAGGAGGAGGAGATCTTGGAGATCATGAAGCCTATGCTGAAGCGCTATGCCCTGGAGCGTGAGGAGGGTGAGCACTTTGGTGACTGGACGATTCGGGCGGGCATCATCAAAGCCACGACCGAGGGTCGGGACTTCCACGAGGGGGTAAGTTATCATCTCCATAAATCATTGCATGCTTAAAACTAATAATTTGTGCAGGTTGCCGAGGAGGAATCTGACGAGGAATAATGCGAGGTTCTGGGGTTTGGAGAGACGTGTAAATGAACAACTTGGGTCGATGCGAAAGACCACAGCATCATCCATCGCATATATCCGGCGTCAAAACATGTATATAATGACGATTCACTCAGCGTCACATGTTATAGTACCAAGATAAATATTTTCTCACCAACCTCTTGCATTGCGTCAGTGGTGACCCATCTGAAGCTTGAAGCTGGGGCCCTCGTCCCCAACCTCGGGGCTCAGGGCAGGTGTTTTCAGGGGAGCCACAGGGCGTCGACGTCGTCCGGTGTTGATTGGCACCGTTACGCTAAAAGTGGGTTCACATGCAGGGCTGATCCTCTGACGCCAGCTCGTTGCTCGGCCAACTGTGTCGCCAAGCCCGTCGCAGCTAAACAACAGCTCAGGGAGCTACCCCTCCAGCAGCTCACCTTCGGTCCACCGTTCAACCTCTCCCATTATCAATTGGACTCCACGATTCGGCTGGGAAAAGAGACGTCTATTTTTCCTGACCTGCCACTCACCATCGCAAGGCGACTTTATCCGTGTTTTGAATAGCATCGCACACACCGACTCACCCCTCCCCGCAGTACTTACGCGCACAGGTAAACACGCCTGCGCATTGTCTCAGACCAGCAATTCCTCGGCGACCTCGCCGCAACAACACTCACAATGGACGGGCCAGGCACGCCCTCGCGCCCGCCAGAGTACATGCTTCCGTCGTACGATGAGGTAGAGGACTCGACGCCCACTGGCGCGGGCGGGCACCACGGCGCCGGCGTTCGCTTGTTGACGTCGATGGAAGATCCCATGTCAGACCCCAGGTCGTATGTCATTTCACAATATTCAGAGAACGCTCTTATTCCTCCCCCTCTGCATGTCGAGAAGGCCGGTGAAGGCATCCCTCCGGAGCTGGCGACGCCGGAATTTCTGAGCTCGCTTAAGCAGCAGGAGGAAGGCCAGCGCAGCGGAGAGCCAGAGAGAGACGCAGCAGACGAAAGAACCGCCGCTTCTACCGCCGCTCTGGAGACAATGAGCCCGCGACGAAAGCCGGTTCTTGGTGGGCCCAGGATAGCCCCCATGGAGGGCTCGCCCACGGTGAGGCTGCAGAGAAGAAAGGGCGGGCAGCAGAGGCGAGAGCCGCCGCGAGAGCTGCAAGCAGTGGACCTGCCTGTCATTCCCGAGGGCATCTCCCCGAGGAGAGAGTCGTTGAGGAAGGCCCGCAGCGAATCTGGCGCAGGAGTGGAGATTCAAGTCCCAAGAGTGGCATTTAGCTCACACAGCGACACCTACAGAAACCGAATGCGCCGCCATTACGAACCGTCTATCGATTCGCGATCTTCGATCATGGATCCGCCTTATATGCCTCCGCCGGAGACGTCGTCCTACGTCTCGTATAACTCAGCTGTCGACAGCGCGTCACCCAGCCGGCCATGGACACCGTCGAGGATATCTGCTGAATACAACCGACCGCCACCGGTGTCGTCCAGATATGAGCCGGCAGACCTGAACGGCAGCCCCAGGCCGGGTACCCCTGCTTCAACATATGGTGGAAGCCCGAGACGACCACTACCTCCTGCGCCTTTGTTTTCCAACTCCGGTCGCGGGTCTACACATTCATTTGCCGACGACGTCACTGTCAGCATTCCGCTCGCAGACGACCACGATCACGATAAAGACCATGACGATGTCTTTGGCCCGGAGTCTGATGTCAGCGACTCTAGGGTGCATCCGGACTACGCAATGTCGCAAGAGACCCTTGGTGAGGACCAGACTGACGAGTCTGGCGCAAAAACTGAGCACTACGGGCCAGCACCCGACGGAAGGCAAGAGCGCCGCGGTGTGCGCGAGCCGTTGATGAGCAGGAAGGAGGTGCAGCTTATCAACGGTGAGCTGGTGTTGGAGTGCAAGATTCCTACCATTCTCTACAGCTTCTTGCCGCGACGCGACGAGATTGAGTTCACGCACATGCGCTACACGGCAGTAACATGCGACCCAGATGACTTCGTCGAGAGAGGATACAAGCTGCGTCAGAATATCGGCAGGACAACGCGCGAGACCGAGTTGTTTATCTGTGTCACCATGTACAACGAGGACGAGTACGGTTTTACGAGAACTATGCACGCCGTCATGAAGAATATCAGCCATTTCTGCAGCCGTAACAAGAGTCGAACTTGGGGAGAGCTGGGATGGCAAAAGATTGTCGTCTGCATCGTCTCCGATGGTCGTCAGAACATCCACCCACGCACACTCGACGCATTGGCCGCCATGGGTGTCTACCAACACGGCATCGCCAAGAACTACGTCAACTCCAAGGCGGTCCACGCGCATCTTTACGAATATTCTACGCAAGTCTCGCTCGACTCGGATCTGAAGTTCAAGGGTGCGGAGAAAGGAATAGTGCCCTGCCAGATGATCTTTTGCCTGAAGGAGAAGAACGCCAAGAAGTTGAACTCCCACCGCTGGTTCTTCAACGCATTCGGCAAGGCGCTCAACCCGAACGTCTGCATTCTTCTTGACGTTGGAACGAGGCCAGGCGGCAACTCGCTGTATCACTTGTGGAAGGCCTTTGACACGGACTCGAATGTGGCCGGCGCTTGTGGTGAAATTAAGGCTATGAAAGGTACTACCATAGCACCCCACGTCCTATTCCGTTATCCATGCTAATGTATTCGAACATAGGCAAGATGGGTGTCAACCTGCTCAATCCACTTGTTGCGTCTCAGAACTTCGAGTACAAGATGTCGAATATCCTCGATAAACCACTGGAAAGTGTCTTTGGTTACATCACAGTGTTGCCAGGCGCGCTCAGCGCGTATCGATACCACGCCCTGCAGAATGACGAGACTGGTCATGGGCCCCTTAGTCAATACTTCAAGGGTGAGACATTGCATGGTCAACATGCGGATGTGTTTACGGCAAACATGTACTTGGCCGAGGATCGCATTCTCTGTTGGGAGTTGGTTGCGAAGAGGGGCGAGAGATGGGTGTTGAAGTACGTCAAGGGATGTACTGGTGAGACGGATGTGCCGGGTAGGTTTTTCATGCACCCGTTGGTTTTAAAGGGGCTTGGCTAACAGTGACAGATTCTGTGCCCGAGTTTGTCTCGCAACGTCGACGTTGGCTCAACGGAGCGTTCTTCGCTGCCGTGTATTCACTGGTCCATTTCAAACAGATTTGGCTCACCGACCATACCATCGCGCGAAAGATCATGCTCCACATCGAGTTCGTCTATCAGCTGCTCCAGCTCCTCTTCACCTACTTCTCGCTCGCCAACTTCTACCTCACCTTCTACTTTATCGCTGGCGGTCTGACCGACCCTACGATCGACCCCTTCGGCAACAACGGCGCAAGGATCGTGTTCAACCTCTTCCGCTACGTCTTGGTACTCCTCATTTCGAGCCAGTTCATCCTCTCGCTTGGCAACCGCCCTCAAGGAGCCAGGAAGATGTACCTCGCTTCCATGATTATCTACGCCGTCATCATGATCTACACGACTTTCGCTAGTATCTGGATCATCGTGCACCAGCTGCGGCACAAGGAAGACGAGGAAGGTAACAACGCGCTCACGATGGGCGACAACGTCTTCACCAATCTGATCGTGTCTATGGCATCTACCATTGGTCTCTACCTCATCATGTCGATTATGTATCTGGATCCCTGGCACATGATCACTTCAGCCGCCCAGTACTTCGTCTTGCTGCCCAGCTACATCTGCATGCTTCAGGTGTATGCTTTTTGCAACACGCACGACGTCACATGGGGTACCAAGGGTGACAACGTCATGAAGACCGATCTTGGTGGCGCTGTCGGCAAGGGCAGCACTGTCGAGCTGGAGATGCCCAGCGAACAGCTCGACATCGACTCTGGCTACGACGAGGCCCTCCGCAACCTCCGCGATCGCATCGAAGTCCCCGAAAAGGGCATATCGGAAGAGCAGATGCAGCAAGACTACTACAAGAGCGTCCGCACGTACATGGTCGTGACGTGGATGATTGCCAATGCAACGCTGGCTATGGCTGTTAGTGAAGCCTATCCGCTGAACTCGATTGGCGAGAACTATTATTTGCGGTTCATCTTGTGGTCTGTGGCGGGTCTGGCGGTTTTCAGATCTATTGGAAGCACCACGTTTGCGATTATCAATGTGGTCAACATGGTTGTCGAGGGGAGGGTCAGATTACGGCTGAAGGTGCCGAAGTGGTTTGGCGGGTTTGGGGATAAGCTCAGCGAGAAGATGAGCACGATTGGGAGCAGTGTGAGGAGGTGAGGAGTCCCGTGTTGGGGTGAGTTCCAAAAAGCTGGTGTTGAGGTTTGCTGGCGATGGAGTTTGGATGATCATGAGAAGGCGTTCGCTTATGACGTTGGCATGTGTTGGCGATGTTTATGACTCTTGACGGGGCAGTCAGGTCTTGTATGGATAATTCGGTGGTCGGACGGATGTCTGGGATATACGCGGTTGGGATTCGGGTTTGCGTTTGTTTCTTGTATTTGGTTTGGGATTTTCGGTCTACCTAGAGGTTCAGGTAGATAATTGCGTATACCCTTGTTGCAAATCATTTGTTCTGAGCCGGCGACTCTTTGTGCTTGCTTGAAGCTGAGCAGCGACGATCTGGATCCCAAAGTTTTCGGTCCACTTTTGGATATTCCCGAAACCGCACTCGTCAACCTCGCGACGAAAATCAGAGCCGACATTTTCAGCACCACATCTTCATCCGGCCGTCTCATCCGCCGCATTGCCGGTTCATACAACCTCGTGCACATCATCCAGCTAGACGATACCTTCAAACTCGTCATTCGCATCCCGGCAACAGGCTGGGGTGATGGATTAACTGCAGCGGCGGACGCATTGGAGTCCCAAGTTCGCAACGCTGCGTCTCATCGCCTCCAAAACCGCCATTCCCGTGCCGCAGGTGCACGCGTTTGACACAACCAAAAGTAACGAAATTGGTGCCCTCTATATCTGTATGAAATTCCTCTCTGGTCAGACGCTGGCAACGGCCTGGTTCGACACTACGCTCCCAACGCCTCTAGAGGACCGACGCCTGAGAACCCTGACTGCTATTTCGCAGTGTTTGGCCCAGCTTGCGCAGTTCAGCTTCCCAAAGATCGGCTCCATCCATAAGGATGAGAACGGAGATTTGACGATCGGTTTGTGTTGCGACTGGAAGTAGAAAGAAGATGGCTCTTTTCAGGTCATTGCATCTGGTCCCTATGGCTCGGCAGCTGAGTATCTACACGACCACTACGCCGTCAGCGACGAAGACAACAGCGAGTGGAGGATTTCGGTAACCAAAGTTACGAAAGCGGCAGTCTGACACTTGCCTTTCGAAGAGTCATCTCCAGGATTTGTTCTCTCTATCCCGGATTTTGACTCGCAAAACATCATGGTAGATGACGAAGGCAACTTGATGGGCATTATCGATTGGGATCTTGTTCAGACGTTGCCTCGGTGCGTTGGGCACAGCCGTTACCCTGGATGGATCACCCGCTACTGGGATCCGCTCATGTACGGTTGGCCGAAATCTGATTCCAAAAACTCTCCCGACGAGTTGGAGCGCTACCGAGTCTATTATGACCAGACTATGGGAGAGGCTACGAAACAGAGCGGAGACTGGAATTTCACGAGAAAATCTCACATCTGGGAAGCAATATGGGTTGCTGCGCTGAATCAGATTCCCAGATTGGAGATGTGTTGCAAGCTGATCCAGGAGGCAACAGGCAGCGACAGGGCTACCGCCCGAGGAATCATGCACGATATTGGCAGCGGTGAGGCGGATTGGCCGAAGCTGGAGGAACAGTTGGAAGCCTTCATCACCAAAAGTTAAAGGCTAAATTCTCTGTTGGGAGGCCTGGTGTTGGACCTCCATGAGCAGCCGGTCCAGCATTACCTTGCCAGTGCTCTGTGCGGTTTTTCTGCAAGAGATATATATCTGGGAGCACGGTCTCCAGAATGAGCACCAGAGAGCTATCGTTTAAGCTGCATATGTCAGAATGTCGTTTAAGCCCGGGGTTGCCGGGCTCTCTGGCGTCAGATGAAGCTGCGCAACATGGGCACCAGGAGGCTTTCCAACTTCTGGCAGGGCAACTGAACGAGCCTGGCAGTACGTCTGGCTTTTTCGTCCGTCTTTTGGTTGTCTACCAGGATGCGAATGCCCGACCGAGCCTTTCACCTACACTCAGCCATGCTCTAGATACTTACTAATCAAAGGTTCTTTTGCTGATAACACCGATGCTGCAGACTCGGAATAGGTTTATGTCATGATGCATGCCGTCTCGACCGCATGTTGGGCTTCAGTTCATCAAATTCTTGGGCGTTCCATGCCGACCATGGTCTCTGCTATCCTTCAGACGCTCGAGGGGGCGATGACGGGAAGTGCGGCGAAGATGGCCGGTATAGCAGCGGTGACACAGTTGGATGCGGTATAACGGCTTCGGACAGCTCAATATACTTCACATTGAATGGAGATCCTTTGGGTGAGCTTCATGCTTGAACTTTTTGTCATTCCAACTTCCTACCTATTCTCCGATACAGCAGCTGACTTGGGAAACTTTGATTAGGGGTTGCGTTTCCGGAAGCGAGAGGGAAATTCTATCCGGCGGTGTTCATGTGGACTTCAACGAAGGACGTGAAACTCGAGGCGAACTTCAGCGGGCCACATCTTTACAAACTCGGCAAGGAGAGCGATGCAGTTGGTTAAGATGGGTTCGAAAGCGGCATGGGCGACGACAATCGTTGTCAATGGGGCGGCGAGTGGTGAGCAATGCTTGCCATTCCTTTGAAGATTCTCAATCCTAAAACACAACCCCCTTGGGAACCTTCAACGGCACATGCAAAAACCTATCCCCTCCTTCTTTCTCCAGAGGCAAGCGTCCTCCCCTGATGTTGAACTGTAGTGCCTGGTGGATTAACCTCGGCTCCGCCAGCCCGCTGTCCCTTTCCGTCCTCCACTTTGTGAAGTCTTCTTCCGTTGTACCTTCCTTGAGGTGCCTGTTCTTCGCCTTTTGTTCGGCTACCGTGGTGTAGGGCACTGGATCCTTGCGGGCATCGCCGCCGGGAGGGTAATCATGGCCGGTGTAGATCTTGTAGTGGGGTGGGAGGGAGAAGAGTTTCTGGGAGGAGAGGTAAAGAGCGTGAGGTGAGCCGGAGGGGAAGTCGCAGCGAGCAGAGCCCACGTCGGGATTGAAGATGGAGTCGCCGCAGAAGACGTTTGCTGAGGTTATTTGTCAGTTTGGTATGAAAGAGAGAGGGGCGGGCGGGACGTACGGCCGATTACGTAGCCCATGTGGTCTGGGGTGTGGCCAGGGAGGTGTAGAGCTTTGGCCGAGAGGTTACCGATGGAGAAGACTTCGTCGTCATCGACAAGATGATCGAAGGCTCCGGCGTAGTCGGCCTGGTCGATGCCATAGCGCTGGGCGAAGCGATCTTGGACGCCGTCGATGCGCTTGCCGATGCAGATGGCGGGCTTTGGAGCACCCGAGGCCTCGAGCTGACGCTGGAGGTAGTGTGCTGCTGTGAGGTGGTCGGCGTGAGCATGCGTCTCGATCAACCGGGTGATGGTGTAGCCATTCTCCTTGGCCAGAGAGAGGAGGGCATCGGCAGTCGCCGTTGAAATGGCGTTTTTGGCTGGGTCGAAATCTAGGACGGGGTCGATGATCACGGCGGCTTTGGTTTCTAGGTCAGCCACAACATACTGCCAAGTACAGGTGTCAGGCTCGAAGCAGGTGTGGACGATAGGTTCCGAAGACATTGTGTGAGAATATGAATGTGGGACTTGATATGGTTATAGGATTGCAGCGCTATGAGCTCATAATTTTCTCGACAAAAAGACAAACGGGCCTGTGTCTCTTATGTGAAGGGACGCGAGCTGAAATTTTGCCAGCACCTCCCTGGGCGTGATGAGAGTGGCCATATTCCCTCAAATCTCATGATTGTCAGGGAACACAGATGGTCACCGAAGTCCAGACAGACGAATGACCGCTTCCCGAGCGTCTGTGAGCTCTCGAAGCTGGCTGCTGAATCGCGAAACCACCGCAAACGGAGAGACGCATAACAAATAAGTCCCCGGGGCCAACGTTGGATTGGCAAAAATGTCCCCGACCCCTTCAAAAGCAACTTTCAAAGTCTTCACACTTGTGAATATTCCCCGAGGCTGAGATCCCGGGATAGGGGTAGCTGACTCTGTTGCCCGGTGTGGCGTAAACAGCCTGGTATCGACGTCGGCGATTGCGGCTGCTCAGCGTCGTAGCCAGGGAACCCTCATCACACGGTGCGGCGACTCGGGGAACTTCAGCCAAAGTGGTCGGTGACCACTGGTCACCGACATCAGGGTGGGTCGTCCGGGGTCATCGGGGGTCGGGGGTCGGGCTTCGGCGGGGCTCTCGTCGGCGAGCCCACCTGACACGTGCTGGCCGAAGAAAATTCGATCGGGCAAGCTGTGAGAAATTTCAGGATAGCAGTCGCCGACCAGCAAGCAGCCGGTTACAAATCCGAACAGCCGCAAACCAGCGCAGCTTCAACGTTCAGCTTGCTCCGGGGGATCTCCATGCAGGGTTCCTCGGATTCAATGCATGGAATAAATCGAATTCGGATCGTCTGGGGTGCCTATGTTCCGCGAAAAAATCGGTTCAACGGTCTTGCATTTCATGCCTCACCGGCAGCTCGGGACGATTTTGTAAGATGGCACGGATGACGCTCCGAATGTGGCTGCTTAAGAAGTCAATCGAAGGTGAATTTGCTAAAGATCACCATTTTCAAACCCAATCTCTGGCGTTGCGGAAGATCCGGATGCACTAACGCACTTTGCGGACGCTGTGCCGGCGAGCTGTTAGCGCGTTCAGGGAGCAGGCTGCACACCCTCCTCTGGACCCTGTGGAACCCCATGTGGTTAGTGGATTTCCAAGGAACGCCACAAAGACCGCATCGAGAAGCAGAACGCCAAACCCGCGAATCTGGGACGGCGGCGCATCCCCAAGCCAGTCTCTGGCGTTCTAGGGCGCATTCCGTAATTCGCGAGGAAATCACACAACGTACCCCTCCGCGCAAGCAGGAATGTGGGTGTCTCCCCCAGACGCCGAAACCGTGTGGGTGAGCCGTGTGCGCGTGCCTCGCCTCCCGCGGGCACGGTGTCAAGGACTCGCACCTTCCCCGGGGTCCATGGGGGCCGCTCTAATGACTGGAGCTCCATCCCATCTCCTGGAGCCCGGTTGGTATAAAGAAACAGCCGCAGCTATGACGACGGCCCCGCTGCTCTGCCTCTTTGAAACCATGTTGCAATCCTGACATATTGGACGACTATCATTACTTGACTCTGTCGAGAAATCGCGGGTTCTTTTCACACCTTCGCTTCTCCTAGACCACAACAGTTTCTTTTCGAAATACGCAGACAGCTATGGACCATCTTGTATCCGGCGCCGCGTTCGGTGCGGCCTTGACAGCTTCGGGTGTCTACCAGCCCTCGGTCATCATCTCGCAGCTCAAGTTGGACAACTTCCACATGCTGCAAGCGTTTCTTACCGGTGCCGCTGGTAGCACGTACGTTCTCTGCCTTCTTCCACACATTCTCGAAGCTCAAGCTAACAAAAAAACAGAGCCATCGTGACGGCTGCCCAGAAGCTCGGCTACGCCCAGCTTAAACCACGAAACTACTCCACTATCGGCCTCTTCGCCCCATGGGACGGCAACCTCATCGGCGGCATGCTTCTCGGAACGGGCATGTTCCTTGCCGGCGCATGTCCAGGAACCGTTTTCGCTCAGATGGGCAATGGTGTCCGGTCCGGCTTCTACGCCTTCGAGGGCGCCACCATTGCCGGTATCGTCTGGACTGGTATTCTTGGACCGCTTCTCCACCAAGCTCAGCCCTCCAAGAGTCCCGCTCCCAAGCCAACCGTTTACGAGAACCTCGGCGTCTCCCGCACAACCGCCATCGCCGCCTTCGAGGTCATGTGTGCCGCCATCGTCGCCGTATGCTCCCTCGCTGCCGTCGGGCCAGAGGCAAAGATATCCCCTGCGCTCGGCGGGCTCTGCATCGCTGCCGCGCAGTTGACCTCGGTTGTCCTCCGTCGCAACCTCATGGGAACCAGCACCTCCCTGGAAGAGATCGGCGACTGGTTCTGGGGTTTCTTCAAGGGCAAGGTCTCCCCACAGCGCTACATGAACACCGTCTTTTGCGCGGGCATGGTTGGCGGTGCCTGGCTGCTGTCCAAGACAAATCCGGCCTTTTCTCAGATCACCAATGTCAGCATCGACCCGCTCACGGCTGGCATTGGTGGTTTCCTCATGATCATCGGGTCTCGCATGGCAGGCGGGTGCACGTCTGGCCACGGCATCAGCGGGCTTTCCCTGCTGTCGACGAGCAGCTTCATCACCATCGGTGCCGCCTTTGCTTGGGGCGGCATCTTGGGCCTGATTACTGGCTAACCTTCTTTTCATTTTCATTTTTTTTATCCTGCATGATTTACGACTTGCATCTCCACATCATCATATCATACCCAGCGAAGAGAGAGAGAGAGAGAGAGAGAAAGAAAGAAAGAAGAAGGGGAACCTCACGGTCAGAATGCTGGCGTGCTCTCACGCCCAACCCGCTCAGGGTTACATTTCGGTAGTTTTATACACACGGTATAATTTGACAGGCGGGCGGGATGGATTCGTCCCGCAAAATACATCCCAACTTGGTACTGGCCCAGGCTGAGACATGCGCCCGTCATGCACGGCTCCGGATCCCCACAAGTCTGCATTTCTGCCGTCCCGGATCGCTGTCGGTTAGCGGTCCAAGTCACGAGACACATTCGTCATTGGAGAGTAAATGTGAAGAAGTCGAGAGCTCTGCGACAACGGCTCAACGACGGCTGGGGAGTGGTATCACTCTTGCGGGATACCAATCAGTAAACTTGGGCTTTTTGGAACTGAGCAAATCGCCGAGTTTCATGCACTGCAATCCGCTCTTGTCCGCCCCCGCAAGCGGGAGGCGCAATAGCCAGACCCGGAGCGCTTGTACGTGGTTTGTTTGAAGAGGTTGCGACCAACACATGCATACGCCGTACGAGAGCGTATCGAGGGCACGCTTTTCTTTTGATAGAAACACCAACCAGGCATCTCGATGAACGTTCACATTTATTCTCGCCATATCAGTTATGCTGTGCCACCACGTCGATACACCGGCAAACATTCATCCCATCTCGTATCCAACAGCACTCTTCGGCCAAACTTACCCATACCGTCCACCTGTCCGATCTCCCATCCCTTCCCTCTCCTCAAACCCCCCCTAAATCAACACCGTCTCTACCTCACCCCTCCCCCCACCCCTCCTCGCCAGAACCTCCACCTCAACCCTCATCACCTCCTCCATCAACCCCGCCTGAATCATCGTCGCCGCCGGCCGCACATCCCCAAGCCACTTCTGCAGCACCGGCCAGATGGCGGAAAAGTCATTTCTATCTGCCATGATATACCGCACGCGGACAATATCGGACACGGATGATCCCGCGGCGGTGAGAGCGGTGGAGATGTTGAGGAAGGTTTGTTCTGCTTGGGCGGTGACTGAGGGGGAGATGGTTTGGGTTCTGTAGTCGTAGCTATCACGGGGGACGTGTTTGTAAGTGAAAAGGAGGGGATTGAGGGAAGAGGAAAGTGTAGAGGGGAAGGGGGCTTAGTTGGACAGATAGAAACGTACCCAGTGCAGCCAGATACAAAGATCAAGTCGCCGCTAACTACAGCGCGAGAGTAGCCTATTTGGGACTCAAAGGAGGAGCCGGAGCTGATGAGAGTGCGGGAGGCCATCGTGAGTGTTTGCCAGGCAGTGATGGTTGGTAAGTTGAGATGTAAGTTGATGGCGTAGTTTCTGCTCTCTGTGAAACACCGGGCGCCAAGTTCGCTCTATGAGTGAGTCAACGCTAGCAGCTTCAAGTATATCCCTCCAGGTTACTGCAGTGGAGGTTGTCATCGAAGGGCGTAACCCTAACCCTGTCGGTGTGATTACCCCTTTTCTCATGGGCATGGCAACGAGAACACACCTCAAAGAGGGACCAATGGATCGAAACGAGGGACGGCGCTTTTGCCTGGTAATCAGGATAGCGCATAAATAATAGGACTAAATTTTTGTTCCAAGTAGGTAGTAAGGAGGCGAGGAGAACTTCCCCAGGAAAACAAAAAACAAAAAAAACGTGTGTTTAGATTCCGGTCAAGCTCACTTTCAGCTTCCAAATTATTCGTACTTTCAGAAGCTCAGCCTCTTCAAAAAGCTTCCAGGTGTCCATCTCTGGTTTTCCGCCCTGGCCCGCCATGTATAACTCCTCTCCACATGGTAACACACCAAGTCCTACCCGTTGCCAAGCACCCCCGACCATGCTAGAACTCTGGAGAAGGAAGAAGAAAGCATGGTATAATACAGAGCCATCAGGTCCGCACTCGGCAAGCTTGAGAGCAATATGCTCTCCGTTGAGAGCGCATTTTCCCGCCTTGCACTGGTCACATCGACGCTCCTTGTTAAACTCGAGTCCGTGTATCATTTTTGTCCGACACTCGGCACCCAATCGGTCTGTAACGTCAACACCGCGGTTGGTGTCGTAGATGATATGTTCTCTCGCCCCATTGCTTGCCCATACGAATGTGAAACTCGATGCCTGCTTGTCCAAGTCCTAGGGGTTATCAGGATAGGGTTTGACGCATGTGAGGACCTTCACCAGCACCGCTAAGCCCTCCAGGACGATCTTGCTATCAGCCGAAGACAACACAGGGGAGCCAACAGTAGTGGATATGTTGGTGGCTGCGTGGTCGCGGAGTGTGACGTATACTTTCTGGAAGGATCCGGTGGCCATATCTGGGTAATCCACCGAACCGTCGACCGAGAGCCAGGGCCGCGATGGAATAGATGTCGCACATCTCACGGGACTCCTGTGCCCAATCTACGGGATCGTCCTGAATGATGCAAAGGGCGTCCACCCATAAATAGCGTATACGGAGGCCATTGCAGACAAATGCAGCGTTGCGTATTTAATTTGGCAATGAGGACAGCGGAAGTCCACGTTCGTGGGACTGGATGTTGCTATTCGAAGTCATCACCGCTCCGTCCAAATCGGGGTCCCCAGCAGTAGCTCAAACGGGCGTGTGGGCCGGGTTTGCGACCACTAATGTCGCTCAAGACCACTTTTCCATCTTCCATCATAGAGAGATCTAGAATTCTCGTTGGCATGAACGACTCGTTCGTTGCCCTGCAACCCTCATGAGTTGAAACGAGGCTAGCAGCCATGCAGACAGCCGCGCCAAGGCCTCCTTGATGCAGAGTCGGGGAATCCGGTGACTTTGGCAATTGAAATCCAGAAGTAGCCTGACTATGTTTTTTGAACGCATTCTGGGTGAGATCGAAGTGTCTATTGGGATGGTGTTGGCTCCAGCGGAGATGGACTCACTGGGGCACCAATAAAATCCGCACCCACGTATCAACAGATTCCAGAGAGTTCATTCGTTTCAAGAAATCCATTTCAACACATCCTCGGCCTGTATAGACGTTCGGTCTTCCCGAAAATTTGATCTCGAAGTTCTTGTGGGATTCGGTTGCGTGTGCATGGAATAAACCGCGGGTGGGTGACCTGAGCCACTTTTGGAGCGGGTGCGACGGCAGCGTCCAGCAGCATCGCGCAACCTGTCTCGCATCCTGATTCTCGAGAATTCTGTATCAGTGAGATATGTACGAGCCAGGATGGGCTTCTTCTTTTCCTATCTGCATTTGGAAGCCTAAGCATGGGACGGCAGGTCTGGTACAAATCGTCAGCGCTGATCGTCCCGCCTGCTGGAAGCGAACAGTTTGTGCATTCCCCGGTATTGAACTCTGAGTCTTCGTTACCAGATCTTGCTGCCTCAATATATATATATATGGGCAACTTGCGAGAGAAGTAGATAGAAGAGGAATGCAAAGGGTGAACACAAACCCCAACCACAGGCAGGGCCGGGACAAGTGCATACCCACAAAAAGAAAAAGGGGCAAAACATACAACACCAGGGGTTCGCTGGTCGTCACCGACCCAACTACTAGTCTGGCCCTCACTGGTTTATCAATGGGAGAGCGGACGGGATCCCGAGTTCTCCAATGGGTATGGTCGTATGTGACAGTTCTCGCCCGAGTTTTGGTATATATCGAAGCTCGACTCCCAGACCGAGAACACCCCCACCTCCTTAAATATATCCACCTCAAAATATCCTCCTCCTTACCTCCTCAATCTCAACCCAAAACTCATATACTGCATATCCGTCAACTCCGGACTCTCCCCCTTCACCTCCTCCACCCTCCCCTCCCACTCCCCAAGCACATCCTTATCGACCCCATCCCGCGCCACAATCTCCGGCACCCCATACCTCCTCTTGGTTGTCTCTTGCAAGAGCCAGAAATTGAGCACATCATGCGGCGTAGCAAAACTAACCGCCTCCCCTACACTCCCCCTCCCCACATTCCCCACACGTTGCGTGTACACATCGATGTTACTCGTCCTCCAATTAGTACTTTGGATAATGACTCTGTCGACTTTGGTAAGGGGCTCAAGGGCGACTATGCCATCGGTTGGTACGATGGTGCCGGTGATGTTGAGGGCGGAGAGGAGGAGGATGAGGCGGTCTCGCTCGGCGCCGTTGTAGGCGAAGATGGCGGTGGTTTTGTGGGAGGTTTGGGCTTCGTTGCAGAGGTGGGCGAGGAGGGCGTCGCGGGACTTGTGGAGGGGGGGGGGGGTGAAGATGTAGCTGTGGTGGATTGTTGTGGGGATGATGAGGGACATTTTGGCGGGGGATGATATGGGGTTTGAGATGATCGTTGCTGCTGAGTTGTGTGGAAGGGCGTTTGATCTAGGATGTGAAGGATACGAGTGTTGAGGCCTTTATAGATGCAGATGAGGATCAGATATTTACGGAAATTATGGTGGGAATCTCACAGGATTGTGTACCATACTGTTTAAACTTTTGTTCCTTGACTGTATGCTGACTCACAGGAGGAGTACAAACGTTGTGGCGTCCATGTCCATGGGTTCAATGTTTGGTCACAACCAAGATAGGAGCACTCACTTCGAAAAGCGAGTGAGGAGCTTCATGCTGCAAGGAGAGGCACAGCATCGAGGTGGCCTTCATTGGAAACAGAGAACACATCCACAAATGTATCACACATTGACAGCCCAGCTACACCTCAAAAAGGGTGGTTCCATTCTTCCCGCTGGACTACCGCTTTGCCATCTACCCGTACACACAACAATACCCCATCCATTTGATGTTGTCCTACTCCAACACTAAAAAGCGTCCCAACCAAGCGTCCAACCAAGCGCCTCATACCCACGACGCCTGCCGATCCGCATGACCCATAGAATAACACACAGCCCGTCCATAGACAAGGTGCATGCGTGCCTGTCCGAAACAAGTATTTTCCCGCCCCGCCGCCGTGAACTCCAGCTCCAGACCAATAAAGAAGTAGTAGCCAACCTACCCTACGCAACCTGTCTAACCAAGCATGGAGTGCGATCTGATGCCCTTAGGGCCGAATTCACTAGACATAATGTTAGCTGTGTTCATTGGACATGAGCGTGCGGGGGCTTACTTGTAATCAACTCGGCTGAGACTCATCAGACGCTGAGCCTCCACGCCTTGGGCGTCCAAGTTGTGAATGCAGAACGCAAGTCTGGCTGCGACCTGGGAACCGAGGAACATGGCTTCCTCGAAACCGTTCTTCGTCCACTCGCTCAGATAGGTCGGTAGTGCCGCGAGCTTGATGTTCGTAGGCGTCTGGCTGTGGAAGTGGTGGCTGTGGCCAGGGGCATCGCCTGCGTTGGATCCGGCAACGTTAGTGCCGGGTCCGCCAATGCCTCCGGGGATACCGAGATTAGCCGTGGTTGCCGCCTGCAATAGAGGGTTGACGCTGCTGGCCGTCGGAAGCTGGTGCGGCGCGCCTGTGAAAGATCCGGTCGGTGTTTGGGAGCCTGTGCCGGAGGGTGTCCCAAGGTTAGAGGGCAGCTCCGAGGTGAACATGGTTGCCGAGCTGGGTGAGATCAAGTGTCGTGCCTGCAGAGTCTGCATGATGTTCTCCTTGAGTCCGCGGATGCGCGAGCCGTTGCCGACAAAGACGATGTTCTCCCAGCAGCCTGGGCGCATGTACATGTCCTCGATGCCCTGCACAGCGCGGTAAATGGCCTCTGCGATGCGGTCGATCTCGTGGCGGTCAGCAAACAGGAAGCGCTCTAGGCCGATCTCGATGTCGCGTCGGACCCGCTTGGTGACCCGCTCCGTGAGCTGCGCTGAAGGCTCCGGCTCCGCCGGGGCGGACTCTGTTGCCGGCTTGGGCTCCGCGTCTGCGGCCCCGCTTTCGGCTGCTGGTGGTTGCTCGGCCTCGCCCTCGGGCTCCGGTGCGCCTTCTGTGGCTGCCCCATTCTCGGCGGCTGGAACTGCGCCATCTGCAGGTGTGTCACCCATCTCAACATCTTTCGGCGCCCCGTTTTGAGCTGGCTTTGGTGCTGGCGCAACAGGTACCTCCTCTGTGACCAATTCTTCATAATGGAACACATTTCGACTTCTCTTTGAGTTCGGCAGTCTTTGCACCCTCGCGGCAGCTGCTTCCGCCGACTCCTTATCCTTGCCCTTCCTCCCGGACTTCGCCTTTTCTGCTTTCAGCTTTTCCTGCTTCGCCAAAAATTCTCTGGTATTTCCGGAAGCAACGATGTTTGCCACGTCAAGGATACCCTCATCGTCCACCATCTTGTCGTCACCAAGGTCTTCATCAGCGCCGGCTACGAACGATTTCGAAGGCTCCACGATCTTGGGCGCATCGCCCACACCGCTCCCACTGACGGCAGGAGCGCCTGAGTCCTCGGGAAGCTCCATGAGCTTCGCGCTGTCGGGCGCGTACGGCAATACCTCGCAAATGGGACTTTTCTTGAGCTGCTCGGCCATCTCATGACCGAACTTCTTTCCTTCCAGCAACTCCATCAGTTTGCGCGTGAAAACCTCGCCACCGCTGATCTCTCGCGCGTCCTCGGGGTAGCTACCGATATCCGTATGCGACACAACACGGCTGTCGAAGATGCAGGTGACGTCAACCTTCTCGAAGCCGACATCAACAACCGTCATGTTGGGCCATTTGAGGCCGTACTGCGTCGCGATGCCGCTATGGATCAGGCAGAGTGCGGGAGTCTTCGTCTTCTCGAACACGTAGCGCGCAATCGTCTCGCAGTCGGGGCGCGTCCACTGCGGCGAAGCCATCAAGACTATGGGCGTGTTATGGTACGTCGTCGTGAGAGAGCTGTGGACGTGTTCGAGGAAGGCGAGGAACGCCTCGATGTTGACGATGCGACCGGCTACCCACATCTGTCAGCAAACCTATTTCCTCGAATCGAGACCTCGCGCAGCAAAAAAAAAAAAAACAATCGAAGCTCAAACTCGCCTTGAATTGGGTACACTGCGCCCTCGACAGCGTCAACATCCTCAACATACTCCCACTCGTCGCCCTCCTTCGCGCCAGCGCCGTTGACCCCCTCCTTCTTGCGCTTGTACGTGTGATACGGGCGCCATTCGTCCGACTCCTCGTCCTTGAACATGCGCGTCGGGAAGCGGCGGGCAGGCGGCGTCAACTCGCTGCAGCCCAGCTGGGCCATGGTGGTCTGGCTTCCGGGGCAGATGATGAGGATCTGCTCCTCGCGCCATTTGCCGGTTTGCCCCGACATCGCGACGAAATGATGCGGGCCGCAGCTTCGGTGTGATGTGGTGTAAGGGTAAGTGTGGGTGGTGGCGAGCCAATTCGTGGGTTGAGATGAAGCTTTGCTGTGGTTTTGGAGCTCTCGTCAGGTACCTCGAAGCAGCACCGTGTAAATTCTCGATCTCCAAGTTCGCGTGTCCATTGTGGGGGAAGCCAGCCGCAGCGCCGAGTTGGAGGCGGGAGCTCTGCGACAGACCCGCTTATGTAATACACGCACAGTGCATCTTCGCTCCACACTGCCCCTGAGTGTGAACATTGGGCCAAAAGAACGGTCCTCCTTTTCAGACGGATACCTTCAAGAGCTTCTCAGAGAAAATGAGAATCTGTAAAGGTCGCTTATATTGGAACTGATGTCCATGACAGCATCGTCGAGGCACATCACATCGTAATCTCAGGCCTGTACACAGTGAGCTCAGCTTTCATTGACCTCTCAAGACATATCCGCTCCGCTGGGTCGGTCAGGGCGGATGAGAATCGAGGATCAACCATCTTTTCAGGTGCCCCCCAAAGCAGGAATGATACCTAGGCTTAGATTAAGCTTTCCAAAACGCCTGGGCCCGTCCCAATGACGGCCGCTGTAGTTATGCCATCCCATCCATGCATCCGATGCTCCAATATTAAGATACCGCCTATATCATGCAAACCAAGTCTCCAATTCTACAATATGATCACACAACTCGGCGACCGTCGGCCACTTCCAATTCAACACGGCGCGCTCCAGGCTCGTAGGAGTTGAGCTTGGCTGGACGCCCATCCCCGTCTCGAGGAATACCATCTCCGCGCTTGACAGCTCCCTGTTTTGTGACTTCCGCCATCCCCGCTCTGCCTCCTCCTTAGCCATCTGTAGCACCTGTTCCTCGTTCTCCGACTCCCAAAGGTTGCACTTTTTACACTGAGTACATGCTTTTGGGTCGCCCTCCGGCCGGAAATGCTCGCAGAAGTGGCGGTACCCGACATCGGGCCCGTCCCCTGTACCTCCGATGTCCTTCCGGCAGACGTAACACATCTTGTACCCGCAGGGGCATGTCAGCTTGTTGCAGCCGGCTGTTTTGACGAACGACGTGTTGCAGCGTGGGCAGACACGTTTGATGGCCATGCTCATGGCTTGTTCCACCTGTGTGCGTAGAGCAACAAGAGCTGACTCGTTGCAGATGTGGATATCCAACCACTGCTTGCTGCAGCTCAAGCAGGACGCACGGCGACAGTCGGGATTCTGGCACTGAAATTTGAGACCTCGTCGGCGGCGCCGCCGCCGTTCTTGAGCCAATCGATATTCCTTCACCAGATGATCTTCCAAGATGTATTTGGAAAACAGCCAGGCCGCCGAACATACGGCGGCGAGCAGTATGAGAAACGGAAGGACAAAAGGGATGGCGCATAGACAGAGACCGATGAAGAGAATGTTGTAGATGTGGTGCGCCGCCCAGAGACTGGTATGCGACTCGCCCAGGCCCTGGGGCAGGTAGACATCGTCAACCTCTGCAAATGGGCAAAAGGGGCATCGCACCAGCGGTAACCCACTGGATACCAAACTGTGATCCGCTAGGCGCTGCTCCAACTTATGAAGAACCTCAGCACCTCGCTTCTCTTCTAGCATGGCCCTGTAGATGTGGTGCTGCGCAATACGTCCTTGGCATTCTTGCGAATCGACCGCTAGGCACCGTAGCATACCTGTCTGGTGATCGATGCCCCTTTGCCACCCCTGGCCGAATATGGCCTCGGAAATCGAGTGCTGCACGCACCGGAAACATACCATGTGCCCTTCGGTATTGCACGAAGTAAACTCTTCAAAGGGGCAGTCGGCGAAGCAGCAAGTGCATTCGATCGTGCCATGGGCGTCCTCGGCTTCTGAAGTGTTCAACTCTATGGCCAAACGGTGGTCATCAGTCTGTTGTTCGACGATTCTCTTCGCTTTGAGAGGTGCAATCAACTGCTCGTAGAGCTCCCTGTCTAGCTCAGCGTTACCCGTCGGTTTGAGGCAGGGCTCGATTGACCCACGACCCGTCGACTTCCAGATAATGAGCTGATGGTTTTCGGGTTCCGTGTCGAGCTGTGGTTTTCGTCGGGAAGAAAAGAAGTTGCTAATCGAAAACATCCAGGACTTCGAAGACAGGTCGACCAACGTCTTTCTTGCTTCGAGGTACGAGTAGTTTGATTCGGCCAGCACAGCGCTGATGGTCGACCGCGGCAGCCCCTTGAACTCATGCTTGGCCAGTACCTTGACGGCAGCCTTGTAGTCTTCGCTCCTAAACTTCTCGTTGCTGGGGACGAGCGCATCTGCTGCTCTGGACTGTTGCGCAGCGGGGGCTTTCCAGCGACCCTTTACCCACTCAACACGGTTCTTCAGCAGCGTATCGGCGACCACGAACAGGCGCGACTCCCCGTCGAACTTGGAGAGAAGCTCGCGGAACACTTCGATCTGGACATCGGGGAACACGACGGCAAGCGCCTCGAGACCCGTGTTGAGCTCGCGGAGGTCGGGAGGCTCGGATTCGAGGGGCTTCAGATCATCTTCGGCGGTGATGTATATGGATTCGGAGAGATCTGCGGGGTTCGACGCGACAGATTCAGCGCTGGGGAAGGTGAGGTTCTTGGATTTCGCAGCGCGGCTGCTGGACGAGCCTAGCAGGCTCGAAAGACCCATTTTGTTGGAAGGTCGATTGTCGCATGCTGCTACGTTTTCGGGTGCTCCGAACTCATGTCGACTGGTTCTATCTCTCTGCGCATGCTCAGATGGAATTGCGATCAAGGTTTCGAGCCGCGACAGCTGACGCACAACAGGCGTCCGCTTGTCTCCTCAACAGAATGGGGCGACTGGTAGGCAGATGACAAGGGTGGAGCGGAGGGGAGAGAAGAAAGGCCGGATGGGTCTGACGGGGCCGTTGCCAGTTGTCCGCGGCTTGGCAGCGGTCAAGCTGTCAGCTGAGGCTTGCCGAAGCCGTGGCTGCCAAGCCCGAGCAGGGGTGTGCGAGCGTGGCGGGGCTTCTGGAAGCCCAGCCGTCTCGGCTCCGTTGGAGTTGCTGAGTGCTTGGGACGGGAGTTCAAGCCAAGAATTGTTATCCAGAGCTGAGCTGCGAGGCCTTACTGACCGTTTGGACGACCTACCGGCACTTTGAAGAGGCTGCCTAAAGTTCCGATTAAGCCATTAGGTGAGGTTTGCACAAAATGTCTCAGATGAGCTTAAGCTGTCGGTGTTGCGTTCGTGAGGCGAACGCCAGGCACTGACCGTTTCTTCCTCAAAGGTTGATTCACAGTCGAGAAAGGTATCGGAAGCTAGGCGTTGGGAAGGAGCCATGCGAAACCGAAATCGGCAGCTCTGGGCGGAGTCAAGCTTGCTCTTTCCATTCGGCCAAGTTGGGCTCGCCGCCCCTTTACTATGAGGGTTCGAAAAACAAAATGTTAGGCCCAAACAAGACCCAAGCCCCAACTTTTCACATAAACCTTCTGGAAGAATCGCTGGTCAGCAAGGGGCCCGCCACCCGGCATCCCTCCCACTGGAGCCATGCTTATGGAAGCGGACGGCGAGTAAGTGGGTGACGGGACGGTGAGACAGCAGTGCTGTTCGGCGCTGGTTGGTGGTATGCTGGTCCGACGCAGGACCGACGCTGAGCAATGCGCCAGGCAGACATCATCACCTACCCTCGTCTCGATGTTTGCGTTGGTCTCCGGCTCCGCTTGTCGAGGTTGCCTTTTTCTCTCACCTTCTTCGCAGATCAATTGGCTACCGTCACCGGCACTGGGTAAACTTCCCCCTGGTCTCCAGGGACGGCACGAGGGAGGCAGCCGTTTCGACGACACCGTTATTGCGGCTAACCCTAACCCGGAGGTCTCAGAGCAAGCGACGGGTTGAGTCAAGGCTTTGGGCGGCCATTGCTATTTGGAATGTTTGTATTTGACTTGAAGCCCGCGCTACCTAGGAAACTGAGCTCGTATTTGAGATATGACTTTATTCGGGTCTATCATATTGACGGGAGTTCTCTTCCATCGATTTTGTGACGGCCTGGGGTTACTGTTTGAGCGGGGCACCCTGCCCCACTACACTGACCGCCTCAACGCAAAATATATTACGGCAGCGCAAGCGGTGCCCCGCCATATTGATGCTTGGAATGTTGCGCCTGGCTTCTCTTTTGTTCTGACCTGACGGCTTGCATGACTGTTGACGGTTTGCGGTGGGTGGACGACTGCTGCTTGGCGTATTTTGGCGTCGTCCTGCCTCGCGTCAGCAAAGGTATCCCACCATCCCCGCCCTGTACTTCCTAACAGCGGTGCGTCACAAAGTGCGGTGTGGCAGCACACGTTTCTCTGCGGCGGCCAAGCCCACGATCGTGGCAGATCCCCGAGATGGCTCAACAAGAAATCGGGCGGCGGGCTCGCAGCACACATTGACGACGCTTCACGTGGGCGGAAGGCCCGCGGCGACCACTGACATGGCAACTGGCGGGGCGCAACCGGATGTCGGGATCAGGATTCTCATCACACCTCCTCTCGCCTGTTTCTAAAACAGGGAGCCGGGGCCCGGGCGTGTTCACCGCCTACCGCTCTTTCGGTACCTGCGATGGCAGACGGACCACGATAGAAGGGAGTCCACCTGGACCCAGACCGCGTGCATGTGTACCTGTCGTGGCTTGCGTTCGAGCAGCGAGTGCTGCTGCAGCTGCTGCAGTGTGCCGCTAATGCACCCGTGGGCCCCTACTCGCTCGGATGGGTAGGGCTTTGATGATGGTTCTCCGCCCTTGTCTTAAGCTCACCGACTTCTTGCGCCAAAACATTCGGAGTCAGGCCCGGCTTTTGTCCTTTCTCGTTTGCAACCCAAACAGCAGCATGCTGCAGCTACAAGTCGCCCAAATTCCGTCCGGCATTATGCGGACGAGAGAGACGACGGGGCCCTGGACGCAAGCAGCCCACTCAGGCAACACAGACAACCGCCAACACCTTATTATTGCTCCGTACTAGCTGCTGGTGACCTTTGTCAGCCACCAGCCTGTCCTGCCCTGCCTGTATATTATGTTCGCCTTTTCGCCCGCCTTCCCTCCATCGTTCGCCGCTCCCGTCTGCTACCCCCCTTCGGTCTGAAGGTCGGCCCGGTTGGTGTTGTTGTCGTTGTCGGTCCTCGCTTATTGGTCGCCCTCTGCGCGGAAGCCATAGCGCAGCATGGAGCTTCTCCCCGTGGAGTTGCTGCGCCTGATCTTCGAGTGCTGCGACGCTGTATCCATCAGGACTCTCCGACTTGTGTCCAGCTACCTCGCAAACATCGGCTATGAGTACCTGCTCCCGCCTCACTTCGCCGCCGTCGAGTGGAGGGACGATGTCAAGACGCTGCACTCCATCGCCTCCCACGAGCGCCTGCGGAGCAGCATCCGCTCCATCACCTTCAACTTCTCCAAGGTCGACGAGTACAACGCCCGTCATGCCTCCTTCTTCCAGCACTGGCTTCAGGAGCCCGAGGAGCGCAACATCATCCTTCAAGATGCCTGGATCCGCTACTACGAGCTGGAGGAGCGGAGTCGAAATCTTCCCCTCTTCCACGCTCGGTCAGCCATGCTTGAGGAATCCTTCAAGCGCCTGTCCAACTTGAAGGAGCTGGAAATCACTTACACCAAATGCCCTTACGACATCGAGGTCCTCAAGGAGGTCTTTCTCGTCCGCAACTGCAGGAAACGGGATAGGGCTCAGGCGTGCAAGAACATGAACGCCATGGTGTCGGCCATCCGCCACGTCCGGCTGTCGTCACTGTCGATCGACCAACTCCCGCTGGAGATATTCCGCCTCGCCGACGACCGTCGTCACTGGTTCGACTGTGCCCGGTCTTTTGCCAGCCTGTCGAGGCTGGACCTCGTGCTGGACCCGCCGACCACCCTCCTCCCCCAGGCCCGCGCTCGAAGCATCAACGGGCTGGGCCATGTTCTGCAGTTCTCGCCCAACCTCACACACCTCTACCTCGGCGTGCACAACTACCAGTCACCGCTTGAGAAGTTCAGGTTATCATTCTATGAGCTGCTTGGCGACTTCACCTACGAGAAGCTCACCGACCTGAAGCTGGAAGGCTTCACTCTGGAAGAGGAGGATCTGCGATCTTTCCTTGTACGGCACGCCAAGACGCTCGAACGGCTCCGTCTTGGCGGAAGGGGGCTCGCCAAACCGCACGAGCTGAGCATCGGCGGTGTGCACTTGCACCGAGGAACCTTCCGCTCACTGTTCACCTCGTTGCAAGGCAAGCTGCCTGTTCTGAAGCGTTTCCACTTGGAAGGCGACATCGAAGCTGGCGACATCAGGACAAGTTCACGCGAGCTCTACAAGTTCCACGCCGTCACTGACGACAACTGGGATCGGGTCGCCACGAGATCTTCCGCCCGCAAGACTATAGACTGTCTCGCGCTTGAGAAGTACCTCCTCGAGGGCGGGTCATACCCTTCCCTCGGTGTCTCGGGGCAATGAAGATTGTCTGCGTCGGACACGAAGAAGAGAAGGAAGACACACACATTTCCTAACATTTCCCCCTCTCCACCAGCTCCTAATGATATCATATGCATCGAGCAGCTGCCACAGAATGCTCACACTTGTCGAAGCCATCTCTGTAAATAAGCACGGAAAGCAAATATCTTTGATGGGACAAACCAACAAACACATTGGATAGACTCTCTCCTCGCATGGGATACGGATAAGAAAAGAGGATTAGACAGACTGCAAGCAATTGTCGGGATGGACAGAATTAAGACATTACTACTCCTTGTGCTTGGTCGGTCGACGGTGCGATGTTCACGCAGTGAATCTCCTTGAGTGACACTCCTCGGGTTGTTGCTGGTGGTTGTGATGATGTTACCGGCCAAGGTCTGGTTGATGGGTTATCGTCGGAAAGGTATAACCAGCTCAGGGGTAACCACCCGATATCTACAAGGCTCTCGTTTCTTTTCTTTTCTTTTTTCTATTCTCGCTCATGCTCAAGGGGTTAGGCATGTGAAACAACTGTGTGTAACCTCCTACTCGGACACCCGCCTGCACAGCAATGCACTTACCCCTATTCACGAACATCACAGCTACCCCAGCCATTTACCTTCCGCTCAGTAGATGTCTCTCGCCGTTGGATCTTATTTTTGTGTTTTCGTTCGGGCGGATAGGAGGCACTGCTAGGCATCCATGGCTTACCTGCCGGTATCCATGAACAGGGAACGGGGTTCGTCCGATGCAGAGTAGTTTGTGAGATGGTCTAGGAGTGATCTACCCAATATTCAAAAGTTGACCTGCGGCACAGCATGTGCGCTTGCTTACCCCTTCGGCCCCCCAGGGTGAGGCTCGGCCGCATCTCGGGCCGAGGCCGGGCGGCTTGGATGTGCCTCTGGTGTAGGCGAGATATTCCGAGTGCCCCCTGTAGGTGTGTGACGGGGAAGGGCGAGGAATAATCTGATGGATGGCACTGAGGCGGGCTCAAGGCGAGGGACTGAGTCTCCCCTTTTCCCCATTCATTCAGTTGATGACTACGTTCAACATCTGCTGGGCTAAGAGAAACTGTGGCCCATCCCCTCACTCCTGCGTTACCCATCATCTAGCCTCGATTGCTAGCCCCAAATAGCTCGCCACTCCAGCCATCACATCAATCACCTGCAGCTGAAAGCAGCAACCAGTGGTAAAAGCGGTTTCTGTTTGACGCAGAAAAAGAAATGCGCAGGTCCGTGGGTTCCAGTTGCTGATATGTGGTGGCAGTCAAGCTGCGAGCTGGTGGGGTCATCACTTTGGATGCTTCTTGTCATGTTCGCTTCGCGATGCTCTTGTTGGATGAACCACGCTGTGCGATGGTGTTGGAGTGTGACTGCAACTGTCCTAGGCGCTGCGCGGAGATAGGGGGGGGGGGTGAGACAAACTGTGGTTGGTTTTTTGGGGATGGACTGCTCCTTGTTGGATGCATCGTTGGTGCACTGAGTGGTGTTTGAGAGAGAGACGGGAAGAGGTTGGCTGCAGCATTGAGAACGGAGAGCTGAAGCCCGGTCGTCGATCTCCCAGCGCCATGGAAAGCCACGGCGGTTGTGGCTGTGATGGTTTTTGGAGGAGTTCAATTGAAGCTCCCGTTTGTGATGCCCCAGGCTGTCTCGGATTGGCATCTTGTCCCACAGCGGGTGTGCACTCCGGACGTTGTGGGTTGCAGCGTGGCCCGCCTTCAAGAGGAGCTCTCATCTGCCCGTGGCCAGACCATCGCTGCTTGTCTCATGGCGTACTGAGGGATCGCGCGTCTTGTCGCCGGCAAGTTGCAGGAGACGTCCGACCCTCGCGGTTTGTTCGCGTGTCGCCGGCCCTAATCTCGTCGTCATTTCGACTCTCGGGTGCTCAGGGAGCAGCAAAGAGAAATGAGATTATAGATGAGCTTGCTTGAGCGACGACAGCTATCAAGGTTTTGTTGGCGCAGCGCCCTCGCACACATTGTCGAGATGACGACATGATGTGAGCTGATCGGAAAATCAAGCCCACCGCCCGCCGCCACCGCCCAAAAGCCAGGCTCGTGCCAGGCAGGGCGAGGCCCTGTCAAATCGGCTTGGCAATGGATGACTACCGGGGTCGCTCGGGGCGAGAAGCGGCTGGTGCATGAACCGCAAAAATGGTCCCTTTGACTGCCATCATTGCACTGCCGACAAAACCACGCAGCCTTTGATGGCAGGATATGATACCAAGCGTTGTATAGGGGCGGCACGGTTCAAAGTGGATTGATTGAGGCTAGCTTTAACGGCGATACATAGACGTGTCTGAGTTTAGATCAAAAGGGGCGAAGGGACGAGACTGGTGCCCCTCTGGTCTCACATGGAAGGAGCTTAGGGGGATAGAGTTGGGCTGGGTGTCGCGGAAAGGGGTTTCGAAGGCGATTTGCTCGGATTTGTTAGAGTCATTGCCGTCCAATTCCCCGCGTACGCTGCTCTGCTAGTGTCTAGTGTCAGGTACGAGATGCGCAGAAAACGGCCCATTTTGTGCCTGGTGGTGCTTTGTGCTCATCGCGCGTAATCCATCCCATTCCACATCTGACCGAGAAAGAATGGGAAGAGCGCGCGAGCCACACCTTCTCAACGTCGCGTCGCAGCCCCTTTTGGCTCACCTGATGCACTTTGTCTTTCTTTGACTTTTGCATCTGCTCCCCCAACGACTTGCTTTTCCCAGGGCACCAACTGGAAGTTTTTGACAGAGCCAGGCCTTGAATCCTGATGCCTTTCTGAGCCTAGTGCCACCCTGCTGACCTGCAGTCCGTCTTGGGCCGAACAGCGGGTTTCGACTGGGTGACCCGACGAATTCAGTGTGGCGATCGACACCGCACGACGCCGAAAAAAATAATACCAGGAACACCGAGTTGACCAGGACCATCGTCGGAGTCGGAGGCCCATCCCTGTCTGATGTTTTCATCAGAGCCAGGCATATATTAAATTGCAATCAAGCGAGCTCATATAGAGTCAGGCACAAAACAACGAGACGAGATCTTCCCACAACAACCCGAGACGGCACGCTGCGGGGTCCTTTACAAGCGCTGGCCCCCTCTCGTCATTGCCCTGGGCACTGCAAGAAGGCTGATGCACGTCGTGTTGGAGGGTTGCAGCGACGCAAACTCGCCCACTCGGCGCCCCTCGGCCCAGCTGCGCGCCCCCCTGTTGACATCCAAACCAGCTCGAACCAGCCTCCAACAAGACGGCCGCGATCCTTGCTTTTTCTTTGCGCTCGGTCGTTGGCGTGACCAACGCCCACGTCACTCGTCCAGCGCCGCCCAGCTGCCTCGCTCGCCCACCCCACCACGCCCAGCTTGCCTAGCTCGTTTTTTTTGCGAGCAGGCCGCTTACTGCGTACGGAACCGGGACCCCCCGGCATTGCATGCGACTTGGGGCATCGCTGCCGCTTCCAGCTTGGGTGTGGTTGAAAACGCTTGCAACTCCTCTTCTCTTGCACTGGGTGCTGAGAGAGGTTTCTCCGCCTCCACCTCGACCCTTCCTGCACATCATCACAGCTGCAGACAGCTCGTGGTTCTGGTGAACCAAGGCCGCCGTCGCCTAAGAGCTCGCCATGCAGCGCGTCTCGGCTCTGCTCCCTTCGTGGGACCGGTCCAAGACGAATAATAATACGACTCAGCCTCCGACAACGACGGCTGCGAGGAGGACCACTCCGCTCGCCCTGGATAAGGTCTTTGGATGGGGCGCTGGCAGCCGTATCAGCATCAGCACCAACACAGCTCCCAGCAGTAACAACTTCGCACCATTACCACGATACGGCCGGGAGACATATTGGCCGACGACCCTCGACAGAGAGTGCGACAAGGCTGCGAGGATATTGAAGTCGTTTTGCAGTAAGTGATTTTATAACAAACACAAACGGTATTGCGGTTCTAACAGGATGCAGCGGATGGCTTTCTCGCAGTGGATTCTCAACCACGGCCACAGTCGGAACCTGTCGTCACAACCGCATCGGCCGCAGAACCCGCAGATGCAACGAAGAAGATCCCGCCGCGAATAATACAAAATGCCGTCGGTCTGGCCGTATTTTCGTGTATGCGATCTGGTCTGTGGATGTCGGGGTCTGGCGGGGCTGGCATGATTACAGCACGAAAAGCTGATGGGACATGGTCGCCGCCCTCGGGAATAATGCTCCACACTGCTGCATTGGGCTTTGTGGTTGGAGTCGATATCTACGACTGCGTCCTGGTCATCAACAGCGTTCAAACCCTCGAACTGTTCACCCGTCCAAGGTTAACATTGGGTGTCGACTGCAGCCTGACAGTTGGGCCGTTGGCCGACAAGGAGTCGCCTGATCTGGGCATGCGCTGGAAAGGGCTCGACGACACCGTACTAACCTACGTCAAAGCCAGAGGCAAACATCAAGCGGTCCAGCTGGACGGTTCGCTGGTTACCGAGCGTGGAAACGAGAACGAGAGGTTCTATTGCTCGAATGTTGGCGTCCTCGACATCCTTGCCGGCAACATCCCAAAAAGCATCCCTGAGATGCGGCCCCTTTTTGAGGTAATCAAGGCTGCTGAGGGCCGTTCCGACTATGACAAGGATTTGATGGCGCTCCTGGCACAACAGCCCGCGCCCGGCGATGCCGTGCTGGAGCCTACCCCGAAGACGTCACCAACGAGCGCACCAAGGACACCTTTTGGTATTCCCGATGCCGATGATCCGGATCCTTTTGGCGTTATTGGTCTGGAAATGGCCGGCATCGAGATCAGAGAGGCTGGGACTCGGATGCGACCTACCAGCACTCAATTCGAATACAACCCTAGCCCAACTAGCCCAGTATTTTCCAGGTTTAACCGACAGAGCGTGGACACATATATGTCAAGGAGTAACAGAGGCAGCTACATGTCATCAAAGACCCAGGCCACCGCTGTGACCGACGCATGCACACAAACAGACGTGGCGAGCACCGCAGACACGACCTTCAGCCGTGCGAATAGCGACGACGGCCGAGACGCTGTTTCCGAGAAGCTACCCACCGTCATGGAGCCCGATGAGATCGACTACACCCAGATCGACATGAGCGCGATTGAGCGGTTCAGCCCACAGGCGTCACCCCCCGAGAAGGAGGATGCAGATGTCGCGGTGCCCACGCCGGCACCCACCCTCAAGACGAAACCATCGGATATGGCGGACCAGGCGATGAACACGGACAACTCGGACAAGGAATCTAGCATGTACCCAACCGATGAGCGCGACGAGGATGCCGACGATGAGGACGAAGAGGAAGAGGAATTGGAGGACGAGCCAGTGATTCTCGAGGTTGCGACAGCCGCCCAGCCGACCCGAACCTCGCTTAGGGCGTCGCAGGTGACACAGGTCATCCACGCGAAGGGCGCGATAGTGACCATCCCGAAGAGAATTCCGCCCCCACTCCCTGCAAGGAGTCCCGCGCGCACCTCGAGGGCGAGCAAGAGCGACTTCGGCGGCGATATTGCAGGCCTGAAGAGCCCGCTCAGGGGCTCCTTCCTTTCTGTGGAATCACGGGCTGAGGATGCACATGCTGCCAGCGAAGACGCCGCGGACGCTACCGCTAATGAGGTCTTCGTCACGCCCCCTGCTGCTATGGAAACCGAGTCCCTCAGCGTTACGCCCGAACTCGAAAAGACCGAGGTCCAGGGACACCGCAAGAACTCGTCCTCAGTTTGCACTGCTGTGGTCGCACCTGTTGGGGCTGTTCCGGATGTACCGGAAGTTCCCACGATTCCCCAGGCCCTCGAGCAGGCGTCATCACCCGAAGAGTCCGAGCGTGAGCCACAAACACCGAAAACTGAGTCTGGCTTCGCCCCCGTCGAGCAGAAGAAGCCCGAGGTCGATGGTGTGAAGGATGTGACGATTGCCTCGCACAACACCGAGTCAAACACGGTCACCGTTGCGTAATTCGACGATATCACGTTAGAAGAGCTGGGACAGGGATACATTATCCTCTTTTTGGCGCGGTGGCGATTTTGGATATGGCCACGGCGTTTTGTGCTTTTCATTGTTGTTTTAAGCAACAGCAGCATTCATCATTCTCTGGGCGCCTTCTACACGGTCGAGCGCGCATATTGCCTAGGTCTGTATTGAACTTCATCGGCGTCGGGACCAGCCCCTCGTTTTGAGAGGCTTTGCTTTTTACAAAAGAAAAGAGAGGGTGGTTATGAAGGCGGCTATCTACTGGCCGATAACCGCGGGCTATATATTGCCTCACGGTCGTTCTTCAAGATTAATGTATTTTCTTCCAGGTGTTGGGATGAGGTGGGATGGGGAAGGAGGATCTCATGGAAGGGAGGACGGGCA
The DNA here is from genome assembly GCA_030512335.1 of Immersiella caudata. Taxonomy (NCBI): domain Eukaryota; kingdom Fungi; phylum Ascomycota; class Sordariomycetes; order Sordariales; family Lasiosphaeriaceae; genus Immersiella; species Immersiella caudata. The sequence goes on along the minus strand of JAULSU010000002.1, from coordinate 5,863,405 downwards.
TAGTTGGGGTGCATGGTTATGACAACTCACTCCGACGACATGGCAAACGAACTGGTGTTTACTCAGGGGGAGGGATCTTGGGCCCGGTGATGCCTTCGGTTTTTTTTATGAAGTCTTGGACGACAGAAAGACAGTGGAGTGCGTGTACCTAAGTTAGAGCATTTAGACAGCGCTCTATGACGCCTCAGAGCGCTGCGTTGCGGGGTGGTCGATACCCTTGGTTCGCTGGCCTCAGCCAGCTAAGATAATGACGCATGACATTTTGTCACTTTTGATGATTGCACTTGTGGATTTTGACGACGATAGCGTTTGAAGTGTTGGGCGTGGATTCATTTCGACATATCTGGTGGCGGTGCCTCCAGTCTAGTATGCACATGTTCATTGATTTAGACACTACGGCCTCCGTTGCCAAGTCGCTTCCTTCAACACGCCCCCTTTTACATCACTGTCATCACCGTCTCCGTCCCCACGCGGGACACTCGAGGGAAAAAGACGTGAACCAAAGATAACTATGTACTCAGTTCAGTACCTTACTCAACGTTGTAGTGTAACAAGAGAGGAGAAATATGTAATCCCACAAGACAACGCCATTTCACGCCATGCGTGCAACGCATGGTTCCTTCCGTCCTTCCCAGCAAGAGGCGAACCAACTAACCACCAGCCCTGCCTGCGGTGATGCAACCAATCCGGCCACCCGTCCGCGCGATCGGCCGTGACCAAAAGCGCAAGTCTATCGATCCCATTCCAGTCCTTATTCTTCCTCGTAGTGATATGTACTCAAACCGCAGCTAGCCGATCAAACAATGTATCCGTTCCCTTCGTACACATAACCTGCCGTCTGGCAAGTCGTAAACCCCAATATATCTTTAAGGTTGATTAGTTCTGGGTATCAAGTACAATAGTAGCAAGGGTATGGCGTGGAAGACACCGTTTTCCGCGGCCCTTCCTGCTCCCTGTCAGTGTCGTGGAAATGTCGATATGCAAGTTGGTGTGTCACCGACGGATCTGTCCACAATATGTTCGTGTTTGTGCTCAGGCCATCTCCACTGTCTGCTTCATCTTCTCCCGGTATCTCATGAAGTCTCTGACGTGTAGCTCGTGTGCCTCGCAGGCAGCCATCCACTTTTGGCGAATAAACTTGTCTTCCTCAAGGTGCCGGAGATACCGCTCGCAACCGATATCGCTCCGCGTGTTGATCCAGGCAAACCTCTGGTTACCCTCCGACTCTCCCTTGCGGTCGCGTGCGGCGAAATGATCGTGGATCTTCTTTTCGGCCTTGGCCCACTCTTCAAGATACTTGTAAAAGTTGAGAACATATTCGCGCCAGGAGTCGGTACTTGGTCTCAGGTTCGCAACTGCGAGAGCTGGAGGAGGTCTGGGACAGACGGGGAAGGGAGGTAGTGTCACGGCTACTTCTTTCGTCGTCGTCTCCTCCTTTTGCAGCGGAAGTTTCGCCGAAGGCTTGCTGGCGAACGGGAGATTGGTCTTCATATCCCCAAAGTTCCCGAGGCCAGATGGCTTCGGTGCGAAGGGCTCCACCTTCTGGAAGTCGGCGAAAATGGGACGATGGAAGGCGTCGGTGTCCTCAGACCCAGCCGTGTTAGGGTTAGGTTTGGGCGGTACCGTTTTATTTTCAAGTCTCGCACCCCCTTGCGTGTTGTTCACATCTCCTGCTCGCCACTCAGGCTTGGACGGCTCAACGTTGATCGTCCGAGCACTGCTGGGCTGTGGTGGCGCCGGCGTAGACACGGGCTCAGGCGTATCAATGTCCATCGGGATGGGGCTGGGTGCTCCGTTGACATTCACGGGCGACGGAGTTGGGCGGGGCCGATCCTCTTCACTTGTGTGCTCATCATCCACCAATCCTGCAGTGCCTGCCGTCATCCGTACTGACTTCGTCTTCTTCGGTACTCGAGACTGGCGTGTAGGAGAAGCAGACGTCCTTGTGACTTGGGGAGGCACAAAATTGTGTGGTCCAATCTTCTCCGTCCATTCTTCTGCATCAAACCCGCTGGGCTTCGGCGGAGGATTAGCGCTGTTAGTAAACGATTCCGTTGAAGACGCGAATGCAGTTCTCAAAGGTGATTGTCGACCACGGGGTGTTGATCTCGATCGTTGTTTCGCTTTCATGAAGGCATCCTCGGGGCTGGGCGGGCCTCCTGCGTTGAACATGAAACTCTCTCCAGCCTTCTCTTCGGCAACGAATCGCGTATTGATGTTGTCGGTACTGTTGCGCATGAAGCGGGCTTGCTGGCTTGCAGCGCTCGGCGGGACATCGTCATCGTCGTCGTCGTCGGGAACGGTGAATCTGACGGAGCGGGTTGAGTTAGCTTTCTTGAGACCATCGCCCTTCGTTGATAGACTCGGCCGGGTGCCTGCTTTCTCCCTGGACCTGGAGAGGAGCGTTTGAAGCTGAGCTTCAAGTGACCGCTCGAAAGGGTTCATGCGCTTGCTAGATGGTGTCGCTCCACTTGGAGGCGCAGTGCCGCTGGTCTTCCTCTTCTTAGGAGTACTTGAATCGTGGTCCGGCTCCGCACAACCATTTGTTCCGCCTGTAGGGCCAGAGCTGCCTTGATATGGGAACGGACCCAACAGGCCACTCTGTCCCGCGGTGGTGAAGCGAAGCCCGGGACTTTGAGTACGAAAAGACCCGATACCATTATTGAGTATGCTTCGGCTCTGTGTCCGGGTTCCTTGTTGTAGAACTGAAGGAAAACAATAGTTGAGAGGCCAGGGTCTTGGCTGAGGGGGCTCATACACATTGGGACCATTTGTTTGAGAAGTGCCTCCATTCACAGTTGCTGAGAGCAGTTAGCAGGTATTTCCAGGAACAGCATTTTATCACTTACCATTAGCGCTGCTGTATCCGGATCCTGTGTCGCTAGTTGAAGTTGGGAATGGAAACGCGCCAGTCGGGGGCGCTGTCTTCGGTTCAGCTGGGCGAGGACTGTATCGGGCACCAGCTTGCGATGTGAATCGAAGGTTGGGTACTGCGTTGTAACCAGCACGAGGAGTGTCCTTTGTTGGTTTCATGCTCTCTGATTCGCCCACACTGGCGCTCCGCTGCCGGTGAGGTCGCTCTGGCGTCCTGTCATCATCGGACTCTTGGGTGCGTCTCCAGCTCTCTCTCACGCTCCTAGCGCGAGTAGTGCTTGCTCCTTCAAACGGGTTCGTCTTCTCTCCAACATGGGAGGCGTACGGTGTCCGTTGCCGATTGTCGAGAAACGTCTCGCCAAACTGTTCGCTCAAGGGGTCGATATTCGGGTCAGCTGCGCGAGCCTTTGCTTTTCTCAGGTTCGCAGCCGTCTCTTCAAACACGTTGATGTGAACACTTGAGTAGTGTTGGTTCTTGACAGGTGGCTCATCGCCAAGCGGGGAGGTTGGCGCAAAACCCGTGGTCTTTCTGGTGCCGAATGATGCTTCTTGTTGCCGAGCCTGGTACGCCGTTCGCGGAGGAGGTGGAGGCGCGTCCGCCTTGGGCTGAGGCCGTGAAGCCCTCCCGGTCGCAGCTGAAGCTGCGCTGGTAGCAGCGGCAGCCGCTTTGTGACCTGCAGAGCGCATACGATCCCATGCTCTCAAGTGATCGTATGCGCTATCCTGCTTCGGTTTCGGCTGCGGCGGCGGCGCCCAACTGGAGTACCGCGTGGATGCTGGTCGCGTTTGAGCACCAGTCTGGCGTTTTGGAGGAGCTCCCCACTGGTCAGTGGCGTCCTTTGCCACACCCGAGTACGGGTTCCCTCGCACACCAGAGGCCGTCGGGTATTTTGACCTCGTGCGGTTCGCGTCATACTTGGCTTTTAACGTAGCATCTGTCAGGATTTCGTGGGCGGCTTGAATGATGAGGAACTTCGCTTTTGCTGCATCTTCCTCTCCCGGATTCCGGTCTGGGTGGTATTTGAGCGCTATTATGATCTGTCAGTATTAGACAGCTGGCCGAGAGATGTGTTATAGCCAACCTAGCTTTCTGAATTGCTTCTTGATTTCAGTGACCTCTGCAGTCGCACTCAGTTCGAGATCAGCGTAATAATCTCGACTGTAGTCGGGCTTGACCATCGTGACTTGGTGGTGAGGTCAGTCGAGGGGAAGAGGTGAATCAATGTCGTAGAAGTAAATGCGGCATTCCTCCCCAGCTCTGCCTCTCTCAAGTTGAGACCTTTAACTTTCAAATATGGTCCCTTCTTGATCTTGCTGGTATGCCGCGAATCAGGCGCAAAGAGGTATGCCGAGGAAAGAGACACGCGTGGAACCCTTTGGTCGCAGCCTGGGCTCGCTTGTCGCGTCGATGTGTTGAGCAAAATAATACCGCAACGCAAACCTCGTTCGAGGCCAGCAGCCGCTCGGAATGCAAATGCCCTCGCAAGTTCTCGCGTCGGTGGGGGACTGAGTGGTTGGGTGCGAATCGGCGCAGCAAGAGAGAACTTGGCGCAATTTGCGACTGGAGTTCTGGTCAGCACAAGTGGGCGTTTTTTGCCCAAGGGCTCAGCTTACAAGCCCAACTTTGGTCGCAAATATCGTGGAAGCGGTTGGAAGAGATCGCAAGTCGGTCCTTGCCGTCAAGGTTGTTTTCTTTTGGTGGGGAGGAGACGCGATGAAGTGGGAGGTTACCCGAGCTTGTGATAACGCGGCTGGGCTGACGAAAGCAGCGCAAGCAGGTAAGACACACCGAGTTCGCGGGGCGAGTTGGAAACTGAGCTCACCGCTCAACGCTGTGTTACTTCCACAATGTCGATCTGTGATAGGCCCAACTTCATTCAGGACGGCACCAGGAGGTTGTGTTCAGAGGGCGCCCGCCGAGAGTTGCTCTATCGATAAAATACCAAATTGTGGGTCCCTGAGCTGCCAAGGGCAACCGTCTCACCCGCTGTGGCGGGGTCCTTCAGAGCTGTGACGTATTGTCCAATGCGCAAAACTTGGGATCAAACGGTAGTGAGGTTCCTAGAATGCAACTTTGGCGCTTTCAGGTACAGGATAAGGCGTTTCTTATGTCTTTCTCCTGCGGTATGGTTCACCGTGGTTGATCCGGCAGTTCGGAGAATTAGTCCAGATTGCGGGGCACCCCAGGACAGGAGATCGAAGGGGCTACATTCTCTGCCTAGAACCTGCCACAAAAAGCAGTTCTAGAAGCCTGCCGATATGTTCATCACTGCACAAAGGGCAACCGCCCGTTCTTGAATGATCAAGCTGTTGTGAACATCACAGCAACCTCATCATTTCCCCGCCGAAAGCCGTGAATGCGTGCAACGCACAGCCCCATCCCTACTGCATCGCAAGACCTATGACACGCCTCGCCTCGCCTCGCCTTCTCATCTTCGCCTAAGAAATCCCTTGGGCTACAGCTCCTTGGACCCCCATGGCTGGATGTCCAATCTCGCCTCATGTAGGGAGGTATCCCGCGTTCTGTGTGTTCGGTGGGAATAAAGTCATAACGTCAGACTGCATGTGATTCGGTCATCCTTGCAGCCTTGCGGTCCGCATGCTACGCAGCACAAGTACCGGACAGCGGGAAGATGATTTGCAGCCGGGCTTTCAAGGACTTCGTGTTGCGAAAGGCTCAGCCCTCAGCTTTCAGCTTCTCGGCTCTTGTCACAAGAGCATTGTCAAGCAGGAAGCACCTCGTATCTTTGCTGCACGGTTACCGCATAGCAAACTTCAATAGAGAGGAACATTGACAACTCCACAGCAGGAAAGCCCTACTGACGCTGTATGCCCAATCCATGCATTTGTCCGACACTACTCCAAAGCACTTCTCGTGCCCATCCGGGGTGCAATTAACTCCCTGTCATCCAAACTCATCCCCAAGCAACTTAACGCCAAACCCAATTGCTCCATATCATACAGCTGCGAACCTGACATGGCCACATGAAGTATGGTCCAAGACCTTGTATAGCCGAAACCACGTGCAGTATCCAGACACATGTGTTGTTGCCTACGCCATCTCGCGGCTGAGCTCGTACGACCACCCACCCTCTTTCCGCAACTTCTCCCGCGCCCGCAAGTCTTTCCTAATGTCCTCCTCCGTGAGCCGGTCCGAGCCGCTCCAGTTTGCGCTACTGGTGCGCGCCCGGAACTTGTGGAATCGGTCTTTGCTCTTGCTGAAGACCTCTTCCATATTGATCGGTCTCGGCGGCCCGAAGATTTGCATCGGATCCATCATCTCCTGAGCCATAAGTGCAGGCTTGAGCGCCGGTGAATCTGCCCACGGCGCAATGGCGATGTGAGAGTCGTCCTCATCCGAGTCCTCATCGTCGGTGTTGATCTCGGGAAGCTCGATAGCATCACCGTTCGGGAAACGCGGTGATGACTTGGCCGATTTCGGCTGCTGCTTGCTGGTAAGAGCCGTCCTGGCTGGCGTCTTGTGGGCTTGGCCCTGTGCATTCGGGTTGGGCGCAAAGACGATCGGTCCCTTGGAGACTTGTGCCATGTCAAGCGGGTTCGCTGCCTTGGCCTGCCCATTGTGCTGTGCTGTAGTGACGGCCGCTCGGAGCAGATTCTGGCTCGCACTTTGAGAAGGAGCATTGCTGTATCCATTTGGAAACATGGACTTGGCCAAATCCTGCGGATATTGTTAGCACCTTGAGGTAACGTGCGGCTTTCGGTTTACTTACTTTCTTAAGACCAGCCGAGGGCCTGATGGGCGGTCCCTTGATATTTGGCTGAGTGTCTGCCATGTCGATATCTTGGTCAAACTCCTCGCTCATTCTCATGCGTTTGGCCTCCTTGGACTGGTGATAAGATGCCATCGTCCGCGGTGGCTGGGGCTTGTCTTCCGCTTCTTGCTGCAAGGGACGCTTTGAGGGCGCCTTCTGCTGCATAGCATTCCCAAGTCGAGAGGCAGGTCTAGGAGGCGCCTTGTCGGCCGCATACTCCGGAGGACCATTTGGCTGGGATCGAGCAGCAGCTGGAGGAGCCTTCGTCTGCTTAGCTTTCTCGAGGGCTGCCTTTCTGGCCTTGCGTTCCTCTTCTCTCTGTTGCTTCTCCGCCTCGGCCTTGCGCTGCTCTTCCTGTCTTCTCTCTGCCTCGATAGCAGCCCTCTTGCGCTCCATATCTTGCTTAGCCTCGCGCTTCTGCTGAGCTTCACGTTCCTCCTGCTCCTTTCGCTTTGCCGCAATACTCAAAGCCTTCGGCCGGCCAGGTCCAGACGATGAAACCGAGGCCGCCAGACTTGACATTGAAGACTTTGAGTGAAGCATAGTGTGGCTGGGCTTGTTGGTGAGTTGCCTAGGGGCTGCTTGCTGTTGGCCCAAAGTTTCCTGCAGGTTGGCGGACAGAGCGCTGGTCGAGTGGAACTGTGAGTGCTGAGAGCTGGTCGTGTTTACTCGAATCACTGTCGCAGGGGGCTGTCTAGACTTGACCAACGGCTCTCTGGAAGGCTTAATGCTCTTCTTGATGGTTTGAGGTCGGCTTGCCGAAGCAATTGCTGACCGGGGAACGGATGGTGGTGGCATGGTGGTTGTCGCATCTGCCATATCCACATCGTTCTCGCTCGACAGGTTATCAGCGTCCGCCTTGGTCTTCCTCGGGCTGGTTCGGGTCGCCTTGGGCGGGCTGGCTGGCGTGCTCTTCTTCGGCGGTGCGGGGGTCTTGAGCTCTTGCAGTTGGACCTGGGACTGGGAAGCTTGCGGGGCCTTTTCTTGCTCCCTCTGCGCAGCCAGCTGCCTCTCCATGACAGCAATCTTCTCTTGCTCTTTGCTAAAGACGCGAGCCTTTTCTGCCTCCTTGTCCCGCAACTTCTCAAGCTTATCCGTCTGCTTCTTCATTTCCTTGAGGTCCTTTTCTCTCTGCTTCACCTCCTTCTCCCTTTCCTTGGCTTCCTTCTTTTCCCGCTCAGCGGAGGCCCGAGTTCTCCTAGAACTGTTGGTCCGTGCCGGGCTGATAGGGCGAGAGGGTGATTCGCCGTGGTGGGTCAGATCAGGGTAAAGGATGTTCTCCGCCGTCCTGAAGGTGTCAACTGACGCATTCGGGTGCATTCCAAATCGGGTGGTTGATGAGGAGGAGAGCAGAGAAGCCTTGCCCTCGGCGCTGATAGCGGCACTGCTGGCAAGCAATCCCTTTGAGCTGGTAAGGATCCTCGACAACTTGTCCTTGACGTTCTTCAACGGGCTACCGCGGAAGCCGCGTGATGGTTTGGACGGGGTGACGCTGCTGCCATTTTCTGACACTGTGGGAAGAGTGGGGTTGGACACGGAAATCGTCTTCTTAAGAGTGAGATCGTCACCGGTATCACCAAAATCCATCGTGGGAATGTATGGAACGGAAGCGGACTTGGTATGAGATGGAGCGCTGGTAGTCCTCTCGGGAACGAGTGGAGCCTTGCCGGGCGATCCGGGCCTGCTCTTAGGGCGCACGAACTCGTCATTGACAGTCTCCTTTCGGGAACCACCTGGGACAGCCTCCGCGGAGTGGCTCTTCGGTAGCGCGGGACGGGGACTGGCTGCAACCGGAGCCTTTGATGGTGGGTCGATCCAGTCATCATCATCATCCTCTGGGAAGGCCCCAGGGGCAGGAACAGACTTCTTCGGCTTGGGAGATAAGGGGTTCCTCGTTTCGACTTCTGCTGATGGTTGAAGAGACTGGGAAGTGGTCGCGGCCGTGCTCGACTGCATGGGCAAAAGGTTTGCGATCGATTTCGATGACGGTCTCGGGACTGCTGGCTGTGCCTTTCCGAGCATCGAAATCTGATCCTGTAACCGCTGGGTGTACGTTTTTGTGTGTGCTGCAATCTTGGTTGTGGTATCCTCCTTGAGGCCGACTGTGTCGTCAATGTCCATCTCATCGTCGTCATCATCTTCCTCATCGTCAACGAAATCCTGTCGAATGACGCCACCCAAGCTCTTTCCTCCAGTGTGACGGTTGAAGAAGCTTGTTCGCGTGTGGTCCGGCTGGCCCCGTGACATTCTGTTATTTGTCAAGGGCTCGCGAGCCGGTAGACGAGGCAAGTTCAAGCTGCTCTTGCGAACAAGCTGCCGGGGAGGGGGGCTCGGGCCGTCAGACGGCGACCGAATATCCTCGTCTTCGTGCACATCAACGGCCGCCTTCAGGTCAGCAGGCTGAGGGAAACCCCTCTGTTCGTTGGTGTGCTGGACCTGCTTCAACGGGGACGACTTTAGTGGCGAAGACTTGTTCGGACTTGCCATTTTCTTCGGCGAAGGAGGACGGGGGGACGTGACGGGTGATGGCGAGGGGGCTCGAGCAAGTACTGGGCTGCTGATATGGGTGTATGTAGGGGAGGCCGCAGACGCGACCTTGGCCGTAACATATGCTGTGCGCGTTGGTTCCTCCCTTGCTGACTGGAAAGTTTCTTCTGTCGGGCTTGGTTGTTCCGGCAGAGGTCTTGGGGCAGAGAGCATGGCGAAATCCGTCGCGTCTACCGCACGCTGTGGACTTTGCTGCATCACCAAATCCACGTCTCTGTCCAGCATATCCACATCCACTGTGTCCTGTGTTTGGCTGCCATGATACCCAGAGTCAACCAGGGGAATGGGAGCCGGCGCTGGCGCAGTGTGCTTTGTTGGTGCGGCGATCGTTTTCGCCGGACTCGTTGGTCGGGAAACTGGTCGCTCGGGCCTATCTTCAGCAACCCTAATTTTTGGAGTCCGCGCCTGCTCCAGGGCCATCGCAAAGGGATTCTGTGCTCCCTTTGGCGTCGAAGAAAAGACATCAGAAAGCGGCTGGGATACGTCAATATACCTCCACAAAAGTCATCCGAGGATGGCTTACCACGCGAGCCTCCCCTATGGGCGCTTTCCTTGCTGTCCTCGGCGTCTTGCCTCGAAGTTTGCCTGGTGTTTTGAAGAGCTCAACAACGTTCCTATGTCTCGTCAGCATCATACCTCAAAGACTAGACTGGAGAGGACGCGCACATTTGATTCTCCGAGAAGATTTCCGCCATATGCTCGTTGAGCCAGTCCATTTCATTGCGCGCTGCAAAGGAGAACTCTTCGGTCTCGGCGTCTGCCATGCTCGTCGCCGCACTCCGCTCCTCCGCAATCCACGCGGCCGACCCGACCGCCAAAGGCGGTCCTCGTCGCATCGCCATTCTAGCGGTTGTTGACTCGACGCGATAAAATCAGGGGCGCGAGAGGGACGTATATAAAATGACAAATTGATGGGAAATGTGGAAGAAACACGTCTATTCCGGCATTGGGCGAAGGTTGTTGTTACGCAGTCAAAGTGGCGATTGTCTGGAGCTTGAAGCTGGGAGTTGGCGAGGGTTCTTGGTTGTGAAGTTGTGGGTGCTCCAAGCCTGCAAACTGGATGTAGTTAGGCATTGTTTTGATTCACACCAAAAGGGGAAAGGCCCGGTTTGGGGCAGCTGAAGTGGGGCCTCAGCGCGGTTCAACACCAGCTCACGCCAGTTCACGTGCGGGGTTCTCAACATCTCTCGAGGCATCGAGCAGAATTTCATCCTTATTTTCGTTAGAAAGTGCGTGGTGAACTTATACCTCAGATGCATATAGCTTCACTCGTTTCATGCCAACATCTTTCCCTTACAAGACTTGCCTCATTGTTTCCTTGTGATACTGCAGGTCGAGTCTCGCGCATCGTTCTTGTCTGGCCGGCAGCACAGTACGAATGTGCGTGGCCAACGCACTGGGCCTAAGAAATTCTCAGTAGGCGCGGTCAAGGCGAACGCGTCGCAACGCCAGCAAGGGCAACTGTGCTTGCATTCCACGACAGATCCCAGCCCACGGCACGAACTTGACCGCCAGGCCGCTTTTGCTCCTCATTGTAACAACATTATCCGCTTGCTGAGGCAACTACATAGCGGGTGTCTTTTTCCGCTTTTGCATTTCAGAAATGGACGCTTTTGGGGAGGTGGATGTCGCAGACCCGACCGACTGGCTGGGCACGCCCCTTGAAGCGCTCGTCCCAGTCGAGAATGCCTTCCGCTGCCACGTTTGCAAAGAATTCTACAACTCGCCCATGATCACATCATGCAACCACACATTCTGCTCAATCTGCATCCGAAGATGTCTGGCGCACGACAGCAAATGCCCGCTATGTCGAGCAACCGATCAAGAGTCCAAACTGAGGGGGAATTGGGCGATGCGAGAGGCTGTCGATGCCTTCAAAGACGCACGGGACAAAATACTACAGTTTGCCAAGACTCCTATACTAATCGCCGTACCAAGTTCGCCAAAACGAAAGGCCGCAGAGTTAGAGGAAATAGAGGACCCATATTGGGAGAACAAAAGACCTAGGATGTCTACTCGGTCCAGCAAAGCAAGAGGCGCAGAAGCTACAGCCGCAATGGCGCGCGAAGAGGCAGATATACCAGAGGACCTCAGTGAGGAGCCCGAAATAGGTACGTCACCACATGCGCCTCTACCACATCTCATACTAACCATCACACTCCAGACGATGGCCTCGTCGCATGTCCCATCTGCTGGATCCGAATGTTACCACACCAAGTCGACCGACATCTCGACACAACCTGCCCCGGCCAACCACAGCCACAACCGCCAGCAAACCACAGCCGTCAGCCATTCCATATCTCTCCACCACAAGCCTCCAAACCTCCCGAGCGCCTCCCCACACTCGCCTACTCAATGCTTAAAGACACAGCCCTCCGCAAGAAGATGAATGAGCTCGGCCTCTCCGCCGCAGGTTCGCGCCAGATGATTGAACGACGCCATCAAGAGTGGGTAACTCTCTGGAACGCAAACTGCGACTCCGCCAAACCAAAGAAACGGTCCGAGCTGCTACACGACCTAGATACGTGGGAAAAGACCATGGGGAGTCGGGCGCCAACAGCATCCAGGGCGGCGAATATAGGGGCACAGATCAAGGACAAGGATTTTGACGGGGCAGCGTGGGCAGCGAAGCATGATAACTCATTTAAGAATTTAATCGCGAATGCGAGGAGGACGAGGGCTCAGGCAGAGAAGAAAGTGAGTGAAGAACCACAGGGAGAGGAAAATCAAAGGGGGGAGAATCAAGGGGGAGAGTGGGGAGGGTTCGAAGGAGCGCCCCGCGCATAGGAATCATTTTCCCACATGAGGCTTGTTCATGATGATATGCCGCATTCGCCGCTGTAAGCGGTGCGCAGATGATCGTCCACGAGACAGGTTCAGGCAGACCACCGTTTGGACATTGGAGGGGGATTGCTCCAAGAAACGATTGCGGGTCAGGACTTGGAACGGCATACTGCATTCAGCAAGTGTTGCGCATTAGATCATGACCCTTAGACTTTCATCAGATGGCATTGTCAAAGCTGACAAGCTACCATGAGCCACGCCGAACATCTCGCATGCAACTCCACCAGGCGTTTAGTCCTGGCGCCGTCATCCAATCGACTCAAACTGTTGGTTTCGGGATCGGATACTCTTCCGTCCTTGTGATTTCATTAGATCAAACTAAGTGGTAACTCCGTGTTAGTAACAGCCCAAAATGCCCAAAGCCATCACGCAACCTGTGGCTGCGGACGTTCAGGCTCAGGAGCTCTCTCTTCCAGGGAAAGCCTACTCAGTATATTCTCCGCTTGGAGTGTTTCCTTCGCAAGTGTCTTCCCTTCCTCGCCCTGCGGCACCTCCCCAGCTGCCTCGAGCCTCTTCCTTGTCTCCTCGGCCTCCTTCTCCTGTTGCGCAGCGATTCTTGCCCTCTCCGCCTCCTGTTTCTTCTGTTCGGCCTCCTCGACCTTGCGCTGCTCCTCCTTCTCCATGGCCGCAAGCTCGTCGTCGATTTCTGCGTCGTCCACGACGACGTCGTTCATCTCGGAGATGATGGTCTGAACTTCCTCGACCGTGGCGGTCTGCTCGCGCAGCTTGTCGACAACCTTCTCCACTCGCTCGACGCCGCCCACTTCGGCGTTGAGGCTGCGTAATGCCTGCTCGCTCGACTCCATAATCTTCACCAGTTGGATGTTGTCGGAAGCTTGCTCAATATTGGCGGCCACGTCCTGGAGTTGCGCCATGCTAGCAAACCGCTTCTCCAATACCAGTTCAGTCTGCTTCTTGAACTTGAGCGCCGCAAGTGCGGCAATCCGGTTCTTCTTGGCAACAGCCTCCTTCGCCTTGACCGAGAACTCATCCACCTTGGTACTCAGCAGCTCCGTCTCTTGGGTCAGATATGCCAATAGCTCTTTCAAGCTAGCAATCGACGCATCCTCCATGGTGATCACGGTCTCCGCCTCCTCCTGCCCTGGTGCCTTGATCTTGACAGTCGTTCCATCATAGAGAACTACCGCCTTGTCCCTTGTCAGGAATTTCAAAAGGACATCCATATCCGTCTCGTTTAGTTGCTTCCCCTCCACAAGCTGGTCATTAAACGTCTTGTAGAAGTGCGCCTTTGTAAACGTCCGCTCGAATCTTGACTGGTGCACGCTCACGGCGGCGCTCTTCTCCCCAAACATCTTCCCTACGTCTTCGACGTTGGCAACCACGACAAACTGTCCCGATGGTAGGCTATCGCTCCGGAGATAGTCCGAGACACCCAGTTGTTTCATCGCCCAAGATGCCAGGTTCCACACCGACCATGACTTGTGGTATATGCTGTCCTTTGCCGACAGAAACTGAGAAAGCGGTATCAAATCTTTCGCGCCAAGCGTCTCATGCATGACTGCACTTAAAGCAAGTGGTCTGCCATATTGCTTGCTCTCGAGCGCGCGAAGGAGCTGCTCGTTCGAGTTCAGGACGAGGAGGCTAGGGGCTGCGCCGCGGGGAGAAGGGGCCAGGCCAGAGCGGACAATTTTCGCTAGGGCGCGCCGCCATGCTGAGACATTGGCTTGGTAGCCATCTGGGTTTAGGGTTCGTTGGGGACGGAAGTCTGAATAGAGGGCGGGAAGACGGGCTCTGGAAGGGGATGTCAGCCGAGTAAGATCGTTGAGGGTGAAGAGATGCATACTTCCGAAAGCTGGGCTCGGTCTCGACGAGGTAATTCAGTAGTTGGCTCATCTTTCTGCCGCAGCACGTCTGCGCAAAGGAAATCACAGGACAGTAGGTTGACGATATATTACGGGCTGCTCGAGCAAAAACAACAAAGTCTCGGCAACGCAGCCCTCGTCGGTCCAGCCGCCCTCCAGGCAGAGAACGTGAAGAACCGTCGCGCTAGACGATAGAGGGAAAGAAGCGTGTCGCAGGCAGCTGCGCCGAGTGCCTGAGGAAGGAACGCAGGGGCTCGTGAGATGCGGCGGCAGGCGTCTTTCATGACGTGCGGGTGATCAGCGAGGTGTGTTGACCTATCGCTTTATCTTATCGATGCGAGCAGGGGTCTCGGCAGGCAACGATTGGCGGGGCGATGAGCCTCTTTGGCCTCCTGGATGCCACACCAAATTCGAAGTCAACTGTCTCAATTTGCGGCGGGCCAACTCAATTAGGAAAGAATAAACAAACCGGAATGGAACTATGAGGTAAAAAATACTGATATCAGTACTTTATTTTCTACTCCTTCCCTTCAGCAGCTCCGGCAAAGTTCTGCCGACTTTCCTCACCCTTCCACAGGCTGCGTACCCTGCAACAGGTCCCGCGTACCAGGCCTCAGACCAGAACAGCCCCACGAGCCCATACAGGACCCGGGGGTACTGTGTAGTCTGTTTACAGCATATCCATGTTCCATGCTTTTTAACATCGCAAGCTGAGAAAGGCGTATGATGTCTACCTAACTAAACAACTTCCCCCTGAATGCAAATCAATACAATCCCTCACATACAAGAAGATAGCGCAGAGTAGATGGCAATTGGACATGGAGTTGATTATGCGCCAAAAAGGCTAGTAATAAATAGATGAGGTGAGTTATGATCCAAATCAGAAAGATTCAGCGAGCTCTAGTTCTTTTCAGGTTGCTCGGGCTCGTCGTCTTCGCCTTCAGCTTTGACAACATTTCCCTTTACACGCTGGGCTACCTCTGCCGAAATTGATTCGATAAACTCCTTGTCTCTGTTTTACAGTCAGCAGACCGTTGACATCCGAAGCAATGACGGTGGACTCACTTTCCAACTAGCGTTACGGTATTTGTCTTCTTTCCCCATCTTGGATAGCTTCCGACCTTGACGCCCTTCGGTTCAACCACGGCGGCCAATTCTGTGAGATAGGGGGCAACCTCGCTCTCTGGCAGTGGGGTGGAGATGAGAACCCGCACGGTACCCTTGCCCTCGGGGTCAACGAGACGGCCGACAATATACGGCTTGATGCCATCCAGCAACCTCTCGACTATGAGTTGGCCGTCGTCAGCTTGGGTTCCACCGTGGTCTCGATCCGAACTTACACAGCCTCGGAACACCAGGCAAAATGTGAACGTTTCCGTTTACTACCGCAACAGGCACCCACAGCTCTTCGCAGGGAAAGATAGCCTGCTTGCTTAGGTCTCGATTCGCATCTGTGGGAAGCTCGATCATCCGCAACTTGGCGCGCCGAGCAGGCGAGTCCGCATCCCAGCTAAAATCAGACTGTCCCGGGTGAGGCTTGGAGATTTTCTTCATAAGCGCATACGCCTCTTCGTGAAGCACCAGTGGCAAGCCAAAAGCTTTCGCTATCGAGCTATACGTGATATCATCATGCCTATGGTCAAGTCAGTGGATAACTCAGGGGTACTCCAGAAAGTCTCACGTCGGACCAATCCCGCCGCTGGTAACCACAAAGTCGTATCGATCGCTCATTCGACGGGCAGCCTCGATAATTTCAGATTCGTCATCTTCAATTACTTCAACTCGCCTCAGATTCTGTGAACAAGTAAGTTTCGGCGTTCAACATCCCCACAAGACGGGGGTGGGGGTCACAGACGATGCCGAGATCGAAACACCATTTTGCCATGTAGTTGGAGTTCGTCTGCGGGAGCCTCGGATTCAGTAATTTGACACTCAGAGACGTAGGCTTCGGATCTACTGACATCCTTTGTCTGAAAAGGGGGTTAGCTATTGTGGGCACCAATCACTTTCCGCTGATCCGGGACCTGCCTTTCCGCCTAGCACCTCATCGCCAATGATCAGACATGCCGCCGTGCGTATTTTTCTCGAGCTCCGTTCGTCGGCCGCATTCACCGACGCCATCGCGGCAATAGGAAACCGTCGCGGAACGGCACAAGCGGAGGGTGAAATAGTGGGTCGTGGTCGCGTGAGATGGCGTGCAACGAGGGACAGCCGTAGATTCATGAAGATGGTGTGTGACGACGGGAACGACCTGAACCAAACGTTTGGAATTATAATCTTTACAGTTCAAGAGCTTCCCAGTTCAAAGGATTGGATGAAGTACCGACCTGAGGCTAAGCTCTGGATGTCAGCTGCTTAGCTCAAGCCATTGCTGTGACGCGTAGCGGGGCAGATCCATGTCTCACTCCGTCAGCGCCGCAATGCGGGGCACTCTATCAGGCGGCTCAAGATGCAGGGACAACCTCATCCCAACTCCCCACCTCAACGGTTATCACGTTGGAAATAAACTATAATTCGCAAGTGGAATTATTACAAAAATCCAGAAGTTATTCACAGGTCCTCTTCCGGCCTCGAACTTCCAGCCCCCAGCCTACTTCCTCCCAGTTGACAACCCCGCACTCAGCCCACAATGGTAGCCCCTCTCTAGCTTCAGCCCCTAGCTCTCACTCCACGACAGCCTCATTCTGACCATAGCTCCCAGACGTCCGAAGCAAGGCTATACACTTTCTCTGATGAGACCAAGACCTTCCTGCGCAAGTTCCGCCTCGGAACCTCTCGCGCCAGCGACCCTGCTGCTGTAATCTGTAAGAATGTCTCTCATGTCTTCACCTCTGTATATCCCTGACCGCCTTCATCGTACCCCCTCCCCCTGAGATGCTACTCAGGTCCCCTTTCGAGTCCCTTCTCACACCTAGGCCCGCTACCCAGCCTACCCCTAGCCACCCCCTTTTCGCCCGCTGCCACCCCTCAGCCCTCTTTTCCGCCTCGCTAACACCCCCTAGTCTTCATCGATAAAACCACCAAAGAAATCCGCCAAGAAGAAGACGTCGTCTACCATGACCTCGCCGAGCTCGCTGAGGAACTCCCCGACCACTCTCCCCGATTCGTACTGCTGAGCCACCCGGTGAATCTCGTGCGTCGCGTCCCTCTCCGTAAAACCCAACCCATGTCAAGATACTAACAACCACTCATAGAATGGCTCCGGTCGCCTCTCAGTTCCCTATGTCATGCTTTACTACCTCCCCAAAACATGCAACGCTGCACTCCGAATGCTCTACGCGGGCGCAAAGGAGCTCATGCGCAACACCAGCGAGGTGACCAAGATCATTGATATTGAGTCGCCCGAGGACGTGGAAGAGATTCCCGACAAGTTGCGCGAGGGTTGAGACTTAGGATTCGGGGGGGCGAGCAAGGGGCCGAATACGAGGTCAGCGGGGGCTGTCTTATACGGCAAGAATATTGCTGAATTTCATTGGTATCTGAGCGTGTGCAGGGGCGTATGGATGGCCCTCTGCAGTCTATACTACGATTGTGTCGTTATTTTCCATTCCCTTTATGTCTTATTTCTTCGTTATTTATTCCGGCATGACATCCTCTGCGTCTAGCCCTATTTGCCCAGCTAGTTCTCTCACCACCCCCTTTAGTGCCGTACAAGCAGGGCTGTCCGGGAAGGAATCAAAGAAGCTCTCGCCGTAGTCGCACGCCATGCCAATGCGCGGGTCTAGCGGCACTGACCCAAGGAAGGGTATCCCCATCTCTTGTGCCAGAGCCCGACCACCTCCTGTCGTCGCCTGGAAGATCTCGCTGGCGTGTGTGCACTTAGGGCATACAAAGAGCGACATGTTCTCTACCAGTCCGAGAACCCGGATCCCGGCCTTGCGGCAAAAGTCAATCTCCTTGCGTACGTCTAGGAGCGACACCTCCTGTGGCGTCGTCACCATGACGGCGCCGTCGATGCCACTTTCCTTCAAAAATGTATTCACGCTCAGGTGCTCGTCGCTCGTCCCTGGTGGTGTATCGACAAGTAGGAAGTCGAGATCACCCCACTCCACGTCCTTGAGAAACTGCTTGATGAGTCCGTTCTTCTTGGGACCCCGCCAGATAATAGCATCGTCGCGGTTCGGGAGCATAAACTGAATAGACATCACGGCCAAGTTGTCCATGGCCCATGCAGGTGACCACCCGGCCGCGCTGATATGGATTGTCTCGGACTCAACACCTAGCATCTTCGGTATGCTAGGCCCACAGATATCTGTGTCCATCACGCCGACGGTGCTATCCGGGTTTGTCGCAAAGGCGTGGGCCAATAGACAAGTGAACGTGCTTTTCCCAACACCGCCCTTGCCACTGAGAACGAGAATCTTGTGCTTGACTCCTGCGAGTCGTGCCGTGATGAGTGGTATGTCGGGGTCTGGCCCCTTTGGTGCTGCGGCGCATATTTTCTGGTTGGGACATCCTGCGCAGGAATCAGCGGTGCCTGCTTGCTCTGATTCGGGGCCGGGGCAATGCTCCGGTTCGGGTGCGACGAGGTTCGGTTTCTGCTTGAGAGGGTTGGCGAGGACGTCCTCGACGGGTTCGGGTGCCTCGAGGGAGGGTGCCATGGCTGGCGGCTAGGCAGATTGGTTGATATGAATTGATAATGGGGTATACGCGGCAGATGGTGTCGTCGGGCTGTCTTCTTACGATTTCGGTGTGGGTGTCTTTTTGCGTTTGATGTGAGGGTGTTGTTGCCTCTGGTCTGCGTGGATTAGAAATCGCCCCTCCTCTCCGGGGCGGCGAAGGGGAATTGATGGCGGGGCTTATCTTATCGCAGCGGTGCTCGGCGTGGGGCAGCTCTCGCGCTTGGTGGGGCATGGTTCAGTGTACCTAGGTGGTAGGGCAACCCCTTTCTGGGGGAGTAACCGCTACCGCCGTATTTTGTGGCGCGGGTATGTCCGACCCTCTCCAAGTCATCACGACCTCCACGTTCAACGACACTTGTCCGACAAAGCAACAGAGTTGAATAGAATGCGGGAATTTTGGGCAAAGTCCCTCATCCGACAACACGGCAAAGTTCGCTCTTATCTCCCGAACCTCCTCTGATCGCGTGGCTCCTTCTCATAGCCGATGGCGATGGTGACGTCTCGGCGAACGAAGGTATCTGGATGTACAGGTGGGCATCAAGCGCGGCAGTTCGCGGCGTTAGCTCGGTGTAAGTCGCCATACCACTCTCCAACGCCGCTAGATATCGAAACTCCTTCTCGGGACGAGGGGTGTGGCAGAGGACAACGCACCACTCCAGGATCGGCTAGGACGGGCCAGAGACTTACCTCCTCATGTTGGACTGGATGTCTCCAAGCGGATTCATCCTGCAGATCTGGGTAGAAGGGAGAGAATAGATACGGAGTCACGGAAAGCTATCCCCGAAGAGGAACTCCGGTCACCTTGATACCTTCACTCCACAACGGTCAGGTGGTCAAGATGATGCAACTGGCACTGACTCACAGCTGCCGCCGTCTGATAAGGACCTGGGGTGAGGTCGATGTTGTTGGGGGTATAGCGGTCCGCCGTTGCATTCTCTAGCACCAATAAACGGAACATGGGCCTGGATGGTTCCCTCGATCGGGGGACGCGCTTCTCGAGTACGGTCTTGAGGTCGGCAAGGAAAGGAGGTCTGCCGTCCCAGCCCCCTTCCGCCATACATTTCTGCTGCCCTCCCTATGTACTCCTGGCCTTTTTTGCGCTCGATCAACACCACGACTTTTGCGCTCGAACGGTGATTGGTCCAGCGCGGCGGATACGCCCAACCATGTTATCAGATTCGTTCGCCAGCATGGTAGCAATGGAGACGAGGAGGGTGTGTTCATCGTCGGGCGTGAATGGCGCATTCTGCAGCGGGGGACGTTGGGTATACATGGGTCGCCTGCAGGTTTAGACGCAACGGCTCGTTGAATCTCGAGAGCGCGATAGCATTAGTCAATGGTCGGGGTGCGGGGCCGGTAGGCGATGCGCATGCCGTCCGTCGAGTCCGCCAATTCGCAAACGGGGCAGCCTGTCAGAGACGGCGGCGGGAGAGCAACTGCCAGATTGACCAACGCGGGCGGCGCACCAGCGACAACTGTGGGACACCTGCAGACGACTGGATGCCAGCTGCTGCGACCCTCCTAGGCCGAAGCCGCTCTTTCCCCCGTGTCCCCCGTTGTGAGAGCTCTAGACCCTGCGTTCTTGAAGCCTCTTGGTCTCTCACCTGACAACGTGTGGTGGGCGGGATTTAGCGCGAAGGACAAGGATTCTCGTACCCTGCACCGGCGACCTGCCGTTGTCATTGGAACCACGATGCCGACCCTCCACATTCCTCCCCGGAATTGGTGAATCGAGGCTCGAGGCCCCTTCGGTCCTCTCCACACTTTTCTGTGCAGCTCTGCGATTCCGCATTGTCGGCGGCGTCCCAACCCAACTCCCGTCGAATCGAGAGCGTGAGCCCAACGTGCTTGCGACGCAGGGCAAGTCGCGAGCAGATAATAACCCGAGTCGCGGCTCCCGTCCCTGACCCCAATGCTGTCCCTTCCTGTCCATTCATCACCTGCCGCTGTTGCTCCGTGTAAGACCTCCCACATGCTGCCACCAGTCGCAACACACCACTTTCACCACCATCCACCTGACGCGCCTCTTCCCGTTCCTGAGGCGTTTGCAAGCAAACGACGTCACAGTAAACAACAAGCAGCTGAACTTTCACACCTGCGCCAATTTGCATCAAAACAAACAATAACGCGGTCGTGACGACCGGGATCCCTCGCCGCTCCCCCCGTGTTCATGCGGCATAGAATGATGCCGACCGCAAAGAAGAAGCTCGGAGGCATCCCCAACCTTTTCACACGCCAGACGGATGGCGGCGGGGGTGGGCCTGGCGCCAGTCCCAGGACGGGCGTTGTGGGCCTGCCGGCAACACCCGCACCACAGCGTGAACTCCTGCAACTGCAACCCCCACCAGAAATCGTGACTTCGCGTCAGGATCCGCCTGCCTCGCTCGCTGTCAGGTCCATTCCCGCGCCCAAGGCCGGCCGTTTTTCTGGCACTCAACCACACACGGCAACAATGAGCCTTCCACCGACGCAGCACCACCATCTCATGCAGCGCACCCGCACCTCGGCCTCTGACGCGGGGGCCGAGCCGCGGCGCACCGGCCAGAACGCGTGGGAAGATTCCACAGTCGCGTCCATGTTTGGCGACGTTGAAGGCCGCCCACCCTCAGACAGGTTTCGAGGACATGCCTCCGCCCTGGCCAACGGGAATCACAACCGGCACTACAGCGATGCGCCCTTCCAGCGCGCCGCAGCGCACCTCTCACCCCCCAACCGCATTAGCCGTCAATCTGCTCAGGAGGAACTCCCGTTTGTGATCGGCGAGGGTGGTTTGCTCAGGGTCCTCCAACAGCCCGTTATCCGGGGTGGACCCCCTGCTACTACGCTCAACAATCCCATCTCAACTGGCTTCATCCCGGAGCCGGCTCCTCGCAATGCAGAAGATTTGTACCAAGGGGAGCAACAACCCTTCGATATCACTCCCACCAAAAACAACTCGTTGAGACGGGTCGGGCTACCGCACCGGGACGCAGGTGGGTTTCGAAGAGACTCGTTCGGGACGCAGTCTTCTGGTGCCCCGAGCCTGGGCAGGTCCCCGGAGCGACCCGACGATGCCGGCAACCAGATCGAGCGAGTACGGCTGGAGGAGCGCGTGCAGGAGCGGGCACGACGAGAACGGGAAAGGCAACGAGATCTGGAAAGGGACCGGCTTGGGGGCTTGGAACGCGAGTTACACCACAAGCGATCCACAGTCTTCGAGAACCTCACCCCTGTCCTTGACGAAGGAACCTTTGACAACACCCGGGCAGCCATCAAAGCTCCCGACAGCAGCAACGGGAGCCCGAAAAGCAAAGACGAAGCTGTGCAGCGGACGCCGCGTCCGCCTCGAGCGCCTTTACCAGCACTCCCGCAAACAGTCTACCCGGGAAACGGGATCAACCCCCTGAAGCTTGGCGGGGGCTCAGTTACTCGCAACGGAAGTCGACAAGTCAAAGGGACCTTGTTGAACGATCGGAAACGCCGACTCGATCTCGACTACAATGATGCTGAGCTGGCCAGGATGAGCTTCTCAGATCTACGGAAGCAAGCATTCGACTACGACCCACAACTGGTTGCGCTGCAGCAGCAGCAACAGATGGAAACGACGCCAGCTGGTGGCTCCTCGCTGGAGGAGCAGCTCGAGCACTACAAGACCAAGGGCGGGGTGGATCAACATCAGTTCTTCACACGCATTAGTGTTGACGACTGGGAAGAGGCTGGTGACTGGTTCTTGGGCCAGTTTTCCGAAGTAGTAGGAATGCTTCGTAAGGCGAGAAAGATCAAGCGGGAGCTCGTGGATAGCTTTGAGGCTGAGATAGCGGCGCGCGAGGAGGCTGTGCGCTGCAAGATGGAAGGGATAGAACAAACACTGAAGGAGCTGAAGCAGGGGGGGCAGTCCATGATGGAGGGGAGAGACACCGATTTGGAGGCATAGAGCGGTTGCGCACCGGTTGTAGCAGCCACGGAGAGGCAACCTCGATTTTGTTGCATGCTCACGCACTGGCTTGCGTTGTTTGGGAGGGAGGTCTACTGAAGAGAAAATAAGAGGGGCATGTCTCGAGGCAAGGTATGGCTATGATATGGCAATGGTACTAATCTCCGGACGGTGCTATTTATACTTGCTGTGTCTCTTCTGTCTCCTCACAGCTATAGGCGCGATTGGGATCTGGCTTGGGGATCTCGGTGATGACAGATTTACGACTTGACGACATACCATAAATGGCGCAATGCCTATAACGATGATTAACGACTTTTAATGATTATGAACAACGAAACGACGACGCATAGCCTTACGACTGTCATGACATGATGAGCTGGCACATAGGTTTGGGCGTTCGGCATGGACGAATCAGGGGCTACAGAGGAACATGTCTGTCTACCTCACCCACTGGCGGCTAGGCATTGCAGCCCTGTTTTGAGCTCTCATCTCTCCGTGCGAACAGCACCGGTGTGAGTGGGACGCAAGGGACTTTTCTCTTCAGCGGGACAGCGGTCGGACAAGTAGACCTGGTTTCTATTCAAGTTCCATTTTCCTTCCAGATTCGTCACCTGTGCTGGGCTCAGTTCAGACACATTATGATTATAACGATATAGCAGGCAAGCAATGAAATCGGAAACATGTGGGCGCCTTCATATCACGATCTTGTCTTGCACGCTCCGGTCTTTGCCCACAATCAGCCTTAGCTGACACCCCGGCCGGCCAGGAAGTATCCCGTCGCGTACGCCGTCTGAGTAGAGCTCGTAGGCGGGGTAGTACGCGTCGACGAACTTGACGACTTGCTCGTCTGTCATGCCGTCGCCGCGGTCGTGGCGGAGTTGGGTCTCTTGTTGTATGCGCCAGTCGTAGACGTACTCTGTATCTTCGGCGTCGATGTGAATGAAGGCGTCGAGGACGTCGGTGAGGGCGTCGTATCGGCTTAGTTGGTCGTTTATGAAAAGGAGGTGTTCGAGGGTGTGTTTGTGTAGTGTTCGTGCTGGTCCTCGCCAGCATGCTTCGACTTCGGAGTCTGGGAGGGCGCGGAACCCGACGCACCAGCCTTCGAGGATGACTACTTCGATGGGTTTTTGGCCGGGCCGGTTAACGGCGGGCCATTGCGACTCGGGTAGCCTGTCACCTAGGCCGGAGAAGGCGGCCTTGTCGTACTGAGGTACCCAGGCGGGCTCGCCTTTGCACAGAGCGGAGAGAAAGTTCGTGGCTAGGGAGATGTCGTGAGTGCCGGGTTCGCCTCGGTACTGCACCAGCGCGTTATCGGGGTGCACCGCGGCGAGCGCCAGCTGGTCGGTGTGTGAGAGGTAGAAGTCGTCGATGCTGACGACGAGGGTTGGTAGTCCTTCGCGCCCTTGCAGGGTCTCGGCCAGCGCGCGCACCAGAGTAGTCTTGCCTACGCCCTGGACACCGTTCAGCCCGATGATGAACGGGGCGGGTTTGGCGCCATCGGCGAGTTGGGCTTGGGCTTTTCGATGCGCCGCGAGTCGCGTGAGGATGAAGGGGATGCAGATAGGTGATTTGTCGTCGACAACGCGGGACTGCAGCGGAACATCCGGCGTGCTACACGCCATGCTGGCGAGTGCTGTATGTCTCTGAATATCTCCGGGCTTGGAAGGGTACCGTTGTCTCCTGCGTTGCGGGAATGCGGGGCAAGGATCCGCGGCGGTTCGGATAGCTACTTTGCTTGTGTAGGGCGCAGCGTTTTTCGGCGGAGAAACAGCGTTGGGAATGGCGTCGCAGTTGGGCATGAAAGCATTGGGGGGTGAATGCGCGACCTGAATTCGTGGTCCCAGCCAGATATCCCCACCCTGCATTGCGCTGCAGCCTTGCGGTCCTGCAGAACTTGGATGGGGAACCGATGACGCCAGTGGCTACCCCGAAGCGCGGGGACCCGCCCGGGGCCGACAATGTGGGGCGGGAGGAGAGTGTGGGGGAGCTGCGCTCACCTTTGTTTCTCCAGACTCTTGGGAGCGCCATCAGTGGGCGATTTTGCATCGTTGCGGCGCCGCAACGAGGTCGTATGGCTACTCGCAGAGCAGTCCGGGGCTGCTGCCGGAAAGACGGCAGGAACTCAGTACCGATGCAAAAGCCGCGCGGATTCCGAACTCAATGGATTCTGCTTTCCATCCCTTCTTGAGTCCAGAGCTTGTTGCGCAGCACGCATGGAGCTGCAAGCGTCCACAGGTTGTTTCCGACCCAGCCCCTGTTGCGACTCATGTGACGTGATGCCTCACATGTCGAAGATGCTCCGCCGAGAACTGGTCGGGTGCACGCACCCATTCGGGCCCCGGCCGCGGAGGCAACGAGAAGCCGATTCATCGCCGCATGTTTTGAGAGAATGATGGACCGCGACTGCAAAGGGTGGCTCTTTTCTTTGAAATTGACAATAGGAATTGTTGAGACGTGACACTGTCAGCGAATATTCGCTGGAGACGATTACCCAGGGCTGCATCATGGGAAAACACTTCCGCCGGGATCCCGCCCGGAGCCCAGAAGCTGGGGAGCGGTGAATTGCATGTGACGGCAGTGCGACGGACAGGGGGCGAGCTTGTGAGCTTGTTGCCCCGCTCTCGGCAAAACGATGGCGGTGGATCAGTGGAATGCGTCCATTGGCGGCAGGCCGTGTTGCCTCGGCTTAGCAGCCGGCATCCCTCGTTACTGACCACCAGGCCACTTACCGACTCGCCAGACCGGGCCCTTTATTAACAATCCCGTCTGCTTCCCATTGCGCGCGTTTTACCTTTTTTCCCCGTGCTGGCGAGTTGAGAAGATTGTTTGCTGTTGCTCCAACTTTGAATCCTGATACCCCCTTTTTGTCGCCTTCCCCTACACTCTACACACACTCCAGATCCGCAATGGCTGAGCAATTGAGGTACGACGGCCAGGTCGTTGTTGTCACTGGTGCCGGTGGCGGCCTCGGCAAGGCATATGCCACCTTCTTCGCATCGCGAGGAGCCAGCGTCGTTGTCAACGATCTCGGTGGCTCTTTCAAGGGCGAGGGCGGTTCCACCAAGGTGAGTTTTAAGCTTGAGGAGCGACGGATAGCACACTGCGCCGCTGACGCTGACGCCCCACCCACAGGCTGCCGACGTAGTTGTGAATGAGATCAAGGCCGCTGGCGGCAAGGCGGTTGCCAACTACGACAGCGTCGAGGATGGTGACAAGATCATCGACACGGCCATCAAGGCGTTCGGCCGCATCGACATCCTCATCAACAATGCCGGTATCCTCCGCGACATCAGCTTCAAGAACATGAAGGATGCCGACTGGGACCTCATCTTCAAGGTCCACGTCAAGGGCAGCTACAAGTGCGCGCGCGCCGCCTGGCCCCATTTCCGCAAGCAAAAGTATGGCCGCGTTATCAATACGGCCTCGGCTGCCGGTCTCTTCGGCAACTTCGGCCAGGCCAACTACTCTGCCGCCAAGCTCGGCATGGTCGGCTTCACCGAGACTCTCGCCAAGGAGGGCGCGAAGTACAACATCATCTCCAACGTCATCGCCCCTGTGGCCGCCAGCCGCATGACTGAGACCATCATGCCCCCAGATGTCCTCGCGCTCATGAAGCCCGAGTGGGTTGTGCCCCTAGTGGCCGTCCTGGTTCACAAGAGCAACACCAACGAGTCTGGGTCCATCTTCGAGGTTGGTGGTGGTCACATTGCCAAGCTCAGGTGGGAGCGCTCCAGTGGCCAGCTCCTCAAGTGCGACGACAGCTACACCCCCAGCGCTGTCCTCAAGAAGTGGGATCAGGTCGTCGACTTCTCCAAGCCCCAGTACCCCAGCGGACCCAACGACTTCCTTACCCTCCTCGAGGAATCGACAAAGATGGGCCGCAACGAGCAGGGTGAGAAGGTTGACTTCACCGGCCGTGTGGCCCTCGTCACCGGTGGTGGTGCTGGTATCGGCCGCGCCTACTGCTTGGCATTTGCCAAGCACGGCGCCTCCGTCGTCGTGAACGACCTAGTCAACCCCGACGACGTCGTCAACGAGATCAAGAAGATGGGTGGCAAGGCCGTGGGTGCTAAGTTCTCCGCTGAGGACGGTGATGCCGTTGTCAAGGCCGCCATTGATGCTTTCGGCCGCGTCGATATTGTGGTGAACAACGCCGGTATCCTCAGGGACAAGGCCTTCAACAACATGGATGACAGCCTTTGGGACCCCGTCATGAACGTCCACGCCCGTGGTACTTACAAGGTTACCAAGGCCGCATGGCCCTACTTCCTCAAGCAGAAGTACGGCCGTGTTGTCAATACCACCTCCACCAGCGGTATCTATGGCAACTTTGGCCAGGCCAACTACTCCACTGCCGTAAGGATCCCTATCTTTATTTCAGCTAGAACCCCACTGACGTCTCCAGAAATGCGCCATTCTCGGTTTCTCCAGGGCCATTGCTCTCGAGGGTGCCAAGTACAATATCTTCGTTAACACCATTGCCCCAAACGCTGGCACTGCCATGACTAAGACTATCCTCCCCGAGGAGCTCGTCCAGGCCTTCAAGCCCGAGTACATTGCTCCCGTTGTCCTGGCTCTCTGCGCCGAGAAGGGCCCTAAGAACCCCACTGGCGGCCTTTATGAGGTCGGCAGCGGTTGGGTTGGCCGGACCAGGTGGCAGAGGACTGGTGGCCACGGCTTCCCCGTCGATGTGCCCCTCACCCCTGAGGATGTGGTTAAGAACTGGAAGGACATTGTCACCTTCGACAGCCGGGCAGACCACCCTGAGAAGACTCAGGACAGCATCCAGAAGATCATGGCTAATGCGGAGAACAAAAGCGGAAAGGAGGTATGATTCCCTTATCCGACGACATGTCAGTGATCTTTTTATGATGTATGATAGTAAAATATAGCATAGATCTATGATGTTAACAAACTGTTTTCTTAGAGTGCTGGTGGTAACAACCTACATCTCAAGGCCATCCAGGAGGCCCTGAAGATCGAGGGCAAGGGCACCGAATTCAAGTACGGCGAGCGGGATGTCATGCTTTACAACCTCGGTATTGGTGCCAAGCGCACCGATCTGCGCTACGTCTTCGAGGGCAACGACGAGTTCCAGGCCATTCCCACCTTCGGCGTCATTCCCCCCTTCGATGCCGAGACCCCCTACAACCTCGATGACCTTGTCCCCAACTTCTCCCCCATGATGCTGCTCCACGGCGAGCAGTTCCTCGAGATCAAGAAGTACCCCATCCCTACCAGCGGGCGTCTTATCTCCAAGGCCAAGCTCCTTGAGGTCGTCGACAAGGGTGCTGCCGCCATCGTCAAGAGCGGTGTCACCACCGTCAACGCCGAGACCGGCGAGGAGCTCTTCTACAATGAGATGACTGTCTTCCTCCGCGGTTGCGGTGGCTTCGGCGGGCAAAAGAAGCCTGCCGACCGTGGCGCCAGCACGGCGGCCAACAAGCCTCCTGCCCGGATGCCCGATGTTGTTGTTGAGGAGAAGACCACCGAGGAGCAGGCCGCTGTCTACCGGTTGAGCGGAGACTACAAGTGAGTTGTTCTCTTGTTAAAAGTGTGCACTAGTTGCTAACACTGCACAGCCCCCTCCACATCGACCCTGCCTTCGCCAAGGTCGGCGGCTTCAAGGCTCCTATCCTCCACGGTCTGTGCTTCTTCGGCATTGCTGGCAAGGCCGTCTACGAGAAGTGAGTATCTCTTGAAAGTTTTGAATGTGTTGAGATGCTAACAGTGCGTGTCCAGGTTTGGTGCCTTCAAGAACATCAAGGTCCGCTTTGCTGGTACGGTCATTCCCGGCCAGACGCTCGTCACGGAGATGTGGAAGGATGGAAAGAAGATTATCTTCCAGACTAAGGTAAAGGAGACCGGGAAGCTGGCGATTGGTGGCGCTGCTGCTGAGTTGGTGTAAGTTGATGCAGGGAGTGATGAGGGATGAAGTGAGTGGGATCTGTATATATGGAATATTGCAACAGTAATACCATTTTTTTTGGGATGGAAAGATTCGTTGGTTTGTGGTGTCCGTGCAATTGTGGTTGTTTTGCTTCCCTCTTTGTCTGCCTGCAGCTCCAAGCGTCGCCGGCAAATTACAAGGCATACAGGCACTGGGAAGGAATGAGGCCTCACTCTCCGCCTGATCCAACGTCGCCATGAGGTACAGCCTTTCCATTTTTTGGACAAGTGCAGACTCAATTAGAGCGGCCAACACTGCTCTGAATACAATTCAATTTGAGATTTCGACATTGAATTCAACATGGAAAGTGCGAGAGGTTTGATAGCTGAATCGTCCGAGGGACCTGGCGTCGCAACTCCGTCATACATCTATTCTCCACTTTCTGAAGACGGCAACATTCGTCTGCTTCGTCTCCTTCCAAACCAAGACTACCACGCTCCAATACAATGCGAGATCTTTGAATACCCGCTGCGGAAGCTGAACCGAGGGCCGCATCTCTACGAGGCATTGTCGTATGTCTGGGGCTCCGAGGAGAATCAACAGCCGATATGGATTCAATCCAACCGGTGCTCCAATGGGTCAACCACGCCTGTCACCAACAACAGCAGTCGTCTATCTGTCACGTGGAACCTCCACGTCGCGCTGTTGCATCTTCGGAATCCCTTTTTCGACCGCATTTTATGGGTCGACGCTATCTGCATCAATCAGGATCCGGCCGAGAGAGAAAAGGGGCACCAGGTGCAGATGATGGCTGACATTTATGCCAACGCCAACCGCGTTGTTGTCTGGCTTGGAGAGGCGTCAGCCGATAGCGATATAGCGTTTGATGCCTTGAAAGGAGCAGCTAGGGGAAAATTTATGAAACTTGATGTCGACACACCGGTGGAAGATGAAGATGAAGACAGTGCCTTGGGAGATGACTCGAAAGAAGGAGATGTGGAAGAGTCGCAATATTATTCCTCAGAATACTCGGAGAGAGAAGGTACCGAAGATACGGACTCAGAGGAGGAAGAAGAAGACTTGGAGGACGTGCAAAAGAAAGCACCGGGAGAAAGCTTAGAAGAAAGGAGAGCCGTCTTCGCTGTTCTCGAGCGGCCGTGGTTCCAGCGTATTTGGGTAGGTCAGTGAGGAAGTCATGTTGACGAATATGCTAACGAGTCGTTCAAGGTCGTTCAGGAAGTTGGCGTTGCTCGCCGCATTCTGATGAAATGCGGGTCTTCGGAGCTGGAAGGATTTGTATTCTGTTCAGGCCTCAGCGCCATGAACCTGCCCTACGATACACACCCGGATCTACAAGCCTTGATTCTTCCAATTACCAATCTCATACGGGATGAGATTTTCCGACCTCCCCAGGATTCAGGCCAGCAAGTAGCCTCGTCGCTACGCACCCACACCCTAGCCGAACTTGTAGACTTATATCACACCCGAAAGGCTGCCAAATGTGTCGACAAGATCTACGCCCTGCTCTCAATAAGCTCCGACTTCTCTGATAACCCAGAGCAATCAGGGTTATTGGTCGATTACCAGGCTTCACAGGACGCAGTGTTGGAGAGCTTTACCCGTCTTTCACTCTCCCCGGAGATGTCTGTCCGCGTGTGGGATGAAAGCGGCTTCGCGGTGATTCAAGGCCCAGGGCACATCCTCGGCCGGATAACCGAGGTGAAGCAAGGCCACAGTCGAGACGACGTGCAGAATATTGTCATTACATGGGGCAAAACGGCATTGCTATCTAAGCGCTCAGGTAAAGATCTAACAGCATCTCGACATCAACTCCAAGTTACAGCAAAGCTCGTTTGCGAAGGGGATCTTGTGTGCCTTGCGAAAGGCGGGGCGCGACCGCTGATTATACGACTATTTGACAACCATGCGGCGATTATCAGAATCTTGACTCCTATTGAGTCTGGATCACAGCTCGCAGGGCCTCTGCCGCTCATTTCGGGACTTCCGACACTCAATTTTGTTCTAGGGGCATCTCCGATAAAATTCACCCTTATCTGGGACTGGAACGCGACCCAACATGAGCCAGACTCGCAAGACTCCCGCCCCAACCTACCAGAGCGCTCAAACCAGCCTCAGTTCTATATGGAGACTGTTGTCAGTTTATTGGACTTTGGAATTCTGCTGAACGAGGCAGAAGATTTCGCCAAGTCATACAAGGCGTTCTCGCGTGCGCTTGAGGTCTATACCAGGGCGGCGGAAACCATGGACGCCAACTCCAATCACAGTCTCAAGGGGACGGAAAACGGCTTGGCTGCAAGAGTAATGGACGAGCTGGCCGCTGGTGGTGGCTTCTCTGCTGTCGGTTGGAACGATCAATCAGCAGTACACTGGGCGACAGACCACGGGTTCCCTGAATTTGTTGATTTGCTTGCCAAGAGAGGCATGTGTCTTGAACATGGTGTTACGAATGGCAATACCCCATTATTCAAGGCCGCAAAAACCGGAAATGCAGCCGTGGTTCAGATTCTTCTCGACAATGGCGCTTCTCCCAGGAATACGAAGTGCAAGGGCAGGTTGCTGCTGTGGCTCGCCGTAGAAGGGGAGCATTGGGAGGTGGTGGACATACTACTCAAAGGAGGTGCCGACATAGAAACACAGGACGAATACGGGGATACACTATTCTTCAGGGCCGTCAAACAATACAACAAATCTCTTGCCATACTCCTCCTTGACAAGGGCGCTTGTATTGACGGCAGAATCGGAGGTGACAGAACGCCTCTGCATTATGTCTCAGCGTTTGGGGAGGAGTCTGTGGCTCATTTCCTACTCGAGAGGGGCGCCAACACCGAGGTACGGGATAGCTTTGGTTATACACCACTATCACTTGCTGTGGAGTGCGGACGGCTGGAAATGGTGGAGCTGCTGTTGAACGCCCACGCTGACATCGAAGCTCGGGACACGAATGGATTTACACCGCTCTTGATGGCGGTAGGCTGGACCGAGGATATGGCGAGACTTTTGCTTGACAAAGGTGCTGACATCGAAGGGAGGGACAACAAGAAGAGAACAGCGCTCTTCGAGGCTGCGCGTCAAGGGCAATTGGGTCTCGCAAGGCTGTTTCTTGAAAGGGGCGCTGACATAGAAGCCAGGGATGAGGAGGGGCGCACACCGCTGTGGGAGGCCGTGGGAGAGGGCAATACTAAGGCGGTATCGCTGTTACTAGACAGCGGTGCTAGTATCGAAGTGGAAGACAGCTTAAAGCTGGCAGTGCTGCGGTGGGCTGAGAGAGATCTCTCTCCTTATGAGATTATACGGACATTGCAGCTGCTGGAAGAGAGGTGCGCTAACGCCGAAAGGATGTTCAGTAGTGCCCGTGAGGGACAGAGAGCGCTGTGGGAGGCTGTGAGGCAGCAGAGATTATTTCTCATAGCGTTGTTGCTTGTGCGGGGGGTTGGTATCGAAGTGAAGGATGAAAGCGGACATACGGCGCTGTGGCTAGCAGGAGAGAGAAGGGATTATGGAGTTACAAAATTGTTGCTTGTGGGAGGTGCTGATATTACAGCAATGGAATGTCAGGCTAGGGTTGGGTTACTTCGGCTGGCCGCCAACAAAATGAACGGACACCTGGTAAGCTTATTACTCGAGGGAGGTGTTGACATCGACGCGAAGGACGAAGCCGGACGCACAGCACTGTTTTGGGCAGGACAGGAACTGAAGAAAGAAGTCCTGATATTGTTGCTTGAGAGAGGTGCTGATGTCAAAAAGATGGATCGCGGCGGAGAGGATGTACTGATATGGGCTGCTACAAATGGGCACGTCAGCCTCGTTGAGTTATTACTTGATGGAGGTGTTGATATCAACGCGGAGGGCCAAAATAGGCGCACAGCGCTGTGGTGGGCAGAAGAAATGAGGCATAAAAGCGTCATAAAAATGTTGCTTGAAAGAGGTGCTAATGTCAAGACGATGAGCAACGGCGGAGTGGACGAGCTGGTATGGGCTACTAAGCGGGGGATTGAGGACCGCGTCAAGCTATTACTCGACCTTGGTGTCGAGATCAAAGCGAAGGACCGGGAACAACGTACCGCGCTGTGGTGGGCTGAGGCTTGCGGGCTGCAAGGCATCAAGGCATTGCTGCTTGAGAGGGGGTTTGAGGGAAATGGGGGTGCGAGCAACGTCAGGGGTGAGGAAGATGCGAGGAAATCTGGGAGCGGGTCCTCGGGCGAGAAATAACCAGAGGAATTAAGCGTCGTGCTCTTACATGTCGTGCTTTGGGGTTCAGGAGGTATTTAGATCACGAGGTCAAGTACTCCGAGACAGCAGTCAACCTCTCCAACCGAACTGGCCACTGACATTCTCGTCTATCTCTATTTTGATCTATACCAACTCCTATTTCCGAGCAAGCTTGCGGCCCTTGACTAGATCAAGAAACTCACGGGCAACAGCACTTCTTCTGCCCATGTCGAGTCTACAGGTTTCCGCCAGCTCCTTCGATCTACTGGCAACTTTCTCCCCACGCTCAACAACAGCATCCATCAGGACCTCGCCCAGCTCATCCGCCTTCCACCGCGGCCTCGCCTGTCGACTGCCCCAACGACCCAGCAGCACGACAAGGCAGCACTCACATTTTCTCATCTCATCTATTTCAAGGCAATTTGGCCAATTGCGATGGCGTGAAAACACAGGAAACAGCCTTCCTCACATCCCAGAGGCCCTCAAAGAATCCGATATTGAGATGGGTCCAAGGCTTGACTGGCGTTTTGAACTATTTAAAGTCATGCTTGCCGGCTTTGTCTGCGAGTTCGACTTGTCATTCAAGGGGAGATTGTGGAAAGCATTCCAGATTTGACCGATCCATGGCAGTGGAGTGTTGACTTTCGGAAAGGCGCCTGCGCAGTATATATGCTGCTAAGATTCCACGTTGAGTTGGATCTGCATGGCAATATCCTGCTGCTGACCTCATTGACTGTGCCGTTTCAGAGGCGGAAATACGAGCTTCGCATGTTTGCTGTCGTCCAGAGAAGGTGACCTGCGAGGCTCTGATAAGCGCATAAGCGAGCTCGAAATTCTCCTAGCGGGGTTGACATTGCCTGCCGGTAACCAATCGATGCGAACTGTCTGAGGCGCGAATGCTCACACCTCTTGGCACGACGGCTTTTTTCTGTGTCGCCGACATCCTTCTTTCTATTTCGCCCATCTGTCGCGCCGCGGGACTGGTTGAGCGATACCATCCTGAGTCCATCACTGGCACCTTGAATGCGGCCAGCGCTCCTTCTCAGCCGGAGATTGCGCACCACAGCAACCGCGCCCACCTCTGCACACTTTGTCGCCCCGTCCCGAACCCTCGGTCGGATCGCTTTTGGCAACCAAACCCGCTCCGCGCCGCACCGTCCCACCGCCCACGCCTACATCTCCGGGCACCTTTCTGCCTTTTACTGCCGGTCTTTCTCCTCTGCGAACACCCCATTGTTGACGCCGACGCCGACGCCGACGCAGTCGACCGCAGCCATGAACGGCCCCAATGCCACGCCTCGCTCCAAGCGCAAAGAGCCCCCCCATCACGCCATTGATGCGCGCCATCCCAAGCACTTGCGCCCAAACGGCGACCTCTCCTCCGGCGGCGAGAACACCCCCGAGACCCACGACGACTTCGAGGGCGAGTACGACGAGTTCGATGACACCAGGCTCCAAGCCTTGCTCCCCACCGGCCCCGACACAGCCGAGTGGCAGGCGACCATAGAGAGCGTCGTCCGCAACGTCGTCTCGATCCGCTTCTGCCAGACCTGCTCCTTCGATACCGACCCCGCCCTGACGAGCGAAGCCACCGGTTTCGTCGTCGACGCCGAACGAGGCTACATCCTGACGAACCGCCACGTTGTGGGCTCGGGTCCGTTCTGGGGCTACTGCGTGTTCGACAACCACGAAGAAGTCGATGCCTACCCCGTCTATCGCGATCCCGTCCACGACTTCGGCATCCTCAAGTTCGACCCCAAGGCGATCAAGTACATGCCAGTCGCGTCCCTCCCGCTCAGACCAGACCTCGCCAAGGTTGGTGTGGAGATCCGAGTCGTGGGTAACGATGCTGGAGAGAAGCTGAGCATTCTGTCTGGCGTCATCAGCAGATTGGACCGTAACGCTCCCGAGTACGGGGACGGATACAGCGATTTCAACACATGCTACTATCAAGCCAGTGCTGCTGCGAGCGGTGGTAGTTCTGGCAGTCCTGTCGTGAACATTGATGGGTACGCCGTCGCCTTGCAGGCTGGTGGCAGAGCAGACGGCGCTTCCACCGATTATTTCTTGCCGCTTGATAGGCCCCTTCGCGCGTTAAAGTGCCTGCAGGAGGGGAAGCCGATCACTCGAGGTGATATCCAGTGCCAGTTCTTGCTGAAGCCCTTTGACGAGTGCCGCCGATTGGGACTCACGCCAGAGTGGGAGGCCCAGATGAGAAAGGCGTTCCCCAAGGAGACCAACATGCTGGTCGCCGAGATTGTTCTGCCCGAGGGGCCGTCGCATAAACACATCGAAGAGGGCGACGTGCTGATAAAGGTCAACGGGGAGTTGCTCACACAGTTCATTCGTCTGGACGACATCCTCGACTCGAGCGTGGGTGGCACCGTCAAGCTTCTCCTTCTCCGAGGTGGCGAAGAGGTTGAGGTGGAGATCAAGGTTGGAGACCTCCACGCCATCACGCCAGATCGCTTTGTCTCGGTCTCGGGCGGTAGCTTCCACAGCCTCTCCTACCAGCAAGCCCGTCTCTACGGTGTTGCTTGCAAGGGCGTCTACGTCTGCGAGGCTGGGGGATCTTTTCGAGTCGACAATGCAGATAACGGGTGGCTCATTCAGAGTATCGACCACAAAAAGACGCCCGATCTGGAGACCTTTATCGATATCGTCAAGAACATTCCGGACAAGGCGCGTGTGGTTGTCACCTACAAGCACCTGCGCGATCTCCACACCCTCAACACAACCATCATCTATGTCGACAGACACTGGCAAAAGAAGATGAAGTTGGCAGTAAGAAACGACGAGACAGGCTTGTGGGATTTCTCCAACCTTGCGGATGCTCTGCCTCCTGTGCCGCCAGTTCCGAGAAAGGCCGCCTTCATCCAGCTCGAGCACACATCACACCCAGCGGTTGCAGAGCTCGTACGAAGCTTCGTTCATGTCAACTGCACGATGCCGGTCAAGCTCGACGGGTTCCCGAAGAACCGGAAGTGGGGCATGGGACTGGTCATCGACGCGGAGAAGGGCTTGGTGATCATCTCGCGGGCCATCGTCCCCTACGATCTCTGCGATATCTCCATCACCATTGCCGACTCGATCGTTGTTGAGGGCAAGGTTGTGTTCCTTCACCCTCTGCAGAACTATGCCATCATCCAATACGATCCCAAGCTTGTGGACGCCCCTGTCCTCAGCGCAAAGCTCAGCACGGAGGAGATCACACAGGGTGCCTCAACATACTTTATAGGGTACAACAGAATTGGGCGCATCGTGCACGCCGCGACCACCGTCACCGAGATCTTTGCCGTCACCATCCCGGCAAACTCCGGCGCACCCAGATACCGTGCCGTCAACGTTGACGCCATCACTGTAGACACCAGCCTTAGCGGGCAATGTGGCAGCGGCGTCCTCGTTGCGCAGGACGGCACTGTCCAGGCTCTATGGCTGACATACCTCGGTGAGCGCTCACCATCGACCCATCGGGACGAAGAGTATCATTTGGGTCTTGCCACGCCGACTATCATGCCTGTCATCTCTCAGATCCAGCAGGGCATCGTGCCGAAGCTTCGCATGCTATCCGTCGAATTCCGCGCTATCCAGATGTCTCAGGCAAGACTCATGGGCGTGTCGGAAGAGTGGATTCAGAAGGTCTCGCTCGCCAACACGGCACACCATCAACTCTTCATGGTGACCAAGCGTACCTTTGAGCGGGAGGAGCAGGAGGGTGATGCTCTCCTCGAGGGCGATATTCTTTTGACGCTCAAGGATAAGCTCATCACCAAGATCTCGGAGCTGGATGTCATGTACTCGCATGAGGTGCTTGATGCCACCATCGTCCGCGACTGCCAGGAGCTGCACCTCAAACTTCCTACTGTTGCGGCTCACGACGTTGAGACCAGCCACGCTGTGTCTTTCTGTGGTGCTATCCTTCACCGACCACACCACGCCGTCAGGCAGCAGATCAGCAAGCTCTTCAGTGAGGTCTATGTATCCGCGCGGACTAGGGGTTCTCCGGCCTATCAGTACGGCTTGGCTCCAACCAACTTCATCACCCATGTGAATGGCAAGCCCACGCCGGATCTTGAGTCGTTCATTGCCGCCGTGGTCAAGATTCCGGACAATACTTGTAAGTTCGCTTCTCTCCGTTCTTTGTGTGGATATGGATTGCTCACCGCCCAATAGACTTCCGCCTCCGCGCCATGACCTTCGACAGCGTCCCGTGGGTGGTGACGATGAAGAAGAACGAGCACTACTTCCCGACAGTAGAACTCATCAAGGACCCGAACGAGGAGTGCGGCTGGCGCAGAGTCACCTACGAAGGCGGCAAGAGCATTGAGGGGGAGGGCCAAGATGGAGTCATGTCGGCTGGCATTGAGGACAGCACAGAAATGGATGTGGACGTCGGGGTTACCGATGCGTAAGCTTTCTGAGGGGGTCATGACTTGGACGATGACAAATCCAAGAGCTTCTTGAAAGACGGGGATGAGTCCTCGAGGCGGAAGTAATTACTTTGCTGAAGAGAAAAGGGGAAGAGGAGAAAAGAGGAGAAAACACCCCCACGGATATGTTTCCAGGGAATGGTTATCCAGCATAGGGAAGCTTTGGGCTACCGCCACATAGCAGGGAAAGGAATGGGGGGAGGAAGGGGGTTTCTGTAAGAGTAGTAGATACACTTTTGGTGTATGGCGTACTCTGATAGAGGTGCTGCCTTGTTTTATTGAATCGAGCTCTGATCAGGGACAGATTATGTGCATTGAAGTGCTGAAGCGGGTTTGGCGCTTGACAATGACTGCCCGCCAAGTTGGTTTGTTCAAGTTTGTTGTTTTTCAGCCATTGGGGCTCGAGCCGGGAGCCAAGTTAAACTCTACATTAAAGGGTTCTCCCAAAATATCATGACGGGGTTAGAACCAGGATCGAACAGGATCTCTTTGGGGGCTTCAACGGGATATACCCATGCTTCAGGCCCGCTTCCGACAGGCTTTATACACTGGTCATAATTATTGTCTCTAAATAATGACAGAAAGCCCACAATTACCATCGAGACCCCAAAGTCTGTGGCGTATATGCTCAAGCCATGCTAAAACTACCTCAAACTCACCCACTCTAAGGATGTTTCCCGAACGATACCAAACTGTTCCTAAACCGCATGTGAACCACGTCCGAAGCGGGTCCAAACCATGCCCAAACCACGTTTAAACGTGTTTCACCCCACATTTAAACTGCATTCATCACACGAGCTGCAAGACCTCCGAATTCGCACTACTTCCCCTCATGACTCTCGAGTATCAACATTCACCAATGCTCTTCATTCCCGGTACTATACAACAATGCTAACTAAGCTAAGCTAACAACACTCGCCATGGCAATGACAAGACAAAGACAGGCAGATAAATGCTGCAGTATCGGTCTATGAAACAACTCTTCGCGCCTCGCCATCCATCAACAAACAACATGGGCAATAGATCAGCCACTCCCCTCCCAGATGGATATTCTTTCCTAGCCAAGGGAATTGATGAGTGATGTCTATAAGCGGTTTATTTCTTCTAGCTGGTGGTCGGTGCCCCTTTTTCAGCGGGGGATAGAATGTGAGGAGGGCGGGTTGTTTACAGCTTGGCCTTGGGGACTTTGATGGTGGGCATGAGGAGGTCGCGCATGTCGCTGGCGGCTTCGGCGATGTAGTGGCTCATCTTGTTGCTGCCCTGGCCTTTGGAAACGATGTTAAAGTTGAGGCTGTATATGTTAGCATGTTGTTCGTTGCAAAAAAAAAAAAAAAAAAAGGGGGGGGGGGGGCTTGATAGACTCACTTGTTCTCGTTGATCATGTAGGCAATGCCAAACCCACCATCGATAACCTGGCTCCACCCATAGCCGTTGAAGAACTCGGAGCTCAGCTGGCTGGTGGAGAGGTACCACGAGCAAGAGTAGGCGTAGGCAGGATCCTTGTAGAGCGCAGGGACGTCCTGACCGGGCTCGAGCAAGCGCTTAAGACCGAACAGGTGACGATCGACGCCCTTCCCGTCGGAGGCAGCGCCAATGTACTCGAGGTGGGAGTCGATGGCCTTGCGAAAGAGGTCGACGCGAGTCTTGTCGTCGGTCTCGGCATTGGCCATGGCGTTGCACCAGGCGACGCTGGCCTCGGAGACCGTTCGGCACGTCTCGGTACGGCCTTGCTTGAAGCGGCGGGTCGCAGCAGACTCGTAGGTAGGGCGGTTCTTGCCGTACATCTTGTGGTAGGCGAGCTGGATGATCATTTGGACGTAGGCATCAGGCGAACAGCGGAACTTTTTGATAAGCCCCTTTCCGTAACCTTGATACGACTGAACAGCGAGCTCATGCTGGCCAATGACGTCGTTGAAGTCCTTGACAGCGCGGTCAATCTCAGCCTGCACCTCCTTGGTAACGACGAAGCGAACAGCCTGCGGCTCGGGCAGATTGGAGCGGACCTCGGGGCTAGAGAAATCGAGCTTGTTGTTGAAGATGACATCGTTGACGTAGTCGTTGAGCCTGTGCGTGGGGGTGCCGTCCATCATGCTGTGCTCGCCCATGAAGCCGGAGGTGCCATTGTCGTTGATGATAAACTGGAGCGGCTTGTCATACCACCGGTTCTGGCCATCGCCGTGCCAGTATGCGTGCGCGCGCTCCTCGAGCGTGACGGGCGCGGCGTCGTCGAGGCACACAACGAATGATGCCGACTCAACCGCCTCCAGGGCCTTGGCGTTGGAGGGATCGGCGCTCAACAGCACTGCGCGCGCATCAGTCCACACATCGCGGTTCTCCGACGTCAGAGCTCCAACTGCGGGGGCGCGCTGGGAGTTGGCCAGCTCGTACACCCGCCTGAAGGCCTGCTCCAGCTCGGCGGTGGTAAGCTGCTCGCTGCCAACCTCGTGGGTGACTTTGAAGAACTGGTTCTTGCGGATGACCAAGATGTGCTTGTGCTGGTTTGGGTCGAATTTTACCGGGTAGTCGGCGGGCTTCGCGGCAACACGGCTGGCGTTGAACATCCACTTGTAGCTGTCCATGCAGATGGGCAGCTTCTTCATGTACTCGGGCTCGAGGGTGCCGAGATCGACCTGCTTCTTGAACTCGAGGGCGGCCGTAGTGATGGCGGCGGCGCGCTTGGCCGGGTCACGTCGGCGACGGTCATCGCGGTGCGAATAAAAGTAGCTGACGTAGGGCACAACGGGGTCACGGTAGCTGAGGTAGGCTGCGTCGTTCCACCACTCGTACATCCAGTTCTCGATCTTGGGGTCCTCGCGGCGGGCGACCAGCTTCTCCTGGAGCTTGCGGCCGGGGCCATTGGGAGCGATGAACTCCTCGACGGCCTTTGTGCTGGCGGCGAGCTCGGTCTGGGAAAGCAGAGGCTTGAGCGACGTGAGGTAGCGAGACGCCGTCTCCTCTAGCGTTGGCACGGGGAGGCGGGGCAGCGACTCCTGGAATCGCAGCATCGGCCCCTTGGACTTATCCTCGACGTAGCCCGCCGGGAGGGAGCTGTTGCTCCGTCTGCCTGTGGCGGCCATGAATACCGGAGTTCTCTGCGGGAATTCCGTCAGCTCACCGAAGTCGCCGAATCGCCGAATCCGATCCGGCGCAAGGAAGGGAGGGCACAAACCAGCGGGGTTTTCGTCTGGCGGAAGAGGTTTCTAAGAGCGGGAGACCGAGCCTCTGTCCTTGCGATCGCGGCAAACATCCCTAGGACTGCTCGTTCTCTTAAGTGGTGTGGGTATCGCAACTCCGGAGAGGGAGGATGGGATGTGTGGGCGAGTCGCGAGCGAGGGAGGCGCGGGAGGCGACCAGAGGCAGATGAGAGTCCAATGGACCCTGAAGAAGCCGCGGGTGTTGCTGTACAGTGCAGGACTCTCCTTTCACGGCCCACACGGTAGCACGAGCCTAGGTACTTTTTCAACCAGGAATGGTGGATTGCGCGCGTCGTATCTCCAATTCCCCGAGTTCTCAAGTGTGGATGCGTTTGTCCGAACGACTCCCTCAACCCGCGTCGACGAGCCGAGGCTAATTGCCGTCATTAGCCTCCCAGCGCCGCAGCTTTGCCGAGTCAGCGGCGCCAATTCTCCGCTGCGACAGGTCAGAGCCACCCCCCAGTCTTCTCATGTGGCACACGGGTCGTTGCGGGTTAGCGGAGCAGCGGAAGAGCCCACTTCTCCGATTTCACATGCCAATAACCTGGTCAAAAAAGTCTTGTCTGCTGACATGATGACATGACCACGGGCAGATCCACAAGCACAGCACGACAGCAACGCCGAGCAGTCAAACAACTCTGTACTCTACCAACCATGGAATACAGAACTATGTTGTTTTAGCAGTATGCCGCTCGCTCTGTCCTTTTGCGAACCCAAACAACAACGACAGCTACTACAATCACCGCCATCCTCCTACCGCCCCTGTTCCAGATCGCCGACCCGTCGCGGCGCCAGTGATAATTTGATACACATCAATAAAGGCTCCCTTTTCATACACCGCATTTACTCGCACAAACGAGAAGAGATAAAGAAACCCCGTCGTTGTTGATAGCTCCCTACCGTACGCCGAGATGAAAATAGGAAGAGAGACGAAAAAGCCGCCCATTCCTCGCCAGAGACCAAATACCGGGTATTACCAAACGCCCCCACGACCGTAGCCACCACCCCCATACTGCCCGGTGCTTGGTTGCCCGTACGGAGCGCCCTGAAGCGAGCTTCCATGTTGAAGGTTGTTAGAGTACGCCTGGTTGAAAGCCTGGGGGGTATGGTGGCCAGCGGCAACTTGGTTGGGGAGGAAGCTCTGCTGCGCTCCACCTAGCAGGCCCTGGGCTGGATTAATTCTAGAAGAACCCCAGTGCTGCTGTTGCTGAACAGCCCGGTGAGAAATCTGGTGAGGTATGGGTTGGGTCTGCGGGCGTCCTTGAACACCAGTTGCATACCCCAGGTGGGCCTGGTAACCAGCACCGGAGGGTTGTTGGTAACCGGCACCAGAAGGCTGCTGGGGGTGATGGTAATGCTGCTGCTCAGAGAATCCCAAGGGGGAAGTAGCGCGAGAAGCACCACCTCTGAGACGCCCAACGTTGAAATCCATGGGCTGGATATTCGGCTGCGATGCCTCCTAGGCCTCGTAGCTCTTTATCTGTCCTTCTGCACTGAGTGGTTGCACCGAACCAGCCGCTGGTGGAGCGTAGAAACTCATGCGGTCGCCGTCAATGAGGGCGTCCTGTGCCAAACGACTCCCCTGCTCACCGCCCACTGCAGCTGCTGCCTTGAAGGCGTCCTGTACTGATCGCACTCGCTTTTTGAATGTGAGGCGGTCCAGGAAGAGCTGCTGTCGAGCGCGCTCCAGCTCCCGCTTCTCGGCCTGCAGAATCGACTCCATCTCGTTGAAGTACTTGAGCTTCAGTTCAAGCTTCTCCAACGTAGAGTTGACTGCTGCAGATACCAAGCGTGTCATCTCGCGCTCCTCGTGTGTGGCAAGACCGGCAG
Source organism: Immersiella caudata (assembly GCA_030512335.1). Classification (NCBI taxonomy): domain Eukaryota; kingdom Fungi; phylum Ascomycota; class Sordariomycetes; order Sordariales; family Lasiosphaeriaceae; genus Immersiella; species Immersiella caudata. The sequence continues at coordinate 5,821,432 of JAULSU010000002.1, read as the reverse complement.
CCCTAGCTCCGAGAGTGGCCAGCGGGAGGTTGACTGCGGCGGTTGTGGACGAAGTGGTGGTTGTGGTCGTGGTAACGGTCGTGGTTGTTGTGACGTCGTGCCTGATGTCAACCTCCATCGAGTCACCTTCCTTCTCTTTGCCTTTTCCGTCTCCCTCGGTGACCCCGCGCTTCTCTAGCCTGTCGCGAAGGCCTTGCTTGAGCACTTCAGCCGACTTGCCAGCCGCTGCCGCAGTGCTGGCGGGATCTGCAAGACTGCCCAGGAAGCCGATGACAGACATGACCGGGTTATCCGCTTGGTTAAAGGGGAGCTGCCCGCCGTGGCTGCCCAGCATCTGCAAGCCAATAGGTGCGTCCAGCCTCTCGGCGTCAAGGTACTTGTCTTCAATCTCAAGCTGCAAGAACTGAAGAACGCACTCCTCACGTGTCCTGGTGCCGACAAAGTCAGCGATTTCACCCCAGTCCTCATCGTAGCGCTCCAGAGCCTCCAGGAGTTTGAGGACCTCAGCGTCCGTCCATGGCGCGTCGCGATCAAGGATGGTGGAATATTGTGGGTTCTCGATTCGAGTGTACTGGGAGGCGGTTTGGTTGGCGGGCAGACGGCCCTCGAGGTAACAGCTGGGGCAAAGATCGTATTTCGCCTTGGAGTTGGGGTCGGTCTGCGAGCTGTGATAGTGAACTCTGGTGCAGTCAACTCCGCAGTTATAGCAGTTGACCTTGACCGTTGGTGCCTTGACAAGCTCATCGCCCGAAACACCATTAGTGGCGGGTGCCTCTCCGTTAGTCTTCTCCGACTTGTTGAGCTGCTTAACCTTGGCGCTGGCTTCGTAGATATTGCGTCCGACCTCCAGGCTGAGGTCGCTCTTGGGGGCTGCGGTGGCGCTCGCCTTTGCTTCCGTGTCCTTGTTAGGTTTACCTTCTGCAAGCACGGGGTCTGCGGCAGGTTGCCATGGCTGAAGTCCGCGGGGCGTATCGCAGATAATCTTGAAGTGGCCGGTGAAAGGTGGCCCGACATGAGACGGTCGTTGGTCGGCATCAACCTACGATTGGTCAGCACATGATAGAAGAAAGCAGCCGTGGGCAGTCCTACTTGGTAGTTGATCAACCCCCACTGCTCAAGAAAGTTGTGAACACGCATAATGGCACAAACATCACCCGCCAAGTTGCGCCGGCAGGCAGTAACGGTGAGATACTCGGCGGGATTCAATCGGTATGTGTTGATCATGAAGTCGCGGTAGTCCTTGTAGACGGCGGGTGTCTTACTTCGGTTCCTGGTGTTGAAAAATTCGGGAAGTGCCTTGCGCTCGATATTATGGATCGAATTCATGTCGAACCAGGTGCTGTAGCTGGGCAGCACGATGGAGTGCGTCTGCGAAATTAGGTGCTCGCGCGCGGCATTCTCAATCGACTCCTTAGTCTTGACCTCAGATGCGCCATCGTTGGCACCGGCACCCTCGCCGTTCTGGGCGGTTTCCTGCTTCGGCGCATCGCCCATCTCTTCGTCCTCGCGACCAGCGGTCTCGGCCGGGGGGCCATCGGGCGCGTCGAGGGGATTGTCTGAAGCGGCACCAGGCGCAGGCGTGGTGCTATCCTGCTTGATCGTCGGCTCCAAGTTGTCACCCATTTGGACGTCTGCGATTGAGGTGGTGAGCATTACGAATAAGCTGGAGCTGGAGAAGATCCTACCTTCACTTTGGTCACCGCTCTTGGTCACGTCCGGAAGTGGGGGTTGCGCGAGAATTGGATTCGCGCCCGGGGATGCGCCGTTTGTGGGCGTACCGTAGCTGACCGACCCGTCCTCCATAGCGACGGATGGAGCAGACAAGAGTAATGAGGATGGATCGACCTGGACTGGCTTCGGGAGAGCGCCGATTGGCGAAGGCTAAAACGAGAAACCGGCGGTATGGTGTGCGCAATTGTCTCGCTGATTATTTTGACACAAACGCTGTTGGAATTCGGTGATGGAATCGAAATGCGGGTTGGCGCGAAACGCAGAATTGCGACGGCGCCGATATCATGGGGGGGCTGGTTCGTGATGGAGAGTCGCGTTGGAGAAATATTCGCGACACCAGGCTGCCAGGCGAGGCGAGTTGCGGGCGCTCGGGCCACCTCATCCTTAAGACCAGATTTGGGAATCACGTGACTGGCCGCTACGCCCAGGGTTAGGGTCGGTCCCCGGTTCCCGATCCCTGCTTGCCTCGGGCCGGCGCAACCCGTCAATGGATTGAGCGCATCATCATCGTCCCAGGCGAAGTCTCGCTGTCACCGTCCACCCCGCCCCGACCTCCGCCCAGTCCACAAAGCCGTCAATCGGAACCGTGATCATGTTGCCGGCCGGTCGCCGAGTCCTCTCGGCTCTTACGCGCCCCCGAGTGCAGGGAATAGCAACACCCGCGTTTTCCACGTCCCCCGCTGCGCTCCGCCGATTGCTCTCTGCACTTGCCGTTCTTGAGCAAAGGGATGGAAAGCTCAACACCGGATCTCTAAGCGCTATTACCGCTGCGCAGAAGCTCGGCGGGCCCATCCACGCCCTGGTTGCCGGCAGCAGTATCAAGGGGGTTGCGGAGGAGGCGGCCAAGGTCGAGGGCGTCGAGAAGATCATTGCGATTGAAAATGGGGCCTACGACAAGGTGAACAAAACTTGCGACCCTGTTCCCAGAGCTCGATTTCTAACCACTATCTACTTCAGGGCCTCCCCGAGAACTATGCCCCCCTCCTCGTCGAGAACATCAAGAACGGTGGCTACACGCATGTGATCGCCAGCCACACAGCCTTCGGCAAGAACCTGATGCCTCGCGTGGCTGCTCTTCTCGACTCTCAACAAATCTCCGACATCACCAGCATCGAGGATGAGAAGACTTTTGTGCGCCCAATCTATGCCGGCAACGCCATTGCCACCGTTGAGTCCTCCGACCCCATCAAGATCATCACCATCCGTGGCACAGCCTTCCCTGCGGCCCCTATCGGTAGAGGATCCGCGGCCATTGAGGACGGCGTCGACCCCAAGGCTGACAGCCCCACTGAGTGGGTGTCTGAGGATCTGGCCAAGTCAGATCGGCCCGATCTTGCCACGGCCGGGCGCGTCGTCTCGGGTGGTCGCGGTCTGAAGTCGAAGGAGGAGTTTGACCGCGTCATGCTCCCCCTGGCTGACGCTCTTGGTGCGGCCGTCGGTGCCTCGCGCGCTGCTGTCGACAGTGGGTACGCAGACAACAGCCTGCAGGTCGGGCAAACGGGCAAGGTGGTGGCGCCGCAGCTGTACATGGCTGTCGGTATTTCCGGCGCAATTCAACATCTCGCGGGTATGAAGGACAGCAAGGTGATTGCGGCGATCAACAAGGACGCAGACGCGCCTATTTTCCAGGTTGCCGATGTAGGGCTGGTAGGTGACCTATTTGACAAGGTCCCGGAGCTTACCGAGAAGCTCTCTAAGGCGTAGATTTCCCGCTCTATTATACAATAAACTGTACAACCATTTACACTCATCTTCACGGCCCAGTGTGACATTCAACACATGTATTCTTACATCCGTAGCCGTCATCACCTCAAAACCTCCAACATCTCCTCCGTCTGAACCATCTTCTCCCTCTCCTTCCCCAGTTCCCTCCCTCTCTCCTTCTCCGCCCCATCAATCCGATTCCAATCCTCCCAGCTCACCACCCTTTCCCTCGCCACATTCTCCTCCGCCAAAACACCCTCCCATCCCCCTTTGATCCGCCCCTCGTTTGATAACCTCTCCGCATCCTCCACAATGGCATCTCCCGTCGCAAACGCATCTCCCATGGTGCTTGCAATAACACCCGTAGGTCCCGTCTTGACCCATCCCGTGCAGTATAGGCCCTGAAACACTTTTCCTCCATCCTGCGGTGTGTGCTGAACCCTCCCAGCGGGATCGTGTTTCACTACACCCCGGCCTTCGTCAAAGGGAATGCCAACTGTTTGGAAATCCTGTAGGGGAGCGGCTTTGTATCCTATTGAGCGGAAGGCGATTGACGAGGGTATGGTGATGGTCTCCGGTGGGTTGAGTGGTTCCACGGAGGAGGTAGGTGAGAAGGGAGAGGTGAGTGTGTTTCGAGTGAAGGTTGTTGACGAGAGGTGATCTGGGGAATCAGGAGATGAAAGGAAAGCGGAGGGTGAGAGAAGGAAGTCTAGGGACCAGGATTTCCCTCCAGGAGTGGTGCTAACGGGAGTAGGCGACCCCTTGAGGAGGATCTCACTGAGACGGCGGGACGCTCGAGGGAGGGTTTTCAAGTCCTCCGGGAAGAGCCCCTTGTCAAGCGGATGAAATGCCAACCCCTCCAAGCGCATCAACTCCCTCGCCTCCTTCGTCGAAAACGCCGCCTGCAACGGCCCCCTCCTCCCCACCACATGCACCCTCCTCACCTTACTCTCCGCCAACCTCGCCAACGCATGCTCCGGTACATCCAACTTGGCCAACACATCCACATCCGACAGCAAAATCCTCGCCACATCCAACGCCACATTCCCCTGTCCCACGACCACCGCCTCCTCCCCCCTCCCCAACTCCGGCTCCAACCCCGCGCACGCCGGCAACCCATTATACCACCCCACAAATTCCCTCGCCGAATACACCCCTTTCAGCCCCTCCCCTCGCACCCCCAACTTCCGATCTCTACTCGCGCCGTACGCAAACACAACCGCGTGGTAATTCCTCATCACACTCCCCAAACTGACACCCACACCGTGGTCATGATCCGAGGGATTCCCTACGCTCACGTTCCCTAGAAAGGTGAAATTGGGATGGGAGGCGACCTTGGTGAATGTGTCCTGGCAGTTTTTGACTTCGGGGTGGTCTGGTGCTACGCCGAAACGTACGAGGCCGAAGGGGACCGGGAGGGCTTCGTACATGTCGATGTGTGAGGTGGGGAGGCGGGTGAGGGTGCGGTGGGCGGTGTAGAAGCCGGCGGGGCCGGAGCCGATGATGGCGATGCGGGGGGGGGTGTTGTTGGTGCTGGTGGAGAGGGGTTTTGAGGGGGGTTTTGAGATGAAGGGATGTAAGCTTGTGCGGAGGGTGAGAGGCCATTTGGGGCAGGTGGGCGATGCCCGGAGGCCCGTGAGGGGGCGCATTTTAGGATCGGGTTGTGATGGATGCGATGTGAAGCCGAAGAATCGGCGGGTGAAGTTGAGATGCCAGCTGTGAGATGCGGCGATGAGGTGCGGCGGTGACGTCGGAGCCGGGATGAGCTCCGAGGGTCGGGTTTTCGGTCAGCAGTGGCGGACCCGCTTTGGCGATTGTTTCAGCGGGCAAGCTCCCTAAGCTAGGGAGCTTACCTTAGCCTTTGCTGCCTCAGCCATCAACCGTTTCAACCCTGTCGTCTGTTTTCACGAATTCGTGGTACCATCGAATCAATTCGATGCCGGGGTTCGGAGAAGAGATATCGAAGAATTGACCCATATACCGTGAGCTATTATTTTAATGCCATGGCGTCCCGAGTCAGTTGCTGCGTTTGTCTCACAGCGCCACGGCAGTTTCAGCTGAGCGTTGCACCGTTGCCATGCCAACGCCAGCATTTTCACAGTTGCAGCCAACACCCTGGGGGCTGCAGCTGGTCAGCATGAACTCGGGTTGCAATTCTCCATCTCTACGTCACAAACGAAGCAGCGAGATCCCAATCTTCAATTGAACTTCGACTCGAACCAAATCGTCAGTTGCAGGCGTCGCAAAGATGGGAAGCTCGCGACAGCCGTTTATGTACTCGTCCGTCCAAGGCGACGGCGATGATCGCTTCCCCACCCAAACTTTCGACCCGAAGGCCGTCACCCGTTCCAGCTATGAGAAAAAAGCCCCGAAATCGAAGCCAAAAGGGCCACTCATCGCGGTCAACCGCCATCCCGAGTATGTTTTTTGCATTCCAGACCGGCGCGGGCTGCGGCAGCATCCGCGACATCGTTCCAGTGGCATCAATGTCAACAATGGACGACACCGCTAACCAGACTGTCCTAGTGCTCACATGGTGCTAAGTGGGCGGTCGAATTGGGTCACAATGGGACAGAAGACCAAAGCATGGATCAAGGGCATGCGGGCGGTGCAATTGGGGCTCAGAGTCATTGAACACGTTGCGAACCTTGGCCTTTTGATCTTGATGATTCTAATCAACAATGTGGAGCCTCTCACGGGATGGGTCCTCAGAACGACGGTGAGTCTCATTTGATCCGTATTTCGATTTGCTTGCTAATTTTTCACAGATTGCTGTTGCCATTGTCCATTGCAGTTATGGCATCTACCACAACTCCAGACCGGCGGGAAGGCGGACTCCTGGATCGTCCTCTGCTTACCATGTATTCGCCGGTGTTACTGACCTGACCATCCTGCCGCTATACGCCTATGGCTGCCTGTCCGCTCGCAATCAGTATGGCAGCGGCGAGGACACGGAATGGGGGACTCTGCTTAACAACAAGGAAGCGCTCTCTGGTCTCATCCCGGCCGTGTACTATGGCCTCATTAGCGCCGGTGGTCTTCACCTCATCTCCCTTGGCATCTCGCTGTATCTTGGTGTGATGTTCCGCCGTATCTCCATGATGCCTCCGGACATGAACCCCCTCGAGAGCCATCTCACCGCTCGTCGCCACAAGAAGAGCAAGTCCTCCGTCGCCACGTCCGTCTACGCCGACTCCGAGAAGCGCATGAGCACCCCCGCCGAGCGCCACCCCGCCACCATTGCCCCCGAGGATGTGCCTAGGCCGCGCAGCATGCCCTTCATGCATACTCGCGAAGGCTCCCGCGACTCTCGGATGGACCTACCCAGCCGGCAGTATCAGGTCTCCGCCAACAACTCGCCCCGAAACTCCACCACCGACGCCAAGCTCCAGCGCATGTCGGCTCCTCCACGCGGGAACTACAGCGAAGTTCCTCTCGACGACAACGCCTCCTCCCGGACCCGGCCCGACTCATCCTACTCTGGATACAAGCTCCCCGATGACACCATTCCCTCGTACCTCAGCTCGGCCATCCGTGCCAAGCCCACTCCCCCCATCGGCTCCAACCCCTCCGCGCCTCCCACCCCCGTCCTAACCCCCAGTCAAGGCCGCGCCCCCAAGTTCACGGAAGCCTGGTACGCCTCCGAGTCCCTCGTCAACCGCACTCAAGAACGCACCCGGGCCATGAACGCCGCCGCCAAGCGCCGCACTTACGAAGCCCTCGACCAGCGCTATGACATGTCCCCCGACTCCGACTCCGAAACCGAAAACAACGACTACTCCAACCCCCATCGCTCCCGCCCTACAACCAACACCACCGCCGCCACCTCCGCCCACCCCGAGGACGACGACTCTCATCCCAACCCCCTCCGCCAACACCCCACCGCCTCCTCCCTCTACCCCGAAATCGAATTCACCAGCAAATACACCTCCTCCGAGTACACTCCCCAACCCCTCGAACCCATACCCTCCTTCTCGCCTCCCACTCAACGCCGTCCCAAGACTCCATTCGCCCGCGCCCGCAACTCTATCCTCTCCGCCATCTCTCTCAACGACCGCCGCGTCTCCGGCTCCCAGGACATCGCCGACGGAGGCTTGAAAACACTCAACCGCGTGAGCTCCATCACGGCCGACAGCGCCTTCTACTCAAAGCCATACGGTGATCTACGACCAGCTACGCCGCCGGTCATGCTCGACGGGGGTGCCAATGGTCATGTAGGCGTGGGTAGACAGGTGTCGAGCGGGAACGATTATGACCTTGGGAGTGGCAGCAATGGAATGAGGGGGAGGCATGTTAGCGGGAAGGTTGTGGAGGAGGGTAGGGCGGGAGGCAGGTGGAGGTATGAGACTGTGGATGAGTAACTGAGGGGAGCTTGAAGCGGAAAAGAGGCGGTGCGGAGAAGAAGATGAGAGCCTGGAACTGTGAGGGTTGTGTAAGACGGAAAGATGGAAAGAAGGAAGCATTTCTGGTAGTAATTGTGGGTTTCGCGAGTCTGGAGTAATCTTGCTTTTAGGTCATGGGTTTTGTTTTTAATTGGCTTGGCTTTTCCGGTTCGGTTTGGTTCTTGGAGAGGGATGGACGGACGATCGGGTGGGTTGGATCGGCGAATGATCTGTGAGGGTCGATTGAAATGATACGGTGACTGGGTTGTGTTGTACCGGGGGGCGGACGATATGAGGGACTAAATGTTTGATGCACTGGATTTAAGATGTGATGAGGCTCGGGTTCTTCGCGGTACAACTTAGATACCTAGATATAGTGCTCCTGTGCGGGAATGAGAATGAAGATTTTGGATCGGCCGAGATTGAGTTGTCTGAAATGCCTTGTGTGAATATTATTGGGATGTTTTGGAAACATTTACTTATGTTATGGGTAGTTGTGAATGCTTTCATTCTCCTTTGCAAATGAATGGTTACAAAATATACAAAGCACTCAGTTGCCCCTTCGTGGACAATAGTCTGTTCGACCGTTTGGTCAACCTCTGGTAAAACATCATCGCAATGTTAACCCTCCTGAATATGCTTACCAAAGGTTTTATTTATATCCCTTTTTCTACTGCTGAACGCCCAAACAAACGCCCGCTATTTGCAATGGTATCTCCCAATACACTTCCACCACACCTTACCAAAGCACATTCTACCCCTCATGATCACTATTCACCCCTCCCCTTCAACCAACCCCCCCAATCAACATACCACCCAAGATCCCCATCCACCGCCACCGCCCCCACATCCACATCCTCCTCCTTCCATCCCCTCCTATCCCACCCTCCCAATCCACACAAATGCCTCATCGTAGGCCGTCCATGCGGACAATTCCACGGCTTCTCCATCTCCCCCATATGCCTCACCACCCTCTCCATCTGCCTCTGCGACAGCGCGCGCCCAATCATGATACTACTCCTACATGCCCGCATCGCAAACATCTTTCTAACCTTACTAGGTCTAGGCACGGTGGTGGCGTTGCTGGAGGGGTTATCTCCCAACAAGAAGATGAGTTCTTCAAGATCGGAGACGGAGAAGGTGGTTTCACGACTAAGGGGGAGACTCAAAAGTTGGACGCGGGAACCAACGGGGCGAGAGCCGGATTGGTCTACGGAGACTTGGAAGCCGTTTCGTTCAAGGGAGGGGATGTGCTCGAGGATGATTTCCTCCTCGATGGCGGTGAGTTCGAGGGTTTTGGGCTGGACGAGACGTTGGGATTGGACGGCTGTGGTGGATTGGAGGCGTTCAAAGTTGTATTTTTCGTCCGAGGCGTGTTGGTCGATGATGAAGAGTTCGTCATCGTCGGATGCACGGGGAGTTTCTGGTGAGGAGGAGGGTTGGGAGAAGGCGTCACGGACGGCGAGGATGAAACCTAGGTTGAATTGGCCGACTATGCGCATGTTGGCGAAGTCAGATTTTGAGATTTTGAGTGAGAGTTTTTCTTCTGCGTTGGCAGAGTCGAGCTCTTCGGCTTCGTCAGGGGTAGGTTTGGAGGCTGGTTTGGGGAGGTGAGATTGCCAGTTGCTGACTTGTTGGCGGAGAGAGCCTAAGCTGACTTTGACGTGTTGTTCAAGGCTGAGGACCGAGTCTTTTCTCCTGGACAGGCCTTTCAGCAGCATCTTTGAGCGCCTTTCGTTGTCCTCGGACAGCTCTGGTGCCTTTGCCTCGGCTGCGTCGATCATATCCCGGACTTTCTTGTCTTCTTGGGCCTTCTTCTCCTCTTCGTCGATGTATGCGTCATCATCATCGTTGACCTCCTCAACATCCGACGGCGGGGGCTCTACCGTCTCGGCTAGGCTGTGACCGCCTGGGGAGTCCAAGGCTTCACCCCCTTCGTCGCTCTTAGCTCGAGAAGCCCGAGTGGTCCGCTGAGCAGTTGGGCTTTCGAATGCAACCCCCCCATCATCTTCCACCTCTTCGTGCTCTGCACCGCTATCTTCGTCGGCCTCTTCACGTTGGCTGACAAATAGAGAATCTTCATTCTCGTCATCTTCTTCCTGCTCGTCATCTTCTTCCTGCTCGTCCTCTTCTCCCTGCTCGTCCTCTTCGTGTCCCTCGTCCTCGTCCTCGTCCTCCTCCTCATCCACAGGAAATTCCGCATCCTCCATCGTAATGTCGAGATCCCCCCCACTCCTCTTCTGAGTCGCCGTGGCAGAAAAGAGCTGAGACAGCCGTCCTCCAAACGAGGGTACGGGCATCGACCGAGTGGCCTGTTTGCTGGATGGAGCTGGCCCACTTCGAGCTGGAGAATCTCCCGCCTTCAACCGCTTAGCAGCAGGCGACCCAATGATTCCAGTCACAGTCTCATCACCTATCGTTATTGTTGCAATCTCTTGGGTCGCCCTCTTAGGGAGTCGAATTGGTGAGACATGCTGTGATCTCGGAAGTGGTGGTTGAGATGGGGGTGGAATGGCGAGTATTGGCGTTTCCTGTCGAGGAAGATCGGCCTCTTCGCCAGAGTTTTCTGTAGCCTCAGCAGTTCTTTCTTCCCTCTCATCTCCGCTGTAACCATAGAGGTCCTCCTCAGGGGATGCTGGCGTTTCGGGCGCCGGGTCATCGACTCTACCTGGATCGTTCTCTGCTGCTTTCTCCCCGGAGCCCTCTGTGCTTTTGGGCACCACAAGCGCTGGGCGATTGGACCCTTCCCGAGCATCGGCCTTCCGATCGAGCCACCTCGACATGAGCGATGATGCCTGCGCATTGGCCGCGGCTGATCTTGTAGCAATAGGCCGAATGCCCGATCTCTTGGATACGAGAATGGGAGCCATGTTTACTGTTCCCCCAGGTCTCTTTGCGTCCGGTTCCTCACCAGTGGAGAGCAGGTCTTCAGCTCCGCTGGAAGGAGGCTCCTCTGCTTCATCTGCTCCTTCAGTTGACTGCGTCGAATCCACAGTAGCCCTCTTGTCATTGCTCTGAGCTGATGCCGGCGTCCCGATGCTCGCTCCCGCCCTCTTAAACGGCGTGAGCTTCGCAGCGGGCGTTGCCGCCACAGGAATCGTCACATCCTGTGTCTCGAACAACTCGATCAACGACTCCCTGAGGTTGTCAAGCATCTGACCTTGGTCATGCAGCAGAATAGTCCGCTTATCCGGGCTAACATTCACATCATAAAGATGCGTATCCAGCTGTATGTCGGCGAAAATAAACGGCATCTGCGGAGCATTGTACGACCGATACACCTCGTTGAAGACCTTCGTGAACTGAGGCAATCCACAGGGCCGTCCATTGACATAAAACATCTGCCGATCAGGAGTCTGCCGACCCTCCCCGTGCGATGGTCTCGACACATGCCCCAGTACCCGCACCTCTGTGGCACTCTCCTCGCCCGCGGCACTGCCCTTTTTACCGGGGCCAGCCGTAGGCTTCAACTCCAGCCTCAAGTCCAACGGGGTCAGCGCATTTGCCGTCTTGACACCAAAAACATTGATGATATTCTCACGGGTAGTGGGATTCCCCTTCGTCGAGAACATCACCATCCGCTTCCCCTTGGTCGGCTGCTGCGAGACTGTGAATTTTATCCCTGTCTGCACGCAGGCATACTGGTTCAGCAGGTTGATGACCTTGCCCCATTCCCGCTTGATATTCCTCTCCAACTCGCGACGGCGAACAGGCAGGGCGCGGAAGAGGTCTTCAACGAATACGGTCGTTCCCTTCTGCCCCGAGACCACATTCGTGCCCTTGAGTTTCCCGGACGCCTCGAACTCGAGCCGCTTTGCGCGGGGAGCCTCTTGCTGGGTGCATGTGACGATGGATAAGCGAGACAGGGCTGAAAGCGAGGACAGCGCCTCTCCGCGGAAGCCAAACGTTTGCAATGTCGTCAAGTCATCATAGGATGAAAGCTTGGACGTGTAGTGCTTCAGGGCGAGGGTCTCGTAATTTTGAGGCGAGATGCCGGAGCCATTGTCTTGGACCTCGATGGCATCTAGTCCCTGATTTTTGAAGCGGACCTCTGTCACCTGTTAGTTTGCGGATGCTGTTTTGCTGCAGACTTATTCCTCACCAATGTTGGTTGCCCCCGCGTCGATGCTATTTTCCACGAGCTCTTTCGCTACCGAGCACAAGTCAACAATGACCTGGCCCGACTGGATTTGATGGACCTGGTTCCGTGTCAGCTACTGTGAGCCGTGATAATTTCCAAACCGGTGATCGTTTGAGCTACACACCGTGCTGGAGTCGATAGCCTTGATGGTGACATTTGCGGCCATAGTCCCGGCGACGAGCAAAAAGCATCCTATTGACTCAGCTGGAAATCAAATTGCACACCACATGACTGTTTTGCAAAGCAAATATTGTGAGCCTCAGGCTCGTTGCGATTATTACGTGATGGTGGCTTGCCGATTACACGCGACGCGTCGCAGCGCGCCGATAAGGTAATTGAGCTGAACTACCCCGCCGTCCCCAACCCTACCATCTGTCGAATCGCCCTTTTCGGCAATGACCCGGCAACAGCCCTCAAACCTGCCAGGGGCTTCACATCGGTTTATGGTGTAATACCTAGCCGATAAGCCACGCACACAGCAAGACGGGCGACATGTGGGTGTATTCTACCAAACTTTCAGGCCAATAGGGGTACGCTTAGATGGATCGGTGCTCTCTGTTGGGTACCCGCCGCCCAGCGGAAAGCCCAGCGGAGCCGGGCCTGCCATCGGCGGGTGGCACGGCGCGGCATCGGCGCGGCATGGGGCCTCACAGCACTCTCCGAAAGCGCCAGCGGGCCGGAAAGATCAATAATCACTCAACGTCGACCTCGACCCTCCACTATGTACTCTCCCAACCCTACTCCTCTTCCAGACCGTAATCTGTCTCATCCTCTCCGCCGTAAACCCCAAGCCCCCTTTCTCACCTAGATGCCCGTCCTCAAACAGCACCCTCAGAGAGGTTATCCACGCGTTCCAGCTCTCAACCGGCAAGTCCGCCCCCAGTCGTTCTAACATCCCCTTTGGTCGTCTTCTCATCATCCACAAACACAACGCAACCCAGCACTCTCTCCCCCGCCTCTCCTGACCCCTCACACGCGGCTCCAAAAACCGCGCCATATTCACACACGCCTGGTCTGAACCAACCCTGATATACCTCGTAACCCCCTTCACGAAAGCGCTGTGTTCTGTTCCTGCCGCTTTGAGACATCTCGTGGCCAAGTCCAGATCTGCCCCTCTCAATCTCAATCCCTGCAACGTCTTGCGTAACGCATGTCGGTCCACATCCAACTCGATCCCCCACACCTCGTCCTCAATCACCACCGGTGGCGGCGTCATAGGTTGGCCCTCCCGCCCTGTTATCTCGCTGCCCCCGAGGGACACAGCGAGATAATCCATCTGGGCTTGGCGCTCTGCGGCGCTCTGGGCAGTTTGGATGGCCTTGAAGCGGGCGCGGGTTTCGCCTTCGGACGGGAGTGCGGTGAGCATGCCGATGAAGGCAGGCTTCCACCGATTGATGAGCCAGGTCGAGTTGAGGAGGGCGCGACCGAGGGAGAGGATGGCTAGGCTGAGGGATAGAGAAGGTTGGGAGTGTAAAAGGAGGTGGCAAAAGTGTTTTTGGGCGTCGGAGAGGGCACGCGGTGCGCGGATAGAAATGTCGTTAGCTTCGCCAAAGAGAGTTTGTAAATGGGCGGAAGAGGTAAACAAGGGGAGGATGGAGGTGAAAGCGATTATCCGGTTATAGACGGGGACGGATGGGTGTAGGGAGCGCAGGAAGGAGAGGAGGGTGCCGGGGATTGAGTCGACTCCTGAGGAAAAGGCGGCGGACAGTTGGCGCAAGGGGTGCCAAGTCAACCTGTGAGTGGAGGTAGCGGTGGTAGTTGTGGTCACCGTAAGGTGGATGAAGAGGTTGACTGCGTTGGGCCCGATGCGCACGGCGAGGTCGAGTAGGTCAACGAGTCGGTCGAGGATGTCTTTGTCGTTTTGTGTACCGTGGGAGCGGGCGTCAGGAAAGGCGCCGGAGCTCGAGTGCCGGAGGGTGCTGCGCTGCTGGGGAGTTGTGTCCGGTCCTTCAAGCTCGAAGACAGGGGCGAGCTGGGCTCTTTGCTCTGGGGTCGTACCGTCTTGCCAGGCCTGGATGCGGGAGATGTCGGGACGCCAGGAAGCCCACATGGGGTAGTGGGAAAAGAGATCGGGAAGCAATCTACGGACATCTCGAGGGAGATCAGACCGTTGAGAGAAGTCTTGCAGTCCGCCGACTAGGCTGTGTGCATCGGCCCATCGTTGGGATTTTCGGAGGTGAGTCAACCGGTTCCCAAGCTTTTCGCGCCACTCCGCTCGTCTCAATACCTCGGCGAGGAAGTCAAAGGGCAGCAAGTCCTCGCACTGAGTGTCGGATATGGTGGCCAAGAGCTTCAAGACTGAGGGAAATTCCTTCGTCTTGCCATGATGGAGAATTCGGAGCAGCTGCCGCGCCGCCAACGCCTCGCCATCATGAACCAGAGTCGACTCGGCATTTTGCGCGATGATGATACACTGAAGGTAAACAGAGATCCTCGAAGTGAAGATCCCATCCTTCGCAGCCGTCTTCAGATCGGGCTTGATCCTGTTGCGGAGATGCCAGCGCGCCACTTCCCAGGTGAGCAGGTGAAGGCAGCCGACGATGGCAGCTTCTTCAGCGTAAAACACGCCACGAAAGACCTTGAGCTCATGAATGAGAATCTCATTGCTATCTGTGGAACAGGGTAGGACGGGCTTCCGGCTGAAGAAGGTGGAGGGCGCAGGGTTGAGGATGCGCTCTGCTATAGCTTGGATCTGAGAGAGGGGAAATTCATCGGGGCGGCAGATGACGAAGCTGTTTTTGGCAGCCGTTTGTTCGATTTCTTTGTGCCAGTCGACTTTGCGAGGGAGGATTGGCATTGCAATTGCAATCGGTATAAACTCAAGGCAGAGACATGAGAGCGGTGTGTGTTGAGGAAGGAACTGTGAGAGTGAACTGGGTTTGACGGGCGGGGAGACGAACAGGCCGCGCAGGCTCCAGGGCTGCATGGCCTGAAGGGGGGGAGACCTCGACTGGACACGGGGAGGCCGCCCTAAACCGTGTGACTGGAAGCCTTGTGGCAGACCAATTGGTAAGGAAGGCGCCCCCTACCTGCCTGCCAAAGCTGCCATCAGACCCTCGTCTCTGCTTCTAGGAATACTGGGCCAGGCTGCGGCTGTCAGCGCTCTTTCTCCGACACCCGACACATCCTGTCTCACTCCCTCCATGAAATCTCAAGATCGTGCTAGAAGCGCGTGTTCTCATATTCTGGTATTTGTTTCTATATCCATTATGCCCCTTTTGGCCGACCATCCACTTCTGGCACAGAAACGCTTACTTTTCTTGCTAACAATGGTGGGAACCAAAATTTTCTACTGTGTAGGAGGAATCCCCTGGCCAAGATCCGGCAGCGCATAGTTAAAGTTCACTGGCGATCTCGACGACGCTACATCTGAATCTGTCACAGTTTCCGCATATACCTGTCTCGGGGCACCGGACTGAGATACCAGCGGCTGCAGCGGCCTAGCCCCGTACGCCGCCTGTACGGGGGCGCTCTCCGGGGCATAACGCGGATGGTACCTCTGCTGGCTTGGTTCAGTCTGCGTGATGATGTCCGGAACATCTTGTGGGGACGCTGCGAAGGAATTCCGACTGGACTCGAACCTCCGCCTTTGGGGCTGAGGGGGCTGATAGTCCACCTCGGCAGGCACGATCGTCGTGCCTGAGGAGGCGCCCAGTGTTGTTTGGGAGTCTGCACGCGGTGCGAATTGAAGGCTACCTGTGTACCCTTGCGGCGACGGCCGGGACGAATAGCTTTGTGCAGGATAGGCTTGGGGCTGCGGTGCGTAGCTGTCTGGCGGATACGCATGCGCCGGACCTGGCTCGGGCGAGGGGGTACCCTGAGGTTCGAATCGTCTGCGGTGCAGCTGATCTGGCACTGCGACGTCTGGAACGATGCGTTGCCCGCTGGCGAGCCCTCTTACTGCGTCCGCCCTGGCGCTGAAGCTTGGCGCGTTGGGATCCGCCGGGGCGAAGCGGCGATGTTCAAAGGGCTGTACGGGTGGGTATGCAACCTGTGCTTGAAGCTCTTCGATCGGGGCAATGTTCGGCTGCCACAGCCCCGAAGGGGCCGATGGTACCTCGTGGAGACTGCGGGGAGCGAAGCGGTTTGTATGCATATTGGGCACTGAAGACGGCTTCCTGATGGCCGGATTCGAGCTGCTTCTCAGGCTTTCGTACGCGCTTGAGCTGGGCATGACTGGTGCGGTCTTCCTACCGACCGGGGTGCGCTTGATGCGGTGGTTGTCGCTGAGCAGAGTCTTGGGCTGAGGGGCGAGACCCGAGAACTGACTGCGGAGCTGCTTTAGATAGCTGTTGGCGACTGTGAGCTTCTTCTCCGGTGTTAGGGTGGAGGCGAGTGAGAGCGGGCCGTTTTGCAGGATCGAAGCGAGCTCTCTGCCAGCCTCGTCGAGGATGCTGCTGAATGGCGGCGCCGTGAGCACATGCTTCTGGGTCGCGGCTGAGAGTCTGTTGAGAATCCAGGCACGCACATCCGACTGGACATTGTCTGCGTCCGAGGTGCCCATGTCGAGCTTGGAGAGGAGTTGACAGGCTTGAAGGTACATGAAGAGGAGGTAGAGGGACGTCAACAGGCCGTATGCGATGTCGTACGAGATTTGAGCGTCATGCTGGAGTAGTGAGCCGTTTCGGGCCAGAGAGACGAGGATGCACTCCATCAGTGAGCGTGAAAAGAGTAAGATGGTGGCCAGGACGAGGTAAACTCGAGTCTAACAGGCGAGGCAGGCGGGTAAGCAAATCTCCTCTGCTCCGGACATTACAGCAGAAAACTCACCTTTGCCCAGGACCCCTCCCTTGCCCTAGCGCGGAAAAAGATGGTCGCAACGGTTGCAAAGACAGTCAAGAGGCCAAAGACGGTAAAAAAGGCCGTCATAGCCAGCTCGAAGTTATTGCGCTTCGTCGCAACATCGGCAATGATGTTGAGGCTCAGAAACTGCAGCCACACAACGGCCGTCGCAACCTCCAACACGAAGTAAAAAAACGAAACAAGCCCGACGACAAAAATGGCAATCTTTGCAGCGAGCCACCACAAGCCCTGCGACCTCTCGTGTACGAAACGCCGCTCCAGCTCATTCCAGACGATCTTGTAGGTCCCCCACAGGAACCAGATGGCCGAGATGACCTGGGCAATTTGCAAGATCGGGACAAGGAGAATATAGCCATATGGGAGGGCACGCTGTTCGAAGTGAAGCCATCGATCGGCGGCTGTCACAGTGTACCAGCTGCGAGTCTGTCAGATACCTGACTCACTACTAATCATTCTGTGATATAGGTAGTCAACTTACACAGTAAGCAGGATGGCCGAACCCCTGATGCTCTTGAACTCGGCCAAAACTGGAGTCTTGCCCGAGAGTTTGCGATGGAACAAAAAGACGAAGATGGCGCAACAGAAGGCCCATATCGTTACAAAAACCGAAGCCTTGATGTCTGATTTGGGCAATGGCTGCTCTGGTAGCGTCCAGATTGTCAGCGTCGAGCCCATGGTGAGTTCCTCTTCGAGAGCATCACAACGCAGAAAAGCGGAAGGGAAGCCGTGCTCGACCTAAGAAGAGGGCGAGAAATAATTCAACACCAGCCAGAACAACCCCAAGCATGTGAGTTAGCAGGGGACGCTGAAGCCGCCGACCTAACTCCCACCTTAGCTATCCCACCTATCTAAAGTCGCAACATCTCGGCTGAAGCCAACGCCGCCGTGCCTCTGGCTCACCATCCAGCCAGTCTGCCTCACGACAACCGATCAGCAGACAATTGCGGGCTGCCTCTCCACCAGTTTGCCTTTTCGCGCTTTGTGAATCAGGCTGTACGCCGCCGCTGTGATAACGCCTGCTGGCTTTGCATTCGACCTGCAACAAGGAGCCAATCGTCCCCGGCCGCCGAAGCCAGCGAGGGGTTGTTTCTCTTCACTCGTACCGGCCAAGTACCGCAGCGTACCTAGTCCCCTCAGTTCATATGATTCAGCCTCCGTCACTACCTAAGCGAGGCGAACAGAGGTTCGAGGCCCTAAGACGTGTGCAACAGCCCCCTGGCTGTGCTGGCTGTGCTGGCTGTGGGCGTTCGCGGCGTGGTTCGCGGTCACCAAATTTTGGTATTTTCATTTGTCGGAAGCAGCGGTAGTTATCTACCACCTATCATGTGTATTCAGGCAACGTAAACAGGATGCACGTGGATGCTCCTTTCGAGGGATTTTTGCCTGGTGTAGGTAGGTAGGTCAGTGCTTTTCCGGAGCCTTGCGTTGACTTAGGCACTGGTATTACACCACATTTGGGAATCCGGCTCCCCCCACTGCCTGCCCCGGACATGTGTGCGAGCTGGACAATTAACTTCTAGCTCGGAGCACTTGATCTGGCGTGATGGCCATTTTCCAACTCAGAGGTTTGCATAATCGCTGGAAGCTCTAGAGGTGGTCAATCTAGAGGACCCGCAGCGCAGGGGCAGTTACAGGGTACGCTGCACTACGAAGGCTTGGTAGAATCTTGGAATTACACACCACCAATTGACACAAGTAAATCCGCTTCGATACCCAAATGTATAGCTCCAAGAGCTCAGCTGTGGGTAGCTCCTCCAGCATTCAACCCCCCCCCCCCCCGGAGCACATCTTGAACCATATCCCAGACTTCATCCAAACCCTCAATCACTCACTCCGCGTCACCTACCTCCGCAACGGCACAAACTCCCCCTTGACCACCACCTTCTTCTTATCCAAATCCCCCCTACCATCCCCAACCCTGCTCAAACACGGATGCACCATCAAATCCACCATGACTCCCGTTCCTGTCGCTCCCATCTCTTCCGTCTTCCACTCCTCGTGCGTAGTATACTCCCTATAGTGACAAGTCTCCAGCCACACCCTCGCCCGCTGCGTGCCCATTTCAAGTGCGAGAATCCCAACCTTGTGCGTGACATCAAACACCTGCTGCAAACATGCTGGGTTCAGCTGGCCGTTGACGATGTGGTAGAGCGTGTCGTAGAGCTCGCGGCTGACGACGTCAACGTTCTTGTGGAAGATGGCTGCGTAGACCGTCTTGCTGGTGATGGCGGCTTCGGAGCGGACAGAGGAGAGGATCTTTTCCATGTAGGAGGCGCGGTAGGAGTTGACGTCTTTTTCGTTGGGCATGGCAACCGTTGGGTCAATGTCATCTGGGGGAGGGGTTAGGATCAATTTGCGAGGGGGTTTCAAGTTCTATAGGTAGGGGAAACATACCAGTTAGAACCAGCCGTGCGGTGGCTTGATACATGCGTTGCAGCTCGTTGTATCCGTCTCCTTTGTGCCCCAAGGCGCCGAAGCCAAACGGCAAACTGAAAAATCCCCTCAGGAGAATCTGCCAGCAGAGGTGACGGACGAAGCGCGGCCAAATCCAGTTTCTTTGCCCGGCGTTTCTGTCGAGGCAACCTGTTGGATCAAGCGCCGGGTCGAAGTCGATGGCATGCGGGAGGCGGATCTGGCTGGCGAGTCGGTTGATGTCCTGCACTATCGCCTGGAAAGACTTGACAAATATTGAGTCGTCGATCGGGACGTAACTGTCCTTGCTGTACGAGGCAATCTGCTGCCTCTGCTTCCCGATTGTCGCGCGGTCCTCCCTTTGAGCGCGGTCGATTTGGGTTTGGATGCTTCCCTCAACCTTGGCCAACATCTGCTGGTAGTGGCTCTCCATGGCCGTCATCTGGTCTTCCATCGACTTCAACTCCCCCGTGTGTTTCTCAATCAGCAGCGCCATCTGGTGGTCCCTTTGTTCCAACTCCCGTGCTTGCTGTTGTTGTTGCGTCGTCAACTTGTCTCCAACCTTCCGGACAGCTTCACTCCAGTGTTGATCTCTCTCTTCCAACTCTCGTGCTTGCTGTTGTTCCTGCGTCGTCAACTTGTCTCTAAGCTTCCTGGTAGCTTCGCTCCAGTGTTGATCCTTCTCTTTCCACTCTCGTGCATGCTGTTGCCTTTCAGCAGCCAGCTGCTCCTCGTGTTTCCTCCTCGTCGCCTTCATCTCGCCTGCGTGGCTTGCCTCGGTCCCGGAAAGCCTGCTGTTTAGTGCTTGGAGCTGGCTGCGCAGATCGTCAATCTCCTGGACATTCGTCTCATTGGTCTGGTGTAGTGATTTCAGCTCGCGCTCCGCTTTCCGGTGTGCCTCTTCGGCATGTTTCCACCTTGCATCGGCGCTGGCATGATGGTTCCTCGACGCTTCGAGCTCGTTTATGAGCTGGTTGATCCTATCCTCTTTTCTCTTGTTTTCTTTGGCCCAATAATGCGCCTGGCCTTTTACCGTTTGGAAGTTCTCCTTGGTTCGTTCAAGCTCCTGCTGAAGCTCTTGCCGCTCCGTGCTAAAGGATCGCAGAGCCTCCTGGTTTTGTGCTCTAACTTCTTCCAGCTCCTTTCTGAAATGATCTCGCTCCCTATCACACCAGCTGGTCAGGTTGCTGAGTACGTCATGTACTGGATCCAGGGGAACATTCTGGCGCTCGAGATATGCCTTGGCCCGGGACTCCAAGTCCGTTTGTTTCTGCTGGCTCGGTAATCCCATGGATGCAGGGAAAGGGGAAGAGGAGGCATAACCGCTAAAATTTGGAGGCGGTTGCTCAAGTTCTTCTCCTGCTAGTCCGTAGTTGAGAGGGGCCGATGGCAGGCCTTGAGGAAGCGGTCTCTGGGCCAGCGGCTCCTGGGGTGGTGGCTTTTGGGGTGGTGATGGCACCGAGATTGGGGATGGCTCCCGTCTTAAAAAATCGCGCCTACGCTTCCGCCGTCTCGGGGGGGGCACTTGCGGGGTCGGAGGAGGTTGGCCGCCGGTAGGGGCGACAGCGCCGGGTATCGCGCCAGCACTAAACGGGGGAGCAGCTGGCAAGCCTTCACTTTGTTTCCGAGCTTGAGAGCTGGTGAAGGCAAACCTCGCGGCAGTGGTTTGCATGTCTTTTGGCCTTTGAGCGCCTGTATCCGCAAGCTCGTATGTCCCTGCGTGATGGGGGACAGGCCTTGAACGTTCCATGACGGGGTGGGTGGGTGCAGAGGTTCCTGTGAGTTCGCCTTGTAATACCATGACATCCCGGGTATCTGAAAACCTTTGTCGATATCTCTCAGACAGTTGAGGCTGGAATTGCGGCGAATTGATGTGGTTTGGAGGTATGCCATTCGTTGGAACCATGTGTGTCGTGTGTTGCTGCTCGTGTTGGTTATGCTGCGAAGGGAATGTTACGCTGAAGTTGTCGCCGTGGCCTTGAAGTGGCGGCAGTGTAGGTCCATGTGCGCCAGGGCCGTGATGCGTCTGACGCTCCGTTTCTTGGTTGGATTGAGAGGTTGACGCAGTTGCGAGATCGTCATCTATCTCACCGGCCTGGGCCATGTTGCTTGGCTGCTGCCCGGGACGCGACGGTACATTGTCGACCTTCTTCCCACCCCGACTGAACGGCTTCTTGATGCCTTTCAGCAATTTGGCGCCCTTACCTCGGGATTCATGGCCCGGTACCACTGCTTCTGTTTGTGCCTGCGACCCCCTAGTTGACGGACCGATGGGTGGAAGACCTGATGGGGGATGATGTTGGTCGTTTGCATCATTGCTGGCGTTTTGATCTATTCCCAACACTGTTCGTGCCTTCCCGCCGATTCCAAAGGCCATTGTATGGTATTTCAGCTTGCTTCTGGAGCCCAGGCGGTCAATGCAAGGCAAGCGACAGACGTAGCGTTGGCATCAAAGAGTCCTCTCGAGAAATTATGGAAAAGACGATTTCCGAGAATGCTCGACTGGAATCCATTGACGAGAAAATGAGATGTTGGACCTGCAGCCTGGTCTAGAGGGGAGGGGGATTTTCAGGGCGCAGCCTCAACTCCCCTCCCCCCCCCTTGGGCTATTCGCACATTACCTCTATGTCCACCCCCCAGACAGTGTCGGGCACACCAAGCTACCGAAGATCCCAACAGCGCTCAAATATGACCATCCCCGCCCCATACTATTCATCGAAAACACACTCTCCGTACGAGGCCATCCATACGACTCGCAACTCTCCAGATGGCCGCCCCTGAGGGATCCGTCAGCGCCATGTCCGAGTCCCTGGGTGACTCGCACACGCAACATTTCGACAACGTCTCTAGCGACACTTATCCCCGATATGTGATCTGCATCGACTACGGCACCACCTACACTGGTAAGCAAAATATTCCGATATTATACCCAACTGGTGTCTCTCGGCTGATGACTGGACTTTTGTCACGGCAGGAGCGGCGTGGATCCTCGCTCAGGGCCCGAATTCCAAATTCTCCGATATCAGAGTCGTACGGGACTGGGTTGGCGGCATCGGGGCCAAAGTGCCGTCCGTCCTCACATACTCGTCGAGTTCCAGCCAAAAATGGGGCTACGACGTCGGCAACAGCGCCTATGTCATCCGGTGGACCAAGCTGAAGCTCGAGGTTCCCACGCGCCTCGATGCGCTCAAGTCGATGAAGCACACCCTCCAAGAGGCTGACATGCTCGACTTTGGCCCGGGCAAACCGCAATCGGACATTCCACGGCACCTGATCCGGACCTCTGCGGACATCGTCAACGACTACCTCAAGGAGGTGCTTCACCAAGTGCGCCTGGACATTGAGAACGTGCGCGACAGCAGGTCTCTGGAGCAGTTCCCCGTGGACGTGGTGATCACGCACCCCGCCGTTTGGGACGAGCGAGGCAAAAACCTCACCTTCCGCGCCGCCACCTCGGCGCTCAAAGCCGCCTTCCAGAACATCAAGGTCCGCCCAGGCTATCTCCGCCTCGCCTCCGAGCCGGAAGCATGTGCGCAGTACACGTTGCAAGCGGCTAGAGCCCAGAACACTGTCAGCGAGCACCAGCTTCGAGTCGGCGAGTGCTTCATCGTCGTCGACGCTGGCGGCGGAACCGTCGACCTGGTATCATACCGCATCGACCAACTCTCGCCGTTCAAGATCACCAAAGTGACGGCAGTGTCAGGCGGGCCTTACGGAGCGACCAAGATTGACAACTGCTTCCTGCAGGAATTCCTCCCTCAGCGCCTCAGCCCCGGGGCCTACAGGAAGCTCCTGAATATAGGAGGAGCCAGAGAGCGGTACGGACGAGCGAACCACACCGTCCTCAAGCGCGGGGAGCAGATGATGCTGGATCGATTCGAGGTCGTCAAGCGGGAGTTCAAGGGCCGCGCAGCTGCAGGGCAAGCGGGGGGGAGTTACATTCTAGATTTGCCTCCGGACATCGGCCAAGTCGACGACCCATCCAGAGGCATCCAAGGCGGCCAGCTCTTCATCACCAGCTCGGACATGGAAGTCATGTTCCAGGACTGCATCAACGGTATCAAACAGCTGATTGAACAGCAGCTGGTGCAGGTAGATCGCAAACGGCTGACTGTCCGGTCCATCTTCCTCTCGGGCGGCTTTTCCCACAGCGAATACCTCAAGAAGTGCGTCAACGACCTCGCCAGTTCATGGCGCTTCGAGCTGCTGCGGGGCGATGAGTGCTGGACGGCTGTAGCGCGCGGCGGCGTCTTGCTGGGCCTTGGTCTGAACTGCAGGGTTCCTCCTCCGGTTGTTCAGCTGCCATACAACCTAGGTCTTGTCATTTCCAAGCGGTTCGCCCTGTACGACCACGGGCCGCAGCAGAGATACAAAGACTCGCTTGACGGAGAGGAGCGCGCCTGCGACCACATCGAGTGGTTTGCCTTCAAGGGGGACCTCATCAAGCACAATGAGCCAACAGAGAGGACGATCAAACTTGTCAGGAAGCTCGCCCCCTCGAGCAGCCGAGCAGGCAGGGTCACCATCATCGTATCCGCTGCTGACGACGACCCGCGCTATTTCAGCCCGAATCTTGACAGTGAGTTCAGATCCCGAGGCCTCACCAAGGCAAGGCTCTGTCGGTCAGGGTATCCCAATGCTAACCGCCTCTCCAGTTTCACGCCGGGAGGTGTCGATAGACTTCCACCTGGGCACAATTCCACCGCACGTGCATCAGCAAGTGGCGCAGACCGTGACAAACCCGCGGACCCGCAAGACGTACGAGCTGATCCAGTTGCAGCTGGACGTGTCCATTAGTCAAGAACGGGTGGATATCGGGTTGATGTGCGGTAAAACCACCGACATGATGGGGCGGACAGGTGCGGGTGGTTTTCCGTTGGGGAGCTGCGATCCCATCACTTTTGCCTGATTTGTTGCGGTGGGAGCCTTGCGAAAGGCTGTAGGCTGTAGCAGCAGCAGCAGCAGCAACACCAGCAGCTCAGGTTTTCCATCATTAGCGCAAGCCAAGGCGGTATGGGGCACAAGTACCGTTTTGTTCACCCACCAGGGGTTGTAAAGTATCTTTTCGCAGCCTTGTCTCGACCGTCCGATTTAGAACGGCTGAGCCACCCACCACGTTGGCAATGTCGCCAGCTCCGCAGGATACCCCGCGTTTTCTGCATCTTGCCTAGGTACCTAGGCGTTGCACATACCCACGAGGCAGTATCAGAGGTAGGCAGAAAGAGCCTCCTCCCTACCGCCAGTTCCTAATACTTCCCACTTCCCACATCTCACCTCGTTTTGAAGTCCTGTCAACCACCCTGCCAGCCAGCGCACCCCCCTTTCTGGCCATCAACCACCCCCTTTTGCCACCTCACCTCCTCCCTCCCCTTCTCAGCCCCCAAAATGAACTCCTGGAAAGACCTCAACTACTACACCACCGACCCCATAAAATGGGTCCACCTCCTAAATCTCAGCACCTCCGACTGGAACATCGGCCCCCTCCCGCCCAACGTCTTCGCCATCCCCGGCCCGCTTGACTCCAGCTATACTTTCCCTCCCGGGGCACTGATCATCGAGAACGCATCCCAGGCCAGCTTCGGCTCGCGAGACATTGAAAAGGTCATATTTGGCGCGACGTCTGGGCTCGTGATATTATGGGCATTCTGCTGGGTGGTGTGGAATTGGCGGAACGGGACCTTGCTGAGACCAAAGGGAAGCACTCTCCCTGCCGAAGGGGAAGAAGAAGATGCGGAGGGCGTAGAACTTAACGGGGGCCTGCGGACGGGTCCTTCGGCTGTGGACGGTAGCAACGGGCTGGAGCTCGGCCACGGCGCCGCAGGAAGCGGCTTCATCCCCGCCAGCAAGTTCGAAGCCGAACTAGACGTATACTATGACGACATCCGCACCGAGCTGGAGCTCTACGAGAAGAACTTGCGCACCGATGGGGTAGAGGCCGAGGATGTAGAAGGCGGGACGGAGCTGCTGCGCAGGTTTTATGATGCGCAGCTGGGGATATATGCGATGCAACACACGGCGGAAGTGCCGCAGGCGGAGAGGGAGTACATGGCGGAGCAAGGGGAGGCGATGCTGGGAGATTTTAGGAGGTTGGTGGTGAGTTGGAGCGGGAAGCAGAATGTCGTGGGGTGGAGTCCGGAGGAGTTGGAGGAGTTGAAGCAGTTTGGGGTGTTGTTAAAGAGTATTCCGGAGAACATGTATAGATAGATGTTTTGGTGCTAGGTAATTTAATGTATAACGAAATGGAGAGGGTATCTTGTGAGTTCCGTTGAAATGATGAGTCCACATTCTACATTCAACTTTGTTTGGTGGAGGTACTTTACCTCTGTTGTGTGGTTGAGGCAGGACGGCAAAACATCGGGAGCTTTTCCAGTAATGTCGTGGTGCAACCCCCACCATCGCTTGCCCCACCGTTCCTCCACCCTGGAAACTGCGCGCGTGGACGCCCACGAGCTTACTTGTGCCATGCCTCGGGACGAAATTTCATGACGAAATTTCATAGAATCTGGAACGCCTTGCCTTGCCTTGCCTCGCCTCTTGCGGCGCGTGAGCACGAACTCTGCGGGCCTGATTCAAGAAGCGCCGGAGCGAGGGGCCAGCGACCCACGTGGATCTCAAACCTTCCCCTTGTTACACTCAGTTCTCCCAGCCCCCCACGCTCTGCGCCGTGGTTTTCAGCAGGTGCTGTCTGACTCGCAAGCCTCATGCCTGTGTCACCAAAGCTAATGGACACAGGGCGATGAGCACGGAGTAAACCATCGTGTTGTGCTTCTCGTGAACCCTCGGCTCAGCTTGCGCTATTTCGTGCATCTTCGCGAAAACGGGCACCTCTGACGCCCGGGTGATGTTGTTGATCCAGGTCCTTTCGCCCCGAAGATCCCGAAATCTCCGGGAACCGGCAGAATGATCGCGGCGGCAGCGGGTGAGGCCTGAAACGACGTGCAGCCGTCCTGTTATGACGTTATTAGTGGCCCGTGGGGACACAAACGGCCAACGGGCGGGAATGGGTCCTGGCACGTTGGGACGCAAACCCGCTCGAACCCTCCAAGGAGGACATTACGGCTTTTCTTATCTTCTGCGGTTGTCATCATAGGTTATGTCATCACGTTCAGTTGTCCGCTATCCGACAACGTCGTCAAAGCTTGGTGGAAGTAGAAAGACAATGCGCCGCCATCACAAAAAGACGATAGATCGCATGCCCAGCATGTGCTGACGACGGCTTGAACCCGAATCTAGCAGGTAGCAGCTGCATCCTTTGCATGATAGGCGCACAGCGGCCCCGATGGAGTGGCATACTTGGTTGTGCTCTAACCGCACTACTGCAGTCCGAACTTCAGCTGCCAGAGCTGCGTATTTTGCCTCTGCAAAAAAGCTGGCAGAAGCATCGGCGATCGCGGCTGGCTGGCTCAATATGTCGCCAGATAACGACGTCGCGGAAATCCGGTTATGTAGCACCGCGCGCAAAGGCGGGAGCCGCACCTTATCGTCTTCTGTATCCAGGGTGATCTGTGTTCCACAATGATGGCTCGGATGACTGGGGAATTCGTAATCCGAGCCCATTGCCATAGTCGTGATATACTATTTCTTGTAAGTATTGGCAGCCGCATCACGGCAATCCTGTTGTTCGTGAACACAGAGGAATGCATCCCGGACGTTGCGATGGCCCGCAGCAGCCAAGCACGCAAGCCCCTAAGTTTGAACCCTTGAAGCTTGGTATTGAGTTGGGCAAGCGTAACGAACTTCATTGCAGCGGGTGTTCCTCTTCGTGCTCCAACCGTTCGTCTAAGCTGCAGCCAACAAGGCGTTATAGATTAGCAGTAGGCGTAGTGGTGTTCTGGTCCGTAGGTATCGGGAACGGTTAATATCATGACCCACAAACATCATGCTTGCCTCCTGGAAAAATCTCGGACGGCTCGTTGGTGTGCAATATCCAGCGTGGTACGACCCATCCGATAATCGCCCGCAGCGGTACGGGATGAGGTGCGCATATCTATAACTCCTGCCGCTCTCAAACATTGGATGAAGCTGTGTGCTGTGGCGTTCCCTCTCTTCTTCCTGACAGGTCGTTCGTTTGCTGGGCCTTGCCCGCCTCGTCGTTCGCTACTTGCGCAGCCCGGAATCCCATTTGGAACTTGAAACATTCGTTGAACCCTGTGCCCGAGCCCTGCAGTGCCGTCACGGCTGTCGTGCCACCGAAATCTGCCTCCCGGCTCAGCTCCCTTGGGTACTGTCGCCTGGCAGCTACGCAGGCCAACAGCTCGAAACCCGGGATCTCGCGCTGTCAACTTTCCCGAGCTGTGGGTGCGTTGCGCACTGTTGGAGGCTCCAGCGTTTCCAGAACGACAGGCGACTTTCTCCGCTTGCAACGCAAGCACGGGCCCTTTGGCTCAGTGGCTTTCGGTTCCGATGTGGTGAACCCACCTCAAAATCAATCTTGGAGACCCACTTCGATACTAGCGTGGACGCTTGTTTCCAAGCTAAAGCACGGCCGATAATAATTACAGGCGCGCTGCAAGTGGGTGGGCAACCTGTGGAATTGGGGGTGGCAGCTGTTAGTGGCCGCCGCCGTGGTAGGTTGTTTGTCCGATCCTGCCGCGCCGCACCTGCGACCTCTCCCACCAATGTCCGCCAGCAGCCATCACGACAACTGCTTTTTTCTTGACAGCGATTGCCCACGCGTGGGAATGCTTGGGGTCCCAGCCTTGCTTCCGTGAACGGAAAAAGGACAGCCACGGGGAGCGACTGGGAAGGAAAACCTAAAAACGCAGGCGACAAAAAAAAAGCTCAAGCCGCAATCGGGAAAAACGTCGTCGGTCCATGCCTGGCATTCCAACCGCCCCTCGAACTTCCCTCGCTTGTGGCCAATCCCGGATCCGAAACCTGAGCGAGCACAACACCTTGTGCCACCGTCCCGTGGCAAAAGTCTTGCAACACCTCCCCTGGAATGAGGAGGCGCTCGTCAGGGTCCTCAGAAGACGGTGATCATTCTCCTGTCGAGGCTCCTTATGTCAATCCGCCCCCCAGCCGGCCTGCGATAGATCTCTGGTCGTCGGCGCCGAACCAGCCGCAAACGAAACTCGACCGTCGCCGCAGCGCCGACAAACGACCAACACCCGCGCGGAATCGGCGCTCCAGCAACGTCAATTGGAAACCCTCGGATATTCGCGATGGGTCGATAAAAACCCTCGGTTCCGCCGCGCATTCGACAGCATCGCCGCCTCTCCTACCCGCGAATGGGGGCCAGGCCAAGGAGATGGAGAAAGCACAGGAGTCCAGATTCGCAGGGCGACGCCCGAGGTTGCGAAGTCCATGGGCGATCACTTTCACCACTCTTATCGCAACTATCCTCGGCATCGGGTTCTTGATCGCCGTCCTCCACTCTTCTGTCACGCGACAGCTGGATCCCAAAGGCTGCCGCATGTCGTACATGCGACCTGGGTATGCGAGGCTCGACGACTTCGACACCGAGCACACTCGATTCGCGAGCAAATACTCGCTGTACCTCTATCGGGAGCAGGGCATTGATCATGGCACAAAGGTACCTTCCTGTTGCAAAGTCGCTTTCGCGCGCTTTTTTGCTGATCAGCTGTGTCTACGCAGGTCAAGGGCGTCCCGATTCTCTTCATCCCTGGCAATGCTGGGAGCTACAAACAAGTGCGCCCTATCGCCGCCGAGGCGGCCAATTACTTCCACGATGTGTTGCAACATAACGAGCAAGCCATGAAGGCGGGTGCTCAGAGTCTAGACTTCTTCACAGTCGATTTTAATGAGGACATCACGGCTTTCCATGGCCAAACCATGCTCGACCAGGCTGAATACCTCAACGAGGCGATCCGATACATCCTCTCCCTCTACCTCGACCCCCGTGTATCCGATCGAGATCCCGATCTACCGGACCCGACGTCCGTCATCATACTAGGCCACTCGATGGGTGGCATTGTCGCGCGGACTATGCTCATCATGCCCAACTATCAGTCGAATTCGATCAATACGATTATCACCATGTCGGCTCCCCATGCGCGCCCGCCAGTGTCATTTGATGGACAAATTGTCAAGACTTACCAAGATATCAACAACTACTGGAGACGTGCATATTCGCAGCAATGGGCGAACAACAACCCTCTGTGGCATGTCACGCTTGTCTCTATCGCAGGGGGAGGCCTTGATACCGTTGTCCCGTCAGATTATGCGAGCGTTGAATCTCTCGTCCCCGATACCCATGGATTCACAGCTTTCACTACGACCGTTCCCAACGTGTGGACGAGTATGGACCACCAAGCGATTCTCTGGTGTGACCAGTTCCGCAAGGTGCTTTCGCGTGCTATCTACGATGTTGTGGATGTTAACAGGGCAACGCAGACGAAGCCGAGGGCGGAGCGTATGCGGGTGTTCAAGAGATGGTTTCTAACTGGCATGGAAGCCGTGGCGGAGAAGACCGTGCCCCTCAAGGACCCGACCACTCTCCTCACACTCGAGGATAACTCCAACTCTATTATCGCGCAAGGCGAGCGCTTAGTCTTGCGAAAGCTTGGGACGAATGGCGCCATACGCGCCCACCTGCTTCCCATTCCCCCGCCGGGATCGCCCAACATCAAGCAGTTCACGCTTCTGGCTGATCAGAAGCTGGACAGCCCTGGGGAGAACGGGAAGCTCGAGGTCCTGTTTTGCAGCGTATTCCCCCTGCAAGCCGGCCAGGCCAGTACTGTCTTTGCAAGCCATATGGACCTCTCTGCAGAAGCTACTGGGTCCACGAGGTTGGCCTGCAAAAATGCTGCCTCTGATGTCATTACTCTGCCCGCATCTAGCCGTTCAACGCGCCATCCATTCTTCTCCGAGGGAGAACGAGAGGTACCACCATTCTCCTACCTTCAGTATGCGTTGGACGACATCTCGGAGCATCAGTTCGTCGCTGTTGTCGAAAAGGCCACCGCGCCGACGTCTGGTTGGGTGATTGCTGAGTTCAGCGACCACTCTCAGTCTC
Source organism: Immersiella caudata (assembly GCA_030512335.1). Lineage (NCBI taxonomy): Eukaryota > Fungi > Ascomycota > Sordariomycetes > Sordariales > Lasiosphaeriaceae > Immersiella > Immersiella caudata. The sequence goes on along the minus strand of JAULSU010000002.1, from coordinate 5,791,281 downwards.
ATCGAACGAGGCATATCAGCTTACGCCGCCTGCTCTCGTTTGGCATGAGACTTCGGCTCCCCGCAGCAAGACCAATGATGTGCGAGATCAAGGTTCCTTCACTGCAATCAAGCTTACTCGCATACAACTTGGAAATCGGCAGCCAGTCGTGCGGCGACGATACCGAACTCTTCACACCCCTGGTGAGGCAATACCTGAATGAGCCGTATGAGTCCAAATTCTTCGTCAACGCCAGGCAGGTCACGGTCAGTCTCCATGGAGTTGCTCCATACGTGCCTCCGCCGCTTACACGGCGATCCTCCGAGGATGGCCTCAGCTTTCAATTTTGGACGGACCCTACCTGCGACTCCAATGTCAACGTCAAGCTGACCATTGACGTCATGGGTAGCTTGGGAAAGCTGTACATGCGTTACCGCACTGTCTTTGCAGCGTTCCCCTTGCTGATCGTCGCAATGGTACTACGGAAACAGTTTCGCATTTACGACACCTCAGGGGTTTTTGTCTCCTTCTCCGAAAGCCTAGACTTGTGTCTGAGACAGTCGATACCTCTCATGCTGGCGTCCCTCACTCTCTTGTCTCTGTCGACGGGTAACCCAGCCCCGGCAGGCAACGCCAGCTTCTGGCATTGGCACAACAGCACTTCCACCGTGATCGACTTCCACCAAAACGACTTGCTGATTGGAACCCAGGACCCGTTTTTCTGGTTCCTTATTCCCCTGATCGGACTTATCTGCATCGGAGTTTGTGTAGTTTTAAACTACATCACTCTCGCTCTCACATGGTTGCTTGGCATGGCCTTCACCTTGCTGAGCTTCCGTCCTGGCTGGACCCGCAACGACGACCGAAGGAGGACAGGGCCTTCCGCGGCATTTTTGTCATCGTCTCCCCGAAGACGGATGATCACAACCGTTATCCTACTCTTCTTGGTGTCGACCTTCATCCCATACCAGTTCGCGTACCTGGTGGCCTGCTTGGTACAGTTGACGACAACTGTGCGCGCCCAGCGCATCGCCTCCGAGTTGCGTTCCAGCGCCAATTCCAACTTTTACAACTACGTCCACTCGCTTCTGGTCTTGATGCTGTGGATCCTTCCCATTAACATGCCGACGCTCGTCGTCTGGGTTCACAATCTAGCGGTTCAATGGCTTACACCGTTCTCGTCGCATCACAATGTTCTCTCCATCATGCCATTTATCGTCCTGGTGGAGACCTTGACGACAGGAAAGATGATCCCTCGGGTGAGCAGCCGCTTCCGGCATTTTACCAGTATTCTGCTCTTCGGTATTTCCATATACGCTGCCGTGTATGGCGTATCTTACGCATACATGTTGCACTATCTGGTAAACCTAGTCGCGGCTTGGCTAGTGATCGTCCACGCAACCTCGGACTCCTGGCCATTTTCAGGATTCAGCTCCCTCTACTTGTACGATGGCAATGTCGACGACCGGAAGCGAGGAAAAGAACCATAGCGCCTTGGGCCTTGAAGGATGAAGCGCCAAGCGATTTTCGGCTGGTTGTGACCCGATACTGCATTTCGGAGTGCTATGGCGACACATATCTACCAAGTTTCGAGCAGACATCGAGTTAGAGTTATATTTTGATACCCCTCCACGTTTCCGTCACGCATCTTTGGACCCGTCGCCGCTCGCCGATGTACATATCTCGGGTTGGGCAATCTTCGCAACCTCGGCACACAGCCGGTGGCCCCAGCAAACCAGCACAGTGGTGGATCCACACTACCACTTGCTTGTCGGACACGGTTCCAACCCCTCCTACCCCTGATGAGCCGATCTTTCTCGCGTATAATCGCGAAGATGCTCTTGGAGCTGCACGGACGGTGTCTCTGCTTTTCCCGTTTCTTGACCATATTCTGTCTTGCCTGCATTTGCATTGCCGGGGTCTGTATATTTTCAGCGTTTCTCTTATTTCACTACTTGTGTCAGTTGTGCGAGGGTATTGGGTCACCGCTGAGCTGTCGTGATATTCGCGTCTTACTCGGACGGGCCGTCTGGTATACTTCCTAGCATACGCTCTCACTGTTTGGTCCGAGGGATCACGGCTGTTGGTTGGTTGGATATCGGTGGGAGGGAGTCTGGCTTGTTTCGGGTCATCCCATCTTCGTCTCTCACTCAGGTTCAGGGTTTTCTTGGCTGGAAGGAAGATGTTGCGAACCAATCCGTTAATGTCTATATGTTTTCTCATGTCGAGTTGGCCGCTTCACTTGTCAGGAGGTTAGCGGCGCAGGTCTCTGGCCTGGGGTGAGGGCTGCAACTTGGGCATGTTGAGAGTCCCGATTAGACGATAGAGCCGTGGAGAAAGTGCAAGGGGTTGGCATGGTACGGGCTAAGGTAGCTAGCCACGAGAAGGGCTTAATTGTCGGCAAGAGATGAACCTCTTTGCACTGGTCACTGGTCTGGTCTGTTTGTATAGACGCCGCTCATGAAGGCAAGGCGTGTAAATAGAATGCTGCTGGGGAAAGCTTGTATCTTTAGGGAGGTGTTACCAATATCCAGTGGATGGCAGAAGAAATTCATGAAGTTCACAAATTCAAGACTACAATGGATGAAAGCTATGGGAAAGTTTGTTGGGCAACTCGATGTAAGGGTATTTCGTGCAGGGGTGTGTAAACGTGAAAAAGGTAGACAAAGCGCAAAAGAGGCTATATAGGTATTCCTGACATCATTACCGCGTCCCGTCATCCAGTCCAACACCCGTATCCCGATCCTTCTCCCACCTCGGTTGGTAAGGAGGCATGCAAAGTAGTAGTATATACATGTAAAAACAGACAATCCCATTCACAAACAGTTTTCCTTGGTTGGAAAGAGGTAGCGAGGTTGCTAACTCGCAAAATCGATGGTTGCGGTTCGGAATATTCGGAGTTACTCGTTCAATGCCTTCATCAGACGCGCATAAAACTTGGCCGCCTGTGGTCGCGGGAATGTGATCTCTTCGATGAGGTATTCGGGAAGTATCTCGATGAGTGCGCGGTCTCGGTTCGGGTCGAGCTGTGGCATGTAGAGAACCTGTGTGTCTTCGAAGTTCTCTGCACCGTCGACATCGATTGCTAGTTTGAAGTGGAGCGCTGAAAGTTTGTTAGTTTGGATGCGATAGGGTAAAGGTACAGGGGTACGCACTTCCGTTGCGGCCGGTTTGGATGCAGTCGTATACGTCTTCTGTGCCATCTCGCTTGACGCCTCGGACGATGAGTCCCGTTAGGTCGCCGTAGAGATCTTCCTTGAGCTGCGCGGAGAGAGTGGCTTGTTCTTGGCGTTGCACCCGCTGCTGCGCGTGGCCGTTCTTCATGGCGCTGCCGGGGACGACACGGGCGACTGCTGCGGCCTCGGCGGCCCGCGCTGCGCTGAGCTTCATCGTGAGAGACTTGATTTCCGCCTTGGCTTCTGCCAGGGAGGTGGTGAGGCTTGTGGCGCGTGCCTGGTAGTCCTCGGTTTGAGCAGAGATCTCGTCGAGCTGCTTCTTGAGGTGGATGGCTTCTTTGGCCTCCTCCTTTTGAGCAGCGACTTCGCTCTTGAGAGTAGCTATCAGCTGTTCCGCGGCTATGAGCGGTGTCAGTGTCTGTTGAGTAGCAGGGGAATCCCGGTATGGAGCCTTACCTTTCGCCTTCTCGTCCGTCTGCTTCTTGAGACGGTCGAAGTTGCGCTCTGCTTCTCTGACGGCGACTTCCTTAAGGTCTTGGTGCCTCTTCTCCAAAGCTTCGTATTTCTGCGTCATGTCGCCTAGCCGGCGACGTAGTGCAGGATCACCGCTGCCCCCCTCCGAAGATGATGAGTAGAGGGGTCGTTTTGATGGGCTCGAGGGTATCTGTCGGATTTTCTCCATTGGGTCCGAAGCAGGTAATGCCTCAAGCTGATCACGCTCCTCCTCTCCCTCAGAGCCCGCAGGATAAGCACCTGGGGGCTGGGTCTCCGGTATCTCCGTCATATCTTCTTCCTCGGGTATCACCACCGCGACCTTTTTCGCTGCTTGGCCCCTCCCTACGGGTGCGCGCCGCGTGGTATTCGCAGGTTCCTTCACTTCCTCTGCAGCAGCAGCCTTTTTGGGGCGGCCGCGCGCAGTCTTCGGTTTAGGTGCGGGCTCTGTGGTCGTATCTTCCATTACCACATCCTCCACCTCTCTTTCGGGCTCAGGAGCGGCCTTCTTTCGCCCTCGCGCCGTCGCTTTCGGCTGCGCGTTGCTTGATTTTTCTGCCAATGCGGCGCGGGACTCCTCTTCGGCTGCTTTCTCAACAGCGGCGGCGAGCTGACGCGTCGAGGTCTTCTTCTGCTGTGCGGGCTTGGTGACCTTGTTCGCGGGTTGGCGACCGCGCGTGCCTTTGGTTGCAGGTGCCATCGCGTCGCTAGTTTTCTTCTTTCCTGCAGCCTTCGTGGGAGCAGTTGTCTTGCGGATCCCGAATGCGTCGCCGTTCAGTCCGTCCTCCGAATCCGAATCCACCAACCCTGACAATAAGGACGAGCGGGCGATTTTGGCCCTCGACATCGGACTGCGCACGGGGCCAATTGGAAAATAGAAACTTCGAATGAAAGAAACGGCCGATTTCTGGTGGAGCGATTGAAGAGGGTTGTCGCGCAAGTGTTTGCGATCGCGGGCGGTAGCTAGATTAAGGTGGAGGAATTACTGATGCAAATGAAGCCAATTTGTTTACTTTTCGCGCGCGACTGGCCTGGGATTTGGTCGCTCCTTGAGCTCGCGCGGGGCAGAAGCAGATCCCTGCAGCCAAGCTGGTGTTGGCTCGGCCCTCTTCAATCGGCTGTGTTGTGGCTCTTCAATCGACCCAGCTAATCGACGAAAAGGTGAGCAACTACTCCGTACAAGCCACGACGAAGAAACCCAGCCACATTTTGCCCGCTGTCACTATCGCTGTCACCGCCGCTAGGTACCGTGGTTTTTTTTTTTTCGCCGGATAGGCTTTTACTCAGAGACCGTGCACGCCCTGAAGTTTATGTCAGCCCGCACGTGAAGGGCTTGCGCAAAGTCGCGATTTGGCCACCTGCTATCAATATCGCGGTGCAAGGAGCACTTGACGGTTGTTGCGCAGGCCCGCTGACAAAGGCTCCAGGGCGTGCATGGTCTCTGAGTAAAAGCCTATCCAGCGGGGAAAAAAAATACGGTATCGTTGTTGCTGTCGCTGTCGCTGTTACCGTACTCTTACTTACGCGTGCGAAAGGCCTCCGTAAATTTCACGCATTCTGTTTAAATCGATATTCGAATCCGTAAGCCCGTAGCCTTTAGCAACTTCGTAGCCGAGTCGGCTGTTCTGTAGGGTCTTCTTTAGCTGCGGCTCAGCCGTGGGGCTTCCTTCCAAGGCACGTGGTGAGAGATTCCTCTCTCCGGTCAGCGCTGGATTACAGGGCTCTTCAGTGGGCCTTTCAGCGGTTTTGGCAGCGATGAGCACAACACGTGCAAGGTTAGCAAAAGCCTTCTCCACACTGTCGATTTAAGAGGGTCGGTGTGGCTGATGTGAGGATTGACATCTTGGCACTGACCCGACAAGATACAGTCCGCACTTCGTACCTACTTCTCACAAGTCCTCAACCGCATTTATTTCACATTTCTATGGGTGTATGCTAAAATAAGATCAAGATAAAGCTACAGCTTTGCCGACAGAGGAGTCCAACCAGCTGTTTTCGGTATGTGCAAGTTGCGGACGACGAATGCGCGGTCTCCTGAACCAATAAACCACTTCCACATTGCAGCCACCTGTGGCGTTTCGTTTGTCGCAGCCGCCAACGGGTGGGTGTCTTAGCGCCATCCGCCATCTTCATGTGTTCGCCGCGTCCCAGCTCTTTGGCCGCGTACAAAAGCAGCTCGAACTCCAATAATTTTTGCGCCCACGGTCGTGAGTAACCAAAATTGTACCGAATCTCTGAGCCTGGATTCTGCTGTCCTGACATACGGTTACCAAACTACGACTGTGCAGGCCTCTGCGCGGCGTGGCTTGACACATCATGAGCGATCAAAAACGTTACAAGGACTTCGTCTCGGGACTCGTCATCGTCGCTAGTGTAAGGCCTCAAGCTCCCTTGCTGTCACCGGCTCTAACACATGTCCCTAGACAGTTTCCGCATACTTCCTCTTCCGCGACCTCGTTGGGCCCTATATCGCAAAGCTCGTCGACCCTGATCGCGAGAAGCACGAGCAAGCTCGGATCAAAGCCGAGGCAAATCTCCAGAGAATCCGGAAGTTACGACGTGGGCCGGCGGGGGAAGGTGAAGATGGCAACGACGAGTCCCACCATGGGTCTAGGATTGACAGATTGGTTCTCAACGAATATGAGAACCAGGTAGCCCTCGAGGTCGTCGCCCCCGAGGACATCCCAGTTGGCTTTTCCGACGTCGGCGGACTCGAAGAGATCATTGAGGAGCTCAAAGAAGCCATCATTTACCCATTAACTTTACCGCACTTATACTCTCATGGCGGCCCGTTGTTGTCAGCGCCATCCGGCGTGCTGCTCTACGGGCCGCCGGGCTGCGGCAAGACGATGCTTGCCAAGGCCGTCGCTCACGAGAGCGGCGCCTCCTTCATCAACCTCCACATCTCCACGCTGACGGAGAAGTGGTACGGTGACTCCAACAAGCTGGTCCGAGCTGTGTTCTCACTGGCGCACAAGCTTCAACCTGCCATCATCTTCATTGATGAGATCGATGCTGTTCTGGGCACCCGCAGAAGTGGTGAGCACGAGGCTAGTGGCATGGTGAAGGCTGAGTAGGTTTCCTGTCACATGTTGACATTTTTCGCCGCTGACTGTATTAGGTTCATGACCCTCTGGGACGGACTCACGTCAACAAATGCGGGTGGTACCCCTGCCAGGATAGTTGTACTTGGCGCTACCAACAGAATCAACGATATTGACGAGGCCATCCTTCGACGGATGCCGAAAAAGTTTCCAGTCCCCCTTCCCGGAGCTGAACAACGGCGCCGCATCCTGCAGCTAGTTCTGGGCGATACAAAGCGTGACAAGGACTTTGACTTGGATTACATCGCCAAGGTGACAGCAGGAATGTCCGGCAGCGATATCAAGGAAGCGTGCCGTGACGCCGCCATGGTACCGGTCCGGGAGTACATTCGAGAGCGTCGCGCATCGGGAGGTTCGCTGGCGAGTGTGAACCCCGAAAATGTGCGCGGAATTAGGACAGAAGACTTTTTTGGCCGAAAAGGGGGCGGCCAAATCCTCATGAATAACCACGCAAGGCAACGTGCTGGCAGCAGCGCCGCGAAGTCGCAGTCAAAGTCGTCGACTGACGCTTTTATCGAATACGCCGAAGAAGAAGAACAGGCATCCTTATCCCTGGATTGAGAGTCAATCACGGGGAAGACAAGCGGAGTCGCACCGTGCATTCCGGCTGCAGAGCCAAGCAACCATTAAACGGGGTAAATACAGGGGTCTCGCAGAGGATAAACAGCTACGGTAGCGTTCTGATTAATACCTTTCTGTATCATAGGTCGTTTGCAGCGTACATCTAATCGCTCGCCGCGGAGGATGTTTATTCCTCTGCCTCGCGCGGCAGCTGAAGCAGCCAGCAACCCGCCGCACCGATATCTTACCGCATGTACTTTTTCATCTATTGCCCGTTTTGACAACTCCCCCATTGGCTCACGACAAGGCTTCTATGCGGCCCGCAGGCGCGATATCTGCGGAGACTGCGTCTCTGCCGGTTACCCTCGTCCGGGCACGCGATCTTCGAAGAGCTTTGACTTCGTCTCGCCGGCTGGATATCCTGACGGAGCTTGTGTCCAGTCAGAGACGCCGGTCGTACCAGTCTCTTCGCTAGGGACCGCTGGGAGCGTTAGCACGTCATTTTGTGCCCCACAACGGCCCAAGGCGTGGCTAGATATGACGATACCGCTTCTCACAAAGGATTGTGGTGAGCAAGCAGGTCACTCTTAATCAGGTCCACGCCGCCTCCGTCCTCGGATGAAAAGGCGGTCGGCCAGCCAGGGGACAATTGGAGTCTGGGGCAACGGGATGTCGCAGGGCGGGAACGACTGACAGAGGTGAGTGCACAAAGCTCGAGGAGACCTGACTTTTACCTAAACTCTCCCAACTTCTCCCAAATCATCTCTAGTTGCCCCAACCATTTTGGAGGCGAAATTCAATGTACTTTGTTTGCTGAATCCTCATCTGTGGTGTGTCGTGTCACACTCCCCTCACCCCTCCTACCACTGCCCCGCCACCCCGCAATCGCGGCACATCACCAATCGCAACGTCCAGCCAGCCCAAGCTCCACGGTCGGCGACGCTTGCACCCAAATCACCAATTGTAGGTGTGCCTTTGCGATGGCGTCTTCGAGCGACATCAGCCCGGCCCAGCCCGCGGCTAACAAGGCCATCGCACGCGTCGACGCAGACGGCCATGACCTCCCGCCCTCACCTGCACCCTCGAGTCCGCAGGTCGGCCGCAGACGGTACGCCCTAGCCACGGAGCTCGTTTACACCGAGACCAAGGACCAATATGGCTCCTCAAGCATCCCGATCTATCAGTCTGCGACCTTCAAGCAGACCTCATCCAACGGCGGAAGCGAGTATGACTACACCCGGTCCGGTAACCCCACCAGGACACACCTGGAGCGTCACCTGGCCAAGATCATGAATGCCACGCGCGCTCTCGCCGTCAGCTCTGGCATGGGCGCCCTAGACGTCATTTCCCGCTTGTTACGGCCGGGAGACGAAGTCATCACCGGCGACGATCTCTACGGAGGCACCAACCGGCTCCTCACCTACCTCAAGAACAATCAGGGCGTGGTCGTCCACCATGTCGACACCACCGATGTCGACCGGGTACGGGCTGTTCTCAACGAAAAGACTGCCATGGTCCTCCTTGAAACCCCCACCAACCCCCTGATCAAGATCGTCGACATCCCCACCATCGCCACCGCCGCCCACGACGCCAATCCCAAGGCCCTCGTCGTCGTCGACAACACGATGCTCTCCCCCATGCTGTGCAACCCCCTGGACCTTGGCGCCGACGTGGTCTACGAGTCGGGCACCAAGTACCTCTCAGGCCACCACGACATCATGGCAGGTGTCGTCGCATGCGCCGATCCGGAGCTGGCCGACAAGATGTTCTTCACCATCAACGCCACTGGTTGCGGCCTCTCGCCCAACGACTCCTTCCTCCTTATGCGCGGTGTCAAGACCTTGGCCATCCGCATGGAGAAGCAGCAGGCCAATGCGCAGCAGATTGCGGAATTCCTCGAATCCCACGGGTTTAAAGTTCGTTACCCAGGTCTCAAGTCGCACCCGCAGTATGACCTCCATTGGTCCATCGCGAGGGGTGCAGGCGCTGTGCTCTCCTTCGAGACCGGGGACGTCGCGCTCTCCGAGCGTATCGTCGAAGCCGCTAGGCTTTGGGGTATCAGCGTTAGCTTCGGTTGTGTAAACAGCTTGATCAGCATGCCCTGCCGCATGAGCCATGCCAGTATCGACGCCAAGACACGTGCAGAGAGACAGATGCCCGAGGACATAATTCGGCTTTGCGTCGGCATCGAAGATGTGAACGACTTGATCGATGACCTCACGCGGGCTGTAAGTTTTCATCTCTAGGCCAGTGACACTCGATACTAACCTATCCATCAGCTCGTCCAAGCAGGCGCCGTTACTCTAACAATAGATGATTTTCACGCCAATGGACCAACTGAAGACGCTGCCACGGCATCGGCTTAGAATTTGAACGCAAAAGTTTCTACGGGGGCATTGGCTTTTCTCTCATCTGCTGTGTATAAGACTTGGGCATGATATCACGACTATTCTGGCGTTTACTTTCTGCTTAAGGGGCAGTACTGGAGCGTTGGTATTTCTATCACGGGCTGCGTCAAAAGACTCAAAAATACACCGGATATGACCTGCGTGTGCCACGCCAAAGTGTTGTGAGGTTGGCTGGGACGAATAGGGGTTGACAGGTCCCCAGTGAGAAGAGAAGAAGAAACACATTGAGGAAAGGGAAATGTTCAAAAGACTTTAGAGACCTTGCTGTCCATAAGAGCTCTACTAGCTTGGTGATGGTACACGAAACTCGCCCCAATGGCCATGGGTGTCAGGTCCGACCCATGGAAAACGTGGTTGCTCGCGCAGGTGGACGCTTCAAGATCGAGTGTGAGGGTAGGTGGGTATGATTGGTTGCCCTTGTTTTTGTTGTGATAACACGCTGAGAGAAGTGATGTTTTACCAGTAGCCGGCTAGTGCAAGCCCGAGCCCCTTGGTTGGTGTGATGATATGATGAACTGCAGGACTGACTGGGAGGGAACGAGTGTTAGGCTGAGCTGTTGGCCCTTGACTAGACATCGTTATGCTGGGGGGGATTGCAGAACTGGGTGGAAACAAATGAGCGCTGAGGCTAGCCAACTTACAGGTTTGGTTTTGGGGTGGCGGTGCTGAAAATAAATGACTGGAAAAGGATTGGGTCGGTTCGCCCAAGCGAGTGTTCGGGGAAGACCGACTGACCGGAAAGGGGACTCGTTGGGGTGTTGATACGTGCTGCTGGGGTGGGTGGTGCTGGAAGGGAATTTTCGAGATGGAAAGCTGGACCTGACTAGGCCAAACGAGTGACGCCGCTGGCTTACTGTAGACGGAGCCGTGGGTTTACTTGTTGGTGCTGAAATGAAGAATCTCGGACATTGGCAGGGTGTTGCGGTCACTGGCTTGGGCCCAGGACTTCAGCATGGGAGACGTCTTGAAGCTGGTCTTGTCTTTTTTGGTGGTTGTCTTGGCCGCTTTGGCGTTGTTGGACGGTTGTGAGGTAGAGGAGCGATGTGGGTTATCGTTGGCGGAAGATGCTGAGCGTACGTCTTGAACGCTGTGAGGCATCGTCACTCTCAAATTGGGAGGGATTAGATCGGATAGGAGATATGAGTTTTGGGGGTGGGTTGGGGGAGTGTTTGGGATCAAAGACACACCCTGAAGGAGTGGCCCTTGGGTAGAGAGGCTTGTGAGGGCTGGTGCGCTTATCTGAGTCTCACGAATGTATGTGGGGGATGAAGCTTATATACTTCAGCTCAAGTGAGCCGGCTTCGGGGGGTGGATATGTGATGGCTTGGGGTATAGCACTTACGGGGTGCCGCCGAAACATGAGAGAGGGAGAGGCAGCCCTGGATTGCGCAAAACTGCCACTTCGCAGTTTTACACCCGCAGTTCGTCAGCCATGATTTGCGATGGTCTTGAAGACTGCGGCTTTCATTCCTTCTACAAAGCTCCAGGACAGGCCAAAGAGAACTTTCCGTGGTATACCGAGAGCATGGAGCTGTCTGGAGGGTGTTATGATTGCCCGGTGTCCAGTGGTGGGTGTGCCGCGACGGAAGTGAGGCGGTAGAGGTCAAACATGATCTCGGCGCAGCGAAGATAATGGAGGTCACACGCATGGTTTTCTCGCCACGGGTAGGCCAATTCCTTCCTCTCGACCATTACTTGGGATGTTGCCGTAGCCAAAGGAAGGTGTCGGTCAGCCAAAGCGATAGCGGGAAGGAGCGGCCACCAAGAAAGGGCGACCACCCGCGCTTGCTTCCTGGTTTCTTCTCGTGTCACCGCGAATATAGCCCCAATATTTCACGCTAAAATCATTGATTGGAATTTATCTTCTGGGTTTCCGATCAACTACCGTACCTCCAGCGCTCCATCAACTGGAGTTCGTCTAGCATGTTGGTTCAAGACGCGGACGGTTGTGCCAAAAGAGTTTGCTAGAGCCCGAGAACCCATTACGATTCCCCTTCTCTCCCATGGCCCGGCCAGGCGGTTCTTGTGGGCAGAGCCGCACGAGCATACTGGCCCCAACGTATCCACCCACACGGATCCAGAAACGCTCATGCGGGGAGGCGGCACCAGCAGACCAGATGCCTATGGGCTGGTCCCGCCCAGATCGTCGGAAACCCACGCTCCGTCCCCTTACCGCTCACCTGGTACTCTTCCCATCCTCGTGTTGGAGACGCGCCTGCGGCACCCGGCTGGCCTGTGTCCGATACCGACCTGGAGCGACGTCCTTCCCCTCTACATTTCGTGCTGGCCATGTCTTCTTCCTACTCGTGTGACTTCGGCCGAGAGGGGTTGAAGCGGTAAGCACCCTGCGCGTCCTGCTGGACGACCATCGGTCTCCTTCCGCCCCTACCCCTCCTCCCTCACCGTCTCATGTTCCTTCGTTGGTTTGCCCAAGATCACCATGATTTCAGGGCGAGCTGTCAGGATGACCCCCGATTCGCTCACCGTTGCCCTATTGAACGCCACGCGCCGCCCGGCAAGCTGTTCGACCCCTTCCGGCCGCGGGGCCGGCAAGTCAAGCGGACAAGGGAGGCTTCCGGGCAATCATCGGTGTGGTAGCACAGTAAACGCCTCGCTGCAACTCGTCTGCGAGTGCTCCGGGGAAGCCTCCGACGGCGCTTGGCCTCTTCTGCCACGCTCACTCTATCCCTTGCTTCGGGGGAGGGCAAAGGAGGTGCTATAGTCCTATCGGTATGTAAGCTCGGTACTCAGCCAGCTGTCTATCTGTAACATGAGACTCGCCTAGGCCCCAGGAAAACCTGCTTGAGGCTACGCACTGCGTCGACACAGATCAGGATTTCGCTTAGCTCTGTCAGATCTCGAATATTTTCTGTCTGGTAGCGTGCTTGCCTTGGCCGCCTTCTTTTGCTGGGAGGGTGATAGGTTCGTGTCAGATTGGACAAGATGCGCCACAAACGCCGTTGAGACCGAATTAAGCACCAAATCTGCACTTCTGCTCACCTTGATCGGCAAGCAGAACAGCAAAGAAAAATCCGGGGAAGCGTTCCGATCGGGCCTGCTCTGATGATGTCTTTGCCACCGGAACGTCTGCCTATCGGGACCATCCCAAACCGTCGTTCGACAGAGCACCTCCTGTTTGGTGTTGACAGGTGCCAGCGCAGCGCCCTCATAAACCAAGAACCGAGGAACAGGAGTGGCACAGCGGGGTGAAAGTCGGACAACACCGTATCCTTCAAGCGCTGGAGGTTTCTTCGACAAACCAACGTTGGTCGTAATCAACCCGCAGCCAAGCAGGCGAGGACTAGGCCATTTGAGCATACCGAAGTACGGGATATACCAGATGACAATGCGGCGTCTGCAGCCTGCCGTGACTCAAAATTCCAAGGGGGAAGGCGGTGTGTTTGGTGCCAAAGGAGCCTCCACTGCCTCCAATACCGACACCGGGGTGTGCTGACAGCACCCCATATCTCACCCTTCGGAAGTTGCCTGCGCTCTTCAGCCCAGCTCAGGGGTATCAACAACGATACCCGCGTTGTCCAATGTTACACGGGGTTAACACACTCGACCTACCCAGAGAGAATTCCCTGCTTCAGTCGACTCGTCAGGGGACAGGGTTCGAGAACTCGTCTTGACGAAGCATGACAGATTACACTTTGTCCTTATTAAACGGCAAAGCGTGCCTCCTGACACAAGCTGTCAGCCCACAAGATCAGCAACAGCAGCAATCAGGCAAAACCCTGCATACCCAGGCCGGGGCCCGCAAAGCCCGCACATCTACGGTTGTACTGCGAGGATAAGGGAGTTAACAACCTGCAGCCACAATCTGCATCATCCTACCGGTGAGTTCCTTAAAGATGGCGACATCCTAGACGTCCGCTCGGCAACTTCGATATCTCCCACACCGTCAAAGTGCTTCGGGATATTGAGATGCGATTGTTTGTCGTGTCGACACCGGCAACCCCGAGCTTTCTACGGCGTCACACAGGACACTGCACTTTGGGGAAGAGAACGGATGATTAATGACACCAAGCAAACACGCAGCAGTCTAGGAACCCTTGGATCGATCAACCTCCCACATCTATGTCACCAAGATCGAGGCTCTCCAGGCACTCGGTGCCGATAAGCCTGAAGATCTGGCCTACGGTTTGTCAAACTACTATCGTGCGTCTCACGGTCGCGTTCCGTGGCTTGACGTCATGACAGGAGGCTCATCACGGCGGATCAGGTCGGAGATGGGGGGCCGGGCCAGTTTATCGCTGCCTGGAACAAGGTTCGTTGCCACTTGTCACACCTACACGCCCGTAAAGGACATATGGAGAGAACGGTATAATCTGCCTGGTGGAAAGTACAAGAGTAATATCAACGGCATGCTGTGCTACTGAGTATCCCCGCGCGACGATGCATCGCTCGACCCCGCCCTATGCTAGTACCCAAACTCCCTGCCTATGAACAAATACAATAATCACAAAGTAAAAAGGGTACAGTACACACTCAGCTTACGAGACATCGAAGCGATCGGGCAGAAGAATTGGTGCAACTAGGGTCCAGGTGTACATAGCATAGCACACCCAGGAGCTCACAATCTTCACCCAGCTTGCCCACAATGTCCGTCCAACTGTAGCGAAATCGTCCTGCCGCTTGTCATCCCAGTCCATGGTCAGCAGCGTAGCAACCCAGGCTGTGGCCAAGAAAAAGATGATGTGGAACATGGTGTAGTTGTACTGGGTGCTCGAGCGCTCATCATCATGTGCCGTATTGCCGCCAGCATCGCTGTCATCGTCATCATCCGACAGCAGGGCATCAGCCGGAAGACTGCCCTCCTCGACAGCTCGGCGAAGTGCCTCGGCCCGCATTTCCCGTCGGGCACTCGGCTGGGTCGTCACGAGGCCATGCTCGTCGTCCTCGGGTAGTCGGATCTGCCCCTTCCCGCTTCCGCCGAGGCCGAGGCTCTGGGTTGCCGCCCGGGTAGTGGTGTATGCAACTGTAAGCATCGTGACAATGGCTCCGACAACGACGGTGGTAGTGCGAGTGCCTTGACCGAGTACGAGCGGGTTGCAATGGCGGTCTTCGGTATCATCCGGTTCCATCGATACGGCAGACATGGTTAGATACGTGCAGTAAACAGCCACCATAGCGGCTTGCGCCAAACCGGCCTTCGGGTTGTACTCCTGGACGGTGGGATGCACCGAGATGGCGGACACGGCAATCCAGAGCAGGAGGTTGATCGTGATGGCGGCCTGGTTCATCGAGCACCCGCCTCCGGCGAAGAAGATGTACTGGACGATAGTCATGGCTAGCGAAGCCAGGTACATGCCGAGGGTGGAGCCAATCAGGACGAATCGCCACACCTTGGAGTCAGTATCCTCAATCTGAATGAGGCAATACTCGGCCCAGTTGTGTGCTAAATCCACCAAGAGAACCAGACCGAGGATAAGGAATAGCATGGCGCAGACGAGCGAAATGTAGTTGCCCCAGAACATGAAGAAGCTATCCGGGATGAAGAAGGTGAGCACGATGAAGGAGAGCCAGGCGATGATCTTTGGCCCCCAATAGCCGTTCTGGATGGCGGCGCGGGGGTTCTTCGATGAGTGGACGCCCAAAAGGAGGCCGGCGAATACGAGATGGAAGAGACCGAGTGCGAAGTTGATACGGTGGACAGCCAGCCAACCATGACAGTCCCCGTCTCCACAGGATATCTTGACGTAGTCAAGCATGAGATGTTGGAGCTTCTCGATGGCCCATTTCGTGAGCATTATCCATGATAAGATCGAGTTGACGAGTAGGATGAGGGCATATGCGATACGAGTTGCGACGCTGGAGACCGGTGAGCAACGGGCGCGGCGGCGCATCGGTGTTACCTACCTGTTTCCGCATTTCCCGCAGGCGCTGCAAACAACGGAGCATGTCGCGGCGCCGCAGCAGCTGGCAGCAAAGGATAGTATCTGGGGGCATACGGTCAGTCGTCTGCGATGCGGCACGGTGCAGTCAAACGTACAGTGCCCATGCTGGGTACCGCCAGCAGCGGCAACGAGAGAAGCGCGCCCATCGCAGCGACAGCACTCGAGCGCTTTCAGGTCCGGCCTGGACTGAGTAATTCCACGCTCTGGGTGTGCGATAGCAACGGTTAGTGTGTGTATTCCACCTAGCGATGTCGCGTGGGTGTTCGATTCGATGGCGTTAGAAGTCAGTTGAAGGTTGAAGTCGTCACGGCGGCAACCCCATCTTGGGCAACGGCGGGTCAACGCAACCAGCTGGTGCTGCGTAATGATTGTGGGTCCCCTGCGCCACCTGTTGACTTGGCAGGCCGTAGCCACGTGACATGGAAGGGACGATGCAGGTCCGCTCCTTCCGCTTCGCAGTGCGCTGGCTGGAGGTCTTGGCAACGCGGACCCTGAGATGCACAGGTGTGAAGGCTCGAGCATTGAGCAAAAGGGCTGAGACGGGAGGCGAAAGCCACGGTTCTAGCGCAAATAGACATCAGAGAAATCCGCCATGTCCACTATCCTAAAGATAAGGTCCCTTGGGGAAACAAGAACCCTTGAGGAGGGCTGCGGCTCTGCGAAAATGTAAACTGAGATCTTCGCAGGCCTTCACTTCAACAATATCGGGGTTGTGTCAACCGCATTACGATCGGCCTTCTGGTCGCCTGAGAGGCCTCGAGCACATTGAAATATCTGTAGTTAAAATTCAAAAGGATTTTTCAGCATTTTAAGAGAACTTGACACAGTCCATGAAGGCCTTGAATCCACCGCGTAACAGTGTAGCAGCACCTCGCGCACCGGCCAAAGTGACACTTCTGGCCAGACCCTTCGTACGTAACCAATCCACTCTAACCAAGCGCTGGCAGTTTCGTGCCTGGGATGGATGTCACATGCCCTGTGAGACTGTTGTGCTTCCCTGAGTCAGGAACAAGATGCACTGTGCTGAGGCCATCAGCTGGCCCTCCTGCAGCACGACCACACTGCTGACTGAACGACTGGCAACAGGTCTCTCTTTGCCTGGCGAGGCTGACAAGAAGTGATCCGATGCCAGCGATTTTATGAGCGGTCCATGGCATTCGCTGCGGGCCTTCGTTATCGTAGCCTGTCTCTGGTCGGCTCCTTTATCGGCCCTGCGGCTGCGAGCTGTCAGACCAATCACCGCATTCGGCGGTACGTTACGCCAAGGGTTAGAACCGAGACCAGTGAGCCTGGAGGGTAATCATCGGACGCGGCTGTCACAGGGGTGTCTCTGGGGATCGCCAAGATAAGACGTCAGGTTGACAGCGTTTCCCACTTCCCCCTCGCAATGATTTTCAGGACGTTTTTCTCTCCCTAATTGTGTCCTTTATCGCGCGCGTCGTCAGAGATTTCCGTGGAAGCTACGCTCCTGCCATCCCGCCGGCATGACCCAATAAGGACACGCCCCCTCGTTTGCCCTCGACTCGAAACTCCCCAGCTCCGGCCGATACAATGTTAGACCGGAAGATGCACCGCGCGCGCGTGATATCAAGCGTCGCCGCGACGCTCATATCGCTAGCATGCGGCACAAATGTTGGTTTTGGGAGAGGCGTTCCGAAGTTGTGCGGTCAAGAAGAGAGCTGACATTGCCTGTCGCAGTACGTCTACTCGGCCTGGGCGCCGCAGTTCGCCGACAAGCTGCATTTCACAACCACAGAGAGTAATCTGATAGGATTGGCGGGGAATCTAGGAATGTACTCACTGGGAGTCCCGATCGGTCTCTTCATCGACAATCGCGGCCCCCGACCCGGCGTCATTGTCGGCTCGCTGTTGCTTGGTCTGGGATATGTTCCATTGGCGACTGCTTACGAGACAGGAGCTGGATCCGTCGGAATGATGTGCGTCTTCTCGTTCCTGACCGGACTTGGAGGTTGCATGGCCTTCGCTGCGGCGGTCAAGACGTCGGCGCTGAACTGGCCTCACCACCGGGGTACGGCGACGGCTTTTCCCCTGGCCGCCTTTGGACTTAGCGCCTTCTTCTTCTCGGTCACCGGCAGTGTAATATTCCCAGGCAACACCAGTGCTTTCCTGAGACTTCTGGCCGCCGGGACCTTTTTCATGACTTTCTTCGGTTTCTTTTTCCTTCGGGTCCTGCCCCACACGGCGTACCACGCTCTGCCGGGCGGGCTTACTAGGTCCAACTCGCAACAACTGCATCGGACATCGTCCGAGGATGGCAAGGCGCGTCACAATGCCAGCCGCGGAGGCTTCAACCCGGCCATAGAACCTGGTATGTCGACGCCCACCACATATACGACGCCGGCGTCCCCCACGCCCGTCGCGGGCGGAGGAGAGGCAGGATCAGCCGAGCTTCCGACCCCCGAAGGTGCCAGCGCCGCGAGCCAGGCCGACCTCGAAGCGGCCCGCCCCCCTCCGCCTGCGCCAAACGATGCCGATGACGTCGACGAGACGTCCTCACTCATGTCGAAGTCGTCCACGTCGTCGCTGCCGGGTGATGTCTTGGTGCAGAACAGTGTTGATATGGATCGCTCCCATCGTATAGATATCCGTGGCTGGCGCCTTCTCGCTGACATCGAGTTCTGGCAACTCTTTGCCATTATGGGAATTCTGGCCGGTATTGGGCTGATGACCATCAAGTAAGTTGCATTCACAGATCGTGTATGTTGCAGAGCTGACCGTTTTAGCAACATCGGACATGATGTCAACGCTCTCTGGAAGCGTTACGATAGCTCCGTAAAGGATTCGTTCCTTGTCCAGAGGCAGCAGATGCACGTTTCCATCTTGTCGATTGGCAGCTTCGTCGGCAGGTTGCTGAGCGGTGAGTCCCTTGCCTTAGCAGAGTTTTGAAAATATTCAGGGGCTGACATCTGCAGGCATCGGATCCGACTTCCTTGTCAAGGGCCTGGGTGCTAGTCGCGCCTGGTGCCTGGTCATTGCAAGCTTGATATTCACCATGGCGCAGCTGTCCGCTGTCAACATCACCAACCCTCATCTTCTCGGCCTTGTCTCCGGACTTTCCGGCCTTGGCTACGGATTCCTCTTTGGCGTCTTCCCGTCAATCGTGGCCGAGACTTTCGGAATTCATGGGCTAAGCCAGAACTGGGGCTTCATGACTCTGGCACCCGCCGTCTCGGGCAATATTTTCAACCTCATTTATGGCACCATTTTCGACAACCACAGCATTGTCGATCCAAATGGAGACCGCTCGTGTCCTGATGGCCTCGACTGCTACAAGAATGCGTATTATGTCACGCTTGGCGCCTGTGGCCTGGGACTGGTGACAACGCTGTGGACAATTCGCCACCAGGCTATCAAGCGCGAGCAGGAGGAGGCCAAGGTTATCGCGGTGGATTAGAGGTTGACCTGGCGGTAGATCTCTGCGGCGCAAGGATCTTTAGTCTAAAGCGGAGATCTGAGATGGGGGCCCATGGGGCTGGTGAATTTATGTGGGGCCTCAATGAGGGGGTTCTACGAAGGAAGACATGATATCCTTGCACTGAGCATTTGTTGGCAAGCGGAAGGCATTGTTAACCAGCGAGCGGGCGTTCTGGACTCTAGACACATGGCTGGCTTTTGGGATGAACGGGATACATACGTCGTGGATAACGTTAGCATGGCGCTGTTCCCCATCTGGTGTATATTTTCAAATTGATAAATCGAGACAATCTGGTCCAGCTTATGTGACCCGGAGCCGAACATGCTTGTGCCCTTGTTCGGGTCAGGTCTGGATGCATTCAGGGGCAACAGTAAACCCTAACCCCGAGAAGCTCCTCCTGAAGCTCCCGCCCCACCTCTTTATCTGTGGTTATCGCAGCACCTCGATGCCCCGACGCCGCCGCATCGCAACAGCACTCTGGGATTGAACAAGCAGCACGGCGGGCTGCAAATCAGCAGCCATGTTGTCGTTCATTCTCATTCAGAACCGCCAGTATGTTTCCCCCTCTCAATTCCACCCTTTCCCTCCCAAAACTATGCAAATATACTAACCTACGCGCCGCGGCGCATCACAGGGGCAAAACCCGCCTGGCGAAGTGGTACGTCCCCTACAGCGACGAAGAAAAGATCAAGCTCAAGGGCGAAGTTCGTGCTCCCCTATCTACCTACAAATCCACACACGCCCATCCCTCTCCATCCCCAACCTCCCCTTCTACCAGCTACCTACTTCAGTACGTATATTGACAACCACCCCAGGTCCACCGCCTCGTAGCCCCCCGCGACCAGAAATACCAATCCAACTTCGTCGAGTTCCGCAACCACAAAGTCGTCTACCGACGGTACGCAGGCCTCTTCTTCTGCGCCTGCGTCGACACCAACGATAACGAGCTAGCCTACCTCGAAGCGATCCACTTCTTCGTCGAAGTCCTAGACAGCTTCTTCGGCAACGTGTGCGAGTTGGATCTGGTGTTTAACTTCTACAAGGTGTATGCGATATTGGACGAGGTGTTTTTGGCAGGGGAGATTGAGGAGACGAGTAAGCAGGTTGTGTTGACGAGGTTGGAACATTTGGACAAGTTGGAGTGATCGGGTGATTGAAAGGGCGGCGGTATACACGAGAGGGAGGGAAGTTGTGACCCGTCGATGTGATCGAGATGATCTGCAGCGGATGATCTGCGGGCTGGCCGTATCCCATAAGGCTCAGGGGAGATGTGTTGTCCCACTTTAGCGATGGGCATTACTGGTGTCACACAGACGGGGAAGAATACCCGGGGCAGTGGCAAGCTCACGACTATTAACGATCCTAATAAATGTATTCCTGACAACTCTCTGTGTTATCGAACCCTCAAGGGTAATCGAAAGCTGAAACCTAACTCCAACATGGGTATCTCGTAACCGTGAGCAGCAGCCTGCAGCCTGTAACTCCGTTCGTAACCTCAAGTCCATCTTCAGCAAACTCATTGCTGCCGAAGAAAAACCATTGCATCCAGGGCCACTTTTAAGCCCTATGTAGTGAGTTCAACCATCCCACAGACTCCTCGCGACCCTGGATGACATCGCAATACCCCCTTGCTTGTCTTTTCAACAGGGCCATCCCACCGACCACCCATCAGGAAGGATAGAAAATATTTCTCAAGTCATTTTGTGACTGAAGCCTAAATTCGCGACTTGACCGCACCCACACTTGTAACCGCAACTCCTACACATGACATCCTCATCCTCGAGAAGTCGCGGCATGGCAAATGCCAACCCGGCTCTCCCGAGCAAGGTACCATTAAAATTCATCCAGCCATCGAGCAAAAAGGGCCGATGGACTTCATACTCTTGAATCCAGAGCCGATGGAACAAGTCCTTTACCGGGGTCAAACAACACAAGAAGGCCAGTCCCCACCTCAGATGGTTGGTGAACCCTTTGGCATTGTTGGAGGAGATTGGCTCAAAGACGGCTGAGACACAGCCTCGATCGATCCCATAGTGGCAGACTCGTCGGCGGCCTTATCGTTGCCATTCTCGAGGGCTTTGCGGGGGTTGCCGGCAATGGGGCTGTTCCTTCTAGGGGTTTCCATGTTGAAGTCCACGTCAGAGGCTCCCTCAATGCTGCGCAACGCGGGGACAGAGTTTGTTACTCCAGCAGATGATGATTCCGTTCCGACCATGGAAGTCTCCTCATTGTGACCTTGGACACCATCTGTGTTGACTTCCGGTTTGCTGCAATCAGACTCGTCCCACATCTCGATTGCAGTAGAGCGCGTCTCTTTCTTGCAATTGTTCACATCGGGATTGCATTTCAGAAGATCGCGAGCCTTGGCCATGTTCGGGTTCTCCTCAGGCTTGGTGGCTGCCGAGGTAGGAGGCTCCTCTCTCTTCTCAATGGTGGTCGACTCGGCTTCTTTTCTGGCAATAGCGGCCAACAGGTCACTCTTCATAGTACCGGGCGCCTTTTTGGTCTTTTCATTCATCCATCCAGGAAGCTGGGCCGGGACTTGTGCCTTCTTAGCAGGGGGCTTCGCAACAGCACTGGGTACGGACGGCTCTGGCATGGTGATGTTGTGCTCTTCGAGAAACTCGTCAACCACACTGTGGATCCAGTCTGCGACATGATTGCCATACTCGGGATCCGGGTTTCTGACATGGTTGTACGTCCCATCAGGGTTCCAGATCGGCCCCAGTGCTTGAGCTGGTGTATGCTGAGAATCAACCTGGGGCAACCGAGACTTGATGAAATTCAGACGATCTGGATGAATACCCTGATTCTGCGACTGAAATACAGAGCTGGGACTAAGCTCGTGAACAATAGTAGATTTGTGGGTGGCCGGCGCGAAGTTGCCGTCAATGAGGCCTTGGCGCTCTGGATGAGGAGCCATTGTGCCGGATCCAGGAAGGCAGACAACAGGCTTCTCCACGACTTGTTCAAGACGATTGTCTCTGATATTCTGTTCCTGCAGGGCAGGAGAGGCAGAATTAGGTCCCGTCTTTTTGGCGATAGGCTTCTTCGCAGCCTGCTCGATGAGATTTTGACGCTGCGGGTGAAGAGCCATGGTGCTGGGTGGCGTCTTGAAAGACAACGGCTTCGGCTTCTCACTCTGGCAAGCTGCCATCTGGTCATTGCTGGAATCAGCGTGGTGCGAGACGCCCCTATTACATGCTTTTGAAGCTGAACTGAAGTCCTCCATTTCGACTTCTTCGACTTCATCCTCGTCGTAGTCGCTGAAAGAAAGCCGGCCTGTAGCCTTCCTAGACTTGATGAACACTGGGCTCTCACCTCTGTCGCGAGCGGAGGCTCGTCCCCTTCCGCGTTTGGGCTCGCCAAACGCATGATTGTCGCCCTCATCGTGGAAGGAAAGGCGACCCTCGGCCTGGTGTCGGGTTGGCAGGAGCAGATTCCGGTTCGAGTTGTCTTGTTGCGGAGCAATCGCATCTCGTCCTTCATCCATCGGCTCGTCATCGTAACTCAGCTCGTAACGGTTCTGCGCAGAGCCTTGAGTTCGACCGCCATCCCGCAGATTGGAGGGCGCCGTGCGGGATCCAGCTTTGCTGGTTTTGCCTTTGTTTGCACGATCTCGGAGAGGAGATCTAGACCGTTGTTTTCTATTTCTGTCCCGAGAAGGAGAAGCAGTGCGACGACGAACTGAGCCAGAATGGGACCGGTCACGAGAATTTCCGATGGTGCGATTCTCGCTGGTTCCAGAAAGAGAAGGAGCGGCGCGGGCACCACCAGAAACGTCCTTCGAATTTTCCTTCGCCATTTTGACACCCGTTGTTGTAGAATCCAGGTACAGGTCAGAACGAGGCAGGATTCCAGCAGAAATTCTCTGCTGGGTCATTGAGTCGGGGCGGGTGTTACGAGGACAAGCAGTGATGAAGTGCTGCTTGCTGCTGCAGAGGGCGCACCTGTAGCCCGGGGGAGGGAGGAGGTCGTAGGCCGGATCCAAGTTGGTGGGGCAATCTTGGATGAAATGCCCTGAGAAAAGAGAAAGTGTCAGAAATAAGAGCAAACGGCAATTTCTAAAGAAGTAGAGAGTTTTTTTTTACCAGGCAGTGAGCAGCGTTTGCACACGTAGGGTCCCGCCGGTTGCTCCATGGTGTTGGTGTGTGGGAGTTCACCAGACTTGCTGCTCCCGAGAATTAGGCCGCGCCAATCTTCACTCCCCGACTCGGACTCCGCGCACGTGCCAGTCTTCCTGGCCTGAAAGATCTCGCCCTCCTCGTCGTCGGAGATGATAATTACTACCAGCGCCTCGGTAGTTGCCGGCGATGACATGGACGTCGAGGGACTCGGAGGAGGCACGGGGATTTCCATGGCCTCCTCCATGGCGCGACGAGCTCGTTCCAGCAAAAAGGCATGCCCTGGGTGTGCCAGGAAGACTTCTTTTTGCCGGATACGGAACACGGCTACCATGGTGTCAACCGTGTACCCCAGCTCCAGGAGTGTGTCGCGCCAGACCCTCATTGTCCATGTCATCGCATTGCGATTGTCAAGGCCAGCTGTGCTGGTGGCTAACCACTCGACGTGAGGATAGATACGTCTCTCGTCGGTGTGCTTCCGGTCTGGGAAAGTCTCGGAGACCACGTCCTCCAGACTGTAGGTCGGCAACACGTTGAAAGAGTCGAGCCCCATACGCTCTCGGTCGAAGTTGACTCTCGACCTGTAGGTACAGTTTTCGGACGCCATCTTGACGAGCAGGGGTTAAAATTCGTGACTTGGAGAAGGGCAAGCGTCGAGGAGGATGTATGTGATGTAGAAGAATGGAGCCAATGGCAGATACTGGTGAGGGTGAAAGAGAGAAATAGTATACCGCACGAGATAGTCGATCCAGCAGATACTGCAGTAAACTGGCCAGGTGTGAGTTAGACTCGCTAATTCTGTGTTGACTGCGGACCGCTGAAGGCGCAAGTAGGGTGTTGCGGTTGGTATTAGGGAAAAAGAAAGGGCAGCTAGGCTTTCCAGTTGAGTTTGATGAAGAAGGACAGGAAGAGAGGTAGCACCTTCCTCATATTTCCATTTCTTCGTGAAAATTGCGATTCAGCGTGGGCCAGAATAGGGCGGACGACATCATCGTGCGGCGTTCTGAGAGATCACCATGGAGATGGAATACAGGCTGGCCAAGGACTGTGCACAACTAGAGGCTCGCAGACCCGCGGGGTGGCTGTAGTCTCACCAAAAACCAATGCAAGTCTCAGTCCTGATGGCTAGTTTCACGTCCAGATCTTTCACCCAAGCCCTCTTTGACATTGGAATATGCGGTCCAGGTATCCTTGACACGGGAGCGTGAAAATCGACGACTCCAAGGTGCTGTATCAAACATTTCCTAAACAATTGCTATCGCCACAAGGCTAACAGCCTAACCAAACGCCAGCGCAGAATCTAGCTTAATCTAACTGGGAAAGAATAGTGACGCAACTACCGGAAACTAGAGAGAACTCACCATACCTATGCTCTACCTCTTCAAGGCCGCGAACCGCTTAGCCAGCTCGTCAACGTTGGGAATCCCATCGGAGATGCTACCTTTGGGTTCGGGTGCCTTCTTGGAGGGAGTAACCGGAGGTGCCTTCTTCATGGGTTTTAGCTCTTGCGAGTTGAGCGTCACCTTTGGATGAATGTTATCAGTCGAAGGGCTCGGAGGGTTGACATGAAGGGGGCTGGTAGGCCCAAAGGACTTTGGTGGTGTCGCCTTGCTGAGTTCCGCTCTGGCCTCAAGCTCGCTATCGTCTCCCGAGACGAGAGGGGCCTCCAAGTTCTTCTGAGCCTGACCACCGCTGGGGTTGTCGTCGTCGTCATCGTCTCCCAACAAGTCTGGGGGGTCGCCTAGATCATCTTGATGCCTTCTTGGCCAGTTGACTCCGTATGCCTTGGCAATCTCCTCCAGATACCCCGTGACAAGTTCGGGCTTCGGTGGTGTGACGCTGAGCTTCTTGACAACTTTGTCCGACACCTTGTTGTCGGTATTTTCCATCGCGTGGAGAACGAACTCCTTTCCGAATTTCTCAGCAAGCAACACCCGCACCTGATGCAGCTCTTTAATCTCCGTCTTCGGCGCGGCATATATGATGCTCTTGACGGCTTCCTCGAGTCCCGGATCGCATGTGGGAGCTTCCAACAAACCAGCGCGGGCGAGAAGAAGCTCGCAGTAGAGCTCCAAGATCTCGTGGAGCTCGCTGATGATGTCGGAGCGGATGATGTTCTCAACGCGAATCATGGCAGAGTCGACCTTTCCAACTTCCAACAACTGGGCCATAACTCGCCGCTGGTTCTTTGCGAGGGCTTCATCTCTTTTCTGTACCATGCGCAACCTTGCGATGGCCAGTTTGAGCTGGACCTTGATCTTCGGCTAGATGCGGGGTGAGCTTCGGAAAGCAACTGCGACCGGGACAGGGGGCTTACCACGATCGCCGCCGGTGGAGGAGGCATTTTGACGGATAGTAATTATAAGCTGGATGGTATATAGCAGCTCTATATGCCACCGCTTTGGATTCGATCGAGCTGGACGCAGGTAGACAGATGAGGCTGAAAGCTTGCGTGGGGTTCCTGGTTGGAATAAGCAACGCTGCATGGCGGGGCATCCCCTTGTTCAACGGGAACGTTAGCGCCATATTGTTATCGGACAGCCGCTGTAGCCGTTATCGGCAGCTTGTTTTCGTTATCGCCAGTGCCATTATCGTTGTATCGAATATTCCACGTGATTCACCCCAACCTCAATCCAACATCCCATTGTCTGGAGACACCTTGATCACCGTGTCAGAACAGCATTTTTGAATATCCTTCTTTGCTACACCCATTTTTTAAACGATTCATTACTTTCAAAATGGCGGAGAAATCGGATAAAGCATATAAATACCGGCAAGAGATTCAGCAGGTAAAGTATCCCTAACCTTCTTCAATCTGCCCTTGTTTCTTTGATGGCTGTTGTCTGTTCTTCGGTCTGCTGCAACTAGCACTTTCGATCCTCAGCAAGTGCTGGACTTCGCTGGAAAAAGCCATCGGAATGGACTTGGGGTTCAGGGGTGGATTGGCTAGATGGATGGATGGAGGATTGGACTCGACAGGAGCACTGCGATGGCCTGGTGGTGGGGCAAAATAACTGGATCCCAAACACCCCTTTTCAAGGTCGGTCACAACAAAACTACACTCAACGCAAGAATTTGTGGAATCATTCTGGGCCTTGGTTCGGTTGGAAACTATCAACAAAAGGGCGACCATTTCCGTCGGACATCTCACCTGGGGTCTCTGATGGACAAGTCTATTGACAAAGGGGGCCACATGTTGTCGTCAGGGGCTGGGCGGCCCGGGGTGACCAGAACCCTCTTCCAAGTTCTGTCTGCCTAAGCTGCCCGGTGAAAGGGTAACCCTGGGCGACGCTTCTCGGCTCAGCTGTGGCCAGTTCGCATTTCTTCAGGATATTTCCAAGAGCCTCTTCCATCTGTCCGGATACCTTTGATTCCTCAGTCGGCCGTGTCCAGCGGAACTATAGTGTTTTCTTAAACACAATCAGTTCACAACTGGGTGGTGGGCCTGTCATCGACGCTTGTCCTGGATGTCGGTCACCTTAGCTCATGCTTGAGGGGAACATCACGGCGTCGGCTCTTCACTGTCATGGCCCCAGGTCTTCTCGAGAGCAGCCTCGGCAAGCACGTCAGAGTGCTGGGGGCACATGCGGCTTCATCTCTCTATGATGGCCAGGGTCTGGATTCCGCTGGCAGCCACTAAGTTCTCGACATTCAGCCACAGGCCTCGAAACTCCGGCCATGTCTGGGAGCGATGCTTTGAACGTTAGCATTGGCGACCCCCTTGTCGACGCTAGTGCTGGGCTCTAAGGCCCCAATGTCGCTGCTGACCGTCAAACCTTCAACTCCGTTGCTGAACCCCAAGCTATGGGCTCCTGTGGGTAGTCAAGTTCACGGCCACACACGCCACCTACTCCTGGCTGTAGCCTGGCCTACTTGCCGCCGCCAGACTGGCTACGGGTCCCCTCCCAACACCCCCATCGCTCACCCCGTGAGGTGTCTCCTGTGTGAGCCACGGTTACTGTCGTGGTTTGGCCCTAACTGCCAATGCCCACAATTCCGACTCAACAAAAATTGCCAGTAAAAATAACGCTGCCTGTGGCTCCGCTCATCCCCGGGTTCAGCTCCGTTCCGGCCGCACATCCCGGTCCCAGTCCTGGCCACCTAACTGCTGCCGGCCGCTTCTTTCTACTCCTTCTACTTCCACCAATACCAAAAACAAACCACAAAGGTCGTCATGGAACGACCTACCACCCCCTCGCAGACCTCCTGGCTGTCTTCTGCCGCCGCACCCCTTGCCCCCTCCTCTCCCACTCCTGCCGCCGCTGGCGCCACCCACTCCGTCCCCACCACGCCCGTTGCCGCCGCCCCTCGCCGCAGCTTCAAGATCTCAGCGGCTGGGTCGCCGACCCACTTGGTGGACGGCGCACCTGAGCGCCTGGGGAAAATCGGCGGCGGAATCTGCGTGCATGGTGGCGGAGAAGAGATTAGTCCTCTTGAGAAGATGCGCGCCGAGAGATACGCGCGGCGTCTCCCGTCTCCCCCGAGGCCGCCAACGCTCGGCTTCGGAGTGGTGCTGTGGCCGGGGCCCAGCAAGCATCCCTGGCACCAGCGTGCCAACGACGATGACGACGGCGACCCCTTTGTCGACAAGCCCCCGCCTGCTAACGACGATTGGTACCCCTGGGACGATTACGACCCACGTTATGCCATCACAATGGACGAGATTCCTGGGTTGCCTCGTCTCCCGGGTGTGGCCGCGTCGGAGAATGAAGATTGGTCTGATGATCAGACCGACAGCCAAGAGTCAGACCACGCGGAGTATTGCTGGTCGAACCACCAAGACCGGAGCTTCCAGCAGCATGGTTACCAGCCGCATTGCTACCACCCGCCGTCCCAGCCGTCCCATGACCCGCACCCTTCGAAGTTTGCCTGGCACGCCTTTTACGGCCCTCCTCGGCGCAACATTCCGTCTGCATCTGCTCAGACTCAAAATTGGCAAGCTATGGCTCGTACCAACAACCGAGGACGCAGAGCTCTCGACCCTGCCGCAGCCGCGTACCTTCCCAATCCGACTATCAACTCCCAGGCTCTGACCTCCAACGCCTACGACCCGGTTGCCAACGCCTACTTTTCAGTTGCTAGCGCCCAGTTACCAAGCATCACCATGGCTGGCGACAGAGCCCCAACGCCTGCCTCAACGCCGCCCAAGCCTGAGCTCGACGCACTTCAGGCCAAAGTCAAGGCCGCTTTGGCCGATATGCTCAAGCGCAGATATCCTTTGGCCCCGCTGAGCACCAATATCCTCGAGAAAGCAGCTGAGAAGAAGGCATTGACCACGCTTGACACCTCAGCCAATCATGACCTCAACGCGCTTCAGGCCGAAGTCAATACCACTTTGGCCGAGATGCTTCGGCGCGCCTTTCCTCCAGCCCCACCAAGCACACATAGAGGAAGTTTCCTCAAGACCCCCAGTGCCAGCCCAACCAGGTTCATTGACGACAAGATCCTCGAGCGAGGCAATCTTGTACTTGGCCTGCCCACCTGCAACACATCTTTGGTCGACAAGATGATGGCAGAGGAGATTTTCTGGCATTTTATTTGCCATTTGATTACCCGTGCCACTTGCAAGACCATAGAAGCTCACATCTCTGGAACGCAGATGATGTACGTCTCTGGTGAAACTGGAGAACCGTCAGTCGAGACCACCGGAATCATTGAAGATATTGTCCGCCAGCAAGTCGTCGAAATTGTAAGTTTCCTCAAAATCAAGATTGAAGAGTCTGCTGACCCTCGGTTCAGCTCCGAAGCTGCACAGAGCATGCTGCCCGCCGCGGATCTCGCTCAATCACTATCAATGATCTAATCTTTCAAATTCGTGACGATGCCCCCAAGGTCTCTCGTCTTCGCACTTTCCTCTCGTGGAAGGATGTGCGCAAGAACGTCAAAGATTCAGATGACAAGGGCGGTGAAGCAGACATTGGTGGCGGCGAGGACCCCGTTGGTGGTGGCGTTGTGCCTGGCGGCCCTGTCGACGACGCAGCAAAGAAAAACAAGAAGGCACGAGTCGGTCTACCCTGGGAGCCGCTGTCCTACTACAATGTCGAAGTCCCCGAGCGCGAGGACGAAGAGGATGAGGAAGAGGAGGAGATGAATTACATCACCCTCCAGCGTCTTCGCAAGGCTGATGAGCGCACCAAAGCCATGACCCGCGAGGAATACGTCACTTGGTCCGAATTCCGCCAGGCCTCGTTCACCTACCGCAAGGGCAAGCGCTTCAGAGAGTGGGCTGGCTTCGGTCTCGTCACAGACAGCAAGCCCTCGGACGATATTGTCGATATTCTCGGCTTCTTGACCTTTGAGATGGTGCAGACTTTGACCGAGGAGGCCCTCAAGATCAAGGACAACGAGGACATGCGCAAGGACACGGGCGAGTCTGCTGGCGCCAAGAAGCGCAAGCTCGCCCAAGGCTTGTTCGATCCGCCTAGCGAGGGTCGCACGCCGGTTGAGCCACGCCACGTCCAGGAGGCGTTCCGTCGCTTGCAGCAGCGGCCGAAGAAGTTCCGCGCCATGCTGAACGGAACCCGACAGCAGCAGCATACCAACCTGAAGCTTTTCTAAGCGGCAGCATTAGACCAGCCTGGAGCTTTTTCTGATTAAGCACCAGGGCCAATAACATCAGATGGAAGGGATTGGAGATTGGATGGAGCTTGAGAGGCGAGATGGAAATGAAAATGGCGTCATGGTGTAATTGGGATTCTGGAGTTCTCGGCGCATGTGGGATTGATTACTTTACGGGGAATGATTGATGATACCCGGACGAGAACATAACAGCATATTTTGCTTGCTTGGTATTCTCACTTTCTTTTTTCGCATGGGCGGCTACCGCGGAGTCAGCCTCAACTGCCATCCATCTGTTGGTTGTATTCTAGTTTACTTGAGGAGCTCATAGCTTGCTCTCAATGATTGAGCCCAGAATTGAATCTGGTGCAAATGGTCCTTATGATACGTTCTCATTCATGCTCGTGAAGTGCTTAGCATCATCGCCTCTTCCCACTATACTGCGTGATCTCTTCCATTCAAAGGCGCATCACATACTACGTCCCCTCAGACGACGGCAACTCCAATCCCTTCCCCCTCCACCCCCAAGCAACAATATAATGCCCCGCCAACAGAATCCACTCCTCCACCTCATCTAACCCCTCCAGGCCATCCACCCTCTCCTTTTCCTCTTGCGAAACCCACCCCTGCCAGATTCGTTCCACAGTCATTACCCTGACCTCCTCGAATCCCGCCTCTTTCAGTCTCCTTTCTTCATCCGCTGGTGCCTGATACGCCTCCAACGTTGGCATCCTTATCCCTCTAGCTGCGAGGTTCGAAACCATCATTCGTCCAAAGGGGTCGGAAGGGAGGATAGGTTCGTATATGGTTATGGCTAAGTTGGGTATGGCAGAGGTAAAGAGAGAGAGGATGGAGGTTGTGGCTGGAGTGGGGAGGTAGCAGAGGCAGCATTCTGATAGGAGGATGGTAGGGAGGGAGGTGTCTATGGAAGGGAGGAGATGGGAGAGAGGGGTTTGGGGTTGAGGTAGAGCGGGAGGGTCTTGAGGTTGAGATAGTGGTTGGGGTTGGGCCAAGTCTCGGAGGTCGATGCCGTGGCAGATGAGTTTGTTTGTGGGGTTGGTTTTGGAGTAGGCTGTCCAGGAGGAAGGGGTGTTCTCGATGACGGATAGGATGACGCAGAGGGGCGGAAAGGTGCGGACTGTGGCGAGCTTTTTAGCGGTTATGGTTGGGAAGTCGATCTCGTAGTAGAGGATGTCGCTGTGGGCGGGGGAGGTTGAGGTGAAGAGACGGAGAGCTCTTGTGTCGGTGCCGGCGCCGAGGGAGATGATTTGCCGTGGGGAGCCGGCAGTAGAGGCGAGGAAGTGGTTGAAAATGGTGTCTATGGCTGTGGTGCGAGTGTAAGTTCCTGAAGGTGTTAGTGGGGGTTAACAGGGGGTGCCTGGAGGCAGGTACCTCTGTTGATAATAGGGAGTCTCCGGACAGGCGCTCCTGGGGCCGGCCTCTGGGCAAATACTTCGGCAAAAGGGTCATCGAGGTAGCCGATTTCGACAGCACTCAGCCGGGAGAGGGCGGCGTCGGTATCGGTGCCCTGGATGGTAACATCGTGGCCAGGGGCGGAGTGTGAACTTGAGCCTCCTCGACCGCGCCCGAAGCCCCGCCCTCTGCCGCCGCGGGAAGAGCCGCGCAGCGACAGCAGGTTGGGGATTGACGGTGCTGACATGTACGAGGAGCTCGCTTCTGTTTGAGGGCACACGGAGACGTAATAGCACAATCGGGATCTTTCTTGTGGTCGTAGCTGTCGTAGCCGCTAGGTATCTTCGTGGGTAGGTAGCTACCCCTCCTCCATAGACGCCAAACGGGTGCTTATCGATAGGACCCTCTGCTGCTGGGACCAGTGACGTCGGCGGAGTAACCCCAGTGCCAACGCTAGTGCAACGCTGCAGCAGACCGGACAAGTTTAGTTCGAGGTTTTGCTTCGCTTGCATGACAGGTCTCGAGTTTGTCCGACGTGCCTTCTGACAGCCGACAGGGCAGATACAGCCTGGCGACCTATCATGCATCTCACAGGCTAGATGTCAAGACTTCCTTGGGATTCTCGTGCCACAGGCCTTCACACCTGCTTACAACGGTTGGCCCATCACATGGACCACAAGGCTGCATGAAAGACCCACATTCCCTTGGGTTGTTTGCGCCAAGGCTTGTCAGTTGTAACATCGTATTCAGCGAAAGCGTTGTCATTCAGCGGTGGGGAAATTCTTGGATTCTCAATACTGCCTTAACGACCGTTGTTTAGTGAGCAGTCATTCGTCGGCCATCCGTGTAGACAATCAATAGTGGGAATAACATTCGCAAGGCTGGACTTTGGCGGGGTTGGGACGGGCGTTGAACAAAGAACCGTCTGGATTCCCGCCCGCCTGGCCATCTGCGTCCGCGTGGCACATTGAGGCAGTGCAACAGCTGATTGGCGAGAACCAATCGAACCGTCCCAGATCTGGAGTTGAGTGTTGCAGCTGCTGCCTTGTCGGGGCGCTGTTGGCTCTCCGAGCTGTCCGACTTGCCCCCCTGCACCACCTGAAATCCGGGGGACCCCTCCTGTCAGGGGCTTTTAAAGAACAAGCGCAATCCTGCTCGTATTGTGAGCAACGAGTTCCTCCTCCATTTGGTTCAATCAACGCCACGGTTACTGAGCCCGGTGATTCCATCTTCGAACATCCGATTTCCTTTTCTCTCCATTTATCTACCTTCAACTTTCCATCAACCGAGCATTTCCTGTGTCTGCATCCTTTCGTTTTATTTTGACTCTTCATCGCCCACTATGTTTGCGCATCACGCGAACCTAGGCCATGCCCTCGCGAGGCGGGCTCTCGACGAACCCTCGGAGAACTGGAATCTCCCCTCTTGGGCGCCGCTCGTCGCGTTTGCCGACCTCATCGTTTTCTTCCCCGTCTTCCTGATTGTGAGTTTGCCTTCTTCTCAATCCCGCGATACTGCGAGCTAACCAACATCTAGATCGGCTACACCCTTGGGTCCATCTTCCCCACACTCGCTATCGTCGAGGATCCGAACCCTCCGGCCTACGAGCCCGTCGCTCTCGATGAAAGCGCCGCCGACCAAGGCCCGGCCGGCCCCGCCCCCGGCAAGCCGATCACCTCCTCTCTCCGTGCCACCCGCCGTCTGCTCCAGGGCGTCGCCGGCTGGCGCTCCCTCTTTCGTGGCATCGCGTGCGCCTTCGTCCTCAGCCTTGCCGAAACGTTCCTCAGCGACATCTTCAAGCGCTTCCTCCCTCTGATCCCGATCGGCGCCCTCCTAGGCCAGCTCGCTCTTGCGCAGCTCGGCGCAGCCTGGACACACATCGTCATCTCCGCCCCTGACGAGCGCCGCTTCTACCGCCGCCTGCCCCCGTTCAAGAAGACCTTTGAGGCCACTTGCTTCCCCATCCTGGCTGTCTGGCTCGCCAACGTGGTCAACTTTCTCATCCCCTTCCTCATCGGCAAGGCTCTCGGCATCCCCATGCCCACCCACGGCCACGGCCCCGACGGACCCAGGATGGGCCCCGGAGACATTTGGAAGCCCACCGTCGTTGGTCTTGTTGCCATCGTTCTGCAGCTGGTCGCTGTGGTCCCTGCCAACGTCCTGCTCACTCGCGTCCAGGCCTCGCTGCTTCCGCCTGATGAGGACACCATCGTTCCCTTCGACCGGTCCTTCCAGGGCAAGGTTGAGCCTGCTATCGTCGGTGGCAAGGGCTTCGTCTCGATGCGCGATGCCTTGGCGACTTTCCCCAAGGCCAGCTGGATCCGACTCTATAAGCTGTACGCAAAGATTCTGGGTGTTACGATTGCGGCCTACGGGCTCCTCCTTGCGGTGGTGATTCCTGAGATGATTTTGATCATCGCCAAGTCGGAGAAGGCTTGAGGAATCACAGTGGCTCAGTTCTAACGTTTATTCGCCACTATACTTACTGGAAGGGAATTTGGCAGGAATTTTTTCTCTGCAAGCGGACAGAACTTAGCGCCTCTCATCATATGTTGTCGTTAGCTCGGAGCGTTCTGAATCTCGCAGTGCATTTAACTCGTATATTTCTGCTTGAACTATAGGTTGGGTCTTCACCAAAGATACCTACATCTCAATTGATCACAGCCAGGTCATTTTCGGTCTCTCACATCTGTTGTGAAATGCGTGCGGTGACAAAAATCTCATTGACACATCCCATAGCCCAGGCATTGACGCCCGCTTCGATCTGTCTATCTACATAAACTTTCCCTACATAGGTAGCAACAAAACAAAACAAAAACCCCTCCCGTCCCTGTGCATACCCATCCATCTAAATACCGGCCTATCTGCCTCTCTGTCATCCCTTCTCCATCTCGGCCGTAGATATCTTCCCCTTACCTGCTCATCCGTGTCTTCCCATATAGGTAGAAAGGAACAAGAAAGTGAGTTCAAAAGAAGAATTAGGTAGGGAGTGTTTCTGTCTTTGTTCAATAGCCTTTATCAATAATAAACCGGGGGGGGGCGGGGAATGAAAAGGGGGGAGAGTTCTTTGGGTATAACATCCGCAAACTTGCAACCAAAGGCAAAACGCAACTCTGCTGCAAATGCCAACCTCGCCACCTTCAACAACTGACTAGCCACCCGCCTGCCTCCCACCAAAACCCGTCTACCCATCGCTAGGCTGATTTTCATCGTTGATCGTCGTGAAACCCAAGAAGAGACCATGAAAAAGAAAAAAGTAAGTGTGAAATTTAAGTGTCTTCATGCCTATCTTTTCTCCGCTCAGCTCCCTCCCGCTTCACGACTTCTGGAAGAACCAGCTCGACCTCTTATTCTCCGATGGGTTCTGCAGGCTCGCGACGGTCGGGTTAGCAGCCGCAACCTCGCCGCCTCCTCGCAGCGGCTTCGCAATTCGGCTTCCTATGCTGAAGCCGCCGAGGCCGGTGGGTGAGTTTAGGCCGCGGGTGCTGCCGGCCTTGGCGGCCTCCAGACGGTCCTTGACTGCTGCGAGTTGCAGCTCGAACCTGATTACACAAAAAGACAGGGGTTAGCATGTTCGACGCACAAACAATATATGCTGCATGTAAGAAAAAAGGGGGATACGTACTTGTGGTTGGCCTGCGACATCTTCTCTTGGCTCTCCTGCAGCAAACTCTCGAGGCTCTGAATGCGCTCATTGCGCGCAATCAGCTTGCGCTCGGCGATCGCCACCTCCTTCTTGAGCGCCGAGTTCTGCTCAACCAGCTGCCTTTGCACCTGGGTGAGCTGCTCAAGGTTGCGCTCCAGGAACGCCATCTTCTTCTGCTGTGCCCTGTTGTTACTGCTGCGGAGAACGTTGTTGTATTGCTCACGTGTTTCGTCGAGAGAAATTTCGAGCTCCACAACGCGTTCGCAGCGGTTTTGCAGATCGCGCATCAGGCTCTTCTTCATGACGTCGAACTCGGCCAGCTGTTGCTGCACCGTCTTGCCGTTGGCCATCGGGACAGCCGCGACAGCTCCGTTGGAGGACTTAACACGCCGTTGCAAGTCGTCCACCAGCGCCTTGAGCCTCTCGTTCTCCGAGGACTTGAGTGCGATATCTGCCTTGAGCTCCTCAACAAGCTCTACCTGGGCGCCGGCCTTGTCCGACAATGTCTTGGCAAGGAGAGCCTTGACCTCCTCCTTGTCCTGCTCTCCGAGACTACGCGTGAGGATCTCTTCGTGTTCCCTCTGTAGGGCCTCCAGTCGTGCTTCCAACTCAGCCCGCTTACGAGCCTCGGATTCAGTCGAGGCAATGTTGAATGATGCCAGCTCGGCTTGCCTGACGAACCCCTGTGTCTCCAGGAGCTTGTCCTTAAGCGCTTTGAGATCATCAGGCGGGATGGGATCGCCAGTTGAGCTGATCTCGAAAAGAGCATCGATTTGTGCGATAGCATCTGCGACAGACCGCTCGTTCTCGCTGAAAACATCGCCTGTCAGATCGAAGCCCGCCATCATCTTGGCCATCTTCTCCGCTTTCTTTTTCTCCTTCTCATCCAGCACCGCACTGGTCTCCTTGGCGCTCATCTTGATGTCCAGGATTTGTTGTTTAACCTCGTCCAGCTCGGCCGTAAGCTCCGAGTTTGCGTCCTTGAGGCCGTCCATAGTGATCTGGGCCTCCTTATTCTCGAAAGCTAGCCTTTCCAGCTGCATCTTGACTTCGTTGGCTTCACTGATAAGCTTCTCGTTCTCCTTGCCCAGTTTCCCATCATGCTCCTTCAATAGAGAAAGCTCTTCTTTTGTCTCTTGTAATTGTCTCTCAATGTTAGCGGCCAAAGACTCTTTCTCGGCAAGCTGGTCTTGAAGTTCATTCTCGCGGCGTAGAAACTCTTCCCGCTCGTCCTTCTCAAGTGGCAGGCTGGGCGTACCAGCCCGTTCGGAGATGGCTGGCGTCTCAGCGCGGTTCTCTGGTAGTAACCTCGACGGTGTCGATGGTCTTGCTGGTCTTGATTCTGTCTTTGATGCACCTTCGGCTCCCAGCGGTGGTACCCATCGTTCTCTAGGTACCGCCTCTCCTGCTCGCCAAAGTTGCACCTCTCCTTCTAGATTGACGATATAGTTCTCAAAAGTGGTGATCTGAGTCTTGGCTTTCCCAAGCATCATCTTCAACTCGGCCGGGCTGAGTTCGGCATTGACCTTGGCCTTGTTCTTGATGGATTTGGCTCTCATACCGAAGCGCAGGGTACTAAGGGTTTCGACATCGTTGTAGCTGCTGGGTGAGCAGTTGATAATCAGTGTCGTCCGACTGTTACCACCCAAAGATTCTTGGAGAATACGGGTGAGCTTAGAGTCTCGGTAAGGAACGTGTGAGGACTTTCCATCCGTCAGCGCGTTAATGACCATGCCCAGGGCGCTCAAACTCTTGTTGATCTTCTTTGCTTCCTCCAGCGTCTGACCGGAAGCGCCCGTCTTTCCCACCTTTTCGCTACCAGCCAAGTCCACCAGGAAGAGCTGACCACTCTTTGCTGAACCCGTCTCGACGTTCTTCTGGGTAATGGTGACGACGAAAATCGAATGCGAACGGGACGATTCCTGGTTCATGTTCGTCGCGGCGACAGCTCTGGCATTTCCACCCCTTCTCATCACTTCAAAAACCTCCTGAACGCTCGAGACGTAAATTTCCAACAGGCCTTTTACGTAAACGCCTCGGCTCTTCTCCTCGTGTACCGGGAGGTTGTCATTTTGCGGTGCGAGGAGATCACGAATGCGCTCCATGTAAATCTCCATGTAGCTGACGCGCACTGTGTACTCGATGTTGGCGGCACTCGACATGATGCTTGCGAAGATCTGCTCGACTATCCTGGGGATGACACCCCTCCCCTCGTCGTCATCTATGTTGGTGCCCATCATCGCTGTGGTAAATAACCGTCAGTTATTTATCTTATGAGTGTTTTCTAGGCAACGCAATGTCTCAAGCGCGCTCACGCAGCACTCAAGATATCCAACAAAGCCATGAATAACCACATCAGTATCCATACGGCGGAAAGGGGAATATTACTGTAGGACTTCCCGGCGCCCGTCTGGCCGTAGGCGAAGACGGTGCCATTGTAGCCGTTGAGGATGTCGTCGACCGTGGGCTTAATAGAGTAATCGAAAATGTCGGATTGCTTGCATGACATATCAAACACGCGGTCGAAGGTGAAGGAGCCCTGCGCCTCCTTGGACTAGAACAAGCAGGAAAGCAACGCGTTAGCACGGCGACCACCCGGTCACGGAGCGCACAGTAGGACAAGAAAGCCACCCACTTCGATCGTGCATGTGTCCTGGCCATCGAAGCGGACGATGGGCTGGCCGCCCGACTCGATCTCGATCCTGTTCTGCGGTCGGAATCGAGCCACGACCTTGATGCTATTTGCGCTTGACATTTTGGCAGTCCGGATCCCGCGCCGGGGAGCGCAGTCTCATGAAAGGCTAGCGCCGACAAAACAGCAAGTCGAAAAAGGGGGTCGCTGGGAGGTGCCGAGCCTGGCAAGTGAATGTGTTGCTGCTCGTCGGGGTTGGGCCTGTCGGGGCCAAAGTTACGTGCGGTCAATGGTTGTGACACACCGTCTCAAGAGAGCGAGATCCCGAAATCGAGGGTATCCGGGCGAAAAAAAGGTATACTCAAAGTTCTAGAAGCAGGTAGGTGGGGCTAGGCCAGGACGTCGCTGATGGGATGATACAGGTCAAAAGACACCGAGGAGGGGATGTTTTTACCACACAGGTGCCATTTGGCAGGTTGAGGTTGAATGACGCGCTAGCTCGCGCTGTGGTCGGGGGGGGTACTTTGGGATGAGGGGCGTTTCAGGGCGAGGTGTGCCGCGATTGGGCTGAATGGACTCAAGCGTCGAGGCTTGGCAGCGGACACCTCGACGTTCCTCGTCAGGGAGAAACTCGGACGCTCAGGGGCGGAACTCAAATTTACAGCAGATTATCGTCCTTCATGCGAGTGGAGGCCTGAAATGGTTACACCTTGGGCTGCACGACACCAGGTGTCAAGATGCCAACAGTTGATATCACAACGCATCCGGCGCATTCGAGCAAGGTTTCATTGAGGCAGCGGGATGGCGCTGAGCCTATATATCAGTACCATTCGTGTGTCTGCAAGTCAGGAGCCGGTTTTGAAGGTAGGGATGTAAATGCATTGACTCGCTATGAGTGTGGGCCCCGAACTCCATCCGTGTCGCGTCTTCCCCCTCCTGATTCTCCATCTTTCTTATCGAATCTACGCCCAACAAGATAAGCCATCCTCGCTTGTGTCTTCCCGCTGCAAAAACCAGGCATATAACGCCAGGAATCACCAGACCGTCAAGAATGCTATACACCAACCTGAGCCCGTTGATCCAGGGCCAAAACGCCTAGACCACATGCCACCATCTACCAGACTCCCCGGACGCCGCCGGAGCGGGGTTTGTTCCGGATGGTACAGGCTCGACTCGCCGCCACTTGGTGGCGCGATGCGGCCCAGGCCATTAAACCAACATGTCGTCTTTAAGGTTGCCACACTTATTGTCTCAGTCTTCCCAGCTCTTCTCGACCGTCTCCCGAACTCTCTTGGTATACTCTTTGCGGTTGTCCTTGTAGAGGTTGGACGCTTCGACGTTTGCGGGGGATCCAGTGTTTGGGTCGTTGAGCAAACTGGAGCGGGGAAACCGTTAGTGCGAGCTAAAGAATGCCAAAGACCACAGCCCAACCAACCTTTGAATGCTCGTGAGAACTGCTGCCACATCGTACGTCGGGCTCCAACGGTTCTGCAGAATGTCGAGACAGAGCTCTCCGGTCGCGTAGACATTAGGGTGAAACATCTGGCTGATGAACTTGACCGACGGCGGTTTGTTCGGGTATTGCTCTTCGAAATGCATCACCAGCCTGAACGTGCCATCCTCAAACGGGGTGTCTGCGGGACCGATGATGACCGCATTCCTGAGGCGGTCGGGTTAGCTGGTGCCGGCGCTGGAGCGGACGGACGCTCCCTTACCAGGTCATGACGTTGTCGGGAACGGGGGAAGCAGAAACGCCTGCGGGAGGATCTGTCTGCATGCGCTGCACCGGAGGTCAATATCGCGGAGAGTCGTGGGCGGTTGGGAGTCAGGTTTGGCCTCACCTTGAAGTCTCGCATGAGACGGCGGCGGGCAGCGGTCGACATCTCTGTAGGAAGCTGGGCCTTTGGGAGGGGTTGATGCTCAAAATACGGCAGCGAAACTATAGCTCGGGGGGCCGGCAACAGCAACAAACTCGGCGCTGAGATTTATCGGGATGCTGGCGGTACGATGATGAATGGTGGAGCACTGCAATCGATAGGCGGATGGTGATTCGAAATCAAAGATGGGAGGCGATGGAGGCGGATTACAGTGTTCAGAGATCGGGAGGTTGTCGGCCAATCAGCGAAGGCCCGAAGGCGACACGGCACGTGCACTTCATGGCAGCTCGAGAGGATACAGCGCCACACAGGTGTCTCCTCAGGCGATCGGGCAAAGGAACCGCAAGGCACCACTTAGTGATGCAACTTTACTGCTTGCATTGATTGTGCAAGCTCGTACAGCAGCGCGCAGTCTGCAGGTTGGCGGCAGCCGTCACTCGGCGCTCTCAGCTAGCCAAGAGGCGTCTTATAGACGGTTGCAACCCAGACTCCCTTCGCGAGCCCAGGCTTCCTGGGCCCGGAAAGCCAGGTGATGGCTTGGAAAACCGTTGCACTCTGAGCTCCAACTTTCCCAGGTGGCGGGCGACCGGGAGGGTTGAGGGGTAGCTGCCCAGACCAAGGCCCGATCCCATTCTCCACCCACAGCCCGTCACAAGCCGAGGGCTGCCGTTATGTCTCAAAGATGAAAGGTCCAAGCTGACCTCGGAATGGGCGTAACGCCCCCCCAATTCTCTCGTCATACCTCGTCTGCTCCCTTATTCACCTTGTTATTCATTTTCGGCGACTATCCTGTAGTCCCCTCGCCGTCAAAGTTCGCGTGTTATTTGCTATCTCAGTCATGGCGGGGCGATTCAGAGCTCAATTGCGCATGCCGTCACGGCTTGGGACCGGCTCGGCTCGGCTCTTTTCCACCCAGTCCTGCCTCCGCCAAGAGATCCGGGACGTGTACATCTTGAGCGCTTCGAGGACACCAACAGCAAAGGTAGGACGCATCGTATCGTTTGACCCGCGAGAAGTGTGCTGACGCGCGCAGTTCAATGGATCATACACATCAGTCTCGGCGCCCCAACTCGGTGCTGTGGCCATCAAGTCGGCGGTCGAGAAATCAGGAGTGCCGGTTTCCAAAATAACCGATGTCTATATGGGTAACGTCCTCCAGGGTTCCGTCGGGCAGGCGCCGGCACGGCAAGCAGCCATATTTGCAGGCCTGCCCCCAACCATCGAAGCTATCACCATCAATAAAGTGTGCGCCTCGGGCCTCAAGGCCGTTGCTTTCGCGGCGCAAAACATCCAACTGGGTCTGTCAGAGGCTCAAGTTGCCGGAGGCATGGAAAACATGACGAGGGTACCATATTACATGCCCCGTGCTAGCAGCATGCCAGCTTTCGGTCACATCAAACTGGAGGATGGGTTGATCAAGGATGGGCTCACCGATGTGTACGACCAGTTCCACATGGGCAACTGCGCCGAGAACACGGCCAAAAAGTACGGCATAACGAGGGAGATGCAGGACAAGTACGCCATTGAGTCGTACCAGCGTGCGCAAGCGGCGTGGAAGGCGAAGGCTTTCGCAGATGAGATCGCCCCTGTCACCGTGACGGGCAAGAAGGGCGACACCATCATCGACACGGACGAGGGGTACCTCGACATTAAGCTGGAGAAGGTTCCCACACTGAAGCCAGCTTTCGTTCGCGACGGCACCGGAACCGTCACGGCAGCGAACTCGTCAACTCTCAACGACGGCGCGAGCGCCCTGGTGCTGGGAAGCAAGGACATTGCGCGCGAGTTTGGTTCGAAGTCCCGGGTACTTGCACGTATTTGCGGCTCCGCTGACGCCGCGGTCGACCCGATCGATTTTCCGGTCGCCCCCGCCAAGGCGGTCCCCATCGCTCTCGAGCGCGCGGGCATCACCAAGGAGCAGGTCGCACATTGGGAGTTCAACGAGGCCTTCGCGGCGGTGATCAAGGCCAATGAGAAGGTATGTGGCGGTCCTGGCGTATATCACAGGTTCCCAACTAACCAATCGTCAGATTCTCGGGCTCGAGGGCGCAAAGGTAAATCCACTTGGTGGCGCAATTGCTCTGGGCCACGCTCTTGGTAGCTCCGGTTCTCGAATTCTCGTAACACTGCTTCATCAGCTCAAGCCCGGCGAGTATGGCGTCGCGGCGATTTGCAACGGCGGAGGTGCAGCATCAGCCATGGTGGTGCAGAGGATCGAGTCTGTATGATAGTATATAGCATGAGTAATGGGTTGACGACATGAACGTAGACAAATATCAGGAAACAGCCCGCAGCATGTAGTTTGATCTCAATTTTGTTGTGAGACAGAAGACGGGTGCTTGCAGGTATAATGCTGTATGGGGCCGTTGCGGCTGGAGTTTGACGTTGCTTCCACCAATAGCGGGGCCCATTTGAACCTTGGGCTCTGGGCGCAGGAGGCTGGGCCATCCTATTGTCTTCGGTATTCAACGTTCGACACAATTAAAAACAGCAGCTTTGGCCAGCCGGTTTGGTCAACATGAAAGCCCTCCTGGCAGCTTCTGGCACTAAATGAAAATAACTCAACTCAACTGCGCCAATTGCAGCAGCCGTTTCCCAGACGCGAAACGCTGCAAGCTCATTCATCGTCATTTCAGCTTCGCTCATCTTCGCTTCGCCGAGTTCCCAGGTAACCTCCAAAACCTGCGCCTTCATAATGAGTCTCGTCGTCGAGTTTCTGTCCGGTATCCGCCGCTTTGCCCTCGCCCAGAACGGCGAAGAGCTTCGAAAATGGCTTTTGGTCGAGAACAACGTCCCCGAACACTACTTCCGGCTCCAGGCCGAACTAAAAGCTAGCTTCCCCGACAATGGGAGCGACGCGCTCGAGAAGTTGGTCGACAAATGTTTGCCGGAGGAGGACAACGTCTCGGACGGAAAGGGCTCACCATGGCCGGGGTTCAACGCACTGATGAAAGTGTATTTCGAGTACTGGCGGGACGTCGACTTCACCAACCTCGTCAACCTTCACGCCGGCCTCAGCGATCTGCTCATGCATGTTCCTCACCATCCCCTGCGAGGCCTTACATCTTGCTGACACGCCCCCAAGATCATGCGCCAATGCACTCGCCAACCCCACCTACGGCGCCATGCTGCTGCAGACGAGCTTGTCGTTCTCAGACTCACTCTCCAAGTTGGTCATGGGATTAACTCGAAAGCCAGAACTCATCGCCCAGATTCAGGGTGGCACGTCTGGCGACGAGTCCGGGGAGAAGAAGTCGATTGTGGAATTGGCGGCCGACGTCATCCAGAAAATCTTCACATCTTGCTTGACCGATCGATCGAGCAACCGGTGGTCACCGCCGAAGGGAAAGAAGGTGGCTGTATATTTGTTTGCTAATCTTACTCTGAAGCTTCTATTCGCGGTAGGCATTAATCCACAGATAAATGGGAAGCATAGCCCTAGTTCTGACGACTTCTAGTGCGATAAATCACGCCTTGCGGTTCAAATGTTCACCAACCTGTCCACCAGCGGACCAGCCCTCTCGCTGTATCCAGCATCTCAGAGGGTGACGTTCCTCTACTACCTCGGTCGGTTCAACTTCGACTATGGACACTATTTTCGAGCACACATGTGCTTCGAGGCGGCATACCGGCAATGCCCGCCCCAGTTTCTGAAGCACCGCCGACAGATCATCACATTCTGGATACCTTCCAACCTCCTTCTTGGACGTTTCCCCTCTCTCAACCTCCTCCGACGGCCAGAGGCTGCCGGCTTTCACAACATATTCTTCCCCATCTGCGCCGCAGTGCGAACTGGAAATTTTGTCGCTTTCAATCACGCCCTAGCGCATAGCAGAGACTGGCTCTGGAACAGGGGCCTCTACCTCACCCTACTCTCTCGACTAAAGCCTTTAGTATGGCGCTCCTTCTCTCGAAAAGTCTTCCTCCTCACAGTCCAAAACGAAAACCCCGACGGGACACCATCGAAAAAGATGGCCGCCCTCACCATCGACCACCTCGTCACCGCCGCTTCTTATGTTCAAAAGCTCCTAGAAGGCTACCTCCCTCTAAAACCTGCCCCGAGGGCCCGACCAGCACATATCAACACGATATTCATGAAAGCAGTCACTAACAGCGTCTCCGACGCTGAGTCGAATTCCCTCCTGGCACCACCACCTGGCGGCCCGCGCCATCTCATGCCAACCGAAGGCCTGATTTTCGGGAACAAGCGACCAGATCATGACAACATCGAATCGATCCTTGCCGGCCTCATCTACGCAGGTCTCCTCAACGGATTCATCGCACGAAATTTGGGTCTCTTTGCTGTCGAAGGTGCAAGGAAAGCAGGCGGCAATCCGGTGCTAGCGGGTTGGCCAAACGCATATCAGAGTATCATGGAACGGTTCAAGGAGGAACACGAGGAAGCGGCGACAGCATATAATTCAGGCGAAAGCGCCGATCCGCCCGGTGACCTGGACGATGTCCCGGGTTGGGTGCAGAAGATGGGTTAGAACTTCATCCAACCTACGTGGAGTTTCTGAGAAGCAGAATTGGCTCGATTTGTATATCGGCAGCGATAGTATAGGCGCCAAGTGATA
The DNA here is from genome assembly GCA_030512335.1 of Immersiella caudata. Lineage (NCBI taxonomy): Eukaryota > Fungi > Ascomycota > Sordariomycetes > Sordariales > Lasiosphaeriaceae > Immersiella > Immersiella caudata. The sequence continues at coordinate 5,747,398 of JAULSU010000002.1, read as the reverse complement.
CCCACTGGATGGATGATGGCAGCTTTAAATCAATAAGACACATGATCGAGTAACACTCTCTTGTTCGTTGCAGAAAATCGTTAGTCGATCTGAAATGTCCCGCCCGTTGCAATGTCGCTGTCTTAGACTCGCCAATGTCAAAGTTGTCCTCGCAGCCCCGCCTTCCATCGTTCCTTCTTCGCACTCATATCGCGCCCCACACTTGACATCACTTTCAACGCATGCACTCGCTCGCTCCAGGAACTGTTCAATCTATCATCAGACATCATTCTCATTCCAAAATTCGTGTCTAGCCTGTTTGAGCTCTAGAACCCGAACATCTCATCGTTCGTCGAAGGCGCATCCTCGATATCGCTCCCTAACGGAGACCACGCGAGGCGGAAAGCAGACTCCCTCCCGTCCCTCGGTCGACATCCAGCTCCAGTTCCTAGCAGCCCTATCCATCCAACGAAGATAACCCCATTTCCTCCTCTTTTGTCCAATCCTCCATCCTTCAAACCTCCCCCCAATCCAATCATGACTCTCAGTCATGTTTCTTCATCAATCCTCCCAAAACAACGAAGCTCAATTGGGTATATCCGCGGAAATTCGCAAAACGAAACAAAAAACGGTGTTGTTGCAGCCCGAGCGAAGAGCAGGCGCGTGAAGAATCGAAGTCGAACGAGCAGTTTGGGCCAGCAGCATCAAAAACGCGAGCGCTGGCCAATATCAATAAACACTAGCGCAACCGAGATGCTAAACGGTTCGATATTGCGGGTAACGGCGGTGTATATACAGCCTGCCGACGGGGATTGACGAGCGTCTCGTGTCGGCATATGGTGGGTAACGGGGTTGCCGGTCGCGACCAGCAAAGCGAAGCGAACAAAGGCCAGCAGGGAGAGGCGTAGTTGGGAATGGCAACGACCTCGGGTCGAAAAGCTATCGACATGAAAGCGAAGGGTGAGATCCTGCTGGCAAAGAAAGCATAAGATTTTGTTTTGGTCGGCCGTGACTCAGTAGAGAGCCGCGGCAGCGACAAGGGCAACAATCAGACCGGCGATGGCGGAGCCGCTCTGATCAACGGCACCATCGCTCCTCGAAGGGGTCGAGGCAGGGGCGGCGCCAGTCGTGGATGTGTTGAGAGTCGGCGCCTTGGTACTGCCGTGCGATGAGTGATCCTCGGATTCGGTCGTAGTGGAGTTCTCGTGGAAGATACCACCTGGGAAGTAGCCGCCCTTCACTGACGGCTTAGATGATGAGACGGATGAGGACGAATCCGAAGACGATGATGACGTGCTCTTCGAGCTAGACGACGAGGTCGATGTCGAGGTGGGCGTCGCCTTGGTGGAGGAAGGCGGTGGTGGCACAACAGACGATGGGGCCTCCGGAGCCGGGCCACCCTCCGAACCATCGACATTGAAAACGACAATGTTGGCCGTCTTGCCGCTGGGAACCGTTACGACACAGAAATTAGCACCACCAACCCCAGTGGCCTTGACTGGGCTGTTGACGCCGTTCATTCCGTCAGTGGAGGGGTGAATGGCGCAAGGAAGACCATTGCACCCTCCTCCGGGACATTCGATCTTGATGCCAAAGCTTGGAGGGGTGTCCTTGAGTGAGCATCCAACAAACATGGGGTTCCATGCAATCTTGACGTAAGTGTCCCCGTTGGCCACGGTGTTGGCGCCGGCAACATAAGGACTCCAGTTTCCGATCGGCTTGCTCTCAGTTCCCCAAACACATCCCTCGGAGGCAGAAACTCCAGGCGGATTGATATAATAGCTGCCAGACGTGTCAGTACGGTTGGATATCAGGTTCAGTGTCACGGTCACTTACTGGGCTGCAGTCTTGTCCCAGTAGCTGATACCAGGAACGGCGATTGTCCTGACGTTGGTGATATCGGTCGGAATAACCATGGCTTCATCACCGGGCAGTACTGTTTGGCAGAAAGACACAATCTTTCCGACCTTATTGACGACTTGGACGGCACCAGTTCCGTCGACGCAATACGGTTGGTCTGGGAAGGGCTTCTCAGCAACACCATTGTTGCACTTGAGACCACCGTTCTGCTCAAGAGATTAGCAATCTTCCCGATCAAGGAACCCATACGGAAAGCCTCACCATCGATTCCGGATACACATATTTTGAGTTTGGCTGCCACTGAGCCATCACCTTGCCAGGCACGCAAGCGTACGGGCAATACTTTCCATCGAGGCAGGCGACGTCTCCAGCCATGGCGAAACCACTGTTCATAGCGCCCGGTACTGGGACAAGGTCCGGGTGCGAAGGAAGGGAGCATGACGCCCTCTTCTCGAGGGTCGACACATTGGATGTGTCCCGTTGGTGGTGGTGGCCATGAGCGTGTCTCCTTGCGGCGAGCTGCTCATGTGCGTGCCTGTGCGCGATGGTTGCGGAGACAGGCTGGGCGGAGAGGAAGAGAGAGGCCGAGCCGATGGCGGCCTGAAGAGTTGTGAGCCTCATGCTTGACGGTGTTTGCGAGTTTTGTCCAGTCTGGATATCGAGCAAGAATCCCGGATCTTGCGGTTCGACGCGTGCGAGTCAGATCCTCCAACAGCAGTTTCTCAATGCAATCGATGCTGGGTCGAGCGATTTTTGCGCATGACAGAAGGAGTGGACGGAGGTCGTCAACAAGGTCAACTCCGGGTCAGAGAGTGTTTGTGTTGAAAGCAACAGGGCTCTGGGCTCTGCGTCGGGCGTGGTCGAGGGCGAAAGGCGCGAAAATGAAGGACGAAAAGAGAGGACGCTCTGGTCAGAGACGATATGGGTTGTGGAAGTGGCACAAACGAAAAGCACCATTGCCCCAGAATCGACCCGATGTGTCGTGCTTGCTGCACCACGGTTTTCTTCGAACTGGGGGCCCGCGGGCCAGCCAGCGGATCCTGCGTTGTCGAGCACGCGTGGGTATCTGGATAGCTTCATCGTGTCGGCCAATCACATCGCCGGTTGTATCGGGGGCCTGTAGGCTCATCTCGGCACTATGGTGAATCGACAGGGGTCGATCCAGGAACAGGATCAGGGGCCCCAATCACAGCGCAGGCGAAGATTAAGGCACTAACACCGAAGCGGTTGACGAAATTGAGAGAAAATGGCATGCAGCCCAAACAACGGGGGCCCAATCTGTCAGTGGGGGCTTGATTAAACATCCCCTTTAGCCACCACCACCAGTGGCCTTCTGTTCGCAGTCAAGTTTTTCTCCCGCCGTCGCCAGGAACCAGTCGGGGTCAGCCACGGGTACCAGGGCACACCCGTTGCAGGTACCATTCGCCAAATCTCTGCAGCGTGACGAACGAGTGCCAAAGTGTTGGACAGGATGACGTCCCGGGAAAACCAGACTGCGTCAAAATTCTGCGCTGAGTTCCTGGCCGACAAAATGAGGCCTCGCCGTCTCGTTGTTTTGGGCAGCGGCTACGGTGCTTGCCGCTACCGGGGCAACTCCAATCAACTTCACGATGGCGAAGTCGCCCTGCAGACTCGCCCAGTCGGCCAAATTGTCGGCCAGCGCTGGTCTTCCTCTCTGCAGTAGCGACAGCTGTGGTTTGTATGACACAACAGCGGCATCTACCTCTCAGCCTCGTAGCTTCAAATTCACTCAACACCAGAGGCCATCCCTGCATCTAAAACTTGGCTTCGACGCACGAGTCCCCTTCTCCTCAGCAGTCGGTTCCGATTTTCCGCTCAAGCGAGGCCGTCCGTCTTCACAATGACTGCAGGCCGAGCACTCTAAGGGCGATATGTCTCGTGATCACGGACTCTGGGCTGGGAGACTTTTCGGTCAGCGCTCATAATCCCGTCGACGGCTAAAGTGTGGCCGTCAGCCACTCCTGCCAGTGGCGATGGCCGACGGTCGCCCGGCCAGAATTCCGTGTGCCCGGTCCTCCACGTGCTTCGCGTTAGGCTGTCGGTGGTTTTTCTGTCGTGACCCGTCTTACCTCGTCGGCGCATGAAGGTAGATATGAGGCCCGGCTCAAGAGGCATTTTCTTGGTTATGTCCGGCGGCAAGACTTGGTCAGGAGTGTTGTACGACAAGTATTTTGGGCTTCTGGAAAGTTCCCATCTCTGAACTGCTCTGCTTCGCTGATGAGGTGAAGCACAGTGCCGCCTTAGAAGGGGTATATTCGAAACTCGTCTTACTTTGTCTGCCTGCTCACTGCTGTTGAGTCAGTGTCAAGTTCGGCATTCTCTTCTGCGTTGTTGCTGACGAGCGTCAGATGGCAGACAACGCAGTGAGCAAGGCAGATTCAGTGAAATCTCTACTGTGCAGGACAACCGCCCATCAATTCCCGCCCGAGCACGTGCAAGTGCGTCAAAGTGCAACGTACCGTAACATCCCATCATCCACACAGCCTTGGACGTGGGAGATCAGACCATTTACCGGCCTTAATTTTGGGAATCACAAGATGTGATGCTATAGATCGCCTCATGCCTGGTCTGGTGGTGTTTAGGAGGTCCGTAGCCCCTCTTTTGAAGGTCCTGCTGTGGTCCCGTTGTAGGTTCTGTGTGTGAATGGTGGCCCACTTAGAAGGGTGAAGTCTAGAACCTCGAAAAGGGGTAGATCTTGTGCGCAAGTGGGGTGGATATCTCGTGGATGCCTCTGAGTACCCGCCGGGTTCCGCGCTGGAGGATCTACGCGTTGGGGTCGGGCTTGTTGCTGTGGTTTCTCTGGCGGATGTGCGATGGGTGTGTAAGAACCTCGATGTTTTGAGGACTGGACTGGAAGGACTGCTCTCACATCACGCCAAAGGGGGTGGCATGGAAACTCACTATGTGAGATAGGTAGGAACTTATTCACCAAACTCGGCGATAATGTTTGGCTAGGCTTGCAGATCGTAGATATCACGCTTTGTTGGGGAAGCTTGTCGATGTGTTGGCAAGGTTCAGCGTTCAGTAGACAGTCTCTCAAGTGAGACGAGGTGCGTTGATACCGCCACCCCGTGAAGGGAACCTTGGGATGCACAACGCCAGCGAGGCACTGTTGGCGCGTCTTGGTCGTCGTCACAGCTCGGAGTTCCCTTGGATTCAAGGCTATCTCCTGCTTGTCTTCCACCTAGGTACTTATGAGTGGTGAGGCTCAAGGCGCGTTCGCCCCCCATCCAGTTCAAGTTCTGACCTGAATTGAACCAGGTTCAAACGAGCTCTATAAACGGGTTTAACCTCTAGACACCTAGCCTTATCAATGGTTTTGTGTCTCCTGAACCAAGGCATGCGATACCACTCATGTCTGCCAACTACCTCTAGACCCTCACCCTCAACGGTGCGGTAACACCACTACAGCCCCCTTCTGCCGCCTTCAACCACGACAACGCCATGGACTATCACATACGACCATAGGCACTGGAAAATTCGGGATCCCGTCCGCTCTCCCACAGACAAGCCAGCGACCGCCAGACTAGTAGTTGGGTCGGTGACGACCAGCGAATCCCTGGTGTTGTATGTTCTTTTGCGCTTTTTGCCCCCTTTCCGACCTGCTAGACGGGTAGGCTAGGTGGTTGAAGTGATGAACGAATGGAGGTGATCACGATGCTGTAGACACCGTACGAGGTTACCGCTGCAGGATACCCACCCTTGGAGCATACGAAAGGGTGGTCTTATGGGTTGAACACCCTAGGCGCGGGTGTTGTAAGAGCGGTGGAGGGGGTTCATAGTTACAGGCCTGTGTTGGGTGTGAGATGGAGATGAATGACGCCACCGTTCAGGGTACCGAAGTGGTGATGCGGACTGGTTACCAGTATTTCCCCTTCCTGGCCCCTGGACCAGTGAGCTTCAAGCTGTGCCCTTGTTTTATCGCGCGGGAGGATGGACTTTATTTGGCCTTTCGCATCATGCAAAGACTGATGGACGAGGATATGGTTGAGGCGTTCTCCATGGGTTGTCTGTGGAGGGGCTCATCTGACTATGCCCGCCGTGGAAGTCTCTTCCCAGATTCGAGATCGTAAGCGATGAGTCGGTTGGCATCCCGCGCTGTTTTGACGGCACTGGGGCTTCTGTATGTATCACACAAGACCACTTTGGGTTCTGTGAATAGAGGACTTAATAGCCAACTAGACCGGTGTGTGACCAGCTCACGGGCTGCTTCAGGCGGTCAGCCACGTCTACTTACCGGGACGGTATAGCGCAATGGTCCGGCTACCCTCAGACGTGATGAAGGAAAGGCCGATCTCAAACCCCAAAGGACACCCAAAGAAGCCCAACCAAATACTACAAGTCGAATTAGTAGAAACATGTCAGCGCTCTATCTCATTACCTACCAGCTTCTAAATCTAAACGTTCCTTGTATGAGCCCCCGACCAACACCCACCATCTCCTTGCCGTCTTCCCGTCCAGCGCTTACTCCGCCGCCGTTTCTCTATCCTCAACAACTCACGATCCGCCAAGAAACACATCTTGGCGGGTACTGCCAGGGCGGGTAAGGTTGGGAGTCAGGAGGGAGGGAAGTGACCATCTTGACGTCGACGGTACCTGTATGGGGCGCGTGATCGCGATTGCACACTAGCAGTGACACGGAAAGGGGCAAGAAGTGAGTGAGCACTGGCTTGCAAAAGCGCCCCGCCGCCTCATCCTCGAAGACGCAAATGATGTCAATGCCTTGAGTCTTGGAGCCGTAGGCATCTGAGCTTTTCGTTTGCATGGCCTGCATGGAGGGGAGGATGGAGCTGAGAGCTCGATACTGGCCGAGGACCTTCAGATAGGATACTGGGACGATGGTTTTTGGAGCCATGATGGTAAAAAAAACCGCGCTGGGTTTGACCTGGTGCTGATGCTCTAGCAATATCTTTGGACATGGTCGTCATATCTTGACACATATCCCTACAGCCGCGCCCAATGCAAAAGCTGTCATACCGGATGGTGTGGTTCATCACTGTGCCTGCTGCTCCCTGAACTGGGTGCCAAGTACAGTGCCGGCAGCAATGGTTCCGGGATGCTCAAAGCACCGATAGGTACCCTAATTATGTGGCTCTTGTCTCCGGCCCGGCACCGAGCCCTGCCGTCTTGAAGCGGCGAAGAGGCGAGTCGCTGACATAACGGCTTCGGCTGCCGAGTGCCGATTTGGTTCGGGATGCCAAAGGCCGTGGCTTCAGGAATGGTTTTATCATTTCACCAACTCTATCCCACTGTGTTGCAACGTGGCGCTCTGCCGTTGATGTACCCTCAAAGCGAGATTTTGAGACGCCATCTTTGTTCGTCTGTACCTTGCTTTGGTACCAACGGATATTGCAAGTTTTTTGATGGGAAGGTTGAGTTCTCACCGATCCTCGCCCGCCATCAAGCCACGCATATCCCTGCAGCCCAGCCACATCCGAAGACCCTGATTTCATTGGCTCGTCGCGAACGGTGGCACGACCTACAACTACACATGCCATGGCTCCTGCCTCATCAACATCGCAGAACGTGGAAGCGGAACTCTGAAGCGGAGAAAATTACGGGGCTGCGTCGGGCTTTTACCCCTCGATAGAACTCTCCAACTTTCTGTCGCCGCAGCAAGCAGCAACAGTCTTTGACCAAACATCAAAGAACCCTCGCCTTCACCAACTCACTGATTCCGTCCTGTCTCGGTTCTTCCTGCGCCTCACTCTGCTCGCTCCGCGTGACGCTCGCCTGAGCACCTCGCGGGCCATCTCACCGCATATTTGAGCGCAAAGAAGGCAGTGCCGCAGGCTATTCTGTTCGCACCAACCCGCAAGTGTCACAATGGCGAGCGCCAACCAGGACCCGGACTACTGGCCCATACACATTGCTCGCAGTGATGGCAAAGCGTATGAAAACCTCGACCACAGCTCTCTAGACCCAAATGAAACCAAAGATGTCGAGCAGCTGGAAAGGTGGGAAGTAATTATCGCCGGCCATCTTCAGTTCCAGCTCGCGCCAAAGGAAGAGAGTGAGTGCCAGCCTGCCCCTTTTCTTGTACCATGCGGAGCAAAACAGCTGATCACGTGGACCAAAGAGAGGCAGTTCAAGCTTGCAGGACTTCCCAAGGGTTATGAACTAAGATGCGCAGTTCGCAAGGATTTTGGGAGGGATTACTACCTCTACGGCCACCCGGCGGGGATCAAGTCCAACTACCGGACTCCAGGAGACTTCGTCCTCCACCTCCTCTGGCTGGCTAGCGACTCCACCGACTACGCCCAGTGCTCCTGCGACCTTTGCATCAAAATGGTCGAGACCATCAGGCAGAAGGCTCCCCAGGCCCAAGTCAGCCTCCCGCCCGCGCCGCCAATCCCCGGCCAGGCTCTACCGCCGGCCCAGGGCCCAACTCCGGCAGCGAAGCCGCTCGCCGCGCCTGCTCCCGCTCCCGCTCCCGGCCAGACAACACCTGCCGGCCCCGTTGCTGCACCTGCAGCAGCTAACGTTTCTGCCGCTCCTCCGGGTATGATCGGCCCGCCCAACGTCTTCCGCGTCGGGGAGCTTGTCTGGTACAGACAGGGTGCCTGGCGGCTTGGGTTGGTGCTGGGCATCCGCCTCAAAGTGGGGAAGCCACCCCAGGCCGACAACAGCTATGATTATATCTTAGCACCGCTGGGGCACGCCCTGCTCAACCAGCAGAACGTCACAAAGGAAGTCGCCGACATGCGACCGTTCCTGACGTTCAGCATCCCGGAAGTCACCATTGAGGAGCTCAAGGACAAGTCGTTTGAGAGCGTTGACTGGCGAGATTTTGCGACCCGCTATGCCAACGAACCTGAGCCGGGCAAGAGAGCGTTCAAGATGCAAACAGTCGGACTCGAAGCCTCCAAGATCGCCGCTCGGTCCATCAACGACTCTTTCTCGACGTTCAGCCGGCTCGGGGAAGGGTTCACGCCCGACCACATGTACAGGGTTCAGAGCTTCACGGGCGTATATTTCGGCGCGGAGATGGTTCGCGTCGGTGACCCCATCCGCGTCACGGCGCCAGCGGTTGTTGCTATCCAGGACCCTTTGGGTGACCACTCGAAGCCGACCACGGCGGTGATGTTGGTGTCAGAAATCCAGTTGTTGACACCAGCATGGCCTGGTAATGACCCAGCTGCCGCTGCCGCTGGCATGAACCTCCAATTCAGGGGCAACATTTATCGCACTGCTCGAGCGCCCCTCCCGCACCCGCCCGCCTTCGTCCATGCGGCAACCCTTGGGCCTACGTTTGACCACGAGCTCGCGGGCCGCAATCAGATTGAGCGCGACAAGAAGTTTGCTTGGGGATGGATGCTGATAGAGAGCAACGCCGTCCGCGCAGAGGCCGACGTCCAGGGACGCTTCTACGTTACTCACAAGTTGATGAGCATCATAGACCCCGCTCGTTTGCAGGATTCCGTACAGCGCGGCATCATCGAGGAAGCTCAGTCCTATCTCAACAGTCGATCGCACAGCGGATGGAATGGGCGCACGACGACAGGGCTTTATCCCAGGCGAGCAGCGGCGATAGGAAACGCCGTGGCTACCCAGTTTATTGCGCCTCAAGGGCTGGTGGAGGATTAGACATCCGCTCTGTGCTCGTTGTGCTCCGGCTCGAACGACGTGTGCTGTCGCGAGCATCAAGACGCCAAGAAAACCAGGGGCTAACTTCCTTCTCACATTGATGCTCTTCAACAAAGCCTTGACAGACCGTTTGCACCGCCGTTTCAAGGCCGAACCCGCCATGACCTCATTTAGGAGCACGGCGATGCAGGTTGGTTTAGCTTTGGGCCAGGTGTTCGTCATCACTACAGAACCATGGAAGATGCGGTGCGTTTGTGCGGGCGTAGCATTCCAGCTGGATTGGCTGCATGCTGCACGTTGCGATGCAAACATAAGCGATTCGGGGCCTGGATCCAGCTCATGAGCGGTCAGCCAAGCTCACTAATGTATGTTGATATACGCTTATGGACTGGACGGCGCTGGTGCCACGGAGGACCCTTCGTTTACTCGCCTTGCTGTGCGACCCGTGGTTGAGATGCTGGCGGTTGGCGTTCGTCTCCACGTCGTTCAGCTCGACCTTCCTGAACCAGGGCGACGGAGAGATCTAGACTGGTGCATGCAGAGAGGACCGAGTGTTTGGGTTCCAGGTTCGCGTTTCGGTTGGTAGCAGCTGGTTGTGTGGTGGGCTCGGGGTTGAGTGATCACAATTGTGTGGGTTGGTTAGTTGCTCAAATGGGATGGAGATGCAGGTTGTGGTGTTCCACTGCATCAACGAGGCAAATCTCGTGATGTTACGAGGTTTTTTCCCCGAGCGAACGTAACCTTGGGGAGGGGAAAGCTTGAGTTTCACGCGCTCGCACTTGAACGGAACGACGAATTTGAGCGCCAGAGTAAGGGGCTCTGAATCTAGACGCACACAGCAAACGGCTAGACGCAATGCAATCACGGACCATGGCAATGCAGCATTTTCATTACGGGGTTCGTCGCAGTGATGTTTTGACAAGTAGAAAACAGGTCCACTCCTTGTGCTACAGTTCCGAGAGCCTGGGTCAGACAGAACCCAACCCAACCAAACGGTCAGCGTTTGGACGCGAGGCGAAATACAGAGGAAGGATCCGTGGAAGCTTCAAGCGATCCACGGGAAGTGGGCGATTCCCAACGGAGAGAAAAACATCCGACGATTGCCTACCGTAAGCAATGCACTGTGTGGCAATCTGGGGGCTGGGAGGGACACCGATCTTCAGACCGCGTGAAGAGCGAGGTGATCCGATCCACTTCCAAGGCTTCAGTGGAAGTTCCAAGGAAAAGCCCTGTGATTTGGGCGAAGCGGGGGTTTCATGGGGATCGCGATTGTTGACGTTGTCCAAGGGGAATTTCATGGCAGATGGAACTTTGGCAAAGTTCCAGCATGGTGCCCATTTCTGTCTGCGATGAGATGACATGAATGGATTCTGTACGTTGTCACTTTTTCCGAGTTTTGAGCTGTGGTGGAGTTTATGCGCATTTTCGGGACCCAAGCACGGAGGAGTTCGCATGATGACGATGCAGTCGGTGGGTGTTCGACCAGGCGGTGGGTAATAATGCTACGGGGTTCCCATTATAGAGTACAGAGGGAGTTTGTGAGACATGATGACAGCCTTTTGGCGGTCGGGTCCCAGAGCGTCGGGACGGGGGCGGTGTGTATGTTCTTGTCTGTCACGTTGGTGATTTGCTGCTGTGCCACCTCGGCCGAGTGACGGTGACGGGCAGTTGAGGATCGAGGTGGCTGGGTTCGTTAGTTTGGACTGGACCCTTGGTGCTTTTCTGCCTTGAAAGATTTTTTTTTTTCAAAGCTGGCCAGGTTCCGTTCCCTGGCGGTGATAGTCGCTGGGATTGTAATTGGGAAAAGGGTCGACGCGAATCAGAGATTTGCTGCGCAAGAAGGCGTCAATGTTAAATGTCACGAAACCAGATACCCTAGAAATCACGTACGTACGTAGCATTTACTCGAACCTAGCGCCGCGCACAAAATACAAACCTGCGAACTTGGAAGCAATCCCCACCCCTCACCGAACAAAGTCGGTGAAACCCCGGTCCCCCATCTCCCAATCCCAAAGGAGACATCCCCCTCGAGCCGAAAGAGACACAGACACAGACACCTCTTACCTAACCCCCAGCCAAGTCCTCTCACCGTGCAACCCAAGAAAACACAAGCCGACAAGCTCGGCAAAAGCAAAGACGGTGAGAATGACCAAGCAACCCGTCAGATCGCGCCTTGCCTGGCACGTCCTAACTTGGATGATCCTAAAAATCCCCAAACCCCACTTCGGCTGTCTGGGCTACCTATTCTCCACTTCAAAATTCCGCGCCGCGCTGGAAGCGCAACACCCAACCCAACATTTCGGGCCTAGCCTGTTTCTCGTCCCCAGCAGGACAAGGGGGACCTTCGGAACGGGGCCTGAGTGGATGAGGGGGACCCGCCGTTCCGTTTGGAATTTTTTTTTTTTTTGGGTTGGGGTGCTTGGGTGCTGGGGTTGGGGCGCTCTGGACTCTGGAAGAGTGGGGCGTTCCGTTTTTTTGCTCACGGTGTGGCGCCATGATGCGCGTCCGTTGATCGTGATCGTATCCTTCCTGCCGCTGTGTTCTAAAGTCCGAGGTGTGAGACAAACAAAAACACAGATGACTATCTTTTCCTCTTCCTTCACCAACTACCGAGCCTCCCGTCGTGGGGGATTCAAGCTCCGAAACCGTACGGACGCAGCACCGCTTACCTCAAGGGTTTACAGGCAACGCAAAACCTGGAACCTAACTGAACCCGGTTGTGATATGTAGAGCACCTCACAGAAAACCCCGTTGCATTGCAGATAAGATCACATTTTCCGTCTCACCTATGTACTTCGGCACTCGCGGAGTTCGGACTCTCTCTCAAGGATTTCCATGTGAAGTTCCATTTGCATCTGCATCCATTCACGCCCCCTCCAAGCGCCTGCTACCTCCCGAGCCTCCCTCCGCAAAAAAAGTCATGGAATTTGCCTCCCACTAAAAGACGCCCCATGCCATCAGCCGAGACGCAACGTGTCAATCGCAGTTTGCTCCCGCCATTTGGAATAAGCCTGTAGTAACCGTAACACATGGAGTGCGCAAACGAAGGCGCCGCGCCGTGGAGACGGGAGCCCGACAGATTGGCTGCCGGCGTCCCAACGGACAGCGACCCAGCGGGATGGATTGCCCCTTCAATGTCAAGTGGGCCGCCAATCAGAGCGAGACCTTACTCGTGCAACGCCAGACCCGGCGACGTGACACAGGCAGTTAGGCATTTCACAGGGACACAGGGGACACAGGGCAGACACGCAGGCAGTATCAAGGGCAGCACGCGAAATTGTCTTGATGCTCAAAAATTGGGGGGAAATAATTGATCGAATTCTTTGTCCGGGATCTGATGACAGCCCTCTCCTAAGCCGACCAACGGACCGAAACTGAGCGAGAGGATCAGGCGTGAGCCAGAGACAACCTCATTGAAGGCGTAGACAATACACAGCTCCTCGCGGCAGCCTGATTGTCTCCGCTATGACGGCCCCCCTGTCTCTTCCTTCCTTCCCCCTCTCCCCGGCCATCCAGTCGCCGGGCAGGTGATGCTGTTCACCCAACTGCCGGTCTAGCCAACGAAAAGAATGCCTGCTCCATAGCCCGCTCGCCCTCCTATCCAACCCCTATCTTCGTTCCCCTGGAAATGGACCTCCTGCTCTCTTGGCCGGGCGCGATCCTTCTATCCTGTAGTCGAGCACATCCTCTGAAGCGGTCATGCCTTGCCTCCCAGGGTATCCTCAGGTCCTGTGCCTCTGGCTCGCTGAAGAGCAAAAACCTCCCTGTTTCATAACAGTCTGGGTGGGACCGAGTCGATGCAGATAAAAGTTCGTGGGGCGGGTGAGTAGTCCCTGTCATCATCGTGTCGTGGCTCGAAATAAAACGGTATGTACACCAACGCCAGGCTGAGCGGTCGTCATTAGTCGTTCGTTGTGGTGGGTGAGGGTAACCATGAAAGAATTCGACCGCAAACGTTTGGTGATAGGATGCCCGTGAAAGTATGTGGGTGTTTGTGCTGGTTGAAGTCATTGCGTATGCTGGGGAGTTGGCGAATGAATGCGATGTTGATCTTGGAAAAAGAATCGATAGTGAAAAATAGGAAACCCGACAGCCGTTTCGATCGCTCAACTTGAAATTTTTGCCTCATCCCTGTTCCGTGCCAGAAGCTTGCTGTGTGACAGTGAGTCGCGATGTCATTGAAAGCAATGACAGCTGACTACTGTCACTTTAGTTTTAGTTCCTCCAGCTTCGCCTGCACGCTCTTCCAAACCTCAGGATCGGGTTCTGGTTCTACTTTTTTGGGTTTGAGTCTCTCGCACGAGGCACAGTTTCTATGCTTGCACTGCGGACAGGCGGCATCTTCGGAGGGTGGCGCCGAGTAGGTCGTCTTGCAATCGTGACACTGGTAGTGGCCCACCTTCGTCCCGGGTGCGTCTCCTGGATAGCCGTACGGGAACTTGTCTTTCTTGGAACTGTTCATTTGGTTAGCTACCAGTTAGAAATTGGCAAATAATGCAACTTACGGATCCCGAGGACAGTCTGTGCAGCGGATGTGGGAACATCCTTCGCATGCCTTGACATGTGCTCCGAATTGCTTCTCGCACTGGCAGCAGGTACGTCTGACCCGCTGTCGGGGCTTCCGGTGGACGAGGTCCTGGCCACCCGTCTTGGACGGCTTCTTGAGAACGATCTTCTTGTCGGAAGTGTCCCAGTCGGGAACAATCGGCGGGTTCTCGGCACGCTCCTTGAGGATCGCAGCCCTCTTCTTCCGGCTCTCCTCTCTCTCGGCCTCGGTGCGCTTCGGGGGCACACGCGGGCATTGCTTGCAGCGCGGGTGCTTGCAGCTGGGGCACTCCTTGCCGGCGCCGAACGAGGTGTTGCAGACATGGCACTTGCGGTGCACACGCATCTTGATCGGCTTCTCGACACGGAGGACATGTCCCTCGGACGAGTGCCAGTCGCTGGGTTTGAGCTCTACGCCATAGAGCTCACCAAGCTTCTTTGCACGCTCGGCGAAGATCTGCGCCCGAGGAATCTTCTCGGGCTCAGGACCCGAATCCGACTTCTTGGTAGCCTCGGCGGGTGCAGCACTGCAGATTCAGTTAGCGATGCTGCAAGTAAACAAACACCAGGCTGCCATCAATTACCTAGTCTCTCCAGCGGAGAGGCCGCCCTTGGTGGAAAACGTTGAGAGTCGCCGGTCGGCCCTCTTCAGCACAGTCCTGACCCTCGAAAGCACCTTTCCCAAACCCTTCTTCTCCTTGTCCTTGGGGACCGGCGGTCCCTCCTGCGCGGGTGAACTCATGCTGGCGGTGTTAGTGATGACTGTTGTTGGTGGGCAACTCAAGCGAGCATCGATGTCGATGTCAAAGTTGATGCCGGATGACAGGTGCGGTCGGTCGGGGTCTAAAAACCTAGCGTTCGGATCAAAGCGTGGCGGATTGCGAAGAATTGCATACGCGAAACGCTGTGGGTTATGGGACGAGACCCGACGCTGCGTTCCCGGGGAATATAACTGAAATCTGACGGGGCGGGTTGGAAAAACCGAGAGCGGCGATTGGGAGAGCGGTGGTGTCGGCCCAGGCGCGCGGGAAGTCAGTCGGTCGGGCTGAGCCAGACGCTGCAGTGCTAATGAAACACGCCCAGTCGATCCGAGTGGAGTGATGGAAATGCGTCCCTTCTCGAATGCCCCCCAATTCCAATCAGACGGTCAACGGACGCCCTCGCGTGCGTGCGGTGCGGATTTGTCGTCGGTGGTGTTTGTCGATGATGGCAGCAACGGGCTGGCCTGCCTCAGGGATGAAGGGAGGAGGAAGGAGGATGCTGGCGGATGGATGGATGGCGCGGGAACGGGGAGCCCAGGAGAGAAGGGAGAGGGAAAAGCGGAGACGCAGAGGCCGGCCGGGGCAGCCCAGACAGTGCGTTGTGGCGGACGAGGCTAGTCTCGCTGCAGCAGGATGGAAATGCACCCGGGGCACCAGCAGGCACGCACGAACGCAGAGCGCCGTGGCAGACCAGCAACAGACCGCAGTGGGAAACGAGGGAGGATGCAGCGCGCTAGCGGTAGCGTCGACAGGACTGGCAAGGCTCACGCCAATTGTGGAACATGGGGCCAGGACCAGTTCAGCGCCAGGCCATTGCCCAAAAGCAGACGGAGAGCAGGCGTCCACCGCTTATCAATAGCGTCTGCGAGGCCCTCGCGCCAGCAAGCTCAAACGCCTGACAGCAGGGAGCGACGTGCCGGGGCGGGAGCCGATGCTGTGCACCCCGTCATCTCGTTCCCGCCGCCCTCCGCTCTCTTTTACTTGTGTGGGTTTGCGAGCACTGGGCCGCGCACTGGGTGGGCTGGGAAGGGTTGTCGGGTCCCAGTATGGCGGGTGTACTGTGCGCGCGCTCCTCTTCTCCGCAGCTTAGGCCAATGTGCTACTGTACCTTGGCGGAATGCGCTGGGCAAACAGTTCGCTGGTGGGCCCCCGAAGTCACGGCGCCGGGAATCCCATCCCAAGAGCTCGGGTGGGTTGCAAGACAGACAGGTGGCTCCAACTTTTTAGGCGAGTGGTCAAGGAACATCCATGGATGGCAAACTGGGAAGGCCGGCGGGGACACCGCAGCAGCAAGTGGCCACTCACCACGCCGGCCTCCCTGCTGGAATTGAAGGACACGGCGGGTCGGCGCTCCGGATTGGCCAGGCCTGGTTGCGGGGGCTGACCCCTGCCATTTGCGCCCGTCGAAACGGGAAACTCGCCCGTACCGGATTTCGACAAGCGGGGCCTGCTGCAAACTGCTCCCCAGCCAGTCACAACGCTCGCCCAGGCCCCAGGCCAACTGATTTTCCCCTCGGCCTGCTTCTGCATTTCCTCGACACTCGACGGTGTGGGCTCGCCGTTCCCACTTCAGCGAAACGCTCATGCAGCTCGGGCCCAGCGCCGCACCCGGCAGTGGTCCGTGATGGAATGAACACGGTGGTGGGAAGGAGAGAGAATGAGTGAAAGGCCTGAGCTCCATCTTGGGAGCCAAGGGTTCTTGTCTCCACGTTGGCGCCTCATCCGACGTTTGGTGGGTCTGTTCCGGGCCCTGGTACGGCGGCGCCACGGCCTCTGAAGGTGGTGCTCACAGTGCGTGGCTATGTCGTCAAAACGGTTGACGGCTGTCAGCGAGCACTGAGAAAGACATTGGGATATGGTGAGCACATGCTGAACGTTTTTATTCAGGTACAAATGCACATCGACAGCTGCTCGTGGACGGATGTTAGCGTTCCCGCGCCACTCAACCTCCAACATGTCAGCAACTCGTGAGAGACCCAGACAGGTATTTGGTCAGCTTGCCACCGCAACAAGCACTTTGTTGAAGCCGGAGCATAAGACCTGCGAGGCCCGATGTTTTTATTGTTTCTCTTCTTTTTGGACACCGAATGACCTGCCGGGTAAACACCAGGAGTCATCAACCGTGAGAAGCGACAATTCTCGCTGCGGCGAAGGGCGTCGTCAAAGGGTAGCTTGCGCGATTTAGCGTCTTCGGCTCACTCTTGCACCCTCACAAGCTGAACCTCCATCGTGCTCGGCACCAGCCCACTGTATAAGCCGTGTGACCTGACACGTCGCTGCGGCAGCAAGGAAACGTCCCATCGCATCGTCGGTATATTGGGACCCAGAAAAGGTTCTCCGCTGATAGTGGTCAGACGCTCCATTGCGCAGGCCATAGTTAACCTCTGCGGTCCACCTCAGTTGGAAGTGTTCGCTCGCCAGGGGAAGCTCGGCCCGGAGGGGGCGCTACTCATGAGCTCATCAGGCGCTCCGCTCTAGCGCATTCGCAGCATCACTCGATTCGACATGCGATTCTCGACGAGTCGGCCCATCTCGTTTCAAAATGATCAGTTCAATGCCTCTCTCTAACCCGAGTACTTTATCGGAGCCCGATATACCAGGTCGCGATAAGGAACAACCTTGTTGTCGCCGTCTGGCTGGAGACCCTCCCTTTGGTGAACAGGCATTAGGCCTGCCACGGATTCCAATCACCACTGCGTTGATGCAGAGCTTTGCCAATGCGCACTCGTCGAGACATTTTGCGGGAGGGGCCGAGGGTCACCGTTTGGCAGAAGCGCCCGCGTCACACGACTGGCACGAATCAACATCGGCAGCTGATGATCGAGAGAGCGAGTCAGCGACGGCTGGGTCAATCCGAACGACAATGCACCCCAATCAATGGATGTACCCCTCCGCTATACTGCCATGGTATGACCTGGAGGCGGAAGGTTATGGCTGTCACGCGTGCCTCGAAACTGATGGGCGCCTCAGGCAAGCTGCCGAATCGCTGACGACTCTTCATTCTGGACCCAGACTACCGGGTCACATCCCACCCCTTAGCCAGTTTTGCGCCGTCTCTGTTTCCCACCGTTCGAGGCGCTGACTATCGGCGACCTCTACCCCCGCGAACTGACCCTTGGGTAGCATTCTAACGGTCTCGACCTGTGATTGGCGAAGTTACGATGACGCTGCAGTGATGGTACCGCGTCACTTGAAGCAACTCTTATGGCCTTTATCTGTCCTCTCAAAAGCTCGGTGCCCTCAGTCTATTGATGAGACCATTCCAATGCCCTGGGTCGAGAGCCCGTGCCGGCGCCATTCCGGCTTTTTGTTTCAGCGGTAAATAACAGTGCATTTGCCGCGACGACCTCATAGGCTCCTGGGTGACTTCCAAGAGCGTCTAAATTGCATTGATTTTGGCCGCACCCAAGGAAGCGCAGTTATGCAGCCTGCAACTTGATGTGTTAAGTAATGATTCCGCCACATTGGTGTGTAGTAACTGTTGGTCTAAGTTGAAGTCGTCATCCTGCTGGACCCCGCAACGAAGCTGCACGAGGGAGTCGATGGCACGCCTGCCTGACCCTCCTCCGCGCGCCAATCCAAACCCTTGTTACTGACCAAACGCGGCAAAGCGCCGACGGGACGCACTGGCCAAGGTGAAGATCTCGAGGACGGGAATCGCGTCACCCCCTCCCCGCCCAGAGGCGCACTGCTGTGGGTGGGTGGGGGTTGTCTGCTTCTTCCGATTTGTGTGTCACTGTGCGAGAAGAACTTGCGGAGCTCGGGTGCCCTCAAGACTGTGCCTTGAAGTTTGCTGTGTGCGTTTTGGGCGGCACCGCGGGAACTGTCCGAGTGCCCCGTGAACCGTCCTCGGCGGAACCGCCCAATAAGAGACTGGACGCCGCTGCAGAGTTTCTTTCCTGCTTCCCCGAGCCCTGCTCGATGGCCACCCCGAGCCAACTTCGAAAGGAAACGGAACAGAGGGTGTGACACCCTCACATTAGCTTTCTCTGAGGTACGGATACTCGGAGTGATGATGCCGGACCGAGATCTAAAGATGCCAACTCAGAAGGCCCGCAGAAGGAACGCGTCTGGCAAAAGATGGAAGCATCTTAAGGATCCAGCAAAGAGAAAAAAGCAACGAAGAAATCGACAAGCTCATAGAAAAGTGGGGAATGGCGGGTCCTGTTGACGGGCGCTCCCGTGCCGTCTGGAAGGATGCCGAAACTTCGCCAGCCTCTGGTGTCATGCTGGGAACTGTTCCTCGACTCCACCGAACTGAATAGCTAGCTAACGCATATCGAGATAGGGAGCTGTCCGCGAGGATGAATCTCAGATACTCTACCTGACCGAGGAAGCTGGCTTGTCAAGGCGGGCTGGTTGCAACCATACTTTGCCCTGCGAACGAGTGTTTCCTTCAGTATGGCATTTGAGCCGCAGGGACGTTTCAGGGTCTGTCGGGCTTGAAACGCTGCTAACGAACTGACTTCCCAATTCAACCCGACCCGGGGCACGATCCGGAAGGAAGCGGCACTCGGCCTGAGATTCCGGTCAGGTTCATTCTTCGAAAAGCCTTTGACAGATGCGCCCGCACCAACAGGCATCGTTTATCGAGCCGTTGGCCGTTGAGTGGCCTCGAGGGACGCCGGAGAAGCCGTATTGGCAGCCAGCAACGCCGGTCTCAATGTTCATGAGGACCAAGAGCTGTGGCCTGCTGCAGCCGTTCAGGCCTGACGCCTTCGGTGGAGCCGAACTCAGAGTGTGGAAATGCAGGTGTGATCGAGCGTTCTCTCGTTGACAACCGACGGCGAATCCGGTGGGGGTTTCAGCATGTCGAATGTCGACGGAGGATCCTGGTTGTCGAATGTGGCTGACCCTTTACATTGGTTCTTGATTTTTGGATCCTGCTGGATCGCATCGTAGAATCTGCCTGCACCTGTGGGAGGTTTTCTGCGTAGGAATGAAAGAAGCCAGCTCGCCCAAAACGACTTTGTCCATATCAACCTCGAGAGGCAATTGGTGTTGACACCAATCGTTCTTTCTTTGCTTTCCAGAGCCCCCCCCCTTTCTGCACGCTGGCGGCCTGGTCGGCTGCGGGCAGCTGACATTGAGACCAAAGTGGGCTGGCAATTTCCCGTTGCCGGTTCATCTTCGGCATTCAAGGCGTTGATGACTGACCCGTAAACTGCGACGCGAAAAAACATCTCTAGAACACGCTCACGCAGGTAAAGACGAAAGGAAAACAAACTAAAGATTGTAAAATCATCCTTGCCGGACAGCAAAGCTCCAATTCCTCCCTCTCCTCAAGATTATCGACTGTGCAACGTAATCTGCACAGCCGGACGCACCGCCTACCAAGTTCGCGCCAATTCCTATATGCAGCACGGGCTGACCGAAACTTCCCAACGCGAATCTCCAGCAAACCATACCTACGCTTCCTCTACCCACTCCTCTCAGCATGGCTCACCTCGCCCTCAACCTGTCTGGCCAGACGCTCGCCGCCAACCGTACTCACGCAGCGTGTCCCCCGGCTCGCAGCAGTCTTCGGCGAACGGCGACGATGTCGACATCGGCCAGCTGCACCAAAAGCTGGGACGACTGAACGTCGCCGGCCAGCGCATCCGGGACTATGAGACAGCTGCTGCTAGCTCCGCACTCAGGCAATCTCCTCGCCCAGCTCTTGGTTTCAAGGTTGTGAAGCGACCTGGCACACCTTCGGACGGTGTTCAGCTCACGGACTTTCCCAATGGTAAGCTTGCATGGCCCCCGTGCTATCCTCTCAGCTGCTAATTGTTGTGGCTGCAGAGATTCTGACGCACATTATATCGCATCTGCACCCGGACTCGCAGGGCACGGTGGCCCTCGTTTCGAAACGCTTTTACGCTTTGGTTACCACGCCATATGCGTGGCGCACTGCGTTCCTGCGATATTTTCCAGGTCATGATGCCTTGGCGGCTTCGAAGAAGTCGAGCTTGTCCTCGGAAGACGCTGAAGGAGCAGACGCCATCCGTTCCGAGGTCCGCTACTTCACGCGTTTGACGTCTCTGGCTTCGTGGCGAAGCGAATATCTCTTGCGGACCCGTCTGCTCCGCAGCGTAGCTCGCGGAAAGCCTGGTGATAGCGGGACGTTTGCTCGCTCCGGCCAGGCCGGGAAGAAGGCGGGCGCCGTGTTGACGTACAATTCGAAGCTCCCCTGGATGATCAGCAACATCCATGCTTCGTTTTCTGGCGGGAAGAAAGGGCCGCGGGCCATTCACGGCACCGCAGACCTCTGCGTGAGCACCGTGAGTGACCCAACCACTGGAAAGATCGAGAAGTTCGGCCTGGACGATCCCTTTTCCTTCGCCCAGCTGGACGAAATGTTCCCCAACCTTGAGCCCTTCGGTGTTGGCGAGGGACCGGCCGCTGTACCGAACGTGATGGACCTTAGCCAACCGTACGGTATGATTGGAGGCGAAGGGTTTCCCGGAGGACGTGTGTACTTCCGTGCAATCGGCGAACTGCGAGGTCGCTACCTGGGGCACGACAGCGCTATCATTGACATGGCTCCGGAAATCCCCAAGATCCCACAGCTTACAGAGTCCATCTGCTCTGTCTGGATTGCAAAGTCCCCCAATGTACCCTCCATGACGCAGTCAATGGTCGGTATGTTGAGCGGTTCGTCACTCGGAGTGGTTACTAGCTACGCACTTGGCTCTGACTCTACTGGCCCTCGCTTCTCAAATGGTGACATGACAGCGCGTTGGGTTCTTAGCCCTGGCGTGCCGATTGTGGACATCAAGGTGGACGGGAACTATAGCCAGAAACGCAAGTCGCTCGGTCGTATCTGGGCCGTGGCTCTGAATGCGCTGGGTGAGGTGTACTACTTAACCACGACCCCGACACCACCACTTGCTCGGGCAAAGGCAGAAAATGTGCTCAAAGAGGCGTGGAGAGCTGGTCGTACTGCTTATTGGGAGCTTATTGAGTCGACTCGCCGGACCGCTAGGCCCGACGAGTTTGACAAAAATGCCACACGCGGCACCTACTCGCCTCGGTCTCCTGGCAACTCAACCCATCTTAGCAAGGAGCAGACCATCGCGGAATCTCGAGAGATTGAGAAGTTTCTGCGACACACTCCTACCTACTTCCGACACGTTTGCCAGGGCTGGGACATGCGTCGGAACCTCGAGGTTGACTTTGCTGGTGGTGACGAGACTGGTGCTGGCGAAGGCATCTTTGTTGTCACCTGTGGACATGAGGAGGGCGAGCCAGCTTCTATTCGAAGATTGGTGAGGGGCGCACTCAGAGCAGTTACCACACCTGCTCCCACAGCATCCGCCATCACACAGCCCCAGGCTGTCGCCCATTCGTCCATATTTGGGGGTTTGGGGATTATGGGTACTACTCAGGCTCCAAGTGAGACAGCTCAAGCAGATTCCGAGCCGGATGTGGAAGAGCTAGGAGCTGATGATGGATGGCGTTGCTCGGAATGCTCACTGAAGAGCTTGGGCAACGCGGAAATCACGGCAAGCGCGATCGACATGTCTACCTTTGCAGTCCTGGCAGCTTTCGAGGACCCTCTACACGCAGGGTCTCAAGTGATAATTTCAAATCCGCCCAGCACGCCCACGTCAAAGAATGCCACTGGCGAGCTGCCTGGACGCAGGGCGCGGTTGCTTGCTGTGGGAACTGACAGTGGCGTGGTTGTCGCATGGAACATGAGAGACACCCTGACCTCTCCTGCTGTTGTTCCGGTGAGAGCCATCCAAACCGACTCTCCTGAGGTGACCTGCCTTGCCGTCTCCGCGCTCTACCTCGTACACGGCGGCAGCGATGGGCTCGTTCAGGCGTGGGATCCTCTGGCTTCGTCCCCGGAACCTATTCGGACACTCAGCGCAAAGTCTTCAGGGCGCATCCCTCGGCACATTCTCCATGCCAACCCTGCTCTCGAAGATGCCAATTACTTCGCTGTCCGGGCCATCTTCTTGGATCCTGACCCGACAAGTCTCCGTGGCGTGCTCTCGTTTGGTACATTCCTGCGTTTCTGGACCTACAGCTCTTCGGGGCAGTCCTCTGGCCGCAAGAGGCGTGTCCGACATTCCGACATCCATGGCCGCCTCGCCAGCCGTCGTAACGGTGGTGCCGTATCAAGCTACATTGCTGCGGAGGAGGCCGAGCTTCGACACGAACAGGAAAACCGCTCCCGCGAGTTTGCTCGGCTCCAAAAGCGCTTTGGCGTCGGATTAGGAGACCTCACAGAGGAGGAAGCCATCCGGTATGCGCAGATGGTATCGGAAGAGGCGTTCCTTCAAGATGAGCAGCGCCGCTTGAGTGCCAGCGACACTGGCTCTGCGGCTGACTTTGGCGACACGGCATCATCGACTGGTAGCATCGATACTGTAACGCCGGAGCCAAGTCTCTCGGGCGCCAGTTCTGGAGCGCCGAACCTCCCGCCTCTTCAGGAAGAGACGGACGATGATTATGAAGCCCAGATTCAACGGGCTATTCGGCTCTCGTTGCTCGAGGGCGTTAACGATGCTGGCCAGTCTCCTCGGGGGCAGAGCTCTGGGGAGTACGAGTTTCAGGTCAAGGTCAAGACGAAGTCAAAGGACAAGAAGAAGGGAAAGGGGTCGTCATCAACCTCACCGTCAGTCAGCACCCCACTAGTGCCGTACGGGGAGGGCAGTCGAGCCTTTGGTGCGGGCTCAGGCCTTGGGGCGGAAGTTGATGATGATCTTGCCCTGGCTCTTCGGTTGAGTCTGGAGGAAGAAGAGGCACGTCAGAGCCGGGCGTCTCAGACGGCTGCGTTGGACGGCGCATTCGATGAGTACCCTCCTCTGGAGATCAAGGGGAAAGGTAAGGGTAAGGGAGTTTAAGGAGCGAGTGTGGGGTTTATCAAGTGTTTTGCTTTCACTCTTTCGATTCTTGAGCCGCTGTCTAGCAGGCTATAGTTGGACGAGTTGCACTCTGTGCGTCAAGGGGATTTGGAACGGCACAAGCAACATGTGCTTCTGTCTTATAGTTTACGGCGATCAACTCGCCGACTGCGTTCGACGCTTGTAATGTCAATACCGTTCTCTTCTATAAGCTCATGTCAAGTTTTTACACAGCGGGCAGGAGCGATGACGGATGGGTCATCGAGTAAGGTCGTTGCCATGAATGACCTTACCGCCGACCAGACTGCCAAAATGGCAAGAGCGACAGAGGAGGGAGATCTTCGGTTTTCTTGAACTTGACGGGTCATGCAGAGGCACACGACATCAAGCAAGGCACGCATTCTGAATGAAGTTCCACTACCTCACCTAATATCACCACCACTCCTTGGACCTACATCCTAGTCACGACTATCGTCTGTATCGTCCCCCTCGCGGTATCACCCAATCAAGCACTCAAGCTATCCATTGGCGGAAGGATACCTACCTAGTCGCAGGCGAGTTAGGCTTCTAGCTCCAACTTGCAACGACTCGCTAACCTGAGGTCCAAGCTACAGTGGATACCATCCAGCCCTTCTCTCGATCGATCCCACGCCTTGTCGACGATGGAGCGGACCCGGGATGGGAGAAAACGCACGCCTGATGATGCCCCAGAGTTCCCATGGAGGCTGATGCTAAACGGCGTCGTGTTGGACAATCACCCCGCCCATGCGCTTTGGATTCTCCATTTCTTCGAAACATGGCTCGGCGGCCTCCTCGTATGCCTGCGCCTTGGGTATGGCGTGGTCGCCGTGTTTATGTTCCGGTGGTCCGCTCCTTAGCCATCTTTTATATCCTTGAGCAGTGGATCCGGTGGCATGGAGACAGAGCGCTGCGGCATGACAGGCAGGAACGGGGGCGTCGCGAGTAACCCGGGAGCTGTCTTAAGGAATACTAGAGGTGTCGTGGGGAATTCGGGAGGCGTCGCGGCGAGGATAGGGGACGTCGCTGGGGTATTTGGAATGTGTGTTTTTGTTTTTAAGAGCGTGGGTTATGAGAGCGTTGATATGGATAAGAGATATACACTAAGAAGCAGCGAAGCTAATACCTGAGCTAGGTTGATGTCCCCGTGCATACTCGGTGCAAACACTCAACATGGCGTCAACATCACAGGAGCTGTCACGTGCCAAAGTACACTGATGCCACACACCAAGTCAGACCTGCATCACGACTCGTCCCAGTGAGGAAAGTCGGAGCAGCCGACACAGGGAGCGCAACCCCCCCCCCCTTTTCATCCTATGCCTCGGCATGACAGCTGACCCGACGACAGGCAGCGCCAAGTCGCTGATCTGGCTCAACTGGATTCCTCACCTGCACACCTGTGCCCCGCGAGGCAGGTACGGTGCCTTGATTCCCTTGCGGCGTCCATCATGCGCAGGATGCATGTGTGTTTGTGCGCCGCGCATTCTCCGAGCTGACTGGACACCAGGTTTGGGACGATGGAGGCCATCCAACTTCTTTCGAAAGCATAAAACAAATATTCCGACCCCAAACAACGTTATACTTGCTGTATATCTGTCCCCTCGCCAGTTTTTTCCAGGTGGGTCACCACACCTCTCTTTTTTCTTTTTTTTGACCTCTCGGCAGTCTCGGTAGTTAGACACGGGCTACGGCGATGCGATGGTCAGAAGCAGGACGGAGAGGCCTCTCCACGCGGGACGCAATGCAGAAGACAAGCGAGGCGGGCAATGAGACAGTTTTGTTGCCGAGGTGGGGGGGGGAGAGGGGGAGCATTCACTTCAGCTGTGAGACACGCAGTAGGGGGTGGTGCGGTGTAGTTGGAAATGGGGAATGCGCTGCTGAGATTGGTGGAAATCGCAGCGGCGAGTAGTTATCCGTCTGGGCATTCTCAATGGTCGTTTCGCAGAGAAGACCAAATCTTCAACGTTTGGCGACAAAAGAGGCGTCAGCACCTTATTGGCACGACGACAATTGGGGGTCACGACTAGGTGGCCAGAGGAGAGCAAAAAAGCTGACAGCCCCCGAAATCAGAAGCCGATTGGCAAACGCCATCTCCGATGAAAACCCCCCCTTCCCCGCCCCGGTCAGGTCAGGACAGCCAGCGATAAGCTCCTTGTCGGTGTCAGATCGGTACCTGACTTTGTTTCGGCACTCCGCGCCGCATCCCGTCAGCGAAGTGGGGGCACTTCCCGTCCTGCACCACACCGCACCGCACCTGGTGGGGCTGGGCTGAGCCACCATCCCTTTCCAGAAACACCCCGTTCTGTAAGGGACGTTTATGCGTTCCATCCCAACTCAACCCATCCCGTGTTGTGTCGTGGCTGAGAAGATCACCGATTGTCAGCACCGTGCAGCGAAACGAAAGAAGATCAGGAGATCGGGAGATCACATACCTGGCTTTATACCCACATTCGAGCCTCTGACCGGGTCGATTGTAAGCGAGCGCTGGGATTCGTCTCCTCCGCTTTCGCTTCGAAAAGCCCGGTGCGCAAATCCGCTGCAAGGATTCGGACATGCGAGAGCTCACGTTACGCCTTCTCCCCGCCTGCCTTCCCGTACCCACCGACCGAGGCTTCCGTAACTGAGACCTGGTAAGGAAACCTCCTCATGGGAGAGCGAAAAGGGCGTGGTAGCGAGCGAGTAGGCGCACCACCAACATCAGACGGGGATGAACGCACACTTAACCACCTACCTTGCAAGCATGCAAAAGGCGGCAGACAGACAAACAGACCTTGACGTGAGATGAGATGAATACCCCCGACGCATCCGTCCAACCCATTCCTCATCCCATGTGTGCATGATACGATGAGGTGTCAATCGAGAAGCAGTGGAATGCGTACCTTACCTCCCAACGGCCAATGTGCGTATTCCAACAAGCAGCTTGCATACGCATCAGACTGGACGGTCCTTTGCAGTATGTGTATGTAAGCTCAGCGTTGCACCGAGGGATTCGCCAACAGTTCAAACCGGCCATGTCTTGTGACGATCCACGGCAGTCCCTTCGGTCTTCGGTGTTCCAGTCTTGCAGTTATGACAATGGTCCGGCATGTGCGGTACTTGTAACGTTTCCTTGGGTTGACGAAGCGCTGAGAATGGCGCTGCGCAAGAGTAGTAGAATACGTAGTAGACTGCAGCCCTGTTTAGGTGCCAGGAAAGTAGGCAGGTCAGTGGGCTCCAGGGCTGGTCTTCCAGAAGGTGAGAGAAGACGGCATCCAGGGGGGGTCAGGCACTCTATCTGCTGCTGTATCCGGGCGGGTATAGCGACGCACCCTTCATTTCAGTTGCTTCCAGGTTTATGACCCGCTATCTGACACTGGATGACACCACTCCAGCGCCCTTTCAATTACTCGGTACCTACTAGAAGAGCTTCACTTCATGTCAATTGTCACTTCAGTCATGCACAAAAGCATCAGTTCAGGCAGATAGATAGATAGTCAGTATATGTTTATTGCACTGTATGTATTGTACACCATATACACTTCCATTCACATGGCAGTCATCCCGACCTTCTCATCAGGCAAGGTATCACATCCATATCCATATCCACATCCCATACCTTCATAGTCCATCCATACACCTCCCATCCCAACCCCGTTCACTCGGGTATCGTCGCGACAGACCGTATCCAGTTCCATGTCGTAGGTAGGTACCGTACTTTGGGTGCGCAAGCGGCCGCAAAAGTAAAAAGAGAAACCGCCATAAAACTCCAACTCCTCCGTGTGCTTGTTCCCATGCCATTAATCCAGTAATAGTAGTGACGTGACCAGACCCAGACCCAATTGAATCCTAGAAAGAGCCCGCTTTTATGTCGCCCATATGCAAAAAAAAAAAACGCCGCCGGAGACATTCGGTATCCCTGTGAATGTCCCTCCGGCTCTAAAAAGCCTAGCTTGTTCTGAGCCCATCTTCCCCTCTTCACACTCCCAAAAACACCATGCCCAGAGCCAGGCAAAGCGCAGCGATGAAACCTGAATCCTCCGGCCGTAATCCGGGTGCGGCATCTTCGCTCGCCTCTGCGGCGGTGGCTGATGGGCCTGTGGGCGTCGCCTTTGGCGTAATCACTGTCGTGGGCCCAAAAGGCCATGGCAGCGTCAGTGTCGACACCTTGATGCCGTCCGGACCAATAGTAATTGTCTCGCCTCCAACAACCGTCGTCGTCGTACCGGAGCCGGGTCCAACAGTATATGTAGTCCCGCCGATGACCACGACGGACGCGCCGATCTTGGTGATGGTAGCGCCACCTGCCACTGCGAAGTCCGTAGCGCCCGGCTTGGCGGCTGTGCCTCCGAGCGTCGTGCCGTGAATCGTAACGCCGCCGGGGCCAAATGTGATGGTGTCGTTGTCGATGACCGTGGTAGAGCTACCGGTTAGCCCGTATGTAATGGTCGTGCTTTGAATTACCAAGACAGATTGTCCGATGGCCGTGATGAGGTCTCCTCCGGCGACAACGACCTCAGTAGGACGCGGCACTGTCGGCGCGATCAGGGTTTCTCCTCCGACAATGACGCCCGAGGGAGCAATAACGACAGTCTGCCCATCGACAATCGCTGTTCTCGAAGTCGGCCCCAGCGTGAAGGAGCTACCACCCACGACGGCGATGTCAGAGCTGACAACCACGTTGATGTTCCCCAGCCGTGTCGAGGTGGGGGTTGATGCGAATCCGCCCGTAATGGTGTTCCGGTCGATTGTAGCTCCGCCCCCAATAACCTGTGAGGGGCCAATGGTAAATGTCACGCCGCCGACCACAACCACCTGCGTCTTCCCCGACGGGTCGTCCACTATCGTATGGTCGTTGATCACCACAGCCGTCGGCTTCACCGCCACCGTGACTGGGGGCGTCGAGGGGGGCTCGCGCATAGGCCCCTTGGTGCCGTCTTCGTCATTCTGGCCGTAGTCCGGTGGGTTGTTGTTGGGGGCAGGGGTGGTAACCGCGTTATGCGGTTCCTGCGTTCTAGGGGCCGAAGTCACACCGTAGTTTGGCGGTGGCTTGGTGGCAAACACCACTGCCGGATTCTTGTCCGTGGTGATGACCGTCACCATGTTGGACGGCTCCGGCAAGCCGAAATTGCTGCCCGGCCCCATGAGCGCCTCGGTAGCAGTGGGTGCATGCTGCGAGTTATAAATCCAGCTGCTGGTAGTTGTCAGGCACGTAACAAACTTGGTGCCGGTTCCTGTAGACGAACACCACGAGATGGTGGTGGCAAGAGTGAGACGGGCCGGGTTGGGCCCAACCACACAGTCTGGCGGCTTCGGGGTCTCGACAGGGGGGTAAAGGGGTGTATAGTCCTCTGGATTGCCGACCCACGTGAGCGTGGTTGTGTAGACAATCGAGTATGTGGTGTGCAACAGCTCGATATCCGAGGACTGGCAAATGCTTGCTGGGGGCTCAGTCGTCATGGGCGGCGGGCTGCTTGGACCGTGTGCGTTCGAGTTGGGCGTCGGTCTAACTCCCAAGTCGAAGTCGTGACTCTCAGTGACAGCTGCCGTGATCGCTGTCGTTTGGATCGGCGGTGGCGGGCCTCTGGGGGGTGTAGGCGGCACCGCATCTGGTTCCGGTTCCGGATCGCCTGCATCGGCGTCTACTCCGGGATCAGGGACCCCGGGTGGCCTTGGTGGCCTTCTGGTGCTTGTGTTAGGTGGGACAGACTTCATCGACGGCACCACGGGACGCGTGAACGCGTTCGTCTGCGTAACCAGCGATCCCGAAACCCACACTCCTGGATAAGTATACTCAGTCTGAACGCCATTCCCGAAATCTGTGTTGGGCGATGGCCCACCACCGAAATCAAAATCAGACTCGACTGAGATCACCTTTGCCGGAGGGGCTACCACTGGTGGTACACCGCCTGGCCGACTTGGGACAGTCGGGACCGTGGGCGGTTTCGTTGTTGGCGATCCAAGGTCAAACTCCTCCTCCTCAACAACCACCGGTGGATTGGGTACCACGGGCGGCCCACCAGGCCGGGCCGGAGGCGTCGTAGTGACCGCGGCCGTTGTCGTGGGTGCCCCGAGATCAACAGCCTCCTCCTCAACCACCAAAGGGGGCTTCGGTACGACAGGCAGGGCGGGTGGCGCGCCTGGCCTGGTCGGGACAGTCGGCGCTGCAGCTGTCGTCGTGGTCGGTGCACCAAAGTCGAAAACCTCCTCTTCCACCACCATCGGAGGGTCCTGCACGGCAGGCAGGCCAGGGGGCGCGCCTGGTCTGCTCGGAACTGTCGTCGGCGGTGAGAAATCGATGGCCCCTTCCTCCACGGTCAAGGGGGGTTGTAGTGATGGTATCGCTGGAGGCGCGCCTGGTCTTGTAGGCACCGCAGGGGGCGCAGCGGCTGGCGTTGTGGGTTGTTGGGCGCCCGCATCATCGCCCAGGTTGAGGGAGGCTGTGATCTCAACTACGACAGATTGCGTCGGCCTGGTTGTCGGTATTGGTGGTGGCCTCGGGGGAACTGCTGCAGGCGTGTTGTTGAACGCGACATCTTCCCGCCGTCCTAGTGGTCCTGTTCCGTGCGTCAGACAAAGGTCTCCTTTTGAGGCATAGACCAACAAACCTCCAAAGACCGCCTCAACCCCGAGCACTGCTATCGAGAGCAGCACTCTCCTGCGTCCAACCATGCTGCCCTTCACACGTCGATCCGTGCCTGGCAGCGTCGTCTATGATCCTCCAAAACTTTCGATCAGATCCCGCGGTGTTTGTCAGTTCGATGCCGTGGCCATGGCGCCGGGCGGGTTGTGTTCAGAAGGGAATCCTAGCAGGTCGAGGAGCAGAGCTTCGATTCGGGTTCGGCAGCTTTGTGAGGGAGGATTCGGGTGAAGAAAGCGGTTATTATCCACGGGTCCAAAAAGAGACGATAACGAACGACTACCCAGAGGCACGAGTGGAAATCCAACGTCGCTAGAGCCCACCGATGAGTTTTACAGGGGGCTTGCTCTTTAAGACACCCAGGTGCTTTAAGCCGAACGGTCGACAGTGGGCCAGTTTGATTTGAGGTGGTGGCCTACCAGGCAAAAGAGCACCACAGGGAGACCGGGGGGGATGCCCAGTGCGCGGTGCCAAGGTGAGGGACAGCAACGAGAGACCCGAAAGGGTAAGATGAGGATCTGTTAAGTTCTGGGGACCCCCTTGCTGGCTTCCCCCACCCCCAGCCAACGGGGAGAGGGGACCTACCCTGCACGGGGATCAGGCGAAAACCATGCGCAAAAACCTGGGATAGCAGCCGTTTCAACTCACGAGGCCAAAGAAGCTCGTCCCGGGCTGCCGGTCCACACAGCACAACGGATGTCCCAGCGAGCTAGCTCTCTCACTAGCAAAAAATGAAACCCAGACCGCTGCTCAGAGATGATTTTCGTCGACTGCTCATCAAAGGCGCAGACGTCAGCGTCCGCGATCGACACGACCACCCGGATGCTTCTCGGGCAGAATGGAACGTGTGGCTGGACGAAGCAAGGAAGCCCGCGGGGTCAGAACCTGAGAGTCGTGCTAGGGAGGCCAAATGATTTGCAGGCAATCGCTTATTAGTGGATGGTACCCCAAAGCGAGGGGCGTGGTCGGCGATTCGTTTACGAATGCCAGCCCGAAACAGCAGTGCAACCATGGCGGAAGAAAAAGGCCCAGGTCGCGGAGCCTCGACTCCAAAGATCACCGCCGAATGCTGCATTGGCTTCGGTTCCCTCTGCGCATCCTGAGTGGTCGCTCTCTCAGCCCTCGCCCTCCTCCGATCACGAGCGCAGCACCGAATGCGTTGTCTTATCTTTTGAGCGCGAGGCTCTGCGCGCGGTTGCGAGCTTGAATCCTCTGTGCTGGGGCTCACCGCGCACGGCGCAGAAGCAGAGGAATGAATCGACGACGCTGCGTGGACGCGTGGTGAATGAGGCAATTTGCTTCAGGACGCAGTCACCCAACGATGGGCAGATCTGGGTCTGGGAGCGGAGGTGTAATTTCGAATTGTTTATGCCAGCACAGATGCCCAGCTCATTAAGTGCGGCCAATCACCGCCCGAGGAGACCACCCCCCTTTAGGATGAGAGGCCGGGGGGGCATGAGACCGAGCCCAGCTCTCGGCAATTCACGCACTCCCAGCTGTCCAGGCTCTACCGACCAGCCCAACAGGTGCGCCGATCGATATCCAATGAGATCCGGGCCAGATCAGGTCCATGCCCGTGGCTTGTCTCGGTGTGGTCGTCGATCGCGATGCTCAGCTGCACCCTCAAACTGCGATCCCTCCTTCACTCCTCGCCTCGCAGCGCGATGCCGTCGTCTCTCCAGACTGCTGGGTCGACAATTGTTTAAGTGAGCGCTGCCCGCGGGACGTCGTTGTGGTCATCTGGAATGTTGAGCAATGTCTCAACGAGTTCCGATAAGGTCGAGAGACATGATGCGAGCCGATCCCATGGCACTGGACAGAGCCCAGAACAATGTCGCAGAAGCGCGAGTCTTGCACCCAAATTCGCTTTACGGGCCAATAAGAAAATCAAGCAAGCGAGGACAGGCAATCAAGGGCCCTGATTTCTTGGGGCCGGATTAGGAAATTCGAGCGTCCCGTCGATTAAAGTCTGCAGGTGAACTTGCTATGGGGGCAGGAGGTTTGAGGTGTATTGCGCGTGCTCGCCTCTGAAAGCCCCGACGGCCTTGGCAGGGGATATGGCAGCGCTTGGTGAGCCATTTGCTTCTCTCAAAAGCCTCTTGCTGCTGTTCAAGTGCGACGGCGACAAGAGGCCTGTCGGAACTGCGCGGCTGGGGGGAGGCCAACCGACGCGTTGAAGCTTCCAACAAGTGACAAAAGGCGCGCTCCTTTCCGGGTTGCGCGAAACGGATCCGGGTGCTCGTTTTCAGGCTCAAAAGCTATGGGCTTGTCCCGGTGCCGCAACAACCGTAGGCTGGTGGACGACCTCCTCAATCTCATGGGAACGGAGAGTCGTCCGCTGCACCAACCAGACCACCAGCGTCTCGACGGTTGGGAGACGGTCGAAGCAGACATCAATTAACTTGGGCGTCATGTGGCTGTCCGGTTACTCGCGTGTGGGTAGCCCACACGGGCTGCGCGGACTCGTCCTTGATTGCGGGCATCGGTAAAAAGGTGGCGTTGGATTTAGCCAGAGTGGTCTCACCACCTCACTGGCAAGAATATATTGCTTCTGCCGTGTCTGGCGCATCCTCGTCTGCCACTTCAGGTCATCCACCCCCGAGATGCCCTCTTATCAGTTGGCGAACGACCAAACCGTCAACACCCGCCGTTTTGACTGAAATGGAAATTTGCCCAATCTATCTGTGTCGCTGGCGTCTTGCTTCTGGCTCTTTTATCGCGACTCTTGCGCTTGCGAGAGTCGAGAACCGCAGAGAACCCCTGAATCGCAGGTTTGGGAAGGAGGTTACGCTTGCATTCACTGACGTCCGAGCGGGCTGGAGGGGTGATTTTGCCCATCAAGCTGCTGACCATCGAAAGGTGTGGTGGTTCCAGGCAGGTTCCCTGCTGACTGGCAGGGCAGCTCGACGGAGTCCTCGTTTTGATAGGTAGTAATGGGCCCCTTTCGCCACCAGGCGCGACGGCATTTGGAACTGTTCGCTCGGCAAGCGAGAGGACGCTGTAAGATGAACGTCGCTATTGCAATGATGCTGCGCAATGCAAACGAACCTGAAAACCCGGTCGCTTGCCAGAGGACCGCTCGAGACGACAACAATTGACATCACCGCAGGTTGAGGACGCCCGTCGCTAGTCTTGCTGTCGCAGCCATTCCGCCGCTGGACCGCGTCGCAATCGCAATACGCAACACTGCGATCTGTCGCTGCTGTGCCGGGCTTCCCAGTTTCCCCACACTTTAAACGGAATGACGGTTGGCTGGGTCGCGGGATCAGTGTGCCAAGACACGGCGCAGATACGATCAACTCATGCGGACCCAGACGAGTAAACCATGCTGTTGATGCTCCTTGATGTTTGATCCCACGGGGGTAGCGAGTTCGGTGTTTGTGCAGCTATCGTGTCCACTGTTGATATCAATCCATCTCCTAGGGGCCGTTGAGGAGGGAGCATGAATACATCGCTTTTGGAGGTTTCCACAGTTGAGGGTTTAGCTCCGGGACTTCTCAGCCACCAAGCCTCCGGCTTGGCTCCACGTGCCAGCGCTGTCGGTCGCCGTTCAAAGCCGCCACGCCGCGTTGGATTTCGGCGCCGTGCTGCGATTGCGGTGGATTGCGCCGTAGATCAATCAGCATTGGTTGTGTCTCAGGCGTAAGATTGGGAGGATTGGGCGATTCAACCACCCAAAGACGCCGGGCAAGTTCATTTGGGGAGGCAATCAATGGGCGGCGGCGTTTTCGCAAAAACTGCAGCGCAGAGTGCAAAGTGCCGCAACTGCGGAGGAACCACTGGGTCGCCCGTTTTCGCTCGGGCCTATCAGAAACGAAGAAGAGATCGAGTCGAACATCTGTGGAAGAGGGGTGCGACCGGGGTGCTGGCTGGGCGTTTTAGCCAGACTCGAGCGAGAGCAGCAGGAGCAACTGGCGGCCCAGCCACGGTGCCCCCTGCCCGTCTCGCCTGGTTCGAGTTCAACCATCGTGCCTTCCTGCCGACACCCTCCGCAGGCCGCAGGGAGACTGGCGAGAGCCAAGACCAAGGGCCTACCTAACGCGACGGGAGCCCCCTCCCACACTCCCGGCTAGGCTCTCCCAGACCGATCCCCAAGGCAAAACGAGTGCTGTGCGCTCTCTCGCCGCTGCTGATCTCGTCCCGCACCAGACCAGACCTGGCCAGCGCAGCCAGCCAGCGAACAGCCTGCAGCGACCACACCCAGCCAAAATTCCTTGACGTGGAACATCCAATCCGTTCAGTCTTGGAACGTTCCGTTTCCCGAGTGGTCTCCCTCCCGTCGTCCCACCTCCCACCGCTCCCATTCTCTCCACCGGTAGCCAGCCAGGAAAGGGTGCACCTGCGCGCCAGCACCAGCGACACCACCGACCGTCCACCGCATTTTGCTCCGCTTGTCGATCGAATCTGTCGTCCTCGCATCGCGCTGCAAACGGCTGCTGCGGCCTTCCTATCATGAACGACGGGCCTGGCGCCGTGCCTCCCGCTCTCGCCTGAGATCCGCGCCCGCAGCTCATGGAACACCGCGACGGCTTCGTGAATGTCCTGCAACCGCTCCGTCTCTGGTGACATCTCCCACCGATCGCCGACGCCCGGGCGAGGGTGCTGCGAAAATGCGAATACATTCCCTCGCGGCCGCCGTCTTTTGTGACATCCTCCTTTTGTTCGCACCGACCGTCGCCGCCTCCGACTCGGGGCATGGGAGCGCCGTGTGGATCCCGAGCTCCAACAATTGGTATGTCGTGTTATGGCATTCTGGTCGTATGTTGTGTGGCTGACGCGGTTCGTAGGTATGGCATCGATGGAAACTGGTCGAGCTTTAGGTCCATGGTCGGAGTTGGCGGCCAGGAAGTCTACCTGAGTGTTGCGACCGCCTTGTCCGAGGTCTGGGTGATCCAGAATTATGGCTGCCCTGGAGGTAAGTTCCCAGTTGTGAACATGCTCGTGATGGCTTGCTAAACACGGATGCAGTCGCTCTCTGCCACACGGCACGGGGTGGTGTGTTCACCACATCTCAATCGACGAACTGGAAAGCATTAGGGGCTTACCAACTCGGCTTGAACTACACCGGCATTGGAGGCAATGGCGACTATGGCTTGGACATGATCTCGTTCTACGACTCGAAAACGCTATCTACCAACCAGTACGACAACGTGCTGATTGCTGCGATCAACGAGACCGACTACTACCAGGGCTTCATCGGTGTCGGCGTTAACCAGGGCAGATTCAAGAACAATCTAACCCTCCCGTTCATCTCTCAAATGGCCCAAACATACGGGACCATCCCTAGCCACAGCTACGGCTACACTGCTGGCGCTTATTATCGTCCCTGTAAGCCATCCTCACAATCGAGGTGCATCGTAAGTTGCTAACTTCATGTAGTCGACTCGGCTTTAGGACGCGGCACGCCCGCTTCCCTGGTTTTTGGTGGCTTCGACAAAACTCGATTTGAGCCACATGATACCACATTCGCCATTGATCCGGCTAGCCGGGCACCCAGAGTAAGGCTTCGAGGGATCACTGCCGAGGTCGCATCGACAGACAAAGCTGTCAATGGCAACTGGACCTCGACCAGCCAGCCGCTCGTTGCCATGAATGACTCCATCACCGCCATGATCGACACCACCACGCCATACTTGTGGATGCCGACCGAGGTGTGCGACCGCTTCGCTGCTGCTTTCAATCTAACGTGGCGCGAGGATCTCGGTGTTTACATCTACCCAGACGTAAATATGTATAACCGTTTCCTCGAAGACCGGTCTCTTTCCTTCACGTTTTCCCTTTCCAGCTTCGACAACAGCGACAACTACGGGCGGCCATTTGATATGCCTGGCGTTATCAACATCACTCTCCCTTCTGCCGCCTTCGCACAGGTGTTGCGCTATCCCTTCAAGGATGCGTTCAAGTTTGGCGAAGGCGCTATTCCCTACTTCCCGCTCAAGCGCTCTACCCCAGAAGTAAACAACAATCAGTTCCTCATCGGGCGAGTCTTCATGCAAGAAGCATACATCATCACCAAGTATGAAAGCAACATCTTCTCACTGCACCAGGCCAAGTTCCCCGATAATGCTCTCAGCACCTACGAGCTGGAGTCCATTCCTAGGCCGTTTGGCAGCATATTTCCAGAATATGACCCCCCTGGATCGTCGCATGGGTTGGGCCCTGGCCAGACGGCCGGAATTGTTCTCAGTGCATTCGCAAGTGGAAGCGTCATCGCGTTCGTCTTGTGGTGCTGCTGCAGGAAGAGGAAGAGAAAGGCTGCGACCCCTGTCGAGATCACCGAGGAGGACAAGCACGACACCCAATCCATTGACAGTCTTCCCAAAAGTCCTGTCAAGAGAATGTTCACCATGATTATTGGCAGGAAACGGTCGAAGAAGCCCGTAGCACACGAGATGAGCGGGAACAGTGCCCAGCCGGTCGAGGTCGGTGCCGACTCCCAGCACCAGCTTTTCGAACTTCCGGTTCCACTGGAGCCGGTTGAGCTGGACACGAACGACACGGCCGACGACGATACCGACTTTGCTGAGGGGTCTCAGGTACTGAGCGAGTACGAGCTCGCCCGGAGGAAGCTAGAAAGGCAACTGCAGGGGCCAGTGCCAACATATTCAGCAACGCTGGCGACCTCGCCAGCATCGCCAACCTCACCAACAAGTACGAGCGAGGTCAAGTCGATGCAGGATGTGAGCCCGGTTGCCCACTACCGCCCGCCGCAGGAGGACCCATCACCAGTATCGTCACCGACGTATGCTAACACCAACTCCCTCCCCGATTGTTTGCCGTCCCCATTATCGCCTCATCCGGAATGGGGGACGCGCGTGTTCGATTTCCCATCCCCGATGACGGTCGCCCCTCCTCCCGCCCACTTACCCCTTAGGGCCCCGTCAAACTCTAACCTCAGCAACGGCAGCAGCTGCTCGCCCGTTTCGCCCAATTCACCACACTCACCGCTTACATTCGCGCCCTCAGCAATGACCCGCTCCGACTCTAGTAATGTATCACCAACGTCTCCGATCGGATCCCTTCGGCTGCCACCAACACCGACATGTCAGCGGACACCAATCGACCCAACACGAGTGGTGTGCCTCGGGCCCTTGCCGGAGAACGTAGCACTCCCTAACCAGCAGCCTCCACCTCCACCAATACCACAAATTGTTACTCCCGACGGGCGGACATTCCGGACTGGACGAGCCCCAACGAATGACATGCAGGCTCTCCGGCAGGCACGCCAGAGCCGCGGATCGAACGACTCGTTGGGGAGTAATTTCACAGTGGAGGAAGAAAACCGGTTGCAAGAGGAGGAGGTGACTAGGCAGGCCAGCGTCAGGCAACCGCCACCAGACAACCAACCCCGAAGCCCTCGGAGCATGGAGAGGATTGATCCTGGTTTCGAGCTGGTTCACGTTCCGCAGGTGGCGGAGAAGCGCTACAGCTGGGAGGAAAAATAAAGGACGACATCGACTAGACGGAGCCGACGATCGCTACATTAGCACCGGCTGTAATTACTGACACCGACTACCACATGCTTGACGCATTTTTCCATTACCATTGTCTGTTTATCTGGTGGAATCGTATATATCCTACACGGAGTTTACTTGGGAGGGAATCTCGGGCGATACCATGATGGTCACCGCGGGGGTCGATTGCTTTTTTGGATACTGGGTGCTGGGCGTTTTGGAGCAAAACAATGGGGGTGCGGCATCAAACAGGCTGACACATGATGAACGATATGGATAGTACGGGCCAGGCCGTGGCACAGGGAAGTTCTGCCAAACCTGGATAGAGGTGGAACGGAGGACATCAAGGCGGATGACACAGGACGGCATGTGCCGGTTGTATGAAGCACCTCTAGTGTGCATAGTTGGCAAAGCCTCAGTTGAATACAGAAACTTAAAATATCCTGGTGTTCCGGACAAAAGTTGCATTAGTAAACCTAGTATTAACCCGCAATCCCCTCTGCCATGATGGTTCGTTCTGAACGGGCCAACTTGATGAGCTTGGTCGGACTGATTCACTGGTTGCATCGAAGAGTTTGATGAAAATGCTTGTTCAGAGTTGCGCCTCGTCTGGGTGAACCTCGACACCTGAGATGGTGGCTTCCAGTTAGGAGTTGACAACAATCAGAGTATAATTACCCAGAAACGAAGCCTTTAAGCTAGCTGGGTAGCTCTAACTCCAGAAACTCAGGCAACACCAGAGCCTTCTGGTGACATCGAGACTTAGACATGCGAAAACTCAGGACAGTGGAGGGTAGGTAAGCTTCTCCAGGAACGAAAAGGGGTAAGCTTCTCCAAAAACGGACATGTTTTTTAGGTTCTCTTCCAAGCCACATCCGCGAGTGTATCGCGCAACAAGGCTTCCTCAAGGATGCTCAGCGGGAATAACGTCTTTTTCGGTTGCACCCGGGACACTTCAGATGAGACTAAAGG
Organism: Immersiella caudata; assembly: GCA_030512335.1. Lineage (NCBI taxonomy): Eukaryota > Fungi > Ascomycota > Sordariomycetes > Sordariales > Lasiosphaeriaceae > Immersiella > Immersiella caudata. The sequence continues at coordinate 5,708,748 of JAULSU010000002.1, read as the reverse complement.
TTGTTGCATATGCTTGACACATCGGGGTTGCTCTTGATGAAGAAGAATGGCTGTTTCTTCTGGTTGAAGACTTCGTAGACTCGAGATTGCACACTGGGTCGAACACTGGGTCCAACACTGGATCGAACACTGAGAATCTCAGCTCGCTTTCTGCAAAGACAAAAACCTTCCTGGTGGCTGTGAGATTCCACCTGTGCGAGTTGTAGTCCCCCCCCCTGAGCCCCTGCTTCCCTGGAGCCTTACCACCACGACACTTGACGACATACGAACAAGCCCCTGGGCTCAGATGCCATCCAGCGTACTTCTCAACCTTAGTTTACAGAATGTACAAGATCAATTCCATCCACGAGCTCAACGTTTCCCGGGAACGTGGTGACGCCAAACTAACTTTTGTACCTTTCGTCAACGTTCCCACCACCCATCAACGTTCAACCTCGGCCGTTGAAAAAGTCAAACGAAGCGATTGCATCTCAAAGCTCGAGAAATTTCTAGTATATAGGAGACGCCTCCCTCCCTTCCAAACCCTTTCCTCCTTTTCCCACACCGCCATCACTCATCTCGCAGAAGTCATTGCTCAACACATCTGACAACATTGACGACACTCAACCAGACTTCTCTCTGCCACTCTTCCATTAACCACATCCTTCATTGACATTCCTGTCGACCATACTCAACATCACCACCACTACCAACAACAACAACAAAACCTTCACAATGTCTACCTCCCAAGACTCTGGGGTGGGCAACGTTCCCCGCGTCGATACCAGCGATGTCGGTTGCCATGTCGTCTGGGAAGAACTTGACTCCCGCCCTGCCTCCCCGACCCCCTCCGTCCGCTCCGTCTCGTCGGCCATCTCGTCGGCCTCCTCCGGCTTCATCGTCCCCTCCCCGGTCTCGAACAACACCCTCTCCGCCCAAATTACCGATCTCAACACGCAGGTGCACGGCCTCACAGGCATCACCCACAACCATCTCGACTTGCTCCACCTCTCAACCACCAAGTGGTCGCAGCGCTTCCAAGAAAAGATCAATGACCTGACCAACAACCTGACCACAGCCACCAACGACCTCGACCGCAACCTCGAGGTCCTCAGCAAGACAATGTTCACCAAGCTCCACGAAATGGACATTACCGAGGTCGCCAACGCCGAGCGCCTCGACGCCCGCCTCGACACCCTCAACACGACCATGTCTTCCCAGCTCAACCAGCTCAACGGCTGCGAGATCGCCACCGGCGACCGTCTCGACGCCCGCCTCGACGCCGTGACCAACGCCGTGCACACCCTCACCAACCACCTCGACAATAGCACTAAGTCCACCCTCGCCGATCTCTCCGGCCTGCACATCTCCACCAAAGACCACGTAAACAACCTCGGCTGCCGCGTCACGGTCGTAGAAGAGATGCTCGGTGTCGTCGCTTCCAACGTCCAGTCTGTCTCCACCAAGGTCGGCAACGTCGTCACGACCCTCTCCTCAAACCTCGAGACCATCGAGAAGCAAATCGAGACCCTCCCAACCTACATCGACGTCAAAGTCGGCAGTCTCTCCTGGATCGTGGAAAACAAGGTCGACAGTATCGCCAACATGCTCTCGACAAACCACTTGATCACCAAGAAGCGGATCGCCAACCTCGAGACCTTCGTCGACAACAGAACAGACCATATGGACTCCAGGATCGACGTCGTCACTACCAAAGTCGACGCCCTCTCATCAAAGATGGACGCCAAATTCGACGCCCTCTCCAGCCAAATGACCGCCATGATGCAAGGCATGACCACCATGCTTCAGGACATGGAAGCCAGGACTGTAAAGAGGGAGGAAGAAGCCCGCTGGACCGAGCACGACTCCAAGATCTTCACCGAGTGGGTTGGCTCTTCTGTTTCCGAGGCCATCAACAAGGAGATTGGAGTTGCTCAGGGATCCACGAAGCAGGCGATCCAGGCGATGACGCAAGAGCTGGTAGTTGTGAAGGAGGAGGTGGAGATGGCACGGAGCGTCGGGCACAAGACCATAAACCACCTTGACGAGAAGATGGTTGAGATCCAGATGGTTGTCAAGGGATCCGAGGAGTCTATCAAGGAGAAGATCGAAGAGAAGATGGACGAAATCCAGGACGCCGTTGAGGAGACGTTCGAAGCGGAGAAGACCAAAATGGAGGCGAGAATCCAGGCGTCCAACGATAGGGCGGCCAAAAGGGAGGCAGCCATCGAGAAGAACATGGAGAAGGAAATGGAGCAGATGCTCGAGAAGATGATGACCGAGCTCAGCACGCACTTCCACAAGTCCCAGGAAATCGCCCGGGGGTTCACCTACGAGCTGCACAAGCACGGCGAGGACAAGACCGAGAAGTCTCTTCAGGAGCAGACAGCCAAGATCGAGGCGGCCATCCAGGAGACCATCACCAGGCTCGAGACCGCCATCCGGGAGACAGCGCGGGAAAAGACCGTCGAGATTGATAACTCCATCCAGGGAAATGCCAACATGATTGAGGGTTCCATCCGGGTGAATTCCAACATGCTCGAGGAGGCGATCAAGGATAAGACCAGCGACATTGAGACCGCAATCCTGGAAAGAACCGTCGAAATCGAGAATGCGTTCCAGGAGAAGTCCTCCAAGATCGAAACCGCCATCGAAAACAACCGCAAGCACATCGAAGGATACAGCTTCGACTGCCACAAAGCCATGGCCGGCCACCTGCAGATCCTCACCAGCTCCATCAACACCATGTCGTCAAGCCTCCAGCGCTGCTACGATCTCAGCTCGAAGACGGGCTCCGTTTTCGCCGACAAGCTTGCCGCCATCGAAGACAACATCCTGGGCACGACAGGCGATATCCACCGCGAGCTCAAGAGCGTGCACAGCGCCGTCGATACTGTCGATGGCAAAATCGGCGTAGTCGATGCAAAAGTTGATATCGTGCATCAGACGCTCCACCAATATGACGACGAGGACTCCTCGGATGGCGGCAGCTGGGATGGCGAGAGTGATAGGGGGTACGAGCGCTACACCAGGGCCGAGATAGATCGCGACTCGTGGAGATCAGCCGCGAAGATACTCGCGCTGGGGAAAGAAGCGATGGACGAGCAGAAGCAGCTGGAGGCAATGATGGACAAACAAAAGGGGCGAAAAGAAGCGATGATGCGGCTTGCAGTGACGGACAAGCAGTTGAAGGAGCTGGAGGAGCTGAAAGAAGCGAAGGACAAGCAAAAGGAGCTGAATGCAAAGGCGAAGGCTGAAGTGAGGGCCCGATGTCTGAAATCGATCCAACCCACAGCTTCTACTGTTTGTGTCGGGCCAACGAATGACGAGGTTGAATGGGTCTACGAAGGTGAAGACAAGGTAGATGAGTCGAACCCGTGGAAGGAACCGCACGATCAGTATGATGAGGATGGAGAGGAAGGGAAGGAGAGGGACTACCCCACCGATGACAGCGAAGATGGTGAATACGGCAGCGAAGACGCCAGTGAAAACGCCGGTGAGGACGATGAGGATGAGGAGGAGGACCAAAACGAGGAGAAAGAGGTGTGGGAAGATGCTTTCTCCTCATCGCCTGTCGACGACACGTCGAGCGAATCATCAAGTGAGTATGTGCCTAGGGGAACTCAACCACAGGGCAACCTGCTAACCTCCGATCAGTCGGATTCTAATCCAATGGCGCGACCTTATCCCCCTTTTCGGCCTAGTTTTGTTGATCGTTGAGTTCATGCTCCTCTAAACTCGAGAGAGGAAAGGAGAGCTGTGTTGAGCGACGCCTCAGGACGGGTGGTTGACAGGGCTTTTTTTGGACTGGCTTTTGTTCTGCTGGATCTTGTTTTCTCGGGATATTTGGGTCATGCTTTACATGCTCGACTGAATCTGCTGGGCTGGGTTATCGGCGCGTTAGATTGGGACGATGCTTGACTAGGATGTTGCTTGACTGGAGTTCTAGAGCCTGTCTGTTGGAGTTGGGAGTTGGAGCTGGGAGCTGGAGTTTGGAGTTTGGTAACCAAGCATTGTTTGGCCGGTTACTGAACTGCAGGAACTCTCTGTTGTTGGTGTTGTTAGCATAATGGCCTCCCTTTGGCAAGAGGATTATCCTCATTGGGTAAGGTAGTCATCAACATAACGACTGAATTTGTTCCTCAGAGCCTCACCTTCCTCCTTACCTCGTGCTCAATTACACCACCACCCAGTAACACTTCCTCGGCGTACCATCCGAGGCCCCTGGTTCGACCCCCCTCACCACGGTGAGCACTACCAACCAGAGTTGCAGCGTGACCACGCTTGTTCCCAGGGCGTCGACCCATTTTGCATCGTCCCGACCGAGCGGTTTCCCCCTTTCCGCCGGACCTCACAAAATGACCTGTCGTCTCCCCCACGCCCGACACCACCCTTTCGATGATCGGCGATTCAGTTATCCAACCAAAGGTTGTCTCCGACTTCGGAGGGAGGGAAGGCAGGAAGGATTCATGATAGTGCACCGCTGCGGTGTATGATATCGTCACAATGTCACAGTAGCACGTTGCTGGGGAAGACAAAGCTTGATTGAGGGGTTGATGAGCTGGGGGAGAGGACTGCAAAGTGTGCGAACCTGTGCCTAAGAGCAAATTTGGCGGTGCTGTCCCTGTAGGTGACGACTCGAAGCTCCTAATGCCGTCACGCTCCAACCGAATGCACACTCATTCCTTCAAACCAACAAGAACGCCGCGAATTGCATGACATCGTGCGACCAAATGGCTCCGTCGGGAATCAAAAGTACTCGCAAGGTTCTAGAACATGCCTCCTCTTGAAGCTAGTAGGTATCAAGCCCCAGTGCGTACGGGAAGCCCTCCGGTTCGCTTGCGCAACGTGTCACGAGGCAGTTCTTACTCATTGCCCCTCATTGAGCGACCTATCGACTATGGCTCAGGCATCTAAACAGGATGAAACTTTCGAATCGAGCAGTTAGCTTGAAGCAGGTTGCGGCAAGTCGTTGTTCAGAGGATCCCTTGCTGCTGCTGCGGCTTGGGCCCGAGCCGTGTGTCCGATACGAGAAAAAGCCGTGTTATTGGGTCCCACTGTCCTCCGCAGTAGTAGCTGCCGTGCTTGCCATACAGCCGAATTGAAGTGTCGGTGAGGGCGGCCGTCTCCCTGGTGTTTTGTCTACCGTCCTCTAGGTTGTAGCCCCTTTCAGGCTCGGCAACCACAGCAGCAGCCCATAATGTCCGAGCCGCCTGCAGTGTCATGTTCCTGTGCTTAAACCTTAGTCTTGTGTCAGTTCTCACCTGCAGCATGTCGAGTTAAGTCGGTTGTCGAGTACCGGTCGCTCAATGATTATTGGCCATAGCCCCCCATCCGACAACAAGTGAAGGGTGCCATTGTTGTGCGATGGCACCTCGTGCGTCCAATGACTTCTCCTAGCGAACAACCGGCCTCGTGCCGGGCAAGGATCGTCAAGACCAATGCAGGCTTGGAAGCAGAGATTCTCCAATGAGTGGGGCGCATATGATTGTGGCAGAGCTTCAAGGCTGACTCTCGGGCATGGCGTTGATCAGCTTCGTGAGCAACGGTCGCCTCTTGGAAGATGCTCGGATGAGCTCTACACATCCTCCTTGGAATGCTTTCGTAGGATGCTGGTTAATATTCTGCGTTGGCATTGATGTGGTTGTTTGCCTCCGTAAATACCAACGGTTGAGCGAGGTAGGTTTGACAGAATAAGGCTTGATTAGGTCTGGCATTTGCAGGGTAGCTAGAACACAGCTGTCCTAAAAGTCGAGGCGATGGCTTTGAAGCGGAAGCGGTGAGATTCGTTCCACCGACATGCTAATAATTTGGGGCCGATCCGATCCGGCAGGTGTTTCGGGGACGTCGGGCTTGTCGCTTTGAGGCGCTGCGAGGCCGGGAGTTTCCTTCTTGGCAAACTTGACGAGTCGACAGATGCGAAAACCTAACAACGTCCGTCATATGCAGGCCACGATTCGGCAACTCCAGCATCGTACCATGTCGGCCATTAACACGAGCTTCGATAGCTACGGGAGGATGGCATGCAGCAAGCAGTGCTCGTACTGTGGGCAATGAAGATGGGCGGCCGAGTCAGGGGGGGAGCGGTGAACTGGTTGACGTAGACACAGTCTGGTTGGCGATATCGCACTATTCTTCCAAGGCTGGTTCATGCCGACAGGGGCTCCGGCAAGCCGAAAGACGCCAACGGCCCGAGAAGCAACGGCAGCCGGGTAGGCTCTCGTCAGCAGCGACCAGGGGCGCATGAGCCAGCAGTGGGCCGTAAGCAAAACCTAGACAGGTGACTGATCACCGATGGAACCTCGCGCTGGGCTTGAAAGAAGACGATGTATCATCGGGCTCCTCTCCGTCTGGTCACGGCAAAGCCGCCGATGATAAATCAGGACGGGCGAGACTGCGGCCGTCGTCATGCAGAGGCTTGCATTCGCACTCGCGCCAGCGCCAGCACGACGGAACGATGCCGGCTGCCCAGGGGACATCCTGCAGTCGGCAGGGAGAGCAGTTTTGTCACACGGCGTACCAAAGGCCCGTGCTCCGAATGACATGCCGGCAGAGTTCCGCAACGCCGCAACACCGCCGCGGGTTTCCGCAGCCGCTGGCTTCCGATGCGTGACGCCCCGAGGACACAAGGGCCACGAGAGAGGCCTCGAGACCGTACAGCCCGCATTGGATTGTATCCGAGTCGGCCATGGGATGGACTGGTTCTGGGCGGCGTGACAGGCGGTCTGGGTGCCGCGATAGCCGTGTCTGCGATCGATGTGAACGAGGTCCTTCGGGGCGGAACCAGCAGCAACGGGATGGTTGGACCGATTTCGGGATGCCGATGACAGGCTTGGCTCTTACCCCTCATTAACGGGCTCACCGACGAGCTTTTCCCGAACGGATCCTCTCCAGCATGGCGTGGGTTCCACAGCAGCCTGTCAAGTGGGAGCCGTGAGGGTAGCCGTCCGCAGAGCTGTGGCTGCACGTGGCACATCCTGTCAGTAGTCGATGTCGAAGCGGATATAACCTGCCGTCGCTATCGGATGCTTTTGCGACGTGACCGGCGCGCCGTTTGTGACAAAAGGAGCCGGTCATGGGCGGGAAGGGGGGCGGCAGGAGCGCTGTCCCCCGAATGGTAGGCACAGGTGACGGGGCGACTCAGAAGACTTGCCGAGCAATCTGGGGGCTAGCGGATGAGCTGTTGACAGCACCGGCGAATCATTCCAACCCTCGGAGTGGGCCCCCCGAGAGCCTATCAGCCCAAGCTCGACTCCAGGTCCTAGTGATGCGAGATGCCAACCTGTCGGGCGCCCTGCGCTGCTCGTGAGGCATGGGTGAGGTGATTAGCTCGCCGTTTGAGATTGGTCCCTCTCTGGAAACGTTGGATGATCCGGGAGGGATGATCCGGGAGGGATGACGGCCTGACCCCGGCTGCCGTGGTGCGAAAACCTGGGCTCCTACCTGACCTACTTCCTAGTACAAAGGCAGCAGCGTGCGAGACCCCCCCGAACTCTAGCCGGGTTGGCTCCAGCCAGCTTATGGTCCAGAGTGGCAGCTTTCGTTCCGGCAAACCTTGCCCATAGCTCTGCCTGCTCTTACCACTACCTACCCTGACAAGCAACTTGAAATGGTCCTTGTAAAGCTTCAGGCCGACGGGGCCTCCACCGTTGACAGGGAGACGACCTCAGCACAAGACTCAGCCGTGCTTCATCGCCACCTTGGCGCCTCGTTTCTGTCCCTGGAAAAGGGACAAAGCAGCTACCTCGTCCTCGAGGATGGCCGGATGATCTTCGATGCCTCGGGCGGCGCTGCCGTCGGCTGCATCGGATGGGGAAACCGGAGAGTGGCCGAAGCCGTCACACGGCAGATTCTAGATGTACCATACTGCCCTACCATCTTCTACACAACAAAGGCCCAGGAGGACCTGTGCCAGCTGCTGGTCGATTCGACCAACGGCCATATGGCGAGAGCCTACATTGTCAACTCCGGTCAGTTGCCGAGACCCTTCGCTGACCCTTGCAATGCTGATAACACGAAGGCTCGGAGGCCATGGAGGCGGCTATCAAGCTCGCCAGGCAGTACTACTTGGAGCTCGAACAACCCCAGCCACAGAGAGTCCGATTTATATCGCGGAGGCAGTCGTACCACGGCATCACCCTTGGTGCTCTTGCGGTGGGAGGACATGTCACTCGACGCGCCAAGTTCGAACCCATTATGATGAAAAATGTCTCCCAGGTGTCGCCTTGCTTTGAATACCGTGGCAAAACAAACGGCGAGCCAGATGAGGCATATGTCGAGAGACTTGCAAAGGAGTTGGATGACGAGTTTCAGCGGGTTGGCCCAGACACCGTTTGTGCCTTCGTGGCTGAACCTGTTGTTGGCGCTGTAAGTGCCTCCTCTTCCTCGGGCCCGGGAATATATTAACAGCACAGGCTCTTGGCTGCGTCCCTTCGGTCCCCGGATATTTCAAAGCCGTTCGTACCGTCTGTGAAAAGTATGGCGCGCTTCTAATCTTGGACGAGGTTATGTGCGGCATGGGCCGGACGGGCACACTCCATGCGTGGGAGCAGGAAGGCATTGCCCCCGATATTCAAACCATCGGAAAGGGGCTTGGTGGTGGTTACCAACCCGTCGCCGGTGTTCTCGTGGGCCATCGCGTCATCAACACCTTCGAGAAAGGTACTGGGTATGTATTCATCGATGAAGTCCTTGTCTGCCCAAACTGACGCCATCGATTCTCGCAGCGTGTTCGTCCATGGTCACACGTACCAGGGCCACCCCGCTGGTTGCGCCGCGGCTCTTGAGGTTCAGCGAATTATTCAGGAGGAGGGCCTTTTGAAAAACGTCCAAGAACTAGCCCCGCTTCTTTCGAAGAGCTTGGTCGACGAGGTTGGCAGCCACCCGAACGTCGGAAATGTCAGAGGCCGTGGTTTCTTCTGGGGTATTGAGTTCGTCGCCAACAAGGAAACGTCAGAGCCATTTCCAGCAGAAGACCATGTCGCAATGGATATCTGCGAGTTCGCCCTCGCAAAGAACTATGGAGTCGGTGTGTACCCTGGCGGCGGCTCGGTCGATGGCGTTCGGGGGGATCACATCATCATCTCTCCCCCCTATAATGTCAGCGGCGACGACATCAAGTGGATTGTGGCCACGGTAAAGCGAGTCGTCGAGGACTTCTTTGCCGCTAAAAGCAAGTGATGACGCGGTGGTGGATTGTTGGTCTGCTGGTTGCTTCGGCTGAGGACCTCTGCGTCCGCGTCGTCTTCGAGCGTCAGGTCGTCCGTCCTAATTTATCGCGGTGAGTTGCGGTTGGCGTTCTGCCCACGGGATGTGCGAGGGGGCGGCTTGGTAGGAATCCGTACAATCTCGAAGAGTTGTTGAGGAAAATGGAATGGTTGAGTTGGTGCGGAAGAATTGGAATCTTGAGATGAACACGCTCCATCGCAGCTTCCGTGAACAGTAGAGGGGACCCCCAACACGCCAGACCCACACCGCTAAGTTGAAGCCTGAACTAAGGCAGGGCGGCGTGGGAGCGGCAGGGTTTTGATTTTAATCACTGCTGGGCTGAAGGATTGAAGCTAAAACCCCGATTTCCAGAAGCGGCACAGGGCTTGGCTGGAGTTCACACGACCTCGACCTTCTTGTTGAACTTGAGATTGTGGCTTCCATCGGATTTGTCGGGTGCATTTCTATTGCAGCGATGGAAGAAGTGTAACACAAGATATAATAGAAGCACGTATAGCCCGGAGATTTTACCCGTTGACAGCAAAAATGCCAAAGGCAGTGAGCAACTTTCATGTGAGCACCCGATTCACCCATTGACTTTAGCCCCTGTATGGTGAATGTGGGTGTTGAGCCTCAAAGATGTCCAGGTTGGACATCACCCCGGATTCTCAACAAGCAATACATTACTAAATCTGCACATTGGTTCACTTAGCTTGGTGTAACTCACCGTGCTGCTTGACAAAGGTACTTCTGAGAATACGGGTACGAAGGTGGCGCTATCACCAGCCCGCACTGTACTGTCGCCAGGAACCCACCCTATTCGCTAGCGTCTGACCAGGGTGGCTCCAAACCGCCACTACCCTGCGTAATGGCACGGTCCAGCCTTGACAGCTACCGGAGCAGCTATGGGTACGGGTATGGACGTGCGACGACGACAACGGCCGCATCGCCCACCAACAGCCTCCTATCGCCTGTGCGCCAAAGCTTCCTCTTCTCGCAATCGCCCACAAGCCGGAGACCGATGGCCATAGGGCTCAGCGGCGGCCGCGCGGCCGCCGACGAAGAGGCGCGCGCCGAGGTCGACGTGCTCAATTCGCGCCTCGAAAAGACGACCCAGTTGACCAAGAAAATCCAGGCTTGTCTGGGGAGATTGGAGGAGACAGGCAAGAGCGTGCGGGATGTTGCAGGGCCGTTGAACGGCGAGACCAAGAAGCTGCAGGTGCTTGGGAACAGTGGGCCACCCCGGTCTCGTCCTGGAAGAAAAAGTATGGTGCAGTTGGCTGATTGAACACTCTAGACATCGAATCTGTCATTGCTGCTATTGAGCGTCTCCGGCAGCCTGCCGACAGCAAGAATGACGAGGAACGCATCATCCGAATGGGCCCTGACAAGGCGGGCCTCAGCAACTACCTTGCGTCCATCAAGCGGTTGAACAAGGCTCTGGGCGATATGAAGGCCTCGAACTTGAGATCGACAAAGCAGACGGTGGACGAATTGCAAAGGCTGGTCAAGTCGGGCAACACTCAGCTGGAGAACGCATTCGACAAGCTGTTGCGGATTGAGACGCCGAGGGACATCGAACCACTGCACTTCATCACCAAGAACAAGCCATTCCCAACCCTCTCACAGGAGCTTAACACCCGGCTGGGCGTAATTAATGAGTACGTCTCCGGAGTTCATAGGAGGCAGGGCGGCTCAGGGGAGTCACCGATTGCCAAGATCTACGCCGAACTTCGATCGCAGCGTCTCTCGGCTTCACTGGTGAACCTGGCCGCTGCGAGCAGCAACACGGCGAAGAAGAAGAACCCCGATGCCATCTACCGTGCGGGCACGAACGGTATCGGGACCTACGCGCAGGCGATGGAGGGCCTCTTCCTCGCTGAGTACGAGAACATCTGCAGCATCTTCACGCGGGACGACTGGGGGCCTGTCTTCCAAGCGACGTGCCAGCCTGCGCTGCTTGAACTGGGACGAACTCTGCGCGAGCTGAACAACCATATCAAGGCCCACATGAACACGGACTGCTACTTGGCATATGAGATTGTCGAGATCATCTCTGGCCTGTCCAACAACCTCGAAGCCAGAACGGGCGAGCTCAAGAGCTCCTTTGCAGGTTTCCTTCGACCTGTGCGTGACACGGCCAAATCCTCCCTAGCGGAGCTTCTTGAAGACACCAAGCGACGTGCCAACGCATTGCAAGTCATCCCTGCGGATGGCGCGCCTCTCCCGATAGTATCGGAAACTATGCAGCGACTACAGTCTATGGTGGACTTCCTGCGACCAATTTCGAGCATCATGGTCTCCCTAGGAGACGGGGGATGGAGGTCAACGGTGGCATCAGCTCGCGGTGGAGGCGGCGACGCCATCCCCAGCTTATCTTCCTTCGACATCGGAGCAGACGGCAAGGAGATCTTCGCCCACTACTGTGCCGACACCATCGACGCACTGATGGCTGCGCTTGAGAACCGCGCACGCGCCCTCCTCCAGCAGCGAAAGCCTGTCATGGGCGTCTTCCTCGCCAACAGCGTCGCCATCATCGAGCGCATGGTCCGCGATTCGGAGCTGGCTCCCCTTCTCGAATCCCGCCGCGGGCCGCTCCTCGACACCTGGCGCAAGAAGGCCGCCTCTCTCTATACAGACACATGCAAAGACATCAGCGTCCACCTCTTTGACGTAATCCACACCAGCCGCGGCCGGCCGACCTCCGGTGGCCAAAACACCATTGACTCCTCTGCCATCCTCAAGGGCCTCTCGTCCAAGGACAAGGAGAACATCAAGACCAAGTTCGCCGCGTTCAACCTGGCCTTTGACGAGATGGTCATGCGCCACAGGCAGTACAGCATGGAGCGCGAAGTGCGGCAGGCGTTTGCCAAGGATGTGCAGAACATGATTGAGCCGCTCTATAACCGGTTTTGGGACCGGTACCACGAGGTGGACAAGGGCAAGGGCAAGTATGTCAAGTACGATAAGTCGGCTATTGCGGCGGTGTTTTTGACGCTCTACTGAGGGGCATGCTACACATTCACCCATCTTGCTAGTATACCTAGCCAACCGGATGGTCGGCAGGGTATCGTTCACTCGGGGTGGTGATGGCTATGCGCTATATTACTGAATAATGGATTGGGGAGAGCTGTTTGTTTTCTTGGTGCGTTTGTGGGCGAGTTACGGTAGCCAGGCGAAGCAAGGAAGATGCAGGAGATTATCAGGCCACTTTCGCGTCATTGCTTGGGGGGTAATGGAGCTGCGCTTGCGAGTGGGCGAGGATGGCTTTTCTTATTGTCTTTGCATGTGGAATTGGCGAATCGGGGCTGGGGGCGTTATTTTCTCATGGTTGTATGGTTTTGTGCCCTTGGGGTCGATGCCGTTGATGAGGTCAGACGGGAGGTGGAGGGGCGAAGGGAAGTGGTGCGGGTACCTTGAGGGGATCATGGGGCTGTGCGACTTGGTCTTCTTGTGGTATTGCTTTCTTCGCTGCTTACTCTACTGTTGTTGTTTTTGTATTGTACATATAGGGTGGGTTGTATGCGTCGGTGTGTCGAGGGAAGGAGGGAGGGTGCGACTACAACTACAACTGGATGGGTGTTTACTGCACCTGAGGGGAAATGGAAAAGAGATGTGCAGCACAGCCGGGCAGGTTCATTGCTTTGCTTTGATTTTCGCCGTCCTTGCATGTTGGGGGAGCCTCCCTTTGGAGGTAGGCACTGGCTTGCCGCTGGCCATCGGTGTTGGATGCTGGATGCGGTAACGGTGCGACATGGACGATGCTTACTTAGCTGGTGTGAGGTGCGTTGGTCATGCAGAGGTAGGTGTTGAGGGACCTCTTTGGTTGCCTTGTTTTCACCGAGGGTTGTTTTGCGAGGCTTTTCTTCGCGGTCCGCAATCCGCAGTACGCTCTTCCGGTAGGGCCGGGAGTAGGGGAGGGAGGGGAGGGGAGGGTACGGAGTACCGGCGTCACGGCGGATTCACTACACAAGTCCCATGCGTTGGATTGGGAGGTACAGGTAACACCTGAGCAGCCCTATGCCAACGTCGACGTCGACGGCGGGGTAGTCCCTCGGATGTTGGTCCCAAGGGGGTTTATTGTTGAAGCCTAAGGCGGTCTGGACATGAGGAATGTGACGTGACAAAGGGGAGATGTTGCAAACATTCATCATACGGGAGTCGAGTTTGCGCAACACGAGGCAACACAACACATACCAAGGGTACACCAAGGAGAGCGCATCATCTGGTGCAATTACCTAGCTTGGTCCGGAGCGTAGGCTGATCTGCGTGGACTGATCTACGGGGCAGTACACTCAGCGGACAACGGACGAGGACTTGACGAAGGGGAGGGCATACCCCTCTCTTTCCCTTTGCGGGGATGTGCATAGCTCCATACCGACGAGTACATGCCCATGTATGCGGAACCGAGTACGTGGAAGGGTGGCTGGCTGATCAACGTTGCGCGAGAGAGGAAAAGGGGTTACACAAACAGGGAACCGGGTCCAACGTCGACGCCGAGCATTGATGAGCGGATATGCGCAAGAACAAAAACGAGCACGTACCTTTCCCTGGGCAGGCAAGGCGAAGCAAAGCAGAGCAAAGCACACGGGACAGACACCACCCATCCTTTCCAGCCCAGCAGACGCAAGAGGACGGCACAGCAGCGGCTGGGGTCGTTGCCTTCCCCACATCCAAGCCTGACTTACACGGAATTTGAGACTTTGCAGCCCGCCCCTCTCAAACTCACCGAGCAGGTCACCTTGCTGCGGCCAATGTAAGTAAACATGTACGGCCACCTCACGCAAGAACAACACCGAGGCAAGGGCAAGGCAAGGCATGACTGCGGACGGAAGGGTTGCAGTTGTCACACATCCATGCCCAATACGTGTCATTCTTTTGCGAATGAAAGTATTTAGGTGCCAACACGCAAAGCGCACTAACAAAAGATATCAACAGTTCTAGTTCGCACATTGCATGGACTGCGCTGCATATCACATCATATCATATCATATTCCTACACAATACATACGAGTACGTGCAGCTTGTAGATCACGACACAAGTCGGGACGCGCCTTTCCCTTCCCATCATCATCCCTTGCTCCGACCTATCTTACCTATCTAAACTTACTCCAATCTAGGCATCTGCTGCGTAATCTACATTCCCCAATCTCTACTTTTCAAAAAGCTACAGACTCTGTGCCGTTCCACCGCCAATACATCCCCAAATCAGACAATGGCGTTTTTTGCGCGCGCGCGCGGGGACCGTGATATGCCCAGACACAGACCCAGGTTGTCAAAAGCGCCTAGACCCCAAGAGTGGAAGTGGAAGTTATCCCAAATTCCAAAAATTCCAATACCGGGCCCGGGGGCATGGTGCCGGCGCTGGGGACTGGATGTGATCAACGTGGCTGTTGGTTCCAACTGCCAACTGCCAACTGCCTGCTAGGGCGTCTCTCGAAGTGTGTGAGTTAGTGGCCGAGCGGTGTCGAGGGGATAGGAGGGTCGAGGAGTTTGGTATCTTGGGTTTTGTTGCTCGGCGATAGAGACATGTGCTCGACTTAGACGCCATACATACTCGACTCTGACATTACCCCTCTCACATTCCACGAAATGTTCCCTCTCCAAGTCCAGCCTCCCTTTTCTCTCTCCCATCACCACCACCTCTGATTCCAACCCGAACCAAACCAAACCAAGTTTCCATCTCCCTATCGGGCCCTCCAACCGCCGTCCCAGCGCCGCCTGCTCCTAGACGCCTTCGCTAACGCACCGTGCCGCACCCGCGCCGACTCCGTGCATCGAAGGATTGAGCCGCAGGACTTGGGATTGGGACGCCCTGTGCTGCAAGTATCCATTCATGCCATCCATCCAGTACCAAACGCCCAAAACACAACTAGCTCGAGGTAGGTCTAGGACAACGAACCTACAGCTCGGCGAGTTATCATGATCGCCAGCGAACCATCCTTCCGTGCCGTGCTGTTCGTCCGCTCGGATCTACCGCACACTTCACTGCCGCAGAAGCAGGGCACTCTCAGTGCTACTGCGGAGAGAGGAACGCTGGTTGGACTTGGAAGTCATCAAAATTCCGTTTGTTGCCCCAGCCTCGGGGCTACCTAGACACCAGAGGCAATCCATGACAATGATATGAACAAGATCCCAAAAAAAATCACAGGATATCATTGACTCAAGTCACCTAGGGTAGTTTATCCTAGCCTCATACTCCTATTCCCAGTCCCACCCAAAAGCCCATCCATATCCCATCCTAAACACCGTTGCATAAGTAGAATATCCTATCCTGTCCGATCCCATCCAATCCCATCCAATCCCATCCAATCCCATCCAATCCCATCCAATCCCATCCAATCCAATCCAAGGCGCCTCGCTAGCAAGCAGTCTGTCCCATACAGTGGTACCCTCAAAGTGAAACCAAGTAGACGCCGCCAGTAATGACATGAAAATGACGAGACAGTAATAAGCCAAAGCGCCAGAGCTGAGACAAAACACATAACAAAAACAGCCAGAGGGAGAGAAAAAGCAAAAGTGACCCCTCACCTGCCCAGCACGCCGGCTCACTCAACCCCATGGGGACAGCACGGGAACGTCCACAATGTCCAAAAAGAGACATAAATCCAAGACACGACCAAGCGGGCGGCGTACGGTGGCTGGGTCTAGACGGTCCAGCGAGGTGTGCAGCGGACGATCTCCTCCTGTTGCCCTCCTGTTGCCCCCCTGCTAGGACTGCTTGTTGGGTGGCATGCTGCAGGCGAGGTGCATGTCGCGAACTGCGTCTTGGTCCAAGTAGTCGACTCAGAGCAGGACACCGACCGCTATCAGCCTTGCATGCGGAGCGGGGCAGGCAGGAAGGTGTGCATCGTACATGGAGTTGGGCTGCCCGGAGATGGCGGGTGTGGCCGAAAATCGGGAAATGGCAGAAGCGACCGTCGATGGTCTCGTACTGTGCTGCATGGTGCGGCAGGCAGAGAGACAGTCAGTGGAGTAGGTTGAAGTGGCTGGACAGTCCGTGTGAGGGAATTCCGGGATCGCAAAGCGTAAAACTCAAGGGGGGTGTTCTTGGTGGGTTCCAGTGGCGGAGAAGAATGGAGGGGAGGGCGCCATCGATCGGCTATCTCGTGCCTCCAATCTCGACCGGTGAGGAGGGTATTGAGCTGCAGGTCCTCCTGCATACATGCTGTCCTGGGCGGCATCCATGCGGCCAGCCCAATGGGGCGGGACAGCCAGCGTAGCAGACCGGACGCAGCGCCTTTCAGTATGGGCACCGCGCGCAATGCGAGCTGCCCGGGCAGTAGTCGTGCGTACCAAAGTCGACTGCCTTGCAGCAGAACGAGCAGCAATGGTTGACGAGTTGTTGGGGCTCCTGGACAGCCATGGTGGTGTTGGTTAAGCGGTGCTCGGGTAGGAGTGATAGAGGCGCGGTCAAGGTGTAGTTGAAGAGTGAGCAGAGGTTGTGATCTTGTATGAGAAAAGAAGATGTGGCTATGACAGTGACACTCAAGAGAAGCTCTTGAGCGCAGCCAGCTCGGTTGCGTTGTATCGATGGGTATATTTGGAGACGAGACGGTCGAGGAACTTGGGGATCATCAAGGGATAGGGAGGGTGATGGGAGGGTTTAAGTATTCAGGAGGAGACTAGGCAGGCGTCTGGTGTTGTTGGTTGGCAAACCTCGGCGTGCTAGGTAGCGTGGGGAGCAAGGGGATCGTCCAACACCCAAAAAAGGAAACTGACAGGCCAAAGCCCAAGGAGAACAGGGCGCGGCCGGATAGGTGGGGGTTTGGTACGAGGGGGGTTCCTGGGCCAGTGTAATTGGCAACGTGAGGCATGATGATGAACGTCCAGCATCAGCACAGCACAGCATGGATGCGTAATAATGGACGTGAGGGTGCACTCTACCTGAGGGAGTGTGCGGTCCGCGGCCCTCTCCACGGCCACGGGGCTGCAGACTGTGCAGAGCGCACCTTGATGTCTCCTTCCCGCCGCATCAGGTCGCCAGCGCAGAGGAGGGGGCGTAGGGTACGCAGAGTACTGTAAAGTAGTGGGTGAGATTAAAAGTCGAATTAAAGTTGCGTGTCGCGCAGCGCGTGGGAAAACGGCAGGGCTCAGGTCGGGGTTGCCAAGGCCCTCGATCGCAGCGACCCAAAGAGACAAGGGACGGGAGAGAAGCGACGAAAAAAGGCGGGCGGGCGTTGGCTGTCGCGGGGAGCCGAAGTGAGCTCGAAATAGGGGGAGTGTCCCCGAATGCGGCGGTGTGGCACGAATTGGGGTCACGAGGATAGGAAATTTGGAGAGGCTCCCAGCGCTTCAATTTGTGGAAAAGACCGTCTGTGATGGCATACCCGTCCGAGAGTACCTGATTTCTGTGTGCCTGTTCCCGTCTTTGTTCCTGTCACACCCAAGGCGTGTGGGGCCTACTTGCCCATCCGAGGAATCCGCCGCAGCATCGCTCGATGATATCACTCGCCAGCGAGCTCGTGCAATCAGCGGTGCACGCTGGGCTCTGGCCTGCTCACCGATTCTTGTGCTGCGCTGCGCATGCCCCAACCCCGCCAGGCACGAGCAGCGCGATCACCAGTGAAGCAGACCACACCAAAGCACAGAAGCCCAACCCGAACATGCGGCAGAACACGCCGAGCCGAGCAGCCGGGGCCATGTCCGGAGGCCCTTCGACGCGCTGGCCCCGCGAGGGGTAACAGTATATGTGACATGTCTGCGCCAGACAAGTCGGGCCCTGGCCCGATCAGAGTGAGGGGAAGGTCCCTCTGCCGCAGGTTTGCTTGATGAGTTTGGGAATCATCGTCGTTTCTGATGGACCTTTGCCCTTGGCTCCCCGCAGCATCCCAGGCCACAGGACCCTTGGCCGCCCCGCGTTGCTCAAGTTGCCTGCCCCGGACCCCGGCGGGTCGCTTGTCGCAACCGCTGGCGCGCCCTTGGACTCTAAGTGAGGCTGATGACGATGCGTTGCCCGCGTCTGACATGGGCGATGCTGCTTATAATTAGGCCTCTGCAGAGAGGCGACATGGAGATTGTCGGCGGGGCGCTGGATCCGGAAGCTCGACCACACTCTCTGATGCACCGCAGGCCCTCTCGCCGTTGGTCGCCCACTTCGTGTTGCAGGCGCTGGCGTGCAGCGCTTACTACTTCACATATGCTTCCGCAACAGCGCCGTGTCGAGCATGAACCGAGCCTCCTCGCCTAGAAATGCCCTCCCGTCCAGCTCGCTGTTCCCGGAAAGACCGGCACCGCGGCCACTGGTGATCTATCAGGTGAGATAAGTCGCGGCTGAGCGTCGTCACAAAAGCCGCTCGTTTGCGCGACGTCGGCACACCGCTCCCCGTCAAAGCTTCGGGAAAACGAGGGGAGAGGGGATGGACGACGGAATGGCGGCAACATGCCATGGGACTGACAGACACGAGCGCGCGCCGCTGGCTCATCATCCAACGTGCCCTGTGACATTGGGTGCCCGCTGCGCTTGGCTCGCTCTTGGCCCCCTAACGAACATGGGGCACGTCCCGCTGCGGGGTGATCACCAAGGAGTGAGGGGTACCTGGGCGTTTCCGTTGGCTCTGTAAATGCCTGTAAGTGACGTCTGCGTTCCATGCCCTGGGGTAACGTTAGTGAAGTAGCGCCGGCATTCCCGCCAATCACAAGCCAACTGCCAAGTCCTCGTGGGAGATCTCGAGTCAAGCTTCAGCCATTCGTGAGAGGGGCACAGCCAGGAGATCAGTCCGAAGGGTCGTTGACAGCATCCGACTGGCGTGCTCGCCGCCGTTCACCATTGGACGGTCACTTGCGTACACTAGCTCTCAGGACGCCTCTTGTCAGTTTTCCAGTCAGCCCCTAGTCGAATTGAGTGCCGGTATGTGTAGCACAGGCGGTGCTCCCTCTGAGCGGTGTGGCGGCAAGTGCGTTCTCGCACAGCATCAGCTCGCGACGGCCTCAGCCGAGCGCCGGTTAGGGGGAAACGGGCAATCCGGTCGGCGGCCATGCAGCTCGTAGCCTGAAGCCTCCTGTTATCTCGCGTGGGGGGAGAGTACCGGCCGCTCTTGTGGTTCTCGCAATCGCGCCTTTCTCTCTCTCCGCGCTTCCGAGAGTCGCAACGGGAGAGACCGGACTCGAAGGCAGAGTGCTATCAATACCGTGTGTGCCAATGCCGAGCCTGGGGTTCCGTGCTAGACGAGAATCATCTTCAAAACGGGCAACTGCACCGGTGCATTGTCCTGCGCATCCATAGTATTGGCCCTTTTCCCTTCTCCCGCATTGCTCTTTGCAGCTCACAGATGTGGCATGTAAGTCACGTCAAAAACATGATGATGCGCATCCTTCTCTGCAACCTCTACTGAATGGGTGCCAGCAGCTCATTGGCCTTGTGGATGAGTGTGTGCCTGTCTTGGACACTCGCCGTCCTTCCCGATATCCGGGCAGGAGGGGCTTAGGTCAACGTGGAGGCGAAAGAAGCCTTCAACCAGACGCATTTCAGCCCAGTGAGAGAACATTTCCAGAACGTCGCTGGCAACTCCCAATCAGAAGCCTTGGTGTGTTCATGCCGCAGGAGTAAGCTCGCGGCCTGCAGGTATGATTCGAAGCGACTTGACCGTCTTGGAGGGTCAGCACATCGTAGGCGGTGGCTCAGGGTACCCGCACATCAGCAAAGCCGGGCGCAATACCAGCTTGGATATAGAGCAGCGTCACGGCAAGCCCCCGTACGCGTCAACGGGAACAGTCCCCGGCGTTGTCAGACGATCCTACCGCGCCTGGCCGTCGTGAGCCAGTGACGAACCACCTGCCTCTGCTTGACGCTGTTGATCTGTAGTGAGATTTCAGGTCGAACTAAGCACGCGGGGGCGGGCGGGCCTCTAGAACCGAGGCCATCGCTTTCACGACCCTGTAAACTCTGCACATCGCCCCCACGAGCGGTAAAAGCAAGGCAGTGAGTCTACCCTCAGGCTGTATCAGGGCCGTGCGGGCTGATGTGACGACGGGAGAGGCGTGTCGACAGTTGAGGTATACTCTGTCTTGCTGGGGATGCGATGCTCCGTGGCCCGAAAACGGATGTTGCGTGGGGGGCCGTCAAGAAGACGCTGAAACGATTCCTGTAGTCTGTTGAGATCTGGACTCGGCGCCAAGCTGTGACTCTCACACTTCGGGCTGCGACTAACGTTGACGACAGAATCTGTCGACCAGGTAAGTCTCACTTAAGCAGACGCGGCCACCAATGCCGTGGCATTCGGGGGCACCTGCAGAGTCGGTTGCGTTGCCTTGATGATGCAATGCGGACGTTCGCTGCCGAAGCCATCACGTCTGGCAGGACGGGAGCTCTGCATGAGAGTCGAACGAGGGCGTGGAACAAGAATTAAACCCGAGTCGGATCAAGTTTTCTGAAGCTGGCAAGGCGTAATACTCCAGGTGATCCCTCGTATTGCGCGATCCGATATCGCCGAGACGCGAAGACGAAGCAGAGCGGGTGGTGGTGCAATGTCGTCGGCCCAAACTGGCACTGGCCGGTCATACAAACACCACTGCACCTTCTTCGGCTGCAGCAGCCGTGTCGGACGTTCTGATAGCTCCAGATGGAAGGATTGAATCCTCAGGGCTGTGTGCCTGCGTGCTGACTGATGAATGGGAGACGGCCAGAGGATTGAGGCGTCTTCTGGAGACCCAACGGGACGGACGCGAAGTGCAGTAAGGCGGCGATGGCGCTGACGTCTGACATTGACCTGCCGGTTGGCTGCCGTGGGCTCTGTGCCTATCCATGTGACACCTGCGGGCAGCGTGACGGGAGATGAGCAGCTGTCCGAGGCTCGAGGGAGAAACAGCAATTACGGCGTTGGGATGCAGAGCGCAGGATGCAGGCGGGCGCAACGCAGAATTTGGGATAGATAGGGGCTATCTTGCTCTCATCCGCTGATACTTGGAGGATGAAGCACTGCCCAGTAGCAGGACGAAATGTTGATTTGGAAGAGAATTCTCTTCGGGAAGAACTGGTGTCGAGTCAAGGTTGAAGGAAGGAACGATGGTATGGGGCGGGAGAGGCCGTGGATGACAGGGGGAGTGCCGAGTACCCTAACCCTTGTTGCTATGGTACCAAGACTTCAAGGGGAAGGTGATGGCGTTTGTCTTGATGAATGGTTAGAAAACTTCAAGGAAACGTTTGAAGCCAAGTTCGATACCCTGCGTAACCCCAAACAGCACAAAACACAGAGCCAGTGCTAACCTGAGAAATCCGGGGTTAAACCCTTACCAAGCCCGGTCCTAACCCTCTCTCCCACCCCGGTAAGAAGAACCCTGCCCCGTGCCTGCTGCTTTGGACGGGATGACGAAATAGCTCGGCTTCTTCTTCTGCCGCCGACCACCTCCAAGGCATGCCAGGGTCTTCAACCGACCGCCTTCGGGATGTTTCGGTCGGTCGACGTTTCGGCCAGCATGAACTGCTCCACCGGGCCTACGCCTCAAGCGGTCGATCTCCGGATGCCTAGCGGGAAAACCATTCGCCTGGATGCTGCATGTCTCCTCTCCCCGGATCTCGATCCCGACGCCAAGACATTTCCGATGGGCCGTACACATCGGAGAAGGGTGGACTGTGGGTGTTGTCATGTGTCTCCGAGTTCGCGAGTGTTTCGCAAGCAATGGCGGAGACTGATTCACAGGTTTGTAGCTGGCCCCGGAGACGTCCCCTAGTTTTGACTGTACCTTCGTGCTCTCTCTCTCTATCTTTGGCTTTCCCCGATATAGATATTGAAGACGTCGTGCTCCTTACACTCCCGCCCCCAGCGCACCGTATTCACACCCCACCCAACTAAACAAACCAACACAATGGCGCCCGTCGGACCGTTCAAACTGGTCACAGTCAACACGGCACCGGACCGAGCCAAGAGACTGATTGGTCGGGTGGTCGAGGACGTCAAGGAGCAGTACACCATCATCCATGCAGGGAACTCAGCATGCAAGTCGGAACCAGCCCTTCTCGTTCCCGGGAACTAACCGAAGCCCAGCCATTGATGACGTCCAGAGTGTTGTGGAGGAGCACAAGCCGGATGTTTTTGTAGGTACCTCGCAACTTGGACAACTGCCGGGCTAACATTTGGCAGTTCACTGCGTCCATGTGGACTCCCGAGGAGGCTCAGAAGATCATATCCATTGCAAAGGGTATCGTTCCTGATCTGAAGACCTTCTCCCTGCCGCAGGGCCTCCAGGTGGAGAAGGGGCCAGATGCTGTAGTCGAGTACATCAAGGAGAACCTTCCTGGCCTCCTTGGTTGAGCACACCTACTTTGGGTAGGTATGGGAGGGATGGTGCAGAGAGGGATAGAAGATGCATCCTAGAAGGCCTCACAGGAAATGTCGCCTAAACCCTTTCGGTTAGATACCTAGTAATCATCTAAAAATATGTTTCTCGAGCAGTCAGGGAGCTCAATAATGGATAGATGATCAAGGTACAGTCGAACAGAACAGTCTAAGATGTATTGAGAGCACGCTACCAGAGCTGACTTCACTCCTCGTTCTTCATGACGTTCACTAAGCTGCCGATATGGGGCAAAATCTCAACAATGAACTCATCCCCCTCATGCAGCAGCTCCTGCGGCTTCTTCGCAAACCCAACTCCGGCCGGGGTACCAGTGATGATGAGCGTGCCCGGCTGCAGCGTCGTGCCCTGTGATACGAAGCTCACAATTTGCGCCACCGAGAAGATGAGGTCCCTAATACCGTCAGCGTCACAATGCCCCCCCCCCCCCCCCAAAAAAAAACCAGCAAAGACAAGAAAAGTAAACTTACGTCAAAGGACTATCCTGCAACACCTTTCCATTCTTCAACCCCCTCAAATGCAACTTCCCCACATCCTCCACCGCCTCCTTCGCCACCAAGACCGGCCCAATCGGGCACGCCCCATCAAACCCCTTGGAGTAGCACCACTGCGTCTGCGCAAACTGCGACGCCCGGCTCGAAATGTCGTTGCACGCCGTATACCCCAGCACATGATCCAGCGCGTCCGCCTCGCTCACATTCTTCGCCTCCTTCCCAATCACAATCGCCAATTCCGACTCGTAATCCGCGCTGTCCGAGGCGAGGGTGTGCTTCGGGATGATGGTCGGTGCCGGCCAAGGGTCCGCCAGGCAGGTATCCGGCTTCAGGAAGAGGGTGGGGATGTCGGGGATGGACATCTTCGCCTCCTCGGCGTGCTTCTTGTAGTTGAGGCCGATGCAGCGGATGGTGCCGACTTCGGAGCGGACGAGGGGGGAGAGGATGCGAGAGATGACGGCGGTGGTGCCGGTCGGGGCTCCGGGGGAGAGGACCGAGGTGCCCGAGTAAACACTGACGGAGACGTCTTTGCCATCGCGGACGGCGAGGCCGATGTCGAGGGTGGGGTCGACGGGTTCACCGAGGAGGGTCTTGGATTCATCGTCTTTGGGGACGAAGCGGACGAGGCCTGCGATCTGTCAGTACCGGTGCCCAGCACTTCCCCCAAGTCGCGGAGCAGAGCCAAACCCACGTTGGAAACCCATCTTGTCGGTTTGTTTCTTCTGATCACACCCTTTCAAAACTTTATAGCAAATCTCAAAGTAAACAAATTGAGATTCTCTCAGTTCGATCCTCAGGGCAATCAGCAGCAGCAGCAGCAGCAGCAGAAAAAAAAACAAGACTTAAATACCACTTCTGCCCCCGAAGCCCGGGGGAGCTTCTCCTTTTACCCCTCGGCGATAACACAAGGACGGGAGAGGGGTCGCCAACCCAAAACCCCCTGACCCCGACCCCGGCTGGATCCAACTATAAAAACCCCCGAACCTGAAATACCCCGACGCCCCTAACGCGCTGGAGCATCAGGCTATATCGCCCGCTGCTGGCTGCAATTCATCCGTCCATCCCTTGCTTTCTCTTTCCCTTTACCAGCTCTAGGTACGTTGGAACACCTGCAAATGTAAAACCAAAGGAAGCAACGGAATGCCGGATTCGCCCGAGTCAAGCACGAAGAAGATGGACCATCCCCGGTGCCCCACTCCACCCTGCTTAGTCTCCCTTCCCCCACAACCCCGCGCTCTCCGCAGTGGGCTTGAACCCGGTCCCCCACCACGTACCTCCGTCGCGGCAGGCCTTTACGGGTACGGAGTGGGCATACCCTAAATATGCACGGGCTAGTAGCGCGTGCTTTTGCTTATACTTTGTTTACCTGATTATTCGTAAGCTCGAGGACCCAAGTGGCCCCTTTTTGACAGTCCAGAAGGGAGTCTGTCCGTGAAGCCGGCCCGCAGGTCTAGAGCACGATATGCATCAGCTTGCGGAGTCTGAATAACGTGCATGCAGCTCGGCCGGCATATCTGTATGATCCAAATGTCGGTGGCGACTGCCTGCAGCTCGAACACGGGGGATCAAGGTATCCGATCAAACCCCTAACTCCTATCCCGGCATCATAAACAGAACCATCTCATTCAAAACAACACCAAAGTTGAGCAAACAGCTGACAGTAGATGGTATTCTGCTCGAGTCTTCTCTAATGCATCAACTCAATCTCGGTGCGCCTTCAATCATTTCACCAGCCTGTCTCCTACCAAGCGGTCTGGGTCTGGCTTCCCGCTCATCACACCGTACCGATCATATCCTATGGGCTTACCCTCCTTGCACCTAGGAAATACCTGCCATCGTTTTATTCTTCCTTATTTCCATGCACTCAACCCGGCCCATGGATCGGCCTGCGAGTGCGCCGCCTGTTGTGCCGATGGTGGCCTGCCCGGTACAACATTGGGGTTGGATGTGTAATAATCCGCTGACCCATAATGCACAGTCTGTTGCGGTCCCAGCGGCGGTGGTCCTGGTGGAGGCGGAGGCGGTACAAACCCGGTGGGCACGAACGGTTGTTGCTGGTGAGTCTGCGGCTGTTGTTGTGGAGGTTGCTGCACGGCATTGGGATTCCCGTACGTGCTATACCTTTGCGGGAACGAACTCTGGTTTGGAGGCGGGGAGGCGGGACCGCGTGGGCCGATATTGAAGTTCATCTGGGTGGGAGGCGGGGATGCTGGGCCTGGGATTCTGCCGTGAGAGCTTGGGTTATACGCCATGTTGTTGTAGCCTCCCTGCCCCTGCTGGTATAACCCGGGGGTCGTCGTTTGCGTTGGTGGAGGTGAGCTGGGTACCTGATACTGGCCGTTGAAGTTCGTCTTGGGATACAACGATGCTGGGGGACTGAAAGCCAATGGCGTTGGAGTACCCCTCGCTGACGGAGGCTTATTTGTCTGTGGTTCCATCGACATCCGCTCCATCATCAACCGCATTCTCTCGTTTTGCATGGCGGCAAGCGAATCTTTGTTCGCCTCTCGCTCCCTCTCAATCTGCTGGAGGAGCTGTGCGCCCTCTGCTCGACGGTTGTTAACAAAGGTTTCGACGTTCTTTTCCAAACTTTCTACTGTTTCCTTCATCTCCTCGTACCAGTTCTTGGCACTCTGGAGACCAGCTTGCAGATCCAAGAACTCCTGATACGCGCGCTTGTACTTGTTGATCACGGACGCTCTCTGCCGTTGGATGGACTCGTACTTGCTCTGCTCTGCGCGCACCCGCTTGTCCTGCAGGAGGCTGTTGAATGTCACCGTCAGTTCCCGCATCAAGGCCGCCTGCTTGTGGCTAGCTTGAACCAAGCGGTTCTGATGTGGTCGATATTTCTCAAGCTCAGCCTGGAATAGCTGCTGCTCGAAGTTGGCGATGGACTTCTTGTTCAAGATCAGGATTTGCGAGATGTCATCCTCATGTGCCTACAGTAGTCAGCATAAAGTACCGTTCTGCGGTGTGTGTTTCCCTCACCTTCTCCTTGAGGTCCTTGAGCACCTGGACACGCTCCCTCTTGATGAGGGTTAACCTCTTGAGGATGTCCTCGACCTTAGCAATCTGCTCCATCACACTCGGTCCTCCGTCGTCAAAGTCGGCGTCAAGCAGGTTTTGTTCCGTTGCCGGGCTGTTCTGGTTGCTTGCTTTTCGCCCCCTGCTTACAGCCCTCTGGAACAAGCCGTCAATGTCGCCATCCAGCACAGCAGCTCGCATCTCGTCAAACTCGGTCTCGTTCGCTCGCAACTTCATTCCAAGTTGGGTATCACTTCTAGCCGCCTCCTCGAGAGCTTCCCGGTAGTTTCGGATGTCACTTCTCAGAGTTACCGTAAGTCGTGCGCTCGGTTGCTGTGTCCAGTCTGATTCCCATTTGGACCTCATTTTCTCACATACACTCTCTTCCATGTCAAGCTGTTTGTGGCTCTTGTCCAAAATCGAAACAATCCTTTGCTTGTCGGCGCCAAGCTGTTCAAAGATCTTGGCTGGGTTCTCGTGATCGGCGACATCACCACACCATGTCCTAAAGTCGTCATCTGGGGTGACCTGTTGATCAAAGCCTCCTTTGAGGACCTGAAGAGCTCCTGGTAGCCTCAGATAGTCTAGACTCGCGGCCATCTCGCTGTTCGCAGTGTCGACCCTTTCTGTCTCTGCTCGGACCAACTTCGCTTTCTCTTCGTCATACAAGCTCGCCGACTCTGTTACAGCCAAGGGGATAATCTTTGCGAAAAGATCGGGTCCCGTTATCCGCTGGATGTCCTGACCAGCGTATAGCTCACTGACTGGAATAGGCTTCGCTGCCGGAAGCTTTGCTACGGGAGCAACGCCCGCTTCAGCCGGCACAGGTTGGTGGTAGATGTAGTCGTTGTCTTTCATCAGCTCCACAAGCTTCTCCTGCACAGCGGTGTAGTGTCGTTTCGTGATTTCAGCGAGGACCGGTGCGCAATCTGCTGTCAAATTCGAGCTGGGCGGTATCGAGCTGGGGAAGTTATTTGCTATCCTGTTAGCTTCCCGAGCTGCTGCCTCAGCAACTTGAAGTCTTGCAATCGCCATCCCATGGGAGTTTGCGTCGTCGTCGGCAAGTGCCTGGTAATACTGCGCCATCGAGTTCATCAGGTTATATTTAGCCTGCCCCTGGTCAGTAAACTACCACTTCTAGATCAGACCATATCGCAGAACGCACTTGTACCATCAAGAGCCAAACTTTCTCAAAGATGGCCTTGTTTACGTTCTCCTGAACGCCCTCAACGGCCTGCGCGTAAAGCGTTGCTGATTGGCTTGACAGCTTAGCCAACAGGCCAACCTTCTTCTGATCCGTGATCTGCTTCTCCAAAAAGACTTCTTGCGCCTGAGCCAGCATGATAGCAATGAGGGTCTTGACCGTCTCTCGGCTCAGGTCGGAGGAGGGCGCGTGGAGAAAGTTCTCGTTGATATAGGTGTACATGCCTGCCGAAGCCTGGAAGGAGTGGTACGCCGTCTTCAGCCCGCTCTCCTCACTTCGGGTCTGGTGCGCGGCGTGGCAAGAGAGGACAGCCGAGATATTAAAGATTATGGAGGCTTTTTCGAAGGCAAGCGAGTGCTGTGATGTAGCCTTGTGTGTGAACGCGTCGAACCTACGCCAAGGTATTAGAAAACTCAAGGACACCGCCATGCCGCGGCCAAATCTTACCATGTGAACGAGATCTTGATGTGCTGCTCATCGACAGGGAATCGCAAGTCTAGCAACTCAAGCTGGCCGTAGTACCGGTAGAGGAGATCCCGGCCAGCTGTGCTGTCCTTGCCCGCGCCTCGCATGTCCTGGCGCAAGCGGTTGAGGGTCGCGCACTCCTCGGCATAGCGCTCTGGGTCATCGCCGTACGTATTCTGAATGTACGACTTGAGCGGGGTAATCCAGTCGATCTCGTTTGTGGCCTTGAGAGGCACCGAGATCATAGGCGCCTGCGCCATTTTGGGCGGCGGCGGTGGGTGCGCGGCAGAACGCGGAGGACTCGGTCGTCCCGGCTCTGGCCCGCGCGAAGGCTGCTTCAGGCGCGCGGACGGTAGTCGTATCGGAGGTGTTCTGGCTCGGGGATTTGGGCGACGGAATCAGGCGTGGAACGATGGGTCCGCGCGGTTCTTCAAGCGGGGTTCGATTGGTGTTGAGTAATGGATAATCTGGCTCGTGAGTGGGAGCCCCCGGGTTGCTGGGCCGATGTCTATATGTAGCAAGGGTCTATGGTCGCGGCAGATCGTCGCCTGTGTTGTTTTTGGCTTTGCAGCGGAAGTCGGAGAAGTTTCGTTGTCTGCGAGCCGGTGTGATGTGTCTGTCCCAACGGAAGGCGGTAGGCGCTCGGGAACCCGCTATGACGCCTGGGGCGGGCTTTCCTGCCCCTCTCTCTCAACTTGGTGGCACGAGCTTCGACTCGACAGGGGGCGCAACCGACCGAGAGAGAAACCAAATGTTGATCACTCTTTGCATCTGCGACGAAAGGACAAAGAAATGCGATGGTGAAGCGGAGAGTTGCCTCCTATTGCGAAGGATCGATATGGATACAGGGTCCGTCAGGCATCCTTTTTCATTGGGAGATAGCCGCTTGCGCTGGTTTAGGCACCTCGTCGGTGCGATGATGCGGCCCTACAACGACATGCAGCGAATGCCACCACACCCTGAGCTCTGCTCTGCACTCCACCGTTCCGCCTCCGCCCATCCCTTCTGATCTGTCAGTTCGCGCCACGGCCAGCAGAAGAACACGGAGATCCAACACTAATGCACTGCCGCTCGGAGGCATGAGGCACATGGATTTACCGTACCAAATCGAGACGCGCAAACGGCCCCCAACAAACCTGGGACGCGGATGAGAGCAAACCGTAGACTCGCAGCAAGTGAGCTGCGCATAATTAGCCGCCAACTCGAAGGTATCGCCGCCCAAAGAAGGGCATAGAATCTCCCAGTATTGGGCACAAGCTCGTCTGTCGCGGCAAGGCGGTTACGGGACAAAGCCGCAAAGAAGGGTCGCGTCACCTTCTGATTCGAGCAAAACGCACCCATCCCGTCGTCGGCGCCGTCAAGTGGTTCGGTCCGGGCGTGTCAATCCGCGCTGAGTTGCGCCTAGCGTTCTCATTTCCCTCTGCGTGAAGTCTTCACACATCACATCCCCCCTCTCCTCTTCCGTGCTGCTGCATCTGGCGTGGAACCATGGTGGTCGACCCGACCCGGGGTTAGGTGCGGTCGGCTGACATCGAGATTGCCTGCGTGGTCCTCGGACTGCCAGTCCCGTTTGGCTCCGATTCCCGGCTTACTCACAGTGGTTAATCTAGATTATCTCAGGATGCGCCCAGATTTATCGTGCACTGCCAGCAACGCCGCAAAATCTTAACAAAAAAAAACTCGCCCAGAGCAAGAGGGATCAACACACCCAAACCTGTGTGAGGAACAGCCGTCTGGGGAACACCCGCAGCAAGCAAACTGCCAGCGCCCAACACCGGCGGCTGCGGGTCCCAGCCAGTGAGAGCCGGCAGAGGGCCGTTCGTACGAGTGATTGGCCAGCCGGACTCGTTCTGGGCAGTTGGAGAAGCGCCGGGGGCGGGGTGGTCGACCGGGGTCTGCCAGTGCTAGACCTTGCATGAATCAAGGCAACGCGGGCCGCATCTCATCTCATCTCCAGGGACGTCCCCGATCCCCGTCTCCGTGACGGCCGGCGGCTTGGTATGAGATGAAGAAAAGCATGGAATAGGGGCGAACCCCCTTTTTCACTTCGCCACGTTCTTCTTCCCGCCGGCGAGGTGTGACGGTCCCATCCGGTACCTGACTGCCGACGCACAAGAGAGGAGAAAAAGCAGAAGAGACGACAGTTTGTGTGCGGCCAGACCTGCGACCCAACCTTGTGTGTCGTGCGTTCCCCGACTCCCGCACTGCAGTACCGACACGACGGGGCCGCAGACATCGGCCGCCGAACGCAAGTCGACGCAGTGCGCAGGAGAGATTGAGACAAGACTAGACAAGAACCAACAGCCCCGAAGCATGGCATGTGAAAGGCGTGGCTTCGATTAGCTTTTCCCCCTTCTCCGTGCACACACTCAGCCGCTCCCTGCCTCAGCGTATAAATAAGATGAGATACACAACTCGGAAGCAAATGATATAAAACCTCGGCACCGCCGAAGATATATATCTGTACATAAGCATACCCAAAATGCTTGCGAAGCTTGCTTGCTGATAGATCCTCCCTTTTCCAACACCTGCTTCCCCTCAAACCACAACTTCAACGCTTGCCAACAATGCTCCGTAACCTCTCCGTTCGAACCACAAAGGCCGGAGCCGCTGCCGCCGTTTTCTACCCAAGATGCATTACAACGTCACTACACCGTCCTGTTAACCACGTCACTCATCCCGCAATCACATCAAATAGAAGGAATACCATCAAAATTGATCCCGTTCGGGCCGTCACCGTTGATCCCGAAAAATTGGAACCTACAGGAGTTTGTCAGTGTTGTTCTCTCCGGGTGTGACCCCAGACGGGGAGGGGCTGTCCCCGTGATAGGATGAATAAACTTACCAATCCTCAACATTCAACGTTGACGGGACCGGCTGCCCATTCACCGAGCTATTGCTCCAGCTATCACTCGGGCTCTGCCCATCCACCTGCATATTGGTATCAAACCCCGTCGACCACATATTCCCGCTGTTATTGGGCTGCGGGGTTTGGAACGCGGCCCCAAGGCTGCCCAAGGGCTGCTGCATGAAGCCGGCGTGGCTCTGCAGCGGGCTTTCGGGACCCCTCTTGTGGAAAGCGCCCATTCCGCCGAACTGGTTCGACGCTCCCATCTCACCGGGCTGGCTGGGCTGGCTCGAGATGTTGTGGGATTGCAGTTGGGCGGTGATGTTGGGGTCGAGGGTACTATGTGGCTGCGAGGGTGATACGTACACGGGTATGGCTGTGTTTTCGGGGAAGAGTTGGTCCGGTTGGAAGTTCTCCCAGATCGCCTGGGACAGATTTGGAGAGTTCCTAGTCACCAAGTAGAGGTCTGGTGGCGTGGCGGGTACTGAGAAAGATGGGTTGAAGGGTGTCGCTGGTCGCGTTTGCGGCCTTGATGCCGTCCCTCCCATGAATGCGTCCCCATTTCCACGGCCCGGTGACATAGGAGGAGGCGGCATGGGGTTGGCGGGAGCGTCTGGCTGTTTCGCTAGGCTCGGAGACTGTGGCCTCGATCGCTCGTAGGACTCTTGCGGTTGTGGCGTGTTTACACTGAAGTCAATAGCCATCTCGTCGTACTTGCGCTTCTGCTCCTGGTGTTGCTCGAGTTGCGCTATCGACATCTGCGCCTTCCGGTGCCTTTTCCCTGCTGCTTTTTGAAGCCGCTCCTCCAACACTTTGTTCCCCAAAATGGATTCGAAGAGGGTGTACACCATCTTGCCCACCAACCACACCCTGGAGATATCTTTGAGTGCCCCCATGCACGTCCGGATGCGATCTTGGGTCACCTGCTGAACTGAAGGGATCGGCGATCTCATCTGATACACGTGCATGATGAGCGCGGAGAACAGACTGTACACAACGAACGCCGGGCAAAATCTCAGCTCCTCGTGTGCCAGCAAGTTCTCGATGATCGACGTAATCATGCCTGCTGCCTGGAACGCAATATTCCTCGATGGATACGACGCCTCATCGGGGAAGCTACGAGACCCGCTCGGGGGCATGTGCGCTCTGTGCAGAAGGCAGAGTGTGGTGTAGTAGTTCGAGTGAAGTAGGGCCGACCAAAAGTGATGCCTGGGCACCTCCCAGTACACGATCTTGGGGCAGTTCTGGAGCCAGTCCGCGAGCGCCATATCGCTGTGTGTGAGGTCTATCGCGTTCTGACGCCTCCCCTTGGAGGCTACCGAATACTGTTGGGATAGCACGAGCCCCATGATTTCGCAGAGCTTGACATACTGCAGAAAGAACTGTACGTGGATCGGATCGGGCGGGTATTCGCTAGGTTGGTCCGGCTCATCTTCGATAAAGTCGTCCTCCGTCAACATCTCGACGTCCGAGTCGTCGAGGTTGATGTGGCACGGCCGTCCCAATGCAACAGCCACGGACCTGTCCCTGGTAAACAACGTCCACCAGATGCGTTTCCACAACCTCTTGTCCGACTTTGACAGCTGCGACCCTTCGACACTGCGGTGCATGCCTGACCCCTGTGCGACGATCGTGGCCACTCGGCTCCAGTAGAAGACATTCTTGGTGACATCTTCCGGCCCTTCCCAATACCAGCCCATGAGGAGGAGCGACTGCACAATGGTAACTCGGTCATCTTCGTAGTTGGCATCGTAGAGGGCCTTTGCTCTTTTGTAAAAGGTGAGCGCGGCGGGTGTCACGGAGCCGTTCGCGTCCATAAGCTGTGGGTTTGTGCAGACGCGGGATCCGGCGAGGAGGACGGCCTGGAGTAACAGCAACGACGGCGGGTTCTTTGGATCCTTATACGCGCGCATAAACTTAGTGCGGTTTATCACCGGCACGATTGGGTGCACCCATTTGAAGTAAGCTTCAATGAGCTCGTCGCAGAGAGATCGCGGAGGCAGCAGGAAAGCACCTCTCTGGTGAAGGATGTCGATCTCGATATTGTCAAGCTGCGTCAGCCGTGCTCTGGACCCCCTGACATTGTCAGGGAGTGGATAATGCACTACGTCGGAGGCGCTCTGGCGGTCATGGACGAGAAGCGTGAGATTTGACGATTCGCCCATATAAGCCACCCTCCCGGCCTCTGTGATTGGCGCGCGTGTGAATCTGGGCTTCATTGCCACGTTCATGTAGTTGGCGAGGGTGGCATTGTCATAATCCTCCTTCTTCTGTTGCTCCTCGGGGTTTGCAGTCGGCGTGCCCTCGTGTGTATGGTACACGGTTGGAGGTCGGGTACCGCTCGGGAACGTCGTGGCGCCAATGGGATGTGGTGATCGTTCTTCTGCGTCGCCTCGTTCACTGAGCTTAGAGTCAGTGTTCCATTCCAAGAGCAGATAACCCCCAAGATCCGAGAGTCCGCACCTGTCCGAGTCTTTTGACTGCGCGGTACCGCTCTGCGCCTTCTTTCTCTTAGGCTGGGGAATACGGCACTCAATCGAGAATGCGACGCAATTCGTGCATGGGACACCGAGGCTGGCGGCATCGCATCTAACCTGCAGTTGTTGTTGTGAGTATCCATGTCAAGTCCAGGGGAAGGGAGAGAAAAGCCGAGGGACGAGGTTGATAGAGTATGGGGACCACAAAAAGAGTGCCTTGAGGCTTTTCGTACTTTACGGGCGTGACAAGTCTGCAGTGGTGCAACGGTCAGCATAAGCTTCTAGCTTGATCACAACATTCCCGGCGGAGCCGAGGTATCGGGGAGGGCGGCGGGAGAGGTCCCGGCCACAGCCAGTTCCTCCACTCAGGGGCGCATCAGGGGCAGAACTTTTAACTTACCTCACATGCTCTCGACGCCCGTTGTCTTTTGTCGCAAACAAGATCCAAGTCAGCAAAACCCCAATCCCATCGTCTGCGTCGACCGGCGAGGACCGAAAACCAACCTCCTGAAGCTCATGGCACCAGCAGTCGTCGACGTGCTGGTCGACCCCGCGCCGGCCTGGCCTTGTGGAAACTGCTGCTGTGGCGGCGAGGCTGACGCGGACGCCGATGACTGCATTTGCGCCGCGCCGTCGCTCATAGCACCGTCGATTTCCATCTCGGGGGCTGTGAAAAGAGGTGTTTGAATGTCGAATAGGGGGGAGGAGCGCGATTATTGCAAAGGAGGAAGGCGAGACCGGTGTTGCCGTTGGAGCTTTGCGCACCGGTCGGTCTGTTGCGTGTCCCGCCACCGATCGCCCGACGGTTAGCTGTTTGGAAACTACTCCTGGGTCGCAGGCCGGGCTATCCGCAAGAAACGCATCGAAAGCGCACGCGGCAGAGCAGACACGGGTCTCTATATCTCGGGGGCGGCAACACGGCAATTCTTTGCACGCCGTTTCGGACAGGGGCTTGCTCACGAGAGAGAGAAGTATTGAGCGTTTTCAGGATTCATGCGCAGCGAAAAGACGATGCGCGAAACTGCCCGGGTTGGACGAATGCGGGTGGTGGCACCCACGGAATGCATTTGTCCCAATGCCTGCGTGCCCGCCCACACTGCCTCCCCGGATTGCAGACCGCACGCAGCAGCTAGCGTGCCAGACCGTTTGGCATCGGACTTGGTATTGAAAACGAAGTCTCTTGGCTTTGGGGTCCGTCTCGACCTAGCGTTGCGCAAAAACCCGCCTGCCACTATTCCCCTCTAGTTGGCCCGATTTTCCGTCTCACGGGGTTGTGCGCCTCACTGCCGGCGATCGTCGGGTTCCCGTCTTCCGGCATCGTCACCGTTGGAGCAAGTGCCTCGCAGAACAATGAGCTCCCTCCAGCGGGATAGGTCAGCAAGGAGCTGGGAGCGGGATCGGGGCGATGGAAACGGCCTGACATGTGATGAAGCAACTGAGGGGCCGCTGGCGCACGGTTCAGCTTGGCTGAGGCGCTCCCAACTTCCTTGCCAGGGCCACGGGAGCACTGAGGTTTGTGATTGGCTACGACAGGGGGCTTGACTGGGTCCTTCAGCCCACGCGAAATTCCCACATCGCGCGGGACTGCTAGCCGAACCGGGAAACATCGACCGACCTGATGAATCTGGGGCATCTTGGTTACGCGGGCCATGCCGGAAAGATGCGATGGCTGCGCGACAATCGTGATGCGTTGCTTTTGTTTTCTCCTTCAAACACGCGATGGAGTCTGCAGATCAACAGACGGGTGAACTCGGAGGGATATACACCGCGTCTCGTGAGAGAGGAGCTTGCGAGACTGATGACCGAGGTCAGCCGTCCCCTCGCAAGAATTGCCTACAGATGAGATGCTACCCAACCTCCTCAGCTCAACACCAACGCAGACACGGACACGGGTGAATGGAGAGCCCTCCGGCCTGCGGAAGATTCGTCCAATGCCCAATGCACTAACCAATGCACATTCTAGCATAAAGGGTAACGTCGATCCACCCAGAAAGCTTGTCCAAGACCTACCATCCAGGATGAGCCCTCCCCATCACCACACGCATCATCGTGAAATCGTGACACACTGGCGCGATCTACCAGATAAGGCCCTATACTATTCCCCGGAATCGCATAATCTAGGACTAGTTCAGGACTCCCTATCCCACATCAGATGCCACATAGAAATCTCTGTTTGACCATCCTACCGTGTGTTCGATAAATGCGTCTATATTGTTACGTCGAACTGCACATTACCCTACCAGTGCCTACTCTTCTTGCTTACCCACAGCAGGCAGGCTATTAGCCACCCCGTTGACCTTCTTCACAACGGCCTCCGCTACCATTCCGTTCTTAATCGCCTCCACCACCTCCGCATCATGCACCTCCACCCCCGAATTGAAGATGGCGCTAACACCCTCCAGCGCAGCCACAAAAATGCAGAGCAGGCTGGCAATCACAAAGTGACTGATCGTCGACCCGATCTCTAGCCACGAGCCCTCATCTTTGACCACCCAGAAGAAGTAGAGCGTCAGGATATCACTAATGGCCATTACCACCATGAATAATGCAGAGGGGGCAACGCCTAGGCGCTTATTCAGGATGCCCAGGTTTGCGGAAATCAGCGCGAAGGGAATCATGAGCTTCAGAATCAACAACGCGCCCTGAGAAAAGGGGTCGAAGACGGGTATAAGACGGGAAACGCTCTCAAGGCTGAATGCTGAGACCGAAGCGACATTGCCTGTGCTGAAAAACGCGGACTGCAACAGCACGAAGAAGAAGAGCGCGACGCGGGCGTCGTGCAAGGTAAGGGGGCGGAATGGCGAGGAGAGCTTGAGCTGGTCCTCCGCCTTCGTAGTAGACCCGTTAGAGGCCTTATCTTTTGTTGAAGTCTGGGTCGAATGTTTGTAGACGGCATGCTCCAGGCGAACCCAGCTGACGAGGAGCGCCGAAAACGCCAGGTAAAAGAGGCCTTCGTATGAGATCGTCAGGATCACGAAGGTTGGAGCACATGTCAAAAAGACCACAAGGATCCTGTGCATGTAGTGGTTGTTGGGCTGCAGACGGTATGCCACGGGCACGAGGAACGATGCGACTGTGGGATAATTAGCACGGTGGGAGCGACGACTGGGGTCTTGTTCTAGAACTCACCGAGAACTATCCACCCCAAGATCTGATTGCCAAGGGGGAGACCTTGCTTGGCTTGCAGGGAGAGAGCGCTCGAGCGCGTGACGATGATGGCGAGAAGGGTGAGTCCGATTTGAACGCCCACGAGTGTTCGAGAAGTGTTGTTCTTCGGGGACCGAGTTGTCGGCCACGTGAAATCCGCAAGGACGAAATCCTCAAGGATAAGATAGAGCACGCCGATAACAACCATCAGAGCGCCGCCGATTACACTATTTGAGTTAGCATTTATGTCCAAGTTGAGTTGCTGGGGTTACAAACATGAGGGTGACATTCTCCTCGGTCATGGCCGCAGGGAGAAGCGTAAATACACTCATGGCCGAGGTCGACAGAAACCAAGTGGCAGTGAGGGCACCGTGTTTCTGGATGAATGAAGCGCCGTATGTCACTGGCCAGAAAGAACCAATGATGAAGAGAATGGTCAGAATCTGACGGTGGATATATCCCAAGGCCTACGACGGTCAGTTGTGTGAGCCCAAGGAGCGGACAAGAGACAGCAATTTACCAGAGACTCAATAACCACAACATATAACGCGCCGTTGAACAGCAGCGAGACCATCTTTCCACCTGAGTTAACATGACTGAACAAGTGCTTGCGGCCTTCCGCCAAGCAGCTTCGGCGAGCATAGACTCCCTCCCAGAAGAAGACGGGGAAGAAGGCGTATGCATAGTAGGTAATCGGCGACTTCGAGATAACGAAGGATGCATACAACACAGTCAATGCCGAGGAAAACACGAGTGTTCCAGCAAGTGTCCTCGAGGGCGGCAGGCTTCCGTTCATCACGTGTAAGTCCAC
Organism: Immersiella caudata; assembly: GCA_030512335.1. Lineage (NCBI taxonomy): Eukaryota > Fungi > Ascomycota > Sordariomycetes > Sordariales > Lasiosphaeriaceae > Immersiella > Immersiella caudata. Next base: position 5,671,799 of record JAULSU010000002.1, on the reverse strand, counting down.
AACCGTTGTAAGTGCGTAGGCCATCCAGCCCAGGTATCCAATCGTGATGAGCGCGCGGAGAAACAGCCAGTCATATGTTTGGAGATATCGCAACCCGTCAAGGCCAATCTTCATCAAGGTGGCCGCCTCTTCGATCGCCTCCTCAAATCTTCCGGCGTCAATGAGCTCTCGGATATCGGCAACCCTGCGCTCTAGCGTGAGACCGTTGTCGCTCAAGGCACGGTAAGGCCTGTACCGCAACTCAGAGGCTTTCTTTTCTTCTTCCTTGACACGATACTGTTCCAGAATACATTGTGCGTTGACAAGCGATGCCTCCGCCTTTTCGCGGATATCGGCATCGAGGAAAGTCAGGGGCAACTCTCCGACCGAGTTGGCTGGAAATTCCACGCCCGCCAGGTATGCCATGAGAGCAGCGACGTCGGCCTGTGCAACGTCATTTCTCCTGACGGAACCAAGATTCCAGTCTTCCGAGTAGTCATCGTGCCCTGGAGCGGTCTTGTCCTTATATATTTCCGGCTTGGCGACACCCGAGCCCCAAGCAATCAGTGGCGTCCGCGTGTTGTTTGGGTGGCCATCGCCGTGTGACCCCCAGTCACTCATGCCATGATCTGCTGTAAACACAAACGCCGTACGGTCGTCGTTATAGAAAGACTCAATCAGCTCGGTGATCTCTTCTACTCCTTGATCGACGACCTTGATGTTGTGGAGGTATTCCTTGGAGTACGGCCGGTACATGTGTCCTGTGGTATCCAAGCCCAGCAAATGTAGAAAGAACACAACCTTCTCCTGCTTTAGCGCCTGGCGAAGAGTCGCATTGGTCTCAGCCTCCTTGAAAAAGTCCTTAACGTGGTCAAAGACCCAGTAGTCGAGCACCAGGGCGTCCGCGGAGAAGTCCTCCATCTCGGCCCCGTAGGTATAGGCATTGACTCTTCCAGGGACCGCGCCTTGCTCAAACATTGGCAGAATATCAGGACTTCCCCAGCTCCATGTGTGCGAGCTGCGGTTAAACACACTGTCGAAGTTGACAGGGTTCAGTTTCCAGCCCGTCGTGACCGCCGAAACATCCTCGTAGAGCCCGGCGATCAGGGCGACGTGGCCTGGCCTGGACTCCGTTGGTACTCGCGTATGGGAGACTCCGAATGTCCCGTGCTCCAACACTCTCGATCGCAGAAAAGGGGCCAGAGGTCTCGGGACCAAATCATCGTCGTTCTTCGGGTACGGCTCCGGATGCGACTGGAACGCCTTGTCGGCGCGCAATCCGTCTCCTATAGCGGGCGCAATGGTAAGCGGACATGTAGGCAGTTGGGGACCAAGTCACAGTCTACGTACCCACGAACAACACCAAGCGATCTGCAGGCGCCCGACTGGATGGTGGCCTCTGGATCTCGAACAGGCGCATGCCCGAGACGATGGGGCTGACGAAGTATATATCGAAAATCGAGAATATGTACACGAAGTGAAAGATCAAAGCAATTGCCAGGAACCGAAATCGCTGAAAAGACGCCATGGTGCCGAATGCGCCGGAGCTAGCTTCCGCCGTCGCGGCGTCGCAACTCGAGCCGGGATGCGGTGAAGGGGAGGATAGCTCGATTATCTATCGAATGAAACAAATGATTGAGTCAGGGCGCAGTCCATAATGTGGAACAACAGAATGAATGAATGCCACGGAGATCCCAAACACGGTCAAAACATCAGAGAGGAGGGAAGAGACCAGAGTGCTGGGATCATGACCGATCGTCAACTTTCCCGCTCCAGATTGATGCCGCGTTTTTCTTGGTTGAGCTCGCAGATGCAACCTTGCCAGTTGGAGGCGTTCCTGCAGCGGCAAATCTTGCTGCATGGAGAGAGATCTGGAAGTTGGTGGCGCAGAGTGCAGCCATTGGATGAATTTCTCCAGAACGGGTCTGCATGAAAAGAGTTCAATTGACCACTGACGGAAGGCGTTGGAGAACGTGACTTCGCGTGGCTTCTCCACGAAACTCCGACGCGACCTGCTCCAACCTCAAACCGCCACAAACCGCCAGCTCTGTACCAACGAGGACGGCCTGCAACTATTCTGAAGATGGATAAATACAAGAAATTCCTGGCGGAAAGTGTCATATCCGAGGACAAAGTGGTGGGAATGCCCTCAATTTCCTCAAGATTGCCCCGCACCAGCGCGACTGACGGACGCGCAGGTCACTTACCGGCTGCTGAGCCGCACCTTGGGGGTTCACGTCAACACCGCCAAACAGTAAGCCCACCAAATAAGCTTAAAGCGTCCGAGAATATCCTGACGTCCTCACAGGATGTTGTATGACTTCCACAAGAGCCAGAATGATCGACGCCCCGGTGCCATTCACGCCACCTACCTGGTGTATGGCAGCAAAGACGGCATTTCTCGCTCATCGTATGGCTCGGATGGCGATATTGAGATGGCGAGCTCACCGCCAGACGTCGACTATCTTCACAACGACACATTTCACTCTTTCGAGCTGACTCTGATCCCAGAGGAACGTCTCAAATGTAAGTAACCCATGAGGCCATAACCCCACGCCTAGCTGATAAGCGGTCAAGACGAGCTTGGATTCTACGATGAAGTCGCGTCCATCCATGTTTACAGCATTGAGCCTGGTCCGATGAAGGTTTGTGATGTCCCCTCTTTCCAAGAGCCCGGAGCCAACATCTTCCAGGACATGGCACTGCTTGTTGATGCCGCCGAGGAGGTTTTGAAGATGGATGAAGGCGAGGACTTCGTAAAGCCGAATGTCATCGTCAACCCCAAACTTAGGCGAAAGGAACGTACACGTCCCGCCTCAAAGCCGGTCAGCGGGGCTCCGAAGCCTGTGAAGCAGGAGGTGAAACCAGCGTTTTCCGCAACCAAACCCGCAGTAGTAGCTTCAAAGGCCAAAGAAGCACCGAAGCCGATTCAAGAGAAGGCATCGACTTCTGCAGCTTCCAAGAAGCCCCCTGCTCTCAAACGCGGCGCATCCTCCAACTCTGGAATCATGCAGGCATTTTCCAAGGCTTCAACCAAGGTCAAGAAGGACGCAAGCGCAGGTAACTCACGAGCTGCCACTCCCAGCGGTGATGACTCTGGCATGCATCCAATGTCGGACGACGGCGAAGATGACGCCGCGGTGCCTCACCCGAAACCTCGCGAGGCAACAGGCCGAAAGAGTAAGAAAGAGCGGGAAGAGGAGCTCAGGCGCATGATGGAAGAAGATGATGAAGAGGAAGAACAGGAGAAGGCACCAACGCCCGAAGAGGAACCTGTTGAAGAGGCGGTCCCAGAGCCTGAGGAAGAAGAGCCTGAGGAGGTTGTGACCATCTCGAACGGCCGACGCCGTGGCAAAAGAAGGATTATGCGGAAGAAGCAGGTTATGGATGAGGACGGTTACCTGGGTATGTTCGAATTTCCCACATCTTTGGCATCATGGCTAACATATCAAAGTCACCATTCAGGAGCCAGGATGGGAGTCCTTCTCGGAGGATGAGGCGCCGCCGCCGAAGCCGAAGCCGGCGACGAGCGCCCCTGCTGCAAAGGGGAAGAAGGCCGCGCCCAAGGGACAAGGCAGCATCATGTCCTTTTTCTCCAAGAAGTGATTAACGACTGGCCACTGACTTCAATTGCATATTCTACTTTCTAGCAGATAGTCTCGGTGAAAGTAAATCATATAGCCACTTGCCTGTGGAAAATACGAGTCTGTGTCTTCGGAGCAGTCCAAACACATCATCGCCATAGATGCCATCAGGGGGCTACATCTTCTAGCTAAGGCCATCCATAGCTGAACCGAGGCAGTGAAGTCCGCCCAAAGAGATAACCAGGGAGAAGATTAGAAAATCACACAACAAACCGACTTCTCAGTCGGATGCGTCCCGGCAATGCCCCTGAACCCCCAACCCCGGAGTTCAGCTCCCTGTCGAGCCCCTGTTCCCCCACAATCTGTGGCGCCGTTAGCGTGCACGCGGAAGATCCCAACTGAATTCCCCGCTAGGGACCTGGAATCTGTGACGGCCCACGTGCGGGCGGAATGCCTCAGATACGGGTCACGTGTAGATAGACCCGCTCCTGCGCCTCCCGCGCAGATTCTTCATCAGCCTTAAAAACGCAACAAAGGCAACGAACGGCACTCACAAATCTCTCAACATGACCGAGAAAAAGGCGGACGCCCCGGCAGCTGGCATGCTCTGGGGGGGCAGGTTCACAGGTTCGAATGTCTTGGCAAACAAGCTTCCGATGCAGTATACTGATCTCACGGTGCGCAGGTGCAATTGACCCTCTCATGCACAAGTACAATGCCTCCATCCACTACGACAAGGCTCTTTACAGAGAAGATATACTCGGATCAATTGCTTTTGCCAGGGCCAACTCAAAGGCTGGCATCATCAGCGAAGATGAATTTCAGGCGATTGAGCGTGGTTTGCTCCGAGTGATGGAAGAATGGAAACAGGGAACCTTCGCTATCATGCCGAATGACGAAGATGTGAGAGGCCACTCAATTCTGCTCGAATTCTCGAGGCTAACACAATGGACCAGATTCATACGGCAAACGAACGTCGCTTAGGAGAGGTCATCGGCAAGGACATTGCGGGCAAGCTGCACACAGGTCGCAGCCGCAACGAGCAAGTTGTCTGTGATATGCGCATGTGGTTACGCGATCGGATCCGCGAAATTGACAGCCAACTCGTTGCGTTTCTCAAAGTCATTATCACGCGTGCCGAGTCTGAAATGTAAGCCTAGCCCCCACCTCTAGCCAAATGCGGCCCCCCTGCTGACTGGCAACCTCAGCGACTACATCATGCCTGGATACACCCATCTCCAGCGTGCTCAGCCAGTTCGGTGGTCTCAATGGCTGATGTCATATGCCGCTGCGTTCAAGCAAGATCTCGAGCGGCTGCGCCAAGTTTTCGAAAGGGTCAATCTCAGTCCACTTGGTTGTGGCGCTTTGGCCGGCAATCCATTTCGAATCGATCGAAACATGATAGCTGAGGAGCTTGGGTTTAGCGGCATAACCTTGAACTCCATGAATACTTCGGCCGACCGCGATTTCATAATCGATTTCCTGGTCTGGAACTCGATTTTCACCAACCACGTCAGCAGGTGGGCTGAGGACCTCATCATATATTCGACATCTGAGTTCAGTTTCGTGCGGCTGGCCGACGCCTATTCTACGGGTAGCTCTTTGATGCCCAACAAATTCAACGGCGACTCGCTGGAGCTTCTGCGCGGCAAGTCAGGGCGTGCTTTCGGTCAAATGGCCGGGTTAATGATGGTGAGTCCTCATATCAACAACCCAACCAGTTGCCTTGGCTTTGAGGGCGACTAGGAGCGTATCGAGAGTAGCTGCTAACTATTCACTTAGAGTGTGAAAGGCTTGCCATCTTGCTATAACAAGGATCTCCAGGAAGGGTGGGAGCCTATGCTGGACTCGGTTCAGACTGTGTCGGATAGTCTAGGCATAGCCAATGGGGTCATTGCTACGTTGAAGGTGCGGCCAGAGCGGATGGAGGCTGCTCTGGACAAAACGATGCTAGCCACTGATGTCGCAGAGTGGTTGGTGAGGAAGGGATGTCCGTTCAGAGAGGCTCACCACATCTCTGGACGCGTCGTTGCACTGTCTGAAAAGACGGAGGTTTCGATGGACAAGCTGACCCTTCAGCAACTGCAAGCCATTGATTCTCGGTTCACAGCAGACATTGCGGAGGCATTCGAATATGAAACGAGTGTCGAGGCCAAAACATCTAAAGGCGGTACCAGTCGATCAAGCGTGCTGGAGCAGATCCAGGTACTCAGGGCTATGTTGGAGTAGGGGTTTGACAGCCCGGCGCAGGGTGCGGCCGGAGCAAGGGAATCTGGGGCGGACATCACGAATGGCACGCTCCGCCCTGTTGAAAATCATATGATTCAAGAGCGTCACTCTTGAATGAACTAAAAGTTCTACAAATAACACAATGTTGTTGGAGAATTCAAACAGTACAATCGCTGGGCGAGCCGGATATGGGAGGAGTCGATGTCGATCAACAAACGTTTAGTCCTGAAGGCACCTTCCTGTGAACGGTTGAGTTCTTGAGAATCGGCAGTCAAGACGTCGACTTGCTGCCAATAGGAATACGCAGAGGATGCTGGGCCAAACTCCAGACACTTTCTCCTCTTGCGATGTTCTTTCTCCCATGGGTGCAGACTAGGTTGCTTTGATTGTTCTCGGCAATTGTCGACGACTTCACTCAAGGCGATACCAGCGCTCCCTCGAGAAGTTCGAGCAACTTCTCAGCGTCCAGCTCCCACCCCCTCGTGCCCGTGTCGGCTGAGGAGCGGTGGGAATCATTTTTTTCAGGAGGAGGTATGCCGGTGAAGGCCCTTAGCAGGTAGGTATGCTTTCACCAATCGAATTTGTCCTGGTACCCGGCCAGGATAGAACTTTTGAATTATGGCAATTGGGGAGAACATGGCACGAGCTTGGTGAAACCTGGAGACTGATCTTGTTCCGAAGTTCCGTCCCTGTCGTCATATCGTGATCGATGACTGTGTCGGGATCAATTTGTTGTTCAGAAGCATCAAATATAGCTTCTTGAAGTAAGATGAGTTTCTGAGGTGTATAGAGACTTTGACAGGTACTTGGTGGCCCGAGCTTAGAGTACCTCTTGGAGGGTGGCAGGTTCCCCCTGTGGCGCCATTAGCGTGCACGCGGTAGATCCCAACTGGGTTCCCCGCTAGGAACCTGGAACTTGTGACCGCTCCTCGCAGCTGCCGCGCATCGGTGTAACCCAAGGAGCTGCCGTTTAAATTCCGGCGCAGCTCGCTCTTCAGGATCTCGGTTGGGACGACACGTTTCTTATCGACGCCGGCCAAGAGATCGTTTGTCTCGATGCCAATTTGCTCCGCTGTTTCCCGCCCTCGACGCGCCTGGAGAATGCCGCGGAGATAAACCGATTGGGAGAGAAGTTGAACCGCGATCGCTGCGGACGCGATTGTTTGTTTGACTTCGAGATTACGTATCGCTGCCGGCGCAAACGATAAGATGGGTCGTCTGTCGAGAGGTTCGGTTTTCCTGCCGGTGCTGGCGACTCTGCTGGCGCCAGTATCAGCGCAGTCGGAGCTGGTTTGGGACAGCACAGAGAAGCCGCTGACGGGAGAGGACACCTTTGACAAGGCGGCATGTCCAAACTACGCGCACTATGCTGCGTATCCGCAGTAAGTATGGATGTGATGATCCACCTTCACCCCATAGCTCCCCGACCGCAAGCTGATAATCGCAGTCGCCCTCTTAGCAAGGGTCCCCTTGCACTCCCATTCCAGCGTCCCGACCCGCGATGTCGAACGTTCCATTCCGAGGCGATCGAGAAGGTCATTGAGGATATCACTTCGCGGATTAAGGACCCTGATCTTGCACGGCTCTTTGAGAATACGTACCCCTCGACAACAGACACGACGGTCAAGTTCCACACCAATGGCAAGGATGGAAAGGGTAAGAAGCCTCGTCGCAACCAATGGCCGATGGGGACGTTCGACGACGAAGAATGGAAGGGCCCGCACTCTTTCATTATCACCGGTGACATCCTGGCCGAGTGGCTTCGCGACAGCACGAATCAGCTGAGTCCATACCAGGCGCTGGCCAAGAAGGATCCGAAAATCTTCACCCTCATTCTCGGCGCCATCAACACTCAGAGCGAGTACGTCATCGAGTCGCCTTACTGCAATGCCTTCCAGCCGCCGCCGATTTCCGGCCTACCTGCTAGCATGAACGGGCAGGACGATACAGTACATCCTATTTTTGAACCGTCGTTTGTGTTTGAGTGCAAGTACGAGCTTGATTCGTTGGGCCACTTCCTGGCTCTGGCGAACGATTTCTTCGACCACACAGGGAGTAGGGAGTTTATGAACAAGCGGTGGTATCGGGCGCTGAACACGCTTCTCGGGGTGCTAGAATCACAGAGTGAGAGCACCTTTAGCTCAGAGACGGGGCGTTACCGACCGAATGAGTACACCTTCCAGCGGCAAACCACGACCGGCACGGAGACGTTGAATCTGAACGGAAATGGGAACCCACTGAACAACGGAACAGGCCTGATCCGGTCTGCCTTCCGCCCGAGTGACGACGCCACCATCTTCGGCTACTTCATCCCCGCCAACGCCATGATGGCCACAGAGCTGAAGCGCACCGCAGCAATTCTAAAATCGTCCGACAAGAAATCTGATCTCGAACTATCCGAGACCCTCGAATCCTGGAGCCGCAATATCACCAAAGGCATCTGGGAACACGGCGTAGTCCCCAACCGCAAATACGGAGACGTCTTCGCCTACGAGGTCGACGGCTACGGCAGCTCCCTCCTCATGGACGACGCAAACTACCCCAGCCTGCTCGCCCTCCCTTTGATGGGTTTCGTTACCGAAAAGGATGAAACGTACCAAAACACGAGGAGAATGCTCCTCGAGAAGACAGGTAACCCTTATTACCTGACAGGGAGAGAGTTCAAGGGCATCGGTGGGCCGCATATCGGGCTGCAGAACGCCTGGCCGATGAGCTTGCTGGTGCAGGCGAGGACGTCAGACGATGACGAGGAGATCATGGAGTGTTTGAAGTTGGTGCTGAAGTCGAGTTCGTTGGGGCTGATTCATGAGAGTGTGGATGTGAATTGGCCTTCTTCGTATACGAGTACGTCTCGTTTCCTTTTGTTCTTTCGGGACTCTACTGACAAACTTGATATAGGGAGCTGGTTTGCGTGGGCGAATGGGGTGTTTGCGGAGACGATATTGGATTTGGCGAAGAGGAAGCCGCATCTTATCTTTAAGGAGGCGGTGCCGTACGAAGTGTGAGGTCTGCGTTGGTTGCATTGCTTATGGGAGTCTGGGTGGAATTTATCATTGTGATCACCGATGAGGAGAAACAGTGATTGGGTACGAAGTATTTGTAGCTCTACCGTTTGCGCTGGTTGCATAGATGACATTCTCAGCATGGGTTCGGAAGAGATACACATTGAGTTGCCCAGGACGTTGGAGATCACGCTGTGATTGACCAAGGTTAGGCTGTTGATGGCGTTTGAGTTGGCAGTTTGAGGTTCTTGCATTCCTGGAAGAGAATCAATCTGGTGACATTAGAGCCTTAACTGAAGTGACTTTGTTTGACACGTCTTGGAGTTGTTTGCTAGAGTTATACCTGAATTTGAGGGGCTAGAGTCTGCAAAGGATCTAGTCCCCCTTACCAGATAGATCTTGATGGTGATTCTCTCAGGCCAAGCCTGAAGAGCTCTATCACATTCTCAGGAGCACATTACGACCTTCGAACTTGTAACATTGCAGAGTGCGCAAACACACCACTGTAACTAGTAACGCCAATCTCAATACCAAAACCAAAACCTGCTCTAACCCAGTATCTAAACAAAACAAGCCCACCCCAACGCCACGCTCCAACCTTACTAACCCCATCTACGCAGCAACCGCAGCCTCAACTTCCCCCGGCCCCTCAGGCATCTCACTAGCCGCAACATTACACTGCCTAAACAGCCTCACCTCATCCTCCGCAAACGCACCCACCACACTGTGCAACACCCCCCTATTGTGAAACAGCACCAGATCCCCCTCTTCCCAATCATGCGCATACACCCTCTCGGGCTCAATCCCCGGCCTCTGCAGCCTGTGCACAATCTCCCTCACCTCCTTTAGATCTTCCACCACGGTTCCATTACCCAGGTGCAACTTGCGCACGGCACTAGGGTGGATCTGCAGCGCGAGACGACCGTCCAGGGGATTCTTCCAAACCATGGGGAGGATCTGGATTTTGGACTCGTCGATTTCGGGGAGGGAGGAGAGAGGGAGTTCTTTTCCTTCGGAGAGGAGGCCGAGGCCGTCGGGACGCGAGCGGGAGGGGGACATCCAGATGTAGGGGTGGGGGGCGTATTCGACGCGGGTGGTGCGGGCGAAGAGTTGGTCGGCGGGGGAGAGGAGGGAGTAGGAGGTGTAGGAGGAGACGAAGGCGGTGGTGCCGAGGGGGACGGTGAGAGAGGGGGAGGTGGGAGAGGGGAGGTCGGTGTAGATGCAGGTTTGGGTGCGGCCGCGGGGGACTTGGACAGCGAGGAGGGTGGTTACGACGGGTGGGGCGAGGCCGTAGAGGGCGGCGTCGATGTGCCAGCGGTAGAAGCGGGTGTGGGAGAGGTCGAGGTGGGGAGGGATGGAGGTGGCGTGGAAGGTGCGGTGGTGTGGGTGGCGGAGGGTGAAGTTTTCGAGGCCGTGGTAGGAGGGGATGAAGCCGTTGCCGATCACTTGGACTTGGGGCTGGGAGGGGATGGTCTTGAGGTCCGGGTGCAGGACGGAGCGCTTGGCGTCGAGGGTCTTGCCGTGGCCGTAGGATGTGGCGGACGGGTCGAAGCGGTTGGTGAGTTGGAATTGGGCCTTGGGGGAGACGTGGGATTGGCTCTTGAAGACAAGAACTTGGTGGGTGAAGAGGGCGGTGCGGATGACGTCGAAATCGGCGTCTAGGAAGCGTCAGTGGTTGGGTTAGAAGAAGAGGAAGAGGGTCTTACCAAGGAGGTTACCGATTTCACGGGTGGTCTCCCAATTTTACAGCATAGTGTCACTTTATAGCAGCGAGAATTTTGCTTCGTATCTTACCTGTGAGGTTCTCAACGTCGATGCCTGAGACAGTGGCCCCAAAGTCGATCTTGGAGCCCTCAGGGGGAGTGAGCGGGGTGATAATGGCAGCGGACATTTTTGGAAGATGATAACTTATTTATTATTTGTCTGTTGTTTTCAGTTGACTGTTGAGGAAAAAGAGAAGGGAGAGCTCGAGGAAATGCCCGAACTAAATAAATACTGGGGTTGCACATGTGGATGGTCGTCCATCGGCGGTTGCCGAGAATTGATAGCGGGCTCGCCACTGATAAGGACGGCCAGAGGTGAAGCGGATCTGGCCGCGGTCCCACCCGAGCTGTTTCTTATCTTCCCGTCTCCGAGAATCACTCATGCTGGTATTGATAGCGAAGACGCGAAGAGCGAGGCCGAGAGACGAGCTCCATTCAGTTTGCGAAACGAAAGTAATCGCTCCAGAGCTATATGCACGCTCATTGTGTTTACCAACCCCAACCCCAACTCCAGAGCTTGAACGGCCGTTCTTGTCCGACGCGGCTCAAGTCAACAACCCACCAAACCAGACATTAAGATGTCTCCAATCCCGTCTCCCTCGTAGGGTAAACACCCATCACTCTCTCGGCCTCCAAGCCCCGCTTGATCTCACCCACGACCTCATCCGGAGGCGTCAACGGCAGCTCCACTCCCTCCAAAACGGCCCCCACCATCCCCGGCGCTGCCATACCGACGACCCCTTCTGGTGCTCCAGTCACAGCTGGCTCCTCCATAGGCACCATCAACTGAGACACCACCGGCGCAGCCGCACCCCCCACCACAAATTGCACGCTCCGACTCGGTCTATGCGGTAAACCCCCCAGTCCCTTCCCCGGTAACCGCACATCCGGATCTCCCAACACCAAAGCGTCCCTGACCCGTGCACATGGCGGTGGGGTCCCAAGTAATGGCGGGAGAGCCGATGTCATCTCCTCCCTTGACTTCACCGGGAGGGTAGCGAGTCCCTTCACTCGGAGCTGCGGCGGATCCTGTTCGTCCGGCACCTTGGCAACCGTCTTGCTCGATTCCCCATGCTCGAGTTCGATAATCTTCTTGCCGACCGAGTAGAGGAGGGTGGCATTCCAGAGGTTTTCGCGTTCGGGTGCGAGCATCGTCATGTAATCGAGAGCGGCTTGCCGAAGGGCAAGGTTGCGACACTTGATGACGACGAAGTAGAGGGTGGGCACGAAGCCCATTTCCAGGACGAACTTGGACCTGTGTAGAGTGGTGCGGTTGGATTGCATCTTGGCCTTTTCGACTTCCGCAGCTTGTCGCGCGAGGTCGACGATCTCGGCAAAGGTCTCGAGGTGCTCGTCGTAGGCCATTTCGTCTTGCGCTCCGCAGGCCGATACCCAGATGCGACAGACCAGGCACATCATGACCATCATGAGGTACGGAGAGAGGTTATCCGCCGGAGGCGGCAGTCTCGCAAAGAGGCCGTCGTAGCTGGCAAGCCACACATCTAGCATCGCGACCAGCCGGTCCCTCCTCTCCCCGTAGCTCGAGTAATTCGGCGGCGGCTTCGGCGGCAAATTCGGCGCGGGAATCTCATACTCCCGTACAAACCGAACGCACCTCATCACCATCAAATCCATCCGATACCGACACACATCCCAGCTCCCATGGGGCCCGCTCACATCCTCCTCCTCGGCCCCCGCGGGACTCGGAAAGTAATCGATCGTCGCCCCAAAGAAATACGGGCAACACGTTAACCGCACAAACAACGGCCGGAAGTACTCCCTCGCCCACTGCGACCCGCTCCCCTGGCTCCCATTGAACACTTTAATCCCATACCGACAGTGCGTCATCGCCCCCTGCTTATCCTCCCTCAGCGCCTCAATGCAAATAAACAAGACACACACAAACAGCACCACGCTCTCATCCCTCATCTGCCTCAGCTCCTGCAGCGCCCGGTTATACTGCACCACCGCATACCGTCCCTTCTCGCTCCCCACCACCTTCTCAAACGGCCCGCTATCCACCAATTCATAAAAACTCGAAATGGCAACTACCGCGTGATGAACCGCCGGCTCCTGGAGCGACGCCTGCGCCACCATCCGCGTCCAGAAATCATCTCCGGGGAAGCGAGAGAAGGCAGGGGCGACGACGAGGTGGTAGAACTCGAGGGCGCGGCCGTCGGCGGTGTTGCGGCGGGCGGTGAGGGCGGGGATGATGGGGCGTTTGCCGAGGAGGTCGATCCAGGAGTAGGAGGCTAGGCCCGGGGGTAGGGAGGGGGTGTAGCCGTCGCATTTGCGGGAGGTTTTGGTGCAGCGGAGGCAGCGGGGTTTTGTTTCGTCACATTTTACTTTGCGTTTTCTGGGGGTCAAGTTAGTGTTGGTGTAGATGGGGAGGTATGGATGTGTGGGAAGGAAAGGGTTGAGGGAAGGCCAAAAAAGAGGGGGCAAAACAAGTCCACAAAAAAGCTGTCTACACACTTGCATGTATGACACCCCGTCCTAACCTTATGTGAGCCCTTCCGCGCCATTCTTCTCACTCCAGAATCACCGCTGTGGGGTTCCGTAGTCACCGTCCGTTACTCGGACCCGGCTCCGTAGTTTACACTCCACCCCAGTACCCGTACGGAAGGACTGCAATGCGCGGTACTTTTGTCGTACGTTGCGCGTCCCAATTAGCCGGGTCGTCCTGTGGCGCCAAATGTTCCGCGAACAATGACCCAAGGAAGAAACGCGTGTCGGCGACTCTTATCGAGCACGGTGAAAAGGGGGGGCATGTCGCGAGCCAGTGAATTTGATGACTCCCGGATTCTTCTCAGCCCTACGGACCCTTGCCGAGTTCGATGTGAGTCGAGTCTGAACCGACCAACCGGGGTGGCGCTCCGGGGAATAAGGTGGGGCCCGCGGGGCACGTTTTAGCGGGTTGACGGTCCCGAATCGAGGATACCTGGGTTTGTTCTAGGGGTGCGGATTAATTAATGGATTTGACGGTTCGATGGGGGGTTTGTTTGGGAGGGTTGGTGACCTTTTTAAATATACGTGTATCGTTGGAGGTAGGAAATCTAGGACTGAAAAGGTACGTACGGAAAGGATCACTCGGTGTTCGGTCTTCAGCGGGTGATGATCTCTACCAGGTAAGTCAGGTAGGTACGGGAAATTGACCCCGGCGGGTAAGGAAGGGCTTGGTGGTTGCTTTCGGGCCGCAAGGCAAGGCATATTTGCATTTTGTCTGCTGCCTGTAACCTTGTCGCCAAGGGTGATCGACGGGTTGACATGATATCACGGTGCGTGTTCACAGCCCTACGGCGACACCGTTTCGGCGGCTTTGCTTGGGATTGGCGGATTGAAGAACCAATGGGTGGGCTACACGAGGGAGATGATCTTGGGTTTATATATATGCTGCAGACTCCCCCAGATTTCTCGGCTCTATTTCCGTTGTGTCGGTGTAGGTACGTACACCTTCCGCCGCCGCGTCATCTCAAACCTCCGCGTCTATCCTGTACCTTCCCAATGCTATCTCCGCCGTCCACCGGCGCTACGTCCCCCCTACCTCTTCACCCCAACCTTCCCCGCCAATTCCCCCAGCAACTCCGCAATCTTTACCGACACATCCGTACTCCTCGGAATATCATGGCCCCCTCGATGGTCGTACATCTCTCTCCTCTCGCAAAAATACGCCAGCTGCAAACTCGCCGGCCACCTCGGATCCTTCGCCCCATAAACATGCACCGTCGGAATCTTAATCCTCATATCCCTCGGTATGATCGTAAAATCTAACCCGAACACGTCCTCCTCGTCAGGCATCACCTCCGGATCGTGAACCAGGCCGTTCAAATCATCCCATAGACCCGTGCCTAGTTTGATCTGCGACGGGTCGGCTGCTAACTGCGTGAGCGCGCCCGCGCGGGATTTCAACAGGCGGACGGTTTCGTCGTTGATATCATGTGCTTTTTGCGAGACGGGGAGGCCCAAATCTTCGAGGACTTGCAGGGGTAACCCGCCGCAGGTGAAAATGGCTGCTTTAAAAGGGAGCGGTTCCTTTGGTGTTTCGCGCGCGTGGTAGAGGAGGTAAGAGCCGATGAGACTGCAGCCTTGGCTGAAGCCCATGACGGCGTCGTAGGGCCCGTGAGCCTCGATGTGGTCGAGCATGTATTGGTGGGCGCCGCGGATGGCGTTGATGGTCGGTTTGGGCCACCAGGTGTAGGTGCCGGATTCGAAGAGGACTTTGATGCCGGGGGCGGGTGTGCAGTGGAAGGGGGCGTCGAGGAAGTCGAACTGGTAGTGGGAGGGGAGTTTGTTCCGGAGGGCCACTGTTCGAATTGTCAGTCTTTATTTGTTCTTGTCTTTTGGGGAAAAGGGGGGCGAACCAGTCTGCGATTTGAAAATTTGGGCGCTGGTCCCTTGCCCGTGAAGGCAGAGGATCTTCATTTTGAGGGGGGTATTTATTCTCCTTTTCCCCTGGGAGCTGGCCGATACTGAATGTCGAAGTCGTCCAAGTCGTTTCGAGACGGGAGAATCGCTCAAGAAACAGGTAAAATCGGTGTAAGTCGAACCTCTTGATCTCACGATCTCAATGTCGCCTTCTCTATCGCCCTCTCAAAAAGACGTCACAAAATCCAGTCTCAGGTTCCGAAACCAACCACAAATCTTGACTCAAAATCCAGCTCGGCGCAAACTAGTCTGGTAAAGCACCTAGATCAAAAGCCCAAAAAATAACGGCAGCCCGCCCTTTTTGTTCCCTCCCCTCCCCTCCAAATAAAACCCCTCCAATAGGTACTAATCGCATCAGGCCAGGCACGGCGCCTACCAGCAAATAGCATCTCTCCCAAGTTAATACTAACTGCACCGCAGCGGCAGGCACGCAGGTGCCGCAGCGCTGCAATGCAGTGTGTCGGGGTCCGGTTTGGAGAGAGTCCGGAGCTGTTGCTGCGGCAAGCGGGGCTGAGCCGCCCAGCCCGCCTTGTTCCCTGGCGCGGGGCCGGAGTCCGAGACGAAGTATCGCACCAAGTGGGCCACATTTCTCCCATTCTGAGATCGAGTTGATGGAATTGGTGCTGTTTATCTGTTATGGGTGTGCCAATTCCCCTTGACGCGAGACTTCGACTTCAGCTGTCTCCAATTCGACCTCGCCTTGGACCATATACACTGCCGGCCCCTTTCGGGGTGCACTGCCCAGTGACAGCCGCCCGTCCGCCTCCCGGATACTTCCCCGAGATCCGTACCAAATTCCTGGCGATGAAAACTTGGGATGACCGACCATACATTATCCCATATATGCGCCGAGCCGTGCGGCTGTGTCGAAGCTTATTGTCTATTCCCATTCTCCACCTTTTCCTGTCTTCGGTCTTTAAGTACGATGATGAACCCTCGCCACAGAATACTTTTGGTCTCTTGATATTTTTGCTTTATTTTCTATCAAACTCCAGTGAGATGGGAAGCGCCTATCCGCCATGCAAATGCTGTCGTGATCATTCCCTCATCGGCCGTTATTTTCTTTCCTTCTTTTCCCTTCCATCTTCACAAACGCCATCCCTTCATTTTCCCTCCGTGTCATGCTCTTGTTCCCAAGATGAAACCGTCATGAAATAGGCTGCCTTCCTTCACCATCAAATCTGACAAAAACATCATGGACACCTCGCTATGAATAAAAGCAGAACCCTTCCCACGCTATACTCCCACGCAAAATGTCAAGTTGGCAAGACCAAAACAAAGGAACCAGAAAGGCGAAAAAGCTGGACGAAAAGCATCGTCCAATCACACACAAGAATGAAAACATTCATCGTCCTCCTTCTCCCCCCTCTGCTGATCATCTCTAGCTCCGCTCTCCGAGGGCCTTCAACACCCATTATACCTCATCTCATGTTTCCCCCCTCCTTACCTCCTATGATGATGATTCATAATCTTTTCACCCCCAGCCTTCACCCCTTTCGCCGCTCCCATCTTGACCCCCTTCTTTACGCCCCCTTTTATTCCCCCCTTGACCTTTTGCTCTACTTTCTCCCCATATTTCATATCCTCGGCTTGGGCCGCCGGCTTCTTCACCAAATTCCCTATCACCACCTGCATCCCCTGCTTCATGACTGTATGTCTTAGTCCGCCTTTGCGATCGGGGTGTCTCCTCTCCATAAAGGTGTCCACCGCGGCTGCGCTCAATGCGGCCGTGACGACCTTTGCACCCTTAGTCCCAAGCCACGGCGACGGGTCATCCCGCAGTTTGAGTGCAGCGACGGCGCCTGCTTCAAGGGCGGTGCGGGATGCGCCTAGAATGATGGACGAAGAGTTTCGGCGGGGTCGAGGGGGACGGGAGGGATTTTCTCCCTGGCGAGAGGATGAAGGACGTGAGGATTGGGTGCGGTGAGAGCGGGAGGCAGAAGGGGGATAGTGGCGGGATGAACTGTCATGGTCCCGGTCTTTTTGGTCGCGGGCGCTGACAGGAAAAGTTGAGGCCGGACGGCGGCGGTTAGAGGGTGATGGGGAGCGACGGCGGCTGTGGTGGTGGTCGGCAGAGTGAGTAGTACGGGATGGAGAGCTGTAGTTGGAGGACGGGGCGATGCTGGAAGAGCGGCCGCGATGTCCGTGGCTTTGGTTGTAGCGGCGGGAGTAGGAGTCGTTGTCTGATGATTCAGAGTCTGAGTCTATATTCGGTGTATAGCGCCGTTCGCTGCGGCTTGGGCGGTGGTAAGACTTTTGCTCGGCGAGATCTGGCCGTCTTCCCCTGCTGTTGAGTGATTCGGCCCGCCGGCTCTTAGGCAGGGAATGGCGCGTGTAGTCAGAGTCGCCGTCATTACTAGCATCGCTGAACCGCCGGTGTGATGATCTTGATGTTCTTGACATGGTGCCGTGAGGTTACTGCAGAGAGTGCGTACTAATGTTGAATCTTGATGGGGGGTATGCAGGATTCCTATGTGATGAGAAACGATGATCGTCGTTGTGGTTGACTAAAGCCACCACACCTTCCAAGGCCATACTTAAACATCCTACCTTCTGTATATAGATGAAAGGCTTGCAAATCCCACGAGTCCCTGCGTGCCATCGCGACCCAAACCCTAGGACTTCAGATGCGTCAGGTGAAGCAAGCTTTTTGGGCGCATAGCCACTGCGTCACCGATGCCGATCACCTCCACACCATTGGTCTAAACCAGCTGCGGGAGCTCACCACAGCGCGGGAAGGGTCCAACCTGTCTCGGCTGCGCAACCAGAAGAGCTTCGGCTGATATCATAGTGCAGAGGGACGGAGCTGCTCCTTTCGACGTTACACCGCCAACAATTGGTGCCCGCAATTGGAGAACGCCCAGTCGTTCCACCGCCGTAGATCTAACCTGACATCACCGTGCTTTATTGTGCGACGGCAACTGATCCAGATTCGGACTCACGATGCTGGCTGGTACTGGAAAGGGTCATAATAGGGCTGTATTAATATCTTCCATGCGTGACACGTCGTTCAAATTCGTAGCCTGTCTCATCACCGCTCATTTGACGTCAGGAAAAATTTGTGCGTCCGCAGTCGTGTCTCCATTCCCAGCCACCGACGAAACGCCGTCTCCTATTGCGCAGGCATCGTGGTCTGAGTTCTGGTTGAGTGGTCGTGATACAAAGTGAACTCCAAAGTTTCGTGAGCATTCCACTCATGTGTGTCATTCTAACTTGGCCCTTCGTAATGTCCGTCGAACAGTTCACAAACGTCAAGGAAGTTCGGCCAGTCGAGATTCAGAGGGCTCCCCATGTACACTCCCATTCGACCCAGTCGAGTTGGTCGTGTGGACAATTCGGGCATAACCCCGAGACAAACGTTGTGGCCGGGCTAGCTGTACCTCATGGATTCCGTGAAGTTCCTGTGGGTGGCTGCTTCCAGAAGACGGAGGGGAGAAGGTGTCGTCGCGCTCTTCTGCGGCCGGCGCGATAGCCAACTCCCCCACTTCAGGTGAAGAAAACTGTGACGATGAGTGTGGCTGGTCTTTCAACGCAGCCGACGGGCATCTGCGTGGCACTCCGCCGCCCCGTCCTACTCCCATACTCATTGCCCCAAGACTGACTTCTCTGCGGTGGAGGCCCAACTGACCGTCATTGCCTTGCATAGACATTGGAGTTGTCGGCACCTCCGACCTGCCCTCATCACGAGCAAAGTAGCTGTTCCGCAGTTCGCTCTTTAAACTCTTCAGATGTTTAGATTGCTTCCGTCGCCTGCACAGTAATATGGAGAGGGCAATCATAGCCAATATACCGGCGGCTACACCAACCACAATTCCAGCGATAGCCCCTGTTGATAGGCCGCCGCTGTCGTCTGACTGAGTTGGTGGGAACGTTACGGCAAACAGGGCCCCTGTGATAGCCATGGTGGATTTGCTCGCGGGGGCAGCCGTATTAGAAGAGATCGGTGGTGGCGTCATCGTTGCTGTCATGGAGCTGAAACATGGGGTTTGGTCACCGAGCAGGGTTGTCCAGGGGATATAACCGCTGATTGCTATTCAGCACTCGTCCATGTCGATGGGAGAATGAAATGCATACCTTGGGCAGCATTGACCCGAAATTAAGGTATAGTCACCTGCGCACACCCCTTTACCCCTGTTTTCTTGAGGGTTCCTGGCACCGCTGGCTGTTTGGAACGGTGAATATTCGCCAGCTAGCGTCCCAGCGTTCGCCGTGGCCTTGGGAATAAAGGGGCAACAGTCCTCCTTCCCAGAAATGCACCCGACAAACGGTGCGTGATATGCAGTTGGTTCGCTATCAATGAGAGAATAAGCTGCGGTTGCGCACTCATGGACTTGGAGCCTGGCGACGCCAGGGACAAGTCTGGTGGCTGGGGCTGTTTGAGTGACGCGTGCAGCAGTTGGTCGTTTCGTAGCCAAAGCCGAGGCGTTGGGTTGACTGTTGCTCTGTTAGACTAACTCCAAGTACTGGCTGGGCTGCTGTTGGACGTCGTTCGTAGGTGAAGGAATTCGCTGATCTCGCCTGGTCGGGGCAGTGATTTACCGAGGGGGCCTGGTCATACCTTGAGCTCACCAGGGGAGCTTCATCGGCCGGTGCGGTTGGCAGGACGGGCTCGCGGGCTCCGGAAGTGAACGAGCTTTTACCCCCGAGCAAGGAGATTGGAGGAGGATCTTGGTGGTATGTGGTTGACGGGGGGCCCGGTTCGGCCTGGGTGGTGCTGAGATTCGAAGAAACAAGAGAAGCAGGGCCAGTCCGGGCTTCGGCATCTTCACGGACGATCCCATCGGTTGCTGAAGGAAAAGAATGGACAGCAGGAGGTCCGGGGTCAGCGCCGCGCGAACGCCCAGCATCTGCGTAGACGTAGATGCGGGAAACCACATAGTCTGCTGCTGCGACACCCATCGTTCCTCGTCAAGCACCACAGGTTAATGCACGTTGCTACTTGCAGGAGTTCGTCAGGACGCGGTCGAGACATGCGACCTGCAGGCCGGCAACCTAGTCTTCAAGCCTCAGTGTGTTGGCAGTGAGCACCGAGCACATGGTTTTCGCGGCTCGCGCCCCCCGACGGGATGTGTCGGAGGCAACGTGCGCTTGTTCAAGGCGACATGACTTGGCGGTTGCCGGGTGGGAAACTTGCAGCCTCAGATACGCCTCTTGAGTAGTCGAAAGACTCTGGCGCCGGCCCGCAAAGACGAATCCCAAGGCATTGCTCGAGCTGTTGACTTTGAGGGAGCTCTGCAACTGCTGCCTCCATCATGATTTGAGAGACGGATCGCAGAAATACAGCCTGGAATTACAAATAAAAAGTGTTTTTATTGGAAAAGACGTAGGTTCAGCGCGCGATGCGGGAGCGAAACCTAATTCAGTGGTGGAAGAGCCGCTCGTGAGATGGTCGATGTTGATGAGAAAAAGTCCGGGGGCAGTGCACAGGTGGAAGTACCATGTTGATGAAGAACCAGGGTTGGGGTTTGACTCGATCAAGACGAGCTGCCAAGCATGATTACATCACCGCCAACGAAGCAGACATCCTTGTCACGTTGCCAGTCGCGACCTCCACACATCTTAGCTTGCGACACCTGAGACCTTACGACCGGGGAAGGTACGCTCGTCGGCTCAGGCCTATGGGAGCTGTCGGGGAAGGAACAACAATGCAAGATGGCTGACACGGTGGAGACGGAGCTTGCCAGCGCCATCGTCACAGCAGCGGTCGCAACTGCAGGCGATCCATCACCTCGGCTGGCTTCGAGTGACGCCATCGAACCTATTTTCCCCGCGCTGCAAAATAGTGCTGACGCCGCGGAGCCGCTGAGGGCTAGTGCGACAGTAACGTCTCGAGCTGGTGGCGCAGGTCGTGTCGTTGCCGACGATAACGACGAGGACGAGCCCGCCGTCGCCCGCCCTTTTCACCGCACGTACAGCCCAGACTCAGCCGTCCGCGCTGGCGAGTACGAGGAGGAGCCGCACATCGTTGGTGCCATGGGAGTGGGATCCAGATCCCGTCTGATCCACAAGATGCACAAGTTCAGCCTTTACGAGACGGCGAGCCGTTTCTACATCGTCGGTGGCGACATGACGGAGAAGCGGTATCGCATTCTCAAGATTGACCGCACCACCGACGATGCCTCGGAGCTGAGTATCACCGACGACAAGACGGTGTACACCCAAAAGGACATGAACCAGCTGCTGGATACCATCGACGACGGAAACAAGGGCACGGGTGGGCTGAAGCTGCGCTGCACGACATGGGGTCTGCTCGGTTTCATCAAGTTCACCGGCCCTTGGTACATGCTTTTGATCACCAAGAAGAGCACGGTTGCCATGATTGGAGGGCACTACGTCTATCAAATTGATGGCACTGATCTTATCCCGCTCACATCGCCCGGCTTCAAGGCGGACCAGCGCAACACCGAAGAGTCGCGCTTCTTGGGCATCCTCAACAACCTAGATCTGACCAGGTCTTTCTATTACAGCTATTCCTACGACATCACCCGCACTTTGCAGTACAACATCCGTAGAGAGCGCGATGCTTTACTGAAGGGCAAGCCCTGTAACGTCGATGATGACTTCAACTCGATGTTTGTCTGGAACAATCACCTCCTTACGCCGGCGGCCAAGATTCTCAACGCGCCTTACGACTGGTGTCGACCTATCATCCACGGATATATCGACCAGGCCGCCCTGTCTATTTATGGAAGGACAGCACATATCACGATCATTGCCCGGAGGAGTCGTCATTTCGCCGGGGCACGCTTTCTGAAGCGCGGCGCCAATGACCTCGGCTACGTAGCCAACGATGTTGAGACGGAGCAGATCGTCTCAGAAGCCCTAACAACGTCTTTCCACGCTCCAGGTCCAAAGTTCTTTGCCAGCCCGGCCTATACCTCGTATGTCCAGCACCGAGGGTCCATCCCATTGCATTGGACTCAGGACAATACAGGTGTCACGCCCAAGCCCCCCATTGAGCTGAATCTTGTGGATCCCTTCTACACAGCAGCAGCATTGCATTTCGACAACCTATTCGAGCGCTATGGCGCACCCATCTACGCTCTGAATCTGGTGAAATCCAAAGAGCGCACTCCCCGCGAGAGCAAGCTGCTCGAGGAGTACACCCGGGCCATTGAGTACCTCAACCAGTTTCTCCCTGAAAAGCACAAGATCATTCATCGGGCCTGGGATATGTCACGGGCCGCCAAGAGCCGTGACCAAGATGTCATCGGGACGCTCGAGAACATCGCCGAGGATGTCGTTACCACCACGGGCTTCTTCCACAACGGTGATGGACACACAGCACCTATACGGGTGCAGAACGGCGTTGCTCGCACCAACTGCATCGACTGTCTGGATCGTACCAACGCTGCCCAGTTTGTCATCGGCAAGCGGGCGCTGGGCCATCAGTTGCACGCTCTCGGCATCCTGGAGGACACCGTCATTGACTACGACACCGACGCCGTCAACCTCTTCACCCACATGTACCACGACCATGGCGACACTATTGCCGTGCAGTATGGTGGCTCGCAGCTTGTCAACACCATGGAAACGTACCGCAAGATCAATCAATGGACCAGCCATTCGCGCGACATGATTGAGAGCTTCAAGCGCTACTACAACAACTCGTTCCTCGACGGCCAACGCCAAGAAGCTTACAATTTGTTTCTTGGCAACTACATCTTTGTCCAAGGACAGCCCATGCTCTGGGACCTCTCCACAGATTACTACTTGCACCACGAGAATCCTAGGACGTGGCTTGAGAAGCGCAAGCGCGACTACATCCACTGGTACACCCCTGAGTTTCTCGAGGAGCGCGTTCTGCCTCCTTATCCACCTGTTCAAGGAGGGAGCGGTTCAGCTCATAAACCTGTCTCTGCCTATGACGACTATTGGCTTGAGTACTACCGGCCTTCAACACTGTCCTCCTTTCTCAAGATGTTCCCTTACAAGATGAACTCAACCATCAAGTATATCCCCTTCAAGTCCACTCAGGACGGGCGGTACGACCTCAGCCCCTTCCGCGTGCGTAGCGACCTCGACCAGGACGCGCCAGAGAGGAAGAAAGTGAGGAAAGAAGTGACGATTCTCGCACCGCAGGATCTTGCTCGCATGTCTAACGACACCGACAACGCATCTATCAACAGCGAGAAGAACAACGGGACGGCTAATACCCCTCCACGTGGCATATCCCTGCAGCGATGGCTACATCTGAACTCACAAGACAAGGCGCCAAACGGATTGCAAGGCATCATGAAAGACACCGGGGCCAACAGCACCGACAACGAGGCGCACGGAAACGGAGTGAACGGGAGCAAGTCGAAACCGAGCGCACTCGAGAAGTCGCGTGCCGCACAGTGGACATTCAAAAAAGTGGTCCACGAAAGCCTCAACCCGACGGTCAGCGCGGCCGAAGCCGATGACTATGCGCGGTACATTAGCCACCCGCAGAACCTCCCATTGGTTGTATCCGCGGAAACGCCAGCGGCAGGGGAAATAGAACCCGAGTACCAGGAGTATGTGGCTGGCAACTGGCAGTTCGAGGGGCTTACGGCTTCGTCGCCGGTGTCAAACTACGTGGCGAAACCTGGTCACGAAGATGACATGGCGCTGTATGTGGAAATGCTGCAGATCGGGGATAACCCTCTGACAGTAACGGAGGAGGATGCGCTGAAGAAGAGGTACAAGGCGTACAGGAAGTGGCTACGGGGAAAATCCCTTTTCAAGCAGCAGCCGGTGGACTAGGAGCCATCGGAGCTAGAGCACCTCGATTCTCCGTGGTCGCCATGTTCTTGTAGATCAGAGTAGGGAGAGCCGTTGTTATTTTCAAGCGAGAAGCAGGAGCAAAAAGGAGTTCATCTTGTTTCACCTTCACTGGGAGAGGCAAAAGGGAAGGATGATTGGTTCGACGTGGGCCTGATTTGAACAGACGCTCCCGAAGGAACAAGATTTCTAGTCTTGTGCATTAGACCACTCTGCCACCACGCCTGGTGAGGCTATTGTGGTTGGGAGGGTGTACCTGGCTAGGTACTAGGGCTGGAGGGTGCATGCCCCGCTTGTATGGATTTGGCAGTGGGCAGGCCTTGTATCGCGGGTGGAGACTATCAGCCCGAAGGCGAGAAAAGCTCTCTGAGGGCGGGTTCCTTGTCTACCAGTGGTTTGGCAACCTCGGCGAGGTTGGTACCCCCGGCCTTGAGAACGGCGGAGAGACATTTCACCGTCGTGAGGAGTTCATGTCTTATCGCGGCGCTAGAAGATGTCGTAACAGCCGTGGACCCCTCTCTCACGTTAAGCCAGCAGAGCACAATAGCCTGCGTGATCTCGTCCTGCCATGGAGAGTCTGGAATCCGCGGCCAGCAGTTGGCGAGGACGGCTAGGAGAGCCTTGGTGGCGGAAAGGAGGGTGGCTGGTGCAGCTGGGGCGAAAGGGTCGGAGAGGATGGACGAGAGCATGGGGATCAGATCCTGGGATGTGTTAATCAGGAATGGGATATGAGGCATGGAAGCTAAGCGGCTGTCGTACCTTGAGGTGTTTTACCGCGTAGATACCCATCGTATTTAAAATTAAGACTGTTTGTTCACAGAGGACTTTGACAATGCGGACGTGATATTTGGCGTGGAAGTAGGCTGTGAAGACACCCTCGCGGAGAAGTTTATCGAGGACTTTGATCTGCTCCTTGTTGCTGCCGCTGGGTGAAGTCGAAGTGGTGGAGGGGAGTTGCTTGCTTGCAAGAACCTGGAGAGCCTCGAAGGCGGGAGTGAGAAGTTGAATGGATTCGGCCTCGGGGGTTAAGCTGGGGAGGTAGCTGAGCGTGGGGAAGATGGCGTCTTCGAATACCTTGGAGAGACCAGTGTCGTGGAGGGTTTTGGCGGGGAATTTGCGGAGGAAGGTGGTGAGGGTTTGGAGACCTTGAAGTCGGATGAGGGTGGTTGAGTCGTCGGTGAGGGTTAGGAGGACGGGGAGGAAGAGGGCCCATTGTTTGGCAATGAGGGTTTCCTGGGGGTGTTAGGAGTGTGAAGTATTGGTGAGAAAGGGGAGAGAGCTTACGTCGGCTTGGTTTACGCAGTAGCTGGCGAGAGGGAAGGCGCGGAAGTCACTGAATTTCCAGGGTTTGGTCTCGTTGGAGTCGTCGGGGATGCCCTCGCCGCGGCCGGCGGAAGGGTCGACGTACTCTACTTTTCGGCCTGATGAGGTGATGGATGAGGGCTTGGACTTGGAGAAAAGCGGGCGGAGGTGGTGCTGGAGGATATTTTGCACGATGAACTGGTCTTGCGTGGTGTTGTTGGCAGCGAGGAGGTCCCGGAGCAGTTGGTTGGCTTTTCCAGAGGTCTCCTTGGATGGAACCCAGGGTTGGGATGGCTCGGTGTATGCTGCGAGGGTAACGAGGAGGTCTTCATTCTCTGCGAGAACACCAGGTGTTGTCTTTGTTGAGAGCAATACCAATGCTTCGATCGCTGAGGGCGATATGGCGAGGCAGCGTCGGAGCACCCTGCGGTATGCTTTGGTGATTCCGGGGGTTTCCTCGTCTTCATCGTCGTCTTCTTCGTTTTCCTCCCCGCCATCAATGGACAGGAGAACAGGGCCCATGGCCTTAAATAAAACAGTAGATATTTTCTCCGCTTCGTCACTACTTGTCTCATCATGCAGACAAGCTTCATCCTGCAGTCCATTGAGGATAGATGTGACGAGTTGCTGGATATTCTCTATTGGGTTGACCTGGATCAAACGTCAACTATCACTCTTGGATATTGATATACAAGCACAGAGATTTCTGAAAGCTGAAGGTTGACTTTCAAAGGAACTGGTAGACTGACTGTTTTCCAGCTCCGCGACAATAGCTCATCCAGCTTGCGGGCCGCACCCTCGAGACCCTGTAACCCCGCCATCTGGTTTTTGTTGTGAGAAAGTCCCACTGGATTCGGCAGCAGCAAATAAAGGATGGCGTGTAAAAGAGTCTCTATCTCCTTTGCGAGTAATGTTGAGGGTTTGGTTTGCGCGTTGTAGCCTTCGGTGTTGATGTCAAGGGCAGCTTCCCACAGTTGAACGTAAGGCGACCCGCACTAGTGCCTTTCGCACTGTTCTACACTGTACTGATAGCTCGACCACTTCCGCAGCGCTTTCCTCAGACGTATCAGAATCAGCGACAAGTAAGGTTGTTCACGTGATTTTACTCATCTCATTACAGCGTAGATTGCAGTAAGGAGTTCGGTGGAAGCCGGGTATCGATAAACTAGCAGTAGTCTCCAGACAAACCCTTATTTGATCCCAAGCTCATCCTTCCGTTTCCTCACCTCCTCCACAGCACCAGCATAGTCTTTTACGCCCGGGTTCCTCAACTGCCACGCCATCGCGATATCAAGAGCAGCGCCTGTCCACTTCCCCGGCTCCACCCCCAGCTCTTTCGCCAGTGCCCGACCATCCAGAAGTCGCTTCATGTTGGGAGCATCAACCACGTCCAACTCCACCAGATGGTCCAAGAAGCACTGCCACCCCGCCAGCACCGTCTCAAGTGCAAAGCCCTGGCCACCTGCCCGCTGTTCTACATCTACCAGCACCGCGTAGAGAACCTGCAGTCGCCAATTCCCCCCTCTGGAATCCCACTCCCTGATTGCCATACCAAACCGATCCCGCTCCTTCATGGTAGGCTGTTGCGTGCAGACAATCTCCTTCAGCTCTAAAACACCCTGCCTGTGGCTATGCGCCGCAGTCACAATGTCGGACAGCTTATTTGGCGCTTTAAACCCTTCTCTAGCTGCCTGCGTAGCCAAAGGTAAGGCGCGCTTTCCGCTCTTCAGGGGAGCGTCATCCGGGAGCTGAGCCCAAGGGGCGAGTGCTGCGAGGTTCCAAGCTAGAAAGCGTGCTTCTTCGTTGGTGACGAGAAGCTCGTATATGGACCCAGGAGTTTTGTTCTTCTCGAGGGTTTCGAGGCATTCATATGCTGCAGCCCAGTGGGAGATGTCCGGAGCTGGCATGTTTTCCCGGGCAGGGTCGGTGAAGATAGTGTGGTAGAGTCCGATCTTGTCAATTAGCCTTAGAGAAACGCATGCGTTTTTGCCTATAACGTCAGTTAGAAACCATAGCGGTGGCCACAGCGTCTGGTTGACTGACCTTTCATCATCTTCTCGAACTCAACGCCTACCCTTTCTCGGCTAATCTTCAACTTCAACGAATTCAGTACTCTTGGGTCGGCCATCACAGCCTCTGAAGCCTCGTCGATTGTGAAGCCGAGTCTGCTTGCGAAGCGTATCAGTCGAAGAATCCGCAGCGGGTCATCGGTGAAAGTCTGCAACGGTTCCAGAGGTGTGCGGATGATCTTTTCCTTCATGTCCTTTAAGCCACCTGTGAAATCCTCGACCTCCCCAGTGTTGAGATTATAGAACAGCGCGTTGACTGTGGCATCACGCCGCAGGGCATCCTCCTCCGCTGTGCCAAACTCCATCTGGGGATTCCGGCTGTCTTCGGTGTATGTTTCCTTCCGCAGGTTGACGAAATCCACATCCAGTCCGAATAATCGTGTGGTGGTTGTCTCCAAGTGCTTCGACTTGTCCGGATTTCGGAGGATCTTGTGCAGGCTACCCACATCGTTCTTCCCAACGCTGTGGCGCTCGCAGTTGGCCGGGGTTTGGCAGAACTCCTTGAGGCGCAAAGCAAAGGCTTCACCCGTCATGCAGTTGATGGCTGTGTCGATGTCGTTGCTCTCGATTCCGAGAAGCTTGTCTCTCACCCAACCACCAGCCCAGCGTAGTACCACAGGCTCAGCCTCACCGCCGCTGACAGTGCTGCCAGTGGGGTTCTCATCGATAAACTTGGCGACGTCAACGAGCAAACCCTTGAGGCGCTCCTCGCGGTCGTTGAGAGAGATTTTGGGTCCGGTGATGAGGGCCGCCATGGTTCGTCTTTTGTGCTGCTGGACACCTGGTGATACAGCGCGTTGTTTGCGCTTCATGGAAGAAAAAAATAGGTACTGAGAAGAGAAAGCTGAGGGACGACTGAAAATATGCCGCATGGGTTATGCGCCCATCTCTATGGGCGGGCGCTTTCTCTGGCAATGCAACAGCACCCTGTCCCGGTGAGAGCTCCAGCTGAGGTGTCTGGCCGGTGACTCAAGGGCAGAACGGGGGGCAGCCTGAGTTTTAATGCCAACGTTCTGCTTAAAACGGTCAGTTTACTGCGAAGAAGGGCTGATGAGATAGAACTCGTGGTAGGCATACAGATATAGGGATGAGTGTGAGTTTTGGATGAAAAGCTGAGCCTTGAGTTTGGAGGTTGAGCATAATGTATGTTTGATCCCAAACTTGGTACACCGAGAGCGGGCCGCTCACCTCGGTGAGCTCACCTTGAGCACGGACCCCAGGCACAAATGCCCCTCATGCACTCAATTAAACCCCTGTCCAGGGACGTGTCGAAGCGCGACTCGCGTGTCTGGACGCGTTTTCCTCCCCTCCATCTTCCACCGCAGCAAACATCAAATCCCAGCGCTGCAGTCGCAACCTCGACCACCACCACCTCAAAGCCCAGTCCAACTTGTATCCAGAGACTACTAACTCTTACAGTCTTTCGGCAAACAACAGCGCCATGGATGATCAAATGCTCCGCGATCAGGCGGCGCGCGACCGCCTGAAGCAAGCGACAGATTTTCTCGATCCCCGTATGCGCTGCTGCCCCGCCCCCGCGATGAACACCTTGTGCTAATACTCGGAACGCAGACGACCCACGCCTGCGAAGCTATAGACCAGACATTGTCTTGATGCTCCAGAAGAACCAGAGGAGACTGGTTGTCAACATTGACCACGTGCGCGACCACAACCAAGAGATTGCCGACGGGCTGCTGGAGGACCCCTTCGTCTGGACCGCTGCCTTCAACCAGGCCGTCACAGATATTGTCAAGACAGTCCCCAACATAAGGAAAGACCAAACAGACCCCGAGGTTCTGTACTATTGCGCTTGGGCGGGCAGCTTCGGTCTCAACGCCTGCAACCCAAGAACACTGTCGTCCCAAATGCTCAACAAGATGGTGTCGATCGAGGGAATTGTAACACGCTGCTCTCTGATCCGTCCCAAGGTTGTCAAGAGCGTGCACTACACAGAGGCTACCGGAAAGTTCTGGTTCAAGGAGTACAAAGATCAGACCATGACAAATGGCCAGACGACGTCGAGCGTCTATCCCAACGAGGACGAGGAGGGCAACCCCCTGACGACCGAGTACGGATTCTGCACATACCGCGATCACCAAACTGTCTCCATCCAAGAGATGCCCGAGCGTGCGCCTGCCGGCCAGCTGCCCCGGGGTGTCGATGTGATTCTCGACGACGACCTGGTCGACAAGGTCAAGCCTGGCGACCGCATTCAGCTGGTGGGCATCTTCAGAACGCTGGGTAACCGAAACACGAACCACAACTCGGCTCTGTTCAAGACTGTTCTGGTTGCCAACAACATCGTACTGCTTGCCTCCAAGTCTGGCGGCGGCGTTGCTACTGCCACCATCACCGACACAGATATTCGCAACATCAACAAGATCGCCAAGAAACCGAAGCTCTTCGAGCTGCTCTCACAGTCGTTGGCGCCCAGTATCTACGGGCACGACTACATCAAGAAGGCTATTCTGCTGATGTTGTTGGGCGGTATGGAGAAGAACCTGGAGAACGGTACTCATCTGAGAGGTGACATCAACATTTTGATGGTTGGTGACCCCTCCACGGCCAAATCTCAGCTGCTTCGATTCGTGCTCAACACGGCGCCTCTCGCCATTGCCACAACCGGTCGCGGCTCTTCCGGCGTTGGTTTGACAGCTGCCGTCACTTCGGACAAGGAGACGGGCGAGCGTCGCCTTGAGGCCGGTGCCATGGTCATGGCCGACCGTGGTGTCGTCTGCATCGATGAGTTCGACAAAATGTCCGATATTGATCGTGTCGCTATCCACGAAGTCATGGAGCAGCAGACTGTTACCATCGCGAAGGCTGGTATCCATACCTCGCTCAACGCCCGTTGCAGCGTGGTCGCCGCCGCCAACCCTATCTTCGGCCAGTACGACACTCACAAAGACCCGCACAAGAACATTGCGCTCCCTGACTCCCTGCTGTCTCGTTTCGATCTGTTGTTCGTCGTCACCGACGACATCGAGGACACTCGCGACCGACAGGTGTCAGAGCACGTCCTGCGTATGCATAGATACCGCCAGGCGGGCACCGAGGAGGGCGCTCCTGTGCGCGAGAACACCGGACAGGCTCTCAACGTGGCTCTCAACCAACAAGCCGACCCCAACCGGCCAACAGACGTGTACGAGAAGTATGACACCATGCTCCATGCGGGCGTCAAGGGAACCGGCCGCGGCGCCAACAAGAAGCCCGAGGTGCTCAGCATCCCCTTCATGAAGAAGTACATCCAATACGCCAAGACTAGGATAAAGCCCGTCCTCACCCAAGAAGCCTCGGACCGCATCGCCGACATCTACGTCGGCCTGCGCAACGACGACATGGAAAGCAACCAGCGCAAGACCTCCCCCATGACGGTCCGTACCCTCGAAACCCTCATCCGTCTCGCCACCGCCCACGCCAAAGCCCGTCTCTCCAACCGCGTTGAGGAGCGTGACGCCGCCGCCGCAGAAGCCATCCTGCGCTTCGCCCTCTTCAAGGAAGTCCTTCAGGATGAATCCCGCAACAAGAAGCGCCGCAAGACCCGCCCCGTCGACGCCATGTCGGAGGACGAGTCTTCCTCTGAGGGCGACTCTGATGATGATGACGGTGACGCCACCACCGCCCGCGGCTCCACATCCCGCACCAGCGCCGCTCACTCTAGCAGTGCGCGCAACCAACGCGCTGCCGCCGCCAGCGCCCGTCGTACCAGGGCCAACGGCACACCCGCTGCAGATGCCTCCCCTGACGACGCAGAAGAGGAAGACCTTTACAACGCCACCCCCCGCCGCTCCACCCGCACCGGCGGTGCACAATCTTCTCAGTTCTCTTTTGCCTCCTCCGTCCCGGCCTCCGCGGCACTAACCTCCCAATCTGGCTCAAGCATCCGCGCGCAAGCACAAGATGCCGACTCATCCCTAGCTAGCGGGGCCGCAGCCCTAACCGTCGATGACGAGGATGAAGACGAAGAAGAAGAGGACGAGGATACCCCGCTTTCCGAAGCCCGACTAGAAATTTTCCGACGGGCTCTAGGTCAACTCCTCAACACACCTCTGTTCGAGGACGATGCGGCAGAGGTGGATGAGATCATTGAGGCTGTGAATAGTAAGATTGGGAGGGGCGGGACGCCGGCGTTTGCGAAGGAGGAGGCGCTCAAGGCGTTGAGGGAGATGACGACGAGGAATCAGATTATGTGAGTTTTCCCTACTAACGGCTGAGATGAGGATTGATGCTAACGATGGAATAGGTTCTCGGATGGCGAGTTAGTTTATAAGATTTAAAGGGGCGGCGGGAGGAAGTAATGATCTTGGATGAAGACATGGTACTCGAAGTCGAGATCACAATTATCGTCTTTATGAGGGTTGGTTCAATGAAGATACGCAGGCAGGCAGGCGTTTCTTTTATGTAAGCGAGTAAGCATTAGCTGGGACGATGGAGGTCATGGGTACAAGTAGAAATGTGGTGAAGATGTCTGAAATGCCTCTTTGGAGACTGTGTTTGCTTCCTATAAGAGTGAAAGGAATACGTCTGTGGTAAACACTCCATATGCAACCGCTGCGATCCTCCACGTATCATGTCATGACGCTCGTCCCGGTAGTCCCTCCGACAGGCAAACAACCGCCAACGCCGGCCTTCTATACCCGTTCTACTTATCCCAACACCGAAGCACACCTTCTCACATCCTCAACCCATCCAAATACCCGCTCAACCTCTCCTCCACCCTAACCCCATTCCAAACCTCCTGGCCCTCATCATTCTTCCCAAGCTCTGGCACCCCGACTTGCTCAATCGCAAAACTCGCCGCCACGTTCCCCCACCCGCACGCCTCCTCCATGCTCTTCCCCCTCGCCAACGCCACCGCCAACCCTCCCAAAAACGTGTTCCCACCCCCTGTTGGATCCACCACCCTCTCTTTGGCTTCCCTGGCACCATAAAACGCAGGAAACCACCTCTCCACACCCGGATCAACCTCTATCTCCTCGCGCGCTACGTGCCCCTCGCCATCTTGCATCAGTCCCGCAAAGAGAGCTTCCATGTCCGTGTCGTGCTGTAACCCGCCGCGGGTGTACTCTTTTTTCTTCTTCTTTACCGTTTTGGTACTGGAGGAGGTGCGTTTACGACCGCCGTTGCGAGCCAGGTAGCACCCTTTATCTCCGGCGCGGACGACGAGGGCGTAGCTTTGAAGAGGCATGGAAGCGAGGAGCTGTTCGCACGCGCGCTCGACCTGGGCGGTGTCGATTTCGCCGGTGACGGGATCGAGCCCGGAACAGCCCATGAAGCCGGCGAGCTCGGCGTGGTTGGGGGAGCAGATGTCGACCAAGGGGAGGGCATTGGTGCAGTTGAGGAGCTCGGCTGGGGTACAGAGGTCCGGAACGGGTTCCCAGATGAAGAAGGGGCGGGTGTAGGTGTCGGGTGGGGCGGAGGCTTTGCGGAGGGAGAGGATGGAGGAGATGAGGTCGCGGCAGCGATTTGGGGAGCAGATGAGGTGGATCGCGCGGGCGTGGAGTAGGGGAGTGCCGGAGAGGTCGGAGGCGGTGAGGCGTTTTTTGGGTGTGGTATAGCGGAAGGCACGATGGGATGGGTCGGAGGGGTCTGTGTAGCCGTTCCAGCCGCGCGTGGTGATGCGAGTGTCATCCAGGCGGAGGAGGGCCGAGGTCTCCCAGCTGGAGATGAGAGTGGTGAGGGAGGACGGGAAATCGGAGCCTTGGTCGACGATCCAGCCGACGGTGCGGGAGAGAGGAGGAGGGGAGAAAATTCGGGCGCCTAAGGCCGAGTAGGTGCCTGCACCACCAAGAACATCGAGGGCTGGAGGGCGCGGAGGGGGGTATTCGATTTCATCTGTGAGGGGTTAGCCAGGGTTCATATTGAGGGTGAGGTGAGATTGAGAAGGTGAAATGGGGTGCGCAATAACGAGAAAAGACACGATATATCTTGATTGAAAATGCTTGCCAATTATAAACATCCCCATAGTGACAAAGTCAATCTCCTGGCTCTCCGGGATGCTCTCCGGGTCCGAGGTCACCTCCGCTTGGTCCTCGGCGGGCCCCTCCGATCCGGGGACATGGGTCTCGGGCCCAGGTCCGTCCTGAGCGGCCACGTCCATTTCGTGCGGTGTCTCTGCCTTCAGGAAGCTTAACGAATGATAAAATTATGCCGAAAACGACTGTAGAATGCTCTCCCACACCCTCACGTTAGCTATAGGGGGAGGAACACCGAGTTGCGTCAGCGAATGTCGCGGCGATCGTTCATGCCCAGACAGCAAATGGGCAGCAGACAAGGCTGATAAGCTGAATGGCCAAATGCTGAGGTGTGGATGCGACACGGCAGCCTCGCTCAGGCAGGCGCTTCGGTGCCTGCAAAGCATCCCGAATTCATAGAGATTGCGTAGGCCATGAGACGGAATTAGAGAGCTTTCTGCAGTTTAGATTTCTTTTCTCCACCGCGTAGCCATCTGACAAGTTCCTTGCTTCATCTCAGGCATCAACAATCCCAACGGCCAGTAAACTCAGAGTCGTGCGCACGGACTCATGAACGGCCAAAGCTCCCAAGCTCTCCGGCCAAAATCAGGGGCTCCGAGGCGTCAGAAACATGTTCATGCCTCCATCTCTCGGCTATTCGCATCCCGTAGCAGCGAACAAACCTTCTTGAATTCTCACAAGCATCCTGCCTGTCAGCACTCAACTATAAGAGCTAGAGCCCCCTCGCGCTGAGGTTGACCGTTATCTGACGCCATCACCGCGCGCTCAAACTTACGTTACTACCGCGTTGCCGCGCCCAACCGCCCACCATGGCCACTAACAATATGCACAACCTTACGACACTGATCAAAAGGTACGCAATGCAAGCACTGCAGCCAGCGCAACCACCGAACTTCCTGCCATGAACACCTTCGACTCAAGTGGCGCCGACGTAGCGGAGCCGGGACGACGGGTGTACCTCCCCGAAAGCTGCTCTGACCGGATCGCTAACTGGATCAAAAGACTCGAAGCAGCAACCGCCCGCCTCGAAGACATCGCCTCTTCAACTATTGAGCTACCGCAAGGCGTCCCGGCTCTCAAGGAAACCCTCGCAACGCCCCAGTCTGGCATCATCAACAATGCTCCGGCCGCTGCCGCTCCCCCTCCGCCGCCAGCTCCTGCACCCGAACCCGTCCCCGAGTCGATCGAAGAGTTCGATGCCTTTATCAATTCCACCGTTCAAAAGTATGCAAAGCTTAGCAAAGACATCGGCGGCCTCCTTGCCGAGCAGGCCGAGAAGGTTGTCCAGGGCTTCCAGGAGCAGCGCAAGTTCCTGCTTATCACGACCAAGTCCAAGAAGCCCGACCTGACCGGCTCCGAGATGTCGGTTTACCAAGACCTCCTCAGGCCCATCAACGAAGTCCTCATGGCGGTCACCAAGATCAAGGAGACCAATCGCAGCAGCCCTGTCTTCAACGCCCTGTCTTCCGTCGCGGATAGTTTCGTGGTCTCGGCCTGGGTGACCGTCGATGCTAGGCCGCACAAGCATATTGAGGAGTGCCTCGGCACCGCTGTGTTCTACGGCAACCGGGTGCTTAAGGAGTACAAAGAATCGGATCCAAAGATGATCGAGTGGCTTCAATCGTACTACAAGATATTTAGGGACCTGACGGACTACGTCAAGAACTACTTTCCCAACGGGGTTCCGTGGAATCCCAAAGGTCGGCCAGCCCAGGAAGTGGTCAAGAGCCTCTCGGCGGCCCCCTCTGCGCCACCAGCACCGGCCGCAGGCGGACCTCCTCCGCCCCCTCCGCCGCCGCCGGGCCCCCCGCCGGTTCTGCAGATCAACGAAGTAAAAGCCCAACCGACCGCCAGCAGCGGCCTAGGCGCCGTCTTCTCGGAGCTCAACCAGGGCGAAGCTATCACGAAAAGTCTCCGAAAAGTAGACAAGTCGCAGATGACGCACAAGAATCCCTCTCTGCGAGCCTCCTCAACAGTGCCCGAGCGCGATTCTTCTGTTCGCGGGAAGAGCCCTGCGCCTGGAAAGAAGCCCAAGCCTGACGTTCTGCGGGTTAAGAAGCCGCCCAAGATGGAGCTTGAAGGCAACAAGTGGATCGTCGTATGTCGTTCTGCCCCTGACACCTCATTCACCTGCTAACCACGCGGCAGGAACACTACGAAAATGCCCCTGCAGCCATCATGATCAAGCCAGAATATTCCCAGTCCATCCTCATCTCCAGATGCGCCAAATCCACCATCGTAATCGAGGAAAAAGCCAACGCTGTGAGCGTCGAAAACGCAAGCCGCGTTATTCTCTACGTTAACGACCTCATCTCGAAAGTCGACGTTGTCAGGGCCCAGAACATAGATATCCATCTCCTCGGTGATGTCCAGTCCGTGGAGCTCAACCAGGTCGACGGCGCGGGGATTTACTTGACCGACAAGAGCATGAAGGTAAAAGTTACCTACAGCCAGTCGGTGGGTGTCAATATCAATACCCTCATTCCTGGCAGCAATGGCGACTACAAGGAGTGGCCACTCCCTACGCAAATGGTTTCAGAGTATACGGGGGGAGCGGTGGTGACCACGATAGAGTCGATTTCCGGCTAGGCGGGGAATGTATAGGTGAGAGGGAAGGGGGGGGGTCATGCAGTTGTAAAGCCTTTTCTGTAGAATGTTTCAGCGAGATGTAGTATATAGCATTGTAGGTGTGTGATGTGTGGTACGAACGTGGTTGGCGTAAATGTGCCCCGTTCTGGGCTTTCTCTGTGCTGCTGGGTGGGTGCCCAATGCCATCTACGAAGGGTCCGACGAGGAGCACGAGGCCATATACGTTGGATAGGTAGGTAGTGCTTGTTTCCACCACAATTGCGGCCATGGGTTGCAAGTAAAAGCTCTTCGTGGAAACACGTCGCTCAAATCTGCACAGACCTTCCACCAAGGCATGGCCGTGCTATTTCCAGTATATAAGGCGTTGCTTCACTTTAATCCGCCCTCGACACCTGTCACCTAACACAGGAGGGATCTTTGTCCTGATCGGCACCTTTTACCGCGCGGCATGCAAGAAGCCGAAAATGACCAGCAACACGCCGCAAGGCCGCAAGGCCGCAGTGAGAAGGCCCGGCAACACTCACAATACGCTCAGCCTGAAGGCTGCAACTGTTACACGCATAAGCGCCCAAGCCGGGCAGGCTTCCCACTATCTCCCTCATTCAACACTCTTTCTTCTCTTTTATTCCCTATGTCCTCCATCTTCAGTCATCACTTGCACAGTAGAAGCACGGCTTCGCTCTCATCGGTTTGGCGATAGCACGCTCAAAACCTGCTTACATGGATTTTGGAACGTGGCCTGCTACCGAGAGAGAGAACAAGGTTGCGATTCTGTCGGCTCTGCTACCAGCCTTTCGTTTACCACAGTCGTGTGAGAAATGGGCCAATTTTGTTAATATCCTCGAGTCCTACGACGAACTGGAAAGAGACGCTCCAACATTCAGCTCGCTAGGCTACAAGACGAGTTTCAGTCTTGACCGTGACTATGGCTCCTGCTGCGTTTTCTGCTCGTCGCTCAGGGAAATCGTTGAGAAAGTTTACAGTGTCGAAAAACGATCAAGTAAAGGGGCGCGCGGTATAGGAGGTCTGGAGGTTGGTCTGAAGGCGTTTGATCAAGTTTATGTGGAGACGAGGGAGTTTGTGCTGAAATACCGGGTGTTTGTTCCTGGTCCTAGCGGTGGGTTATCAACTGAAAATCTGGCGTTTGTCCTGTTGACTTACATGATGTGTTTGTAGGTCCTACATCATCCCCATGGCACTGTGTTTTCCCCAGCCCGCCGGAAGCTAGGCATCCCTTGGACAAGATACACGGCATTGTCACTCGCTGCGATTCCTTGCATCGATGCTACGGTACCGAGGCTGGCAAGAAGACAACCTTGTTGCCAACCCGCGTGCTGGATGTTTCAGCGGGTGTGGCCAGCATCCGTTTGCGCCAGCACGAAGCAAAGGGGAGGTATATCTGTCTGAGCCACTGCTGGGGCTCGAAGCAGCCGCTGCAAACAACTGCCAGCAACATAAAAGACTATCAACGGAACATTCCCTGGGACGTTGTTCCGGTTGTCTACAGGGAAGCCATCGAGATTTGCTGGAAACTTGGGGTCGAGTATATCTGGATCGACTCTCTTTGCATCATCCAAGACTCCAAAGAGGACTGGGTCCAAGAGTCGCAGAAAATGTGTGATATTTACGCCAATTCCTAGTAAGTGGAAACTGGTGTGGTTTTTGTTCCCGTTCTGTCTCCTTTTCAGTTGTGTCAGGGACAAGCTCTCTCTTGGCTTCGATCCGATACAACCAAAAACTTCCCAAAACGGAGACAATGAGCTGATATCTGCCATAGCCTCACCGTATCAGCAACTTCATCTCCAGATTGTTCCGTTTCCATGATGGATGGCTATCAGCAACGCACACAAGACATGACGGTCAGACATGAGGTTGCCCTGAGCAAACCAAGCCAGGAATTCATCTTCATGCGTCGCAAAACTTCTCACTGGGACACAGATAATGAACTAAACCAGCTTGCTACAGAGTGGCCCCTCAAAACCCGCGCCTGGGCCTTCCAAGAGCACATGCTATCCCCCCGACTAGTCCAATTCACCCACACCGACATCATCTGGCAATGCCTCCGCGGAACCACCTGCGACTGCTCCGGCGCCAACAGCTTAGGAGAAACCGCCGTATCCTTCCACATGGAAATGGATCCCGAGCCGGACTCAGAGCGATCACCCCAGCACTTCACCGAAAGCCAGCGAGTGGCGATGCTCTGGTGGGAGGTTGTCGAGGGCTACTCCAAGTGCCAGCTGACATACGAAACCGACAAGCTTCCGGCGTTGTCGGGATTAGCACACAAGTTCGCGCAGAAGCGACCTGGCGCTGCATACCTCGCCGGAGCCTGGAAGGACGATGACCTCGCCACGTTGCTTCTCGATCTGATGTGGTGCTCCGCAGCCAGGGACACAAAATTAAAAACCCTCTCCTGCTCCCCCTCCTCCCCCTCCTCCTCCTCCTCCAGCGGCCAAAAGTTCGTCGCCCCTTCCTTTTCATGGGCGTCCACCAAGGGAGGCGTATACTTTGCCCTCGAGCCCCAATACGAACTGGTCGATCCCTACGTGGAAATCCTAGAGTCTCACTGTGAGCGCTCCACGTCAGATCCAATGGGGCAAGTGAGCTCCGGCTTGTTGAAGATCAAGGGAAAAGCGCTCCGCGGGCGTGTGAGCGTCGGGACGAGACTAGGCGCCGCAGAGCTTCTCCTTCGCATTGGCAACGGCCCGCTAGAGGACGTGATGGATTCCTCCAAGCGCGAGGGTTTCATCCCCGACGTGATAGGTGATGCCCTGTGGGAGTTTGATGCCCCGTACCAGAGGGAGAAGATCGTGGATGTGGTGTGCGTTCCCTGGGCGAAGTTTGGGGTTATCCGAAACAGTGCTAGTAAGGAGTACTCGCGTGCGAGCTACGTGGCGAAGAGCTGTTTTGTGGTGTTGCATCATGAGGGTATTGGGAAGGGGGAGAAGATTGAAGATATGAGGTTTAGGCGGGTGGGTATGCTCATTCGATTCAACACCTTTATGGGGGATCAGAAGGTGGTGAATGCGCAGTGGGCGAAGCCGCCTAGTTTCCTCAGAGAGCCGGTGGAGGAGGATCATGTTATGACTATCGTGTAGCTGGATTTTCTTTTGCGGCTTTCTGGTGAGCTCTTGACGATAAAGGAGTTCGGAACTTATGACTCATGAGTTATGATAACGAAGCCAGGGAAGGACAATATCGGGTGGATCGAATTCAGGAATAGAATTTTTTTGGGATTTTGAAGAAACTCGTATTTCCATCAACTAGCCCAGCGGGATACGGCGACGAAACTGAAAAGGAACGGGTTGTCTGTTAGACGCAAAAAGACATCAGAGAGACCGCTCCATGCCCTACATGCATGTCTAGAAGTATGTATCTGTATCTGTATGTGCAAATATCTATACGGGCCAAAACACGCACCACAAACCAAGAAGAAAACCAAACTTCCGCTCCGCTCTTTTCCGCCGCCGCTCAGATTACATCATCTATCTATCTCTGAGCCTACAGCGACAACACAAGGGTACAGTAAGACATGACGTGACAAGACAACAACAACAACAACAACAACAACGCCTTGGAAATGCGGGCGGCATCCATAGGTGGGTGGCCACCTACCTCCCTCAGGTAGGTAGATGTGAGTAATAGGTAGGTAGGTAGGTATTTGACACACACACACAACGACACAACAAGATACCCCCTTTTTTTCCCCTAGGGTGTCGTATCCCGGCCTCTCCTAATGAGAAACTTGCGCCTACTTTTCCTCGACCTTCTCATTAGCTGGCTCCGCCGCTGGGGGTTCTCCTGCGACCGGGGCAGGCTCATCAAGCGCCAGTTCTTTCCTCAGATCTGGAAGGAAGCGATCGATGCGTTTCCATGTCTCATTCCAGAGCTCTTCCCTCTCAGGGTTTTGGGCTGGGGGGACGAGATACCCATTCGTGGACATGATGAGCAGTACGTTCTTTAGATTTTCTGGGACGGCTTCCTCCTTTTGAGGTGTTAGTTCTGATCTGCGCGAAAAGGGGTAAGGGGAAAACGTACCAAGCTGTCGCCTTGACCACTGTTCATGAGGCGGTCCATGATCTCGATGATCTTCAGCCAAAGGTCGAGCATGCCGTCCCATTTAGAGAGGATGACGAGGTACTGGAGGAAAACCTTGCTCAGGAGCGAGGCAGCTTGCACCCGTGTCTCGCTCATACCGTCCCGATCTGTCGAGAAGACCTCTGGTTTGAGGAGTCGCAGGATGAGAGGGAAAAGCACCTCCCCGAAGATCGCGGTCCACTCCTCATGGTCGCTAGACGTAAGTTCGGGGGAGAGCAGCGTCCTCTGCAACGAAGTAAACGCCAGATGGCGCACCTCGCGACAGGGGTTCGTGCATTGTGTTGTCAAAGTCTGGAAGATAGGGAGC
This sequence comes from Immersiella caudata, assembly GCA_030512335.1. NCBI lineage: Eukaryota > Fungi > Ascomycota > Sordariomycetes > Sordariales > Lasiosphaeriaceae > Immersiella > Immersiella caudata. Next base: position 5,631,732 of record JAULSU010000002.1, on the reverse strand, counting down.
CAGTAGGCAGACCACGCTTTTGCTTGTGTCAGTCCGTGTCGGCTTGCCTTGTCTTGGTCCAAGTCGTTCTCACCTTCGCTGCTTTCTAAGTGTGATTGCTTCATCAGGTGAGGAATGCGTGTCGTCAGCTGATAGATGTTGTTGATCGCCTTGATGCCGCGCGCAACAACAGCGTTCTCACTATAATATGTCAAAACCAGGGCATCCCAGTAAGCATGCGCGGATCTTACCTTGGCTTCTCCTGCTTGGCAGGGCGACCCTTGCGGCCTTGTTTCCTATCCGCCTTTTGCTCCGCAATGGCGCCCACCTGGGCCATAGTGGCGAACTCGTTCAGGAGACGGAGGACAGCCTCATAGTTGTCGGCCATAATCGCGGACGGGGTCCCTGTGACGCCGCTCTCCAAGATCTCGAACACAATAGGCGCAGAGTCCGGATTGGTAGCCAGCGTCTGAAGTATCGCCCAAAAGTCTGGGGATGTCATGATCTCGCTCCTCAGCGGGCAAGGCTTTTCGATACAAAGCTTGAGACCGCGAAGCACAAGGCCTGACGTCTTCACCAAGGTATCCTGCGGGAAGCTAGAAACGCCATGGAGAAGGACCGGAGCCCGGATGTAATCGAAGTCCTGTGCGTGGTCAGTCAGCCGCCTCCGCCTCCAGAAGCAAACCCATGGAACTTACGTAGCTCGCCTGAAGCAAGTTGAACAGGTAAAACGTCGCCCGCTCAATAACAATAGGGTGATACCGGCTCGCATCCCTGAGTATCGCCTGGAGCGCGCCCACCACCTGCTTCCCGAGCAGCTCAACTGTCTGCTCATCCCTCAGGGTCAAGACGGTGCAGAACTCCAACATGTACACCAGTGCGGGGTCGTACACCGGGCTTCCCTGCCGTTGCTTCTGGCCAGGCGACACCGGAATATTGTCTGTCTTGACCGTGATGACGACAGCAGAGCCATTGTCATCAGGAATCTGCTCCAGCAGCGAGTCAACAAGAGCCTCGAGGCTGTCGCCTGGGAGATGCGCAACGTTGGCAAAGACATCCCCCATGCGACATGCGTCGATCCACCCAACTGTGCACAGGGTATTCTCCAGCTCCTCGTCCGAAGGCTCAGGCGGGTCATCTGCTGCGTAACTTGAAATGTACGAAGTGAAAGCCGAGAAGAACCCTGCCTCGCTCTGCTTGGCTGCCCGGTCGATCACCTGCGAGGGGCTCTGAACAGGTATCGGCGGGAGTGCCAACCGATCTTCCTCAGCCGAGAAGAACGGTGGTATCAACGAGTTGACAAAGAGATTCAGCCATATCCTGATGATCTGAAGGAACTGTCAGCAATAGTCTTGGATCCAAGAAACCCAATGTACTCACATATTTCCAGCTCTTGTGGACAACATGTTCCGACCCCGTCAGCACCCTGAACAAAACCAGCAGCGCAAACTGGGGCCTGATGTCCTGCCCAAACTTGACCGCCAGCTCGCTCACCATCACGCTCTTGCCCTCCACCTGGACCTCGGTATTGAGCGACGTGTTCGACACGGCATCCGTAGCCAGCGTCGAAATATAGCTCAACCGATAGATAATCTCATCGAGCGCCTCAGCGTTGCCGTACTTGGTTGCAATCTGGGCGCACTCGTTGAAGCCCGCAATGACCCGGTCATACACCGTCTCTTCTGTCGCCGACATGAAGACGAAAAAGAGGCACGAGACAATCGGGTTCCAAGCCGTCGCGAACATATCCGCATCGTAGATATTAGTGTCGCAAATGATGAGCGGCCCCGCCGACTCCGTCTTCAGCAGGAGCTCCTTCCAGGCGTAGTCAAAGCCCTGCTTATTATCGTGCTCATCAGGAAGAATAATCTCGTTGGACTTGATCGCGTCGTAAATGTCCTGCAAGTACTCGGGAGCAAAGTCCTTGCCGCCATTCTGGCCGCGCAGATTCCGTGCAAAGTCAACGGGCGTCATGCGCGCCCGGCCCTTGAAGTTCGGATTATGCTGGTCCGTATTCAGCAGAATGATGCCGTAAGTGAGGATGAAGACGGCGTCCTTGTCTGCGATACCCTCGGGCACCGAGCTAGCGCAATACTTTTCCGAGAAAGAGCTGACGATGCGCTCGATCAGCGCCGACTCGCCGGGCAAGCGGAACGTCTCCAGGAGAATTCGAAGCGCCTCGTCCACTCTCTTGCCCGTAAAGTCCATCTGTCCCATGAATGCGTCTAAGATTGCCTCGTTGCCCTTTTTGGACAAGAACTCACCGAGGGCTTTCTTGTTCACCCTCGAGGTGCCCTTCAAGAACTTTGCAACGCACTCCGGATCCTTGACGTCGGCGATGATCCCCTTCTCCTGAAGATATGCCAACCCCCCCTTAGGGCTTTCATTGAACTTGTTGGCTCCCTTGATAATGAGTTTTTTCCTTCGCCGCCGCTCCTTGAGCACCTCTGGTTCAGGATATCCCTCCGTGGCCGCCGGTTGGTCCAGCCTCTCGGCGATGAACTGGATAAATCTCAGCAGCGCATCGAGACACAAAGGCGGAACGCTCGTTGTGCTCCATGTGGCAGAGTCCGGGAGGGCGTTTCGCGCCAACAGGCCGATCATATCTTCGCAAAGATCTGCGCGATCCTCGTCACAGTCGTAGTTGACGAACAATTCTACCATAAAGGTTGGCATCCGTGCCAAAACGCCAATGTTCTCAACCATAGCTTGCCTGGCATCAGGCTTTCGTGCACCACCCTCCATTCCCAGCTTTTGGCGATCCTTGACCGGGACCGGTGTAGAACGACCACTGCTGGCCTGCGAAGGCGGTGGCTTTACGAGCTTGGGCGCCTGTGGTATACCGGCGTAAAGACTCGGGTCGATGCCGGGTTCCCTGGGAATCTCTACAGACGGGTGAAGACATGCTACTAGATAAGAAAGATATAACTCCTGCTGGAGCTTCAGGACCCCCCTGCAGGTGGAAAGCAGAGTGCTCGCTACTATCAACGCCTCCTGCAAGACGGCCATGTTATCGGAACGCACAAGCTGGAAGAGATTGGAGCAAAGCTGATCCTCGGCGATCGTCGCAAGGGCTGGGTGCTTGGAGATGGATGGCCCCGCGACCTCGAGAGCCACGTGGATGATGCGAAGAGCCATGACCCGCATATGGTCGGGATGTTTCCGGTCGTGCGGGTCAAGGAAGCTCACCAGGACCCGGAAGAGCTCACGAATGGATGGGAGCGAGTATGGTCGCAGGTCCACCTCCGATGCAGAGCTCTCATCTGCCGTGCTGGTGCTGGCACGCCCAACCTCCGCCTGCCCATTCACCGGTGTTTCTGAGCTGCTGGTGGCTGTTTTCCCTGAACTTGTCGAGTCTCTCGGTTCTGCTGGGGAGGGGGGCTCGAGTTCCTTCACAGCCGGTACGTCGGTTCCGTTGGCGGCTGGGTCCATCTTGACATGGTCCATGTCTGCGCTCGTCTGCTTGTCCAACGCTTCGGTTTCCTCACCAGCTTCCACCTCGAGGTGCTTCAGATCCTCAAAGATGATCTGACACATGCGCACCATGGTCGCCTCCGCCGTGCGCCGGAGCACCTCCGAAAACCGTGACCGAGAGCAAATCGTCAAGCCCCTGCCCATCATGTCGCATACGCTGTCGTCTGTGAGAATATCGCCGCCCGGTCCCGTCAACATGTCCTCCATTAGGTTCAAAATTAGGAGCAACACCACCTCTTCTTGCGGTGAATCGCTAATGTCGAACTGACAATGCGTAATTGCGGCGGAGAGTGAGTGCATGGCCAGCGCGAACCGCGGCGACCCGGGGGCGATGAAGCCATATGTTAAGAACTTTTGTATCGCACGCAGCGCAAGGATGGTGATCGGGGCGGCGGTGCCCTTGGCCTGGATGATCTGGAGGAACGGTTCAAGCAAGACGACCGAGTCGAACTGGCGAATATCTAAGCGGAATGTCAGTTAGCTGAGGCAAGTGGCAAGCCCCAATGCGAAACATACCCTTCACGCCCGCCAGCTTATGCCGTAGCCTGCCGAAACTCGAGATCAGCGGGTTGTCCTGCATGCTCTTGCCCTTCTTCCCCCGCAAGCCCCATCGATTGGCGGCTGCATCGGCGGCGCCATCGCCTTGAACGTCGGTGGTGGGCGTCCTGGGTTGGCGGCGCGCCGCTGGCCCCTCGGGGGGCACGAGCTGGATGATATTGGGGCTGCCTCCAAGAATGGCCGACACGAACGAGTTGGAGGAGCGGGAGGACTTTTGAATAGCCGAGGTAATTGCTATCGACTCGGATATGACGAGGGACACAGGGTCGACGGCGATAGACACGGGGCGGCTCCGGTATTGCATGCGCGACGAGGTGGAGAGGCCCGGGCTGTCTTGTCGCGGGAGTACGAGCGGCGTGCCGGGCGCCGAAGAGAGCGCCGAGTCCATGGTTGTCACTACGAGCTGGTCATCTCGGCTCATCCTGCAGCGGCCGTGTTCGCGGTACGAGGGCGCCGCTCGGTGGTGTCGAGGAAGTCGTGGGTATGCCGAAAAGCAGAGGGGTGGCAGGCAGCGTGGCGCTACAAAGCTGTGAACCGTAACGTTGAACCAGACAAATGTCCTTCTGGCGCGCAGCTCGGCTTATCGCTAGATCGCAATCGATAGGCGGACGAAGTTCCCGATTTACCTAATCCTGGTCAGGCTGGGCAATGCTGAGGGTTAGGGTTAATAGTGACTGCTCCCCCCTTTTTTGCTGCTGTCCAACACTTCCTCTTCCCCTTACAAGCCACAACACCGCTGCAAACTACCACATACGACCATACCCACTGGAAAATTCGGGATCCCGTCTGCTCTCCCATAGACAAGCCAGTGAGGGCCAGACTAGTAGTTGGGTCGGCTGACGACCAGCGAATCCCTGGTGTTGTATGTTTTTTTTTTTGCGGATTCTTTTTTGTCGATATTTTGGGTTTGGCTGGGATTAGGGGCTCTAGGTTTGTTCGTTCAACAAACTCGCTCGACACCTTTTTTCTCTCGCCGAAGTCAATTATGGGAACGACAAGACTGCTGACAGAATTTCCGAACTTGTCCAAGTGATAGTCTCTCGTCACTAATGGGCGAATGCCCAGCTGCGTGTACGTGGGAAGAGAATAACATCTGTATGAACTCAATGATTGTGATGGGTGAATCATTAAGGTCCCTCAAGACGACCGAGTACTGCCGATTGGAGCTGAGCAATTTCCTCGCATCTTGCTAGTCGCCTCGCCTGGTCATCACCACCACCGTTGGCCGTCTAGCATACATTGTCTGGCACTTGGTGGTTCGGGACTCCATGAAGAATCGAGCTCCCTTTGCCTGCGCTCCAGATTCCATACCCAGCAATTCTCCCTTGTCCATCTTTCTCCCTTGTCCATCTTTCTCCCTTGTCCGTCCCCCCAAAATCTTTGCGTGTACGACTCTTGCCGGTTGCTTCTCAGTGGCAGACTTTCTTCCCTTTCTCCTCGGGCAACGTCATTTCGCTCCAGAATCGGCGCATGGACGTCGACTGCTGTGATTCGCTGTGCCCCAATGGCAAGTTTATTATTTGTTGCTCAAGGCTTCGTCGCTATTCTCCTAATCTTGTTTCCCCTGAAATGAGCGAATGGACGCCAAGCGCGGTCGACGTTTACGGCCCAGATGTAATTATTATGCGGCGGCCAAAACTCGTGATTGTCTAATCATTGACGAGAAATCGGGAGAACGATATCATCGTCGTCACGTCCTCTGGGAGGTTATCATAGGATGTTCGTGGTTGGTTAGGTTGACGAGCTGCCTGTTACGCTTGGCTTCCGTCTATTGCCCCAACGGACTTCCTAGTCTCTGTCGGCCCAGAAAATACCGTGACGAAGCCGTTCGCCATCATCCATTGGCACACGCTTCAGACATCTAACACAGCCTGCAAATGGGCCCGTCGAGTACTTGAACTTGATGAAGCCGTTTTCGACCCACCACTTATCGAGGTATGCCTTTCCAGCGTGCTCATACGAAATTCCTTGATGGCTTTCGTCGAAGCCCAAGCCGACGTATTCGTTTTGTTTCGCCTGGAATATTTCCCTGTCTACGAGTATCGTCCCGTTTTTGGTCATCTACCTCGCATTTGCGGCAGACATTGCCAACCAGCCGCAATTGGTCATATTGAGTTGGAGATCAGACAATGCCTTCAATCCGGTGAAGATGAGATCTTTCATCTCCATGAGCTCCTCCGCTTCCGCAATCAACGACGACGCCTCCGCTGCGGTAGACATCGCCTCCGTTCTGGCAGACCACGTCTCCATCCCGACACGCACCGCCTCCAGTCTGGTCAAAAAGTCATCTCTGACTGCCGTGATTTTCTCAAATTCCGCCTTCAACCCCTGGGTTGCGTCACGGAGGTAGTTCTCGGCAATCTCTACCGCAGTAGACACTGCCTGCTGGTACATGTTTGTCGAGTCATCCATGATGCCTTGTTTGACAGGACTCTTTTGCTTGTTGAATAAGCGAATGGCCTTGCCCTTGGGATTGTTTTGCTGTTCCTTGCTTATGTCCGCATTGGGGATCTTTCTTGCCTCGTCCCTCGCCTATTGAAGCAGGGGGGGTGTTGTTTTCAGCAACGCGAATATCTTGGTGTGCACTGAGCCGCCGAGGTGTGATTTGTTGCTTCTTAAATCTCTTCAGAGGCCGTTGCCGTCTTCTGAAGCCTTGATTCAGTGCTCGTGCTCCTCTCCCGGGTGGCGCTCTGGTCTGCGCACTCTTTGAGGATGGTATCGAACTCGGCTTCTTCGTATGCAATTGAAGTCGTCTTGCTAGCCAGATGCTAACACCTATAGATGCAATGATTAAATGGTGCGGCGCTTCAGAGGCGTGCTTACTTTTGAAATGGGTTGCAAGGAAGGCTGATGTTCGTGGAAGGCGATTCTTGGGGAGACGTTTGTGAGGCAGGCAAGTCCAGAGGCGATGATTGGATTTTTAAATCTGGAAGGCGCGCCGTTTGAGCAGCTGAGAACGTTCCTCAAGCTCAGCTGAGGATAGGTAGCAACTTCGATGTCCATCTTGGAAATCTCTGCTACTTGGGTATTCAGGGTTGGGCGCCTCTTCGGTAATCTCCATCTAATGCCTTTTTTTTTGTCAGATTTTACTCCATGGTTCTCAACAACGAGTGATAACGGCGGCAAGTGCACTTACGAGGCGGAAGACCCCTGCTCCGCGGCGGACAGCATCTCTCACCGTTTGCCGTCGTCTCAACTATCCACATCTAATCGGAGCTCCCCTTCGTCAAAACAACGATATTTTACGTACGACGGCGTTCTACGGCACATACCAAGACCTCAGAAAAATTACATCAGGCGTTGTGTCTTGCGAAAAGGTGGTAGTTCTCTTGAAAGTCATGATGAAAACGTCGAAAATATGCTAAAGATACCTTGAAAAAAAATACAGGAAAAAACAAGGTAGGCCAAAGCAGATCCATGAGTGGAAAGGAACGAAGCCAAGGATATTGCCATGTGTTACTAACGGAATTGAAACAGGCCAGGAAGACTTTAGCCCGATCCGTTGCCGTCTTCAGTGTAGATCACCCATTTCCGCGAGGGCTTTCTCGAGATTTAATTCCCTGCTGGACTCATTTAGTGGACGGTGAGGTCTGTCGGAGGCACACCCAGCGCAAGAGGAGAGCTAATGCCTGGTGTAGGTGCGGATAGGTCGGGCCCTGGTCGGGGTGCCGGGGCATTGAGGATGGGTTCGGGGGGGTTCAGGCAACAAAAAGGGGGAAGGGGGGGGGGGTGGGCTTCCCAAATGACGAGGCGTTAGCAACGTCCACCCACGCCTCTCTGGAGATATCTGAGACAGTTATTGGATTATCCAGAGTCTTGGATTGCACCAAAAGCCCCTCCATAAAAGTTTTGAGACTTGAAGCCTCGATGCAACGGCTGTCCCCCAACCAATTATCGCGTCACTTACACAGCTGTTGGGCACTTTGCCAAGACTATCGTCACCAAGAACACAACACAAAGAACCTTCGTTCAGTACTGACGTGCCACCCTGCTTTGGGTCAACTCCTCACAGACTTATCTCCCGAAACTGTTTTCAGGAGGTAGGAGGTCGATGAAAATCGAACTAAATTACAACGCGCAGTGCAAGACCAAGCAACTGTCTTCAACGTACTGCAGAGTTCCCATGTCCATCTGGGAAAGTTGCAAATACATCCTAGAGTCTGGAACTCGGCGCGGGTGGAGCGAAATCTCGGGTACGCATTCCGATATTCAACTCGCCAGCGTGCAACCACCGCGACACTCTTAATTAGAGCAAATGTCCCGTATTGCCTGGTGTCGTTCTCAGAGTGCGTAGCAATGTCGCTCAACCAGTGTGATCGATGTGGTGTGCGAAATGAGTCGCGGGAGAAACTCCGAAAAACCCCTTTTCATCACGTCTCCATCAATTCTGGTGATACCTTCTTAGTTCCCGATATCGTAAAAAACAAATCAACCAATAAAACTGGCACCATGGCAGAGTGGTTATTGCGTTAGATTTAAGAAAGTTGAACAGATCTTCTTAAAATCTCTAATCTCGAGAGAGGCGTGGGTTCGAACCCCACTGGTGTCATAACTTTTGCAGATCAGTTCTTCTTTTGAGTGTCAGATGACTGGAAACGTTTGGAGAACGTTGGGGGATGCCTGGGTTTGGGAAGGTCTGTAACGGCGGCTTCTTTTTGTTCTTGTGCGTGGTTGCAGCGCTTTGGCGAAAGCCGCTGACTCAGCTTATAATGTTAACCATAACTCAGAACCTGCAGAACGCGCCTTGAAGTGCAGAACATGTCACTAAGATCTCACCCTCGAGGACTCCGATCAGGCCGATCTCACACGACATTGCCCCGTAAGCTGTATAACGGCAAACAGTTGCACAACAAGCTCATTGCCAAGCTACAAGGCCTTGCCATGCCCCACAAGTAAAAAGCGCCGCCTCAGATCTGCCCAAACTCCATGCCTAGTGCTAAAGCAGATCTTGCCCATCCCTATCGACAACATGAATACATCGCTGAACCATGTAATGCATGGATATTCTACATGGCTAATCCAAAAAGAGAGCTATCATCAAGACTTGCCGCTCATGCCTGCGGCGGGACCAACGGACTCTTGAGCCTTGTCGGGCTGCCCGCTCTGCTTCGTCGCCCCGTCGCCTGAAGATGCGGCACTAGCCTTTCACGGCTCTCAGTCCGGACGACCAGACCACTCCGATCGAGTGCCGAGAATCCGAAGGGCACTGATAGGGGGTCGAAGGCGTTCACTTTCGGTGTAGCCAGGCCTGAAGCCCTCGCTCCGCTGCCACTCCCACTTGCTCCCACGCCATATCGAGACCCGTCGCTTGAATCCGAGTAATCGTCGTCATCGACATCGCCGAGCTCAAACTGGTTCGCCTCGCCTTCTTCCATCACACGCTCATAAGGGGTGGAGCGTCCGAAGAGCTTGTTCGTCAGGCCTGAGAACCCTCTTGCGCTCTTTCTCGGGCTGCCAGGACGACGTGACCTCCGCATGAAAGAGTTCACCTTTCCGTAGAAGCGCATGCGACGATCCTTCTTGCGGAAGAAGTAGCCGACGAAGATGAGGAGCACGACAAAAGCGAAGAAGCCCGTGCCCGGTGTCCCCTTGGCCTTGCCCATATAGTCTTCCCATTCGTCTATCGTCTGGTTGCCAGTCGCACCAGGGGCTCGCCATGTAGAGCCGGCGAACTGGAAGTCGTGAGGTATGGTGGCAGGCCCATTGCTGCCGAACCCAACGGGGTAGGTATCGTCCCCGCTCTTAGGGGGGACTTGACCAGCCGCGTACAGAACCATCTTTCCGAGGGTCCAGCTCACTTCGACCTTGTCGATCTTGTCGACTGCTTGGAATGGGTCGAGGAAGCCCTTGTCTTTGTCGTGTTCGAGAGCGCCGTGCGAGACGTTGAACCCTGGCATCTTGTCGATTCCAATGCGGGGAATACCAACACCCTCGTGAAGCACGTTAATGATCCAAGAGGCCTTGAAGCAAGCCTCCTGTGCATTCCGGAGATCGTTCTTTTCGCGACTGTCGATGCTGGATGCGATCGCCGACCAGTCGCGGCTGCAATAGTCTTTTACCCTCTTCAGATATGTCGTAAAATCGTAGGCCTCGTTATCCTTGCCCCCAAATACGCCATGGGTGGTGTGCCAGTATTCCGAAACGCCGACAAAATGGTTGACGTCAAAATCGATGGCGGGAACGTGTTGGCCGTTGATCAGGCACGGGGAGTCTGGGCATGGCTTGTCTTTCCCGAGAAGCGGTTGCGTAAGTTCTAAGCATTCTTGGAAAGCTCCTGTTCCAACCAGGGTCATCTCGTTGGGCTTCTTCTCTGTGACCACAGTGCCGTCCAACGTGGTTCTCAGCGACTTTGGCAAACATGGATCCGGAAGCTCTTTGGAGTGTGTCTCTACGTATACCTCCTGAAGCGCTTCCACGAATGCCTCCCGCGCCCGATTTACACCGAATCCGAGCCACGATGCAGTGAATAACCTGTACTCGGCCGGCGCGCCGTCAAGAGTCCGCAGTCGCAAGAGTTTGAGGTCATTGGCGTGCTTTTCGGCTTCCGTCGCATTCGGCGCAAAAGCTATTTGGGCAGACGCACCACCCATATCGAGGAATCCGTATGTATGGTGCCCCTTTCCGTGCTTGTGAGCGTCAGGCCGATCGAAGCCACCAAGGAGATAATTTGCCGCAATCCACCCGTATAACCCTTCTGTCTCGCCCGGAATGACCTGAATATGCAATCCGCAGTCGGGCAACGAGAATTTTGTGTTTTGTTGTAGGTACGAGCAGATCTCCCGGGTGAGACCGGTCTGCTGGACCTTGGGAAGAAGGCGCATGCCCGCGGTCGCCATCAAAAAGATCGGCGTGTCTTGGATCTTATCCTCGGGGATATATTTGAGCGCATGTTGAACCAGGTCATTCAGGTGTTCCGGCCCGACATCCTTCGGTTTCTCGCCGAATGTCGATACCCCGGGTCGGATCTTCTTCGTCCATTTCTTCTCTGTCACCAGCTTCGGTAGGCTGCGAAGTTCCTCGGCCGATGCCTTCTTCCTGGCCTTCTCAGGGTCTTTCCATTGGTATATGTGCAGTCGTGTCCCCGACGAGCCGGCGTCCAGAATGACGCCCCATCGCGCTACCGACCGTCAGCTTCGCGAACGATGCGCCTTTGTCGCCCCCACTTACACTTCTTCCCCATTATGACAGACGTTCAATCATACAATCGCGATTGTAGTTCAATCCCTGGTCAATTGTTCCAGCTGTGTCGGAGATGCTTGTGTCTCGAGACTGTGAGATAAGACCAGCTATCGCCGCGTGGGTCGAATGCGCAGCGCCCCTCCTCGACAAATGACGGATGCGGCGGATGGAGTCCGGATCGATGCTGGAGAATGTGACGACTAGAAACGAAGAGGAATATTAGATTAGAAGGTTGTATGCGCAAAACAGAAACTGGGTTTGGCAATGAGAGTAGGTCTAGGGACGAAAAGCGCACAGCGTAAGCAGTAACGAGGGAAAGAGGCTCAGTCCGAGAGGGCTGAGTAGAGCTGATGAGGACATCACCCGTTTCTAGATGTTTGCAGAAGAGCAGCAGGCGAACGACGACACATAACCAGCCGATAACGTCAGGGGGGTTACGCGCGATAAGCTAGCGTGTTCTTCCGGCGACCCTTTTTTTTCGAGACCGCAATCTAGCCCCTCCATATGCTTGGACCAACCGTTGCATTGAACCTGGCTTGCCGAAGACGAGTGTCCACGGCAATTAAAATGATGCCTGTCCTCATTTCCTGGTTTTTACAAGTGTTTCGCCTGTCTTGAAACGGCGATGCGATCTTGCCGGTAACAAACTGAGTCGCCGTTTTTGGTCCTGGAATCGAGATGCCAATTATTTCTACAAAATCCGGGCACATGCACGAGGGATTGGCAGGTCTCAAACGTGCGGAACGGAGACGACGCGTAAGCAAGGATCGACCAGGGCGCCAATCCACCCCACCATGTACCAACTTTCAAGCGGTTCCCGTTCCCCATCTGCCGTTTGTCTGCAAAATAGAAGAAACATGGCGGCAAAAGTCCAAGAATCGGGCCCAAGACGGGACTGTTGCTCAGAGAACCGAGAGAACCTTCACTGAAAATACGAACTCGTACGACCTTGGCTGCAGGTGGGGTCAGCTACCACAGCGCTTCCAACAGGAACATCGCATGCATTGAAGTTGGTACCTTGGAGAGCACTCTATTTACATACTCTGTAATCTAGAGGTTTCCCACATATCTGACACCATGCAGACGTAATTACCATGCGAGGTTCGCTCGCTCGGTTTTTGTCTGACTGGTCCTTCAACTCGCTGTGGCTATCAATGCCCTAGCGGTGCTGGTGAAACTTGTTCGCTGTGCTTGGACACTATCGTTGGTGGCCAAGACACCCGAGCCCGAAGCTACCCACTGGTAACAATCCTGGAATAGGTCGTAGCTCAACTGCAGTTCCGAATGCAGGGTGATCGGGAATAGAACTAACTGTAGCTGCTCTTCATCCTACGGTCTCGCTAATGCTCTGGACAAGTACTCTGTTGGCGAATTTGGACGCTTGGATTCCTTGCTGAACTAGCTCCATGTACGTGTTCATGTTATCGTCTGGCATATCTCCCTTGAACCACAGGTTGGTGATTTCGTCTCTTGTGGGGAGGTAGGCTACGCAGCAAGCAGCCTCGATTTTGACGTGCTCTGAGGGAACCGGGTCGATGACAATCTTCGCCACCCCATTGTTAGCTTCCTCTCTGACCAGGGCGGCTACACCTCCTGCAACGGTGTCCACGCAGTCGATCCCGGCGTCTGCGAGAGCGGCTGATGCCACGGTGATGCAACCACTAAGCGCGTTCATCATGTCCCAAGACTCATCTCCCTGTTCCTTTGACGTCTCCCGATCCTGGTCTCCCTCGATGATAGAAACGATGATATCCACACCACTTTTGGGCCATCGGTCGGCGATGATGGCACCTCGAAGAGCCGTCTCAAGATGGGAGCCCAGATCTCGCTCGGTCGGGTCACGGAGATAACCGCGCCGCTGCTTCGTAGCGAATGGGGCAAATTTGACATGAGTCGTGAGGATGATGTGAGGAGCAAACGGGCTCGATCTCGGGAGAGATCTTGGGCCATGAACCGTACAGCTCAGCTTCAGGCCTGAAACCCCAGGCTTTCCGGGCACCTCAACTTCCAAGTAGGCAGACCCGGATGCTGATGGTGTGACCCCGGTTTTGAGAACTGAAGAAATAGGTCAGCGCTGGTGGAAAATTTGGGATTTGTCTGCCTCACATGTGTGTCGAACAGCATTGGCAGGCCGAGATCTGGTGGGCTTCTGTGAGGCCGTTTTCTTGTCGACGCCGTCATCGAATATGGGAGGGATTGTTGCTCCGGCAGGGCCGTTGATTCGTCTTCTGTCGGCCATGGTGCTGCTGCGACTTGGTGGTTTCTGGGGAGTCTTGACGACTCAGTTGAGATCTCTGTGAGAGGGCTCCGAGGAAATGTTTCTGTAGTGGCCGGGAAGGGTTTTACAGTGTTTCCCAAGATGAGAAGTGAGATGTTTGTTAATGAGCTTGTCTTAAAAAGGCTTCTTCTGGGCAGTTTTCACGTCTGTTTCGCGGTTCGCTTTTACTGTGTTGTCGATGCCTTTTGCAACCTCAAAAGGGACGACTTTTAGGTGGCTCGTGCACTGCTGCTTGCTGCAGAGGGTTGGGCCAGCCACAAGCATTGCCCCACTTGGGCCGACCCCACCGCCTAGCATTTTGGCAGAAAAAATCGACTTAAAATCTCGACTTAGAAATCCAATTCCTTCCTCATCTTTACAACTTGCACACGCGATCAGCCTCGCCCTCAACGTCCACGATGACCAGCCCGCGAGCGGCGAGCTCGCAAGAACTCGCTGTTCTTGCCAAACTCTGCGCATCAATTATGCCGGAGGTGTAGCTTTTCGCCTCACCAGCAAACTTGCGCGGTTGGCGTTGTGAGCACGTCGAGAACCACATCTTCCAACTCTGCATCCAATCTTGGGCCGATGGATTGCTTCACCTCAACAACACGATACTGGCTTCTCATGGTAAGTTGGCAATATCACCGATCTCTTTCTGCCCTGCACCCTCTTTTATGAAGAATCTTTACCTACAGGTCACGCGATTTTCTATGAGCGCAATATACCTACATGCACTACCATCTGACTCCTTCTGCTTCGCAACCCTCATCGAGCAAGCACCAGAGAGCTCTGGCTAACTTTGGGCGCAGAGAGCAGCATTCACTTACGGAAATGATCCCAGCATTTGCTCCTCTGGTAAGACCCCGCCATTTTCTTCTCTCTCCCTTGTCCATGATGAAAGCCTATTTTTTCAGTTCTGCTTCTGAACAATAATGAGCGACAACCAATATACCAAAACTTTTCTGATATGACAAGCACTTCACAACATTTGGCACCTGCATATTTTTGCGAGGAACTTGGCTAATTCGACCAAGTGAACAGTTCAATCCTTCAATCCAACACTTCCAACCACACGAGCGTCATCTTTCCACTTGGTAGGTTCACCTCTCGTCCCGACTAGCACACACCGCCCCGCACTTTGTTATGATGAACACAGTCTATCCATTCAATGATATTTACGGGCCGAGCCACCCACCCGCACTGTAGTGTCTTCGGGCGCGAGGATCAGTTGTGGTGTCTTCCTTCGGGTTGTCATTTGGCTTCCGTTGTCCGAGTCTATCGTGTGGCGTTTTGTCGCATGGCAGCTTGGGCCGGCTTTGTAAGGCTGAATTAACTGGCTTTTCTGAACAACATCTTCTCTCATGGTGACATTGTAACCATCCTGGAGCCTGGCTAACCTGCCACAGTAGACTTCTTTCCATCTTTCCACTTGCAGCTTCTGGTGTTTGGGATTGCTCCCGCGAGGGATGATTGCCCCGTATCCACTTTCGTTGACTAACATCGCAGATTCTATCGTGTAATTGATGTTCTTAAAGCTGCGGTGGTCAGCAGAGATGAATGCCTTGCATCAACATCATTCTTGACGCTGATAAACATCCTGCAGCCCCAGAGCAGAGTAACTGCCGGGCTGTGTTGTTAGCGGCCAGGTACGCAATTAGGAAGATAATAAATATACTTCAATGTTAAATGCAGAAACGGAAGTCTTGCGTTCATCCTATTTAGTGCATGCTGTTGGAGGTGCCGTGTTCCGGTTTGGAGATGCCATTTCGGCGGAACATTTGGCATTTGGACGGGTTTCTCGAGCCAAGCAAGTCGCAATTTGAGAGTCTATTGTAAGGAAAATTTACGCCAATCAAGTACTTTCGCTGAGGTACCTTCGCCTGACTTGGTCAGGCCGTTTGCGGCGTTTCACCCCCTAGTAACATCCACTCGTCGTATCCTGGTCCCCACTCTGGGCACCCAAGCCAGGAGGGCGCTTGGCCTGCCGGGACTCAGAAACGAAACGCCACTGGACAATCTTTCGTGAGAGGCTGATGCGAACACCTTTTGACAACTTTCGTGCAACTCGAGCGCGACTGCTTTCTGCACCATCCTCGCGCCCTCTGACGACGATGCGTTGATCGACGACGATTCGAGCCCATCGAGAATCCGAGGATCCCGTCCTGCCTGCGATATCGAGATACACCCAGAGCTTTCCGGCGCTCCGACGTCCAGGGTGCAGCGCAAAAAGGGGACAGCGTTTCCGTTAGCTGCCCTCGTGCAGAGTCCGACCAATGCTGCCCTTCGCGACTTCGGGGTCCAAGGTGACCCCAAGGCATCATGTTAGCGGATACTCCAATGGGTATCCGCGGGGAGGCACATTTGAACTTTCTCCGCACAGGTGCGTCGCCGATTCCTCTCTTGAGGACGCAGAGATGAAAGAGCGCGAGACTAACTGGAGGGCGCCGGCCCCTTTGCAGGTTCCAACCACGAGGCACAACACCGTCGTTTCGTAGGAGAAGGCGACTGTTTGTACGACTGGGAATAATCGCGGCGGTCTGTTTACTATTTTGGATGTTCCTCCGGCCTGGCGGCGGCTCGCTGTTTTCGATCTTCTCGCTGGGGCTGTTGTCCAGCGGTGATGACTTCCAGCTAGAGACGGTGCGGTACTACGACCTGTCTGACGTGCAGGGCACTGCACAAGGGTGGCAAAAAGAGGAGCGAATTCTGCTTTGCGTGCCATTGCGAGACGCTGAGTCGCATCTCGCGATGTTCTTCGGGCACCTTCACAACTTTACGTATCCTCACCATCTGATCGACCTGGCATTCCTGGTGTCGGATTCGAAGGACAACACGCTGAATGTATTGTTGGAGAACCTGGAGAAGATCCAGGCCGATGAGGACGATACACAGCATTACGGCGAGATCTCGATCATTGAGAAGGATTTCGGGCAGAAGGTCAACCAGGATGTGGAGAGTCGTCACGGCTTCGCGGCTCAAGCGAGCAGGAGAAAGCTCATGGCGCAGGCGCGGAATTGGCTGCTTAGCGCGGCGCTTCGCCCGTATCACTCGTGGGTGTACTGGCGAGACGTCGATGTAGAGACGGCTCCCTTCACGATCTTGGAGGACCTGATGCGTCACAACAAGGATGTTATCGTGCCGAGTAAGCTCAGTTGTCTCTGGTGTTTTTCGAATTGGCCGAATACTGATTCAATGCACAGATGTGTGGCGTCCACTACCCGATTGGCTTGGCGGAGAGCAACCCTACGACTTGAATTCATGGCAAGAATCCGAGACTGCCCTCGCGCTGGCCGATACCCTTGATGAGGATGCAGTCATTGTGGAAGGATACGCCGAGTACGCGACATGGAGACCCCATCTTGCGTACCTTCGCGACCCCTACGGTGATCCGGATATGGAAATGGAGATCGATGGTGTCGGTGGTGTCAGCATTCTCGCGAAGGCCAAGGTCTTCCGTTATGGCGTCCATTTCCCGGCTTTCAGCTTCGAGAAGCATGCCGAGACTGAAGGATTTGGAAAGGTAAGTCTTGCCGATGGATCACTAGTAGAGGGCATACTAACTCCCCCCAGATGGCCAGAAAGATGGAGTTCTCTGTCGTCGGTCTCCCCCATTACACAATCTGGCATTTGTACGAGCCCAGCGTCGACGACATAAAGCACATGGAGGTAAGTCAAGCAGCCCCTGACAAAATTTAGCAACCAATCTAACTCGCCCTAGCAAATGGAACAAGAGAAACTCCTCCGCGATCAAGAAGAAAAGCAAAAAGCCGAAAAGGCCAAAAAGATGAAGGAAAACTTTGGCGACACCAGCAGTCAATGGGAAAAGGACAAGACGGAAATGCAGAATATCGTCCTGCAAGAAAAGAAGAAGCAGGGCGGCGGCGCAGCTGAATCCAAGGAGAAACCCGACAAGCTCATCAAGGCTCAGAGGGAGGAGCGCAAGGAGACGAGAAAAGAAGAAAAGAAGGAGGAAAGACAACCGCGGAGAGGGGGGCAACAGGTAACGGAGGATAGGTGATGATAACCATGGGGACAGGGCGGTGGTGGCGGCGGGTGATGATACGGTTGGACGTCACAAGCAGCCAAACATGGAGACGGCTCGAAGCGCTGGCGTTGAAGTGTCTAGATGGAGAGACGAAACGGAAAATAACAATAATTCTCATGTATTGTACCATTAGAGGGCGGAACCCGTATTCATGGCAACGGCGTTCCGGTTCTTTTTCTTTTTGTTCGACGACCAGTCTTTCTACTACGTATCGTGCATTGAATATGAGCAATACATCTTTATTGACTTTTTTCCTTTTCATGTACACACTTTTGTTTACGCCTCTTCTTCTCTTAAAGTGATACAACACTGGTGCAACCATGAGACATGATACCCTCACCTCCCCAATCTTTTGCAGTGCTAATCCATTCAAGGCACCCTTATTGTGCCTCGGTTATGGCGAGATCCTACTCACCATCACGTTTCAGGAACCCAGGATCGGACCTTATTTTCCCCTCGAACTTCTTCCACCACTCTTCAAAGGCTCTCAGGGGTACCACCTCGACACCACCTGGCCCCGCCTGCCCGCTGTACGATGCCAGAAAGTTAAAGGCATTCTTGATAATACGCTGTGCCAACACCAAAGTCGTCGCCTGCGGCGTCTGAGAAGCAAGCGTGAGTGCCGTACTCCCTTCCGCTGCCTGCTTCCCGGCGCTAAGTGCTTCCATTCTCTGAGCAACCGACGCAGCAGGTTCGACTGATACACCTAGTACAATACCCCCGGTGTTGTCAACGCCAACTTTGAATATGGCGCTCTCCTTGCCAGTTCCGATTCCCCCGAGGAATTTGGAATTGGGCTCGGCTTGGCCTGGTCCAGGGGGTGCGACTAGGTAGATCGCGGCAGCCGTGCCCTCTGGGAGGCTCACCCCGGGCAAGAGGAAGACCACGACGTGGGATGAAGTCTTGGATGGTGGGGATGGGACGGCGAATATGAAGGATGTGGGGTTGGGCGTCTGTGTTGGCGTCACTATGACTGGTTGGCCGGCGGCGACCAGTCCAAAGAGGGGTTGGGACATGATGTTTGGCTCTGCTGGGTTCTTTGCTGATGGGTACGCGCGCCGAGTGCTTCCTGTGGAGGGGCTGATTCGCCCGCGTATGGGTAATAGGTTGCTACTATTCCCTGGGTTGTGCTCAGAGGATCCTTCGGGATGGCTTGTCTCCGGGTCGAGACGGCACCGCAGAGTTGGTGTTCGCCAGCGTGACCAGGCTGGCCGATGAGCAAAGGTCGGCTGCAGCGGTTGTGGATTGGGCCTTCCTGGTGAACAGCGGCAGAGCAAGGGATGGCAGAGGAAGACTGCCGGCAGAGCGGATGACGATAGCTGCGTCGAAAGCCGAGGACTGAGCGAACAGTGCTGTTCTTGGATTGGTGACCAGGTCTGTGGCACCACGGGAGGTCTGCTTTAGCTCACTGATCATGCACGCTATGCGTGGGATGCAGGCTCCCAGGCTCGGTTCACGGTTGGAGGGCGAGCAGTCAACTCGTCAGCAGACTTTCGTCTCCAGGCTCCGTGCTGCCCTGCTCGCGAGGAATGTTGGGGCCGAGCACGGGAGGGCGCAGGAGGAACGATAGGGTCAGGTCTTGATCCTGGCCGACGTCGATGCTTCCTTGGCTTTGCTGCGCCTTTGGCAACTTCGAGGTTGTCTTATCGGTGATTTCAAGCAACAATGCAGCGGAATTGCAGGCCAAAGAAGATTGATTCGATCGGGTTCGCACCACTGAAGCGTCTCCTCGCACCGTTGAATGGAAGAGGCGTCTCGGTCAACGGGAGCCCGTCACCGGTCCAGGATCCGGGCTTCAAGAAGCCGATGGTGATCTGATCTGCCGACTTGTCTCAAATTCCGGTGAAAAGCAGTATGGAGTGAGCACCTTGTTGTTGCCCCTCAGGTGAAGCAAAGCCCGCTGTGGTTCATGCGCAACGTCTTTTTGACGTATGCAGTGCTGTGCAGGCGTGAGCGCTGGTACACCTGTAAATCGCGGTTAGGACGATCTGGAAGCTTTCCCAACGTTCTGGAGCGATCCGCCGTGCCAAGGTCCGTCGAAACGTCCAGCACTCTCGGGCGGGAGGCATGAAGTCCACTGCCCCTCTGCCGACTCGGGCCGCGGTGGGGCTCGTGAATAAGCGACGGGAGCACCGCAGGAATGAACCCCTCCCGGTATTGGGAAGGTGTGCCCAGTTCTCCTGGCTTTGCACACCACCACACCCTCAGGGCCTCAACCACGCAGAACCCTGGTTTCGCCCGTGGCGCACCGTTCCTGCGAGGCCAGTTGAGACTCGGCAACCGCTAGAGGAATCGGGGAGGGGAACCGGCGTTTGCCTTGCGGGTGACCATCCTGTTGAACGGCGAGGACCCAGTGTGGTTCTCAAAGACACCGAGAGCAGAAAAGTATATCTCGTGGTCCGGTGCCGTCTCTTTTGATCCAACCTGGTTTCCTCCGGAAGTTGTGTTCTGTTTCTCCAGTTTCAGCTGGGTGCACCATCGTAATCTTTTGTTGAAAGCTTTCAGATTTGGTCTCGGGATCGACTCTGCATATCCATCTCGGCTCCTCCTATTGTTCACCCTTACTGCTGCTGAACAAACCGCCTGTGGTCCTTGTGCTGTTGCGGTCAACAGCCAGCCAATTTACCGCGGTCGGGTCCAGCGACTTCGAAGTCAACAAACCGCGGAGAGCTGTGCCGCTGGCTTGCTTCAGCCATGACACACCGGGTTACCAACCTCGATTTGGTGAACAAATGTGATGCGTGAGTCCACCCCATCTCTTCTCACAGGCTGGGCCCTATTGTTTGGCGTCTTGGCTTGTTGAGCTGTCAGTTCTGGGCGCGGTCGCAAGTGCGGTGGTCGCTCATCCCTTTGAGGCCCAAGCTGAAGGTCACGGCGGGAATGAGTGGTCGCCCTACTGCTGTGCAACATTACATTGGGGATCGGCAAGCACTGCCAGCCAAGGCGGTGTTATGCTATAAATTTCCGAATCCCTCCCCCCCGACTCGATCTCGACCGTTACTGACTTGGAATGAAGGTTCCCCAACCCCGAAACGGACCCCAGCGCCCATGAGGCGGCACTGAGTGCTCTCTACACTTTGGTCTGGGACGATGGTGATGGACCCTATCCTATTGGGTACATGCCGCCCTCAGTCCTGGATGCCTTGATGGCCGCACCTCCGGATATCAGGGGCGCGATGGACTTCGACCCCACGACGAGGACGGTCGCCCTCTTCCGGGAGCCAAGTACGGAGGTAGAGCGCACCAAGCTTGTGTCCAAGCTGACGGCGTGCTGGAGAGAGAACCAGACGTTCCGGATCCTCAAAGGTTGGCGCAATGAGCTCTGGCCGGTCTATAGCAAGAGCGGCGAGCTCCTGTTCAGCATGGAGCGGGCGGCGATGGGACTCTTTGGAACGACTCGCTACGGTGTTCACATGACGGCCTTTGTCCGCCGAAATGACGGGGCGAGCAAATATGACTTCCGCATCTGGGTGCCAAAGCGTTCTGTCAACAAGTCTACCTATCCGGGAATGTTGGACAACACGGTAGCGGGCGGCTTGATGACCAACGAAGATCCGTTTGAGTGCATCATTCGCGAAGCCGACGAAGAGGCCTCGCTGCCCGAGCATGTCGTGCGCGCGCGAGCCACCGAAACTGGGACCGTCACATACATCTACATCACCGACGAGAGATCGGGAGGAGACTCTGGCTACATCTACCCTGAATGTCAGTGGGTGTATGATCTGGAGCTGCCTGACGATGGGAGTGTGATTCCAGAACCAAAGGACGGCGAGGTCGACAGTTTCAGTCTCCGAACGGTCGAGGAGATTCAAGAACAACTCGCTCAGGGGCTCTGGAAGCCCAACTGTGCCGTTGTAATGCTTGACTTCCTTTTGCGGCATGGTATTTACACGCCAGAAAACGAGCCAGACTTCGAGATGCTCCAAGCGCGAGCGCACCGCTACATCCCCTTTCCAGGACCGCACCAGAACTACCGGCTCCCGAGCAGACAAGAGATCGAGCTGAGACAAGGCTTGGCTCGATGAGAGGCGCTTTCGCTTTCCGGGTATCTCTGTTAAGCCTACTTCATGTCCATAGTTATTTTGTCCCCCAAACGCCGATCCCTGTTCTTTCCGCTTCTCAACCTTGGCCTAGCAGGCCGTAATGTCAAGCTGGGATGCTTCTCCGCCAAACCGACTCCGGTACCCTCCGAGCAGCCATCTGTTCACCGTGGTGAAATGGTGCCCTTACACTTTCTTTACTAGAAGATAGACATAGTCCACCCGCAACGGTGTCAGTTTCTTATACGGCCCGTCCAGGGACATGAGAAGTCCTCCGAAAGATGTGTAGCATTTGCTGTTCGACAGTTAGCGCACGTCCAGATCCGGGATGTCTTCCCTTTGTGATGCAACCCACATGTTTTGCCCATTGTCGGAGTCGTCAAATCGGTAGATCTTGCCGTAACACACATACTCGAACATGTCGGCCAACGTCGCCTCACCGCCTCCTAACTTGGATGCGTCGCGCCACCCCCTCTCATCCTCCTTGCTTCCGTCGAGGGAGAGGGATGTCGCAATCACCACGTGAAGGTTGTCGCCTATGGCGCATGGGAAGAGCTCTTTGTTGATGTCGAGCGCCATCTGCGTCTGCCCGTCTGCCGACGTACAAGTAATACGGTCGACACGGTCATACTTGGGTGGGCTCAACTCCTTGACCTGGAAGTCCTCCTCAAAGAGTTGCGCATCCGATGCCATGGCCGCCATGCTGCTGGCTTGTGTCGTGGGTGGTTCTGCCGAACGGCGAGGTTTGCGGCGGTGCCAAAAGCCGAAGGGTCGCGGGTCAAATTCGGGTAGTCGAAAGGCGGAATTAGGCGACCGGAACGTGTATGAGCTACTCTGTTAGGCTCTGCTACGATACTCGTGCGTGGGCTTCAGTCGCGAATCGATGTCTTTGTTGAGTTTGGAGATTGAAAATTCCGGTTCCGCAAACAGAACTTGGGGAAGCTGGTGGGGTGCTTGTGCAACTTTCCTGACAAGGTTCTGTCCCGGCAGGCAAGTTGCAAGTGGGGGGGGGGGGGGGGGGTATTCAACGTTGATTGCTGGCTTGGTTTTTTTTTTCTTGAACCCCTCCATGGAAGAGCTGGTTGCCGCATCGAGAAACTAAACAACAAACAAACGCCCTTGCGAGCTCGGCAACCCCCGATGTCTTTCACAAAGAGAAACGCCGTCCTCTCGTCTGCGCGACCCGGACAGGCGCCCGCGCAGGTGCAAGCCAAAGTCGAGACGCAGCTTGCGCCAGGTTTGCGACCCTCCCCTCTCGACGGTAGGCCAACTACGTCTACTGGCACAGCTTCGCTTGATCAACTACTTGCCGGTCATCGTGGGCTGCCCCTGGGGACATGCTTGCTGGTTGAGGAACAAGGCACTACCGACTTCTCTGGAATACTTTTGCGATACTATGCCGCCGAGGGGCTCGTCCAAGGCCACCAGGTCCATCTCGTAGGATTTCCTCCCGAATGGAAGTACCAGCTTCCTGGTGTCGCCGAACCGGATGCAAAGTCAAGGACTGCACAGCCGTCTGCTGCTGCCCCAGAGGAGAGGATGAAGATTGCTTGGAGATATGAAGCCCTGGGGAGTGCTGCCAGTGCAGGGGCCGCTGGGAAGGGGGAAAGCAATTCAGGGGCTACGTTTTGCCATTCTTTCGACCTGAGCAAGCGGTTGGCGCAGTCGTCTTGCAAAGGCGCTCTGCACCCTACCCCTAGCACGGGACCTCCATCTCTTACCGAAAGGCCTGCTCCGTCTGCCTCTCCTTTAAGGGCGATCATCAAACACCTCAAATCCAAGCTGGAGAGCTCGTCACCGAACGAGGTCCACCGTGTGGTTATCCCGAGTCTTCTCTCACCGGCTCTTTACGCAGTGCAGTGCACTCAACCATCGGAGGTTTTGCAGTTTTTGCACGGGCTGCGGGCTTTGCTCCGTCAGTACAGCAATCAGCTGACGGCGCTCATCACCCTTCCGGCCTCCCTTTTTCCACGAAGTGCCGGTCTCGTTCGGTGGATGGAACTTCTCTGCGATGGAGTTGTCGAGCTGATTCCCCTGCCATCCATTCCAGGAGCGGCCCCACCGCCTTCATCCGACAAGAAAGTCGCGGACCAGCCGCAAGGGCTTCTCAAGGTGCATTCTCTGCCTGTTTATCACGAGAAAGGAGGCGGCAGTGCAGAGACGAGTGCCTGGCGTGAGACACTGTCATTCAGCTTGAGCGCCTCCAAGGGGTTGAACATTAAACCATACAGCCTCCCTCCGATGGAAGACGAACTGCAGAACGAGAAGTCGCCAGCTAGCACTTCCAAAACCGGGATGGATTTCTGATTCAATCTGACGTCCCTCGTTGTGATGCCGTTCCTGGTTCAGGGGTTGACCCTAGCCCTAACCCTGGCAGAAGGTTTGCTGGTGGGGTCGGCGTTGACTCACCGCCCACAAGGTCTGGGATTCTGCCCAAAGTTTTCAACCATAAAAATCCAGCAATGAACCTCAACCTCGACCATCTTTTCATTTCTTCCTTGGGTTGGACCCACGATCTCAGAGGTTAGTTATTCCTCCCCTCTCATCAAGTTGCGCGCATCATTGGAGGGTCACATGATTATAAAAATAACGTATCAATAATCTGTCAATCCTCTGAATTTTTATGATGACAGTACGGAATCCAAGTCTTATGAACATCCTTCTTTGATACGCCTTGATGGGTCATAGTTTCTGGAGAGTTGTTTCTAACTCGTTTCACAGCAGATCTTTTTGAACATGGCGTCCGCGGTTCCAGACAGACAGGTCCGCGTCTCTCGCATCGGAGGCCGGTACCTTGTCTTTGACATTGAGGATGTCGTCCACATCCGTCGCCATCATGGCATGTGCGCCGTCTTCGTAGGCACCATGCCTCAGAACCCCACCCAGAGCATATTGCTCAGCGTGCCAATTGAGCTGTATGCCGAAGAGGCCAAGCTTTTGGTGGACAAGAAAGCAGCTTACATTGTCGACGACGCGGCCGACCATCTTTCTCAGCTGAAGACGATGGACAGCTCGGCGCGCAAGGCCTACTTCCAGTCTCTCAAATCCCAGCGAAAAGCAGCGCAAAGGGTGTTCGATGACAGCAAGGCGAAGGACCGCGCTCGCCATGCGCACAAGGTGCCGAAGGGCAAGGCCCTCCCAAGTAGCGCAAGCGCAGAGGTGGAAGATTCCCTCTTCGGCTCTGGAACTTCCGCGCCTGCCTCGGTGGTTGCTGAGACTGTCAGACTACCCGCTGTTACGCCCACTGCCAGCAATGTGTTGATGCCGTCGTCTGCAATGTCCGACACTGCGCCCATCAAGGTTCCCCCAACTTATCCATTGTATGCATTCCTGAACGCAAGAGGCTACTACATCACGCCGGGCTTGCGATTCGGCGGAGACTACAGTGTTTATCCCGGAGATCCCTTCCGGTTTCATGCTCACTACTTGGCCACTTACTATGGTTGGGATCAGAAAATTCCCATGCTTGACCTCACTACCAGTGGTCGCCTCGGCACCGCAGTGAAGAAGGGTTTCTTGATGGGTGCGGAGAAACCCACGGAAGAACAGGACGCTGAACCAGATCCCACTGGCAAGAATGTCAGGGTGTTCTGTATCGAGTGGGCGGGTATGTGAGATAGCCGGCTTAGACAACGGCACGAGAGATGAGAATATGAATTGATACCCCCAGATACATTCAGTATCTCTTTCCCTGAAAACACTACCTCTTTGCACTTCGTCGACGCTATTCTTGGCAGTGAAGTCATGTATTTTCGCAGCACCCATGGCTCTAGCCTACATTTTGATGTCTACACCATGTACAACCCCCTACATGTTCCGCTCCCGGGAAAGTGACACTCAAACAGAACAATTACCACCAGGTACCCATCCAGACGCAAAACAATGCTACGAAATCGACAAGTGATATTCACACTGAACCGGACTCCCAATCGCTTGTTGATTGACCCCAGTGACACAAAATCAAGACAAGCCAAACCCATGACGCCAAAGAGAGTGCATGCAACCCCTTGATCTTATTCCATACACAACACGCTATGTAGAGCCAAATGGTCAAGGGACGTAGATCCGGCTGAAGCTAATGACTTCCCGCCGACAGCAGACGCACTTCTCAAAGTTGTTCATCGCCAGGGAGACGCGGCAGTCGTCGCAGAGACTGAGACAGCGGCATGGCCAGACGATGATGGTGCGTGGCGCGCTTTGGCAGACGACACATTGAGGACCGTCCGGTCCGAGACCTGCGGCACCGGTTGCCCAGGAGTCGCTGGCAGTGGAGGAGAAGAAATGGGGCGAGTGTTGGGCGGAGTTGGCGGCTCGGCGGGAGAGGATGATTTGTTCCAGACGCTGAGCTTCTTCCTCGGGTGTGACCTTCCCGGGGGCGCCATGGCGGCCGCTAGAGAGGAGGACTTGGGCGCGTTGCTGATGCTGGTGTTGTCTGAAGCGAGAGCGTGTCATGATGCGGTCGCTGGTGAGATGGGCGGCCAGGGCGCGGGCTTCCTCTTGGTCCTCTGGGTTCTTGGGGTGGAGGAGACGGGCGAGATCGTGGGGGTCTATCGGCATGTCTACGAGTGGCGTTGGCTCGCGAGATCGCTCCGAGGCCACAGCAGACGCAAAAGACATTTGGAAATCGCGTCTTGTAGGTGTGCGCTGAGCAGCATCATCGTCGAAACCAAGATCGCGGTCGTCAGGGTCAGAGACCCATCCCGATTCGCCGTCCTCGGTCGTCTCTGTTGTAGAGATGATGCTGGTGGTGTCGAAATCTGGATCATCAAGCTCTGGGTCGTGCTCTTGGGGCGCGACAGGAGCATAGTCGCCGCTGTTATCGGTATTCCCCCACCAACCACCCTGGACCCACCACTTGTAGAGCTTCGAGTCAAGCTCATCGGTGCCCGTCCCGCTTGTGCGGTCTTGAGCCCCGTTTGATCTGGTGAGATGACGACGCATCTCAGCTTCCACGTCGACTCGCTCACTCCGCGGCACGCTGAACGCGGCAGTCTCACTGTCCGTCACCGGAACCCAGTCAACTCTCCACCCTTGTCCTGCACGCCCCGACGTGCTACCTTCCGAGGAGTCCCCCTTGGGTCTCTGCGACAACCAACGGATCCACCTGGGCGGGTGTCGAATTCCAATAAAGGCAAGGACCTTGATCGTGAATAGTGCCCAGGTTGTCAGCAGCAGCCGGTTGATGTACATTATGTACTCAAAGGCCATGATCCAACGCCCGCTCCTCTCTGCCGCGCCAACGCCATCTCGAATTCTTCTCGATGAGGCGTTGTTCTTGGCAATCTTCTGGGCTGCTTTCTCTCTGGCGTAGCCACTCGCCGCACCAGCTTGACCCTCCTTGATAGGCACCAACCCTATGGCACCAACAGAGTCGAATCGAGAGCCAGGAATGCCGCCTCCGAGCCACTGCATCCTCAGCTCCTCGACCTCGCGGAATCTCTCATCCTCCAGCCACGTGTACCGTTTGAGGTTGACTTTGTGGTCCTCGTTGAGGTACACGGCCTCGCTGGCCATGGTGATGGCACCAAATCCGGCCCGGAGCAAAGCGGTGTAAAAGTCCATGTCCATTCTTATCCGTATGTCGGAGAGCGAGACATTGGCTTGCATGTTTCCGTGGGCGAGAGCAAATCGTTGCTTCATCGTCAGGCGTTGACCATCGGGCCCGGCCTCCGGGCCAGCGAAGGTTGAGAGAACAAGGGCCATCAGATAGATGAAGCCGCAGCATATGATTCCAGCGAACACGAGGATGTGCGGAATAAAGCCAATGATGCAGACTGTTGGATATCTCAGGAATCCTTGGGCGGCCGAGTCTTCGAGGGAGAACGTGAGTGCGCTCCATACAATGCTGGCCATGAAGCATAAACCCCAGAATCCTGTGCTGATGAGTCGGAATTGCGACTGTAAGCCGAACAGCCCAAGAGCGTGGCTAGTGATATGGCTCATGGATGACAAGAACGCCACCAAGAGAACTTCCGGGGGCGTGTTGACCCTCTTCATGATCATCGATCTGGTGACGGCAATGCTAGCGCCTGCTGCTGCCGATGACGAACTCGAGCCGTTTGCAAAAAGACCCCATCCAAGCTGGTTACTTATGGCGGCGTCCGCCTCAGCGAATGCTAAGGAGTGTTCAAACAGCGTCATTCCCGTCTCAGGGGACGTCGGACGGCCTTGAACGGTCGAGGATACCACCTCGACAAACTGGCTGGCGCAAAAGGCCCCGAAAAGGGGCCACAGCCGAGAGAGCGATCCCCTCAACTCGGGTTGGTCATCTTCACCCCATGGTATCATCCTCACAGCCTCGCAAGAAGACTTGTCACTTGCCCCCAAGAGCATTGTCGAGCTCAGCCCGCGCAAGAGTGTGTTCCTCTGAGCAAACATAAGATCCGAGCTCTTGCTTGCGTTTCCCCATCGCAACTCTGAAAAGTCAGGCGATGTCTGACATTGTATTGATTGTAGAAGCCCGCGGGCCTGAAACAAGAGAAATAAAAAGACGGGTAGTCGCAGCGCGAAGCGGACGGGCCAGCTTAATCGAAGCCTTCGGCGTGTGGCAGCGAAGATGTGCGTCCTGTTGAAAACAACAGCCATAGCAATGCAACTCAGCGCCCACTTGCTTGTCGCGTAACTGAACACGCTTCCTAGCCCTCTTGCTCCCTCCATTGAGAATCGTGCGACGAAGGCGGCGGGGTCTCGAGTTGCGGCGTCCGTCGGGGTGGGCGCGATGACGGATTGTACGATGCTCCCGGCGTGTCCCGCAGCGGCGGTGACGTGAAATATGCTGTTTGTCCCGGTGGGGTCGGGGATCACGCGCTGGCCGAAACCGTCGATGGCGTCGGGAAAGGATATAAAGGAACCCAACTTCCCTAGCTTCATTACCATCCTAGGTCCAGCCCAAACCAGGTCCTCCAGCTTGGTCATGTTCATTGCAATCCCCAACTGCTGGGCTGTCCATGCTGTCAGATTGTGCCAAACGCTCGCGTTATTGAAGTTTATGGGGACCGGTGTCGTGGCGGCCATGACGGCATTCCTGAGCGCTGCTTCCTCCATGTCGTGGGAAATGCGTCGGCCTGGGCCAGACGCGGGGACAAAGGTGGGACGGGACGAGCGAACGTGGGCAACCGGGAGAACCGGAAGCAGAAAGAGGGCGTCTCTATCGCGCGAGATCGGGTATTAGGCTCATCGGCTGTCGCGCAGCGGAGGCTCTGACAGCATCTCTGCTGGGACAAACAAGGGAGAAGGTAAGAACCTTTGGAAGAGGTCGATCGCGCGACTTCCCCTGGAGTAAAGTTGACGTCGCTTATCTTGTTCCCAACCACGAGATAGTGGGGCTGGGCCTCGGTCTCGCAAAAGTATATCTTGGGAAATGGGGGGGCCAGATCCCTGGAGATTCGGCTATTTCACGGCTTCAAATGGCAGTAGAGTCATTCGAATGTCAGAAAGGGCTCGGAAACTGCACTTGAAATACGGTCAAACAAAATTCACGCTGTGATCTTCACGCAACATCAAAGTATGACCTGCCCAATGTCTTTCAGATGCAGTTTGAGTTCATCGCTTGCCCCAAGAAATACCTCCCACTGTATATGGGGCTGATTAGGCGATCCTTGCAGCTGGGTTCGAGTGACGCGACACGCCAAGAGCCCCACTTAGCCTCACGCCTTCCAGCCTCAAAGCTCGATTGATCTCAAGATTCATCACACACATCGAGTTTGACCCATCTGACATCGGCCTCTTTACGAGACGACTTTCAATAACCAAAGGCCTCAATAAGACATTTCGGGAGTGTCGAAAAGGATATCCAAATGGCGTCTCAACAGCCCATTGCTACGTATGTGTCATTGCACTCCGACACATACAAGGCATGTTTTCCACTTTGGTAGGGACATCGCGACTAACACCACCTTTTTCTTCCCTATATAGCGTTTACGTGCGGAACCTTGAGGAGCGCGTCAAACCGGAGCTGCTCAAGGAGACTCTGCGCACCATCTTCTCCGAGTATGGCAACGTCATCGACATCGTCGCGAAGACCAACCTCAAGGCTAAGGGCCAGGCCTTTGTCGTCTTCGACAACCCCGAGTCGGCGCTGAACGCCATCGAGGAGGTGCAAGGTTTCGATCTCTTTGAGAAGCCCATGCACCTGGCGCTCGCCCGGACGCGCAGCGACGCGACGGTCTTGAAGACTGGCAACGAGGAGGAGTTCGATGCCCACAAGCGCCGGCGCATGGCTGAGAAAGGCATGTCACCTGCCATCAATACTATGTGGAACCATATTCTAACATCCGTAATCTACAGACAAGAAGAAGGCCCTTGAGACCGCTGAAGAGCAGAAGCTGCTTAAGCGTCCCCTTCCAGGCGCTCCCGCGGACGCGAATGCTCGCCCTGCCAAGAATGCGCGTGGTGCCGGTCTCAAGGCGACTGGTTCTGGTCCTGCTGCAGTGGTGCCAGACGAGTACCTGCCGCCCAACAGAATTCTCTTCGTCCAGAATCTACCCGAGGAGTACGACAAGGATGCTCTTACCAGCATCTTCAGCCGCTTCGAGGGCTTCCGCGAAGTCCGTATGGTGCCGGGTCGTAGCGGTATCGCGTTCGTTGAGTACGACGCTGAGTCGGGAGCCATTACTGCAAAGGAAAACACCGCTGGGATGTCGCTCAAGAACGGCGAGAAGACCATGAAGGTGACCTACCAACGACAGTAAATAGACGAGGCCAAACGCGCTGTCAGTTACGCAGGCTGGTGCGCCTTCAATATTCAGGTAGGGGCTACAGCGGCTTATGATACAGAATGTCCTAAAGGACCAGCAGGAGGATGTAAGATACCCAAGCTAAAAGAATGAACAACTCCGGAATGCGCCAGTGCCTATGTGAAACAAGTATGGGTTGACAGACTGATTACGAGTGGATGGGATGTGCCAATGACTTAGAAGATGACATCTTCGTCTTCCTCCGCCGCCAGTAAATCGGTAGGCCCAGCAGTGGCGTCCGCAACCTCTTCTGGTGCCCCATTCTCCAGTTCAAGTGCTGCCTTGGCCTCCCTCTTCGCCTTCATCTCAGCGTCCATCGCTGCGTTGTCGCGTTGCTTCTTGTTGGCAACCTGTGCAGTGTGAGCAGCGTGTCTAAGTTTCCAGGGGTAAACGCTTACCTTCTTGAGTCTGTAAAACTCTTCTCTGTCCAACTCATCAAGCTCCGAGTTGATATCTGGACCTTTGTTAGCCAAACCCTGTAGTCGATAAGCGGAGTTGTCTACTTACACTTGATGGTGTTTTCCGTTCGGGGGATAATGACGTGCTCGCTGCTCGCAATTAGTCCAACTCTCTCACATCAACCGCCGTCACTTACATAGCGTTGACTAATACTCGTCAGCAGAATTCCTGTATAGTTCAAAAGAGAGAAACTCACCTCTTCGGTTGACAACCTTGATAACTTCGTCAAGAATGACGAATGCCGTCTGTAGACTGGCCAGCTCTACCAGCGCCTCTACTGCCCTGGCATATGTCTCACGACACCTCTGCACCTGCTGACCACCCTTGCCGAGACCCGTCATGGCGAAGTCATTGTTGCCCTCTGTGAGGTAGCTCTCGAAGGCTGGAAGCAGTACACCCGATACGTTCTCCTGCTTGGTACGCAGACGGAAGCGCGCCGACCTAGCTGACTCCTGAATCTGAAATCCGATGTTTCCTCCCACGGCGTAGGTGACTTCGGCGAGCGATAGGGATGCAATTTGCATGACGCGGCCCATCTTGCGCTTGGCTTCATCGATTCGGCGGGTGATTTCTCGGAAGCGCCTGTATGAGGGTATCGACATCAGCTTGGCTCGGTCGATAACAGACAAAAAGGGGCGGGGCGTACTTTGTCAGAGCCTCACTCTTCCTCTTCAGCAAGCTGTGTCCCGTCTCAGCACCCTTGAGCTTCGCTTTCATCAAGCCCAGGGACTGCCGGGTGGGAAAGACGGCCTCGCGGTCCTGGTCTAATCAGCATCTCGTGCATCGTCTCGCTGCGGGGTTTGCGACGGGGGAGTTTCGTCTGACGTACTGCTGCCCCTGACATTGTGACGAATTTCCGGCGTGACCGAGTACTTCCAGAGCTCCAAAAGGAGTAGCTAAGTAATGGAAAGAGTATTAGTTTTCGTTGTAGGGGGCGCGCTGCTGGAGCTCTGGGTGTTGGAGATGGGCCGCAGGTTGGTGGTGGAGCTTGGAGCTTCACAGCGCTGAGAGCTGAGCCAACCTAGCGAGGTTCTAACTTCTGGCGACCATCCCCGCACAGACGCTGCATTACGGCTGCCAAGCAGCATTACGCGACCCACTAAAAGTACGTACCTGGCCAATTGGCCCATGCGTTTGGACGGCTGGCCCGATGATTGTTAGCGCCCAAATTCAACCAGGCGTTCTGTTGCTCTCGGAAGAAAAACGGATCACGAGTCGAACCTCCGAGCACGCTGCCGTCTCGCCGTCGCGCGAGCAATCCGACTCGCGAGCCCAGCAGTGATGTCGTGGCAACGCGCTGTTTGACACTTCTTTTTCCCTCTCTCTCTCTCTATTCGTCCTCCGCGGAAAGGCGTCTCTCGTTTCCGGGCTCACGACGCCCTCGCCATTCGCGATGTCGTCCAGCCTTTCGCAAAACTCGGGTCGCCAGCCAGATTTGGCCTTGGTGGTAGGTTTTTACGTGCTATATGGAATACCGGAAATGGCTTGGGCTAATTCTCTATAGACCGAAGAAGACTTTCCTTACGAACAAGACATACAACGTAACCCCGGGAGCACGAAGCCATGGCTGGCATATATCGAGTACAAGCTCCAGCATGGGACGGTTCGAGAACAGGCGTTCATTATGGAGCGCGCATGTATTCAGCTTCCAAGATCGTATAAGCTTTGGAAGATGGTAAGTGCTCCGGCCTTCCGACTACTTCAGCGTCTGACATGTTGCAGTATCTCGTCTTCCGGACAAAACATGTCGCAAAGCTGAACGCTGCTGTGTTCGCCGCTGAATACCGCAAAGTCAACGCGCTATTTGAGCGCGCCCTCATTTTACTAAACAAGATGCCACGCATCTGGGAGCTCTATCTCAAGTTTTTGATGCAGCAGCCTCTGGTCACGCTCACACGACATACTTTCGACCGTGCGCTTCGCGCGCTCCCCATTACCCAGCACAACAGAATATGGGGCCTCTACAGACCATTTGCGAACTCGGCCGAGGGCCTGACCGCCGTCAAGATCTGGCGACGGTACATGCAGGTGCACCCAGAAGACGCTGAAGACTTCATCGAGCTGCTGGTGCAAGTGGGGCTCTACACCGAGGCGGTCCGCAAGTACATTGACATTCTCAACAATCCGCGCTTCCAAAGCAAGAACGGCAAGGGTCATTACGAGCTTTGGAGCGAAATGGTGGATTTACTTGTCGAGCACGCAGCCGAGATCGAGACGGGCCATGAAACAGGGATCGATGTGGAGCGCATCATTCGCAGCGGAATCGAACGATTCTCGGACCAAAGAGGAAAACTGTGGTGCGGTTTAGCCACCTACTGGATTCGGCGCGGTAGTTTTGAGCGCGCAAGAGATGTCTTCGAGGAAGGTATTTTGACAGTAATGACGGTCCGCGATTTCACACTGGTGTTCGACTCTTATGCGGAATTTGAGGAGTCTATCATCGGAGCTCTGATGGAAGTCGCATCGACGCGGGCCGAAAAGGGGGTTGTGGATGGGGCAGCAGACTTTGACCTGGACATTCGGATGATGAGGTTTGAGCATCTGATGGACCGACGGCCGTTCCTCCTAAACGATGTGCTACTTCGACAGAACCCAAATAACGTCACCGAGTGGGAGAAGCGGGTGGCGCTATGGGGCGACAACAAGGAGAATGTGGTGCAAACTTACACCGACGCCATCGCCGCCATCCAGCCCAAAAAGGCAGTCGGGGCCTTTCATCAACTCTGGACCAACTATGCGAAATTCTACGAAGCAGGAGGCGACATTCGCAGCGCAAGAGTTATCATGGAGAAGGCAGTCAAGGTGCCATTCAAGTCAGTGGCAGAGCTCGCTGATATGTGGATCGAATGGGCTGAGATGGAACTGCGCAACGAGAACTTTGACGAAGCCGTCAAAATCATGGCGAAAGCTGTCCAGGCCCCTAAGAGGTCCACGGTGGACTACTTTGACGAGACATTATCACCACAGCAAAGAGTCCACAAGAGCTGGAAGCTATGGAGTTTTTACGTCGACCTGGTTGAGAGCGTGAGCTCACTTGAAGAGACTAAGAAGGTCTACGAAAGGATATTCGAGCTCCGCATCGCCACTCCCCAGACGGTGGTCAACTACGCCAACCTGATGGAGGAGCACAAATATTACGAAGAGTCGTTCAAGATCTACGAGCGAGGTCTTGATCTCTTCAGCTACCCCGTGGCTTTCGAGCTATGGAATCTCTATCTCACCAGGGCAACCGACCGCAAGATCAGCATCGAGAGGTTACGGGACCTCTTCGAGCAGGCCGTGGAGGATTGCCCACCAAAATTCGCCAAGGTCATCTATCTTATGTACGGGAACCTCGAAGAAGAGCGAGGTCTCGCGCGACACGCCATGCGCATCTACGAGCGAGCCACCCGCGCCGTCTCAGACGAAGATCGCGCCGACATGTTCAACTTTTACATCACCAAATCCGCATCCAACTTCGGCCTCCCTTCAACCCGACCCATCTACGAACGTGCCATTGCAGCCCTACCTGATAATGAAGCGCGCGACATGTGCCTCAAGTTCGCCGATATGGAGAAGCGTCTTGGGGAGATCGACCGGGCGCGCGCCATCTACGGACACGCATCACAGTTTTGCGATCCACGGACGAACCCCGGCTTCTGGACCAAGTGGGAGCAGTTTGAAGTCCAGCACGGCAACGAGGACACGTTCAAGGAGATGCTGCGTATTAAGCGCAGCGTCCAGGCTCAGTACAACACGGACGTCAACTTTATCGCCTCCCAAGCCCTTGCGCGCGCTCAGAAACGTGCCGAGAATGGCGGGGAGGAAGTTGACCCTGAGGTGGCCGATGCCATGGAGCAGCTAGAGCGACAGGCGCGTGCACCGGTGGGATTCGTTGCTGCTTCGGAAGGGCCCAAAGTTGATATGCCCACGGAGGTGGCGAACCCAGATGCCATTGATCTGGATGACATGGATGAATGACCGTGATGTCCTTTCCTGTTCCACAATTCACATTTTGTATATAGGAATTACGTGAGAAAACACATGGGAAAGGAGGTGGGCCGGTCTGACATCGAGGCGGGTGGCTGGTTCGGGCGGTTAGTGGCAGTTTGTTTTGTTTGACGCTTTTCCTTTGAACTTTGAGGCATGGATGGACGGGACGGGACGGACTCGGGCGAGTTCTCGGGTGGGATTTACCACAACACAACTGTTACTCAGCACGCAAACATCTCCTTTAGTTGGTCGAGTTGAGCGCGTGTAGATGAGTATCATTTTATGAAAGGAGACGAATCAAAAACTCCGTCCTTCCCTCCCTGGTGTTTATCGCAAGCATTCTCTACCCTGACTTCCCCATCGAGTAACCCCAAAAGGCCATGTCCTCCGCCATCCCCTTCGTCTTCACCGACACCCACTAGTTGGCGTTGCTCCCTCTCCTACCACCAACCATATCCGAGTTGCTCTCCCTCCTACTCCTGTACGTCCCCGCGTTGCTCTCCCTCTTGCCTCCATAAATCCCCGCGTTACTCTCTCTCCTCCCCCCAGGCAACGAAGACCATCCCGCACTGCTCTCCCTCCGTCCGGACCCAGACCCGGACCCCTCCTTCCTCGAATAGACTACACCCTCCTAGTTGGCGTTACTCCCCCGTCTCCCTCCAAAGAGGCCAGCGTTGCTCTCCCTTCGGCCGTTCGATGTGGTCGAACCAGCGTTGCTTTCTCTTCGGCCGGAGCTAGTCGGGGTCACGCCGTCCTTCCAGAGCTCGGCGTGCTTTTCGTGGAATTTGGTGTTGTAGTTGCTGTCGATGTGGCCGTCGCGGGAGGAGGGGACGGCGTAGATGGAGCCTTTGCGTTTTTGGAAGCGGGAGGGGGGGACTTTGGATGCGTCTGTTGGGAGAGGGGATGTTAGTTAGGTGGGAATGGGGGAGGCGGGATGGATGGGATGATGGTAAGGGGGAGAAAGACAGAAACGCACCCCACTCGATGCTGTTACGTCGGTCGGAAGGCGACGAGGAGCGAGTCTGCTCCTCGGTGGCGGGGGAGGACTCGGTGCTGGCGATGGGTTGTCGGGAGGTATCCATGGTGATGTTGCTTAGGTGTAGTAAGTAAGGGTATTCGTCTCCGAGCGGTAATCGTAGGTGTCCTAGGGGTTGATCTGATGATGTATGTCTGAGACAAGAAACTTCCAAAACCCGATGCAAGCGGTGACGATTTTGAAAAGAAAAGCCCAGATCACATCAAAATTGGAAAGCACGACCCTACAAATACCATCCGCTCTTTGTCCCCCTCCCCCTCCTCCCCATCGCCATCAAAAGGCAACCACCACCTTCCCTCCTCCCAACCCATCACAATCACCTCCCTTCCCTTCAAACGCCGTGCGCATCACACCCCTCCCATGACCACCTCCCCAACCAATCCCCTCAACCCACCAGAAAACCAAAAGACAAACCACCCCTCCCCGCGATAGCCAATCCCTCAACCTACCTACCTTCCCACCATGACGTCACACCCCACAAAACGTCCACAGGAACCCCCATGCGCGCCCTTCCCGCAGCCTTTTGCGTAAGTGGAGGGCCCCGCGGTCTAGACCCAGGGGGGACCGGAGGAGGCGCAGCCCACCATTACCATTACGATTGTCGACTGCCTACTGGGTGGATGTGCGTGTAAGTCGGGTGGAGTAGCCAATGAAAAGGTGGGAAGGATTGTCGCCAATGCTCTTTGCCTCGCAGCTGTCACGATGGGGGACGTTATATGCAGTGATGCGTGGATAGATTGCAGCGGCGGGATTTTTTCTTTCTTTCTAGTCTCGTTAGTTTTCGTTTTCGTTGGTTGGTGAGGGACTTTTTCGGGTTGTCCTTTGTGGAAGGAGGACATAGGAGGCCTCAGTGGAAGGGGATTGGGGATTGGATATTCGGCAGAATCGCTCGCTCGGTGAGTGCTTCGGTTCAGAGTATGTACCTGAATTCGTTCTATGCTATATACCTAATGAAACAATGTCTAAGGAATGAAATAAGTTGGGTATCATCGTACTGGTACAAGACAAGACAACACAGCAGCCGCTCTCTCCTTTCTAACCACCCCATCCGTGGCAACATTGGCGTAAAGACTGGACTATCCGAGACCAGCTACAAGACCGCGTAAAAAAGGGGCAAAAAAAAACAGGAAAATGCAGCAGAAAAACAATCTAACTCCTTGCTCTTCGTCAAGAGAGCCCCAAACACCAGTTTTTGCAGTCGTCAATCATCGCATCCCTTACTCATCATCCTCCTCGTCCTCGTCAAAGCTCGCCCTCTTCTTCATCATCCGAGCAAAAGTCATCTCCGTCTCGCGGATCTTGAGCGCCAAGGCCCGTCTGGCCGCGGCAGCAGACGCAGTGGCGTTACCAGTAGCGGCAGCCATCTGCACTGGTATAACACCGCCGAATGGTCCTGCGCGTGCATCGTTCTGGCATCGCACAAGGCAGACATTGTCCTGTCCGGCCACGTTACCCGTGCAGCTCTGGGAGGCCGGGATGGCGGCCACCAGGGGGAAGTCCGTAGACTCTCCTTGCTATAGCTCTGTTAGTATCTTTCCATGCCTTCTTAGATGTGAAGTGAGAGGGGGGGGACATACCCTATTGCGCGAGTTCCTTCCCGGGGGAGTGGTGGTGACCTGGATGTTGGTCCATTGCTGGCCAGTGCCGTCGGCGTTGATCATGCAGTTGTAGGGGCCTCCGCCATCGGCGTTGACCTGGTGCAGTGTCATCTGCACTTCGCCCCCGGGCGTAACCTGCGGGAGCTGATCGCCAGTCTCGGCCATGATGGCCTGCGTGCCAGCCTCGAGCTGGTTATCGCCGCCCCCGAGGGTCTCGCCAAATGTCTCGGCGGCTTGGCCGCGGAAGCGGGTGCTGTCTTGCTGGAAGGGGCGGCGGCGAGTTCCATCGCGGGGAGTAGAGGTGTCGATGCCGAGGGCCATACCCGTGCCACCGGCGTCGCCAGTAGCTGCGATGATAGCTCCGTGGCCAGCTACAAGCTGAGCAGCAGCAAAGAGAAGAGCGAAAGTGGTGGGGATCATGTTGACTGGTTGATATTGTTTGGTGTTTGGTGTTTGGAAGGTTGCTGATTAGGCGTTTCAGGAAGGAAAGAAGAGAAATCTAAGGCCTGTCCAGCAGGAGGAGAAGGTGAATTGATAGGAGAGGATGCTGGGCTGCTGTGTTGTCTATGATGATGAGGATAAGAGAACGCTGTTGAGGAGGTCAGTCGAGGTCCTTATATATCCATTCGACGGCGAGGAGTTAGGAGAGGTCTTGACAATATCCCCCCCTCCAACTCCGCCTTCTGGCCACAGCTTCCCCTCCTGGTGACTACCTCCTCACCATCGTGACGATGTTTCAGCTCCAAAAGCACGTTCTCCTAGAAAAGACCTGATCGCGAGCTCCTCCCTGTCGGATACTCCACCTATCGAGCGGGTGAGCCTGGCGTTTCAACTTCTGGGAACTCTCTCAACCCAATGAACAGCCGCCGATTCAGAAAACACACATGTCAACCCCAGCGATTGGTCCTCCAGCCATGTTCCATCACCTCCCAGCCCACTTGGGCACCCTCGAGCTCAGATCTAGCTCTGGCCCCGGTGATCCTGAGGATCCGGGGGAGGCGGTCGGCAAATCCACATGGGGGGCGGGAGTGCATCACGAGCGATCACAAGGGGTTCCCCCTGGCACCATCCTTGCTCGATCCTTGCTTCTGAGGGTATCACGGCGTCCAGGGGGTGCTGTTGAGTGATGTCAACCAGACATGCCAGATGCGCACAGCTGTGTCTCTTGGCGAATATGCGGTGTTTCCCGGATCTCGGCACTGCACGACGGCTAGGGGAGAGAGAGGGGGGGGCTTGGCCGGAGATGCGTAGATCCGGGACTTGTTTGTGGAGGTGGTGGTTACAGAAGCTGCCGACTCTAACAATCTAAGCTTAAACACGAAGTGTGGTCCTGTGCGCTAGGGAAGCTTGCATATCGCTTCTCTCCGTGCTCAGCCTCACGACCTATTTCGAGGGTAGCGGGGTATGCGAAGCCAATCGTAACTAAGACCACCAGCCCGGTTTCAACATTCTGGTGAGGCTCTATGTCGAGTCCCTGCTGTCTCGAAGACCCCACTGTGCAGGTTGAATGACCCCTTGGAATCGAAATATTCCGTTGCCAATCGTTCAAGTTGACTCGGTGGTGACTCGATTGGCAGTGAACCAAGACCTGACCCCGATTCTGTCAGTCGGAAAATAAGGACATCCAAGAGTGAGGGGTTCGCCGTGATGCCGCAGATCATACTGCGCGATATTCCAAATTGGACATTTCTGTGTGATTCCTAGATTTTCTCGCTGGTAGTCGCTTAATTGAACGGGCGTAAAAAAAGGGCTGGCGGTGATCTCCTGAAACATCGACCTCACGGACATTTTTAGTTGAAGATCAAACACGATCGAGCTGGCGCACGAGCTGCTGACACGATGAGCCAATCGCATCCTCAAATTCTAATCGAATCTGCATTATCTGGTTGATACGAAGATGCTCCTACAAAAGTTCCTCTTGCCAGGGTGTCAAACGAGGAACCGAACCAAGAAATCCTTCCCGTCAAGGTGGTGTCGAACTGACAACAAACGAGCGAGGCAGGGACTGGTAGCATGAAGCCAAGCATTAGCGACCGAGCCCAGCAAGGTTTGTTTTTGAAAGACACAGGCAGGGTTCTACTGCTGGTCGTCGATCCACGTCCCTCCAAGAGGCATCGTGGGCCGTGGGGAGCCCATGATGAGCTCAGGGCTGTAGTCGTGGCTGAGTCGATGTTGTGGTATCTCCTACGGCCGACGCAC
Source organism: Immersiella caudata (assembly GCA_030512335.1). Taxonomy (NCBI): domain Eukaryota; kingdom Fungi; phylum Ascomycota; class Sordariomycetes; order Sordariales; family Lasiosphaeriaceae; genus Immersiella; species Immersiella caudata. Next base: position 5,592,198 of record JAULSU010000002.1, on the reverse strand, counting down.
AATCCTAGGAAGCGTCTCAAGACTCCCAGAAGTCGGCCTGTGACCTCCTTCTACAGAGTCTGGCCGCTGAAGTGCTATGGAGTGTCAGAACCACATCCGTGCCAGAGAGCGGAGAGACATACATCTTGACACGCCCATTGATACACCGAACTCGCCTTGGTCACCGATCCACGTGTGATAGGTCTGCCATTGTTAGCTGCCTCAGCTGGATAGCCCCTTGCACCACCAGCGCTGAAACTCTGGGAGCCAGACGCTTGTTCGAATCGACCGCTCGTGATGTTCGCACCAGGCCTGCCTAAGGAGTGTCTCGGTGACATCACTCTGGCTTGTTGCGATACTCCAACAGAAGGCCGACTAAGCTGGGAATGCGTTGTTTCTGCCCCGGAGGTGTCAGTGAAGGCTATTGGATGTCCGAGGATCGTCCTTTTACCGTGAGCAACCGTTGGTCTTGTCCGCCCTGCCAGGTTCCCGTGACCCGTTGCGATTTCATGTATCTCGGACCGTCAGGGAAATAGTCGGGCACCGCACCTCCACCTCCAAGCGGCGCAACATGAGTGGGAATTTGCCGGTGATATACTGTTGACTGCATCGAGTTATCCCGGATGGTTTGCATTGGAGGAACCTTGAGATGGGAGTTCTCGCCAACCGCAGAACCGGGAGATCGGTGGAGAAGGACTCTCTGCTTGAGTTTGCCGTAAAGCTCTTGAACTCTGGACAGTTCTCTCGTCTTCTCGCTCAGGGAGTCCCGTAGGTCTTCGCATTTTCGGATAAGCGATTGTTCCCGTTGCCCCATATCTATTGTTGATCGTTAGCATCTTATGTGCACGTCAGAGATGAAGTTTGGACGTCAAACCTTTGATCTTCACACTTAAGGTGCTAATTTTCGCGTTCCCTTACTCCACACGTTATGGACAGCAGCTTCGATCTGACTACAGTTCTCTTCCAGCTCCTGGGTTCTCTGTAGGTGGAACAAACTGCGCTGGTCAGCCCTTCATTCTTTTCCAGTGGTTTTGGTTATCACCAACATCTGGTTCGTCATCTGGTAAGACCAAAATGTCAGGGCCCTTCCCGCACATTCCATGACATGTGTGGGACTGAGCCCGGCGAGAGCTACCGACTTCCACTCCTCTGTGGGACGAAGGGTCTGGCGAAGGAACTCGGTGTCTTCAAGAGGTTGCCGGCATACCGGACATGTGTACGGGCCCTGTCCGGCGAAGCCATGCTGCTCGGAGCAGCCTAGGCAGAGGGAGTGGCTACCTGATGGCCGAGATGTCAGCATATTTCACACCTCCGCCGGGGCGAACCTGCAAGCTGTCACAACTGTTTGGTAGACAAGCTCGGTGCTGCAATTTTTGACGTTGCAGCTCAGGTTCTGTTCCATTTCGAGGCAGGAGGGAGAATACATCGTGTGATACGGCCTGCGGCACGATGGTGGTGGTCTACTGTCAGAAGATTTACGAGAAAAAGCCCCTCGAGTCTGCGCTGCCCATTGTGGGAAAAAAATTTTGCTTGGTTCCAGAATATCATGCTGGGCAGTCGCGGAGAAGGTTCAGGGGAAGGAGCGATCCAGAGGCGTTGGCTCGCATCGTCACAGCGCCACGCATCCACGATCGGAAATTCGGATTGAGATGGAGGCTTGATAAATTAACTCGAAAGCTAAGAGAGTCTATAGATCTCGGACGCCTAAGTACACTATCCCAATGTCCATTTGTGAGCTGTGAAATCCTCAAGCGGAAAGACAGCAGCAAACCTACCCAGTAGAAGTGGTGGATGGACCGAGGCTTGCTCTCGTTTCCAGTTAACCAACGATGTATGTAACGTTCAAAGCCAAAAAAAAAAGAAAAAAGGAAAACAAAGAAAAAAAACCTGACAGCACAAAGTCTCCTGGTCCAATATTCTAAAATTCGATGTTAAGCAGGTCTAACTTCACAGCTTCCTGTCGGCCTGAAGCGTGATGTTTGTTACCTGGACGAACCATGGAGATGGTTTCCAGGCCTCCTATTCGCCGAAAGGTGCTCGCTCATTCCCCGAACACTGGAGCCTTACCCACTTGCAACCGCCGCCCCACACCCCGAGCTGCAGCTGAGACAGCTGAGCTGACCTGTAGCAGGCATCGCGCTGTTTCGCTGAGGGGTTCCGACGTCAGCCTCAAAACCCCACGATCCTAGCTCGCTCATCTACGACACACCTATACGCACACACAGCGCTCTATTTCTTCCATCTAACCCTACAACTCGGCGAAATGACCGAGATCGTAATGAGCCAGACCCCGCCTATTCTTCATGGCCCATCCGAGAAAGAAAAAAAGTATGACCGCCAGCTTCGTTTGTGGGCTGCCAGCGGCCAAGCAGCACTTGAGTCAGCGAATCTGTTGCTCGTGAACTCTGGCGCCGGCGTTGTAGGCGTCGAGACTTTCAAAAATCTCATTCTCCCCGGTGAGCGCGCAGCTTCGGAACGTAGACACGAGAGCGCTGTCCACTAACTGAAGACCCTCGAAGGAATCGGGCGGTTTGCCATCTACGATGATGCCTTGGTTGAAGAGGCTGACTTGGGCGTCAACTTCTTCGTCGATGAGAGTTGCTTAGGGAAGCCTCGGTCGCAGTGCTTAACCGAGCTTCTAACCGAGCTGAATCCTGATGTTCACGGCTCATGGTATCCAAGCGAGGAGGTAAGACCGCCCATATCGGTTCTCAAGACGAGTGAACTCCGCTTACACTCATACAGACTGCGCCTTCGCTGGATTCACTCCTTGCCACTTCTCCAGTATTCACGGCGATAATATACACGCTCCCCATCGCGCCGGAGCGTCTCGCCCAGCTTGAGGCGTACGGTAGACAGCACAAGACCCCGCTCTTCGCAATACACTCAGCAGGCTTCTACTCTTATTTTCGGATCAGCTTGCCGGGAGCGTTCCCCATTGTTGATACCCACCCGGACGAGACAGCCACGACAGATCTGCGCCTGCTGACACCTTGGCCGGAGCTAGTGGAATTCGCGAGGGATATGACCAAGGATATCGACAGCCTAGATGCGTACGAGCATGGTCACCTGCCTTACGTTGTCATCCTCCTGTACTACCTGGAGCGGTGGAAGCAAACCCACGAGGGCAGGTACCCTTCGACGTACAAGGAAAAGACAGAGTTTCGACGGATCGTGCAGAACGCAGCAAGGGCGGACAACCCGGAGGGTGGCGAGGAGAACTTCGATGAGGCGGCCGCTGCGGTTCTCAAGACCGTCGTGCCGCCGAGCCTACCATCGGGCCTTAGGGAAGTGTTTGACTACACGCCCAGCGAGCCGGTAGGTCTCAAGCGCCTGCTGAACACGAGGAGGTCGTATTAGTTAGTGCTGACTGATACTTTACAGATTGAAGAGCGATCTAGCTTCTGGATCGTCGCCAACGCTATCAAAGCATTTCATGCCAAGCACAAGACGTTGCCACTACGGGGCAATGTGCCCGATATGAAGGCAAAATCAAGCGTCTACATTCAGCTCCAGAACATCTACAAAACCAAGGCACGCCAAGACGCAGCCGAGGTCCTGGAGACTGCGCAGTCCATCGCGCCTGGCCGACAATTTGACCCTGCAGAAGTGGAGCTGTTTTGCAAGAACGCGCCCTTCGTCAAGCTCATCAACGCGACGAAAGGAGTAGATAGCGCGAGTTCGACCTGTGTCAATGTCCTAAGGGAAGTGACTGGTAGGTTCCTGCATCCCGACCCACGCACTCGTCGGCCCGGACTCTAGGGGGGCGGTCACGGGGATGAATAAATGCGAGTGGACTGACGGTGTCTTTTTGCCACAGCCCAGGAACTAGCAAACGACGAGAATGCCGAAATCACTTTGTCACCCTTATCTCTCCTGCCCATCTACCTTGCCCTTCGAGCGACCTCGCACGTGGCCTCGGCTACAGCAGACGAGATTCTCTCCTCCATCGAGGAAACCATCCCAGGGACCAAGGACCACGAGAGGATAGTCAGCGCAGCGCAGGAGGTGGCACGTGCCGAGGGCGGCGAGCTGCACAACATTGCCGCCCTGACGGGTGGCATGGTGGCTCAGGAGATGATCAAGATCATCACCAAGCAGTATATCCCGATTGATAACACGTGCATCTTTGACGGGATCGCCAGCCGAAGCCAGGTTCTCCGCTTATGAGGAGCCACCACGAGACACGCAGAGAACACAGAAAAAGTGGAAACGGCGTTCGTGCCGTCCATCAACGGGGGGAGGGGGCGGCGCAACGCGCAAGCGCCCGGGATATCGTCTGTCTATCTATCTACCCCCTGGCCATCCCCGCCTTCAGTCTCCCACTCCTTCCCTTTCCCCGTGGGGTGGGTGGCGGGAATTGCCTGGATTTTTTTCGTTCTGAGAAGCAAAGAGAAGGGTGTTCGTCTCGGCAGGCTTGCCGGACGGCGAGATGAGGGGAAACGGGAAGTCTAGAGAAAGACAAGCAGGAAGGGAGGGTGGAGAAACGACCGTCCGAATGAGCCAACGAACAGACGAGAAGAAGGCGGATAGGAGGGCAGGCCAAGCGGGAAGCGTTTATCACCACAAGACGGAATTAGACAACAATCTGGGGTTCTTGTTTTTTGCCCGTTAACTCGCTCGCCCTCCTTGCATGAGAACGAAGAGCTGTGAGTGGTTCCCTTTTCTGAACAGGCTGAGGGGATTTCGGCACTGGCCTTGCAGATCCGGGTTAATCAGGCACTTGGGGTGAGAGGGCCACGGGCATATTCTGAAGATGCAAAAAAAGTTGGAGAAAAAAAAGGGGAAACGGCAAAGCGGGTTGAATTGGTGTGGAGAAGCACAGAGAGAGTGTGAGGAATTGGAGATGTGAATACGGACGTTGTTGCTGTTGAGAAACGGACGGTTTTGGTTCTGCATTGCGTTGCATGTGCGTCGTCTCCATCTCGAGCCGGCACCGTCACCGGCGACCACGTCTTCCCCTCTTGTCTGCTTGCGCTCCCGCTCGGCAACTGCGCAACGCACGCGCGCACACATTCAACGGCTGTACCTACTGATCTCATCTGATCGATCGAGCCTTTGCCTATGTCGTGCCCACTTACCACTCCTTACCGCGCGCTACTGCTCCCTCTTCTCTCCGATATCGTGTGTCGTCGTGCCATGCCGTGGCGTGTTCGATTTGCTAGTCATGGGCCGCCAAGCGAAGTTAACCGGCGACAGTGGGTACAGAACAGCTGTCTACGTTTCATCGATCCAGACTAGCTACACCGTAGTGTTGAACAAAAACATGGGCGAATCTAGGTTCCCTCGCGGCAAGCAACACTCTCCCCTGCGCCTGGTAGATAAGGTACCATCGTGGGTGCGCGCGGGCGCCAGTCGCCGGACCGCAGAGCCTTTTGCGATCTTGCGGTTTTTATTCTCCGGAGCGCTTGGCTGGCAGGCCAGCGTTTCGTTGCAAGGGGAGGGTAGGGGTTTCCGGGTGCGAGTTGCGAAGGGGAGTCTGGTTTTTCGGACCGGTGCTCCTCGATGGCACGTTGACGTTGTGTGGTTTTGGAGAGGAAAAGTCTGTGTGTGACGATCGGAGGCAGATGATGGAGCGGACCGGGTGTAATGGGGATTTGGTAGGGAGTTTACGGTTTTTTCTTCCCTGGAATGGTACAATACTAGGCTAAGTGGCTGCGAGGAAAAGGCGAATTCCTGAGATTTTGGTTCCTGACGGACGGTCGAGACGCAGGACCTGAGGGGATGGGAATGATAGTGTCTCCATAGGAACCAGACATCAAACTTTTGAAGCTGGTTGACTATGGTTTGTCTGGTTCGGTTGATGAAGGGGCGGTCAGGACCTGGCCTGGCCCTTTTCGCCACAAGGGAGCAGGCGGCTGTTGACGGCGTCCCGAGGTGGTTGGCGCTCGCTTCTTGAGTTTTGCATCTGATGACCTCGGGGGGCGCGATTCGGCTCGGCTCCACGGCCGGCAGACATGCGCAAAGTCAACGCGCCGACGGAGGTATCTGTCTTGAGCGCGCCTACACACCTACCTCAGAGCAGTGGTGAGGTGCGGTTGTGGCAGGGCGGCAATGGCAATTCTACGAGAGCGCCACTAGGTTGCTCCAATGGACCTTCATCAAGGGGAATGCACCGTCTGAGCGTCATGGCTCGATGGGCCGTCGGAACCTGTGTGTAGCCTTCCTAGCAACTTTGCTGGTTGGCCAAGGCAGAGCATGCCACTCTGGAGCGAGGCTGTGGTTCCTGGGCCAGGCAATGTGTTCTGTGAACACGTGCTGCATATTGTACCACTCGACGATAGATCGTGCAGCAACGGAGGTCTGGGACGACCGAGTCCTTTCGGAGTACCGCCTGCGGCCAGGCCCTCCGGACCAGAGCAATGAGCCTGCCGCCAGATTCCCAGGTTGTCCGCCCGGAACGATGGGATTTTCGGCCGGTGACGGTGGTAGTGCCCCTTGGGCAGCAGCGAGAACCGATCAGGTCAAGTCATCGACAGCTCCGGCTCACCAAGTTGAAACATGACACAATGTGTCAAGTCCTGCGGGAGACGGTGTCAGGCCAATGACGGAGATATATGCACCAGGCGAGCAGTCAAGTCCAAGCTTGTTAAAATGATAAGGAGCAGTACAGCATAAGCAGTTGGCGGGCCGGAGCTTACATACATCGGAAACTTTCCGTAGTATGTTTCTGATAAGCAGTGCTTGCATTGCTGAGAATCAGGAACGGGAAAGCTGACGAAGACAAGAGTCAACGGGAGGATCTCTAGGTGACACTGGTCGGGGAGGAGGGCCGGCGTGAATCCAGGTGCAAGTGGAAACCTGAGTTGGCGGTGCCGCATCATGTTGCGTCCAAGGCAATGGGTAAATTACCGGAAGCGGAAGGCAAGCTGTGGGGATCAAATGAAAGGTTGATTTCAGACTTCCAAGAAAGTCCAGCCTTGGTTCCTGCGTTTTCCAGAAGCCTTCTCCTGGTTGGCTTGCTCGCACGGGCGCCGAACATTACGCGTGTCGAGCGCTGCGTGGATCGACAGAAGTCAGGGACTGTCCTGCTTGCCATCATTTATCCCAGAACAGCCCATCGTGCCCATCAATAGAATCATTGGCCCAATGGTGAGCTCCATGGTGCAGGATGCTGCTCAGGTCCATGACGTCCGTTATTGGAGGAATGCGTTGGCATGCTGCATCTTGACCGCTGCCGTTCATAATGGTGCGTTTTTGTGCCTGTTCCTATCGTCAGGTGGGCATCCGGCCGCCGCGGCTTGTTTAAGCTTTGATGCTGACGCAGCCAACGGTGAGGGAACTGCAATTCATTGGCGACAGCCGCGTACGGTGGCATCCCGTAGTCGTGATGCCGATCAATGCGCTCTGTGATCCCCGCGATGAGGCAGGCACCACACCGTCAGACTGCGGGATGCCCTGCCCTGCGGTGCGGCTCGCGGAATGCCCTTCGCACTCGACCACGCGCGGTGGGACTGCTGACAACTTCTCCGGCGGCGAAGATCCTCAGGATTCCCCCAAAGAGGGAATCCAGACCGTCCTGGACGGCTAGAGATGGGATAATAATGGCATAGCTCGCTGGGGGGGTCCAAATTTCTGCTCGCACATGAACAGGTGGACTGCTCGCCAAATTAATTCGGCACGGCTGGGTTAATATGCGCGACTCTGCCAGTGGCTCCCAGCGTCCTCTCGCATGGTTTGCTGAACAGTCATGGCAAAGTCGACCGAGGTGGTGTGTGGCTGACCCGTGGCGCGAGCGGCAGCACACGGGAAGACGGACAGCTTGGAGCAATCAGACTCCGCAGCGTCTCCATCGCGAGCCTTGCACGTCGCGATGCGGGACATGAACAGCTGAGGTATCGCGCAGTGCTTGATCGTGGGCCAAGGACTCTCGCTTAGTTGGCGCGCAGGAGGTCGCTCTGTCACGCTCGGAGTTGATCGCCGCAAGGGACTGGAGTTGAGCGAGTCATCGAAGCTAACTAGACCGGAACCGAGTGGTCGAGACTGTTATTTAATAATTCGTGATCCTCTCGTGTGTTTTGCTGGTTGGCGCTGATTGCCCGCACAAGTGGGTGGTAGTTCATCATTTTCGCCTCTGTGGGGAGGGCCGCAGAGGGAATGTTGGCACAACATCGGGCGCGGAGGAGGCTGGGGTCGAGATCGAGGTACAGGGCAACGCGCTGAGTGCCGGTGAGCCACAGTGGCAGCTGTGCTGTCGTCGCCCAGTCAGAACGCGTGATCGAGTGCCATCGCCCAGCCTTAGCTCGTCGACTTTAAGCCTCTTGCGAGCAGGGGTCGTCGAGCCGATCAAGCCCCCACTGACACCCTACCTTCCTCTCTGGTGACGCTTTGGGTGCTCTGTGCATCGTGAACTGAGTGGAATGATAGAACGAGTATTAGTAGAGGCCCTCTATCAGCACAGGTTAGATTGGAGAGCCTTCGCAGGCAATCTACCGACCGTGACGGTGGGACAAGGGCGCTCGCCTCACCTACCTCAGGCGTCGCCCTGCTAACATCCGGGGCAGAAGCGAATATACGGGGCAATCAGTCAGAGCAAAATCGAGTCTATGCTGGCGTGGCCGGCCCCAGGAATAGGATCAGCGAGCCCGCTTTTCGCCTTCTCCAAAACGAGGAATTCAGGCCCAGCGCGAGCATTGCATAGAGTGCGCGAGGTCCTGAAGAGGAAAGACGACCAGAGGCTCCACCGCTGGCTCATGTTGCCGTTCTTCCAGACGGTTATGCACCTCTGGTTGGACGACGGGAAATGTGGAGAAGCAACATTTTGAAGCCGATGCGCCCAAGCCCTTGGCGGGGCGCTGGTGAAGATGGTGGGGCAAGGCAGGCACGGAAAGCCGTTGAAGTTGATCTCGCTTTACGTCGAACGAGGACTTCGTGGACACCACACCACTCCTTCATCTCGTATAAACTGACGCATCGAGATGGAGAGAGAGAGGTTTTTGTGCGACGCAGAAGGTCATCAGAGCTTCCATCCATGCATCCCGTAGCTGGCGGACTGAGCGGGTTGGGATTGTGGGGTCGACGGTTTCTCAATGAGGGGAAGCATCCCGAGACCAACAACCAACAAGCTCCGTCTTACACCGTCTCACACCTTGTGCTCTTTCGCGCCCGTCAACTGCGTCCGAGGCCGAGATGACGACTGCTCCGGTCCGGCCAGAGCGGTGTGATGGGAGTGTGATGGCTCTATCTGGTACTCACCGAAAGGGAAGGACGTGCTTGATCGAATCTTCCTCCAGCTGGAAATTATAGAGACTGTGCTTGCGTTAAGGCGGCCCGCTAGGCGTTGAGTCGGCCAAATCTCGTTGCAAGTTAAGCTTTTGTTGCTGTTACTGCAGTCAACACTACCAGCCGTCAAATGCGGCCTCTAATCTCGCCTGCAAAACATTTTGCGGCAGTCGAATCATCGCGTTTTTTTCCCGAACACTGGGCCCAAGTCGATTCCGGCTGCTCGGCCATGGCGCAGCCGGTAATTACCACCAGGGTTTCCATGTCTTCTCGCCACTGCAGTGACTGCCCTGCACACCTCGTCGTCGTTGGATACGCTGTCCCGCACGGCCTTTCGGGATCTCAGGTGGCTCGACGAGCGCACCGCGTTTCGCCGTCCGGAGCAAAGATAACGTCGCCCAAGAGTCGAAAACCTCAATATCGGAGGTAAGTAACGTCGAGTTGATGGTCGGCCCGCTGAGAATGGTCGCCAAGAACTCAATCGAGAATGATAAACACCAAGAGATCGATTGCCTCCGAATGGTTCGCCCGTGAAGGCACGTTTGGGTCTCAGGACACGCAGGAGGCGGTCCTCGAGCGCTGCAGCCACTTACAGACGCAGTAGTTGCAGCGCTATAGCAGAGCTGGAGGCACGACCAAACCCGCGAGATCTCTGGCGGGCGACGGGCGAACCAGCAACTGGAGAGCACTAGGGCCCTCCGTTCCGTTCGACGAGCCTCAGGGCCGCCTGCTGGAAAGCGGCTCGGGGACGGGACAGGTCCCTCGCAGATCTCAGCTGCTTCTCCAACTCTCGCCAGCAAACAAAACGCATGCTCATAGATTAACAACATCGGTCATGTGCCCGGTCTAGGAAAGCTGAAATCGCCACAGCATCTATTCTTCGTCCTTTTCAGCTCCATAGACCTAGACCTTCGAGACCCTGGGGTTCTGATATTGCTCGGCGGCGGACAAGATGTGGACCTGCCAGCTTTTCACGAGCAGTCCTTCAGTCTGGGAAGTCGGCTTTAACGAGAGCTCGAATTAGCTCGATGCAGCTTCTGTTCCCCAGATGCTATCGACGTCCATCCTGATAGGCAGAGAGCCCACGGCTCTTGCATGCACCGTATTATCAGCTGACGGAGTTGGACTCTGCCGTCTCTTGCTGCAGCTCGCGGCCGTTTTCACCCCCAGTCCATTCGACAATCCCTGACAGCCAACCTGTGGGGTCCCCGCTCCTCCATCCTTCCCCCAGACTTTTGCTTGCCGCATCGACGTTGGCACCCCTGTCCGGGTCGCAAGAGGGGAACGAACGAGGGTCTTGTCAAGACGAAATCGCTAGCGAGCGCCGCAGCGTCGTCTGCAACGAGGAAAAGCTTGCTAGACGCTCCGGACATGACGACCCCAATCCGAATGCGGGTCGGGCGACTCTCCACAGACGCCTAGGGGCGTTCTCCACCGCAGACTGGCAGCAGCAGTCGCAAACCCCAGTCGTCGTGGAGAAAGAGGGCGGGAACGCTGGGGCCGACGGTCCCCTTCCCACTTTCGCTCTCTCCGCAGCGCTGCTCTACTTCTGAGGGCCAACCTTCATTTCCTGCAAAATCGCGAATCCACCTGCACCGAAGATCGCAGATGTTTCTGCCCCCTTCGCTCTCATGCCAGCAAAATGAAGGGAAGATGAGATGAAATAGACCAAGCCTCTCGTCCTCACTCTCGGCAGCTCGGCCTGCAGCTGTGTTCGGCTGGCGTCGGTCAAGTGACGCCTGCAAGCAATCCTCCCTCGCGTGTGAGGTCTGTCTGCTTCGGCAGCCGTCGTGGTGGTGCTGGGGGCAGGTGGTGTCTGCATCGTCATCAGGGTAGTCGGCCAGTTGGGCACGCAGTCTGCCCACGGCGCCGTCGGCAGTACCTACAGTACATGGAGCCCCATCCGGATACCTAGGGCGCCCCCCGGCTGTACGACCGAGTACCTTGCGACGACCAGCTCCACGTGTGGGAGCATCGTGTGCGGCACCCTGGCGAGTTGACGTGCAGATTGACCAGGCTGGTACGTACCTCCCCTCATCGTCGCTCGGCCGTCTGCTGCAGCGCCCACCGCTCGCCCATCTACCCCGGCCCTAGCACTGAAACGAAGCGTGGCAGCGTGAGCCGAAAAACACCATATCGATGTTCGTCTGTGTTGTCGTTCGTTCCCCCAACCTTCCAAGGCAGCTTCACCAAGGCCACTTTGGGCGGGCTGCTCGCTCGGGCAAGTCGAAACCCCGCGGCTCAGCACGCGATGGTAACTGTCAGGACAAGGCTTTGTCAGACGGTCCAGCGTCCACTCTTTCTCCAACGCGACCCTGGCCTGAGTGACCTTTACTTGCCGCTATATTAATATGTGCTCTCAGGTACACGGCTTAGGCATACCTGATTGGCGTAAAACGCCAGGCCCGCCACCAGGGCCGTTTTCCCTCGTACCTATGTGCCTGGCCAAGGCACAAGGCGACCTTTTTGCAGCACCCCTGTCGGTTCGGCTACCCATCCTCGTGGCTTGACGACCACCCCAGTCGCCCCAGTCACCCTACCCCGGCCCCGGCCCTTGAACCACACGGCATTGACCACCGCGACCGTCTGCTAGCGCGAGCTTGCCAGCATACATTGCCTTCCACACACTCTATATCAACATTAGGCTTGCGAGCTATACCAGGCCTCAGCGCGATGTGCCAGCGTCCCGCCGCCCAGCTTCCACTGTCACGACGGACGGCCCACCAAGCTTCTCCACACTCCACACAGGGCGGCCTCGTCGAGTGCCATCCGACCCTTCCAAATCCCTCTCCCCACACTTTCAAGCATCTCCAACTGCATCCAATGTAGATATATAAGTCTGCATCCACTCCCCCATGTTCTCGCCTCCCCATCTTCGCCCTGGCTATCACTACCCCAGCCGCTGACCTCGCCTAACGACCTCACATCTCATGATACTACCTTCGTCACATCACGAGGTTTCTGATTTCCATCTTCCCTCAACAAACGGGCTCGCCACACTCAGCTTATAATCATATTCCTCTCCCGGCCAGCCTCACTTGCTGGCCACGCCCCTCCGCCATCAGCACCCTCTCAGCAGTTCGCAATGGCACCAACTATCCCAATTCCTGCCCAGGGCGGCATGTTTCACACATGCAAGTTTCACTCTGAGCTCCGGGTCGGCTGAATACCCGCTAACCGCCAGCAGTCCAAGGCGTCACACCCAGGAAAGCGTCCACCGACTCTCAGGACAGCGTCAAGTCGAGCACATCCGGAACCGCCAAGAGGATAACAACACCACATGCCTGTGCCGAGTGCAAGAGGCGCAAGATGTGAGTTATACACAGTGTTCATTCGCCCATTAACATACTCTAACCCCTCCCCTCAGTCGATGTGATGGCCAGCAGCCATGCGGACAGTGTCTTTCCAGCCGCGCACCCAAGAGGTGCTTCTACGACAAGCACAGGCAACGGGTGATCCCTTCACGCAAGACCCTCGAAGCCCTGTCACAGTCTCTTGAAGAATGCCGCTCAATCCTCAAACGCTTATATCCCAACCAAGAGGTCCAGGCCCTTCTTCCTTTGTCGAGGCAGGAGCTTCTGAACCTCCTGGACCGGCCTATGATCGACACCTCGGTTGGCGGTCTGCCATCACCACCGCTCAACACGTCGCCCATCTCCGAACTTGAGTCACCGCGAATCCTCAAATCCGAAAACCTCTTGGAGCAGATGCCTTCCCGAGACACAGAATGGGACGAGGAGAGACGCGGGAGGGACCCCATCCCTGCCGAGGCCGATGATATCAACGCACTGTCTCTTTCCGTGGACCGCCAAACATCATATCTGGGTGCTTCATCCATCAAGGCCGCCCTGATGGTTATGCTCAAGGTCCAGCCGGGTCTTCGCAACTCGCTTGCCACACCCCTCAACAGCGTCGAGATCTCGCACAACTATCCCACCATTCGCCAAAAGCCGTCTCAGCCCAAGGATCTCCAACGCATCCCATGGTCCTGGAAGGGCCAGACGCTTATTGATGCCTACTTCAAGCGTATTCACGTCTTCGTTCCCATGCTGGACGAGGGCGCTTTCCGGGCCGATTATCTTGAGGGTCAGCGCATGGACGCACCATGGCTGGCTCTTCTCAACACCGTCTTCGCAATGGGCAGCATCGCGGCCATGAAGTCGGATGACTACAACCACATCAACTACTACAACCGCGCTATGGAGCATCTCCCTATGGACGCCCTTGGCAGCAGCCACATCGAGACGGTCCAAGCATTGGCTCTCATTGGTGGCTACTACCTCCACTACATCAACCGACCGAACATGGCAAACGCTGTGCTCGGTGCTGCTATCCGCATGGCCACCGCGCTCGGTCTTCACCGCGAAAGCCTCGCGCAAGGAGCTAGCGGCAGCGACATTGCGGTCGCTGAGACACGGCGCCGAACATGGTGGAGCTTGTTTTGCCTCGACACCTGGGCTACCACTACCATGGGCCGCCCATCTTTTGGACGATGGGGCCCTGCCATCAACATCCGCCCCCCTGAGTTCGGTGTCGCTGGTAGCCGCGACTCGTCTCAGCACGCTGGCATCCTCCCTCTGATTGAGAACATCAAGTTCTGCAAGATCGCCACTCAGATCCAAGATATGCTGGCCATCTCGCCACTCCTCCGAACTGAGGACCGCTGCGGTCTTGACAGCCAACTGGTCAACTGGTACACATCACTGCCATGGCTCCTCAGGACTACAGACCCTTGCGCTGAGCCGCTTTACATGGCACGCTGCATCATGAAGTGGCGCTACCAGAACTTGCGCATGCTGCTGCATCGGCCCGTTCTCCTTTCCTTGGCTAGCTCCGGTCTGAACCCGCACACGCAAGCGTGCGACGCCGACCTGGCTGCTATTGAGACCTGCCGCGAATTGGCCGCGCAGACCATTGAGGATGTTGCCCGCGAGTGGACACGCAACCAGATGAGTGGATGGAACGCCGTCTGGTTCCTCTATCAGGCCGCCATGGTCCCACTCGTCTCTGTCTTTTGGCAGTGGGGCAGCCCGCGGGTTCCCGAGTGGCTCAAGCAGATCGAAGCCGTTCTGGATCTCCTCGAGGTCATGGAGGAGTGGTCCCTGGCTGCACGCCGCAGCCGCGAAGTTGTCTGGCGCATGTACGAGGCCAGCCGAGCGGTGCAGGCGCAGCAAGCGGCGCACCGTTCTCAGAGCCCCACGATGCACATGACAGGCGATGCGATGCTCATGTCGGACGCCGGTCTGCACATGAGTCCCATCGGTCTGGAGCCCGTTGAGGGTCTCGGCATGATGGGCATGCTCGACCAGGGGGGTCTGTGGGACCTCGATGGCATGTACTGGGGTGGACAGGCGGATGCCGCCGCCGCCGCCGAGTTCGCAGCCTGCGCGGGCACTCCCGGCGGCAGCGCGCACGAAGGAATGATGCACATGGACTACGGCATGATGAGCCAGGCCCATCACCAAGCTGCAGCAGTGGCGATGGAGGGCTTCCCTTACGTTCAATGACAGCTATGAGCTACGGTCTTACAACAGCTGATTCTGTTTTTTCACGACGTTTTTTTTTCTCCATCTCTGGACTTCTCCTTTTGACGGCAGGCACGATGTCACCCAACCACAAACTTGGGGAGTTCTCTTTCGGTTTGGACGGCGTCATATTGGGCGATCGGGTACGGCAGATGGGGTCCACTTCCCCCTTCATCATCGGTTTGAGGTTTTTTTTTTTCGGCTCTTACGGGAAGTGATTCCATCGCGATGGCCGAGACAGGGGGCCAGGGTGTGGGAAAATTCAAGAAATTACCATTCTGAATGTGGGGTAGCGTGGTGGGAAAGGAAATGGCAAGGGTGGAAGGCATGTCTTGGCGCAGCAGCAGCATTCAATCCTCGGAGATGGATGGGTGCAACTCTTCTCTGGTTGTTCATTGTCATCACTTGGTTGATAATTACCTTGCGGGTTCGGGAAATGATGGATATACCAGGGTTATGATGTGTGTGTGTTACATTTTTGTCTTCACAAAGTCGGATGGGAATGGTAAAGGGAAAGGTTAGGAAAGGAAAGGAAGGAAAATTTCCAAGAATGGATGGTTGGTTGGTACCTAAAGCAGGCAGGCAACTTGAACTTTACTTCAAAGCAATGGAAGCAAGCGAGATCAATCCACGTTTCGTGTCTCATGTGTGTGTGTGGTGTGGTGTGGCAAGGTGCCGTGTTGTTTTTCCCTGGGGCATGGGACAGTGCTTGCAGCGAATACGCAGTATGACGAACGGGAAAATAACGGGCTGCTGAATATCCGGAATGAAAGGAGAGGAATGTGATGCTCTAGTTTTTTTTGCTGTGTAGTGACAGACGGGTAGCCCTCCGTCCAGTGGTAGTAGTTACATTACTAGGGCAAGGGAATTTACAGTGCGCAGTGACAGCAGAGGATAATTAGCCTTTGGGCAATAAGTGCGTTGCAATGAGAGCTTGGTTATTTGCTTGTTTCTATTCGTGTCCTGCCAGTGCTTTTTTGTCTTGGTCTGGGGAAGCAAGTATGGTATATGAGTGGAAGAGTGAGATGTGATATCATCCACATGGAATGTAGCTGGGTATCCTGGTAGGGAGGAGATACAGGGTAGATGAAATGACCTATGGTTTGCTCTCTGGTGGGTTTAGCGATGGAAGCATTCGCGAACTATTCTAGATAACGACGCTTTCCTAGGCGGTGGGAGATGGGGATGGGGATGGGGTAATTGGAGAGCAAGCCGTGTTTCCAAAGAGCCGTGCCCAAGGTTTAGGTTGTAAGTGGTGTGTGAGTGAATCGCCGAGCAAGTGTGTGTGTGTGTGTGTGTGTGTGCAACCGGGACTTGTGTTCGGCGAGATGGGGCTTGTGAGGCGAGGGAGATGAGGCAGTTGTAGGCGGACTGGTAGGCAGGCAGTCAGGCAAAATCGAGTGATGCCGATGCGAGGGCGGTTGAGCAGCAGGCAGGTTGATGCGAACTTCGTCTCGAAGAGGTGCCGTAGGGCACACACACACACACACACACACCGCACACATGCATCTTACCCTGATCTAGCCGGCACACGCTGCAGCTGGCAGATACCCTAGATGCTGCGCTGCAATGGCGGGGGAGGTGCAGTTGTGTAAGCTGCGGTTGGCGGCAAAGACTTGACGATGACCGAAGATCCGGATAGCCATTGATCGATCGTGTTTACCTTGCATGCCAATGGCAGATGATACCTAGGTAGGATGACATCTCAATCTCGCGAGCCAGAAGAATTTGCCGTGGTTTTTCTGATGTATGGGCGTTATGTTGTTGGCTACGAGGTGGGATTTGGGCGCTGCCATCGTTGCTAGAGTGTTGATTCCTGGAGGGGGGAGGAAGCGATCTTGGAGGGGTTCAAGCGAAATCCGCCAGTTCGTGTAGGTAAGGTGCTTGCTTCGCCTCGCCAGGTGGCTTTCCCTCGGGCATGGCAATGAGTGGTGAGCCTATATCTGATGAGTCGCTTCGCGATTGGATGTTGTGGTGCGGTTAGAGACGGGGAGTAAGAAAATGAGGAGAAAGGGCCGATCCGTTCAGGGGAGAATATCTTAGGATGGGTAGTGCTGCGGTTCTAGTGATCATGAGGGAGAGGCACAGAGGTAGCCGAGGCAATGTGATTGCAATTGAAGCGGTGTTGGTCTCTGCCAGCGTTTCTGCGGTGGCTTTTCGGTCATTCCTCTTCGTGTCGGAGATGCTGAACAGATTCAGCTTGGCTTGCGATGGTAGCGCTAGGTTGCCTGCGCTAGGTTGTCCGACGATGTGCGTCGCGGCTACGCCTCCCTGCCGAGTAGCGAAGTGGGAAGGGTGATGGCAAAGGGGGACGAAAAAGCAAGAAAGTTGGAGTCGGAAACGGTTTCCTTCCTGAACTGGATGGTGGGGTGCAAACGGAGGGGTGTCATTGGTTGGCTGAATGGGGCGGATCGATCTCGTCCAAGCCGACCGCAATCTGGAGTGGCGGGCCGCAGCGTGTCAGGTCCCTGGGACTCGAGCGACAAGGGGCCACACTGAGCACGGCCACGCCGATTGGTGAGGCGTTGGCAGTACTGAGTACCACAGCGCTTTGGAGTATCCCCACCCCTTCTGAATATGCGGGGTAGCGAATGGTCGCAGAGGATGGAGGCAACTGAAAAACGTGGAGATGCGGGGAGGTGAGGGTGTAGACGAGCGCGCGCAGTCAACCAAAGACTGAGAACACACCTGCCTTTTCGGGGACTGGCATGGGAGATGCCAAATAGATGAAGAGGAATATTCCATGGTTGTTCGTTATATTGCGTCGAGACGCTGAGTGGTGGGTGTGGTGCGAACCTGACGGGAAGAGGGTGGGGCTAGCAGAAAATGCGGGGGAACAGGGTGCCAAGGCCTGCCACACCCACCCTCACTGGCTTCCCCAGAAAATCATCACGGCTGGTACGCTCTTCTTCTTTCGACCAACCTTGCATGGCCTCCCAGCCCTTTGCGGACCGCACGTGTGTGTTGGAGTGTGTGCCTGGAGTGTCTGTTCGGCATCCTCTCCACCAGTGCCGACGCGACGACGGCATAGCATGACGATGGCCCATTTTGCTGCTGCACACACGGACGTCCGGTCACACCTCGAAATTTGACGGCGAAGGGGTAAAAGAGAAATCTGTCGATGTCGGCGACGGCCCTAGACCTCACCGCTACAATCCAGCCCTCCGCGACAGCCCCGGCAGTGGCAGTCGCACCGGGATGGACCCCTCACCCGAAGGGCCCTGTCCTAGCCTTTCCTGTCGGCACTACCTCCCTCAGGTACAGCGTCGCGCGCAACACGACGGCATGACGACCCGACTGCACCCTGATGGTGACAAACCACGACGATGTTTGGTTTCCAGGAGCCAAACTCGAAGCAGGATAAGCACGTCAGGTTCAGGCCACTCTCGACCTCAACCACACTCGTCCGTTGTCTGGCACGGCCTCGAGATCTGAAGCTTGTAGTCATTGTACTGCCCAAGTACTCCCATCATCCGACTTTGTACCCTCTCATCCGGTGGTTGAGCCTGCGCCGCCGAACGACCTCATCCACCTCTCCGTCAAGATCGGCCCGCATTCCAAAAACTGATGGACCGTGTGTACGGAGGAGTTCAAGCTCGAATGCCGAAACTAGGATTCCCCAGAGATCGCCTTCGGCTCTTGAGGTTAGCAAACTGCTTCAACACCCCTGGTGGGACTCACCAAAAAACAAGCCGAAAACGTCATGCCATTGTATGATGCCAAATACTTGCCCGCAAACCTCACAAATCGCGGAGCTTGTTGGCCGGAAGGGATCACTTCCAGCCTGAGCGCCGCAGTCCCCCTCTCAACCATCTAAGCGACCCCGAACGGCAGTCCGTAGCCATCCCGCGTCCGCATCCTGCTCCGCACCTAGGTGAGTGGCGAGAGGGGAATGGCCCAGCAATCCGGGGCACCTTGCAGCTGGCGGCAGAAGCTGACCTGCGCTCCCCCGCCTTCTCCAAGAGCCGACGGCGGCAAAGCTTGCGGGAGGCGCAGCTCAGCAGCCATGCCGCGTCATTGTGTGTGTCCCCAATCCACACTTGAGGTGCTGTGGCTTGCCCTTCCACGTGCTGGCAGTTTGGATTGGGGCGCGACTTGGGGGGTTGGGTATGTTGCCCCTGAAACATGTTTCAGGTACCCTGTGCATCGACCACGAATCTGTTTCCACCACTAACATTCCTCACCTTGCACCACACCTACATGAAGCACCTTCCTGGTGGATGCAAGTGCGCTGCCCAAAAGTCCTGCTGTAAGCACACAGACTTATCACCAGAAAAGCTTCTTACCAACCCTCTTATTTCTGTGCGTTTGCTGGTTTTGACCCGGTGAAAACAACGGAGAGATGCAAGCTGCATCGACAATACCTTACATTACCGCTCGCACTTAAGTCCGTGACCTCACGGCCGGGCACGCGGCTGATCCAGCAGAGCCCATCATGCGGACTCCCGCTCGCACTGGCGCTGATGTTTGCTCCCTCCCAACTTGCTCAAACCACCAACCACCCTTCCAGAAGCACCTTTTTGGTTTCCTTTCCCGTCTGCACCTGTTCTCAAAACAGACGGCCGAGTTCGGCCCTTTCTCGTTTTAGCAGGGAGATGGCCCTCTCGCTATAGCCCGTGCCGGGCGGCTCGATGCACGGCCTGGATATGACGATATGTATAGCTGGTTTTGCCTACCAACCTGTGTACTAATCTTGGTTAAGCTGTGGAGCTTACCTGGCTTGCGCCGCAGTACAGCGCGGCTGGGTGTTGGTTGAGGTGCTGTAGTCGTCTTGTGTTTCCGGGTCCGGGGATGGGGAAGTGCAGTAGGGTAGTGGAGCGGACGGGAGGAAGAGAGGAGGGTTGAAGATCACACCTGAAACAGAGCGCTGTGCGGATTGACGCTAGAAGAGAGGGTTTGACCTTGTTTGTTGAAGCTGGGGAGAAGGTAGAAACGGTGGGAAACGGTGGGTTTGGTGGTGGTTTGGTGATATACCGCAGGGTTTTGGCGAGTATGGAGTCTGTGAGGTGGTGATTCTGGTGGGGTTGGTGTTTGTCTTCTTGTGCTGTCTGCGGGCGGTATGGCAGGCTGGCGGGGAGGCCTGAAACGAAAACATATGTGCGTTTGTTGATGAGAGATGTTTCTGGTAAGGATGCGGTGACGGTGATGGAGATGGGGCTTCCGGATGGAAGGTTGAGATGGAGTTTGTTTCAGTCTGATGGGTGAGATGGTGTTTCGAGACTGCAGAGAAGACGTCGAGGTTGCAGAGAAGGTGTCGAGGACTCTGCAAGGAAGGGGTGTCGAAGGAGGAGGGCTCGGTGTCTCCGTGATGGCTGGGCTGGTGGTTTGAGAGCTGGGGCGGGCGTTGAGCAGTCCAGGCTGGGTGATCTTGTCTCTCTCCGGGTTTCCATCTCGAAGCCCAAGCTATGGCGCCCAGAGACCGGCATCCGCCTCTGGTATCGCGGCACAAACAACCCTCCGTCCCCTTCGCCCGTCCCGTTGTAACGAGCTCTCCCTGACCCCCTTCCATTAAGCAAGGGCGTGTGGCTCAGTTGGTAGAGCGTTCGCTTAGCATATCCATCTGGAATATGCGAAAGGTCCTGGGTTCGATTCCCAGCTCGTCCATGGAATAACCTGAGAGAGCGGTGATATCTTTTTGCTGGTTGTGGGAAGTTTGTTTGTTTCGGTAAGGGTTGAGTTGTGATGGTGGGGATGGGATGGTGGAGAGGTAAGTGAATGTGAAGTTTCGCTCTTGGGGCTGGGTTAGGGGACGCTTTTGTTCAGTTGTAGCCAGGCGACAAGAAAGCAATTGAAGAAATATGTCTAGCAGTTGATGCGTTATCTTTCAATACGCTGCCATGATCTAAAACATCTGCGAATGATTGCGATTGCGATTGCGACATAATGTAGCCCCTGAGCTCCTTTTCTCGTTATCCGACCCCCTGAACACAACACCACAAACCCGGTCTCGCTTTCTCAACTCTTTTAACGTCCGTCTTGACATCAACATTTGCCAAAGACAGTATGTGCAGATAAAAGCAAGCTCCCATTTGCAGTCGCGCTGCACAAGATCGTAAAATGTCTTATCATGATTGAAGCTGACTTGATGATTTGCTACTCCCAGCCCTAGATCCTGGCGACATCCTCCACTCGGCAGTCATGGCAACTGCAAAAAAAGGGATCTCGTTCTTTGGAGTAAGTCATGCGTCAGCCGCGAATCGAACGCGGGGCCCATCGATGGCAACGATGGATTTTACCACTAAACCACTGAGGCCGTTGTGGCTTGTTGATGAAAGCTTCTTTGGAGAAGCACATAATGAAGTCTCAGGCAGCGGTGGGGCTGCAGAGAGAGCCCCGAACTTGAACTGCAATGCTACTTGGAGGAGGAATGGGAGGAGGGATGTTGGTGTCTGGAATCGGGATATTTCCAGGGCTGGGTACAATGTCTTGAGAAACGAAAAAGAAACAGACAGTCAGCGCCCCCCCCCCCCCCCCCCGGTGCAACCATGTCCTTGACTGGAAGTCTAGAACCAAGACACGGCGAGTTTAAGTATCCTTCCCAGATAGATATGGGGTGGGACGGCCTCCAGAAGCGTCCCTTTGTCATAGCATAGCTAGTCTCTCCATGCTGCGGCACTGGCATGCAAAACGGCACCAAAGAGCGCGCATTCAGAAAAACAAAAACAAAAAAAACAAGTGATACCCGCGCTCCGAGTGATGGGCAAGCCCAATTCACTGGTTCCGCCGCTTACGCTCCGAAGAGGATGACGTCCTGGTACCGTCGATGCGCTCCGAAGAGAGGGATGGCCCGGGAGAAAGGCCAAATTGATCTCCTGATACCGCCGATGCGCTCCTAAGAGGATGACCTCCTGGCGCCGCCCTGTGTTCACATACTGAACGTGTGAGTATCCCAAGCACTCGGGCAGAAATGGTGATTCGAACCAGATATGTCAAGGCGGCATCTGGGCACGCTAACCACAGCACCATACCCGGTTGTTTGTTGGTTGGTGTTAGAAGGTGCGAAAACTCGGTGATGTGCCGCTTAGCACCACGATTGTGGCCCCCCTGGATTGCAAAGGACTTTCAGTACAACCGGATCACCAAGGATCGGAAAGGCGTTGCATCCCTTGCTATTTTGTGCACCGACTTTGAGAGACAGATTTTCTGGATGTTGGGTTGCGAAGAGGGAAGGGGCGGTGCATGTCTGATAGGGTTTGTCAGCAAATTCCAGACCGCCAGAGATTCGGGCAGCTCTTCCTCATCTTGCCATTGAACGTTCAACTAACCTCACGGCCGAGAAGCTCACTCCTCGTTTTCTAACCCCCGCACCAAGACCCAGCAGCCCCAGCGGCTGGTCATGACCTTCCATGAAGGCACACGCACGCCAATCATCCCGAGTCCGTCACACAGCAGCCAGCTGTCGCCCCCGACGCCCGACGCCGGGTGCCCACCTACTGCCACAGAATTCGGAAATTTTCAGCCTTATAGCTTCTCCCGTGGAACCCTCCTGTCTATAAGGCCCCTGATATCCAAAACACCGGAGTTAGCAACTGTCTCAGAACTCGCCGACAGGCTCGGGCGGTGTTGGTGCTGACTGAAGTTCACGTCCGTTAGGATGACGGGTGGATCTCATCGCTCGCTCGATAGGATGATGCATCAGTCTTTTGGACTCCAGGAAGCCATGAATCCTTCCAACGCCTTCAGTGCTGAGCACGTATCTCCGTGGGCCAGACAACAACACGGCGCCCGTATTTGAGCGCCCGCGCCAGGTTCGAACCAGCCAACTCCACAATACCTCACCCCACCGCAAGCTGCGTCGATTACTTGCATCCGTATCTGATCTCCCGAATGTGCAGCTCGACAATGAGCTTTTGGCGTTGAGTTTGGAAGCAAAGGCCAACTCGGCTCTCGGGACAAGCCGACATGCGCACTCGGCCGCAGCGGAAGATTGCCGGCTCGCACTGATGGCCAATCACAGCTCAATAGAAGCGAAATTCGGCGTATTGACGGATAAGGCAACTTTAGCGAGTGCGAGGTGCATGGCGCGCCTGTCTAGCGACATGATCCCCTGCACCTGGGGGCTGTCAAACACGCTGAGAGCCGCCAACTCCGCTGAAGTCGGCGGACGGCACAGCAGAGCAACACGGTCGAACCTCCGTGCGCGCGTCTGTTGATGGCGTTTGCTACCTTAATTTGGTACTGCCAGAAACCAACCTGGATTCTGGCCCGAGGTCCATTCCCTCGGGGGCTTAGTCTGTTTCCGCCGCAGCGTTGCATTGCGATGGCACCAGACAAAAGCGCTGGAGCAGGATTCCTCCGACGGACGACATCGCTTGATTTTGTTTGCTCTTCTCATCAGTCACTCAACACAACGCCCCCGAAGAACGCGGGCGGACCCCATCTCGAAGGCCCGCTGAATGATGTGGTTGAATAACTGAAAACGGAAGCTGTCTCTGTCGTCCGCCTTCACATGGGTTTGCCGAGTGCGAAATCCGTCGAGAGGAGCAAGAGGAGCAGCAGGAGGACGTTTGCTGGTTTCTAATCCATCCGTCCAGTGTCGGGTGACTACGACAACGGACATCGTCACCTCACTACGTCTTTCCCCCTTTTGTTTCGTATGTCGGAGGATTCTGGCAACGAGTGTGTCGGTATAAGACGTGCGTGCCACTCGGCGCCGTCCAACGTTGCCAAGGCTGTTCAACAACTCCATCGTCAAACTATAACAGCATCTCCACTCATATAAGCTTCCACATCTCCATCATATACCATGGCTGTGGCTGGCGCGGAAAACAAGAGTGATGAACCCCAAATCACCGCAGACTCTTCGGGGGCATCGCAGTCGACCATGCACAAAACCGCGTTGGAAGCGCCCTCACAGGGCGCAAGCAGCGATACCACCGTGCCGGACGTCGCCCCTTTCGCTATTGAAGACGACAAGCCTGCTTTGAGGATACCACTTCCGCGCTTTATCCTGTTAGCTTCAGCGTGAGTGTCCTTCCCACAACGACATTAGCAGACCTACTCTCTGACACGGGAACACAGCAT
Organism: Immersiella caudata; assembly: GCA_030512335.1. Classification (NCBI taxonomy): domain Eukaryota; kingdom Fungi; phylum Ascomycota; class Sordariomycetes; order Sordariales; family Lasiosphaeriaceae; genus Immersiella; species Immersiella caudata. Next base: position 5,568,448 of record JAULSU010000002.1, on the reverse strand, counting down.
CTGTCTTGGCTTCTTCCTCGCTCTTCTGGACACCTCTATTGTCGCTACCAGCCTGCATGTCATCGCAATTGAGTTCCAAGATACGGAAACCATCTATTGGGTGGCTCTATCGTACACCCTGGCATATCTCAGCTGCGCCGTCTTGTTCGCGCGCATATCCGATGTCATCGGCCGGAGAGCCGCGGTCCTGGCCGCCTATGTCATCTTCATTGCTTTCTCACTGGCCTGTGGATGGGCTCAGAACCTCCCGCAGCTGATTGCCTTCCGGGCACTCCAGGGAGTTGGTGGATCAGGTACGTCTCTCGGGTGTGTCGAGAGAGCACCGAAGCTCGCGAAGCTGACAGATTCCTAGGCCTCTACAGTCTTACCATGATCATCCTCCCCGAGGTTGCCCCCCTGAACTATCAAGGTGTCGTCTCATCGCTCATCGGCATTGTTCTCGCCGCTTCGGGCGTCCTAGGGCCTCTCATCGGCGGTGTCCTTACCCAGTATGCCAGTTGGCGATGGGTGTTTTGGATCAAGTTTGTTGCCTCAACCCTCTTCCTGCAACACACACTAACGCTTTCAAGTGGACCGATCGGCGGAGTTTCAGTCGTCGCTTTCTACTTTATATGGCCTGAGCCCGAATATCTTCCCGCTTTCCATCCCCGAAAGTGGAAAGAAGTTGACTTCCTCGGCGCATTCCTCCTGTAAGCTCTCCCTCCCCTTCACACCCAGCCAGAAGCTGACATCACCTCTCAGCGTCGCCGCCGCAGCCCTCATCGTCTTCCCTTTCCAAAACTCCGGAGTAGAGGGCGGCAACTGGTCCTCTCCAAGGTTCATCGCCCCTCTCGTTTTCGGCGTCGTCAGCCTTACCGCTCTCTTCGTCTGGCAATGGTTCGTCGAACGCCGCTGGCCTGAGAAGTTCGCTTCCACCCTCCCTATGGTGCTCCTCCGCAACCGTGCCTACTCGGCCACCGTCATCCACGCCACTCTCACTGGTTTCCCCTACTTCGTTGCCATCTACACCTTTCCCATGCGCTTCCAGGTTGTCAATGGCAAGAATCCGTTCGAGGCCGGGTTGATGCTTCTTCCGATGCTGGCAGCTACAGCTCTGGGGAGCTTGATCGCCGGCGCAGTCAATGGAAAAGTGCACAAGACTGCGGAGACAATGGGATTGGGTGCGACCTTGATGTTGCTGGGGTGCGCATTAGAGACTACGGCGGGGACAGGGGTAGCTGTGGAAGGAAAAGTGTTGGGTTTCTTGGTGTTTGTGGGTGTGGGTTTTGGGTTGGTGGCGGCAGGGGGGACGATGAGTGGGATTTATACGAGCCCTGCTAGGGAGCATGGTGAGTTCTTTTCTTATCACTTGTTGTTTCATTCAGCGGTGGTTCGCGATGGAAGGGCCGGGGAAAAGAAGGCCTTGGATACCAGCGCTTTCAGGGGCAGTTGAGGGAAAGATGGCTCTCGCCGAGTTGCCAGCGCAAGAAGGCGTGTTGAAGCCTGTTTGCGGGGATTTGCTAACATCCTTTTAGCTACCGCGCAGGGAATCATCGCGCAAGTCCGTGTCCTCGGAGGAAGCATCGGTATCGCCGCTTCGTCCGCCATCCTCAGCGTCGAGGCACGCAAAAGCTTGGGAGGAGGAGGTGTGAACCCCGAGTTGCTCTTGCACACTGGGGGGTCCGTCTTGACCCCTGAGCAGCAGGAGGGCGTGAGGGTAGTGTACACGGCAGCGCTGAAGAACGACATGATTGTTTGCAGCGCGTTGCTGGCAGCTGCAGTCGTGGCTGCGGTGTTTGTGTACCAGAAAGGGAGGTTACCTACCGGTGAGGTAATGAAGAAGAGGGTGGGAGAAGAGATAGCGAGAGTGCGAGAGGAGAAGAGGAGGACGATAGAGCTTGCGATTGCGAACGGGGAGCTCCAGGTGAAGCCGCCAGCCGGTGGTGCTCCTAAGCAGGAGGTATGATTGTTGGGTTAGGGGGTGGGTTTCTCTTGTGTTGATTTATTGGTCGGCTTGGTCGGTTTGGTTTGTGTCGACTCAACTTGACCTGACAGGTCTATGTGTCATGCTTCTGCCGCAAAGTTTTGTCTGGATATCGACAGCGTGGGCATGTGGCAACATGTCTAGCCCCGAGTCTATGCGGCATAGGAGGCGTCCGCTTCAGAGTTACGGACGGTGTTTGGCGTATGGTCCACGGAGAAAACAGTCCTTCTGTGACAAAGGTATTGTGCATCTAAATTTGGCGCTCTTCGATTCATACGTAGTTAGTTACTGGTTACGGAAAAGTAGTGTCAATAGAGTATTTCTCCATACGTTGTTAGCTCCACCTTGCACGAGGCTTCAGATCACAAGATAGCCTCGTGAGCTTGTCTTCTTCGGCGGGGCTAAAATTGCAGTGAAAAGACCTACTTCATGCGCGTCGTCAGTCTAGGTAACTAATTTATGCGAGACATCGACGATTGGGCAGTAGCTTGCAGTAGGCAGGCGTAGATTTCGCTCTCTTCCACAAGGCTAGATGTGGTGGTGGTGCATGGATCGAGGCTTGAAGATCAACATAACATTGTCAAGGCCAATCTTCGCCTACACTTCAACATCCGTGGAGTCCCGATCCCCAACCTTCTGCCCTCTGTCGGGGCTAAAATTGTAGTGCTAGTGCCTTATCAGCTATCAATTACTGATGGGTTGACAATGCAGCCCAACGAAAATCCAGATCATGCCATAAGACATGTGTTAAGACAACACTGTATGTGACAGACACTCTCCTCGCGCCTGGGTGCCTAGGTGGTAGCTACTGTTTTTTTTTGCTTGTACTTCAGTTAACCCATGGTTCAACGGCACTCGTCAACATGAAGACCATGGAAGTAATTCATGTTAACATGAGCCTCCACCTGAGGCAGCCTGAGAAGGCACCCCGGCAACATTGGCCCTTGAGATGAGTCTCGTCTCGCCGTGACCATCAACGACATTGAGGGAACATTAACCTCAACGATACCGGTATAGAGCCAAGATTCCAGCAGGCTCTATACGGCATCATCTCTTCCCTTGAAGCCCCATTAGCATACCCATCCGCGCGTCGCCTCCTTATGGGCATTCTAGGTTCCAGTTCAAACACCAAGGTGCCTGGGAGAAGCTCCATCTATCACGCAGCCTCAAGTCTTCACAAGACCTCACTCCCTCGCGGAGGGCTAAAAATGGAGTGATTTTTTTCGGTCGGGGCTGGGCAGTTGTTTCCATTGACTTCTGGGACTCGGCTGTGCAATGCAGACCCATCCCACAGTTTCCTATCACCTTCCGTTTGTAGGACGTATTTCCCCTGTGCCGAACAAGATCTACCGATGTCACACTCACAATCAGACGGTGAATGAGACCAGGCACTGGGGACAACTTGGTGTTGGAGAGGCGGAGCTTGAGGTGTATGGGGAAAGAAGAAGGGATTCAGTATTAGTTGGAAACGAGGAAATGAACAGCAGGTCTCTAAGGTTAGAGAGAGCCTCAAAGAGCAAGAATAAGTGGGAGAAAAAGGGTATGGGGGCTAGATATGGAAGACTCGGAGCCACCTCTGGAACCTTGCTTGGTAGAGTTGTACCTAGAGAATGGGACTAGCTTCGGGCCGTGAGATCTCACCCCCTCAAACGGGCAAAAATTGTAGTGATGTTCTGCTTTGGGGAACCCATCTCCAAATTTCCCACGCGCGAGGATTGAAGGGGGCGCAGCAACGCCAAACCCATGACTAGGAGTCCGCCCAATCAACTTCGTTCTTACTCGGTGAATATACAGACGATATAGCATCGCCGAGCACCTGAGGTAGATGAAGGCTGGGGGTTATAGGGGGCACTTGCTCATCGAGAGGCGGATGTGTATGTACGGGGAGAATAGAAAGGGACTCAGGGGACTAGTTACAAACCTGGCAGTTGACGGCAGCTCTCAGAGTTCGGAGAGCGCCTCCAGATATGATTGACGGGTGGGAGAAAAGGGGTTTTGAACAGAGATGAAAGACGAGCCGCTTCTGGAGTTGTGTCTGTCCGTGGCAGGTATGCATGCCTACCTTCAGTGTTGGTGGTGATCTTCTCAGGGGCAGTGGGGACCAGCTTCGAGTCGCGAGCTGCGTAACAGGATCCAATGATAACTCATCCCAGCAGCAGTGGCGCTACATGGCGACAGGGGGAAGAGGGGAGTGATATGGATCTTAGAATGGGAGCAGCCACAGAGCACGTCCAACTAGTGTAAGGGAGGGGAGAGGCAGTGCGAGGCCCTGGTGGGAACAGATGCGTGGTTTAGGGGGTTTGTGTTTACGGGAGGAAATATAATGGTGGTTGCTGGGGCATGTTTGCTGGGAGTAGATATATCACCGTTTGAGGTGGAGAAGTTGCTTGCGTGAAGGGTTGAGGTCAAGGAAATGGGTGGATACCTTAGCTGTGACCACTGGCAGTTCTGGATGGATGGGATGTTGGAAAGCTGTCAGTGGGAGAGTGGACAATGTCGTTATTCCGCAAGGTCGTTGGAGATTCGGGCGGCGGATTCGGAGGATAGAACTAGGATTCGGGAATAAGAGGCACGCACGGCATGACGCAACTTCCCTGGGAGGTGCCTGCCAACGTCCCCCGCAGGGCGTGGGGATACCCCGCATTCGGGGGGTAACGCCATCTTAGCGGCTCAAACAACACTGGACGGCAGCGACGTTTGAGACGGAAGATAATATTATCGGAGTTAATGAATAAAGCTCAAATAGACCCGCGTCTGCGTCCATGATTTCAGCGGCGCGAACTATTCTCGCATCTAAAAACTTATTTCTCGCCAGAACCCCCTCTGCAGCACCACTCCTTGTCCCCCTATTCACCAAACGAACCATGACTTCGGCCATTGCGAAGCGCCTCGAGGGCAAGACGATTGTCATCACGGGTGCGTCTTCCGGCATCGGCCGCAGCTGCGCCTTCGAGTTCGCCCGCACCCAGCCCGACAACCTCCGTCTGATTCTCACCGCCCGCCGTATCGACACCCTCCGCGATGTTGCCGCCAAGATCCGTGAACTTGTCGGCACTGGTGTCCAAATTCTCCCCTTCCAGCTCGATGTCAGCAATCCCGACGAAGTCGGGTCCTTTGTGAGCAACCTCCCCGAGGAGTGGAGGGATATCGATATCCTAGTAAACAATGCGTATGTATTCTCATCAATCTCGCTCATAGCTATCTACTGACGTCTTTCTAGCGGTCTCGTCAAAGGAGGTGAATACGCCCTTCCCACACCCTGATACGTATTCTGCAATACTCACCCACCCACCCACAGTCGCAAAAGCCCCTGAAATCGCCGAAGAAGACATCGACATCATGTTCAAAACCAACGTAACCGGTCTCATCAACATGACCCAAGCCATCCTCCCCATCTTTAAGAAACGTGCCGACGGCGGCGCCGGCGACATCATCAACATCGGTAGCATTGCTGGCCGTGAGCCCTATGCCGGAGGCAGCATCTACTGTGCTACCAAGGCTGCTGTGCGCAGCTTTACGGACAGTTTGCGGAAGGAGCTCGTCTCGACGCGGATTCGCATCATGGAGGTTGATCCTGGGCAGGTGGAGACCGAGTTCTCGGTTGTGAGGTTTTATGGGGATAAGGCTAAGGCTGATGCTGTTTATGCGTGAGTTTTGTTTCTTCCTCATCATCAAGCTTTCTGGGCTGACATTGGGCAGTGGTGTCGATCCCCTGACGCCTGATGATATTGCCGAGGTCGTGGTGTTTGTTGCCGGGAGGAGAGAGAACGTCGTTGTGGCTGATACTTTGATCTATCCTAACCACCAGGTAGGTGACAGGCACACATTTGGCGTAGGGAAGCAGCTGACATTTTTCATAGGCCGGTGCTGGAGTATTGCACCGCAAGTCATAAAGATGATTTCCCCGGTGTAGAGCTAACTGTGAGAAGACACGAGATAGAATAGAATATCATACCAGCACAATAATTCGCGTCCCCGGCCCATGTGATGTTCGCAAAGCCGACTCCATTCTTTTATTACGTTTTTTCCTTCCCCGAATAATCTTTAATTGTGCCCTCAATCGCAACAAGAACGGGGATGCCCGTAGGGATTCACACCCAGCCCTAACCCTCAATATCTCGGCTACCATCGGCCCTCTTTGACCCCACCACGCCGGCCTAAAGGCCATCAACCACTTTCCCGACCCCCAGCCAATAACCAGCACAAAATGGTTGTGTAGTGTAGTGGTTATCACTCTGGATTTTGACTTGATGCTTGCACTCGATCAAGCTTCCAGTAACCCCGGTTCGAACCCGGGCACGACCTCTTTTTTTCGCATTTTTTGCTTAGTGCTCTCATCTTCCTCCTGGACAGTGGTCAAATTCCTGCTCATTCCATCGTAAACAGCTCGTCAACTGTTTTGTCGCTTCCGGGACTAAGTGGCAGGCGGTTGACTGATGGATTGCACAAGTGCACCCAGATCGCAACCGCGGGTCAACAACATCGTCACCACCTTGCTGTGTTCTGGCTGCGCTGTTTCAACCCTTTCCCGAGCGTCGAAATGTGGATGCTGGGGTTTGCACATTCAAGAGACAAACTGAGTGCTAATTCAGGAGAGACTCGAGAGGAATAATCCAAGTAATCGCTAGCAGCAAACTCGCTCGCTGCGCCAATCTCAATTCCTACGCTCAAACAACCCCTATCTAGGTCTACCGGTCTACTATATGCTGCTCAAGATCTTACGCCTTGCATGCCATGCGGTGGACTTGTCCAATCCAATCACAACAAAACAATGTTGGTATCTCATGCTGCCAATGCGCCGTCCACCACGCCCTGACTCGACGCCGATATCTACATCATATGAGTGTCAAGACATCCACCTCTAAAACTTCTCTGAAAACTTCTCTGCCACTGGTGTCGTCGGTCCTTTGGCTTGTCGCGACATGCTATACGGCGCCTATTTCATGTTAGCACCACTGCTACAAGTTCACGAAAGAGATAACTCACCAAAACCTGCTTGGCGTTGCATATCCTCCACGCCAGTTTCCTCACGTTCCCATCCGCAGGCACCACACCAGGCGCAAATTCGATGCCAAACATGTGACGGATTGCATACACAACTCGCCTGGCGTACTTGCTGTCCCTCTCCACGTGGCTACCGAACGGCTCGTCAACCGTATTAGGGGCGATGTCGGGGTCGCAATCGAGACAGTTCCTGACGATGGGGAGTAGCGCAGCCGCAACAGCAGCATCACCTTGAACGCTGCCGCTGGCGACGGTAGATGAAGCTGAGGAGGCCTCGCTGTCATCGTCTTCCTCGTCGTCGAACTTAGGGATTTGGACCTCGAAGGGATCCGAGATGGACATAACGTGGTGGCCGCCGCTGTGGTGGTAGCGGAATTCGAAGACGCCCTGCGTCCACCAGAGCTTATCACCCTCGAAGACCATCTCGCCTTCTACAAGGCCCACGTCGGTGTATTTAGGGATCGAGAGGGGCTTATCGGATGAGATGATTCCTTGGTCTGTGGTGGTGTCGTACTGGCCCGGGCAAGTTGGTACCCATCGTCCGAGGGAGGGTACTTCAGTAATGTCTCGCGAGCGGTTGTCGGTTACCATGTACAGGCCGATCCAGTCCTTCTTGCTGTGGTTGGCGGGAGCTCTCCACTTGACACGGATTGGTGCGCCGTATTCGAGCACGAGAGTCTTGACAGCCTTGGGCACGCGCGCACTGTCGCCTTCTTTTCCAGTTGCCTTCTCATTACAGCCAGTTGCCAGAGTACCCTCCAAAGAAAGTTCGTAGTGCTTGGGGTCGTAACCCGCAAGGTCAGGGGAAATCCGGCTGAGTGTAAGACGGGTGGGGTACTTGTTGAACAGAGCGGTTGTATCCCGAACGATGGACGACGACCCAGAAGCGAGTTTGGAGCGAGCGGTTTGTACAAAGTCGTCGACAAAGTGCCTGCTATCGTCGATCACCTTGTCGACGCCCTTCTGCCACTCCTTGACGGGCTCCGGAAGGGATCGCTTGATGAACTTGGTCAGCCCAGCTTCCTCGCGGACGTTGCGACCATAAATCTTTTGCATGTGGGGCTTCTCGACGATTGAGATGAAACCAAGGGTGAAGAGATGACCGATCAGCGCGAGGGCGAAGATAGAGCGGCTCCAAGTGATGAGGGCGGCACCCCAAAGACCGGCAGTGCCGATGACGCGCTCTGGGTTGTTGAGGAAGCGGTAAATGGACGTGTACGTCAGCTTTCCTGTGCTATCGAAGAAGAAGTCACCGTAGAACCAGCCGAACTCCCCGAGAGACTCGTAGATGCTCGTGGCAGTCCAAACTTGAAGCGCGATCAAGCTGATGCCAAAAACGTGCTTCAACAAGACCCAACCGTAACCCCAATCCTCAGGCATGTCGTACATCTTCCAGCAGGCTGCGACGAAGGAAGCGTGGCAAAGCGTGTTACTGAGATGGTACATGCCCTTCCACTGCCGCCACGCCTCCTCCGCGCTCTCGCCGAACTTCACAAAGTGTCTAGTGAACATCTTCTCCTCGGACTGTAAGGTCAAAATGACGCCCATGCCGATAGAGTACCACAGGCGCCACAGTAGCGCATGTGCTACAAAGATAGCTTGCCATACAGGAGTGCTAGGTGTTACAATTGTGAAGGCGATGAGGTAGCCCAAAAGGAGAAGGACTGAGTAGTCGATCGTTCGGAAAAGGTCGAGATTCTTGAAGCCCAGGAGGTTGTGCACAGGCACTGGTGCCTCCCTGGGAGCGTCAGAACTTTCGTGGTTGCTGCTGATCTCCGACTTCATCGACTCGGCCCGTATGCGCGGAGGAGGCGGGTTGTACGTCTTCTCGATGTGGGGATTCTCGACGATGGCCAAGAAAGCAAACTGAGCAGCGTGCGCCAGGATGGAGATGAAGAGCACATCGTAGCTCGCCGCCATCATGGATATGCCGTAGTACCCGGCATAACCGATGGAATACATGGGATGTGGTGCCATCTCGAATACGCCATCGAAAGTAAGCTCCTGGTCAATGAGGTAGAAGAAGTCTGCAACAGTCAGCTGCCGCCTGATAGTCTGGGAAGAACCAGCACTTACCACCCCAGTACCAGGCGTAGTCCTTCACAACCCTGTGCGCGTCAAGTTTGACCCAAAGGTTGAAACCCACGAGGGCAATGCCAGCAGCCCATCGAGAGATCGTCGTGATGACCGCTTCACCCTCTGGGCGGTGGCCACACACAATGGCAAACAAGCAATACGAAACGAAATCGCACATGAGGATGAGATCTACCACCCGCCGGAAAAGCAGCCAGGTGTTATACTCCAACGGCGCGTTGTCAAAGTTATAGTCCTTTGGGATCTTTGTCTCGAGTTCGACCTTGAGGAGTTTGTACAGCCAGGGTCGAGTGTTCTTACCGTTGGCAGGATTCTCGAAGAGCTGCCATCTCTTGGCCCACGTAACCAAGAGCTTGTACTTTGACTGGACCGTCAACAGATATCCGATTCCGACGTTGTAGGAAGCCCTCCAGAATAGAAAGATGGCAGCAAAGACTGGGCGCTTGAGGTTCCATGGCAAGTAGCACGCGGCGAAGATGTGCAGGGCGAGGATGGCGAGCACGATGACATCAGACAGGTTCTTCGGTTCGCGGGGGTCGAGCAGCTGCGAGACCATGTCGTGGGTCGTTGGCACAACGAAGACTACGGATTCCCCCTGGTTAGCCAATCGACCGATACGTACGCGCGCCTCGGCACATCAGCACCAATGCACGTCGAATCTCGACAGGATCTCGTACCCGTCCCCCCCGGCGTGCGCCCATACGTCTTGGTGCCTCGCGACACTCCCTTGGGGGCGTCGGCGGGCTGTTGAGCGCCGCTGGCCGAGTCCCCCTCGGCCTCGGATAGAGCCGGCCCCTGGTTTCGCTGGCGGACACCGTCCCGCCCGGCCGATATGTCGGCAGAGGTGCTCATTCTCGGGTGTTGAATCCGTGTCTGAGTAGGTAAAGATGGTGAGGGAGGGAAAAGGCGCGAAGAGGAGGTCGGGATGCCGCAATAAGCTTAATCATGACAGAAGAGCCGATCACGCGACCCTAGCGAATTGCAAACGAGGGGCAAACACTGGGTCTTTTTTTCGTTTCGTCCCGTGGTGGGATATAGGATTGCCGATTCAACTCCGTAAAGCGGGCGGTCCTTTATCAATCGCCAAGGAACCTTAGCGCTGTTTCGCATGCCGTGTCTCTCTGCTGTTGACGCTGGAGTGAAGCGTCAGTCGTTGAGGTTGTCACCGAGTCCACCGCTGTCTTCGTTGGTGTTGGAAAGCTGCGGGTAGGCGGGCGATGGATTATTTACGTCAAGGAAACCCCCAGAAACGACTAGGGGTCCCTGAATTATTTTCTTCACATGCATTTCTGGGTTGTGGGTGGTTTGCGTTATCGACCAGTCAGTGACGAGCATTTTCGACACAGACGCGACCCGCTGCACCGGCATCCTCAGCCGGCGGTGGAAAGAGCGTTGAACAATCGGGGATATCGCTGGGCAGTTGCGGGTGACGTGTCTCGGCACTGCGGCCAATGATCTGGGTTCTATGTCTTTAGGGCTCTATTCGGGGCATGGGGTGCAGTGGAGATGCGCAATTGATTCGCTTTCTCGCGTGCTATCTCGTCCGTGACGGCTAGCATCCGATGGGATTCTCTTTGAAGTTTCAACCGCCGCCCAAGCGGGCAGCATCCGAGATCGATCCTCAAGATAAACATTGACGTTGTGGCCCCTCGCAGGCAGGGGAGCTGCAAGGTACCGGACCGACGCCCGAGTTCGGCATCGCCTCATCCGTCAACCACACCCAGCAGCGCGCAATCTGCATGTTCGCAACCCCCGCCATCCCAGGCGTTTGATTGGCCTCGGGCGATCATCTGGATGTGCGAACCACGAGGGTGGGTGGTCTGCAGGTGGTTGACACTGGTTCTCAAGGTCCCGACGATTAGGCTGACCGGACGCATAAAATCGCGGGGGACACTGGAGGTTTCCCAAGGCGGTTGTGGATGTGTCTCGCGTCTGCAAGCGGTGGCATTATTCTGACTTTTGCCGACTCGTCTCGTCGAATGCGAAGCCGTACCAGAACCCCTTATGAGGATCTCCCTATAAGGTGACACGATGAGCACAAATGGACAGCCCACCTTTTGTTTCTGCTCTGCTTTCCTTTCGTCTTACTTCTGTCTCTGTATCCCGTTCTCAAAACCAATAGTAACCCAAGCGTATAACCTTACTTTCTCTCCCTTTCCCTGTTCCTTCATTGTCAGCACAGCCTTACCGTCCCATATCCCGCCATCTATAGGTATAGGCATGGCTCTAAACCAAATCCCTTCGAGGATGTCATCCAAAAACAAAAACCTCCCCTCGCCGGGGCTCTCCTCCTCGACGGACTCCAACCCCGGGCCTACCCGACCGGTCCCCGTCCGGGCCGTCCGTCAGAGCTACAATAGTAACTACTCAGATAAACCCCTCCCGAACCCTTCCCCCGAACGACCTGGTACTTCGGGAACAGAGGCCGAACTCGAAGCCCAGCTCCGGCGCATGGCCGAGGAGCTGGAGCACGCCAAACGCGCCAAGCGGCTGTACCGCGCTCGCAAGGCGACAGCCACAGCCCGAGCGAACCGCCACGAGGCAAAGGCACACTTTGGACAGTCGTTCCAGCACTTTGGGCTCGGCGTGAAGATGAGCTGGGCTGTGTTTTCGGGGATTCCAGTCTACCTGAGGGAGAAACACAAGTTAAGGGGCGAAGAGGATAAGGGCTATGATATGACGCTGGATAGGACGCAGAGCGTGGTGGAGAGGAGTCGGAGTATTTTGCTTGATAGGGGGCCGAGTAAGAAGGGGAAGTTGACTTTGATGGATAAGGGGCCAAGGGAGAGTAGGGAGGAGGGGCTGCCGCCCGTTGGGGAGTCAAAGGGCCGTTGAGGTTGATGGTAGTAGCTGGGTGGTATCGCATGTGGTTTAGCTCGCACTCTTGTGCTTCCCGCGTTCTACATTTTGTTCTTGTTTTGCTGTATCTTCGGGTTTCCTTTGTCTGTAATGATACCAATTTCCCCCTATGTGGGGTTGCAGTGGGAAACCTGACTGGAGTTGGGGGGTGGGTGTAAGAGATACCAGTTTATCACAATCCATACCTAAAAAATGAAATATTTTACCCTTGTATCACTGTATCAAGCAACAAATACGTGGGATCAATCAGAACAAGCCACATGCTTGACGCAAGCTAGTCGTCGTTCAATCCGCCCGGTACTTTCACGTCATGACCAGGACCGTTCGTAACGTGGCTGACGCTTTACAATGCCCTCACACGCCCATTGCAAGAACGGTTTTCACAGCAAACGCTACCCGTGGCAAGCTATCAGGCTGCCCAGTCAGTTTATACGTAACAAGTGTTCAACGCTGAACGTATCACTTTTGGCCCTCCATCATACTCAGGCAAAAGCCTACCCCCTTACTGCGCCTTCTTCGCGAACTCAACCCTCAGGATCAAGTGCTTGAAACCATAGCCATCCATCTTCGCGCAAGCCTTAACTGCGTCGGTCCTGTCCGCAAAACTGATGAACGCAAAGCCCTTCGCCAGACCGGTATCCCTATCCTTCGCCAAGAAGACACGAGTAACCCGACCGAACCGCTCGAACATATCCCGGAGCTCGTTCTCTTCTGCCATCTCCGAGACCTATCCCCATCAAAGTCAGTAATCTGTCCCTCACAACCACGGCAACAGCCCAAATCCAGGGTAACACTCACGTTTGTAACTCTGAGCGTAGCCAGGTCGTCCCTTTCACCATACTTGCTACCACCCATCCGATCGCCCGCCGACGCACCCGCCCCGCTACGCAGCGCAGGCGGCACATACGAGCCCTTCTTGCCCGCACCCGCCGCACCAGCGCCCGTATCCCTGGCTCCCAAATCCTCCGCATCGGCCTGCGACCCACCCGCCGCGGCCTCCCCAATCGGCGCCATCGTGTCCTTGTACGGGCAGCGCGCGGTAAAATGCTCTCCGTTGCAAATTCGGCACTTGACCTTCTTGTCCTTGAGCTTATCCTTCATAGCCTGGGCGTTGGCATCCTTGCTCTCGTCCTTGGCGTCCTTGCGCCAGTTGGTCGAGGGCTTGAAGATGATGTTCTCGCCGACAGTGGTGGTATCGGCAGCGGGGCCGGCGCCGTCTTTTGCGCTCTGCCCAAACTTGGCCCAGGTCTTGCGGTCGGCGACGCGGGGGTTGACGACCTCGCGGTGGGTGATGAAGCGGATGCGTCGTGTCGTCTTGACCTTTTGGTCCTTGTCGTTGTAGTGGTACTCGATGATGGTGGTGCTGCCATCCTTGTTGGTGATCTTTTGCGGGGGCGGGAGGTCGTCTGTGACCTCCTCGCCGTCGACGTCGTCGGCCCAGTTGTGCCTGCGACGGTGGTGGTTAGTTTTGGCGGGCCCTGGTGCGTCTTGGCCGCGCGGGGATTGGCCAGGGGAGCTACTCACTTGGCCGTGGCTGCCATCTTTGCGGATAGAAAATCGGGATCAACAGGGTGTCTTATTTTTCGTCAGGGATAACGGCGCGATGTCAAGGGTGCTGCGATCGTTGTAGCTGACGTCTTGTGGTCGTGATTTTTTGGTGGGGTTGAAAGGAAGGCGGCGTTTGCTGGTCGAATTCTGGATATTCAAGTGTGGGGCAAAAATTACGATGACTCGGAATTCACTTTGCCTCTCCAACACAAACATCAAAGAATCTGTGAGAAGAACATTACAAAGCCGGAAAAGGAGCGCATAGTGCAAATGAGCTCACAGAAAATTATTGGTTGACTTGTTTATCGCAGCTTTTATTCTGCTATTTCACTACCTCGAGCGCCACAGCGCAATATACCTCCGCATTTCTATCCTACATCAAATCTTTAAACATTTCAATACTCCAACGCATCTCGTCCGTCTTTGGGCGTCGCTGCTTGGCAGCTGGCCGAAATATGTACTAGGTATGGTACAAGTTGTGGCTTCCATGAAGAAAACCCGAGAAAGAAATGGTAAAAGTCGTTCACCTTCGTGTCACCGGGCCGTTTGGCACCATTTATCGTTCCATTCCGACCGACGCCAGTCAAACATCAGAGGCAGGATAATTTCTCCGAGCAGAAGCCTCTAATAAGCACAACGCCGGCGCTCTCTCAAAATAGTAGGCAAGAAATAAATGGGAGGGTTGCTCTGGTGGTGGAACAACTGAGCAGAGTCTTTTGCTTCAAGCTTTATATCATCTTCCCGTGCGGCCCTGACAGTTTCCGTGGGATGGGAGGCAGGGCACGCGTAGGGGGAGGTCCTGGTGGCGGACCCTCAGCCAACTGCGACAAACTCCGACGTTGCAGGAGGCTCTTGGATAACGAGTCGACTCTAAGATGCTGTGATGATCGCGGTACCGGTTTCAGTGAGGGCGTACGAGATCTCATGAGGAATTCGCGGTGATCAAATGTGGGCTTTTCTACGTCCTGGGCATACAGGCTGAGCCTCCGGTTTCGCAGAGCTTCATTCATCGACATCGTGGTGGGTGACTGCGCTCGCGAGTAGAAGTCTAATGATGACTTGGGCCGAATGATGCCCTGTGGAGCGGGTGACAACGGTGGAGGGAGCGGCAAATCATCCGGCAGGACGAAACTCGGAGTCTGACGGCCGTTGAAACACGCCGGCTTTTCACATGAACGGACCGAGGTCGAGGAGAGCTGACGGCGATGGTTGCTACTCCCTCTCCTTGACCTGGTGGGTGGATGGGGATCTGGAACATCCGAAGCTGAACTGTCGCGCCTCTCGATGGAATCCTCCGCCCAAGGGGAAAACAACGATGGGGTGTCAGGCGCCGTTGAGAAGACGCCGTCTTCGCTTGCTGGCGCAGATAACGGGGATGGCTGATCCTCAACGAGAGACAAAGGTCGCCCGTTGATGGCTAAGGCCGTTGGGGGTGGCCTCCGCGAACTGATCCGGGAGGGAAACGGCGCCGGGGCGTGGAACTGCTCGGCTGGGATAGGCCGACCCACTGAGTACCGCTTCCCCATGCCTTGGGGAACACTGAAATTTGGTATTGTGTGGACTAGTGACTGAGCGGAGGCGTCACCATCGGGCTGCCACGCGCCGGGGTATGTCGCAGTCGAATGTGGCCGCAGAACCTGTGCTGAGCTCACCCTCATTTCGAAAAGGTGATTCATCGTTTGCAAGGATTGCCTTCGATCGTTGATAGCCGCAGCATTTGGCCGTGCTCGCGGCCTTGGTTCATCCTGAAGGTACATATCCGGCACGTAACCGTCGTCAGTAGTTGCAAAGCTGTCGCGGATGGGTGAGCAAGCTGGCGATGAGCCCGCCGAGGTTATGACTGTCCGCTGGCCGGATGAGATAAAAGACAGCCGATTGGTGCTGTCTCTGAGCCCATCAAGTTGTCGGCCATCGTGGGAGATTCCACTGGCTGTGGAGGTGTCGTCGAAAGATTGATCCCGGAAGTCGGTTTCGGCACCATCAAGTTGAATATCTGGCGGATGTGCACTCATCATGGAGTCCCACTGCAATTCCGGGGACATGACGCGAGAGAACCGATCCGGATCTCTCACAACTAGCGTCCTTTGACTAGTTTGACTCTTCAGCTGGACCTCGATGTCGTCGACCTTTGGTTTGCCTGTTTCCGACAGATATTTCCGTCCTCCCAGGGCTTCGATCTCACGCCGCAAAGTCGTGATCCAACTATCCATCTCTTCGGCACCCTCGAATACCATCAGAAGATTTGAAGTTTGTTTCCTCTCCTGAGCACGGAACGGAAGACGCGAAAATAAGGAGGAAGATGGAGCGGGGGGAGTTCGATCCGGCTCTGCGACTGAGCATACTTGCAACACCCAATGCCGCCCGGGGATTACGTCGCTTGCAAAAGCCGCCGAGTCTTTTCCGAGATGCAAAATCTTCTCCGGGAGACGGTCAAATGCCCCTGACCCGGTATACTGGAGGAGATACCCGGACGTGACGAGCACGAATACTTTGGTTGTCCACTCCAGCTTGAGCGATGAGTTCGATGCATTCCTCCGATGCTTCTTCTTGCCCTTGTCGTTTTTCTCAGTACCCGACTCGTCAAATATATCTAGTGCCAGCGAACTCTGCGCAAAGCCACTCTTGTGCAGCCTCAAGATGGCCTCGGCAGAGGCCGCACATGCCGGGAGATGAGAATGTTTGATCGCCTGGGGATAAGCCTTGAACAGAGGTGGTGGATCCCAATTTGCAAGAGCACCTTTCGCGTTGGCAGACGGTGTCTGCGATCGTACCACGCTGGCAGACTTTTTGTGGTTTAGACCCTGTGTTGTTGGAAGTGAGAGCGAGGGTAGTGTGACCTCAGACCGCTGAGCGCCGCCGTTGCTGAGGCTATACGGCCAATTCAGCTCGGCGATCGAGGCTCGAATACCCCCGGGCCTCGGGACAGCGTCAGCAGGTGGCCGGGATGCCGCTGTTGGTGACCCCGGTGCCTTATCAGATGAAGCCGCCTTATTCCAGCCAAATATGTTTCTCAGTCCTAACCTAGACTCCCTCCTCCGCAGTTTGTCGGCCTCGGGCCGCAGCGGGACCCTCTCTACATACCCGTTTTCCGGATCCAGGTGCGGCGGCCTCGCTCTTCTTGACTGGCTCGCATGGGTGTTGAGAAACTCCAATGTGGTCCCCGGAGGGACCTGGGATGTGTCAGACATGTGGTGATCCGGTGCCGTCAACGACGGGTAAATGCGGGCTAACACCGCTCAAATCTTTGTGGGTAAAGCCGCAGTTTGTTTCTGAGCGTCGTGGAGCTCAAGGCCTCGTACGGAAGGCATTGGCGAGGTGAGCCAGCTCACAAAGCATGGACCTGCTGCTGTGATGGACCCCGGAAAGGCGGTCTCTCGATATGGCCAGGGCTCTAGACGTCAAAAAGCGAATGTGGATCCGCGAGGGACACGACGAGGCACAGTAGCCAACTGAATAAAACAATAAAGAAACCGGCGGGGTGTCGTCGCGGAGGCAGGTTGAATAAGGAGGGGCGGCAGCCTGGAAACAATGCAGGCGCGTGTCGAGTGTAAGCAAAACAGGAAGGCGCGTCGAGTTCCCGCACTCGCAGCTCACGGGACCGCAATGCACGCAACCCTCGAACAGGAGTGGGCAGAGGGCACAAATTATAGCGACAGACTGCCGAATATACGTCAGAGCTCACCTGCCCGTCCGTGTCGCGGTGCCCCAGAGTTGCAGAAGCGATGGGAGAAACGAGGGGGGGTTCAAGAGCCACGAGGCAACGCGGGGCCTAACGAGCGGGCACCGGGGCTTGATATATATAAATTGAATAGTGCAGACGTGCTGAGAAAGTGCAATTTATTTCGCAGGAGGACAGACAACCGGCTGACTGGGCCACCAGACAACCAGCAAGAGGACGAGCCCGGAAGCGAGAAGCGGATAGCGGGGAGGAAGGAAACATGAAAATGAAATGTGCGACGACTCGAAGTTCCCCCCTTGGGTGAGCCAACCATGTTTCCTCAATAACCGTGTTGCCCCCTCTCCTAGACCCCCTGCACGGGCGGAAACAATGGCAGAGCTGGCGTTTCGTCGAGACATCTCGGTACTTCCGCGCCAAAGCGCAGATTGGCCCCTGTCCCCCTATCGCTGCGCAGTCCAGGTCCGTAACTGTGTCGTCTGCACATCTTTCTCGCGCCTGCCTACTGCGTAGCGGCACGGAGAGCAGCACGGCCAGAACTCTGCTGAGCTCGAGTCTCGCGCGAAGGTTCGCCTGGTGCCTCGCTAACCATGATGCGATGCGCGGCGGCCTGCCATGGTCAATCGGACCGGCGAGACATTTGCACCCCACGATAAGAGCCAGGGGGGAATAAAAGCAGCTGTGAAAAAATAAGCGAAAAAGGAAAGAAAAACATAACAAAATTGGATTACAACCCCTGGTCGCCACTGGTCACCTGCCAGGTGGTGGCGCCGTTGGAAGCAAAGTGGGAGCAATTCCCAGGTCCGGAGCTCTCCAACGAATGGGAGCCGTCCCGCGAGCTCAAAACTTTCCGTGACAAGCCACGCTGATCCCTGGCTGAGGCCTGGCTCAGCGCCTCGCTGGTGATGGCGCGCCGTGTCAGGCAGCCCGAAGTGCCCTGGGGTGATCAGCCCTGTTGCTTACGCACAGTGAGCCGTCCCAGGCGCGCCAGGCATTCGCATCCATGGCTTGAAGGAGCGGCGTTGATAAGGATCGCTAAACAATCCCAGGATCCGGGTTCTTACCTCTGGTCGGAAACATTGCGGAGGTGTTGATCACGAGAAAAAACTTCATCGCGCAACCGTCCATCATCGAGGCAAGGTACCGCAGGTATGATGGACGTCAGTCGTTGCAAGAGGGGCCTTTGCTCCACTGGACGCTCCAAATTCCGGCTCTCCAGATTCCACCCCGCGTTTTGCGGTTCGCGGAGCGTGTGTCTAAGACCCCTTTTCATTCGGACATCCACCTCGATGACTTGTACGCATGCGATGGCAGCAGCAGTGACAGCCAGCGGGAACAGTCAATAGCAGCGCCGCATCGTCCGATTCATGGAGTCCACGCATTGATATTTTGCGCCGACTTTCTGCTGGAGCTTACGATTGCACTGCACAGGGAAGGAACCACTCAGAAGCCCCACGGTGTCTGGCTTGTGCTCTCCTACGCCCGTGGTTCCATTTCCCTCGTGGCATTGGAAACCAACCCACGTCTCCATTCCATGACAATCCATTTTTAACCTGAATCCTCATGTCACCAGTTACACTGTGTCTCGGCTTGGGACTGCCATGTGTCTCGGGGGTCAACCAGTACCAGACAAACAAGACAAGACATCGCACCTCCAAGAAAAGTCGCAACCACACATCTGGATGTGATGTTTGAAGTTTCAATCCTGCAGGGGGTGGGCCGCCAACCCGCCCGGCCTGCCAGCCGAACACCACAAAACCACGGATCCTCCCACACGGCAACAAACCCCTTTTTCTCCGTGTTCAAGGACCCTCTCCCAACACCACCGCCACATCTTATCACCGATCTCACGGACCTCACCTCAACTCACCTCATCCCATTCCCCTCTCCCCAACTCCAGCTCCTCCAAACCCATCATCCCAATTCTCGCCTCCCAACCCCCACCTCACAGCTGCAGGAACGGCCACCTACTTACACTATACAAACCACTCTAACCCACCACCCACCCCCCTGCAGTGCAACCAAACACTAGCCATTCCCCATCAATACGACATCCCCTCCACCTCGCACAACCTCCAGGCCCCCATCCGCACTTCCACCGCATCGCTCGCAGATTCAATAAAATTCCACCGTAACATCGACCCCCATCCCCCCCATACCCGTCCTACATCCAGTCAAAGCAAGACGAACCAATGCATGCCGTGCACCCATATAAATCGGAACTTTTTCCCTGTCGTTTTTTGCTGCACAGCACGATGATGGGCTCCACCGTGTCCTCGTGCACCGCGAGAACCACATGCGTGTAATGCCAGCGGAGGCATGGCACGTATCAATTTGAGTAGGACAGAGGAGTAAGGGTAGATGTTTGCTGGGTTGGACTGCGCCGATGTTGCGTGTGCGTTCGGAAGTACGGGCCTTTAGGATCGAAATTGGGATCGGCTTTGTTGCGGCTCCACGATTCGAGATGGGAGGGGAAGGTCTGGACTGGCCTGATGGCGGGTTGGTTGCCTCCGGTGAACGTCATGGGTTTGAAGTGTCTTCGATTTTGGAAATAAGTGCTGCCAATTGACTCCCCATTCCATGATATGCTACAGGTCTACATCCGTACACCATGAATGTAATGATACACTAAGAGAGCCCCATGGCGCTGCCGTGTCATTGATTTTGGTGTCCCATCAGCTCTACCTACTCTCTCCTCTCTCAATCACCCCTTTGAGAACCCTCAGGTGCTCTTCAGTGACCCTGATGGCTTCCTTGATCTCTCTTTCGTCCATTTTCTCCTCCCGTAGCTTGTCCTCCACCGTCCTCGCTTCAACACCAGCCTTCCTGCGCACTTGCAGCGGCTCTCCCCCTAGTCGGTCTATCCCCGTCCTCTCTTCTATCCAGTCCCACATGTCGCTCTCTTCTGACCTCCACATCTCCTCGTATGCAGCCAGCCGTTGGGGATATCCGGCATACCCGAGATCGCGGCCGTAAGGCGTCGTCGGTTGCCTGTTGGAGCCAAATCCAAACCAAGTGGCCACCAACAGCCCGACCAATAAGCCATAGACAACATTCCCAGTGAGGACTGGCTTAATGATGTCGATAACTGGGCTGAGGAGGGGTTGGAGAGGTTCAAGCATGCCCCAGTTGCTTTTCGTCGACGTTTTGGAGAGACCTTCTGCGTCGCTGGCTGTATTTGACGTTTGCGCAGACTTGCCCTTGCGAAGACGCTTCTTCCCTTTGACACCATTGAGCGCTGGGACTCCCGATCTTGGCCGTGATGAAACTGCAGCCTTTAAACTTGCGAAAAGGTCCTTTGCATATTGCGTTTGGCCATCGTTTGCACCTCTTTCAATTGCACCTGGGACATACGTCAGCAATGGCCTCACAATTCAGCGAACAGCACATACCTTTGAGCCAGCTCTTGCCAGACCACTCAATGGTGCAGTTGATTTGAATACGGGTCGAGTTATTTTCAGCCCAGGTGAGACAATACTTGGTCTTCACGACGAATATGTTGCCGTTGGGAACATCTGGGTTCTGAGTGCTGCAGAGAACGTTGACGGCCTTCTCGAAATCGGCATTCTCGAGCTGCTCAGTTACGATGCACTTGGTTTGCTTGGGCCCAATGGCGCCGTTCAGTGGCTTGATGTACGAGAACGTACGAGTCTTAACCTCGTCGGTGAGCCCTCGCTTGTCTTCCATCTGAATGTCCATACACTTCTGGTCCACTGAGAGCCATTTACTCATCCAGGCGGCTGACGCAGGACCAAAGAGAAGATCGTAGACCTTTCCTAGTGGTGCCGGGACGACGTCATCCCCCAAGATCTTGTCGTAATGCGTGGCAGCATCTCCACAGTCCGTGGGCGCATGAGTGGCGGGACCGGGGAAGTCGGCCGCACCGTTAGCCGGCGCACCCTCTTCTTGCTTCTCCATAGGCGCCGCCACGGCCCCCGATGCCTTCCGAGCCACAACGGCCTTCTCCACAGGGCCTTCCGGCGGCGGTGCCTCGGTCATCTGGGTTGTATCGGGACCCTCGTCATCATCTTCATCCTCGTCGTAGATGTCGTCCCCGTCGTCACTCTCTTCATCAGAGGCCGAAACACTCTGGCTTCCGGCTACCGATATCGTTACAGATTCGGTCTCAATCTTTTCAGTTCTGTCACCTCCCGGCTCCTCAAGACGCACACCATTAAGCGAACTCTGCAGGTGGGGGTGGCCGAGCTTCCAGATCTTGATGATGAGGTCGTAGGTAGTATCGCGGCTTGTGAAGGAAGCAAAGATGTGCTTTGCATGGAGTGTGGAAATCTCCAAGCCGTTCTTGAACACAAGCGCTGTGCTCCGCTTTTCGACAGCGACGATCTCATCAAAGCTCATCACTAGCGTCGTAACCCAGCCGAGGATGTTGCTGCTGAAGCACAAATGACCCTCTGAAACATACAGCCTGCCATGCGCAAGGATCTCCCGCTGCAGGGCGCAGCTGTAGTCTTCGATGAGGTAGTCATCATCTGGTACGCTCTTGAAAAGTGTGTGAAAGTCCCGATTCCGCTTCTTTGTGGCAACGGCAAATCCCGTGAGTTTAGGGGCGCTAGACTGCGCAACCGGGTTGGCAAATGAAGCATTAGCTGCGGCAATAGCCGCACTTACCGTGTTCCCGGTTGCAGTGCTGCTGCCTCGCTGCCTCCTCCTACCGATCGCGCTGCGGATGCTACCACTGCGATGGAGGCCTGGCTTTCCCTCATACACGCTCCCCTGGGGCGGAGTGCGGTCTCCGCTGCCTGCAGGTTCGTAAAGAGAGATCGGACGAGCGAGCTGGAAGTCTTCCGAGGGAATGTCGGAGTGCGCCGCGTACGAGTCCACTGGCGTAGACTCTGACCGCGCTCGGGTGTCCGACTCGTTGAATCTGGCGGCGACGGGAGAGGGCGCATTGCTCGCCGCCTCCACAATCCCCAGCTGACTCAGACTGAGATCGCCCATTCCCAGAGTCTTTACTGCCGGCTCCTTCGAGTCCATCGACGGCCCCGCCAAAGCTTCAGATGACGATTCCACCTCAACGCTATCTTGGTCTCTCTCGCCTTGTTGTTCCCTGACGGAAGCGGGCCTAGGTTTCAGCCCCCCTTGTTGTATACCAGCGTTTGTAATAGTGTTACTTAGTGTGTTGGCCGTGTTCTGGACGGCCGAAAACATGGATGAGAAGAAGGTGGTGGCCGGGTTATTCGGCGTAGCAGAGCCACTCTCAGGTGTCGGCGTCAGCGGCGCGGCGGTGACGGCGGACAGCTTGCTCGGTCCAATAGCACCGGAGCTAGCTCTCCCTCGTCGCTGGTTGATCATGTTCCCCTTTGGCGATGCATCAGAGTTCGAGTGCGGGCTGGCCGTAGAGGTACCCGCGCGATCCGGATGATTGGGATCTGTAGGAGTGGGCGGGGTGTTGACGATGACAGGTGTAGCAAGTTCGGCGGACGGAGGAGTCTGCGGTGGCCGCTTCAATGGTTCGATATTTTGACTTCGCGAAAGGCGACGGATGCGTTCGGATGATGCGGCTTTTGGCGTCGGTGTGACCGCAGTCGGAGGAGCGGTATCGAGCGGAGTGGCGTTCGGCACCGGTTCCACTGTCTTGTCTGCAGCTACCGTCCTTGGGCTTCTTTCCTCGCTAGAGCTTTTCTCGGTGCTCTTTCTCGAACGGAAGACGTCCCGAAGCTTGCTAACAGACGACTGCTTCGACAGCGACTGAGGGGGGGTGAGGCCTGTCTGGCTGGGCCGGAGAGACGGGGTTGTGGAATCGAGGCTGTTCTCGCTGCCGCTGAAGGTTGAAGACCGAGACTGCGAAGATATCTGGCTCTCTGAGGGAAGTGATTCGATTCTGTGTGTAGCTCTTATGATGGGCGAATTCGTCGTCAGGTGTCCGATCTGACTTGGATGCGTAGAGGCGGTGGGGCGCGAAGACCTGATTGGCGTCGGCGCGGGTCAGTCAGTAGCTCA
Organism: Immersiella caudata; assembly: GCA_030512335.1. Taxonomy (NCBI): domain Eukaryota; kingdom Fungi; phylum Ascomycota; class Sordariomycetes; order Sordariales; family Lasiosphaeriaceae; genus Immersiella; species Immersiella caudata. The sequence goes on along the minus strand of JAULSU010000002.1, from coordinate 5,545,343 downwards.
GTCGTGCCCAGCGGGGCAATGCAGAAGAAGAAGAAGAAGAAGAAGAAGATAGCAAGCTGAAATGAGCGAGTGAAAGAAGTGCGGCCTCAATGCGGCGGAGGAAGGATTGATGTCGTAAGGGGAGGTGACGCAAGGTTGGTCCAGCCAGCGGGATACGCGGGAAACGCCAAGGCGCAGTCGTGAGCACGGCCAACGCAAGTGGAAAGCTTCCAAGGCCCTTTCCGCCTTGCGCGGTCGGGACGTCCCCGAATCATGTCAAGAAAATAGACATCAAGGAAATCAAATTAGGTGTACTGAAGAAAAAAAAAATCTTACGATTCATGGTCCGAATCGTTGGCACCTAAACCGCTACCCTCATCGTCGTTGTCGCTCTCGGCTGTGTGGCTGGTAATGTTCCTCCCCTTCCCTGATGTGCTATCATCGTTGCTGCTGGCCGTCTCAGACGCCTTGCGCCGCCGTTTAGTCGCAAGTGACTTTGGAATAAGCTTTCCTAGGCCGTTGGAGCTGTTGTCCATGGTTTTAAAGCACGATTTACCACAGACGTGTTGTTGCTGGGTTTGCTGAACCTGGGACCTGGGATTCCGCTGGTCTCTTTGAAAAGAGGCTATGACATCGTCATGGGTCGCTGCCAAGCCTGTGTGCCAGTTTCCGGCGCAATCAATCGGAAGCTTGCTGGTGCTGGGTCTGCGCAGAACAGAGAAAGCTCGGGTGAGCTGATTGTTAGATTTCAAAAGCTCACTTTGAAGGTGATGTCGTCGGAGACGTTGAAATGCGATGCCAGTTTGATGTTTGAAGCAGCCACGGGTGTTTCGTTTGCCTGAGTTCTAGGTTATGCTCCATGCCAGCCCAGTGATTCGTCGCTGATAAGATATGGCCATGCCGCAGCCACCACGCTGCTGTGCCGTGCGGAGGCATCCCGTGTGTACACACGCGGCCTTCCTCTTAAACCTCGGTCGTGTCACTACCTGACTGCAACCTCGAAATATATACCGTCTAAGTGTTATTCAAATTGTTGGGTACGTTTTTCGAAATCCAAGCGGCCACTGAGTCTGTCGCTTTGGAAAAACGACATACCTGAAATGACGGTTTCAAAGACAGTGCAAAGCTGTATTTCGCACTGGTCGAGGAGACACTCATGACCCCGGCTCCTGCCCCCACCTTCGTCCGCTTGACCAACCCCCGCTGCAGGCAGCACCCTAACTTTATCTACCTATCCACGAATGGAGTGTTTTCTCCATCCAGCAACCACTTTAAGACTTTTGGATGAAATTTCGTTCGTGCGCACACCGAAGCAACATTTCGGAGGCTGGGTCTACGCCCACGCGATGTCGGATTACCCCGCGAAATGGAATCATCACCCCTGACCAAAGCCCACGATCACGCTCGAGCCGCTTCAAATGCCACACAGCTCTCCGATACCACGACCGCTGTCACCGAGCACGCACTCGCGGCCGGCGAATTTTCGAACGCTGCGAAATCCACAGGCAGTATCGAGGCCCTGCGAACGTTGCGCCTTTTGGAACAACATCACAAAAGGCTTGCCGAGCTTTTGAAGCTCCCCGTCGACCCACCAAGTCAAACGTCCACGGCCGACAGCGATATTCCTGAGGAGGACGAGAAGGATGTTTCTGCCGAGCAGGATGAGCGAGCGAAGGCTATAAAGGCGCCCTCAAAAGGGACCAACTTGGCAGCAGCTACTGCGCCAGTAAAGCCTGTCCCAACCCTCTCACAACAGCGCAGATATCCTCCTGGTCGCGAGCTCTCGTCGTCTATCGCCAGCAACCTAGCTTCAGCAAGAGGTATCAAGTCTAAATATCGCGGACAGCCACTAGCTCCCAGTGTCTCGAACGACCAAGCTCCTGGAAGCCTTGAAGCCCGCCCGCGTAGGGAGGGCTCGTTAAGAAACAAGGGCTCTGACATAGCAGAGGGGAGGAAACCGAGTTGGGTGCCGCCAATCCAACAGGGGATCAGGGAGGATGTAGCATCCGGCGAACCCTCTCCAACTACTAGCCCAGGCGATGAGGGTTTCTCAAGATTTTACAGCACATTCGGTGGTCTCATCAGCAAGCTTTCCGCACCGCTAGCATTTGCCGGTTTACCCCTGATAACGGAGGAATCAACAACCTCCGAAGCAGCCCCCGTACCGCCCTCTGAGCAGGGAACACAAAGGAAACCTCGTCAACAAAGGCCTCCACCGGGATCAGAGCCAGAACTATCCAAGATATTCTCTCGCGCGACCCTACAGGCGATCAGAGGTCCAGGGGGTCACGGGGGCGACTCCTTCTACTTTGTGCCCACAAGCGGCCACACCGCCTCGTACGCAAGCATCCTCAACCATGAGAACAAGGAAAAGCGCCGGATAGCTGCCTCGCAGCACGACGCCGACCTCGGAGACGACCAAGATGAAGACGACTTCGTCGACGCACGGGAATCCCAGCCCGTGTTGCCTGGGCTTCGGAAACGCGCAGGGAAGACCCAAACCGAGAGAGGCCTCCAAAACATGGTGGAGGAACTCCACACCGAGAACGCCAGCCTCAAGGAGATGATCGACAAGCTGAGCAAACGTCTTCATGCCTTCGAGCTGAACTCGCAGAGCGCTCATCTTGCATTGGCGCAGAGTGTTCGGCTGCAGAGACCGGGGTCACCGATGTCTTCTAGCGGAGGGCCGGGTGATGAGGCGCTCAAGCGGCGGAACAGGGAGGTGGAGGAGCAGTTGGCAAGGACGATGCAGAAGATGGAGGCACTCGAGAAAGACTATGCTAAGTTACAGCAAAACCTGGAGAAGTATCGGGAGAGGTGGGCGGCGCTGAAGGCGAGTGCGAAGGCCAAAATGGGGGCACGGAGCACAAATGGGGAGGGAGAGCCGTCCACACCAGCACGTTAGGATAGTGAGTTGGTAGCAGTGGAATTTATCAAACAAATCAGCCTTCAGAGGTGTTTACCATGGTTTTGAGATCATATTTAGGATATACCCCAAGAAGACTTTGTGAAAACCGGATTGAACCCGACTTATAGCCCAGGGTTCCAACACTTTTGTAGAGGGTTCACATCCCCCCTGGGTATCGCCATGTTTCTCACTAGGTCGAAGAAGGATCAAATCTTTCTGTAAAGATATGTAAACCTATGTAAACTTCTTGAACTTGTTATAGTCTCTGCGAACGTTTACTATCCGCTATGTAAAGATTCTGTGAATATTCTCCTGACTGTTTCACGGACGGGCACCAAACCTTCTGCAAATGGCTTCTGTCCCTTTGTAACCCCTTTCGGTTATAGAGGTGTTTCGTGCTGACATCGATCCCGTTTCTGATCCCATTACATGCCAGTCCTATCCCTTTTCGATGCTGTTAGGCAGGAGACAGATACGAGAGAGATAAACGGTTACTTCCACTAACAACTGGAGGTTCACAACATAGAGGCTGGACCACCATCTGGGCTGTCCCTGTCAATATCCAATATTTGTTATTCTCCAAGAAACCGCAAGCTCTATTGGCAGCTCTACCATGCGGTGATATCATCTACTTCGGCCTCACCAAACGTGCTGCTCTTCGTCAACTGGCCCACCTCACTCTCTACCACCACGCCCTGGGCATCCTTGTCCATGATATCTGGCAAGGCTTCTCGCAAAAACCCTAGGATATATCGGTTCACCTGCTCAAACTGCAGCAAAAATGCATCGTGGCCTTCCGGGCTGTCTATCCGCTCCAGCTTCGCGTTTTCGATGTGCTCGGCCAGTTCCTCTTGCTCGGCGAAGGTGAAGAGGCCATCGCTTTCGATGCCGAGCACCAGCACCGGCTGTTCAATCATGGCGAGCGCCTCTGCTATTGTTGGAGCCCTGTCTCGGCTTACATCGTGTGTGTCGAGCTTCCGGGTCATGGCGATGTAGCAGTTGCTGTCGAACCGCTTGACGAACTTCGCGCCCTGGTAACGTAGGTACGACTGGGCAGAGAAGTATGTTGATCCTTTTGGTATCACCTCACCGCCGGTCAAGCTTCCACCCTGAGGGCCGTGAAATTGTGGGTCGAGCGTGTCAGCACCGTTCGGCCCGGCTTCTCCTGTTGGGGATGCCGCACCCTTTAAGTTGCCGCTGGCCGTCCGTGAGAGTGGCTCACGGGACCACTTGTGGCCGTCGTTGTGAATGTGGAAGTGGGCCTCGGAGGGAGTGGCCGGCGAAGGTCGTTCACGGATCGTCTGCCGGCGCGACGGATCCGGGATGTTTCGACCGAAGCGAGCCTCAAAGGAATTTCGACTCCGGTAGGTCAACAGAGCGGACATACGCGCCGCGCCCAGGCCGGTTGAGGGGGAATCGGAGAAAGAGTAGTACCCGTCGTCATACTTGGGGTCCGCATAGATGGATTGGCGCTGGGCTTCACCCCAGCTAATACCCCAAGCGCTATGCCGGCTTGACGTGGCAATAGGCACGACGCAACGAACATAATCCTTGCCGAAATACGCCCACTCGAGGACAAACATTCCACCAAGAGAGCCGCCGATTACAGCTGCGACTTGTTTCACGCCAAGGTCATCGAGTAGCAGCCGGTGAAGCCTAGAGGGTGGTAAGACACAACTCGATCACGGCGATGAGGGACAAGGGGGCCTGCTTACTGGACATCGTCCCTGATGGTCGTAAGAGGGAACTCAGGACCGTATCGGCCCAGCTCCGGGTTTCCGTCCTTGGCGGTAACGGGACTTGCGGTGCCGTAGGGGCTGCCCAAGCTGTTCATGCAGACGATGAAGAAGCGAGAGGTGTCGAAGGCTCGTCCTGGTCCGCCGAGGAGAGGCCCCCACCAGTCGGACACATCAGCGCTGCCCGTCAAAGCGTGGCAGATGACCATGCAGTTGTCGCCTTCCGGGGAGAGCTGGCCGCGAGTTGTGTATGCAACGGGGACATTGCGCAGCTTCACGCCTGACTCAAGCGTGAAGGAAGGGATGATGGCGATCTGCTGGTCCGGAATGAGAGCCGCGAACGGATTCTCAGGCTGTGACTGCGTTCTTTCTTGGACGTATTCAGCCACCGCTCTTTTGCAGGGATCTGAGGACTCATCGCGGAACAGGAGGGGTGAAGAAGATGGCCAGTACAGAGGGGCAACGGGAATGAGGGGCAGAGGAAGTAAGAAGATGAAAAAGGCGCAAACTGTCGCTGGAAAGCGACGGTAACGACAGGGGAAACTGACCGTATTTTGGCTTTGCGTCACCGCTGGCAACGCTATTTGAAGCCATTGCGGAGGATTTCGTTGTTCGCGCCGGAGTTCGAGGCGTCGTTGAAGTGGAATCCCCCAGCTCTTGTTGCGGTGCCACAACCGATAGCCTGAACCGAACTCTGAGAAGCCTGGACGAGAAGATGCAATGGTTCTACGTTCTCGGCGCCAGGGTCGAAAATACACACAGCAAGGAGGTCGGTCGATGGCGCAATACGCTAAGCATGCCTTTCGAGGAAGTGAGTAAGAGATACATGTTCGTAAGTACCGTACCGACACCGGCAATGCAATCGGCGGGGTGGACAATGTGGATTCTAGCCACACCGCGGCTGGCCGTTATAACTTCGATTCAATGGACAGGGTTCCAGGACCCACCTCTCTCGAGGCCCCACCCAATGGCGTGGGCAGCCTTGCAGGTGCGCAAAGCAACACGCGCGAGCCATTCCACCAGACAGCTCTCCATTTCTTCTCCAGTCTCCAACACCAGCAAAACCTCAAACTCGGTACGCTGGCTCAACATCATCAGTCAAGCTCCATCCGATAGCCGTCGCTCTTTCAATCGGCAGCTCGAAATCTCGCCGTCTGCAGACAGCGGCCGAGACTTTTTTCCCCCTCGGGTTCTGATTTTCTTGGGTTCTTTTTTCTGAACGTCAGTATCTGCCCTCCTGCCTTCTTTGTCACGATCATCACCACGCGACGACAACCCTAACCTTCTTCCTAGCGCGATTACTGCCACGCACCTCTCTTGCTTATCCGCGAAAAGACAATCGCAGGCTGAGAGCCGCGTCGCCTATAAATGACACGACGGTCCGACTGAGACGCATGCCATCATGCCTCCGAAGCGCAAAAGACCAGAGCGCCCAAGCGATTCCGGCCCTTCTCGACCCGCGCCGCACCGACCCGGAGATACTTCGCTAGGAAGACACGACGGTGGCTACGAAGGCGGGGGCCGTGGTCGCCGTGGCCGAGGAAGCGATCGCCGCGATTCTTCGCAGTCTTTCAACGCCAGACCACCTTCCTCAGGTGCGGTGCCTGCTTCGCTGACACCAACCGTCGGGCGACCTTCCAGCTCTTCATCGGCTGCACCCGTGGCATCTGTCAACACGCAGGTGATTTCGACTCCCGCCCCACCATCTCCACCGTCGTCACCCATCCAGCCGGGTTACTTCTATGGTATCGTCACGGATGATAGGATTGAGCGATGGAAGCAAGGCGCGCGGCACGAGGTCGTTGACCATGGCATCCAGTCACGCGATGACGAGGACCTCTTGGAGGTCACAATGATCTTTCAGGAACTCTTGCATGCGGTTACTGAGGGCAAACTCCCTGGCGCAGACGCTGGCGGGGTGACTAAAGAAATTCTAGGTCCCGAGCTAGTAGAGGCGGATCGTGCAACCATGGCTTTCGACCCTCACACGCTGTTTCTCGATACTCTGTCCACATTCATGGAGATCCACTCAAGCAGTTACCGCCCGCAGCTTGGGGAGATGGTGAGAGCGACGGGCGTGTCGCCAGCCCTCATGCGCATTGTCCTTGACGCTCCAATCCTCCAATCGCTCGACCTGATTAGAGATACTTTCGGGAGAATGGGCGTCCGCCATGCGACAAACCTGCTTTATCGCCAAGCAAATTACAATCTTTTACGAGAAGAGACAGAAGGCTACTCGAAACTTATGACCGAGTTGTTTACGACCAGCAATGCGGAACCACCTTCATCAAAGGTAGTTCAGGACGCGTTCAATAAGGTTATGGGCCTTATTGGGACTTTCGACCTTCATCCGGGCCGAGTCTTGGACGTAACCCTGGACATCTTCGCTGCCGTGCTGGTCAAGCACTGCAATTTCTTCGTCAAATTCTTGCGCGTCAGCTCTTGGTGGCCTCGTACTGAGTCCAGCGGCCAACCTCGAACACCCCTCGGAGTCGATGTTGGTGGGCTACCCGTTTGGGCTCTCCCTGACCACTTTGGCTGGAACACAACCGAGGAAGAAGAGGCAGTTTTGACAGCCGAGCGATTGAAGCGCGATATCTCATTCTGGGAAAGGGCACGTCAGATCAAGTTGGATGCGTTCTTCGAGCTGGGCGGAAGGCAGCTTACCCCAGCTGAAGAGCAGCGCCTGACCAATGGCGCGGCAGAGGATGGACAAGAAACAAGCATCGAGAAAGAGTGGATCAAGCTCACCAAGACACTCCCACCGACCGGTAACCGAGACGCAGCCCAGATGCTTGGATTCAAGCTGCGGTTTTACGCGTCGGACATCAGAGACAAGGATGACATCTTGCCTCTGAATCTTCTCTGCCTCGTTGCGCTCCTGATCAAGATTGGCTTCATTTCGATAACCGATCTTTGGAATCATCTTTGGCCCCTGGAGGAAGAGATGGAAAGCTTCAGGGTCAAGAAGATGAAAGAAATGGAGGAAAAGGAGAAGGCCGCCCGACCAGGTGGGGAACCAAACGCCCTCATGATGGCTGGGGCACTTCCTGATGATATGCCCCCACCTTCAAGCATGTCACGTCGCGACGGACCGAGCAAGACAGATGATGCCTCAAAAGCTGCGACAGGATCAGCAAAACCCGAGGACAAGATGCCTGAGCCTGAGGAGCAAAAGGCGCTTCTTCTCGGCAGTCTTTTGACTATTGGTGCCCTTCCCGAGTCGCTGTTCATCATTGGTCGTCACAATTGGCTTCTCGATGCCTTCCCCGACAAGCTGCGGCCACTTCTGTTCCGCATTCTGCACCACTCGCTCGATTCTGTCTTTCAGCAGAGCGCCCCTGTTGCATCACGCGCCGTCGAAACTCCCGCGAAGAAGCAGCCTGCGCTCGATCAGCCCACTAAACCCGCCATTAAGCTCGTATCGCCACCATTAAGGAGAGCGTTGAAATGGCCTTTCGCCGATCAACAGGAGACGCCGGAGGGCGGCATTGGCCCCTACCGTTTTTACTGGGACGAATGGGCCGATAACGTTCCTGTCTGCCAGTCTGTCGATGATGTTTTCACACTATGCGACACGTTATTGAACATCGTGGGTGTCAACATTGGCCGAGACGCTGCTCTCATGTCAAAACTTGCCAGCATCGGTCGAAAGAGTCTTGCCGATGACCAATCTGATGAGAACAAAGCTCGCTGGCTTGTTCTTCTCAAACGATTGCTTGTCCCCGCACTCAGTCTTAGCGATGCGAATTCATCGCTCGTGGAGACTGTTTGGACGTTGCTCAAGCAATATCCGATCAAGGTTCGATACAATGTCTATGCAGAATGGTACGAGGGCTCGATCTCTCGACTGGAGCCGATCAAGAAAGCGTTCGCTCGGACCCGATTGGAGACGCTTGCCAACATGAAGCGATTGTCACTTACCAACATTCCCCAAATGGCGAAGAGCCTCGCCAAGATTGCCTATCCATCCCCCGGCATTCTCTGCAAGGTTGCGCTGTCGCAGATCGAGTCGTATAGCAACCTTATCGATGCGTTCGTGGAGTGCGTCAAGTACTTTACAGACTTGGGCTACGATGTGTTGGTTTGGTCTGTGCTGAGCTCCATCGGTGGCCAGAGAAACAGGACGCAAGAAGACTCAGTGCTGCTTACCAGCAAATGGCTGCAGGCGTTGTCTAAGTTCTCCGGAAAGGTCTTCCAGCGCTACTCCAACATGAACCCGGTGCCCATCCTGCGCTACGTTAACGACCAACTCTTCAAAGGCAACTCGACCGATCTCCTCATCCTGAGAGAGTTGATCGAGTCTATGGGAGGTGTTGTATCTGATCTCGACTTTACCGATGCCCAGCTGCGGGCTATGACTGGCGGCGAGCTCCTTCGACGAGAGACACTGATTAGTCTGGGAGACAAGCGTTCAGTATCTGTCCGCAGCGCTGACCGTCTCATCAAATCACTAGTCGACACCAAGTTGGCAGGACGTCTCCTCATCAACATTGCGCAGTACCGGCAGAACGCCATTTACAGAGTAGACGGCGCAGCCCATATCAAGTACTTGTCCACTGTCGTTGACGATACCCATCAGATCCTTCTCCAATACCTGGATCTTCTCAGAAGCGGCCTTGATGGAGAAACGTTCAATAATCTTGTTCCTGGTGTCATCCAGCTCATGAAAGACTTTGGGCTCGAGGCAGGCCTTGCGTTCATGATTGGCCGAGCAAGCATTCGTCTTGATATGAACGCAGGCAAATCGCCGAAAGACAACCAACCGACAACTCAGCCCTCTCGATCTACCACAGATAATGACGGCGACGTTTCCATGGATGCACCAATCGAGGATGAGGAGTCCAAGACGAACGGTCCTGACGACAAAATTGAGGCTGATGCCAAGGCTGTGAGCAGTCGCAAGGGGGATCCTCTTGTTGATGCCCTACAGCCGCTTATTGACGAGGTTCCAAACGTTCTAGCCGACGGATCATGGCGATACGTCAGTCCTGCAGGCTATGTATTCTTCTGGTCTTTGCAGCTTGGCGATTTCTCGTTCCCTATCGAGAACTACACTGCAGAGAGCGCCAAGCTCGTCAGACAAGCCGAGGATGTCATGAAGGACAGAACGGACATGACCCGTGCCGGGATGAACAAGAAAACACAAAAGCGAAAGGATATCCTTGATCGACAGCAACTTTTGCTGAAGGAAAATAGCCAAGGTGTTCAGCAGTTCTCCAAGACACGCCTCCAGATCGCCAAGCAGCTCAACTCTTGGTTCCCTGCCGAGATATCCAAGGCTGACGCGACATCGGATGCGCTCCTCGAAGAGTGCATCCTCCCCCGCTTGCAGATCTCGCCTCTCGACGCCGAGTACTGCTTTAAGCTCATCAAGTTCCTGCACGAGTTTTCGGCTCCTAACTTTAAGCTCATGTCGCTTTACGACCGCCTATTCAACCACAACCGGCTACGCGCCATGATTTTCACCTGCACAGTCCGCGAGGCTGAGCACTTTGGAAGATTCCTGAGATGCATTCTTGGCGACTTGTCAAGATGGCATGGAGACAAGGCCGTCTACGAAAAGGAAGCCCTGGGCATGAAAGAGCTTCAAGGCAAGAAGACCAAGCAGTATTTGGGCTTTGCCACAGCCTTGGACACAGACGGAAAACCCACGGCAACCGTCGAGCATGACCAGTTCCGCGATCTCTTGTTCAAATGGCACAAGGAGCTCAACTCTGCTTTGAGGACTTGTTTGGACGGATTGGAGTGGATGCATATCCGGAACGCTATCACAATTCTTAAATCTGTCATCGACTTCTTCCCAGCCATCAACTTCATGGCCGACAAGTTCCTGCAGCAGCTCAAGACTATCACGGAACGTGAGGCGGCATCGAAAGCAGCTTCCGAGTCCGAGCAGGGCCACCGAGTAGACCTGTCGGTCACAGCTCAGACTGCGTACTCAGAGCTCCAGAAGCGAAAGTCGAAATGGATCCTTGTCCAGGCATTTCGCCCGGGCCTGGTAAGTTAAACAACCTACGGAACAAAATAAACGAATACTAACAAGTTATAGTCGGCCGACTCCAGAGACGAACGGCGTGGATCTGTGCCTTCGAATTCTGCCCTTCGAGCATCAGCACCAGAGTTCAAGCCAACCGACCGGAAGCAGACCGCAGGGGAGGTCGAAGATGGTGAAGTTAAGGACAGTAAGGGAACCATAGCCGTCAACGGATCTTCAGAGAACAAGACAGTTCCTCTGGTCAAGCATCCCCTCCCGACCAGGGAGCCGCCTAAGGAGTCCACTACCGAGGCATCTTTAAGAGCCAACTCTACGGCAGCATCTAGCAGCAAACCTGCAACACCAAAGGGTCTCCCTGCAGTGCCTGTCTCCGCATCTGGAAACCGCACAGAGTCCGGAAGGTTCTCGACACTCCCGCCCGTCGCACACGGACTTCCGAACAGGCCAGAACTCCCAAGCAGACCTGAGGTACCCTACCCCGGGCGCGGGTTCGGCCCGCCTCGCCATGATGGCAGAAGAGACGCTCCACCACCGAGAGACTCACGAGATTATCGGGAGCCTCGTGACTCTCGCGACTCCCGTGATACCCGTGATACCCGTGATACCCGTGATCCAAGAGACCCACGGGAGATACATTCCCGCGAGAACCGGGAGCCACTCGGGAGTCGTGATGGCAGGGATTACCGGACGCCAGACAACTCGCGTTTAGACAGGCCGAGGGACTTCCCGCCTGCCGACAGACGTCCGGAACCTGGTCCACGGGAGGCCACCAGTCGGCCTGACAGGGACTGGCCGGCGCGACCAGAGCCACCACCACGGTGGAACGAACACCCAGAGTCTCGCCCATCGCGTGAGAGACCTTCTCACGCCTCGAGCCGCAACGAGCCCCGACCTCCAAGGGACCATGCGACACCAAGTGCTCCGCCAACAGCGTCATCAGCGAATGATGCGCCCGAACCACCGGTTAATCCAGACCGTCTTCGACACATCACTGAGAGTGCTCGGCCCGACATCATCAACCCTGCACGCGCCGCTCTTATCAGCGATTCACGGGATCCACCTCGACAAAGCTCGAGCTCTAGGGATCAAGGCCGCGATAGGCCCTCCCGAACAGATTCCCCCAGACGATCCGACCAACAACCCTCGGGTGTATCGCAACCAGACAAGCCCCGAGATGACCGCCCACCAAGGCAACGGCATTCGGACTATCACAGCTCGAGCAGAGATGTTCACGGAGATGGCGCGCCATCCCAGCCACGATCCGATCGGAACGCAGACCGCGAACCTGACAGGGCAGCGGCGTTCAGGGATGCTGCAAACTCCAGCCAGTCGGGCCGTAGCGAACAAGACCAAGGCCGCCTAGCTCAACAAGATCCAAACTATGGCCGGCTCAACGCTATCCCGTCGACTGCCGACCTACCTCCGGGTCCGCCGTCAGGCCCCCGTGGCCGTGGTCGCAACACTGCCAGGGCAGCTTCTCTCAACCAGCCGTCCCCCCTGCGGAGCGATGGTCGATTCCCCGGGCAGGAGCCGGCCCGTCCGTCCTCGCCCGATCGTCACCCACCTACCGGACCGTCGTCCTCGCGCCCGCGGCGAGGCCAATATGACAGCAGCAATGTTAATTCACCAACCTCGGCAGCTCCTCCCGGAGTTGGTGTCCACCCTGACCGGGCGCGCTTGGTTGGTCAACAGCCGCCTTCCGGGCCATCCACGCCCTCCGCCCCGTCAGCTGCTCCTACGGCACCTGCGCCATCTGGTATTCACCCTGATCGGCTGGATAGGATTGGCGGGCCAGGGTCGGGCCCTGGACCTCGACCACCGATTCACACCCCGGATCGTCCAGCTGCCTCTGCGCCGAACTCGGCTGCTCGACCATCCCCTCTCAATACTGAGTTTCCCCCGCCGACAGGCCCATCCGCTTCCAATGATCGGGTAAGACCTGGTGGCAACCGCCAACTTCACCGCATTCAGGGAACACTCGAGAAGGCAGCCGCAGACAGTCGTGGCCCTCAGTTCCGACCAAGCCGTCAAAGGCAAAGCTTGGCAGGTTCTGATGCACAGATTCTCGCAGGCTCGTCCCCTGTGACTACGCCTATCCAAGAGCGCCAAGATCCGATTGTCGACCGCGCACCACGCCCTGAACCTATCCAGGTTGTAAGTGACAGCCGCGATGGCCGGAGCGGGCGTAATGGCGATGATCATGGAGCCAGCAGAGATCACGAGAGGAGCAGCCGCCGGGATCATCACCGACCTGATCGCAGCAACAGAACCTCGCGCCGGAACAGTCGAGAGCGCAGCCCAGATCGGGAGAGAGAAAACAAGGACGGCAGCTCCTATCGAGACAGAAGAACCGAGTCAGCTGGAGGAGCTGTCAGCAATAACCGGGATGGAGACAGAGATCCCACTGGATCTCGTCGATCTGTGCGAGACTCAACCAGTGCCAGAGACTCGCTCCCGGGTGGTAGAGATATGGCCCCGCCACGCGAGTCTAGTCATCGCAGCCATCGCACCGATCCAATTCGAGGCGAACCGATTCCCAGCTTGGGAGGACGTGGAGGAGAAGACTATAGTAATGGAGGGAGAGGTGGCTCCTCTCGTGCTAATGGAGCGCCGAGGGACTCGAGGTCATCGAGACCGGATGATCCGAGAGGTGGCGAGCCACGGGGCGACCCAAGGGGGGAGCCAAGAGGCGACGATAGGGGAAGGAAGCGGAGGAGTGAGGGTCCAATCGAGCCTCCAGGAAGCCATGTGGAGAAGCGACCGCGCCGGTAGTGGGGGCCTGGTTGATTCTTTATCAAAGGTTGATGGATTGTTATGAGGAGAAGGATCGTTGATGAGAACCAAAGGGGAGAGAAGTTACCACGGACCGAAGGAGTCAACATCATAGTTTTTTTGTTACCACGGCAAATCGAACAGTCGGTCAACAATCAGAATGGAGGAACGCGAATCGCATATTTTACATTGGCCGGGCGTCATTCATGTTGAGCACAAAGACTTTTGCGGGCAGGCCATTAGACTGGGAGGATGGGAATCCATTCAGCATTCGCCAAAACTTCGTTTTTTACTACTACCTCTTTGTTTTCCTCGCCGAGTGAACCAGCTGTACGGATTGGGGATTATAATGCTATCAGCTCGAATCAATCTCAAGTCAACGGGAAAACGAGCCAGCCCTCGGACATTACGGCCTTGACCAGCGCACTCAACAACCACCGGCTCGACACCAACAGTCGCCAGTGTTGTTCCTGTGCCTGTGTATTATCACGATGTGACATAAATGATGGTTTATACACCTACTCCTGCCCCGGATGGATGAGCACCAGGAGTTTGTGCCCATCCGCTTACAACTCCATGACGCGTCGCCACAACTTCGACTCGTTGAACTCCAGGTCATCTCATCGACCTACAAGCCATCATCTCGAACCAAGTCGACACATACCCATCGGCAAAGCGGCCGATCACAAACCGTTCAAGTTTTTCTTGTGCAAATTAAAATCTGTACGATGCCATGCTGATCACACTAGCTAGCTCTCTCCTTTCTTCTCTCCTATGTTCATTTTCATGTAATTTGCATCTAGCGATGGCGTTCCGGGACAATCTTATCGAGTGGTCGGTTTCACATCAATAATATCATAGCATTGGAATGGGGGTATATAAAATGTAGAAATCGAGACTAGGGATGGTGTGGCGTATAGTTTGGTGGTGTCTTTATAGGGAGGTGATAATACAATGAATCGAGTGTGCACCACATCTTAGAACGGCTCCGTATTGACGAAGTGAACCCCTGTGGATGGACGACATTCATAGCGTAGGCTAGATTGACTTTGATACCTAACCTATTCCAAAACATGGAAAACCAAAAAAACAAGGTATAATCCAGGACGCCCCAAGCTAAAACGAGATCCTAAACGCCCATCACCTTTCCTTTTCCTACGTCCTGCCTGTTCAAATGGTGATGAAAACAAGTCTCTATCGCCATGCAGTTGACAAAGAAAACAAAAACTAGAGCGTAAAATTACAGCGAAGTGAAGAAACTTCCGGATCTCAGATCACATCAAGTCAGAAAAGCCTTGAGATCCCAGATCAGTTCAAGTTAAGTTAGATTCCTCCCCCTTGTCGTCCCATTCCCGCTTCCTCCGGGATGCGTCGCTCCGAGCTGTTGCCTAGATGGTGACCTCGCATGCGCATCCAACACCGTCCCTGCATTCCCATTTACGGGTGTTGCAACGGTGGCGGTGTACAGTTCCGTGTCCATGGAGACATAAGATGGTCTTCGTTCCTCGTGGCGGGATTGGATGTCGCTGGTCGTCCACTGGTTGGAGAGGGTAAGAGGATCGCTGCCCATGGAGGAGACGGACATTGGGCGGGTACCGTTGTTGTATGCCTGTGACTGGTGGTCTTCGGATACGGATTCGAGTCTTGGGGAGAGGTAGGGGTTCGGGCCGGAGAGGGGCGAGCGAGGCATTTGCAAATGGTGCGGCTGTTGTTGCCCATAGGGGCTCTGTTGGGCTGAGTATGGGCTTGGGCTAGGACCTGGGCTTTGGAAGCCTGCCGCGTTGTCGATGAGGCCGGCCCTTTCGTCGCGAGAGGGACTGCGGAGGATGTCGCTGGTGCGGATGGTATCGTCGCGGGACTGGGAGGGGCTGAGGCCCAGTTGCTTGCGGAACTGGTGACGGCGGTCATACCACTGACTGGCGCGGAATTGGTTCGCTATTGGGAGGTGTTGGGTGCTGTTCGAGCCCGCTTCAAGAGACATGCCAAGGTTTTTGTTGTATTGTGTGGTTTGGACGTTGTCGAAACCGCGGCGTTTGCCCAATCCGGAGGAAGTCACAGTATCCATGTTGTTGTGATAGCTGATGTCGTCGCGCCGATTCTTGACCCCCACGCATAACCAGCGCATACCACGGCCAAAGCCCTTGGCGATATCCCAGATATTAACTGCGTCCCATAATGCTTTGATGCCAAGGAATCCCCCCTTTTTCTTCATGCCGTCGCGGGGCGCGTACCCACGCCATGGAAATGCCCAAAGGTGAAGAAGAGCGAACCAGGCCATCTCAAAGCAGAGAAGCAGCGAGGGAATGCCAACTTTGAGGTCGGGGTACGAGAGAATGTCATTCGGCTTAATGACCTCGAGGGTGCTTGTGCCAACGCTGATGCTCACAGACTGCCAAAAAGACAAGAAGATGACGAGTTTAATCGCGAGAATCTTGAGAAAGGGCTGATTCGGTGCCAACTGTTCGGTCTTGCGGAGCTGTACGTAGAACTGGATCAAGCAGTACATAGCGATGGTGACGGCTAGTGCCTCAACGGCGATGACCTGTTGGGGAGTGAGCTTAGACACTTTCCATGAACGTTTCGAAAACCTACCCAAATATGGGCAAACACCGGACTATTGGAGATTTCGCAGTACTTCCCAAAGTACTGTGTGACAACGGCGGTGATAGTGCCAGCAACGCGGACGAAACAATAATGATATACGCCAATCCAGATAATGTTGAACCATGTCAGGCCGCTCTTGGGGGTCCTCCACGGACCCTTCTCGCCGCAGCAGCAGGCGCGGAACCAGTTGAGGGGCCAGACCCAAGGCTTAATTGGAAACATGTCTCGAAAATACATCTTCTGCTCGTGGAGGTCGGGCGCAATGTAGTGACACATTAGCGAGAAGAAGGATGAAATGGCGAACGCTTCATAGCAGTCACTGAGAACCTGGAAGTAAATCGCATGCTGAAAGTATTTCAACGAGAGAAACGACGAAGTTGCGTAGACGGGGACCATGAAGAGAATCCGGATAATGCTGCTTGGGTTAGTCTGGAAGATGATATGGGGAGGCGAGGGAGGCGCACTGTTTCTGTTCATACGGTACGGTATAGTGTGTCGCGTGCATCGTTATTAGGTAGAAGCTCAAGAGGATGGCGACCAAGGCTGAGGCGGCAGCGATGATGATGGCGAGTTCATGGAATCTAAGATTCCCGACGATGACCCTCAAGTTCTCGTCGACTGTCGCAAGAGCGGGTTAGCTGTGTCCTCTCTTCGCTCCCACGGCAAGATACCTACTCTCCATGTGCTCCAGCGTCGAGTTGCATGTTGTGTTCCACATCTTGGGCTCGCTGCCTGTGGGCGAAGACGGCGCTCGACTGCGGCTGCGACAGTTGCGGGAGGTCCCTCGCGGCGCAGAGCTGGAGCTCCCTCAGACGGCGTTGCTCAAGACTCGGGGCGAAGCAGAGCGCG
The DNA here is from genome assembly GCA_030512335.1 of Immersiella caudata. Classification (NCBI taxonomy): domain Eukaryota; kingdom Fungi; phylum Ascomycota; class Sordariomycetes; order Sordariales; family Lasiosphaeriaceae; genus Immersiella; species Immersiella caudata. The sequence continues at coordinate 5,528,497 of JAULSU010000002.1, read as the reverse complement.
CGGACTGGTGGTCGAGAGCCAACACCTCATGTGGCAGTGAGGTCAGCAATGGCGGAGAGAACGGATGAGAGGCGAAGATGGAAGACGGCAGCAGTCAGCAGTGGCCATGGGTTTGTTCGGTGTTTGCAGGGAGAGGGGCAACCTCGCAATCTGTAACACCTGCGCGGATCGTATCGTGGGTCGTCCCAGGGGCAACGAGGGGCAACGAGACAGTCGCCTCTGCCGGGGTCGTGCTAGCAAACGCAAATGGTGCACCGTCGCCAGCTGGCCCTCGACATCACCAAAAGGACGTCGAATCAGCTTCCCAGGACGGTGCCGCATTGCGGCCCATCGTCAACCAGGACCCTTTGCGCATCATGATTGGCGTCGCCCAGAATGGAACACCGATTGGGCTCCTCAATGCTCTGCTCAACCAGGCACGCCAGGTGATGTTGCAGCCGTGCGCTGGGTCTTGGCGCCTTCCCCACACCTAAACCGACGCCCCAAAAGAGCCAAGTTTTGAGGCTGAGCCGCTGGCCCAGACAATCGTCAAGCCGCCGTCCTGCGGACAGCCAACCACACAAAGCCACCTGCATCAGGTTGATCAACACGCATCAATATCGGAAAATCTGTTTGCACATTTCTTTTATTGAGGATCATCCCCCTCGAGACTGTGCAACGCGACGAACTGTTGGGCCTTGCAGTTGGCCATCACAATCTCGCTGCCCAGTCTGTCCACTTCGCACGTCTGCTCGCCTGGCTCATGAACCTGAACCAGCAGGCAGGCCAGACCAACAGAAACAGCAATCCATCATCACAATCATCTCTCCAGTCGTCGCAACAGCAAACCATTTCCAACTTCATATTGTCACCATCTCACCCCACGATCACCACGATCGCCCTCCAGCTGTCAAACCCGGCACTGACCACGCCACACAGCGTCCCATCGACCCGCCCAACCGATGCCAAGCCCTCCCCCCTAAACATCTGAAACGGTAGCGCCCTGGAAAACTCCGACCCTTTCATTCACCAGTCCCGCCTCACCGCTTTCCAACCCACCAACCCGGACAGAAAGCTCAGCCTCACCACCCCTTATCGATTCTTTTCTTTTTCTTCCTCCAGTGTGTGTGGACACGAAATTACAAGACTATGCGAATGCAACACCCGCAGATGAAAAGGAGAAGGTCGGGTACCCTGCACCTCGGAGCTAAAGTCGAGATCCAGGGCAGGAGATGCACCCGCCAAGGCAGGACGGCATTGCGATGCACTGCGACCCTCCATCTCACGAACTTTTTGCCTCTTTTGAATGAAGGCAAACCCTTGTAGGAATCAAGCGCTGTCCAAGATTTCGAGGGAGTATGTCCGGCTTCGGCTTTGATAAGTAGGATGTAGCCCCATTTCTTGATTTCATATATATGTATCTCATTCGCCTCATCAACCTGATCAACTTACCCACCACACACACGTCTACCCCTCATTCAACTGACCTACTCAACCCTGGCCATTAATGATACCAACCCATCCCAATACCTTCACCTCGTCAACAAAACAACACATCATTCTGTCCAAGAAAAACTACCTCGCAACCCTTTCTATTCCGGTTTCCCTTTCCTCTCGCTTCCTCCTCGCCCAGCAATCGCTCAGCAACGCCAACCCTGTCCAGCCTGCCAAAAAATCCCCAATCGCATCAGCCCACCAAACCACACCACCACCGTTACACCAACCAACCCATCGTTAAACCACCCCTCCCACCCACCACAACCTCGCCCCACCCCTCTCGACGCTACCGCCCGACTGGACTCCATGACAAGAAAAAAAAGGGGCCCCTCAACACCCTTACGTACTCCCACACTCCAACATCTCCAATTGAGCCACTCCATTGGATCCCTCGGGGCGCAGCGCTCGACGTCCGCATCGATCTCCAACGCAAAAATTATTCATCCGATCGTATTGATATGCATGACGTTGCCTTCTCGCGTACCTTGCTGATCGCGATTTCAACGATTGGAAAATCGCACGTGAACTAAAGCACCCCAACGGATTGGTTCCAGACTTGATTCATTCAGAGCGTGCCGTTTCTGGCCACGCAGCTAGCAATGCCAGCGGTTCCATATACACGCCCACCAGGTATCTCTGCGTCGCAGAGAGAAACCTGAGTTTCCACGGGCCGGCTCTATCATAACAAATCCAATCCCATAGAGCCCAATATCTTCCATGTAGTCAGTCTAGAGACCAGTGTAGTAACAATCGTAAAGATGTCTAGCCACATTGCCAAACTCGCAATGTAGCGGGGTAGTAAATGAAGATTAAGGCAGATCAGCCCCCTCATCCCCACTGCTGCGTAAGATATCGGAGGGGAGGCTGCCCTGCATGCATCAAATCCCAATTCGCTCCTTTTGCCCGCCCGCCAGTCACTCGCAAAAAGCCCAATCACTAGGAATTGGGCGATTCAGTGTCCGCACCAACTGTTTGTGTCCAGCCGAAAAAACGCCATGGTATCTTTGAAAATGCAAATGCAGAAACGAGAGAAGTTTGTCAAGATGCTGAGAGAGTGTTCGTGTACGTCGTCATGAGAAAAACCTAGCCCTGTCCAAACCGTAATAGGTGACACAATCAAACGCATAAGGCCCTTTCAGTCGTCTGGGTCGGGGTTGACGGCCCTCAGAACCCTTGGCGGTTCTTGTATCCGTCTCGAATAGTCCTGGTTGTCCTGGAGCGAGCCAATGCTGTCGTGGCTCTTGTTCTGGTCCCGAACGTAGATTCCCTTCGCGAAAGGGTCTAACCTCGGGTCGACAGGCATCAGATGGCTTCGTCGCTTCGAGTTCGCTGAGCTGACATCCCAGACTGGCCCAGGATTCGGTACATCTGCGAATCGGTTCTCGGAAACTTCGCCCGTCTTCGGCGTGCTAAGCATGCCTGGCGAGCTGCCTCTCCTCGACGCCGTGAACAACCCATCTTCAGAATCCCTCCTCTTGCGCTTCATGTAATACATGAATAAGAAGATTCCGGCAACGACAACAATGCCAACAACGCCAATAGCGATGCCCACCGTCGCACCGGTGGAGAGCCCTTTGCTCTGCTGGGAAGTGACCAACGCCGCGTTACCGTCTCCTGGCGAAGGCGTAGGTGTGGTGGTGACTGTTTTTATGACGCCCGAGACTGTCACGGTGTGAACAGTTGGCCCCGGCGTGGGTGACACTCCGTCGTCATTCTACCTTTCAGTCAGCACAATTCATCGACAGAGATGTACAAGTCACGCCGCCAGCCAGCCAGGGTCGTAAACGAAATGCACGGCATACAGCAGACGTTGTATAGTGCTTGACACTAGATGTTTTAGGTTGCCCTACCACTGGAGGTGGTAATATCACGGTACTTTGAACTGTTCTCTGCACAGTCTCAGTCTCCGTAATCACAACTGCCTGGACGTCCAAGGCTGTAAACAAATGGACTAAAACGCATTTGTGGCTGTGGAGAAGATTATGAAAGCTTTGAGGTTCCGACAAGATTTATGGCTTGCATGGCGGCGCACAGGAGACAAGAGGTGGATGTAAACGTACCGAAGATGACGTCTTCGTGTTAGTAGCGCCGGGCGCCGCAGTCCCGTCAGTGTCGCTATTCGGGATTTGAATGTAACCATACGTGCCAGACCCTCCACAATAGTCATCGGGGTAGCCAGGGCAAGGATTCTGGCAATTTCTGAGGGGTTTTTGATCCGCCGGGTTGGGGACAAGGTTGGAACACCAGCAGTTCTGGCCTTGCAGAATCGCGAGCGAGAAGTTCTGATCGGTGCAGTTACCGCGGCATCGACCCATTGACTGATAGATACTGTTCACTGGAAGCCCATGTCAGTGTATGCAAAGTTTCAGCTCTGCCGGCGAACGTACAGGCAGTCATATCAGCCGTGTTGGTCGTTGCGCAGTACTTCACGGGCATTGACGGGTCGGCCATGACGACGCCACATAACAAAGATATTATGCTGATGCCGGCCCAAAAGCAAGCGGGCAGTCGGGACGCCATCGCCGAGAGGCGTGGGACGACCTGTTTATATGGTTAGATGTGGCTTCGTCGAGACAGGAATTTGGGTTGGCTCCACAGTACCTTTTTCAGGTCAAAGGGCGTTCGGTTGGTGGGCAAGATTTACAAACAGCAACAGCCCATGTAGGTGAAACCGCAACCAAAACCTCAACCTCGAAATTGGCAAGCGGGTGTCGTGGCCATGCCAGATCGGGGAGACGCGTTGTCGGAGCGATCAAAGACAAGCACCAGCGGACTGGGGAGGAAGGGAATGAAATCGAAGTCGGGTGGGTGGATTCCAGCTAAGGAATGCCGCAAGAAGGCGTCCACAAGTGATTGAGCGTCGTGACGTTTCGAAGACAAAGGAAAAGGCGGTGCTCAGAGAGCGCAATGGCTGGGGCTGGGAATGTCGAGGTCAAAGCCAGCACGCAGGCGATCGAGTGAGAATTGTGACGGCGTTGGTGGAAGGGACGGGGGAAGAGAAGGGTGTTAGCATGCGGAGGGGGGCAGGCCCAAGAGAAAAGAGCCGAGCGGCGATGAGTGGGGGGGTTTGCTTGGTGAAGTGGAGCCGGCGCGATGCTGCACATCACCTTTCCGCAAGTAGCTGGGCTGCGCTGTTAGTGCTGCACGAAAGCAGAAGCAGTGAGAAACCGGGCAGCGGAGCAGCGGGACAGGCGGGCAAAGAGTGGGTGCCAGGGGGGTCTCAGAAGCCTGGCGCAGGTGGAGGGCGAAGAAAAGAAGCTGGCCGCGAAAAAAGCGCTGGCTGGGATGTGCATGGAAGGACCGGCGGGTTTCGTGGCAGATGTCGTCACTGCGCTGGGGAGCGCCAAGACAAGATCCACGCAGCCCCAGTATCGGGTACTTGAGCGGCACAGGCCAGCAGTGAGGTGCGAATGGCGCGCTGGACGCTGTTTGTCGCACTGGAAGCCTTTCGACAGTGGGGTTGCGCACAGGCGAACCTTATCTCTCAAATGTCTGCAAGAGTAGCGAGTACACTACGCGCGCAAGGACGCAGCGCCAGTAATCTTGGAAAGCTCTTGGACAGCACGTTCTGAACGAGAATTATTTCAAAACCCTGTCTCTCGGCCTCCTTGGCGTTGCGCGCTGCAATTCCTTTCCGCGCGGCTGCTGCCCCCTTTTATCAACTCGCTTCCAGTGACAGAAATGAAGAGACGGAGTATCAGTCTGACGCGCCTGCTGATGTTACCTCGAGGACGGATCACCTTGATGAAGGCCAACAGAGGGGTTTCATCAAGCCTACCAGCACGACACGGGAGAGTTGATCTGAGCCATGGACGAGAGATGGCCGGCACGCTCGGCGAATCTCCGCCTGGTTCGAAGGAATGCCCCTCTTGACGACCAGGCTTCCCCACACCTCCAGCAAGCATGTCTCACTCATCTCTCAGTCGTCACCTCACGCTCTTTTTAGCCTCGTCCCCCGCCAATATCGCCGCGAACAGTTATCGCTCCGACCTACACGCAAGCGAGCCAAGGCATCGAATCTTGAAATTTTGGGCCTCCAACTCGGCTTCCAGAATGCCGCCATGCAGCCTCTTCGGGAGTTGCTGATGGCTCAGGTCGCACACTTACCACGGCTCCCCGCCAGATTGATTGTTTGGAGAGCAGAGCCAGCACAGACGGGTGTCTGCAGAAAACGAAACAGCCACACCCCAGCGGACGCAATCAACGCCCGTTCCGTCTCCCGACCGACGTGTCAACTCTGGTTCGGCCTTCCCAATCCCACCCCCACATGCGCCTGTCCCGAACAACAAAGCAAAGCCTCTTGACAATGCTCGCTGCACCTGGCAATTCCTCCGGACCATGGAGGCGAGAGGTGCTGAGACCCGCAGACACACACCGCTCGCGGCGACGACGTCGGTTGGTCTCTTTGTCTGCTGCCTGTCGCCAGCACAACTCGCCTACAGATGCATTCGCTATTGCAGAGCGCCCCTGGACGTGACGAACATCCCAGCCCGGGTCTAAATAAGCTGCAGCGGATAGCGCAGATTCCAGCAGGCCGGCGCCCAGCGAGAGTGCCTGCCCCGCCGCACCGCGGGTGCGCGAATACACTGCGTACCAAGTTTTGCCCTGAAGGCTGAGGAAGACGCTGCAGGAGTTGTGTCGAACAAGCGTTATTTCTCACCTCGTTCTTGCCCGCCCCCTCCCCCAGCACTCACGCTACCAAATGCCTTCCGCTGCGCTGATAGGAGACATTTCTCCGGGCCGTCGGTCGGTATACTGGTCCGACTAATAAGTGTCCATCCGCAGGATATCTTGGGCACGGAGTATCGGCTGGAACTTTCAGAAGTGGCTGCTCTCTGCACGATGCACCCGGTGTGATGACCGCTCTCGCTTTTCCTTCTTGTCTCGTCGGCGACACTATACTCCACGGCTCAAACAAGCAGCATTCGTGCCTGCGAGGGATTCGTCGTTGCTGGCAGCGTCTCAGTTCTAGCCAATCCGCAACGCATTGGGCGAAAGTAAGGTACTCAAATGTATATCGAGTGGTTCGAAGAGTTTCGCCATCTCCATCCGACCCTGCCTGCGTTGGCGAACACGAAGCACATGGCGCGCATCGTCCAGTGATACGAAGCCGCCGCGCCTTGGACGCATCCTATCCAGCCCCCCCTCCTCGCCGCGTAAACCCCACGAGCAGAGCTGTTGCAGGGATGTTGGCAGCAGCCGAAAGCACATCACTTTCTTCCCGACCCGACTCGCCAGTGCGATGCCGTCACCCGATCTCAACTGAACAACGGCTGGCTTTTGCCCTGATATGTATAAAACTCCAACTAACAGGTCAACCCTGCCTTGGAAGCGGCCGTTCCTGACCAAGCTTTCGGCCAGCCGTCCTAGGCACGAGCGCCGCGGATGCGCCGCCCTCCAATTTTGCCTCTGGCGGTTATATATACCTGCCCTGCTGCTAATCTATTCGATGTAGGGTACCATGGCCCTGACTGGGTCTGGAACGTCGAGAAACGAGATGGCAATGTCTTAGCTTTAGCATGCCGCTTCCAGCAGGCCGGGATCGAGATGTCGGAGGCAGAACATCACGTTTTCATTATCACGCTTTCCTTATCACACCATGTCCCGCATCCGCTGACTACCGCCATTAAAGTTGGCAGAGCCTTGTACGGCCCGGCACGGCAACCAAGGTGAATGGCATCCATCCATCCATGTCCATGTCCATGTCCAAGATTCCTGTGAGGTATCAGCAGGCCGCGGACTGCTAGACCAGCATGTAGGAGTTTCCCGTCGTGCAGATATCTGTCCTGTTGAGGTACGTGGATGCCCGGTCATACGGGACATGTCAAGATCGCGGCTGAGCGGCCGTGATATGAGCGGTGTGTCTTGTGCGGTCTTCTGCAGCGCGTGACACGGCGTGAGGTACGGACGCGGTCTGCTGTGCGACTTATGTCCTCGCCGAGGGGCACTGTTTGGGTGATCAGGAACTGGCGGGGAGATATGACAAAAATGAAGGCATGAAGACGAAGTCGTCGGCAAGTTCCCCCTTTTCGCCGTGTCAGCGGCATCCCTAATGGGAGGGAAGTTGGGCTGAGCTTAACCGGTTTACTACCTTACTATTACTACTAACTTCCCACAACTGAACTTCTTGTGTGCATACTACCTGTCTACGAAAGCACAACAACACATCACACAGCGAGCGCATCCATCGATAACATACACCTCGATCACGCGCCTCGGTTCCAACTGGCGAGAGCAACAGTTAAAGATCAAACGCGAGGCTGTGCAATACCTGCTCATACTAGTGTGCGTCTCGTCTCAGGAGCTAACATCGAACAGTAAGACAATATGTTACTGTCTCTGTTGTAAAAATCCTGCTTTACCTAGGCACCGTGTGGGAACTTTGCAGTGATAAGTGTAAGATGAGATGACACGAGACGGAATGAAAGGATCAAGTAATGTTTTGAACTGATGACGAGTCCCTTGTCCGTTTCGGCTTGGGATGTTACGCTGTGCTGTGCTGTGCTGCGGTGTTGTGCTGCATGGGGATGCGGCGTGGTAGGGGATACGATAGGGTGAGCTTGACAATAAGGAGGCTGGTTTGGTTGCAAGGAGGATAAGTAACTACTTGGTAACCTTGCTGTGGGAAGAGGACCGAAGGCAAATACTCAATCATCATCTCACTAATCAGTGCGGCCTTTGGCACTACGATATGAACACCAAACACCGATCCCGCCCTCTATGCCCACAGTGAAAGTCGAGCTTGAATCGAAACTTGATCAAAAACCGTTAGCCCCATCCACCCATCCGTCGATCCCCCAAAGTCGGATCTCACTCCCCAGCTCCCCCACTGTTCTTGGCATCACACGTGCCTGCGCAGTGGCTGGGTAGTTGTTGGAGTTGACAGGGGTATGGTGTTTTCATCCCTTTTCGGACATGAAGATCGACCGCGGTCATGATCTGGCTGTGGTGGTGATCGATCGTGGAATCGAAACCCGTCGTATTTATTGACGCAACTGCAAGTAAACTTGAGGATAATCCAGGCCTTTAATTTCCTCGATGTTTGAGTAGAGGGGTGATGTTGTCATGATTGACAGTACCCCCTTTTCCTCCGTTGCGTGCCTCACAGTGCCACGTGGTGCGAAGTTCCTCTTTCCGGTGCTCACCACTGCCAAACCCGCTGGAAGGCCCACTGATGGGCCCCGTAATTCAGCGCTGAGCGGAAAGAGGAACTTCACACCACGTGAGTGTCTATGGGGATGTCCACAGCGAGTGGAAGGGAGTAATGTTCAAGCAAAACCAAATCCATGTACCTATTCCTATCCTGCCCTGCCCTATCCCTCCATCAATGCCTATATTTCCAAAATCCCCCATATACGCCATCCTCCTTGACAAACATATGTCAACTCCATCCAAGCAACCCCCTTCTTGAGTATCAGAACCAAGACCAAGATCCCAATATGGACCCTTTCGCGTCTTGAGCCCCGACTCCCAATCCAAACCACAAGTCCGAACCGAATGCACTGTACCAACTGAGGTACAGGATCTACTATGCTCTGCTATCTAGATAGATCGTCTAGTATCGCCTCACTGGTCAACGCTCACATATCGAGTATGTGTGCACACGCAGCCAAGTCCGTCCGTCTGCTCGTCCGTCCGTTCATCGCAAACACAACCCAAACATCCCCAGATCCGGTGGCACAGCCTCCGTCGTGCGACCTTTGGCACAGATCGATCACGCCTTGCATCTTCTCTTTTGCTTGCATCCGCCCCTTTCACCCGAAGGCGCCTTCGTCTCGTGGTCTACTTCCCCCTGGTCGGACTCCCACTCGGCGTACTTTCCCGACTACTCTTCGACTCAATACTCTCCACCATCTCCAGAACCCTGGTGCGCGGCCTCTCAAGTCGCACCGCCTCCGCAGTATGTAGTGTTGTGGTAGTCATAGATGAAGTCCGGAGCGATGCCGATGGGGATAAACCAGGTTGAGCCGCCCTTTCCCGTTCCGCAGCTTCGGGCCGAAGATGTAGCAGCGAGGCGGCGGCTTCTTCTGCCTTCTCTTGTGCAGCGTGACCATTTCGTCCAAGTGATTCGTCGTCGGTCTCGTCGTGCTTCTCGGACCACTTCTGGTCGCCGACAACGCGTTGCTCCCCGAGATCGCCGCCCAGCCTCAAACTCTCGCCAAACTTCTCATCGCCGATGCCCAGTAGCCCTTCAAGCTCCCTCGACAATCGTTCATCGCCCCCTAGCCAGTCTTCCCCACCTCTCTTCTCCATGTCACGACTCCCGCTGGCTCTAAGCCGCTCACCACTCGTCACCTCCCTCAACCGCTCGCTACTCCTCATCCCCGCCCCCCTTCTCTCCCTGGGCCCTTCTAAGGAACTCGTATCCCCCTCCTCACCAGGGCTGACAACCACTACTTCCTCCTCCTTCTCAATCTCGGCATTCACTACCCTCAACCTCTCCTTCGGCACCGTAAACATAACCTGTACCAACCTTTGCTCCACTGCACGTTCAATATCCCACTCATCCTCTTCCTCACCAGGACCCCTCCCCCTGGCCGTCCCGCTTCTCTCCCCATCCCCAAACACATCATCCCACGCTTCCCTTCCTTGTTTTCTCCTCGTGAGCATCGTCCCATTAGGGCCCATCCCCACCAGCCTTGGTTCGTAGTCCGAACTTCCGCTTTCGTTGAGCAGGCTCTCTCTTGTCGGAGAATCCTCCCTGGAGCTGCCATCGCTCGGCGTCCCACCGCTGAATACCCGCTTAAGGCTACCCAGCCAGCTTCTCCGTGGCTTGCTCTTCGACGGGCTCCCAGGAATGTGCACGTAGTCTTCGTCTTCAACGTCCTCCCCGGCGAGCAGCGAAGGCCCTTCGGCTTGGAGGGCTGCAAAGGTAGACTTGGCGGTGCTGAAGCTGGCTCCCGAGGTAGAGCTACCGGCTGTGCCGAGGCGGTTGTTCTCGTGGGAGTTGGTATTTCTGTGTTTTGGCGGGCGGAGGACTGAGACGTTTCGTTCGGAGCCTGCGACAAAGCTGAAGGTGCTGCGGTCGGAGAGGTTGGAGTTTGTGCGCTCGTCGGGTTCGCTAGAGCGGTTGGAGTTACGGCGCCCAGGAACATTGCGGCCTGCGGCTGACTGGGGATGGAGTTGGTAAGAGTGACTTTGAGCGGTGAGGAGGCGCGGAGGAGTGGTGGTCGTTGAACCGTGACGACTGATCTTAGCGGTCAGCACGGCATCTGCGGCGTCCACGTCCGAAACCCAGCCTTGGACTTCGGCATCTTGGGATTGACCGCCAGCTCCTCCCTGGCGCTCAGGGCTATCGCCACGGTTGCTCCCGCTGCTAGTCGATGGTGGGGGAAACAGTGCGGTAGTGGGAGTAGATCGTGTAGGTGTTGCGAAGGGGTCATCATCGTCATCGTCGCACTCGTCGCGGGTTGGGCTGAGAGGAACATCCGCTGCGTCTTGTTCTTCCTCGTCGTCTTCGTAGATTGGATGGATTTCGTTTTTCATCGGTTGGCGCAGCGCTCCGTAGTCGCCGCTGCCTCCACCACCAAAGCCAGTGGATGGCTGATACAGCCCACGCGCGGCGCCTCTAGACCGTGCCATGGGCGGCGGCAAAGGAACGAAGCCCCCTGGTCCCTTAGACCCATTGCCTCCCCGTAGGGTTTCATAGCCCAACGACCGACGGCCTTGAACGTACGGATCATGACCTCCTGTATACCAGTCCTGGGCTGCGGCGGCGTTCCATGGGAAGATGTTCTCGTCACGCTCGAGCATCTCGCCGCTATCCGTGCGGTGGTTGAATGGAAGTGCTGCACCGTTCATCCCTTGGGAGAGGCCACGAAGGGTCTCATCACGCTCAGCTCGGCGACGCGCGCGGCGGCGGTAGAGACAGAAGGCCAAGCCTAGAACAACCAGTAGAAACGGGATGCCAAGTCCTAAGCCCAAGCCCAGGGGGAGTTTGTTGTTGTGGGACGACTGCTCTTGGTCCTCGTTCTGGCCACCGCTGCTGCCTGGCTTCGGGGTCGATGGAGAGCCAGGATAGCCAGGGGTACCGGGCTTGGGTATAACGCCTCGCTGTGGTGTGCCCGGATTGGCATATGTGTCGGCCCATGTAAGAGCGCTGATGTTGAAGAACATCTGGCTGGCCGCTCGGCGGCGGAGCTTGGAGCTCCCAGTGATTTCGTATCCTCCGTAGACCATCATAACGTTTCCAGGGAGCAGGGCAGCGCCATGGCCGTAGAACCCTAGGCCTCGGGGTTGAGCCGCGGGTACCGTCCACTGCCAGTCGCTGAAGGACGCCCCGATATTGATGACTGCCAGCTGCGGCTCTGCTGCCAGATTGGTATCGCCGACCCAGCCCCCAAGAATGATCAGAGAGGTTCCGTCCTCACTGAGTACAGCCGTATGACCGGAGCGGCTATCGATGCTCGATGCCGTCGCAGCTGCAAGGACGCTGTCCGACATATCCTTGGCGAGCAGGTCATTTTTGCCGGCACCAACCGTTGGCGGAGTGGAAATGGAGACAAAGTTCCAAGTTTCCTCGGGCAAGCTCCAGATGGCAGCAGTGCTCATGTTGATAAAGGCCTGCTGGGTGTGGCCGCCCAACAGCACGTGGCTGGTCTGCTGTGTGACAATACCCGATCTGTTCGAGATGGAAGGGGCAAGCTCCGTAAATGTGAAGCCGGCCTCAGCAATAGGAGGCCCGGCGGTTGGCGCATACGAGACCGTATAAGATGTCGCATCATCGCCAGTTATCGGAGGCGAGAGTTTGAGCATGCGGTTGGAGTAGGTCGCGGACGACTGCGTTCCTGCGGTGCCGTTGGACAAGGGGCACATGCCGCCGTAGACGTAGAGTACGGGGTCAGATACCACAGGGGCCAACTGGGCGGAAAAGCTCAAGCTGCCGCCCAGGAAGTATGGCCCGCCTTGACCATAGTCCCATGTTTTGCTCGGGGCCGTTGAATGTTTTGTCCAAGCAGCAGAGCCGCTGTTCCCCGGCTTATATGTCCAGAGGGCGGCGTCGGTTGCGATCGCGCAGTCGCCCGCAAATACAGCGAGGATGCCATTATCGAGGACAGTTGGCGTGAAGGCGGCACGATCCGAGCTTCCGAGAAAGGGAAGGTCCGACGCCAATGTCTTCGGTTTGAGCGAGGATGCGCTCAGCGTCGAGGAGAAGTTAACCTCGAGCAGGTCGACGGAGCGGCTGTTAGGCGAGAAGATGTAGAATGCGCTGTCGGCGCCTTCGATGACGGTCGTGGGAATGTACGGCAGCGCGGCCGCGGCCACGGATGCCTGCATGGCCATCACCAGGAATGCCGTGAGCCCGAGGGAGGACGACGGCGACCCTCCCGTCCGGCGCGGGAAGGTGTTCCCCACGCGGGCCAGCATTGCTGAGAGTCTTCTCTGTTCGTTGCGCTGTTTCTCAAAAAGAATGCATGGTCTCTGCGGTGCTCCGGTCGCCGACAGTTTTCTCCACTTCGAAAATCAACAAAGGCGGGCGCAAAATGCAAGAAGGTTCCCCAAGGGGAAAAAAAAAGGGTAATCGACGACAAACTAGAGGCGCGCAAAAAGGCTTGTTCTCAGCAACACAGCATCGTCGTATAGGTCGGGGCGCACGATGAGCTGGCATTAATCAAGCAAGCGCGGGCAGACAAGGGGAGGAAAGAGAGCCACGGTGAGGTCGGGGGCGATGCGGGGTCCAAAGTCAACAAACCCTTCGGTCAGCTCCCTCACCTCCTTTCCGTCGGCTGCGCAAGGCTAATCGAAAAGGGCACGGCAAATTCCCGAGGACTAGGTGATCAAGCTCAGCAATTGGCTCGATTGCCCGAGCGATAGCGCCAATGCAGGCTCCAAAGTGGTTCGTCCGAGGCTATAGAATTAGATGCTGGGGCGGCGGTGAGATTCCCTGTGATGTGAATTGTTGTCAGGGCAACCCACGCGCCAAGGGCCAAGGTGACAGCGTCGATCTGCCCGCGGGGTTGCACTGGCCAACGGCCGATTCCGACCAGGCCCACGACGAATGGACAGCCGGCTTCATTGCCGAACGCATCATCGAGACTCGCTTTGAAACGGCAACTCGACGAGGGAGATGATTGAGGAACCAAAAACCACGCGAGCCTCGCACTGCGAGGCTGCTTGGGTTGGACAATTGCAGTCCTGAACCACGGGAGATGATGGTGGCGTACCCTACAGCCTGAAAACGCCCCTTGGCAACGGTGCCAGATGGACCGCAACTGTCACGGCTGGCATCACGCAATGCTACTCCAACCTGGAAGCTTCAAATTGCTTTCTCTCGGCCCATTATCGATGCAACTCAAGTATCAGCTTCCTTGGGACATTCTCGGCCCTACCAAGCGAGGAACTGTCAATTGGTCCCCTGTGCCATCAAATCGTGGTCTTACCCGGTCACCAGACCCCTTGAACTGACGAAAACTAGCCTGCTTCTCCTATCCCAATGTCAAAATACCGACTCCAACCAGGTACATACACCCAAGAGGAGCTTTCTCAACCGGATGCGCTCACTCACCATCATCAACACGTGTCGAAAGTGGCCCCACAGCTGTGCGCCCATCATATGGGGTGATGATAAAGGCAAAAAACATACAACACCAGGGATTCGCTGGTCGTCACCGACCCAACTACTAGTCTGGCCCTCACTGGCTTGTCTATGGGAGAGCGGACGGGATCCCGAATTTTCCAGTGGGTATGGTCGTATGTGATAATTTACATCGTTTCTTTGGATTATAACCGAGACCGCTGTGCATCCAGGAGTGAAATAGGGGTCTGTAGATCTTGAATAAGTGTCTGGTTGCAACAGCTCGGCAACATGAGCATATAGAAGGGGCTGGCAGCCTCCCTGAACACAATCACGGTATCACGGATTCATCCCCCTGACGTTGTGTAAGAGCACATGGCACAATGCGACGTTCCCATCTAAAAAGCTCACATATCAACCTATCACACAGTGCACTTGACGAGAGACAATCACCCTAAAACGTCACACCGGAGAGGAGACATTGACGCGGTACCAAGACAGACTAAAACAGAGCCCCGTCGGACAGATACACCCTCCCCAAGCCAGAACTACCACACACAAAGTGGACAGCAAAACCGAGTCAAGACGAGAAAAGTAAACAACCACCCTCAACCCCCCATCCAGCCCAAATTCAACAACACAAATCAACAATCCCCCCCACTCCCTGTCCACCCTACGCCATATCCCTCCTACTCCCTATTTTCTACCCGTACTCACCCCCCTCGAACCCTTCCCCGTCTGCGCCTCCACCTGCGCGTGCGCCGCCCCCTCCGCCCTCTTCGCCAACAACTCCATCTCCGCCCTCAACTGCCTCAACCCCTCCTGCCCCCTAACCACCTCCGCCTTCAACTGAGCATTCTCCAACTCCAACTCCTTCGCCTTCTCCACCCTCCCATCATACTTCTTCTCCCACTCACTGACCCTCGCCGGAAACGTCGGCATCGGCGTCGCCACAATCGTTGGCTTCTCTTCCAACTCCTTGAAGTATTTGACCCCAGGGTGATTATCATACGCCGGCAAGACGAACAAGGTATGGTGACCCTGTCCCATGATGCGGTAGTATCTAGTGGGGATGGTAACGGGTACTATGCCCCTGGCATAATCTACTCCGTTGCGTTGTTGCTGCCAGATGGCTTCGCCCACGGCGCCCAACTCCTTGTAGACTTTGTGGCGCTCCTGTTCGGTGGCCTCCAGCTTGTCAAGGATCAGGTGAATGTGTTCAAAGGCGTCCTCACCGGCGTTGACGAGGATGTATTTATCCTGCGGGAAGCAGGTAGTGCGCCCGGAGCGGCCATCAGGGCCGAGTTCGGAGAGGACCTGGTGCGGGATGTGGGCTTCGCCTGCGAGGGCTAGACAGGCGTTGCCGTGGGCGCGTTCGAGCTCGTGGAGGCGGGCGGTGAGGGTTTGGGTGTGGAGGAGCCATTGGCCGAGGAGAGAGTTACGCGCGGCGGAGAGATCAGCGGCGCCGTGCTCTGCGTTGGTGGGGAGCAGGGAGAGGATGCCGCCGGAGGAGGAGAATTCGTGGTCGAGACGCTCGAGGCAGTCGTTGGCGTGCATAATAAGGGATTGGTGGGTTGCGTAGGGTTTGGCGGGGGCGCCGTGCTCGCGCGGCTTGCCGGCCTTGTGGAAGGGGCAGTGGTAGGTGGTGGCGCCGTAGGCTTCGTGGCGGGAGCGGACTTCGTTAAGGAGCATGGTTAGGGGCTTGTGGTGGGAGGGGTCGTCGTTGTAGTAGGGGACGTCGAGGTCGTCAAGGAAGTCGAAGGCTTCGCTAGGGTCGTATCGGGGGAGCACATCCGCTTCGGCGGCAATGTGGTTGGTAGCATCGTCGGTATTGGCAATCTTCTTGGGGTCCTCCGTAGGGTCGATGGCCTGGATGAGACGGCAGAGAGCCTGGGCGTGCATCTTGAGCGCAAGGAGCGTCGGTGCAACTCCCGGAGTGGAGAAGTAGCCGCAGTTGAGGCCGCGGAAGAGGTCCTGCGCAACCTCGTTCCCGTACCTCCGTGACCAGGGCGAGTTGTAGGGCAGGGAGAAGTCGGTGCCCTTGATGTAGCCCGACTGCCACCCGTTCTCGTCGTCCTCATGCTCAGCGAGATGAGCTGGCAGCGGCCGAGCCTTGAGATCTATCGGTGTGAAATCCATGTTCGTATTGAGCTGGTATGTGTAGATGGAGCTCTTCGGCGGATGCGACGGAGGGAAAAACCTGCTAGGGGGGGGTGACACTGGCAGCTTGCCCCTTTTACTAGCTGGTCTGGTCTTAAGCGGGTGAGATGATTCATCGTTCTACATGTTGTCGTTGAAAGAAAACTCGCTATTGTGTGCTTCATGGATACTGGCTTGCGCGAAGGTGGACAAAGAAGGCCTTCGACGGAAGCAGGCATCTTGTCCTGAAGGTTGGTGTTCTTAGTTCAAGTTTGCCTGATGCAAACAGCCTTGGAACTCACATACTATACATAATGTTCCCTGGTATAGCAAACTGCAGGACCTGGAAGCCTAGTAGGCCTTGCCTCAGCTGTCAAACATAGTACTCCGTATGGAATGTATCGAAGCGCAGTTTATTCCATGAACCCTGCCATTTTGGTTGAGACAGAGGGTCCTGACCAATGACGTCTGCAAGGATCTCCTCTGCAAGTCTACGCTGCGCAACGACACGGGAGAGACCCGACAATTCTCAAGGTCCGATACGGAGGGGACAGCGCCACAGCCCGTTACACAGACATAACACAACTTCAGCCGAATATGTCCTCTCGTCCCTCTTCAGTGTCGCCCATAGTGTTTCCTTTACGCACCATGCGCCTCACTTTGACTGGTCGTGGCACTCGCCACATCAAACTGACGGACTAGGCGACAGCAACAAAAAAAGAGGCCAGCTGTTTGACCCAGCTGGCATGGTGTGGCTCAGACGCGCCCACTTCCCGCTGTCGTTCATGCGTGAATCCGTTGCCAGCTGAGCGGAGATGCGGCTTTCCCCTTTGTCCCACCGCGGGCAACGGCTCGTTGCAGCGTCGAAGGGAGAGAAGCGCGCAAATCTGGGGAACGCCACATCGTGAGGGCTGCAAACGAGTTCTTTCCTTTCCATTGGCCCCCGCAGTCATTCGCAGCGCTCGCAGATTGTGGGGAGATGAGCAGACGCTGATGCCACAAATTTTGCTGTGTGCTTGTGACGTGTGTGTGGTCCCGCTCGCCAGTGACAACTTGCATGCTGTTGAGGAGCAGCCAGCTGAAAAGGTGCTGGGGACATGGGGGACGACGAAGGCCTAGACCCGCAAAAGCCGTGGTCTTCCGTTCCGGTGTGGGTGGCGGGCAAGCTAGGCGGAGAAACACCGATTGGCACGCGCCATGATGAGCCAGTCCAGCTCCTTCTCCTTAACTCGGCTAGCGCTGGCGGCGCGCGAAGTTGGGCTCTGAGACATCGCGGACGCGAGTTGTCGTGGAGGGACAAACTGGCCATGCACAGTGCTCATCACACTAGGCGATCGTCGGCGCTGTCTTGGGCAACGCGCACAGGTGACGGCGCTGAAAGAGGCCATCCGTTTGTCCGCTCGCCGCCCAGGAACGCAGAAATCCATCGCCGCCATGGACAATGGGATCTTGGGGCCGAAAAAGGTAGTAAGCGAATCTGGCGCTGCAACCCAAATCCAGATTTCTCCGGGCAGCCTTGATTAACACAGTGCAATATTGCAGGCCTCCCTGGCTGGGCCTGCTGAAAATTTGCAGATGCTCGTGCAGGAGGCCCCACCCCGCGATCCCACAGCGGCACCAGAGCTCTGGTCGGGAAGGGAGCGGCATCCCAGACGTGCTGGGCGTTGCGTCATTGGAAGGTATTGCAGGCGCACTGCCGTGCGAGGGGTGCAGATGGATGGTGTAATGTTTGTATGGAAACGAGAATCGACGGCGGACGAGACAGCAATAAAAGGTCGGCGTCACACCTGCTTGCTCGGCTGGCGCCCTTCGCCCAAAACTGTTCGACACACACCCGACGGCTGCTCGTTTGATCTTTGGCCCTTTGAGCCACTGGTGCTTGGTCGCTCCTGCCCTGGAGGACATTTGAAATAAGGCGCGGCCCGAGCTTCCAATAGCACGACGCGATTGACCAGGTTCTGTAGATCGTGGGTTCTTCCCTGCTTTTGTCCCGGCATCCCCCACAGACTTTGACCCAAGCTCTCTTTTGCTTGCTTCTCTCTTCACTCTGACCAATTCCTGACGAAAATCGGGCAGCTTGCGGGACGCAATCGTTCCCAGACTGCGGCAACATAACAACACAGCAATATCTCGAGGCGGAAAAGCGAACAAAGAGCCCGAGCATCGACCCGACGCAAATTAGCCGCTCACCAAAGCCGCCAGCATGGCCGATGTTGACGTCAATTCCGATGAGGCTACGAAGCCGGCTTCGTTGTCGGGTGAGTAGATGCAGCGGCAATGCCTCTGTTTTTTTTCGATACAGCGGCAGAGTAGACTTACACTCCATCTCACAGGTTTCTTGTCAACGTTGATACCTGTGGCTCTTGTTTCAGCCGTGTACCTGGTCATATTCTTGGTCTTGCGCCGGAGCCAGAGACGCTACTACGCGCCGAGAACATATCTTGGAAGCTTGAGGGAAAGGTAACGCACCCCCAAAAGCCCCCCAACATCGCCTGCTGCTCACTAGCAACAGTGAACGATCCCCGTCCTTACCCAATGGCCTATTCAACTGGTTTGGGACCTTCTGGAAGATCCCTGATGTGTACGCCCTCCAGCACCAGTCTCTCGATGCCTTCCTCTACCTGCGCTTCCTGCGCATGGCCCTCATAATCTGCTTTGTGGGCTGCTGCATCACCTGGCCTATTCTGTTCCCCATCAATGCCACTGGCGGCGGCGATCGAGTTGAACTCGACATTTTGTCGTACGCCAACATTGACCAAACAACACAAAACAAGCGCTACTACGCTCACGCGCTGACCTGTTGGCTCTTTTTTGGTTTTGTCATGTATCTGATCATGCGGGAGTGCATCTACTACATCAACTTGCGCCAAGCCTTCCTCCTGAGCCCCTATTACTCGGACCGCATCTCGTCTCGCACCGTTCTCTTCTCGTCCGTTCCCGCCCAGTACCTGAACGAGGCCAAGCTGCGCAAGGTGTTCGGCCAAACGGTCAAGAGGGTCTGGATCACAAGCGATACCAAGGAAGTCGACGAGTTGGTCAAGGAGCGCGATAAGGTCGCCATGCGCCTCGAGAAGGCCGAGGTGAAGCTGATCAAACTCGCCAACAAAGCCCGTCAGGAGGCCATCAAGAAGGGCGCGTCCGGCGACGATGCCGACAAGTCGGGCGCTCCTCTGGATGCCGAATCTGGAAGCATCGCTGCGCGCTGGGTTCCTGCCAAGAAGAGGCCGACTCACCGTACTGGTCCCCTCGGTCTGCTTGGCAAGAAGGTTGACACTATCGATTGGTGCCGCACCGAGCTGGAGAGACTCATTCCTGCCGTTGAACAGGTTCAGGCCAAGTACCGCGCTGGAGAGTTCAAGAAAGTTCCGGGCGTTTTCATCGAGTTCAAGACACAGGCCGATGCCGAGGGAGCTGCTCAAATTCTGGCTCACCACCAGGGCCTCCGCATGACGCCCAAGTATGTTGGAGTGCGCCCTGGAGAGATTGTTTGGCCATCGTTGGCCATCCCCTGGTGGCAGTTGGTTGTTCGCCGCTATGCCGTCTACGCCTTCATCGCCGCCATGATCATCTTTTGGGCTATCCCACTCGGTTTTGTTGGCATTCTCAGCAACATCAACAACCTCACCTCCATCTCTTTCCTGACCTGGATCAACAAGATCCCCTCAGTAAGCAGTCCATCTTGGCAATCGTTGCGCACCACACTAACTTTTGAAAAGCAAATATTAGGTGTCATAACCGGTCTCTTGCCAGCTGTCTTGATGGCGGTGCTCATGTCCTTGGTTCCTGTGGTAATGCGCTGTACGTCTCAACCCTCTCCCCTTTGCGAATGCCTACTGATGAAAGGTGGTCAGTGTGTGCGAAGCTTGCGGGAGAGCCGTCACTCTCTCGAGTGGAGCTGTTTACTCAAAACGCATACTTTGCCTTCCAGGTTATCCAAATCTTCCTGGTCACCACCGTGTCGTCTGCCGCGACAGCTGTCGCCAAGGAGATCATCGATAGCCCCACGAAGGCCCCGAGCATTCTGGCTAGCAAACTCCCGACGGCCTCTAATATCTACATCTCATACTTCATCGTGCAGGGACTGACCATCGCCACTGGCGTCCTCACCCAAGTTGTGGGCTTGGTCGTATTTCGGATTCTGTACAAGTTCCTCACCGGCACTCCCCGCGCGATGTACCAAAAGTGGGCCAACCTCAGCGCCATCTCCTGGGGCAGCACTCTTCCTGTGTACACCAACATCGTTGTTATCGGTAAGCCATCTCCCAATTTCTAGCGGCACGAGCAGAAGCTAACTCGAAATAGCTATCACTTACGCCGGCATCGCACCTCTCATGCTTGGCTGGGCTACGGTAGCCATGGGTCTTTTCTACCTTGCCTGGCGTTACAACGTCTTCTTCGTCACGGATACGACAATCGATACTCGTGGCCTCATCTATCCCCGCGCCATCAAGCAGCTCTTCACCGGCATCTATCTTGCTGAAGTCTGCATGATCGGTCTCTTTGGCGCTTCGGTAGCGCCCGGGCCTTTGGTGCTGATGGTCATCTTCCTGATCTTCACCATCTTCTTCCACATCACGCTCAACAATGCGTTGAACCCCCTGCTCTATAACCTCCCGTTGACTCTGATCGCGGAGGAGGAGGAGTCGCGCCTTCTGGACCGTGAGGTCACCCTCGGCGACGAGTCTGGCCCTGGCCACGACGCCGACAAGGCAACCAATGGCGATGGCGCCGCTGTGGTGGAAAGGGCCGGAGCACAGCCCGCCAAGAAGCCCAACTTCTTGCTCAAGTTCCTCAAGCCGTGGATCTATTCTGACTACAATCAGCTCCGAGCATTGGTGCCTCGTGAGCTTACACTGGACGCCTATGCTGACGAGGTTGCTCGGGACGCATACTTCCCGCCATCTGTCACATCGCAGACCCCTCTGCTGTGGATCCCCGCGGATGCAGCTGGCGTGTCGAAGCAGGAGATTGCACACACAAGCAAGGTCATTCCCATCACGGATGATGGCTGCGAGCTGGACGAGAAGGGCAACATGAACTGGGACACGGAGACTACGAGACCCCCTGTCTGGGAAGAGAAGATTCTCTACTAAAAGCTAGGCTTCTACTTTGGGTTGGAATATTGATCAACTGGCTTATGTCCCGAGTTAGGATATGTAATAGCATATGATATCTGATGCTGGTTTTAGGATGATGAGAGAGCATGGTAGTTATAGGGTGGAGTGATTATCGTGAAATTTGCCTAGATACCCGTCGACTATTAGGTTGGCCACGCTTCTTGTTAGTTTTGTCTAGTAGCGGTGGTAATGCCATTAATGCACGGCGTCGTTTTGTGTTCTTTGCAGTAGTAGTGGTGCCAAGGGTTTGCGCACAAGATACGTCACCATTACGATGGCCGAGCCGAGGATTTCTAAGGCGGTTCTTGGTGCATAATGGGCGCAATATGCGTAGGGCTGAACCTGATGGCGGCTTAGCAACTCGATGGTTTCGCCAAGCCATGTCAGCCCCCTTCAATCACACCATGACCGTGGTCACCAAGGGCATGCTTGAAATGTTTAGTGATGCGGAGATACAGGCACTGCATTCAGTATTCGCTCGGTGATGCGCAACAGCGGTTACTGACACACAATAATCGCTTGTGGCGCCGTAAGGTGAGAAAGATGGATGAACGGACGCTTCTCACGCTGGTATTTCAAATCGAGAGTTAAGCGTCATCAGTGTTGAAGCGATTTTATTGGTCGTTGACTCCATTAACCTTATTACGTACGGTTATCACGAGAATGTATGGAGGTTTTACGGGTTTCCTATAATGGCTGGGCGCGGCTCAGGCTTAGCTCCTGGGTTACGGTGCCGTTGATGACAAGGGGGCTGATATTTTTTTCGGGCACCTGCTGTGTATGGTGTGTGAGTGGTGGATGGGATGCCTGGTTAAACCCGTGCCACTTGGGGACTTTTGATTGGTACTGTGTGGGTTTACGACTGAGCCAATCGTCTTACATGGTTGATATCCAGGTGGGAGCGGGAGTTTGGAGTTTAGGAGGGATTGAATTGAAACGCCTGGCTGGGGTGTTTGGTATGGAGTGGGTTTTGGGTTTGTTGAGGTCAGGTCAGATTGATGATGAGAGGATGAAGTTGAGGCTGAGCACTTACCGTTGATCAAGAGTTGTGGTGATGGTGGCGATGGACTGATTCCAGGTTGGCACAGAGGGGAATGGAAGAGTATAAGAAGGGATGTGAGCGCCACGGCTGTCTATCAGCTTGGAACAATCAAGCAGACATCCCCTCAATCTACCTTACAGTTCAAACACCACACCTCTTCCCCAGCACTCACCATAAGCCTCCCTCTTCAATGTCCCCCTCCCTCTCCCTCCTGGCCCTCGCGGCCCTCCCCTTCACCTCAGCCAGCTACCTCTACAACCGCACCTTCATCTCCACCCGTCAAGACACCACCATCGGCGACCTCACCGCCCAAATCACCTTGGGCAAAACCCAAGTCGACTTCTCAACCAGAGCACCCACCGACATCCTCGGCGAAGGCATCCGCACCCTCTGCGGCACCAACGGGTGCGACGGCGGCAGCGTCTTCACGACACCCAAAACGATCGCCAGCTTCACAGGCGGCGTCGACCCTCCCCGTCTCGAATGCACCTGGTCCGTCCGCGCCGAAGGCAACTACGACCGCATCGAGGAGCGCGATTACATGCTTGCCGTCATGGCCGAGTCGTTTTCGCAGACGGCTACGGATCGGATTGTGAAGTCGCCCGTCAGCAGCATTATTTGTCCGCCAGCTTGCGATTTCTTCGACCAAAAGATGACGACAGGGGTGGGCTTCTTGCAGGTTGTGCTCAACAAGCCGGATGGGTCCAATACGGCGCAGTTGAGCGCGACCATGAACGTGGATTGTGTGGATGGTTTGGGGTTCGACTGTCCGAAAGCTGTGTCGGGGAATCTGAAGGACGCGCTGTCGGAGATTCCGGGGGTGGGACCAATTATTGCGCAGATTTTTAATATTGCTTGTTTGTAGGTTGTTGATAAGCAAGAGGAGAGAGGAGGGTAGTAGGTGGAGTAGCTGTTGGGTTTCGGTATCATGTATAGACGTTCATATCACGGGGAAATGAGCACGCAGTGTTGTTGTCGTGCTCGTAAACCAAGGCATTACCATTAGCTGTCTGCTTTTGCGCCGTACGAAGTGACAAGAATGGAAGGCAAAGCTGTGGAATATTCAGTAAACACAAAAAGCCGCAATTCAAGAGAAAGCCAAAGTGCTGCCCTTTCAACAAGCTGCTTCTTGTTGCTCCTTCCTCTCAGCCCATCCAAGAAACAAACTTGACGCAGTCTTGTTGCGGGTCAGCCCAAAGGGTGTGGCTCATGCATCCGGCCCTCGATGGCCGAGGGCGCTATTGTCTTGCTTTATCATGTCTGCTGCCTTGAGCGATGTCAGCGGAGACACAGTAGAAGACTGTAGATAGCGACAGTGGGATGAGCATTCAGAAACGTACTTTCTCGGCAATAGCATATACTGCCGCCTGGAGATGCGCCGCCGGAATAATTGGCATGATACCCGCATCGACAACTCGCAGATTATCTGTCCCGTAAACCACCAGATGAGCATCCACCACGCCCCCAAGCTCAAATGGAAGCATGGCTGTTGTTCCGCAGGGATGAAATTCCGTAGCCAGGTTTTGATGAATAGCCTCAAGCAGGGCAGTCTCATCCCTATCCGTTGTGTTATCCCAGGGTGGGGATGGCGAGGGGATAAGTTGCTGCATCGCTGTGGTGCTGATCAGTCGGTTGTTGAAGTGTAGGCCAGCGAGAAGGATGGAACAGTCAGCTGGGTTGGCGCAGTACCGCGGGTCGAGGCGGATATTAGATGCGAGAGAAGTGTTGTTGGCCAGGAGGTCAGAGGAGGCGGCCCGGACGAATCCGCGGCTGAACGGCCGTTGTATGGAGACGGTGAGTGTGCCGATGCTGTCGGCCAAGATTTCAAGGGCGCCAACGTCGGTACGCTCAAAGAGCCCCAGGAGGATCTCGCGCTGGCGATCGAAGCCAGCTATGAGATGAGGGTGTCGGTTGGTTCCGGGAGGGAGATAATGTTCGGGGCTGGTGGCATTGATGGATTGGATGATGGACGGCCAGTTGGGTGCAAGAGAGCGGAGAGAAGGGAAAGCGACCGTTGAAATGAGCGGAGCAGTCAAGGGGCCTGTACGGTTGATATTGTACTCTTCTTGAGCCTGTTGCAATACGTCACCTGTCAGGTTTCTGGTTGAGTAAAGGCCAGGCTCAGTATCTGTATTTCTATCAGCAACTTCTACTGTAGCTAGTAGGTCGCAATCTACTGACAGTTGTAGAACGCGCCGACCATGGCGTGATCCTGGAGATTGTTCCCGACACCAGGGAGGCTAACCTCCATGGTGATGTTCAGCTCACGCAGTAAGGGGACCGGGCCAATGCCAGATACCTGAAGCAAGACCGGAGAGATAATGGCACCAGCAGCTAGGATGACCTCGCGTGTACATGCCACGCTCTGGCGATAATTGCCAGAGCCCGCAAACTGTCTCATGTCAGCACTCGACACACGCTGGAAGAGTGAAAACGCACCTCTACCCCGTGCGCCCGTTTTCTGTATCCAAAAGGCGGAATCTGTTGGTTTGACGAAGTCTCAATTTGTATTCTAGTGACGGTTTGCTCGGAAGCGATATGTAAGTTTGGGCGGTTCATGACATTGTCTAGGTAGGCTCGGCGACTGTCCATCCTTGACTGGTTCCCTGCTGAGATCGTTGACGGCACCATCATGCCGCCGGCGGAAGTACCCGCATTTGGATCATTGATGATGGGCATGCCTAGCTCAGATAGACCCCGGAGGAAGTTGCCTGTTGCGAGTTAGTTTCGCGGGCTGGTCAGAAATAGGGGTTGCTGTACCGGATTGGTGGTAGAAGAATCGAGGGTATCCAATCTGCAGAGGCCCGCTGAAGCCGTGTTGAGATATCTCTGGCCGAATATGCAGCGAGTTTGCCGCTTCGCGCTCAATATCATTAGCCGTGAAGTTCTCACTCTTCTTGAAGTATGGCAACAAGCCACGCCAGTTCCAACCAGGGTTGCCAAGGGCCTCCCACGCATCGTACTCGGCCAAGGAGCCTCGGGTAGCGACAAGACCGTTAATGATAGAACTACCACCAATAACATGTCCTTGGCAGTAGGGGCGCGAGCTGTTGTCAAGGAACTCTTGAGGTGCCGTGGTGAAGTTCCAGACATAGGCGGGGTTATAGCCGTGACCAACAAACCCAGGCACTGTGATCCTGGCTTCGGAATTGTCCCTGCTGTAGGGTTAGTATAAGTTCCTTGCCATCTTCGACCTATCAACTCACAATTCTCCAGCCTCGAGAACAAGAACGGTCACTACGTAGATGATCCTTCGTTAGCAAGGGCAAACCCGGGATCAGTGGGCAACAAACCACTCGAGTTTTCACTCAGCCGGTTGGCAACTACCAAACCTGCGACTCCCCCGCCCACAATGATGTAGTCGTATGAGGAATACATATGCTCAGTAGTGTTGCCGGGGGGCAAGAAAAGCGCATGGACCGAGAGAAAGCAGTTGGAAATGAGAAGCAGAAGTTGAAATGATGAGATGTCCATGATGAGATGTTGTACCCGTAGGCGATATTAGAGGGAATGTTGTCGATGCCAATAAGACATAAATTATTGCATTTTCGGATGCAGCCAGATCAGGCAGAAGATGTTGAAGGGATATCGGTGGCAAGCTATTGTTGCAAGGAAACCGAGAGCGCGGATGAGCGGGAGAGTGGAGGAAGTTTCGAGGTGCCGAGCGACTGCCAGGTCCGCCCTAATGGCCCCAGAATGACAATGGTCACATTTCATTCACTTCCATCACCAATCTAAACTCTGGCAGTTGATGTCATGAATTTTTCGCTCAGGAGAGATTCCCTGCCGCCTTGCAGCAGGAGAGGATCTTGACCTGTGGGTCATTGATTGACCCAACTGCCACTCGCTCCTTCCCAACAATCCCGACCATCTAGAACTGCTCCGGACCTTGTCACCACCCATACTTTTTCCTCCTTAGCTACCTATAGACCTTCGAAATTCCACGTCTACATGTCGACTCCTCAATCCGTCCGTGCCTTTGTTCTAGTCTACCTTTCTCATCCATCTTCCTCCCCTATTTCTCCTTCATCCCTCTCGCCACCGCAGACACCAACCCCCCCCTCTTCCCTCCAACCGCCGAATGCCCCTGTGTCCCCAACCTAACAAACGGCAAAAACAAAAAGCTCGCCGCGCTCATACCAATCGAAGTCTGAAACGCCTTCGCATAGGGCCACATTGGGTCCGCCAACGCCTGCGGCGCGCCCTTCGCCGTCGTATACACCGCCGTCGATATCCCCAGCGAGACCGCCATCCCGAGTCTAAAGATAGTATTGAAGATACCTCCCGCCATCGCCTGCTGATGCGATGGGAGGGATTGCATGACGTACATGTTGGCGACGTTGAACTGGAAGTCTGCGCCCACGACGCTAAGGATGAGAGAGGGGAATATGAATGCCCAGTAGGGACTGTTTGGTTGCATGACGGCTAGTAGGACGTTTGAAGCGACATAGCTGGCGGATCCTACGGCGATGAGAAATGTGTTGTTGATGCGGTGGAGGACGTTTCCGGCGATGATGTTGTACAAGAGGCCGGCGACAGCTTGGGGGATTAGTCGGATGGCGACGTCGAGGGGGGCGAGACGTTGGAGATCCTGCATGAAGAAGGCTAGCCAGAAGTTGGATGAGAGAAAGGCCATGTAGCCTGGCAGGCAGGAGAGGATGATCTGCGTGATGGTCAGAGTAAGGCTGAAGAGGGGCTGGAAAAGAGACGTACAAAGGTGAAGTTTCTGTCCTTCCATATGTGCGGAGGCATCAGCGGATGGGGATAGATCCGTTCCCAGAGGACGAAGAGCAGGAGGAGGACGATCCCAAGGACGAGCATGGCTATGATGTGAGGCGATTTCCAGCCGTCGTCAGGGCCGAGACTGTTGACAGGTTAGCCTTCGCCCCAGAACCAGCACGTATTCGGGACAACACAACATACGTTATCGCTGCCGTCAAGATGCCCGTACCAAATATCGTCAGCACCGTCCCGACGAAGTCAAACGTTTTGACAAACGTCAAGAACCTCTCCTTGAGCGGCTGGTCCAGCGGGTACGCCTCAACCTTGGGAATCGTCCAGAAGGCCATGACAGCCAGAATTGCCCAGATGATCGCTATCAGGATAAAAGAAGCCCGCCAGTCAAATATCCTCGCCGCAACGCCGCTGAGAATGCTCCCGAAGACGAAACCAAGGGGGTTTCCCGCCCCGAACGCCGAAAAAGCAATATTCTTCCGCCTCGACGGCTTGCCATACGCAGCCCCCATGATTCCAATAGCCGGGGGAACCACCATAGCGGTACTGATGCCGATGATGCCACAGATGACATCCATCCAGTAAGGATTCTGCGCGAAGGCGACAATCAGCGAGAATGCACTGAACGACATCATGCCGATGATAAAGGTCGCCTTCCGACCCAGCAAGTCGGCCATCTGTCCGAGTCCCAGCTGGAATGCACCGGCCGTCAAGGCCGTCGAAGCCGTGATCCAACTGATCTCACCCTGCGTCATAGCCAGCTCGCGTCCAATGGACACGGTGATGATGGCGCTGGCGCCCTGGAAAAAGGAGCTCGCGGCGGTGGCATTGGTAGCCTGGAAGACGAAGGCGACCTCTTGGAAGGTGTTCTTGAAGCACTCTGGCCGTGCACCGAATCGGTCCTGCCAACTTGGTCTCGATACTCCGTCGCGGAGGTGGTGCGCCTCTTCGTCGCCGATGACCGGCGCCGTGGCTGTCGCCGGTTCGGCGTCCGGGGAAGTGGGGCTCATGGGGCCATCTGCTCCTGAGTCGGCCGGCGAGGATAGCGATGCTTTTTCGGCACTCATGACTTTTGTTCGATCTTTTCCAGACTCATTTTTGAATCAATCAGCATTTTAGCGTGGGGGAAGAGGCTATAAGGGCCTTTGGTTCAATGATGCAACTGGCCTGCGTATTCCAACGGGCCGGGAATGCACGCCCTTGAGCGACATGCTCGGATGCCGATTTCTCGGTCTCCGAGCCGCCCAAAAGCTGACAGATCTGAGCTATCCGGATCGGTAATCACTAGTCTTAATAATGCTAGGTGGAATGGATGGCGCCATCACGGAACCTCCCGGCAGATGCAGTGGTAGACGGGCAGCATACGACATCGGTTCTTGGCACCCCCATCCGGATTGAGTCCGAGGTGGATGTCACCCACGGGGATAACTGCAAAGCACCGGCAAGAGCCGCATCTCGGGTGAGACAGGGCCACGCTCTTGGACTCTTTTGATCACCGAGGTGCTGGTCACGAGATGAGGAGGACAATGGGGAGAAGCGGATGTTTGGGGAGCTCCCCATGGGGTTGGCGGAGGTGACCAATGGCGTTGCTGGCCTCCCACGCGGGTTCTGCAAGGCTTAGTTCTGTGGTGTCAATGCCATCAGTTGGGAGTTGGGGGTCTGTGGTTGGCGAAGGGGTATAAGTTCTGGGTTGGTCTTGGGAGGACTGGAAATGAGATTTGCAGGACCTGAATTGTTTTTTGGGTCGCTGTTCTGTCAAGCTGGTGAAGGCTTTGTGTCTGCTTGGTTGGACTTGTGATTACCCCTTTTCGAGTGAACCTAACTTAACTGACTCGACTGCGATGTGAGTCGGACAAACCCCCCTTTCCTGCTGCCGCTGACTGACTGACACCCCACAGCCGGAGACAAGATGTCCTCCCCAACCTCATCTGACAACCCAAACCTGCAACAGACCTACTTCACGTCATCAACCTCCAACTCGACAAGCCAACACAACCGCACATACAGCAACCAGTCCACGTCGTCCTCGATATTTAGCACTGCAGATGGTACAGCGAAGTCGACACCAGCGGGGGAGTACTCGGAACTCATGAAGCGGGATGTTGAGTTTTTTATGGCGAGGCTGGCGAGGACGTCGTCGAATAGTTCAACGTGATGAGCCTACAAATGAGAGGGTCTTGAGAGGGGTAAGTTGAGGAAGAAACATGAGAGGGGACTAGCGAGGAGAACAAGGAGGAGGATATACCCACCTACAGATTGACGTTGTGCTGCGTACCGCTTGGGATGGAAACCATTTTGTTGGAAGAGAGTTGTTATGACTGACGATGACGAAATTGGATTTGAGGCTCTTGTTTGGGCGGCGATATTACGGCTAGCTTGGGACGGAGTTGGCAGGGGGGTTTGGTATTGTTTCGAGGGCAGATTGCATCAAGTCTAAGTTTGGAGTTTACGTGAATCATTCTTTACGATTTATTCCCATACGATCTAAATACAAAGACTTGAGCGCGTACGATGGAAAGGCAGGCTGGTCATCTTCGTGGTTTTGCTCCTTGGCCTTCAAACTGACAAGAGCGCCCACAGATGACTACCTCGAAGACCTTATGAAAATATCTAGCTGAACCCCCACGCCTGAAGTACCGTCAACTAAGCATTTGCTCGTACCTGCCCGAGGCCACCTACATGTTTCCAACCCATCCCAGTCCAGACCATCTCATCCAAGCCACACTCCTTCCTCATCCTTCCGCTTCCCCACGTGCGGTGCTATAAAACCAAGACAAGACAGCACCTAAGTGAAAAAGCAAAAAAGGGGGGGGTGCTCGGTGTCGACCTCCTCAACCCCTGAACGCAGCCAAGCCCGGAAACATGCACAAAAAAGAATCCGCAAAAAAAACATACAACACCAGGGATTCGCTGGTCGTCACCGACCCAACTACTGGTCTGGCCCTCACTGGCTTATCTATGGGAGAGCAGACGGGATCCCGAGTTCTCCAGTGGGTATGGTCGTATGTGTCAGTCTCCTGTGATGTTGTAGGTTTTAAGGGGGCAGAGGGATAAGATAGCACTGGATGGGAGAGGGTGTGGCGCTGTGCTTTGAACCTCCATGACGACACCAAACCTCAACATCAGAGATCAAGAGTCGAAGTGAGCACCATTCTTCCTGGACGACGGGGTGTCTTCTATGAGTCTAGTCCTGCCCCGAGCACTCTCCCATCCCGACTTCCGTATCCTCACCTACCTCTCACCTCACCCGCAACGAGCAACAAGCGACAGTCACCTCAGTGCTCAAGGCAACATGTTCAACCAACAACAAAACATCCGGTCGCATTGCACACAGCTTCAAGCGTAGCAGCTAGCTGAAGATATCTGAACTGAACACTAGCACTGTAGGTGGGTAATAGTAGTAATAACGAAAACAACAACACACGGAACACACTTAGACACTGCATTTGATCCGTACGCAGACAGACACACAAACACCCTACCCCCTGACATTTCCCATTTCCCGCGCGGCGCAGTCGTTGTCACTTTTATCAACAACATCCCATGGTAACACCTATTATGGGTAACATCAAAAACACCTCAACACCCCAACACCCGGGAAATGCCCACGCCTGTTTTTTTCGTCAACAAAACACAACATCAAAACGAAACCGGTCATTACGAGTACGACCCAACCTGCTGCACGATTCCTGTCTCCAACATAGACCCCCAGAACCCATTTCCGTTATCCACGGGTACCAGATCCTCCGAGCCGTGCGCGAATTGGTCGATGCCTCCTGGCGCAAGGTACCACGGCATGGACTGATTCTGTGTGAGAAATTCAACAACCTCGTTTGTTGAGCCGTACATGGGTACATTCGGCATCGCTCCCATTCCCATGGTCGATCCCGGTGCTATCGGCGTTTGCGCCATTTGCGGACTAGGCATCGCGTATGATGATTGTGACGGCGATTGTTGGTGGTGCGGATGGTGCGGGGCGAAACGCCAGTGGCTTGCCACATGGTCGGCACTGGCGCTAGGGAGACCATCGGCCCGATGGTCTCCTTCTTGCTGATGATGGCCGGTATTGATCGGAGTGAAGGACATTGACGTGGACCTCGGTGTCTTGGCGTGTTCTCCGTGGTATCCGTTTTCTGGGCCAACCGATGAACCTGGTTCCATGGTGCTATCGCGCGAGGAGCTGCGCCCGTCGTCTTCGTAAGCCAATATCTCCCCGTTGTTGACGATCTTGCCCCCCTGCTGCTTCCACTCTTCTAGTCCACCACCTCCTATACGAACGCTGAGCCTCGGCCCCTCAGCGGTACCGAACTGCTTCTTGCCTGTGTGCCTATGGTAATCTTGCTTCACTGTTTCGTAGTAGCTAGCCATGTCACGGAAGTATGTGGCATAAGTTTCTGCCATCTTGAGCCACGTCGACATCTGCTTGAGCGTCTTGTAGGTAACACCCGTTGCGCCGCTCTTGGTTATGTCCGATTCTGCAGAGTCTTCCTCTTCGCTGGGCAGCATGTGCCGCTTGACGTCCATGTGCGGGAAACATACAGCGTATACGCCCACAAACGCAGCTGTCCAAACCGCGAAAAGCACCAGCGCTGACATGGGTAGCTTGTCTCGGCAGATGTCAATCAGATCAACAATGTCCCTAGCCGCGTGGAAGATTTCCTCGGCACTATCGTCCCAGAACCCAGGAGGCTCGGCCCCGGGCGAGAAGGTAGGCTCGTCAAGCGGACCGACTGGTTTGCTGCAGCGGATGGGGATGAACGGGATGTACTCGCGGTGGAGCATAATCCTGCAAACAGCACCAAGCATGTGCATCGAGACGTACACGCTGCTGGCTTGGTGGTTCTCGTGCTTGTAGTAGTTGCTTGTCGACCATTGGAATAGCTCAGGCAGTTCCATGTAGAAAGTTTGGAGCTTCTTCCGCAGCTGATGAAAGGTGGAATCCGGACTCCAAGGAGCAGTCCTCTCCGTGAACCGACCGCCCGCAAAACTCCATTTCGATATCTCCCCCCAGATATCGATCAGACGCACAAAGCGGCTCAAAACGCTGTCGTTGACCGGTATCCTCGGGCTAATCTCCCCCGTTGGCTTCAAAAAGCCCGTGTAGACGTCTTCTGAAAGGTCAAACGCCACTTCCGAGCACGGAAGCTGAATCTGGAGATCCTCAGAGCGGATCGTCGACACGCGCCCCTTTCCGCAACCCAGGAGCCGGTCCAATATCAGACAGCTGAACATGGTACGCCTACGGATTTCTTTCGCAATCATCATCTGCGACTGCGTAATAGCCGCTTTTGGCGCGACCGCAGCCAAAGACCTGAAGTTCTTTTCCTGGTCTTTATCCCCCTCTCCCAACCCTAATGCCTGTGCCATACGGATGGCGACACCGACATACATCCACGCAGCCATTCCACCAATTTTGGGGCGCGCTTGACTCCACTCGTACAACCCGAGCATCAAAAATGCCTGCACCCGCTCCACAGAAGCAACCGTCATACTGGTTCGCAGGCCGCCAATCGCTTTGGTGAGCACTTCTGCATAGTACTCGGATGCGGCAGATGCGTCCTGGCTTGAGCCCGTAGGCCGTGATTTGGAGGCCCCTGCCAAAGCCGGAGCCGTCCTCGGAGTGGTGACATACGAGACCAGTGTCGAGTGGAACCGCGCTGTCAGGGTCAGAATTCCCAGCAAAACGAGGTTGATCTCGGGTGATGTGTCGTTTTGCTTTGCTCTGAACTTGCTGTTCATCTTCTCTTTGAGCGTGGCGAGATGGAGAAAGGGCAGTTCGGTCGCAAAGTGAACGCGGTAAATGTCGAATATCTGAGACCATATCGTCTCGGAAAGGTAAGGCGCCGACAAAACCTCCTCGGCAAAGATTGCAGCAGGGACGGCGCTGTCCATTTTGGCTATGTCGTCTAGCTTCCGGAGCCGCTTCCGTTCCGAACCTTGCTCCGTCTTGATCCCCGTTGGCGGTTCGGGCCGCTTCGGCGGCGCCGGGGTGACTTCTGGGTACGTGCACTCCTTGCCATTTCGGATGCAGGTCTCGCAGGGCGCATCGCCGCCGGTGTTGTTGCACTTGATCTTAGACTTGCGACA
The DNA here is from genome assembly GCA_030512335.1 of Immersiella caudata. Lineage (NCBI taxonomy): Eukaryota > Fungi > Ascomycota > Sordariomycetes > Sordariales > Lasiosphaeriaceae > Immersiella > Immersiella caudata. The sequence goes on along the minus strand of JAULSU010000002.1, from coordinate 5,495,388 downwards.
CCTCTGGCAGGCGATGCTGGACCGCAGGGGTTGGCGCTTCGCGCCCTTCTTGTTCTCCGCCCCGCCCGGGCTGTCCGGGCTACCTCCCATCATGGTGGCGGTGGGTGGGGGCCTGCTCTCATCGTCGGCGGGCAGGCCGTGCCCCCGGAACCCGGCGTTGGCGACGAGGCGCGGCGGGCTATTGGGCAGCGGCTGGCGGCCGTTGGGGACGCGATCGGACAATTGGTGCGAATAAGGCGCGGCGGAGGGATCGGGAGGTTCGGTCGGGGGCTCGGTCGCACGGAGGACGGCGAATGCGTCCTGGAACTTGCGTTTTGGGGTGGACTGGGCTGTGGTCGCCGACGCCGTTGAAGCCTCGTCGGCATCCGACGGGTCGGGAGGGGAGAGGATAGATTGGATGCGCAATTGGGAAGCTATCTTGACGGCGGCGGGGGTCCCGCGAGGAGACCCTCAGATCCGGAGCCGGAAGACGAGTGCGCCGCGCCGCGCAGGGGCAGTATAGGGCGAGGCAGGGCCTTCCCGGGACAGACTCCACGTTGGAGGAGGCGGCTGACGGATACCGCAGAAGCTGCGGGCGACGCGAGCAACGGGGGAAGGGAGACCTCTGCGTTTTTGATTGTGCGTGGACTTTCGAGCGTGGCGGGCTAAATACTAGGCGGGCACGCTGTGATTCGAGCTCGGGGGGGCAAGCGGGCGGGCGATTCGACGACTCGAGAGACTGGGGAGGGCCAAACCGCACAGAGGCCAGGCTGGCAACGGGCGCGGGCGCAAAGACTGGCGGGCAGTGGTAGTGGGCAGAGCGAGGCGGGTGTTTGCGCGAGGTGTGACAGCGCCCACCGCAGATGCAGGTAGCCGGTCGTCGCCTTTTCACAGTCCGCAGCCGGACGAGTGAGCGGTCACGAATTTGCGAGAAGCACGTCTGCCAGGAGCCAATGCGACGCCAAAACGTTTCTGGCCGCGCTCACACGGTCTGCCGACGGGTGGGGATTGCGGGAACGGGCGGGTGTGGTTATTGTTGCTTGTTGTGTTGCCGTTCCGTCGTGATGCGGTGGTGTTGTGCGCTGCGAGGACGAGCTTGTGTGTGCCGCTTGGTGCTCGTGCTGGTGCTGGTGCGGCCCGCGGGCAGGCTACGGTAGTTACGGACTGGGCTGGGCGAGCTGGGAGCTGAACGGGAGCTCTGGGCACGGCGAGGGGCGGGCGGGCGCGGATGTTGCCAGTCCCTAGCGCTGGGCCACGAACAGGGCCAAAGGGTCGGGTGTGGTGTGTGCTGAGGGAACAATCGGCGTGCTTTGAGTCCGTCTCTGATTCGGCCCAAGAATCCTCGGGAGGGGAGGCACGCAATCGACCCGTTCGGATGGGTTCCTGGGAAAAAAGTGGAAGCAGCGATCGGGGGCCTTCGCTGTCCGGTCTCTTCGTCTACCTCAAAAACCAATAATCTTCTTCTCGTCGAGGGAAACCAGCGGAGCTGCGGCGCGTTGAGCTAGACCGTTTGACAGCATGAAGAGAGGCGCTCAGGCTTGCAGGCAAACAGGATGAGGATGAGGATGGGTGCAGCTCGGGTGGGCACCAGCAACGACATATAGCGGGTGTGCGGGAGCAGTGGCCGTGTTCCAGGAGACGGCTGGAGGCAAAACGTTCCAGGTGTAGGTGGTGGTGAGGCGCCTCAGGTGATGGAATAACAGTCACTTTGTATTGATGGGCGGGCGTCTTTCCAATCGCGGTGCCTAGTCACCAGCTCGCCCTATGGATTGGGTGCCCGAGCGTGCGAAACTGTTCGGCGTGGCGTCCGAGTCGACACTCGCAAGAGGCCCGGCTCGCAGCCTGCAGGTGCAGCCCGAGCTAGTCGCAGGACCCATGCTCATCGGCGGCCGAGCTGGCTAGGCTTTGCCTTTCCCGGGTAGGAAAATGGGGCTTGACAACTTTTTTGTTGCCGTTGCTTCCTTTTGACTTTTCAGCTTGCCCGCCGGCTCTGCTAGCTGCCGCAGCATTCGAGCGCGTATAGATACTATCTATTATCCCTCCATCAAAGACAGCATCAATTGCTTTTCCTTTTTTTGAGTTGAGCTGCTTTTGGTTAATTTGGCAGACAAGTCCCTTCTCCCAGACAGCTGGGTGTTTTTTTTTGTCGCGAGAGACCCAGACAGGATGGGAACCATCCCCGCTGCTGCCCCAAACAACTCCCCCAGGTTCTTAACGCCCAGATCGCCAGCCAGCAGCCCTTCGTTTCTTCTTTGCTTTCTCGGGTTGCTGGAAACGGCGCCTTGGGCTGGGCTGGGAGAGTTCCCTCGGCACGCCGGCATCTCGTCGGGCAGTCTTCTGACCCTGCCGCTGCACGTTTTGCCTATATATTTCATTTCCAGCGATCTGTCTCTGTTGCATCCGGTCATCTAGGGCGTCTCATGAGGGGGAAAAGCGTGCTTGCCGAGGTCGGCAGCCATGAAGGCGGCCCTGGCGGCAGGTTTACGGGACGGCTTTTCCACCGCTGACCTATCGCAGGCGCGGGAATTTGGCCCGAGGACTGCCTCCAATCCTGTGGTGCAACACCAACACGCGGAATGTGAGCGGTGGACGACTGATGAGACATGGCTTGGTGGGCTCGGTGATGCCCTGTCGGGCCTCGATTCCTCATCCGGGCTTCCGCCTGCCGTTCAGAATGCCATCATCTTCTTGTCAAGCGGATGATGAGCTACCGTCGAAGTTTGTTGTTATTTTACGAACATCTGCCGCTCGGCTTCGATGCGGCAAGCCGTCCTGTTGGCTGACCACTGTCAGGGCGCTCGGTGCGTGCAATGTGGGTGCCCAGACAGGCCCCTTGCCGGGCTGGAAACCCTCGATCGGATTGCCGTGCCCGTCTCTCGGTTCCTTGGGACTCCGACGCTAAACGGTGGCTCCCTGTGCGGACCGCTTACCTCAGATGGGAAACAAGTGCATCTATGGGAGGGGAGGGCAGAATGATAGGATGTCGCCATTTCGTCGTCACCACGACCAACCAGGTGGAACAAGTGACAGACCACCATTGCGTCCCCTCCTACATTGGCCAGATGGTAGTTGCTGGTCACCGCCAATTCGGGACTTTGCTGCATCCAGTCGGTTTTGGCAGCCGTGCCGTTTGATTCGACCCGGCCGCAGTCCCGATATCCGTCGACATGTCACAACTGACAGCGGGCGATCAGACGAGATCCAGCACCATCGCTGCCGCCCGTCTTCCGAAGAATCCGTCGACTCGGCCTGATATGGGCAGATGCCTTGCTGGTGTGCTCTCACGCGGTGACCAGGCCCTAGTTGTCGGTGCAGATACAGCATGAACCAAGATAACCCAGAGCGGGTGGTGATTGGCGTTGAAACACGAAAACGGCTTGCTGCATCGTGAGCAGACTTTCTTGATCTTCGCTAGGTCGTGTGATGATAATGCAGGTGCGACTTGAAAGGAGACTGCTCGGTATCTTGTTCCGGAGACGGACCAAGGCTCCTGGCTATTTTCTTTTTCTTTTCTTTTTTGGGCTGCGATATTTGATGTGTCTTCTGGTCTGACCATCGACGCTACGCTGCTGGCTTACCAGTGTGGGCGGCCATGGGCGAAGGAGAACGCATTTCCCGACGACTTACATAACTTTATTTGGAGACAGCTGAAGAAGCTCATCTGACCGTTTTACGATTTAAGTTGCCCGCATATTATGGACTGCACGAGTAGAATAGAGTTCCATCGGCGAAGGGCTGCAAGGAACCACGTGAGGAGGGGCCGACATCCGCACCTGCGATGCTGCAGGTAGGCGAGGGGTACGAATGGGCAGTGCGAGATGCATCTCTTGCATTCCCACACGGCCTCTCGGAAAGAATAGTGTCTCTATTACGGAAGTAAGAGCATGATCTAGAGGGTAAAGCTTCTCCGCCATATTCCGAGAAGGTTCAGTACATTGCCACATGTAAAATTTTACGTTGTAAAGGGTCTGGTTGACGATATGAGGGAAGTTGAAAAGTAGCCAAACAGTGCCAATCCATTTCCATCACCAATCAAAGAGAGGACATCCACATTGATGAGGCTGACGGAGTGCCAGCCTGAGCCCGGACCGTTCTCACATCTCTGGAGCCGGACCCAAACGTAGAAGAAACCAAACGATAAGGTTATCGGGGGTTTCGAATCGCGTCGCAAGCCAGCAGAAAGTTGCTATATGCCCGTCATTTGTTTGCTCGCGGGGGTCAATCCGCCTTGCTACGGCCCAATCATGACGTCGCTGCCTGCAAGCGACTCGCGAGGCCTCTCGCATGGCTGCTCCACACAGGAGAGAGCTTTAAGCGCCTTGCGCGCGGGGTGATCTATTTTCAACTCCATCAAACGCCGAATATCGACCCCGCCTCGAGTTGAACACGCCCGCGCTGGGAGACGGGATTTGGCATCGTCTTACCTTGATCCTGCAATTTGACCGCCCTTAAGCGCCGGTTAAGTGAGCATCTTCGCCGCGCATCGATTGCCTCACCCCAGCGATCGCAACTCTCTACAGCTGTCGCGTTTGCACGACGACATCGATATCGGCAACCATGGCGTCAGGCCATAATGTGAGCGTCTCCGCGTGCCGACAGCGCATTGTTTGAGCGCAGCTAACCATCGCGGTTTCGCGACAGGATCCCAAGCTGCTCTACGCCATCAACGGCGTATCAGCCTACCACATCGTCAACGGCAAAGAAGAGTCGCTCACGCCCGCCGGGCCGCAGACATTATCGCTGTTGATGGTGCCGACCAGCTCCGTCTTCGCCGATCCCACTGTCGATCCCGAGGGCGCAAACGCCGAGCAGGACTTCTACCTACATCTGCATCTCCCGCCCGAGCTGGACCTTCCGCTCCCTGCCACCACCCAGATCTATCATCAGCCGCCCAGGAGCTACCTGATCCCTCGCTGGGATCTTGGGCCGGACAGCGGCGCCTTCACAAGAATCGAGTTCCCCTCAATAGAAAGCCGCAAGGGAATCCAGGAGGATGTTGATACTTTCGAGACTATCCTGGCGCAGTGCACCGCCTTCCTCGAGAGGGCGCCACCTCCGAAGGCGGGATTGGTAGAAAAGCCGTCTGCGTCCAAGGGGAAAGAGGCAGCGGGCGCGCTGCCGGCGTACAACCCGGCCGATTTCATGCCTGGACAGGCTTATGCGCGAGGGAGCCACAGTGGTGCTGTGCAGGGCCAAATTGTCCTGGTTGATGAGGAAGACGGTAGCGTTATCGGAGAGTTAGCCGACGGGTTCCAAGTGGTGGAGGATAGCAAGCTGCAGCACGGCTCGAAAGGTCAGTCTTTCGTTGTGTGCTGGTAACCCGGTATTAACCCCGCCCTGCAGACCCTGTCCAGATTACGCTTCCCCCTGAGGGCGGACAGCTCATCGGCATTGCCCCCTTGGACACCCAGTTACTTGAGGCGGAACTGCATCCCGCTTACAAGAAATCGTTCCTGGTGTCCAACGCGTCGGCAGCCTCGCGCTTGATCATCACTGGATCCGACATGGTCGCCAAGGCGCTGCAGAGCCAGGCTGACACCTTCACCAAGAAAACGCAGCCGGCTTCAAAGCCCATGACGTTCAAGCCGACAACCAAGGAGCATATCCGGCGAATCAATGCGTTCACTGGAGGCGCTGCAAGCCTGTCAGCAAAGACTGTGGGCCAAATTGGAAACCTTGCCCAGCACGTCGGCGCAAGTCTTTCTGGCAGAAAGAAGGAGGGTGGTGGTAAGGGCTTCGGCCCTGACGGCAAGCCAAACCCCGACTATAAGCCGGGCTTGCTCAACAAGAGTTTGATGGCGTTCACCACGGTCATGGATGGCGTGGAGCAGGCCGGAAAGCACTTGCTGGCTTCGACGTCGGACGCGGCCTCAACGGTCGTGACGCACAGATGGGGCGACGAGGCTGGCGGTGTATCTCGGAGCATCGGAGGCGGTGTGAAAAACGTCGGTCTTGTCTATATCGATGTTACAGGGGTCTCGAGGAGAGCGATCATCAAGAGCGTGGCCAAGGGCATGGTTGTCGGCACTACTGTCAATGGACAGCAGGTTGTCGTTGGAGGCGGTGACGGCGGAGTCTATCCCCAGGGTTCCGATGCGCAGTCGGTGGCCAGCAGCAACCTCACTGTTGCGGAGGGCAAGCGCTTGGAGGGGCCGCAAAACGGTAAACATTGAGGTTGGGTCGGATTGAAACATTGGAGAAGGTTTGTGGAGCGAAAGAAGCAGGCGCGCAGCATTTATTTATTATGTTTCATAATCATGAAGTGTTCGTAGACAGGTGATGCAATTCAGGTGACCGCTCTTCTATTGGAATTTTGATTGGAGACTTTGGCTGTCATGTGATCGCGAATCGTGAACCTTGTCCAGTCGCGTCGCCAATCGCGTTGCGGGGAGCCGACTTCAGACGACGCAAACAAGGACAACAGCGCAGAGACACTGCGTGGGCGATGCGGATGTGTACTCTTCCCATTCGATAACCGCATTCTCTAATGACTTTATGACATGAGATTTGGCTTGTAGTTTTGGCGGCTGCTTTCAGTTTATTGCGTTCCTTCCACTCTTCTTTGAAGCAGAATCCTGGACATCAATTGCAGCAGAACCCCCACCAAGATTGTCACCAGGATCAGCACCTCACCACAGCCTGGAAGAGTTGAATCGCCACAATAACAACCACCACTAAACTACACCCAATGTGCTGCCGCTTCGAGCTCCTCGGAACCTTCATCCTCTTTTATCAGGACCTCAAATCCCGCGTTTCCACCGATCCAACCCCAGCTCACGTCGTCCGCGCGAGCGGCAGGAAGACAGTGTGAGTGTCAGTCCCAAAACCTGACGCCTCCTCTTCTGCCCCTCGCTTCCGATTTGATCCAGACCCTAGACAACAACAACAACAACAACAACAACAACAACAACAGAAACAGCGCCCAACTATTTAACCCCTCTCTAACCCCGTTCTAGGCCCGTGGTCACACCATGCTCCACGAAATCCTCCTCTCCCTCTCGGGCCACCCATCCCCCCTTTTCCGCTCCGCAGCCGGCGCCCCAGGAACCCATGGCGCTGCCCTGGCCGACGACGGTATCATCACGCCGAGCGAACGCGCTCTGTTAGCGTCGCTCGCACACCTAGGGAACTTGCACATCAAGTTGAGAAGCTTCACCGCGCAGATCGCGGTGCAGCATGCCTCTGTGATTTGTCGGGCCGTGGCGGCGGCGGTGGAGGAGATTCACCTGGCGGCGTTCCAGAGGAAGGTGCTGGAGGTGGAAGAGGGGATCTTGAGGAAGGATGCGGGCTTGGTGGGCGCGTATGATATTGTGCCATTGACGGCGGTGGTGGGGGAGTTTGGTGGGTGGACGAGGAGGATGGAGTGGTTGTGGGAGGTGGTGCAGTTTATGATGGGAGGAAAGGAGGGGGGTTGTACGGGGGCGATGGTTATTGATCGGTTGAGGGGGGAGTTGCAGACGGGGTATAGGGATGTGGAGGAGGCTGCGAGGAGTTTGGTGGGGATTGCGGAGGTGGCGTGGTTGAAGCAGGTTTCGGCGTGGATATTGTATGGGAAGCTGCCGAGCTTTGGGGCGGATGACTTTTTTGTGCAGAGGGCGGAGGAGGATGAAGAGGTATGTTTTGAAAGATGAAGTTGGTTGGTGAAGGCTGGGCTAATTTCTGGCAGGAGTATACATGCGCCAACAGCCTATTACCGTCGTTTGTAACGCCGTCTACAGCTGCCTCGATGCTGTTTGTTGGGCGGTCTCTTAACCAGATTCGCGTTAAAAGCGCTGAAGATCCCAGCCTTCGAGGGACCGACCATCTGTTTACACAGCTTGCGCAACTTGCGAAACTGCAGCATCCATTGGACTCGGCGACATTCGCGAGGACGGTAACAGATATTCGGCATTTTCTGTCGAGGACGACATTACAACGACTACTACCTCCTGCCAAAGTCCTTGAGATTCTACAACTGCTTCGGGACTTCTTCCTCCTCCGGCGTGGTGAGTTCGCCATGGCACTGACACAGCAAGCGGACGACAAGATCAGGAGTCGGTGGAGGCGAGCCGAGAATCTTGCATATGAGAAGCGAGATGGCCTCGCTAATGTTGTCGTCAAGGATGGTGAGGTTGCTGCTGTGCTCGCAAGGACTTGGTCAGTTATGGGGTCCATGCAAGGCGAGCACGCCGAAGAAGATGAAGGCTTGGAACTGGCAAGATCTCTTCTGCGGCTTACCTTACACAAGTCAAGGTCAGGGTCAAAAACACCGACCGCAGCAAGGGATCTGACTTCGATTGCCCCAACGCCATTCCGGAACCTCCTATTCTCAGTTCCGGTTGTATTGACGCTTCAAATTCCCTCGCCTCTAGATCTGTTCCTCGGCCAGTCGGACCTCCAGACATACACCGCCATAAACTCATATCTACTCTCTTTGCGCCGCGCACACATCAGGCTAACGGACCTGTGGAAAATAACCTCACTACGCCGTCACCACCCGGCCCCTCCGGCACCACCATATGGGAGCACACGTGGTGGCAGAGCCAAGGTACTGCTCCTCCGACAGCGACACACCTCGCGGTCCAACATCCTACGTAACGCGTGGGCAACTGCAAGCGCTACCATATTCTTCCTCGGCGAAACAGAAGGCTACCTCCAAACCGAGGTTGTCGCTGGTCTCTCGGAAGGGTTCCATCAATGGCTTACCGCAGGTGAGGACGAGCAACGAGAAGAAAGCCACGCAAAACCCCCATCACCCAAACGATCATCCTCCGAAGAACAAGATGAGGAAGAAGACGACATCTGGCTCGCCGAATCAACCTCCTCCCGTCTTTCCGTCTCCGAAAAGCATGAATCTGACAACCTATCCTCCTACCGACACCCACACGACCCTCAAACCCTCGCCACCGCTCACCGCTGCTACCTCCGCACCCTCACCCGCCGCCTCCTCCTAACCCGCCAATCCTTCACCGACCCCCTCTACGAACTCCTCGCCCACACCGATCGCCTCGTAGCCCTCATCCACCGCCTACATGCCGTCTGGACAGCGGCTGATCTCGAAGCCGATGTGGGCGTCGTCGACGCCTTTGTCGATCTTGCCCGCGAGGAGCGCGACGTGCAGCGCGACATCCGCGATGTTGAAGGACGCGTGAAACGCGGTATTGAAGGTCTCATTGCGGAACTACGACAACTCGAGGCGGATGGTGCTGCGGCGTGGGCGGAGGAGGAAGAAGATGGTGAGGGAGAAGATGACGAGACTGATGTGATGGGCGAGACGGGGCGGTATGTGCCTAGGAGAGTGGGAGGTGTGGATCGGTTATTGATGAAGTTGGATTTTGGGAGTTGGTTTGGTGGGCAGAGGGGAGATGATGAGTTTTGATAGGCATTTGATGAGTGATGATTCCCTGCGGGATTGTTGGTTGCTGGGTTTGTTTGGGAGTTGTGAATGGCATCGAGGGTAGGAAGAGCATATATCATTGGCATTCGGGATGGGTGCAGGTGGTAAGTAGGTAGGAAAGACAGGCATTGCATATATAGGGAGCGCGTGGGTTGACTAGGCGTCGAGGTCGAAGGTAGAGGTGTATGCGGCTAGACAGTTTATGAGAGGTCCATGGGTGTCTGTACCTCTGGATAGACTGTCGCCAAGCTCACACTGTGGTACAAATAGTTTTTACCTTATTGGGTTTCAGGTCAGGCAAGACAAGCAGTCACTGCCATCATCCACAAGGTCTCCCAAAGCAGGCTTTTGTTGACTGCCAATTGTCTTTCTGTCTGTCGGTGTATTTGCCTGCTATCTTCCACTCTGTTTCTGTCTGCCTCTCTTCTTGTTGCCACGGTACCGCCGTGGTATCTTCCTCATCGTCCTGAATAGAATAGTGGAATTTCGCGTGTGCTCGCCGGCAGCTCTAAATAATAGCGAAGTTTGTGGGGAGATTACGATCCCTCGTTTCTCAAATTACTCAGCATCTGTGACGACGATGCTTCCAAAATCAGTGAGTTGTCGTCATAGCGCTGCTCTAAGCCTGCTGACTCGCTTATCCGTCACATAAATTCCAGTAAGCTGCCAGGCCAAAAGACTGGATCCGGGTATTCTCGTATCTCGTCGTCGGGAACAAGATCTGCGTGAATTGTGAGTTGGTGAGACAATACGAGAGTAGCCAGGAGACCATCATACCCCCTGTGCGATCAATGTAATGACGATGGGCAAAAGTGCCTTTGACCACCTTGGAGGGTTAAGGTTAGCCTGGTGCTGGTAGCAAGGAGGTACAGAGAAACAACTCACCCAGTATTGGTACTCTATCTTACCGGGAGCCCAGAATCTAGGGTTTTTCGCCACTAGTGTAGTGCACTAGGGTGTCTGCGTGTCAGTACGGCTTCAGAGACTGGGTTGTAGCAAAGTGGTCTCACCGCGTCGATAATCTTGCCCAAGTCTTCGGACTCCAGCGGCCACACGCTTCGGCTTCTGTCGTTAAACATACTGATAACTATCTTTATTGTATCAAAAGAGTTCCGCTCTTGGAGGATGTTGAGGATGTCGAGGGTGATCCATGCCCAAACCCAACCGCTGCCGTATCGCCCTTGACCTGCGGGGAGGCGAAACTCAATATGACGGAGACTCTGAATGGTTCGTTTTCCAACGAATTGGGAAAGCAGCATGGGCCGGGGTTCTCCGGGAAGCCAAGGGGGCAGACGGTCGATCATGAAGGTGTTTGACTGAAGTATCGGGAGGCATTCTGCGGTGATGCGGCGGCAAAGAAGGAGGATCGTCGGGGTCCTTAACATACCGCTGAACTCGGGGAACTCTTGATCAGGATTGTCCCGGTTGGCGTAGTAGTCGTCAATCTGCCGGTTGTAAGGGGCGTAGAGTGCATATGAGGTTGGCCAGTTGAGGGAGTATTCGTAGATCATGTTCCTGATTTCTGGTGGGAAGTTAAAGAACCACCAACCAGATGCCGTTCCTGGCCCGGCCAATTTGACCCGCGGAGACTGTTCAGGCTGATTCTCCGAGCATGGCTGCCTCGACGTTTCGGCGGATGGCTGGAGTGTGTTGATGCTCGAAGAGTCAGGCGACTCAGGGCCGTCCTCCGGGTTGGGCAGTGTAGCATCTGAGTTCCGTAGTCGACGGTCCTCGGTGGCATACGACTCAAAGAGATCAGCATCTTCGACCAGCGGAGCGGACTGCAGCGGGTCGGGCCGTTCCTGGTTGACACACGTTTCGCACTGGGTCTCTCCGTGAGCGGAACGGTTGTGACTGCCGGTGATAGTGGCGCTGGACGACTCATACGGCTCAGACTTCAAAATAGGTTCAATGCTCCCGTCCGTTGGGCTGCGGGGTCTCCTCCGGTGGCGCTTGGGGTGGGGATCTTCGGCCGTCTCGGCGCTCGCTTCGGACCGGGCCCGGGACCGGGCGCCGCCCCGCGGCGACAGCGTCGCATCGGGTGCTGTGGGCCCGTTCAACCAGCTTCGCGGCTCCGCCGGCATTATCCCTGGAGTCGGGCAAATGAGCCTGCGCCAACTTCCAGGAATGCGGATTGCTGGGCCGCCTGGGCTCTTAGTTTAGGCGTATTTTTAGGCTCTGGTGTGGTAGCGAATGGCAGCAGACAGGAGGAGAGGGCTTATCCTGCAGCTTGCGAGCTCAGCCGTTCGATCGCCGTCTTTTGCGTAAAGCGATTGAGTGAACCGCCGCAAGGCCCTAGCGTCAATCAATGCTTTTGCAAAATAGCTTTATCAACCGGTGAAGAAATCCGATGGTGGGAGGGGATGGCATGGAATGAGGCGCCGTCTTCGACGAGCAGCTGCTGGGGAACCAGAATCGGTTGCCAGCCTCTCCCGGAAGGCCTGCCGCGGTTTGGCGGGCTGGAAGCTCGCTGGTGGCTGATCGTGGTCGTCGGGTTGCACGAGGAATATCAACTCGCCCGTTGGTGCCCACGCAATGCAGCAATCCGCTTTGAGCACGGGTTTGTGTTTGCCAGCTGTCTCGAGGCGCTGCAGACAACCAGATCGAGATGCGCGATCTGGCCACCTCATCGCTCCTTCCTTTTGACATTCGACATCTGGCGCTGGCCAGACCAGCTGCATGGGCCGGCTCGCGTGCCTGACGTTGACGGTGCCCGATAACGACGGGACGGCAATCAGGTAGGGGCCCAAGGATCAAACGCTACGCCATCCATTCCATCTCATCGTGTTGCAACTTGCAAGCAATGAGACGACGAACTATCTCGAAAACTGCTGTCGTCGCCCTCACTTCTCACATTTTGTGCGTGTGCCCAATCTGACGAATCGATAGGCAGGTGATGAAAGATGGTGGACGACCGAGAGGGGTGTGCAACCTGCAAACAACCTGGAATCCCCGCACCAGATAGTTTACCCTGGGGAGTGTGCTTTGAAACCTTGCGCAGTAGTTCCCGATGGCTCTTCCACCCCCTCATGGTATCGACCTCGCTGGAGCACGTGTTACTGCTACAGCGTTTCTATCTCGAGTCAAACCGCCATCCGACTTCACAGCGACGCCGGCCTGGTGCTGCGCTGTCGTTACGGTGGCGCCTCGTCTGTCGAATTCCCGTCGGCCATGAGGCCCTCGCCGACGTTAGTTACCCGCTGCGGTTGTGAAATCGGGACGAAAGGCTCAGGCCAGAAGAGGGGCTAACCGCTCCGTGCGGAAACAAATCACCCAGATCCACACACGGCCTTGAAGCTTTGCCTATAGGTCCGCCATCGGATGAGAAAAGGCCTGGTTTATATGATAAAAGCGCTTTGATTTCTTTAGAACGCCTTGGCTGTATTACGAAAGACCTGAGAAATGCTGTCAAGGCTATATCGGAGGTTCTGGACATGCCCAACCATGGTCTCGCTCCAGGCCTAAAACCGAGTGGACGGACAGTGCCAATGCATTTCCCACACAGATTGAGGAGAAATAGACCCGCATCTTTGCGCTGCTTGATTGGCCTCGCGCGGTGCGGCCCTACCCCCAAGCCACACCCGGGTGCTGCGGGCTATGTGTGCCTTCCCCTCGCCAGGTCAATGGGTTCCCTGGGGCTAGGTTTTTGACACCCTCCCTTCTCCCTCTCCAGCTCCATCCCCAGTCTGCTCGTCGGCAATCCCACACCCACACCACTCGGTACACGCCCGCCCGCGATTTGGTGAGCGAGGGTCTCGACCCCAGCATTGTGAAGCCAGGTATCTTTTCCTTGTCCGCTCGTTTACATCCTCGGCTTCAGTCTCCTTTTTCTCTCTCACCATGTCGACGGCGAACGCCCAAGGGCATCCGGGGCTGTCGTTTGGCAGCGTCGCCGGCTTGCGACGAGGGTACCCACCGCCTGGTCACCTCCCACCCAGCAACAAACCATCGCCGTCGCTCTCGCAGCACGCGTCGCCGTACCAACCCCAGGCCTACGCACCGCAACAGTCGTCGCAAGGCCAGTACCCGCATCACATTTTCAATCCGACCGCGCCCCAGATTCCCGGCGTCGCGAGCGTCCAAAATGCCGCGAGGGCGCCGCCGCCTCAGGGCCCCCCGACACTGCCGGGGCCGCGCCAGCGAGCACCCCCGAGTCGCCAGATGCAGCAGCAGCCAAATCCGCCGCTCAGCTATCTTCAGCAGTCGATGAACCCGCAGCCCATGCCACCGCAGCCCATGAACCCGCAGCAGCTGAGCCAGCAATCGATGAGCCAGCAGTCGCTCGGCCCGCCGTCGATGAACCAGCAGCCCATGAGCCAACAGCCCATGAGCCAGCAATCCATGAGCCAACAGCCCATGAGTCAACAATCCATGGGTCCGCAGTCGATGAGCCAGCAGTCAATGAGCCAGCAACCCCTTGGGCAGCCGAGTCTAAGTCAGCAGCAGCCGATGAGCCAGCAGCTTCACCTACAGCCCATGTCCCAGCCGCCGATGACACAATCCATGAGCCAGCAACAGGCCCTCAGTCAGCCCCCTCCACAGAGCGACAACTCCATACTATCCCAGCAATCCACTCCCCGCCCAACCGTCCAGCCGTCTCTGCCGCCGGCACAGCCGCAGCTTCCACAAATTTCTCAGGTGCAAAAGGTTCAGCAGGTACAGCAGGTACAGCAACAGCCAACACCGCCGCAGCCCGAGCCAGCTGAACCAGCTCGGGAGGATCATCATCATGAAGATGACATAGAGATGGGGAGTCAGGACGAGTCGGGCGAGGGGGATTCATCGTTGGAGCCCAAGATGATCGACCAGGCGCCGTTCGTTCCGCGGCAGCCGATGGGGCCTATGATGTCTGCTCCCCCGGAAGGCGGAAGCTTTCCAACCCTTGAAGCCGTTCACAAGCATGTGCTGGGGTATTGTACCTCTGTTGGGTACGCTATCGTCATTGGCCGCTCGAAAAAGACAGTTCCTGGCCTCAAGAAGGTTCTTTTCGTGTGCGACCGCGCCGGGAAGCCGCCGAAACGCGTCAGCCCGGAGATGCGGAAGCGCAAGACCACATCCCGCAAGTGCGACTGCCAGTTTGGTTTCTTTGCCATAGAACAGAGGACGCAATGGACGGTCCGGTACCGTCCAGACCCCAACCACCTTCAGCATAACCACGGGCCCAGTGAAAGTCCCCTTTTGCACCCTGCGGCCAGGAAACTGGACGCAAAGATGGTCCAGGCGGTCAAGACCCTGAAAGAAGGCGGTATGTATCGAACACCATGTCCCTGTTGATGTGTGATTAGCTTGGCTGACTTGACTGGCCAGGAGTTGGCGTGACCCAAACATTAGAGATACTTCAACAAGATAATCCTCATGTTCCTCTGCTACCACGAGACATTTACAATGCTCGAGCGGCCATCAACCGCAACCCGACGAAAGTCACTGCGGCGTTGGCCGAAGACCGCCCTGCCATCTACAGCAAACCTCACCCGTCTGCAGAAGATCGCATACGGGCTGATCTGCGCAAAGAAATCCAAAAGACGCGAGATGAACTTGATCAGCTGCGGAAAGACAGCCAGAAGGAGATTGCCGAGCTCAAGGCTACGATCAAAGAGAAAAACCAAATGATCGAAAAATTTGAGCAGTTCATCGACATCTGCAACCAGCGGGTCATAGTAAGGCTGTCTGACAACGGCAATGGGCCCAACGGGCCTGCGGCAACGAATGCATGAATGATTGATGGCGGGCTGGGTTATGAGGCATCATGGGATTGGACTTGGGCGGTCGGGGTTCTGTGGTGTTTTGCGGACGAAGCAAGGGGCGTTGGGTTGGGAAGCGGGCATTTATGAGATTCAACAAGGTTCTGGTGGAAGCTGGAACGACGGGATGTTGGTTGGTGAGGGTTTGGCCAACCATGACTTGTATGTATTTTTTTATATTTTTTTTACTTTGGAGATTGGCGCATTGCAGGATTAAGGGGAAAAGAACGGCGTTTTGTTCTCATGTGCTTTGCGCTGCTGGTTCCCATGTACACGCTGGAAATATCATTTTATGGTCCTGATCAGGTTTGGTATGGATTGTCCCGCCTTTGCTATGTTCACCCCTCCTGGTGAACAGCGATCTTCGCCAGTGTCCCGCCAGGGATCAGCTGCCAGATGGCAAGTCGCATGGGCTTTGTGACCGAAGATGAAAACCGATAGATTAGGACTTATGGGGCGTCACAATTAGTGGCCTTGGGTTTCGCTCGAAGTCGTAGAAGCTACTTTTTGGGTGTCTTATCGCTGACACCTTCGGATGCTATCTTAAATATGCGGTACCTGGGACCTCTGGAGATTCTGTCCGCATGGAAAGGGCAGGGTGTAGCAAGCAATGGATCGGCTTGATCCGTCTCATAATTGTGGAGGAAGCGGGCCTGCCCTTATTGTTGCCCGTAATATTGGTACATGGGGCAGAAAAGTAAGCTTGACAGCTTTGGTGTGGGGTTGCTTGAAGCCAGCGGGACAGACCACAAAGAAAACGTGCAGAGTCCATCACGCTACTGATTGTAAATATTTACTGGACGTTGGTTCGCTCAACCGATTTGGATTGATTGGACTGCTCTGGAGGCAGCAGAGGCAACGTCGTCGGCAGCTTGTGTCCAGTGAAACGCATCGCAGGACCGGCAATTCCTTGGGGGTGGTTTCCTTCGGTTCTGCAACCCAAGTGGGACAGGCCAATCAGCGCGCTCGCTCGAGGAAGCCACGAAATGTCCAGGCCCCTGACGCACGCCTTCTTCGCGACAGGGATCCGGCAGAGTCGCGTCCGAACTGACCCAGCTCTCACTAAAAGTCGTCAACTCCCCATTTGCCCCGAGAAGGACTCCTTTCCCATCGCCTTTTTGATAGATCATTCTGCCTATAGGACGGCACGATATTTCTCAAGATACCCTTTTTACGACGTTTATCTTCTTCTTGCGGCACCGCGCTGCCGCCTAGTTACTTTTTACGGGAACGACTGGAAGGGCCGTTCCGGCAGCACCCACATTAGACCCCTTTGACGGCAAACGACCCCGAAGAAATGATACCCGCCGATCCGTGATAGCGACACCCAACTCTCCATCATGACGTCCGCGGTAGAGGCGGCGACACCGCTGTCGACAACACCGAGCCCGGGCGCGAACGGCACGGGGCCGACAGGTTTTGGTGTATCACCGCACGAGGTCCTCGATTACCTGACCGGCCTCCTCCAGACGGCCCTCGGCGCAACACAAGAAGAGCTCGGGGCCCCTGGAAGCTTGTTGTCTGATGGGCTGCGTGTTATCACCGAGGCAAGATGTCTGCGCTTCGCGTCGGACACTGCGTCCGCCCTGTACATACAAAAGGACATATCTCCCATCAGCTCCCTTGAGAATGGGAACGGCGAGCAACGTGCGTCGGCCGGCCACATCTCGATGGATTTGCGATGCGATGCTGATGGTGTTTTAGATGGCCCCTCGCACATTTACACGGCAACGTTCGACATGTCGTACACCCAGAATACTGTCGCTTTCTTGATCCTGCTCAAACGACCGCTGCCCTTGGACCCCACGATGCCGATCGCCTCCCAAGTTCAGATGTTGAATCTTCCTGGGCCGGCATTACTCAACGCGAGCGGAGGCGAACAAGGGCCCAGCGCCTCACCCTACGAGTTCCTCCAGCTGTTCCTTCACAGCGGCTTGGCGCCATATTTCGATGCGAGCACCAAGTCCCAGCAGATGATTAGCGGTGGAAGGGGACGCCCGGATGTCGATGCGAAGACTGGAATACCTGTCACCAAGAAGAGATGGACAGAGTTGGAGTTGAGTCTTCTTCACCTCCAACAAAACGTGGAGATACCCGAGGTCTCGCTGCCGTTCCACCCGCTCGTCCAGGGTGCGCTTGAACAAGCGGCCAACGCCCACACCAAGCCAACACTGGACATGATTCCCCCGACGATGCTCACCGACAGTGCATTTTTGAACAACCTACAAGCTACGGTGAACAGCTGGATCAAGTCGATCCAGGTGGTTACGAAAATGACCCGGGACCCGACGACGGGGACGGCGAACCAGGAGATCAACTTCTGGTTGTCAATGGAGTCTGCGTTAGAGGGCATTGAGAATCAGCTGAGGAGCGAGGGAGTCATGCTCACGCTGGAGATCCTCAAGCATGCGAAGCGGTTCCAGGCTACGGTCAGCTTCTCGGCTGATACGGGGCTGAAAGAGGCGATGGAGAAGGTCCAGAAATATAACCAACTAATGAGGGACTTCCCGCTTGACGAACTTCTCTCCGCTACTTCTCTTCAAAAGGTTCAGGATTCCATCCTGCAAGTCTTTGCGCATCTCAACAAGAAGCTCAGGATATGTCCGTACCCTATTCGCCGCGCACTGCCCCTCGTGGAAGCCATCTCTGGAGACTTGGACGACGTGCTCCACCGCCTGCTCCCGGGAACGGAACTGGTTAAGCTCGACTACCAAGAGTTTAGGAGCGTGATGAGGCAAGTTGACGGCATTTTCCGGACGTGGGACGAGAGCATCAAGGAGTTCACGAATGTTGCTCGTGAGGTGACTCGCCGCCGTAACGAGAAGTTCATTCCCATCAAGATTGCCCCTCGGCATGCCGAACTCCAGGCTCGTCTCAAGTATGTCAGCAACTTCCGCGACAACCACGAACAGCTCCAACGAACAATTGTCAACGTCCTTGGGCCCAAATCCGGCGTTAACGGCGTCTCTGAGGCTACTGATGGCAGTGGCACTGCTATCGTCGAGGAGATGGGAGACGTGGATGCCGTTGAGGAGGTGAGGCAAGCTTGGGAGGCCTTGCGGGATGTTGACTTGCTCGACGTCACCCTTGAAGGAACTCAAAAGTGGGCAAATGCCGAGAACATCTACAATGAGCGCACATCTCGAGTAGAAAACTCCATCATTGCCCGGCTCCGTGACAGACTTGCCACGGCCAAGAACGCCAACGAGATGTTCCGCGTGTTCTCCAAATTCAACGCCCTTTTTGTCCGACCCAAGATTCGTGGTGCCATCGCCGAGTATCAGACCCAGCTCATCGACAACGTGAAGCAGGCCATCACTGCCCTTCATGAGAGATTCAAGCAGCAGTATGGCCACTCTGAGGCCCACGCCATGGCTCAGCTTCACGATCTCCCACCAGTATCTGGCGCCATTATTTGGGCACGGCAGATCGAGCGCCAGCTTGATGGCTACATGAAGAAGGTCGAGGACGTTCTCGGTGCCGATTGGGCGATTCATGCCGAGGGACAAAGGTTGCAGGCCGAGAGTGATTTGTTCCGAAAGAAGCTCGACACTCGCCCAATATTTGAGGCGTGGATATCTGACGTCCAGAGGAAGGGTGTCTCAATCTCCGGTCTGCTCTTTAGCATCAACAAGATCCGCTCTGCCGGAAACGTGCTAGAGCTTCAGGTCAACTTCGATGCCCAAGTCATCGCGCTCTTCAAAGAGACTCGGAACCTGCTGTGGCTCAACTTCCCGGTACCACACTCAGTCAACAACGTGGCTAAGGAGGCCAAGAGGGTATACCCTTATGCTGTTAGTCTGATGGAAAGTGTCCGGACGCTTGCGCAGACCAACCGGCAGATCATAGAGATGTCCGAGGTCGCGGTGCTCCTCAGCGGTTACCGGAACGAGGTTTATACCCTGGTTGCCAAGGGAATTCCGCTGCAATGGGAAACTTTCGTGAACACATACGAAGTGCACTTCAAGGCGATCGCAAACGGAGAGCTCGACAGCGGAAGGAGCAAGCATGTTATGTTCATTCGTGATTTTGCTTCTGCGGTCTCAGTGTTGCAGACAAAAACAACAACCCTGAACACCACCTATGGGAATATCAAGAAGGCGCTTGGCGAGCTGGAGACATGTCTTTACACCGTTTCAGATTTTGAGAGACAACTCGACATAATCCAAACCAATGTTGACACGCTCAATCTTGAGCAGTATGTCAACCTTGGCTATTGGGTTGACGGCATGAACAAGCAAATCACCTCTATTTTTCTATCTCGACTGCGCCACGCTATCCAAGTCTGGATCGAGGCTTTTGAGGATGAGCAGCTCGGTAAGATGGATCGCAGGATGGTCATCGAGGCATCTGAAGGGACCAGGACGGACATGCCGATCATCAAGAAGCTTGTGCATGAGATCACAATGCGCAACCAAGTCATCTACCTTGACCCCCCACTGGAATTCGCAAGAGCTAGCTGGTTTGCCCAGCTCCAGGAGTGGGTTGGCGTGATCTGCAATCTCAAGAAGATCAAGGCCACACGGTACCAGATGAGCCTGAGCATGGCCGTTTACGACGAGCCGCGCTTCAACGACCTGCCTAGCGAATGCACCGATGCTCTTCTGCGCGTTCAAAATTCGGTTGAGAGGAAGATCCGGGAAATCGGGACCTACGTGGACAAGTGGCTTCAGTTCCAGTCGCTTTGGGATCTCCAGTCTGAGCAGGTTTACGATGTCCTCGGCGATCAACTTTCCCGGTGGCTGCAGCTTTTGCAGGAGATCAGAAAGGTTCGACAAACATTCGACACCACTGAGGTCAGCCGCGCGTTTGGCCATATCACAATCCACTACGACCAAGTGCAGACAAAGGTCAACTCCAAGTACGACCAGTGGCAACACGACATCCTCATTAAGTTTGCCAGCCGCTTGGGCATGCGCATGAGGGATGTACACGCAGAGATTGAGAAGGCTCGGAGGGACCTTGAGGGCCACACTATCTCCGACAACTCCACAGCACAGGCGGTCCAGTTCATCACGATCGTTCAGACATGCAAGCGGCAAGTGAAGCTCTGGGCGCCTGAGGTCGAAACTTTCAGACAAGGAGAGTCGACATTGGTGCGGCAGCGGTACCAGTTTCCCGGCGACTGGCTTCATGCAGAGCAGATCGACGGCTCTTGGGATGCCTTGAACGACCAGCTTACTCGCAAAGCCAAGATTGTGCAAGACCAAACCGACGCTTTGCGAGCGAAGATTGATGCCGAAGAGCAGGTCGTCAATGCCAAGATCGTCGAGATTGGCAACCAGTGGAACGAGGATAAGCCAGTGTCAGGAACCATTGCACCTGATGTCGCCTCTGCCACTCTCACTGCCTTCGAAAGCCGCATCACCAAGCTCCAGGAGGAATCCGCAATGGTGGCGAAAGCCAAGGAAGCCCTTGATCTTCCTGCTACCCAAGACACCTCTCTGGCTGTCATCCTTGAAGAGGTTCACGACTTCAAGTCTGTCTGGGCTTCGCTGTCAACTATCTGGAAGAACCTAAATGAGCTGCGGGAGATTCCGTGGAACAGCGTCCAGCCCCGGAAGGTCAGGGCGCAAATCGACAGTCTCATCAAGATGACCAAGGAGATGCCGAGCAGGATGCGACAATACGCCGCCTTTGAGCACATCCAAAACATCCTGCGACAGCATATGAAGGTCAACCCGATGCTTGGAGAGCTTAAGTCAGAGGCCGTCCGAGACCGCCACTGGACCAAGATCTACAAGCAAATCAAGCCTGGCAAGCGTTATTCCCAGGTGTCCATGACTCTTGGTGATGTGTGGGATCTCAACCTCGTTGCGACCGAGGTCATTGTCAAGGACATCATCATGCAGGCACAGGGTGAAATGGCCCTGGAGGAGTTCCTGAAGCAAGTCCGCGAGACCTGGACGGGCTACGGCCTCGAGCTTGTCAATTACCAGAACAAGTGCCGCCTCATTCGTGGCTGGGATGAGCTCTTCGCTAAGTGCAGCGAGAACTTGAACTCCCTTCAGGCGATGAGGCATTCTCCTTACTACAAGGAATTTGAGGAGGAGGCCGCTTCGTGGGAGGACAAGCTGAACCGCGTCCATGTCCTGTTCGATGTCTGGATTGACGTTCAGCGGCAGTGGGTCTATCTTGAAGGCGTTTTTACTGGAAACGCCGACATCAAGCACCTGCTTCCCATTGAGTCCTCGCGGTTCCAGAACATCAACAGCGAGTTCTCAGCTGTGATGAAGAAGGTGTACAAGCAGCCCAACGTTCTGGACGTTCTCAACATCCCCAATGTTCAGAAATCCTTGGAGCGCCTCGCTGAGCTCCTCAACAAGATCCAGAAGGCTCTTGGTGAGTACCTCGAGAAGGAGCGTGTGTCGTTCCCACGCTTCTATTTCGTGGGTGACGAGGACTTGCTGGAGATGATTGGCAACAGCAATGATACGATGCGCATTGCCAAGCACTTCAAGAAGATGTTTGCTGGTCTCAACGGCCTGATCATGGACGAGGAGTCGATCGTATCTGGCTTCACCTCGAAAGAGGGTGAGGCTGTCCGGTTGAAGAAGGAAATCAACCTCATCAAGACACCAAAGATCAACGATTGGCTCGCACTTTTGGAGAACGGGATGAAGGCCACTCTTGCTGAACTCCTGGCTGAGGCCGTCGACGAGTTCACACCCATCTTCGCAAGCGACAATATTGAACTGGACGCCCTCGACAAATTCATGGACAACTACCCCAGCCAAATCGTTGTCTTGGCCACTCAGGTCGTTTGGACTACCGCTGTCGACCAGGCGCTGGCCGAGGGTGGCAAGAACCTGCAGTCTCTCTTTGATCGCGAGGTCCAGGTTCTCCGTCTCCTGGCCAACACTGTACTTGGGGATCTCGAAATGCTCCTGCGGAAGAAGTGCGAGCAGCTTATCACGGAATGCGTGCATCAGCGAGATGTCATCGAGAAGCTCATCAAGCTCAACGCCAGCTCAAACATCCACTACATGTGGCTCCTGCAAATGAGATATGTCTATCAGCCAGAGGGTCCTTTCCTGCAGCGCCTTCATATCAAGATGGCGAACGCAAAGCTCAACTATGGCTTCGAGTACCTCGGAGTACCGGACAGGCTGGTCCGAACTCCGCTCACGGACCGCTGCTTCCTCACACTTACCCAAGCACTCTGCCAACGACTTGGTGGTTCCCCCTACGGTCCTGCAGGAACCGGAAAGACAGAGTCCGTCAAGGCCCTCGGTATCCAGCTTGGTCGTTTCACACTTGTCTTCTGCTGTGACGACACCTTTGACTTCCAGGCCATGGGTCGTATCTTCTTGGGTATCTGCCAGGTCGGTGCCTGGGGTTGCTTCGACGAGTTCAACCGTCTCGAGGAGAGAATTCTCTCGGCCGTGTCTCAGCAGATCCAAAACATTCAGCTGGGTCTGAAGCAGGGCGCTGAGGATGAGAAGTCCCAGATCGAGCTGGTCGGCCGCCATCTGCGCGTCAACGCCAACACGGGTATCTTCATCACTATGAACCCCGGCTATGCTGGCCGTTCCAACCTTCCCGACAACTTGAAGAAGCTGTTCCGCAGCGTCGCCATGTCCAAGCCCGACAAGGAGCTCATTGCCGAAGTCATGCTCTACTCTCAGGGTTTCAGCCAGGCCAAACAGCTCTCGAAGCATACGGTGCCGTTCTTCGATCAGTGCTCGGCCAAGCTGTCGAAGCAAGCCCACTACGACTTTGGTCTCCGTGCCCTGAAGAGCGTCCTGGTCAGTTCCGGTGGTCTCAAGCGTGCGAGATTGACACAAGGAGACCAATTGGTTGGAGCTGAAGAGGTTGTGGAGCCGGAAATCATTGTCCAGAGCATCAGGGAGACAATCGCACCCAAGTTGATTAAGTCCGATGTGGAGATCATGATGGGTATCGAAGAAGTCTGCTTCCCTGGTGTCCAGTATGTACCAGCCAGCCTGGTGGACCTTGAGGCTGCCATCCGCCGCCTTGCCGATGAGAGGCACCTGGTTGTCAACGACACTTGGATGACCAAGATCCTCCAGCTGTACCAGATCCAAAAGATTCACCATGGTGTCATGATGGTCGGCAACTCAGGCTCTGGAAAGTCAGCAGCGTGGAGGTTGCTGTTGGATGCCCTCCAGAAAGTAGAGCGTGTCGACGGTGTCTCGCATGTTATTGACAGCAAGGTCATGTCCAAGGAAGCTCTCTACGGAAACCTGGATTCCACCACCAGAGAATGGACCGATGGTCTATTCACCAGCATTCTCCGCAAGATTGTCGACAATCTGCGTGGCGAGGATACCAAGCGCCACTGGATTGTCTTCGATGGTGATGTCGACCCTGAATGGGTAGAGAACTTGAACTCTGTTCTCGATGACAACAAGCTCCTGACGTTGCCCAATGGTGAACGTCTCAACCTCCCACCGAACGTCCGCATCATGTTCGAAGTGGAGAATCTCAAGTACGCAACCCTCGCCACTGTCAGTCGATGCGGTATGGTGTGGTTCAGTGAAGATACCGTCACACCCAGCATGATGGTCACCAACTATCTGGAGACTCTACGCACCGTCGCCTTCGAGGACCTCGACGAGGATGCCATCTCGACCGGTCAGAACTCAGCCAAAGCGCTTGATACGCAGGGCCAGGCTGCCGGCCTCCTCAATGCCTTCCTCACGACTGATGGATTCATCCTTGCCGCATTGCAGCAAGCGGAGGAGTACAACCACATCATGGAGTTCACGGTTGCCCGTGTCCTCAACACTCTGTTCTCCCTGTTGAACAAGGCTGTTCGAGATATCATCGAGTACAATGGGCAGCACACCGATTTCCCACTTGAGCCGGAGCAGGTTGAGGCGTACATCGCCAAGAAGCTTCTTCTTGCGCTGGTCTGGGCTTTGACTGGCGACTGCCCGTTGATGGACCGCAAGGCGTTCGGTGACAAGGTCGCAGGGCTGGCCAGCTTTGGTTCGCCGCCACTGGATGGCTCAAGCTCGCTTATTGACTTTGATGTCACGCTCCCCAAGGCAGAATGGGCTCCCTGGCAGAACCAGGTCCCGACCATTGAAGTCAACACACACTCGGTCACTCAGACCGATGTGGTCATCCCGACGCTGGACACTGTTCGTCATGAGGACGTCCTGTACTCGTGGCTTGCGGAACACAAACCGCTCCTGCTGTGCGGTCCCCCAGGTTCCGGAAAGACCATGACGCTGTTCAGCGCACTTCGCAAGCTTCCCAACATGGAAGTTGTTGGCCTCAACTTCTCCAGCGCTACAACCCCCGACTTGCTCATCAAGACTTTCGAGCAGTACTGCGAGTACAAGAAGACGCTCAACGGAGTTATGCTCTCTCCTACCCAGATCGGACGCTGGTTGGTCATCTTCTGCGACGAGATCAACTTGCCTGCCCCCGACAAGTACGGCACTCAGCGAGCCATCTCATTCCTCCGACAGCTTGTTGAGCACAACGGCTTCTGGCGGACGTCCGACAAGTCATGGGTTACGCTCGACAGAATCCAGTTTGTCGGTGCTTGCAATCCCCCCACCGACGCTGGCCGTACGCCCATGGGTCCTCGATTCCTCAGGCACGCGCCTCTTGTCATGGTTGACTACCCTGGTGAGCAGTCGCTCATGCAGATTTATGGCACATTCAACTCTGCGGTGCTCAAGATTATTCCTTCGCTTCGCGGCTACGCCGAGCCACTCACGCAAGCCATGGTTCGCTTCTATCTCGAGTCGCAGCAGAGATTCACACCCAAGATTCAGCCCCATTATGTTTACAGTCCTCGTGAGTTGACGAGATGGGTCCGCGGCGTTTACGAGGCCATCCGTCCTCTTGAGACCTTGTCCGTTGAGGGTCTCATCCGCATCTGGGCACACGAGGCCCTTCGTCTCTTCCAGGATCGTCTTGTCGCCGAAGACGAGCGGAAGTGGACGGACGATGCAGTTCGCCGAATTGCCATGGAGTACTTCCCTACCATTGACGAGCAAAAGGCTCTCGGTGGTCCTATTCTGTTCTCCAACTGGCTGTCGAAGCACTACGTCCCGGTTGATCGTGAGCAGCTTCGCGACTTCGTCAAGGCCAGACTCAGAACCTTCTGTGAAGAAGAGGTCGACGTACCGCTCATTCTGTTCAACGACGTATTGGAGCATGTCCTTCGCATCGATCGTGTCTTCCGTCAGCCTCAGGGTCATTTGATCCTGATTGGTGTCAGCGGCAGCGGCAAGACGACTCTGTCTCGCTTTGTTGCCTGGATGAATGGTCTCAAGGTGTTCCAGATCAAGGTGCACGGCAAGTACTCGGC
The DNA here is from genome assembly GCA_030512335.1 of Immersiella caudata. Classification (NCBI taxonomy): domain Eukaryota; kingdom Fungi; phylum Ascomycota; class Sordariomycetes; order Sordariales; family Lasiosphaeriaceae; genus Immersiella; species Immersiella caudata. The sequence continues at coordinate 5,469,998 of JAULSU010000002.1, read as the reverse complement.
TGAGGACTTTGACGAAGATCTCAGAGAGGTCCTTCGCCGCTGTGGCTGCAAGGGAGAGAAGATTTGCTTCATCATGGACGAGTCCAACGTCTTGGATTCCGGTTTCTTGGAACGCATGAATACTCTGCTTGCCAACGCTGAGGTTCCTGGTCTGTTCGAAGGCGATGAACTTGCAGCCCTCATGACGGCCTGCAAGGAAGGCGCTCAGCGACAAGGTCTGCTCCTTGATTCTCAAGAGGAGCTATACAAGTGGTTCACCGGGCAGATCGTCAAGAACTTGCATGTCGTCTTTACCATGAATCCTCCCGAAGACGGCCTGTCCTCCAAGGCTGCCACGTCGCCCGCTCTCTTCAACCGCTGCGTGCTCAACTGGTTTGGAGACTGGTCTGACCAGGCTCTCTTCCAAGTGGCGCACGAGCTCACCCATTCGGTCGATCTCGACAGGCCCAACTTCGCCGCGCCAGACTCTATTCCGGTGGCGTACCGCGGCCTCAATCTTCCGCCCTCGCACAGGGAGGCCGTCGTCAACTCCATGGTCTACATCCATTACTCCCTGCAGCGCTTCAACGAGAAGCTCCTCAAGCAGCAAGGAAAGGTCACATTCCTCACGCCACGTCACTTCTTGGACTTTGTTGCCCAATACGTCAAACTCTACAACGAAAAGCGCGAGGATCTCGAAGAGCAACAGCGCCATCTCAACGTCGGTCTCGAGAAGCTACGAGACACGGTGGACAAGGTGCGGGATCTACGTGTCAGTCTCGCCGAGAAGAAGGCCCAGCTCGAGCAGAAGGATGCCGAGGCAAATGAGAAGCTGCAGCGCATGGTGGCTGATCAGCGAGAGGCTGAGCAGAGGAAGACAACGTCGCTTGAGATTCAGGTGGCGTTGGAGAAGCAAGAGGCGGAAGTTGCGTCGCGCAGGAAGATCGTGCTCGAGGATCTCGCCAGGGCAGAGCCGGCTGTCGAGGAGGCTAAGGCTTCCGTCAGCAACATCAAGAGGCAGCATCTTACCGAAGTCCGTTCCATGCCTACGCCTCCTCAGGGTGTGCGTCTTGCTTTGGATTCCGTTTGCACCTTGCTCGGTCACAAGGTCAGCGACTGGAAGCAGATCCAGGCGATTGTTCGACGAGATGACTTCATTGCGAACATTATCAACTTCGACAACGAGAACCAGATGAGCAAGGCGCTGCGTGTCAAGATGCGCAACGAATTCTTGGCGAACCCAGAGTTCACATTCGAAAAGGTCAACCGTGCCAGCAGAGCCTGCGGTCCGCTCGTCCAGTGGGTCGAAGCTCAAGTCAACTATGCTGAGATCCTGGATCGCGTTGGTCCTTTGAGGGAGGAGGTTGGCCAGCTCGAGGAGCAGGCACTGCAGACAAAGGCCGAGGCGAAGGCCGTCGAGGTGACCATTGACAACCTTGAGAAGAGCATCGCCACGTACAAGACGGAATACGCTGCTCTCATCAGTGAGACGCAAGCTATCAAGGCTGAGATGTCGCGCGTCCAGTTCAAGGTCGACCGGAGCGTGAAGCTTCTCGACAGTCTTTCGTCGGAGAGAACCCGTTGGGAGGAGGGTAGCAAGTCTTTTGAGACTCAGATCAGCACCCTGGTTGGTGATGTCCTGGTTGCTGCCGCGTTCCTCGCATACAGCGGCCTCTATGATCAGACTTTCAGGAAGTCGATGATGGAGGACTGGCTTCATCAGCTGCACCTGTCGGGCATCCACTTCAAGCAGCACAACCCAGTCACCGAGTATCTGTCAACTGCGGATGAGCGTCTTGGCTGGCAGGAGCACACACTGCCAGTGGATGATCTCTGCACTGAGAATGCCATCGTTCTCAAGCGCTTCAATCGCTACCCGCTCATCATCGACCCATCTGGACGTGTTACCGAGTTCCTCCAGAGGGAGTGCAAGGATCGCCGTCTCACCGTCACGAGCTTCTTGGACGACTCGTTCACCAAGCAGCTTGAGAGCTCGCTGCGGTTCGGCAACCCGATTCTCATCCAGGATGCTGAACACCTCGACCCTATTCTCAACCATGTGCTCAACAAGGAGTACCAGAAGACGGGCGGCCGTGTGCTGATCCAACTTGGCAAGCAGCAAATCGATTTCTCGCCTTCGTTCAAGATCTATTTGTCTACTCGAGACCCCTCTGCAACTTTCGCCCCCGATATTTGCAGTCGTACCACATTTGTCAACTTCACTGTCACGCAGAGTAGTTTGCAGACTCAGTCATTGGCCGAGGTTCTCAAGTCCGAGCGGCCAGACGTTGATGAGAGACGGTCGAATCTCATCAAGTTGCAGGGCGAATTCAAGGTCCACCTGCGCCAGCTTGAGAAGAGGCTGCTCCAGGCGCTCAACGAGTCTCGTGGCAATATTCTTGATGACGATAACGTCATCGAGACACTGGAGACTCTCAAGACCGAGGCTGCTGAGATTTCGGCCAAGATGAGCAACACCGAGGGAGTCATGGCTGAGGTGGAAGAGATCACCCTCCAGTACAACATCATCGCCAGATCTTGCAGCGCAATCTTTGCGGTTCTGGAGCAGTTGCACTATCTCAACCACTTTTACCAGTTCTCGCTGCAGTACTTCCTGGACATCTTCCACTCCGTCCTCCACGGCAACCCTCGCCTGGCAAACGAGCAGAATCACAATATCCGACGCGACATCATCGTCAAGGATCTGTTCGTCACGACATGTCAGAGGACAGCGCTCGGTCTGCTGCAAAAGGATCGCATTACGCTTGCCATGCTGCTCGCTCAAGCCTCGCCGTACAAGATGGATAAGGGCCTTCTTGACGTGATCTTGGACGAGAAGATTGAGGGCAAGGATCTGTCTTCTGATGCAGGTGCCAAGGATGAAGTCTTTGCGCGCGCAAGGCGCATTGCCACCCTCAAGGACAAACTGGACGGTGTCTCCCAGCCCGATTGGGACAAGTTCTTCACCGAGGAGCTTGCGGAGAACTTCGTCCCCAAGATTTGGGATACTAACGCGGAGCCCAATGACCAAGCACTGATGGCGTTGCTCCTCGTCAAGCTCTTCCGTCTCGACAGATTCGTCCCCGCCGCTGAGCGCTTTGTCACTCTGGTCTTCGGCTCTGACCTCTTCGATATTGTCGAGGATCTCAAGCAAACTGTTGACCAGGTCTCGGCTACGCGACCTATCTCTCTGGTCTCCAGCCCTGGCTTCGACGCTTCTTACAAGGTCGACAGCCTCGTCGAGCGCATGCGCGTGCGTTGCACAAACATTGCCATGGGATCCAACGAAGGCCTCGCCAGTGCTGACAAGGCCATCGCCAACGCGGCTCAGACTGGCTCATGGGTCCTTATCAAGAACGTCCACCTCGCGCCGACCTGGCTCCAGAGTCTCGAGAAGCGCATGGAGTCACTCAATCCCAACCCGGAGTTCAGGCTCTTCTTGTCCATGGAGTCGAGCCCCAAGATCCCCGTCAACTTACTGCGTGCTTCTCGCGTTCTGATGTACGAGCAGCCGGCAGGTGTGCGCGCAAACATGAAGGATTCCATGTCCTCACTTTCGACACGCTCGACCAAGAGCCCAGTCGAACGCACACGCTTGTATCTGCTCCTCTCCTTCTTGCACGCTGTCGTGCAGGAGAGACTACGGTATGCGCCCAACCTTGGATGGAAGGGCTTCTGGGAGTTCAACGATGCTGATGTAAGTTGCCTTTTATTCTACCACGGGTTGCACTACGCTAACAAGACCAGTACGAATGCTCTGCCTTTGTCATTGACACCTGGGTCGAGACCGCTGCGCAGAACCGCACGAATATCGCCCCATCCAACATCCCATGGGATATGATCTGCTACCTCATCACTGAAACCTACGGTGGCAAGATTGACGACGAAGCCGACTTCAGCATGTTGGCTCAGCTCGTGCGCACCTTCCTCACGCCATCAGCTTTCGACATTGGCCACAAGCTTGTCGAGGATGGTGGCGGTGAGGGTGATCTTGCTGTTCCTGGTGGCACGTCTCTACAGGAGTTTATGGGCTGGATCCAGAAGCTGCCTGAGCGCGAGCCGCCTACATATCTAGGTTTGCCCGCGAATGCGGAGAAGCTCCTGCTCGTCGGACTTGGAAGGAGCCTGATTGGTAATGTCAAGAAGGTAACGGACCTGCTTGATGAGGGGGAGGCGTTGATGGCGGAGGCTTAGGCGACGCCCAATTGGGTGTCTTGCAGGGATGAAGGTGGTGATGTGTAAAGAAGACGAAAGAGGTGTATGAGTTGGGTCTTTTGTGTTTCCTCATGGGTGTTTTATCTACCATACTACAATTACTCGGAAGAAACATGGTGGCGGCGTATGGTATTACAGGAGGCAGATTGGGTTGCTTTGTAGACGTGCGGGTACTTTGGGTTGGTTGGGCTTGGTGGATGGATCACTCTGATACCCCCGACTTTTTTGTGTTCGAGATTGTAATTATTTATTTATGTATTCATTCATTCTTCTTTGTCTTGAAATTGTTTTGTCTACCTGAGTGAAACTTGCTGTTGCAGCAGAAGAGATAAGACGCGAAATGTGATGAGTGTGAAGGTACGAAGATATAGAGGTGATATGTCAATTGCAACAATCCACCAAGGAAGCGATGGAATTCTGTAATCCACTCAGAAAATGAACTTTGGAGTCATCTATCATCAGGGTATCCATCGTGCCGTGTAATGTCGAGGGCCCTCCCGTATTTCCATGCCCTTTGACCATATTTGTTGCCAATCCTACTCTATCCCGTTTTACTTCCCGTTGTTAAAGATCCCGAATAAGTCCAATTGAAACCTGAGTACTGGCATCGCTCACTGTGGAGGGGATGAGAAATCCCTAGATATCAAAGTTCGAAACGTAAGAAAGAAAGAAAAAGTAGGAGAAGGAGAGAAAGAACCAAAAAGAGGACGCCAGATCCCTTCTAGGTAAACGCCTTGCGAAGCAATCATGAAACCCATCATGTCCAACACCCAAGGCTAGTAAGTATCAGACGCCAACCCCCATATGATATACACGAAGAACAACCGTCCTCTACCACATCATCGCAATCCGGACCAAGCATAATGCCCATCCGCTCCAGCCTGCGACCTCGTGGCCATATGATGGCCCTGCTGGTATCCACCCATATCATGGACATCGCCACTCGGTCCAGAAAAAGATTGCCCAATCCCGCTGGGGTGCTCAATCACAGGAGGACCCAACACCAGAGGGACAATCGGGGCATTGTAGTCTTCAGGCTTCATCTGCATTCCCAACGACGCAAAAGCAAATTTTCGGAAGCTATAGCAGATTGTGGGAGGGTTTGGATGGTTGGCGACACAAGGTGATGGGATCCGTCTGTCGTTGTTCAGGCGAACTTGTTGAATGAAATGGACGAGGATTTCGTGGTATTTGTAGTTATCAAGTCTTTCTGCAAGCGTGCGGGATTGTTGGATGACAGCCTTGGAAGGAATGGAGTCGGTGCCTTGTGCGATGATCATGCAAGCGAGGGTGGCCAGGAGCTCGGCAGCTGAGATGCCTAGCTCCGATTCGGCCCCTCCGATCCATGGGATCGAGCGGGACGTGGCAGCGTCTCTCGGGAGGGCATCCCATAGTGTGCCTAGAAGCTGGTAGGTTGCTTCGATAGCGGTGACATCGTCGGTGGAAGTACTGAGGTCGCTAGGGATGTCCGGAGTGTGTTTGAGTACGCTGATGCACCAATGTAGGCACTTAAACAAACAGCTCACACCACCGCGCTGTTGGTTCAGGAACTGGCCCAGGAAGTCCTCTATCTTGATTTCGAGGTCGTCGTCCTTGGTGAAATCATTCCACCGCTTGACGGCGTAGCCGAGGTAGTCGAAGAGGGGGATATCCAGCAAGGGGCCACGGGAATGCAGAAACTTCAGACATGCCTTGCCTCCATCATCTTCGATGATGTGCAGAATTCGTTGTTCGATCTGACCGATGGCATTGTTCATATCGCTTCCAAAGTCGTATGTCCGAGCTGCCTGTAGGTCTAAGAGAGTATCAAGGGTTAAGTCGTCGTCGTCTTGACCGGGTAGCACATTGTCGATGTAGTTCTGCAGGGTTTCTCGCGCCTGTTCAGCATCTCGAGCCGTCTGAGCTGCTCGTGTGCAGGCAACCAAATCGAACAATAGTTCCTCCGGGAAACCTGGCTGGCATATCTCCTTGTACAATCGAAAAGCGACCGAGTCTCCGTATGCAAAAAGAATTCCAGCCAAAAGACGAAGCCGGTGGCGCCGTTCGGCGTCCATGTGTGTAGCCTGGCTATGTGGCGCTACGTGGAGAGTCGGGGTTGATGACGGATGATCGGCAAAGGAAAATTCGAGTGTCAGAGGAGAAAGAGAAGAAGACTGTGGGAAGTGTGGTGTGATGTTACCGTCGACCTTGAGCGCCTGTCGATCGTGGGAAGGAGAATCAGGGGTATGGTTCGCCAAGTGTTTTTGCATCGGGCTCTCACGTTCTGTGCCATGCCCTTCATCTTCGGGTGCATTCCCGGTATCTTCGCACCTGGTTGACGGGGAAGGCCGTTTCGAGCGGCCTTTATTGTACTTCTTCACCCCCCACACGGTTCCGATGTGATGGACAAGCTGCCTGGTTCTACAACACATGCGTCAGCAACAGTAATACCGCTGGCCAGAGGGTGATACACACGTCGCGGAAAATCCATATTCCTCTTTCATTTCCTTCTTTACTTGGGCCAGCGTTTTGTTTGAGTACTTCTCGAGGATGATGGGCTTGAGGCGTTCCCATGTTGATTCCTCGTGACGCTGAGTTCCGCCTCCTGTAACACCCTGTTCGCTTTTGTTGATAAACTTGATCTCCTTTTTCTCAGACATGGCGGCCTCGGTGCGGTCGTTCCGTTGGTGCTGTGCCGCCTCAAGCTGCAAAGGAGGATCAACCCGACTTTTAACCACTGATTAGAAGTAGCTGGGGAATGGAGATTCAAGAATGAGAAGGCCGCGGACCATCAAGAATGCCTCGCATGGCTTGTATAAGGCAACTACTTCCGAATGCGGTATATTGTAAATGTCCTGCGACCTTTTGCCGTTACAGGCCAATGAAATCCCCACCCCCCCTTAGCCAGCGTGGCATGCGGCTACTACTGCAACCGCTCAGCCTCTGCCGCACAGGAGATGATTTTTTGTAAATTTCAAGTCGAGGTTTTGTAAATCTCGACTGAGGGCAAGGGTTGCTGAGCTGCCAACACATCAAGGCAGGGAAGCCGATCAGGGGCTCGGGACCGATGACTCGACCTCACGCGCATTCTGAATGAGAAAAGGAAATGACAACGTGAGATACCTTGACGCCCGGTTGCCTTCGTGGGTGAACTTTGGCTCTTCTCGCCGCGGAGAATGTGCAAAATCTAGGGTATATATCGGGGTCTCGTTCCTGTGTTTGTGGTATGGAGGACATCAGAAATTCGATATTGATACAACGGGAATGGCATCGCGACATCAATACTTTGACGAGTCGATCGTTCTCGAAGCCGGGTCATGGGCCGAGGCGGACTTGGGACCCTTCTCCCGCCCGCCTCCGCCGCCACCGACATGCCCGAGGCAGCCCGAACAACAGCAAATCACCCACCCAGTGCAGTGCTCAGACGCAGAGACAACACTCTCGGCAACCCAGCAGGCCATTAAAGAAGAACAGAAGAAAGCACAGCCCCAAGAAAAGGCACAAGAGGTGCAGGGTCAAAGCCCAAGGCAGCCTGGCAGACGCCCGTCCGACATCGACTCGACGACAACAAGCCCCCTCGAATCTTGGTCAGAGCCCGACGTTGATGAAAAGCAACCGGCAGACCAATCCACTAATTGGCTGCTGGCGTGTTTATCGGTGAGACCTGTGGTTCCGAATGTGTGCGGTATCAAGCGCTTCGGTGAGTCTGCATCACCCTGCATCATCCTGCTCCGCCGCTACCAGGGGGCTGACTGGAATTGGGAATAGCTGCGTCGACGACCAGCGAGTACGGCTCCATTTACAGCTCGAGATTATCTGCAGTGCGCTGGGTCAATGGAAATTGAGGCGGAGAGGGAAAGTTGGTGTGCTGTAGCGTATTGTAAACACATCACCTCAATATCTGGGCTCAGCCTTCAAGTTTGCATCCTTTCAGAATCGAAATCTCGAACCGTTGGAAAGCGCTGCTTGTCATCCATCTGAATTCACGTGGCGCCCTGCAGCGAGCTACTGGCCAGCGGCCGACGATCGAGACCGTCTGTGCAGCTTCGATGCGGCTAGGTGATGTAGCGAGCAGCAAGATGCAGGCAATTGGAAATTTGCGAGATGTCCATGGCGTTCTGCTTGAGCAACTTCTACTTGCTGACCGATCGTTGCTGCCTGGCAAAATTTGGGCGATGGGAATTCTGCCTCGGATTAATCTGCCTAACACGAAGTAGCCGGTCGCCCGCGGTCCATCGAGGGCTAGATGCAGCATTCAGACCAAAGTCTGCTCCATGACACAAACCCGAGAAGCATATTGGGTGACTGGCGACGAGGAGACCTCGCATGAAGCACAATGCGTGTGCCGGTGATGAGGGCGCACCATTGCGTAGCGGGGCTTCCAGTGGTCCCACCCTACAACCAATGACGCAATGAAAATCCACCTCCGCCAATCACAGAACCCGGCGGTGAAGCCAAGACGAGTCCGCCTCCAATCCAGAGCTCCTTACAGCTCCAACATCAAGCTCTTGTTGTGTTGCAGACAAAGCAATGCTTGACAGAAGGACCAGCGGAGATTCTCAGCGTTGATTTCAACAGGCCCGATTCCAATTTCGACATGATTTCCACGCCGTACTACCCCATCGGCCGGCATACTGTCTCGGAGCGCCGAAGAAAAGGGCCTTCAAGCTGCCAGCAGAATGACAAGGCGCTAAACACCTTGATAGCTGATGACGTAGAGGTAAGAGCTACAAACAAAGAGCCGAGACACACACCACCGACGACGTTCCTTCCATCCAATGCTGACCAAGTTCGCCGTCTCCTCGTTGAAGGCAGCTCCAGATCCCGGGCGCCTTTCGAGGGCTTGATTGAAGGCCAGCAGGAGATCTTGAATCTCCGAGCGCTGGCAAGCTCTTTTACAACGCATTCCAACGCAGCCGACGCTCCACAGCCTAATTGACCATCCTGTAACGTATTGAGATTCGTGATACCATTGATGCCTCCTCTTCAAGCAGCATTTCATCCGATCCGTCCCCGCACAGAGGGATCGACCCTTCCTTTGACCACTCTCACACCCTGCCGTGCCTGCTTTGCTGCACAAGTGTGCATGTGGTCTGTCTTCGCCTTCAAATAGCGTACAAGCATTGGTCTCGCGCTTGCATCCTTCCCCGCAATCGCGATCCTTGGGCCTTGTTTTGCCGTCTTCCTTGGCTCTTAAAAACAGCCCGGTCGGCTCGTCTCTCTACCAACTTCTTCCCCGAAGGTTCTCGGTTTCGGAGAACGGAGGAATACCACTGCTATTTGCCATTCTAGCAACAACGCATCTAACGACAGTCTATCTCGCCATGGATCGACTAAACAACATCAACCCCTTTGCGAAGCGGGACTCGCACAGCGCAGGCGCCGTCGTCACATACAAGGTCCTGACGGTGGTGACCTGGCTCCTGTCGCTCATTACCTCGGTCTACTTTACATTCCCGAAGGGTGACTGGAACCACCGCTACCACCCCCACACAGTTTGGGATGCAGACTACTACAATCCCTCTGGGTTCACCCAGCATTACTTGATCACTTCTCTCTTCTGGTAAGACGCCATACACCACCGTCGTGCTACGCGTTCTAACAGGTCAGGCTCGCCCTCTTCATCCTCCAACTCGGCTACATCGTCCATCTCTTCTCCTCTTCGGTCGAAACCGTCAACGCGGCGTGCGCTGTCGGGAGCCATTTTATTGTCAACAACCTGCTTCACTTTGTCTGGGTGTTGCTCTTCGTCTACGGGCACACGGTGTGGTCTGAGATTGTCCTGATCCTCAACTTTGTCAACCTCACTTCGCTCTATTTCCGCCACAACAGCTATCCTCGGTTCATCCATCTGCCTGCAGTGTCCGGCCCGCTGGCATGGACCTTTGTGGCAATCTACTCGAACGGAGCCATCATGGTGCCGCACCATACTAGCTTGGTTGCCCGCATCTTTGCCAACATTGCCATTTGGTCCATTCTGGGCTACGGCATGTTCTTCGTCCTCCTTTACAAGGTGAGCACACACACTCTCTCTCATTCTCTCAGGATCCATGTCGAACTTCGCGGCTGATTACTGTAGGATTACACAATGGGCTTCGCGCTGAGCGTGTTGTCGGCTTCCCTTGGTGTCGCTCAGTTCGAGAGGCAGGTCATCGCTTTCCAGTGGATCTTTGCCTTCACCATCATGGCTGTACTCTTCGTCTTTAGCGTTCTTGTGGCCATCCCGGCGTGGACTGGTAAGGACGTCCCGATCGGCCGACGCGCGACGACTAATGATACCGAGCGCGCCCCGCTGCTCGCGGACCCTTGAGCCATGTCTCATACGATCAGGAAGCAACAAGCACGGATCCGTGATGCGGGGTTGTGGTCGGTGATTGCTCAGGGGTGACCGGTGGACAGGAATTTAGCTGTGCTGCGCGCTACCTATTGCCAATGATGAAAAGCAGTCTTTGTTTCGCAGCATTGAGTGGTGGCACGGTTTCTCTTATTTGGCGGCAGTGTAATGTTGGTTCGTGGAGCTGGCTGTCTTGCGTCGATCAAATTGTTTAGTTGGGCTTCTGGTGCATTGCAAATAGCTGCGAGTTTGTTTAATGATGCGACTCTCCTCTCCGTTCGCTGTCGTGGTGATGGAGGAGTTTTGGGAATGACGTTGTGATGCTAGGCTTCGTTAAACGTCAGTTGGAGTTCGATTTCTTGGCGTGAATTGTCATGGCCTCACAATGTTCAATTGAAATCAATGTGAACTCTGCTCAATGATGGGAGATTTGAAACATCTAATGACTTGAAACCGGTCAATCAAGTCAGTAGCAGGATTCATAACTTGACTCCGATTCCAAACTCTGGGACTATCTATTTAACATCCCAGTCCAAGACGCCAACCCGCACTGACCCTCTAGCGCCCGCTGCAGTTACCGATTGGCGAATCTTATCGCTGGAACGCTAGGCACTTTTTTGCGACCCAAACCATGGCGATCTGGATGCGCCTCGAACCACAACCCCGAACCAAAATCTCCCGAAAAGAACCATGCGCGCCGCGTCGCGATAGCTGCTTGAGGATAGCTAGCCAACCTACTCAGCTGGCCTACGTACTTCGGCTAGCTGCGCCTACCTACCCCCACCGAGCTCCCAATCCCAAAAGCCCAAGCCAACGAACCCACCCCCAGACAAGCAACAACACACGGCGTACAAGATGTTCGCAACAAGATGCGTAAGGCAATGCGTCGACTGGAAACAAGCGAGTAGGATGGCCATGAGACCAGCACAACGCAAACAGTACGTTGAAGCTCAGGCGGAACTTACGGCCCAGCGACAAGCTTCAGCAGGATTGTCAGGGGCGGCGCCTAGGGTGGTTGAGACGGGGGGCGCCGAGGGGGATGGTGAGAGGGGGAAAGTTCGGTACACGGTGGGGACGACGAGTGTGGGGAGGGTAGGGGAGAGGATTCGGTTTACGGATGGGTGGGCGAGTGTTGATAGGGAGGAATTGGAAGGTGCTAGGAAGGAGACTTTGGCGGAGATGGTTAGGAGAGAGTCAGGGGGGTCGGTGGAGGGGATGGCAGAAAAAGAGAAGGTGGAAAAGGGGGCAGAGGAACCCGGGGCAGAAAATCCAGGGGCGATATACACAAAGATGGCGGAAGAAACGGAAGGTGGAAGAAAGGTGACGCCATTTCCGTTCCCGATGCTCCACGTGGGGACGGATATCGTGCAGATCTCGAGAATAGAGACGATTCTGAAGAACAAGACGGGCGGGAGGTTTCTCAGGAGGATATTGACGGAAGAGGAGGCGCTGTCGATGTGGATAGGCAAAGGGTTTGCAGCCGAAATGGGGGCGAAGGAGTGGGAGTCGTTTTGGAAGGAGCTGGAGAGGGAGAATAGTCAGAGAAGGATAGCCGGGAGGCGAGTTTCCAAGTTGAGAGGAGCTTTGAGGTTGTTGGACGAAGCTAACGGGAGTAGGTTTGCGGTGAAAGAAGCAGTCATCAAGGCGCATCCGAGCAGGAGCCTGACGTTCCACGATATCGTCGTGTTGAACGACCAGGAGAGAGACGGAGAGATAAGGCTGGGCAGCGGGCCGCCGAGAGCGTATGTGAAGGGCGAAGAGGGGAAGCCGGATCAGGAGGTCAGGGTGAGCATCAGTCATGATGGCGATTATGCTACGGCGGTTTGCATGGGAGTTGAGGACTTGGGGACTCGCTGGAGATTTCGACGGGGGCGTCTCGTGGCGACTACATCTGCATGAGCCATGGCATTTGACCATGCCCTTTGCGCCACAACCGAACTCTGATATCGAGGCATAAGTGCGCGATGTTAGCCATCTACATTCCTGGGGCCGGTAGCGTTGTGCGGCATCCCAAACTTGGGTTGTATTATATCTGTATGATATTATATAATCTGTATTATAATGTACAACCAAGCTTGCAAGTTTCTTTCCAGCAGGCTAGACCGCAAACAATCTGCCGCGTAGGCATTGTGTAAAAATAGGGGCGTCAACCATGGATCCCAATCTTCACTTTATGCGTAGGGGTAGGCGCCCGTCAATCGCGGGAACTTTGCGCAAATCTTCTACATAGCACAAAACGCTGCCACTGCGAACCTTGGCTCTGCTTCTTCATCGTGCACAGAAAGGAGGCGGCTCAAGTTGCCCCTGAGAATGCGAAAGTCCCCACCCAGCAACTGAGATGGGATGGCATGGCGCTGTAAGGACGCCGTAGTGGTCGCGCTGCAGTAGGCAATAGGCCCGGGAGGAACACTACAGATTGCCCGCCCGCATGTCGGCGACGATCTTAAGTAGCTTTTCGCTACCTATACCCCTGCCCAGGTGGAGTGGCCTAATGGTAAGGCGTGTCTCTCCTACAGTGGAGTGTCTACAAGACAAGATTGTGGGTTCGAGTCCCATCTTCATCGGAACATTTTTGGAGTTTTTTCCCCTTGCGCCAGGGACCAAAAAAAAAGCTGCATGAACCACCCCCCCCCCCCCCGAGTCCCCCGCGAACCTAATTTACCTGAGTCCACTGACCACACGCCTATAAGGGCAGGTGAGGCCAGAAGAGAGCTCGTCGCTGTCTTTTTGCGTTTCACTTTTTTGACGTTTGAACACCCATACGGCGGTATCGATTTGTTGCAACTTTTTTTCTTTTTTCGGGTTCTTCTACCGGAAACGCACCCCGCCCACCGGACATGGCGGCTGCAGACTCGCGACAGGCGAGCATCGCCGAGTACATGGCGGACCCAGCGCGCGCGAGGTTGGCCGAGAAATTGGTACGTCTCTTTCTCTCTCGTAACCGTTGTGGGGACTGCACACCGGCCCCCGGATATGTGGATGTGGATTGCTGACTACTGGCTGCAGACGGAAGCGTGGGAGTCGCTGGACGCACCAGAGGGCTTCTTTGAGAGTGCACGGCGGAGCTCCATGTACGAGTTCTCGGCGCCCGAGGGCGAGGTGCTGTACTGCAGGAACTGCCAGCAGGTTGAGTTCTTTGGGCCTGGCGACTCGTATCCGTGTTTGGTCATCAAAGGGAGTGGGCGCATCAGGGTGCCGCAGGGCGTTTCGGTGAGGATATTCGCGGGCAAGGACGGCGTTGCGAGGTGGACGTAGCCGTACCCTGGGGGCAAAGGGTTGGGTTTTACCGGGAGGTGAATGAGAGCATGCGATACCACCTGTCACCGTCATCCGTGACCAACATTGTGGTGCTGGCCAGGCTGTTGAGAGTGCAATGGCTCATCCCCTTGCTCCCTGTAGCGCATCAGAGATACCTCCTCATCCATGGCACGCCTCGCACCGCTCCCCAGCACCTATGTCACCATTCTTGAGACTCATTGTCTTCCTCGCATCGTTGTTGGCTGTAGCTCTCGGGAAGTAGGCACATGGGACGTCTTATCGAGGTGGACCCCACACGAGCCGGATTCCAGGGAGGAGCGACTTGGTCAGCGTACCATTGAGCTCGCTCAAGTTTTGCACGTGTGCCAGATTGTCACAGCAAACACAGCGTGGTTTATCCATTTTCATCCAGTGGGCATGATAAGGGGGGTCTGTTGTCAAAATATGTTGAGCTGCACGTTGATGGGGCTGAGAGCCTCGGTGGTGCTCCCGACATCGCATCCACTTTTCCCCTCGGGTGACTCAGTGACATAAACTCAACCTCGCTTGGCAACCTGCGACAGAAAGCATGTCAAAAGTATCACGCTGCGTCTAACCATTTCAGTAGAATTTGTTATTTATAAATTCTCATCATTCTTCTATCTTTTCCCGCCAAGGTCATTAACACCATCAATTCTCACATCGGCATCCCGTATCACAGCCGTCAACGTCTAGCACTCACCCACATCTCACCATGGCCTTTACGATGCACTCTCACTCCGGGCAATTCTGCCCCGGCCACGCAAAAGACGATCTCGAGACCATTATCCAACACGCCATCAGCATCGGCTACAAAACCATGGGCCTCACCGAGCACATGCCGCGCACCTCCATCGACGACCTCTACCCCGAAGAGGTACTCCCCTCTTTCCTTACCCCTTTTCACCCTCACAAAAAAAATAATAAAATAAAGAAATCCTGACAAACCCAGCTCCTCCCCACCCCCCAAGAAACCCTCAACTCCCTCTCCCCCCGCCACACCTCCTTCCTCTCCCACGCCGCCCACCTCCAATCCAAATGCTCCTCCCAAATCCACATCCTCATCGGCTTCGAATCCGAATGGCTCCGTCCCGCCGAGTACACCCCCCTAATCCACTCCCTCACCTCGGACCCGCGCGTCGACTACTTCATAGGCTCCCTCCACCACGTCTCCAGCATCCCCATCGACTACGACAAGGCCATGTACGCCTCCGCCATTACAGCCTGCGGCGAGACGGAGAGGGGACTCTGGAGTCGTTACTATGATGAGCAGTTTGAGATGGTCAAGGCATTGCAGCCGAAGATAGTAGGGCACTTTGATCTCATACGGTTGATGAGTGAGAACCCGGGGAGGGATGTAAAGAGGGAATGGCCCGAGGTGTGGGAGAAGATGGTTAGGAATCTGATGGAGGTGAGGAGGTATGGCGGGTGGTTGGAGTGCAATACTAGTGCGCTGAGGAAGGGGTTGGAGGAGCCGTATCCGGGGAGGGGGGTTGCGAAGGAGTGGGTGGGTATGGGGGGACGGTTTACGTTTTCGGATGATAGCCATGGGGTGGCGCAGGTTGCTACTTGTTATGCAAGGGGGTTGGAGTATTTGGAGGGGTTAGGGGTGAGTGAGGTTTGGACTTGGGAGAGGGTTGGGGGTGGGGAGGGGGTGAAGGCGGAGTTGAAGGAGAAAGGGGTGGGGATTGGGGAGTTTAGGGGGAGTTTGAGGTTGGATGGGGGGCATGTATAAATGGTGGTAGGAAGGGTCAAGGTGGGCATGGGAATGAAATGTTTACCGGGCTAGATCTGGATCTGAAGTAGACTTGAGGGCGATGTTGGTGAGTGTACTGCCACGCACACCCTAGACTTGGTTGCTAAATCGAATTGACTCTTGGAGTTCCTGTCAAGGCAACCGATATTGAATACTGCGAACCACACTGCCAAAGTCAACAAGTTCAATATGATAGAGAACGATTGGCCAATGTCAAGATCAGCAAACGATGTGAGGAAGGAAACCTCGCCCAACAATGCTTAATCCGCCCCTTCCCTCTCCTCACATCGCTGCCGAACCAACCATCTGCGCGACCACCCTCAGGAATCTGAACTTGCCACTTTGGCAGTGAAGGACGCAGAACCCATCCAGAGAAGCCAACAAATCCATCAAACCATCGAGACAAACCAAAAATAACCGGTATATATTATCCATCCTAACCTCAGCGTCATCTGTAGACCTCTGACCAAGTAAATGGTAGAAACTGACTCCCTTCCCCTGCTCCAAACCTCGGGTTATGACTTAAGACACGGTTTAGCAAACTTTGCTTGAGGAGCCTGGCCTGCCTTCATCGAGCCACAGCATAGAATACCATGGCACTTCAAGATCTATGTGCACCTTCAACAAGAAGCGTGGCAATCTCAGCCGCTACAAATTTAACCACCTGAAAGCCACGTTAGGAGATGTGGTCAAACCGAGCACATGTAGAAATCGCCGAGGTAAAAGCGGGCGAGTCCCAGAGAGTTGAACTTGTAACGGTCAAGGCCACCCCTTTGTGAGTAAAGTCGTGCAAATGGATCTTGAAGGACGATGGTATACCATTGACACAAAGAATTTGGTGAATCTAAATGGAAGAGTTTAGAACAGGAGGGGAGCACTGCTTTATACTCATCAGTGACGACTCGTTGTTCGCTTCCGTACGTCATGGTGACACTCCTATCCCGCTCGCTGGCGGAGATAGCTTCCGGTATCCTCCAAGCATTACAGTCAAAGGTCGGGTGGCCTAATGGTAAGGCGTGTCTCTCCTATAGTTGAGTGTCAACAAGACAAGATTGTGGGTTCGAGTCCCATCTCGATCGGCCGATTATTTTTTTCACTTCTCTTCAAAGTCACTAGCGCTGGTATGCCTGTTCCACTGCCTTATCATGTGATATCACTCATTCATAGCGTGATGGTTCATTTTTCTGGGGGTCCAAAGAGATAGATAGATACTGCCAGATTGATGCGTGATCATAACAACCCGGAGTTGCTGCTTCCCTCTTGCAGCAACGAGTCGTGCACAGAAAGGGGCGCTAACACTCACCTTCAGGGGCCAGATCATCAAAGCATGTCCTACCTTTAAAGGTGTTCTTTCACCCCCAAGACTTACCAGAGCACACGTGCCTAGGTGTCTCACAACTCAACAAAGGGACAGCCCCACGGCAGCCACAAACTCTCCTCGTCGCTTTCAGCACTTACCCCAAGAGTTCATCGACCCCTTACCCCTGACGGCCCCAGGAGGCTCCCAACCAACCACAGACACCCGTACCCCCTTCCTTCCCTCTTCAACCACAACAACGCCAGGAACTACCACATACGACCACAGGCGCTGGAAAATTCGGGATCCCGTTCGCTCTCCCATAGACAAGCCAGCGACCGCCAGACTAGTAGTTGGGTCGGTGACGACCAGCGAATCCCTGGTGTTGTATGTCTTTTTTTTGGCCCCTTTTTCCTTTTTTCCCCCTTTGGCTCCAGTCCTTTTCAAGACGAAGTCAACTCGACTCTATTTCGACTCCGTTTAGTGTGTCAAAGCTGGAAGGGGGGTCCATCCCGAGAACTTGGTGTTGGGACGAGCTGGTAGGTCTGATACCCAGCCTAGACATGATGTTGTTAAGGATTTGAGAAGACTGGTATATGATGTCTCTGCGAGGTTGAGACCTTTGACTGGTTTTGAGAAAACTGAGCGGTTGTAGCATTGTCTTTGAGAGTGAAGAGTCGGCCGGATACCCTCCTACTCCAGAGGGACTATGTAGGCGGAAGAAGTCCGTCTGTTTTCGTAGGAGGAATGGCTGTTCAAGTTGGAGCCCGAGATGGTCGATATCGCGAAAAGGGTGTCGCGTCTTGGATCCTATCTCAGAGGGACCAGATAGTGGGAAATTATTCGTCCTTCTTCTTCCCTGGAGACGGAAGGAGTGGTGGTTGGGTCCCGAGGTGGCCGGTATTTCCATCTCGAAAATGGACCGGCGGCTTCGACCCCAACATCCCATCTTCGCCAGTTGCCCGTCAATAGCCCTATCCTGTCTCTTCCCGAGTAGTTCCGTCGGTGTCGTGGTTCGGTCTTGTTGGTCACTGCCCATCCCAGCCCCTGATACCATCACTGACGAGTCCTCCCAATCCTCCGATCCAGGCCGCGGATAACACCCGGTGTCGATATCGTATCACCAAAGACCTTCATCAATATCCATCATCCACTGTCGTTGTTTGCTGTCCCATTTATGGCCATTGTTCCGCCATCACCGTCATCGTAGTCGTCCATCCCTTCAGTTGGGTACCGTCATATCGAACCGAACTGCCTCACAATGTCGTAGTCGCACAAACAAAACACCCACCAAAATCTCAAATCCAAATCCACAAAAGAAGAAGGCATCCCATTCTTATATCTATCTGCCTACCCACCACCACCCTCCATCACGGCATCACGGCTGAACTCCCATCCATCCCATCCCATCCGCCATCCCGCCTACACAAATCCTCGAACCCATCTTCACCACTGCGCAAAGTACCAAACGTAATCAACACCAGACACCCGCAGCCTCCGCCATCTTTAGCCAATTCCCCCATCCCTCCCCACCAGCGAGGCTGAGTCCCTGTTTTCAGTATAAAGCCACTTCAGCCTAGCCTCCCGATCATGTTTCCAAAATCTAGCCACCACCACAGCCGAATTTGGCTGTTTGTTTTTGCTTCGCGCCAGAATAGGAGGCCTGCGCAGACAAGATGATGATAGGCTGTGTCTAAGATGTGGCGAGGCTAAACGGGGAAAGGAACAAAACAAAACACATAACGCAGAGATGTGAGTGGGTATGCGTGTGGTTGGAAGCGGACGAGTGGGAGGAGTGGATGGTGTCTGTCAGCTGACAGACAGACTGACATCCACCGTCTGAACTTCAGACGGCGACGATGAATCCATCCGTCCCAACGGCCTCCGTCAACACCAGATGACGACGGTTCAACAGCGATCCCAACATCATACCTTACGTACACACCCAACGACATGACAACCCATCAACATGCCAAACCGGACCTCTCTCTCCCTCTCATCCGAACCTTCCATCCCCACGACCTGGGACCCAAGCCGGAAAGGAAACCTTCTCGAATGCCATGCCATTCCAAAACAGAGCAAAGGGGGGGGGGATGACACTTGTCCGTCCGTCCAACAAACAAGCTACTGCATGCACCAAGGGACTAGATCTCGCATGTTCTGTCCTCCTGCCGTCCAGATCTTGCATCTTTCATCTCGCCTTCGTAGCATGCCGCTCACGATCTTGCAGTCTTGCAACCGGGCCTGTCCCTGCCATGCTGCTCCGAGGTGTGTGCCACGTTCCATCAGATCTCGCATGAAGAGATAGTCAACCACCGTGCTCGGTATCTGCTGGCAGCAACATCCGCGTTGGGACGTGGAACACAAGGATGTGCCCTGTTCGCGGTGGCCGACGCCCGAGTGATGTTTTGCCTCAGGGTGAGCCGTCGTTGCAGCAGACGTCCCAAAGGGGGGAGGCTCGAGTCCAACAACGGAGAGCAGAGTGACAGAGGTGGGTGAGAGGAGACGGGACACGGAGAGGAGGGTGACAACAATGCCGGAGCTGCAGAGATCATCGACGCCTAGCGGACAATGACCTGAGGCAGAGAGGTGGCGAGACATGATCGTCTGCCCGGAAGACATCAGATGGGAGGAGGAGACACGGCTGGCGATGCAATGCCCATGCAGCTTGAGGTGCGTGTCGGATGCTTCTCGAAGGCCGTCGCCGTGGCCGAGGCATGAGGATGACTGCCACTTGGCAGGAACACACCACGCCTGAGACTCTGCAGAGTCTCTGAGTGGCTGAGAGGCTCCGAGAAGATGGAAAGCAGGGCAGACCTTGTCCTTGCGATTGGATGGGTATGCAAATATCCAAAACGCGGATCTGGTCTGGGGATGCCGTGTGTGTCCCCCTTCCCACGCGCGTGAGCCTCACCTGCCTTTACCAGCCGCCTATCCCAAACTGCGCCCAACGGCGTGTTAGGGCTGATGTTGCTGGTTGCGAGCCAGGCAGACGTGCTACCAACCCCAAGCCAGCAACACCTGTTTTGCTTTGTGGCCTAACTCTCACCTGATTTCCAAACAAAAGCCAAAGCGAAAGCGGAGAGAACCCACAGCATCCCCCTTCTCCTCCCGACAAGAACTGGGGCGGGTAGTAACCTTTTCTCGCGTGACAGAGGAGATCCCGCTCGCCTCCGACCTTCCGGACCTGGGGGTGGCGAGACTGAGTGTAAAAAACAGCGAGACCTGTCCTCCGTGCTGAGAGAGAATCCACAAATCACTCCACACGATCCTAATTTCTGCGAGAGCGGTTGGGAAGTCATAGCGGGCAGGACGTCCAACCCCCACGGCTCAGATTTGAGATCTTGAATAGGCCCTACTGGGGCCCCGGCCTTCTGTGCGATGGATGAGGCAGCCTTCTAGAAGGCCGCCAGGGTTATAGCATGGGATGGCACGCGACGACTGCAAGCCATGTCCATCATGCGCCTGGGGAAGCATTGCCACTGGCAAGGCCTGGATGATGATCCGGAGGGGCAAGGGAATGGCCCTTGAGACGATGGGTTTATTTTGGCAAATCTCTGTTCCACACTTGCGGACGACTGGCTCTGACAGGGGAACAAATGTTCAGACGATGGCGAGGGCGACGAGGGCGGTAGGGGTCACCCCAGAGTCGATGCCAATCGCCGTTTGATCTTCGAAAGGGCTCAGAGAGGTTCAGGATGACGTTATTCACATCATTGCGGGGATGCCCCTGCTTCCCGCAAAACTGGTGGCCATGGCTTTGCTGGCCCTGGCCGATGTTTTGGGCGCTGCGGGTGGGGGGTCGGAGGGCTGCAGGGGGCCTCTGCCGGTGCACCCAAAACACAGACTGTGTCAGTCGAGGCGGCACAACACCAAACACCTCTGCCTTTGCGCTGTGTGTCGTCGCCGCTCGAACGGTTTTCCGTCCTCCGGGCCGCTTGATGGAGCAAGAGAGGTTGGCTTCATGCTTGAGGAAGCTGCAGAGCGCCGTGCGACGCGGCGACAAAGCTGGGGGGGGAAGCGCTTTCCTGCGGCAGAGGATGTGTTTCTGCAGCGAAGGGCTTCATCAGGTCGCCCACTCTGACGATGTGAGCAGTGGGCGCTAGCGTCTATAGTCTCCCACCATCTCTGCGTCGGCCTGTGCGGACTTGCGCCAAAGACAAGATCGATCGACTCGGAGGTTATTCCCCACGAGATGCTGGCGCACAGTTAACGTTGGGCGTTAGTGGCGTGGCGGCCCTGCGCTGCTCACCGGGGTCCCAACTATCTCGGATATCGCCGTCGAATGTCGTTGCACGTCTGGCCCTGCAAAAGGCGTGGAGGAAAAGTTCCATTGCTTTTTGCCCTTCGGCCCCGGACGGTGATCAAGAACCACGAGAAATAGACAGCTGGTTTTTGGGGTTCCCGCGCAGTTCTTGCCCCCCATTTTGCTTTAGGGAACCGCCCACGGAATGCCACCACAATCCTAGCCTTCCCCGCAAAACCCCCCTGTGCGCTGGGGGCATAAGCTTTGGCCCTGATTAGACAAGTGCCGCTGGGGCGCGCCGAAACAGAACGCTGGGCGGGGGTGACTGCCGCATTGAGGGTGCGTCCTCCGAGGATTGGCACCTCGACACGAGGGCACAGGGGCCCAATGGCGCACACCTGCTCCGGGGCAAAGTATTGCCGACCACTTCCTCCTCATTGGTCACCGTTGGATGCCACAGGGGTCTACGCGGCTCGCACTGAAGTGTGTGTGAGTCTCAGTCGTCCCCAACGCCGAACCACAGCCTCCCCAGGTTTGACGCTTGCCCCATCCGAGAAACATTTGAGCCGCCTCCGGCCCCCTGCTTGCTTCACGGGGCCCAAGGCCGCCCAAGAAAGATGGAATAGCTTCAAAATGCGGTGACGCGGTCTCTCCGGACCACGTCGACATTGTCCATGGCACGACTGTCAGCGGATCTTGCCCCGTTTGTCAGTGGACGTCTTGTTCCGGTGTACGTATGACCTCTGGTAGAAACACCAGTTCCCATCTGCCGACCTGGTCAGTGTGTGCGTTCTAGTCTCGACCATTATGCTCCGAATTATGCTTGTCGCGATTGTTTATTGCTGCGCAAAAATGTAGACATTTTTTGTCTGCGTTTGGCCTAGCCCTCTCACCAGGCTGTCGCATTCTCCAGGGCCAGTGGCGGGTACGCCCATTGTGGGCGGTCCCAGATATTGCCCACTTAATTAAGGCCAATCTATCGCCGCCCATCAGTTCCGGTGATATAGGCCTCTCGACTATGCAGGGGAGTCCGGATGGGGATGCTGAGCACTGCGCTTGTCGATAAGATCAGCGGGCGTCTAACAGCCCCTGGTCTGATTCCGTCTAGACCAGCATTCGACTTCATATCGAGGCCACCTCGGGGTCCACCAAACTCGATCCGCCCTCACAAGCCGAGTGAACCGCACTGAGGACATGCTGGGCTTCTCCAACGGACCCAGCCACCTTGTCTACAGTCCTGCACGTGGCTGCAATCTAGCACCCTATAATGCGTCCCGTCAGGAGCATAACGGCGAGAGGCCATTGGCTGCCTGCCAGTAGATCATGTGAGGGACTACCGTCGTTGACTGGGATGGGTCTAGTTTTGTAGGAGATAGATGATGACTGGAGAAGCGGCCAGCGTCGATATGATGTTGCACCACACCGTCATCTTCTGACCAGGTTTCTGAGCTTGCATGTACCTTGCTTGACGCTTGCAGCTCCGAGACCCCTGTGGGCCTTTGTTCTCTCGTCAGCCGTTCCTGAGACGTGCTTGACATGCGTGCCTGACAGGGCGGACAGCAGCGTCATGGTGGTGCTTGACTGGCAACTGGCCCAGGCTAACCCATTCGGGCTCCCCATATCTTCCGAACATGTGGGCTATAGAGCGTAGCAGCGATGCTGGAAGCAGTCTCATCGAGCGCCAGCTAGCTACGATGAGGTCCCCACGATGCCGTCGAAACCCAAACAATGCCGCAGTCTTGGCATGGGGTGCAGGTGTCTGCGGGGATGAAAGTGCTCCTCGAGCTCGATGAGGAAGGTGAACTGGGCTGGAGATGACGCTCGGCATCTTCATGTCTTTGTGTTCAGGGCGGTCTGTAGGCCTATGTTCTGGCGTCCGAAACCTTCCATAGTGGAAAGGCGGTCCCCTTCCCGCGTACCCCAGCGGGGTGTGTTAGGGGCCAAATAGATTGCACCGGGACCGATAAACAAGTGCTCCTACCCGCGAGCAGCAGCCTACCCCCCATTTCCCCCGAAAGCAAGAAAGGAGGTGGCAGGTAATCTAGAGAACCAAATTGTGCCCATGTGGCAGACATCGTCGGCATGTCTGTTAGCCTCCAAGCCGTAGTAGACTCTTGTTTGCAGTTGTATCGCCATGGCAGTCGCCTGGTGGTGGAGTACGACGGAGACTTTGCATCGGTAGCTGCCGATACTACGACCTCGGGAGTGGATACCTCGCTTTCATCTTGCCGCGTCAGATGGCCTCCCATTCTGCAACCAAGAGGCAGAAAGCTCCTCCAGAGCAGCGACCCGCTGGGCTGCGCAGAAACGAGACGGCAGGCGAGAATATTTCGCCCAGCGCGCTGTGTGCTCGCGAACCCCAGTTCCTGGATACGGCCAAGGCCGCTCCCGTCCCGTTCGAGGCTAGGCTGAAGAGCTGTCCCAGAGTATCTGGTTTCACCTTGGGTTGAGATATCCAGAACGACTCTTCTGTCGGAATGAAACATTCTGCAGACTCAAGCCTCCGAGAGCCCTGCTGCGCAGGAAGGGCCAAAAGCCGTTGCGGTAGCTAGCCGCATCTGGGGATGGATGCCGTATGCCCCTGCCGCGTGGTCGCGACGGAGGAAAGGGTGGCTACTACAGCTAGGTAGGTAGTAGGCAGACCGTTGGCGCGCATGATGGGTCGAGCTTCGAGATTTGAGTTGCGAGATTGGAGGATTCGGCAGCTCGTGTAAGCCTGGCGCTTGTGGGAACGGGGACCAGATTTGACGTGCAACCCTGGCTCTGGCACTTCTCTGCGAGTGCGCTGGGCTGGGTGGGCTGAAGGCAGTTGCGTTGCTGCAGCGGTGCGGCGTGGTGGTGCTCTCAGATCGAGTCACCTGGGAGGTGGGTGCACGTTCGTCACGGCCTGCCGCGCTCAAGCAAAGAGGGGTGAGCGAGGAGGTTGTGCCGTCCGTAGAAAACGGCGATGACGGAAATCTCCATGTTTGACACGCGGTACGAGACCCGTCAGGGGGGGCCACGGGGTTTCGGGCACACATCAGCGATGTGGCGCTCACACGGGGGTTTGGTTGGTGCAGTAAATTGGAGGGCCACATGCGCGGACAGGGGTCGCGTTGTGGCATCGCGAATCAAAGTTGTCGAAGCCTTCAACGGCGCAGACGCGATCTGGCCTGCATGTGGAGTTTCGGTCCGTCGGCCGTTCAGACCTCTCTTCGCGGCGACAGGGATCATGACGAGCCGTGGTGCTTGCGCCCAGAAAGCAACCAAGCTGGTGGCGCAGAAGCGCTAGGCTTCTGGATCACTTCCTCTTCTGTCTCCAAACGGCGTAGCTCCGTAACGGTGAAACGGCGCCGTAAAAAAGTTTCCATTTCCCCCCCCGCAAAGCGGAAAGCGGGGGAATTGAACATCACCCCTCTCAACTATCGCGATGTCCTGAGGTGTGGGCAGTCCAGATAGGCGCTCAAATGGGGCCTTATGGCAGGCGTCGTGCACGGTCTGATTCTCCTGTCATGCAGTCTATCGAGATTTGGGTGGTGTGCGGTGGGTGCGGTGGTTGCGCGGCGCGGTGTGGGAAAGCTTGTGGAACGGGAGACGGCACTCGCGAAGGAGGATCCCGCTCCGCACTGCGAGGAGACTGACGGTATCCTCGATTGAGGGGGGCCGGTGCCTGCTCCAGCCACCGTTGTCAGACAGGTTGAGGGCGGAAAGTTTGAGCGCACGACAGCTGCCAACACGGAAGCGAAAGGCGGATGTCCCCAATCAGGACCGTCGAGAAAGCTGAGCCGTGAGGTGCTCGCAATCTATATTTCAGGTACCACAACTTGTGCGTCGACTGGTACCGGGCTCGACGAGCAGTAGTTCACCGCACCGCCACCAAGACGAGAAAGACTGTTGACGGAAAGTGACCGATGCATATGCGGCGGCGGTGATCACAGACTGTCCCCAGTGTCAGTGCTTACTGAGGCGAAATTCAGCTCGCCTTCGCATTCCTGTTTCCTGGGAAGAAGAGGGGTCGGTCGCTCGTCTGGATGCGGAGAACGGCATCTTGATTGGCATTGCCCGGCCCCGCGCTCCTGACTTGCCCGTTCGGATTGCGCGCTGTTCCTCCTGCCTGGCGTATCTTGCCTGGCAATTGCATCGGCCTTCATGCCGTGCCTTCGTGGCCTGTGGCCCGTGATCAGTGGTCTGTGGTCCGGCGGTCCCGGCGTTGCTCGTTGCGCAGTAGGGTGCTCCTGAAGTCGCGCCAACAGCCACGTCCTCTCACAAGAAGTGGCCATTGCCGGAGGGAGAGGCCGGCGTTGAGTGGGCTCGCATTGTGTTTTGGTCCCAAGTGGGAAGCTTGTCTGCAGGCGTTTAGATTGAGGCTCTGCGTGATTGGCTTCCAGGCCGTCAACTTGTTTCAATCCGCAACTGGCTGGCTGCCGGCTGGCTCAGCTAGACCAAACCCCTCGTCGCTATCTCGGCCGATAATTGCCTGACATAAGGGTGTCGATATTGAGCTGCCGACCCAACCAAGGTCCACCTGCACCGTCAACACGAGGCCAGATGCTCCGCAATTTCGACTCTCTCGAAAAACCACACTTTGGGGAGCAGAACCAGCAGCTTTGGGACAGTCGTAGGCGACCCCGTTCGATGTGGCGAGGGAAATTGTCATGTGGCACCGCCAATCTGATGGTCGGTGATGATTGTCAATGCAACAGATATTAACGCGCACACCGAAAAGAACAGTAGTAGTTGTCGAGACCGTCGCTTAATCAAGGCGTCGCTGTGCGGTGGCACATCGCTCAGCGAGTGTGGCCTGAGCTGTGGCACGTCGGCTCCCAAAAGTGATGAACGGGTTTGGCGGGCGGGCTACTATCGGCGCTCCATCTGGTTCAGGGGCGAGGGATTTTTGTTATGTTCAGTTTAGGGGGACTGAAGACAGGTTGTTGGTTTGGTTTTGTGTGATTGTGTGCATTTCTGGGCGGAGATTGCCCACTTACAGTACACAGTAGAACGCATGGGCACAAGGGGGATTTTGTTGGATTTTCAGAGAGCAAGGTGGAAATCCATCGTGGAGAAATGTTTCTCACTGACTCCCCCCGCACACCAGGGTTGTGGGGTTTTGCTGGGCTGATGGGTCGGTGTGGATTGGTGGGCCTTGATGGGCTGGATGACTCCAGTGCTCCTTCCTCGTCTGCAGCTCGGTGAGTCTTCAAAATTCTTCAAAGGTGAGGTGTGCGGTGGTGACGACAGGTCGCAACTGCCCAAGTGGAGGTGAGATGGCCTTAGTCCAGCCCTGAGCGTCACGAACGGAGCGGGGCGCCGTCTTGGACGGTCTGGCTTGGCGGGGATCGCGCCAGCGCTGCACTTAGCAGCTTGCTAGGGAGAAAAAAAGCTCCGTCAGTCATCTGCCGTCCTCGATTTCTTGACCGGCCGGATCGTGGTGTCCACACCTTTGGCGAGAATGGCAGGTCACCTCTTCCCCCAGATGCGCCCCCCCAGATCTCGACATCCGAAGTGATCTGGGGTTTCGAACCACAGCGAGGAGAGGACGTCACGGCACCACCGCCCGCACGATCATCCTCAAACATGACCACCGCTGGTTTGGACGAACGTAATCTCGACACTCTGATGAGCTTGGCCCAACCAGACTCTCGCATGGAATGGTTCGACAAACATGGAATACTCGTCGTCCGTCCCCGAAGGCATAGTAACAGGCACATATACCACGGCGGATTGCAAAGAGCGTTAACGGCGTGCGCTATAGCAGGCACACGGCGGAATGCGGATCTGGATGGTCAAGTCCCATCTGGAGGAGCGGAGAGCGAGCCACACTTGCCAGGAGTCTGGAAAGCAGACCCGACCTCAGGCGACAGGGGGTCTGCAGCACGACGTACAGCGCGGTGCGCAACCTGAAGGAAAGCGGAGCGTTGGACTACGGCGGGAGGGGGAAAGAAGCCTGGCTGCCAACCGATCTGGCATGCCCCCGAGTCTCCGAAGCCGACCCCAACTTCCCAAGTCAGCAGCGCGCGGCGAGCACCATGATGTGATGATGCCTTTCGGCGACACTCTGGCCGAGCGAATGCGCCGCCAAGGCCGTTATGGGTAGGGATGGCACACGCCACCCAGGTTGACCACCAGCGCCCGCTGCGGCACCCTGACCCGCCTGGCATCGCTGCTCCTCACTCACCAGCACCATCTCCTGGTCCTCCCCAGAGCGCGCCTCGATTACGTGGGAGGCTTTGAGAGCGGAATCGCAACCATGGAGAGGGGTGGCAGCGGAGGCTACCCTCCTCGCTCGCCCACCAGCGCCCCGGTGCCGGCTGCTGCGCTGCGCTATCGCTATGAACCCACCCAGGGCGGCAGTATTAGTTGCATTGTGGGCTCGATCTAGATGGCGGACGGATGCTGGTGAGCGCTTCTCATCTCTGGAGCGTTGCTACGATAGCGTGGTGAGGTTCTCCACCAAGACCAGCATTCCCGCCCCTGCTGGATGGCAAACCCTGGCCACGGCTTCTCCACGCTGATGGACAAAAAAGAGCGCCATATATCCTCACGTTTGCCCTGGCGAAGGTCTTCCCCAAAGCTGCTCCAGAAAATCCGCTGTCCCCCTCTCACCCCAACGCAACCCGCTTCGCTCGCCCGCACACCTTCGCCCCCCCCCAAAACTACCTCCCGTCCCGCCGCTTATATTGACCGCGCAATATAAACTTGAGACTCGATATTGCCCTGGACCAGACGGAGTCGCGCCAGTCGCCAATCGAATCGCCCGGTGTCAACAAGCTCGCTCGCGACGTCCTGCTGTAGCTGCACGCCAAGCCTACATAGACAGTCGCTCAAAGTGAGTTGGAGAAGCAGGAACCGTTCGAAAATCTACCGACTTGCGCTCCTTGCTCCAATCCGGCATCCTTTGGCCCTTTTGGCTCGCCCTGCTGGTTCCGGCCCCTCTCGAGCACTATACGGCACATCACTGAGGCCTGAGACGGAGAAAGCGAGAGAGCGAGAGACAGAGAGAGAGGGAGAGAAAGACAGAGAGACGCGGAGAAACAGAGAAGAGCTCACGACACGGAGCTTTTTTTTTCTTGTGGGAAGTCTGAAGCGACAGGGGGAACGCAACCCGTCGCTTGTTTGCTTCTGGGGGGCTCGGGAGAGTGAAAGTGAGTGAGCCCGGCTCAACGTGCGAGACCAAGCCGGCCTCCTCGCCCCTCAAGTGCCATATCCCGTACGTTTGGCGATCCCTCCCCTCCCCTGCCTATCCACGTTCTGGACGGCGCCCGTTTCCATACTCCCACCCCTGTTCACCGGGCCGCCCACTCACGTCTCCTACACCCCCAACCCCGCCATGCGGCGTTGGCTCTTGCATCCCATCGTGCAGATGGTCGTGCCGTCTTCCTCAACCGTGTTGATCTCCTCCACTGTTTTGGTGGTGTCTGTCATGCTTTCCAGCACTCCCATTAATGCTCATGCCTGTCACTGACCGTTCCCCACAGAGAACTTCGGACTGTCTGACTACCGTTGGCTCCTCTGGGTCCCGTCCGGCAGCTCGCCAACCTCTCCGCCAAGAGCTCAGATATAGATAGCTCCCATCTCCCATCCTCGCTGTCGACAGCTTCTCATATTCTTCCCCCATCGCAGACGTAGCAGAGCTTCAACCAACTGCCCTCACTCGCTTGAAGCAGTTCGTCTCAACAACTAATTCATGGTCTTGATGACCCCTTATTAACTAATTCCGGATCCATCGTCTCCTTCTCATCTCCGGCAGAAACTTATACACCACGACTCGTCCTCAGTACCGTCACCAGCAACCGTCAAGATGCTTTCCAATCCGCTCCACCGGTTTTCTCCCTACCACACCATCCCCTCTACCACCCTGCTGTCAAACGGCCATGTTCCCAACGGCCACATGCACCACGGCCTCGAAGGCCTCCCACAAGGATCTCACTACGCCCTTCAGCAGCTCCAGCAACATGTGGGAGTCCACAACCCACATCTCCAGAGAGGCGGGCCGCAGCCAAAACACCGCCAGCACCCATACGGGCCCACCGCAAGGGCAACTGGCGCCGCGGGCCCCATCCGGAGGAGAATCAGCAGAGCTTGCGACCAGTGCAACCAGCTGCGAACAAAGTGCGATGGGCAGCATCCGTGTGCCCACTGCATTGGTAAGTCGTTGACTGTCCGTTCTTGGACTGGTTTGTCTAACCGTGACAGAATTCGGTCTCGGCTGCGAGTACATTCGCGAGCGCAAGAAGCGTGGCAAGGCCTCCAGGAAAGACCTCGCTCAACAAGCCGCCGCCCAGGCTGCTGCTGCCGCCGCCACCAACGGCCAGAAGTCGGGAGATGAGAACGGCCAGTCCTCTGAGAACCGCAGCGACAGCGCCAGCACCACCAAGCCCATCTCTGAGCAACAATCAAGCTCCAACGATGTCAAGATCGACCTGGATGACTCGATGAGGAGCCAAAGGACAGGAAGCATGGACAGCTTGGGCGATATGGGCCACCAAGGGCACATGACGAGCCACCCAGGGGGCGACCACATGGATAGCCCGGGCGCGTTGGACCTCAACGGCTACGGGGCCGTTCACCCAGCGTACGAGAGCCAGTCGATGCGCGGGCACATGATGAACGGTGCACAACATACGCCCTATGGCTCCAACCAGGGCAACATGTCCAGCTACCCAGACCTCCCATACGCTCTCCAGACCCAGAGCCCTACCACCTACTCGGCCAACGCCTCTAACTCGTTCCGCCTCGGAACCAGCCCGCTCAGCGCCTACCCCATGGGCGGAGAGGCAACCTCGCCGGGCTGGATGAACATGTCGTCGCCGCCGCCCCAGTTCGCCTCGCACGTCCCGCAGAACAACTTCGGCCACTCGCAATCGCGGTATCCGGTGCTCGAGCCGCTCATTCCGCATCTGGGCAACATGATTCCGGTCTCCCTGGCGTGCGATCTGATCGATCTTTACTTCGCCAGCTCGTCATCGGCCCAGATGCACCCCATGTCGCCTTACGTTTTGGGGTTCGTGTTCCGAAAGCGGTCCTTCCTGCACCCTACTAAGCCTCGCCAGTGCCAACCAGCTCTCCTAGCAAGCATGCTCTGGGTTGCTGCACAAACCAGCGACGCTCCCTTCCTCACGAGCGTCCCGTCCGCGCGCGGCAAGATCTGCCAAAAGCTTCTGGAGCTCACCGTCAGCCTCCTTAAGCCGCTCATCCACACGCCATCGGAGGAGGCCTCGCCAGTGTCCAGCCCGATTCCGGACGGTGTTGCGCTGGGTGGTCTCGGCGTCGCCCTCCCGGGCTCCATCAGCATGGATGCCTTGACCGGCGAGTCGGGCGCCTTTGGTGCCGCCGGCACGCTCGACGACGTGGTCACCTACATCCACTTGGCAACCGTGGTCTCTGCGAGTGAGTACAAGGGTGCAAGTCTGCGCTGGTGGAACGCGGCGTGGTCCTTGGCACGCGAGCTCAAGCTGGGCCGCGAGCTCCCACAAAACGCCCCATCCATGCAGCCGCACCTTGGCTCGAATGAGATGGATGCCGATGGCGAGGGCGAGGAGGAGATGGGCAACACCCCCGGCGTCATCACTGAGGAGGAGAGGGAAGAAAGGCGGCGCATCTGGTGGCTTGTCTACGTCGTGGATCGCCACCTCGCCCTCTGCTACAACAGGCCGTTGTTCCTTCTCGACATTGAGTGCGACGGCCTGCTCCAGCCCATGGACGACACCGACTACCAGAACGGCAACTTTCATGCCTACACTGACCCAAGCGTTCTCGCTTCGGATCCCGCCTCTGCTCAAGGACTCCGTGCCCGCGGGCCATCGTTTGAGTGCACTGGGCACAGCATCTTCGGCTACTTCCTGCCACTCATGACCATCCTCGGCGAGATCGTGGACCTGCACCACGCAAGGAACCACCCCCGCTTTGGTGTCGGCTTCCGATCCTCTCGTGAGTGGGATGACCAGACCGCCGAGATCACCCGCCATCTCGAGGCGTATGAGCAGAGCTTGAAGAAGTTCGAGCAACGGCATCTGAGCTTGAGCGCACAAGCGCAGGCCGCTGATGAGAAGGCCGCCGAGGCAGCTGGTGTACCCACTGCCAACGACCTTCCCCACGATGTCGGGACGCCCTCGGTTCACAGCGTCCACAGCGTGCACACCAACTCCAGCCGCATGACCGAGAGCGACATCCAGACTCGCATCGTCATGGCCTATGGTACGCACGTCATGCATGTGCTGCACATTCTTCTCACCGGCAAGTGGGATCCAATCAACCTCCTCGACGACAACGACCTGTGGATCAGCAGCCAAGGCTTCATCACCGCCACCGGCCACGCCGTGTCGGCCGCCGAGGCCATCAGCAACATTCTCGAGTTCGACCCCGGTCTCGAATTCATGCCCTTCTTCTTTGGCATCTACCTCCTGCAGGGATCCTTCCTGCTCCTCCTCATCGCCGACAAGCTTCAGCTGGAAGCTTCCCCCAGTGTCGTCAAGGCCTGCGAAACCATCATCCGTGCACATGAGGCATGCGTGGTTACTCTGAACACAGAGTACCAGGTAGGTTTTCATACTTTCAACCCGCATGGCAGGCCGGCAATGCTGACTCGGTTCCAGCGCAACTTCAGCAGAGTTATGAGGAGCGCTCTCGCTCAGGTCCGCGGTCGCGTACCGGAGGACCTCGGCGAGCAGCACCAACGTCGCAGGGAACTCCTGGCTTTGTACAGGTGGACTGGCGATGGTACCGGACTTGCTCTTTAGATTTCTATTCTTCGTTTCTAAGCTTTGCTTGCTTTCTCTCTTTCATGCTCTACTTCTTATACTCTCTCTTGGGTTTCGTCGGTTATACATACATCTACTTTTTAACTTATGTTTATACGGTATCGGCTGGCGGTTTTATCAGATCACGGAAGGGGTCGGTCGGTGGTCGGTCGGTTGGTCGGCGTTTTTACATTGGAGGGGGCTCGGTTCTCAAAATGTCTTGCTTTTTCTCAAAACGGCGACACAAAGGGGGGAAAGGAACGGGAAACAAACTATCTTGGGTATTTGTTCTTGCTCTTTTATTTTTTTGGCTTTGGCAGGCTGGCAAGTGGTGTTTTGATGCTTTTCTTGCTTTCATTGGGGGAAGGGGACTTTTGGGAAATGCAAACACACCGGTCGGACACTGGTTGATGGTATGAATGAAACTCTCAAAGTCATATATTATTATATTATGGGATGAAATGGAAATTTTATGTGCAATGCAGTGGAAGAAATTTGTCTCCTGATTTGGGTTATTGGGTAAAAGTGAAGATGCATGACGATGTGGCTTTCAAGTTGACAGTGCCCAAGTATGGGCTTGGGGTTGTATTTCGTGAAATCTTGGTGGACGTGAGGGGGTGTGCCTGAGGTGGGCTGGGTTGGCTGCGTGATGCGGTGTAGTTCAAGTTCATGTAGATAGCTGTTTGGCTCTTGAATGGGATAAATACAAGTGTTGAACATATTCGCTGTCGATATTGCTTAGTGAGAGTATAAGAATGAGAATTCTTCCAGGTTACTTGAACCCATCCTGTGCGTGCGCAAACTTGGTTGCCATCTTGGCATGGCACTGCTCTCGTGCGGCTCTCAGATTTCAGGACAGGCTGTGTGTTTCTCTAACTTCAGTTAAATTATATGCTCCCGCTGCTCGGCCATGTGCTTGAATTTCTTGACCTCATGCTATGTGCTTCAGGTCTAGCTACGAAATTGAGGGAAGAGCCTCTCTTGATTCTAATTGGGGTTTTGAGATATGTGATTCAGGAGTGCACAATGTAGGAAACAGCTGCTGTCATGAAATATTGAAGTCCAATCTGGCGCCATCGAGGGCTGGTCTCAACTGTTTCCCAGCTGAAGGCGAAATCCAGGCCTCAGTCCACCTCACGTAACAGGATCGTGAGTTCAAGATCATCGAGTGTCTCCGCCGCCCTCTCCCAGCAAGCCAGGTCATCTCAGAGCTGCTTCTCCTTCCCCAATGAGATGGAATTGTCCCTGGAGATGTCCAGTAGCTCTTGGTCGTCCATTTTCATGACAGAATTCGGCGTGAAGACTTTCAAAGGACTCATTTCCCCAAAGAGACAGCTGTCTTCAACAGCTGTCCGGCACACATATTCAACGAGGCGTTTGATTGCGGCCTTGTAATAGCTTCTCGCACTGCCCTCAAGGGCTTCCTTTGCCAGCTACTCCTTGCTCTGTGCCGGGGGGTATAACTCTCAGCTTTGAACGGCGGCATCGCGGGCGGTCTGAATACTTCTCATGCTCTCTGCGTAGCCATGGTTGTGCGTGGAGGGCCGCTCGTTACGCTCGTCAGACAGAATGTCGTAGGCAACACGTAGGCTATCTTGATATAGCTTCTCAAGCTTGTCCATCAATGACTTCTGCAAGAAGTTCTCTCTCGGCACTCGGTCTTGGAAGACACGCTCTAGGGTGTCCTTGATGAAACTATGAATGACCGCTGCAACAGCCGCGATATGAGCCGCAACGATGGCGCGCCATCCTGACGTCCGGGCCTGAAAAAGCGCCGGCATGACAGGAGGGCTGGAAAGCTGCAGAATTAGGTAGTCAGTGACCATATGGTTGTCAAAGGGAAGTATCTGCTCACGTTCCCTAGTTCATGTCCTCGTCTAGCTCTATAATACTTGTCGATGGTCTGTTTGATGGAACTGGGATCTTCGCGTTCAAATCGGCCTATACGGTGAATGCTCATCAACTTCATGATGTCAATTTCATCCGAGCAGATTTCCTCGACCAGGGTCTCATAGTCGGCGCCGATGCTTGCGTTGACCGAACCCAACGCGGTCGAAAAGTCGCGGTTGTGTCCCTTATTCCACATGAGCAACGAGAACCCTTTGTTCATGTCGAATATCTTTTGCGCAAGAGTCGGCTCCAAATCCAAACTTTCTTCCAGGTCATAGGATTGATGCGGATCTCGGTTTTCCAGTGCGTTGTGCACAATATCTTGGAACCAGGAAGCTGTGCGAATCAGCTCGCACCGATGACAGTGGGTGCCTCGGCGATCAAGCTTCGCGAGTTGGTTTTGTAAATATACCGCTCGCTCTTTCGCTTCTTGTCTCTGTCGGGGAATCTCTTCCATGGAAATTTGGGAAAGGAGCTGCACGAGTCGAGATCTCAACGACCCGACCCCGGTAAGTGCCCTTCTCACTAAATCAACCCTCTTGAGATTTTTCAAGAGCCAACTCTTGATCCTGTCGGAGAGCATCCAAGTTGGAAACTGCATCGCCAATACCATTGTTCCACCATGGGGCTGGAGGGGCATTGGAAGAGAAACCCAGCCTGAGATTTGCTTCCTCCAGAAGGATGAAATCTACTGCATGACCCTCGTCTTCTCTGCAGGGATCCAGGCTCGCAGGAACAAAGGGAGTCCTCTCCAGGTTAGGGCCATGCATTTTGGCGAGGCGAACAGTGTTCTTGATGTGCTCCTGGTCGGCATCCACGTGCAGCGGAGCCAGGATACTACAGAAACAGTTAGTGAACTGATCGCCGGGGCTAGTCGAGTTATTAGTTCTGACTCACATGGCGCTGTTGTTGAGCATGCATTGGCTTGCTACGTCCTTGGGAGACAGGAAGAGAGCGCCCCCAAAGGTCAATGTCGGTAGCAATAGCGGAGTGAGTTGGGAGCGCCCGGGGGGCGGAAACCTCCAGCTGTAGAACATCACAATCAGGCCTCTGGCGATGAGTGCCAGCATGGAAGCTTGCGGCAAGGATGAGGACGGCAATCTCCGACTTTTAGCCACCGCACAGATTGGATAAGAATGCATCAGGCTGGGTACTCACCAATTTGGCCTTCAGTAAAACGCTTTCAAGTCTATTTCGATCGCTTCCAACCACGACATGGTCAACAAACTCGAATGAGTCTCTCTGGGCAGCATCAGCCTCTTTCCCGGGAACTATTGAGATGGCAAATTGATCGAGAGGAGCACGCCGAAATATGACTTGGAACATGATTTTGTTGGTAGCCTTGAAAAACCTGGCCGGAATGCCACTCAGGTTCCTGAGGAAGTGTGCTTTTTCTGTTGGCTCTTGGCTCACAACCACAATCTGGGAAAAGTAAGCCTCTGGGACTGCAGCGAAAGGTATACTCTCACCTGAGCACCAATTTTGAAGATGCCGAGATCGCCTAGCTTGTTTTGTTCCTCCAAGTAGATGCTGTTTCCGTCGTCGTCGAGAGGCGGACCTCGTCCAGCCTCCTGCTCGGGTGCCTCCATGTTTGCATGTTTGCGAGATTTCGAAAGAAGATGGTTTGTAGATTCGTGATCTAGATTTGCGATCCGAAAGAAGCGGAGTGGTGGAAGTGGAAAGGATGACGAAGAGGTGGCGGTGAGATGTGGTGACGGTAAGAGAGGATTTATAGGTAGGTAATTGGGCAAGAACGTTAAAGAGGAAAGAACAAAACAAAACTGCTCAGGATATTGGCTTTTCTAAGATGAAAAATCAGAAGCCCAGCTGACGGCAAATTGAAAGGTTTGGAGAGTTTAGCCTCCTCCAAGTTGGGATTGGAATAAAAAACAAGAGTGCTACCTCACCGGTCTTCCCGGCACCTACGAGAAGCCTTGGGTTGGAGGAAAGAGCCCGGGGGCTCGATGCGATGAAGCGTCTCCGGATTCACACCCGGTCTTAAAAAGGGAGCGATAGCTTGACGAGAGCAGAGAAGGCCTGAATCTCATCACAGAAGGCATCTTAAGCTTATGAGACCCTGTTTGGGGACATTGGCAGACGTTGAACTTATCCAGACGAGTGCAGACTCAGCAGCTGAACAGCATCTCGCCATGCAAGAGGGGATCCATTGACCCGAGCTGCAAACTCTCGCTCTCATTCCTTGCCTCACCCTACTTGACCGTCCCATGTAAAAGCGAGAGCGTCATGATCTAAAACAAAGGATTGTTCATTCAACTCAATGGCAGGTCTTGTGGCAAGACACCGGCACAAACTAATACATACGACCATACCCATCGGAGAACTCGGGATCCCGTCCGCTCTCCCATCGATAAACCGGTGAGGGCCAGACTAGTAGTTGGGTCGGTGACGACCAGCGAATCCCTGGTGTTGTATGTTTTTTGCATTTTTACTTCAAGCAGTATCCCAACAACTTTGCCCATCCTTGGCGCTAGGTATATTTACTCTCAAATACACTGCCTCATCTCAAACCCCCGTCTCCATCTCAGCAACCTTCTCATCCATCCTCCTCGCCAACTCAGCCTCCGCATCCAACTCCTCCTCATGCCCATTCCCAACATGCAACCCCCTGTTCTCCATCTCCCCCTCTATATCCTTCCGCGTAACCATTCCCTCCTTCATCTTCGGCACATCCTCCCGCATCTTCCTCGCCCACCCATCAACACTGCGCATACCCACCACTAGGAATCCTAGCTCTTCCCGATCCACATCAAACACCTCCCACCACTCGCACTCCGGCATCTTCGTCCCCAGATCCTTCGCTGCGTTGTAGATCGCCGCCACAGCTAGGGAATTCGGTTGACTCGTAAGATAAAGCATCTGTGGAGATAGCAGAGCCGTGTTCAGATACTCCACCACCCGCCTCGAGATCTTCTCCTTGCGCGTATTCAGAAACTCCAGCGCTTGCAGATACGTGATAGCTAATGGATGTGGTAATGCAACGTGCGTGTCGAAATTTATAGCGTATAGTATCCTGGCCTCGATTGCTAGCACCCGGGTGTGAAAGGCCTGATAGGCGGTGTCGGAGAGGTAGTAGGAGCTTGGGTCGTTCGCGGGGGGTGGAGAGGACGGCGAGCGGAAGAAGGAGGAGGATGTGGAGAGGAGGTAGGCATAGACGTTTGAGACGTCGCGTGGGGATCGAGGGGAGGGACCGACTTTGGCGATGAGGTAGATTGCTGCGGCGGAGACGTCCTGGGGGGTTGTAAGTCAATGAGAGAGCTATGGGATGGTTCAGGGGGTGGGGACTTGCGCTGAATTCGTAGGTCATCAAGGGTTCGACGAGCCAGTACCTTGCTAGTATAACGTTTGCTTGGGCTGTGGCTGACTGTGGGAGTTGGAGGAGGATGCCGGCGGCTTGGGTAAGGCATTGCGCCGAGAAGAAGATGGCGTCTTGGAGCTCGGTTGGGAGAGCGCTGAATGAATGCCGCCGGTAGAGCTGGTCTGGCGTTGCCAGAGGGTTTGTCATATGTGCCATTGTGTAGGACAATGCGAATGGGTTTCGAGCGCTTGAGATGGATGCGTAGCCTAGCTTCCAATGTTCGAGGTGGTTGAGCTGTTCGCTGTTCCGATTTCCCTGACGCGCGCCGAATATGCATTGAAGTTGAGGTCCCGCGAAGTTGGGGCTCTGCAAAGAGCAAGGAAGGATGCGCTAACCCCACAGCTGATCCCTGCTGCAGGTAGCTGGAGTTACTTGGTACTTGCACAGACTAATCGATTAGGAGCTGTTATCACAACCTTGTCGCGACGTCAATTCTTTGGTGAAAGAGACCGATCAGTTCGTTGGTATTGATGATACTAGGCCACACGATGATACCTACGGTGCCATGGAGGTATCGCATATTATCTTCAGATGCTACATTAATAGAGTTACTACAAGATTGGATACGCACAAAGAAACTTCAAGATAATGGGCTTACTCCAAGTTGGAGCGTTTTCCCTGATGTTCGTAATGCGTTTGCACCAGTCAACGCGGGCGTAGATCAACAACGTTGAGTGCACAGTGCCGAGTAATTAGCTTCCTGGACTTTCATTTTTTCTGCCTCGTGACAGCGCGAAAGGCCTTTGGAGCTCGCGTTGCAAACGCGTCTCCTCGACCTTTATTCTTTCAGTTCTCGTCGGAGTTGACTGGTCACTGGTCAATTGGCTGCAGCCGAGGAGCTCGCCTCGATCTGATCCCCATTCTCATCTTTGCACTACCACCCTATACATCTTCATCGCTAAAAGGTACGTTGAATCCACTTTACGCGCTCAGACGGAGGGGAGGCACCTTCTTCATCTTTTTCGTGTCTCTTGGCGGTCCGATTCATGGATGTTTCATGCTTCACCGCCGTAGGGCAACCCTCGTTCCTTCCATCCTACAGCTATTTCTACGTCATTTTGGACCTCCAACAGGGAATCAATCTCTTCATCTCACTTGGCCTTCTCTCTGGGGCTTTTTCTCAGGCTCGCCAGGCCGTCCCATTGCTCGCCATTTGCTATCTACACTTAAACACAGCTAACTAATGGCAGGACTTACGACATCCTAGCGGAGGCTTAAGGATCTCTTTGCGATGTCCATTAAACCCGAGCCAGCAGATGGCCCGGGTGTTGGACCCCCTCCACCCTTCGGGGCGCAGGCGGGTCCGGGACCCGGGGAACAGCATCCAAGCAACCTTCAGCAAATTGCTTCGCTGACGTCACCCGAGTTGCTGGAAGAGGCCACCGCCGTCGCTCTGCAGGCTCTTGAGAGCCTCAAGCCTCCTCTTGATGCCGTGTCTTCGCTGCCTACCACCCAGGCCGCCCAATGGCTCAAGGCAATCGACGATCTCAAGTCCCGAGCGAAGCCCACGCGAACCATCGTTGGAGTTATGGGCAATACCGGAGCCGGAAAGTCTTCGGTAATTTCAGCGGTTCTGGACGAAGAGCGGTCAGTATTTATTGCCTTGCGAATCTTTTGCGAGGTGTTGTTGCTCATTTACGGTGCAGTCTATTGCCGACAAACTGCATGAGAGCGTGCACAGCCTCTCCAACTGAGATATCCTACAACTGCTCGGATGACCCCAATGAGCTTTACCGTGCCGAGGTCGAATTCATCACTGCCGAGGACTGGAAAAAAGAGCTCGAAGGCCTCTTCGTTGACCTCATTGACGGAAGTGGAGAGGTCTCGCGTGACTGCGCCAATGCCGATACCGAGGCTGGTGTTGCTTACGCAAAGATCAAGGCGGTCTACCCCAAAAAGACGAAGGAGATGATCATAGAATCCACTTCCGCGGGTTTGGTGAGCGAGCCTGCTGTGCAAAGGGTTCTTGGATCCACAAAGACTCTCCGAGCCACCATGCCGGGCAGTCTCTACATACAACTTCAGGAGTACGTTGACAGCAAGGAAAAGAATACCGAGAAGACCATGGAATACTGGCCCCTGATCAAGGTCGTCCGTATCCTCACCAAAGCGAAGGCGTTGGCTACTGGCGCGTGTCTAGTTGACCTCCCGGGCGTCCAAGACTCGAACACCGCTCGAGCTGCTGTTGCGGCCAATTACCAGAAAGCTTGCACGGGTCTCTGGATCGTTGCGCCCATCACAAGAGCAGTGGATGACAAGACAGCCAAGTCTCTGCTGGGCGATTCCTTCAGGTATGCTTCCCGTTTAGTTAGTGTTGCAGGGCTACTGACATAGTCGCAGACGCCAGTTGAAGTACGATGGTATATATTCGGCCGTCACCTTCATTTGCTCGAAAACGGATGACATCTCGATCACTGAGGCTGCAGACAGCCTTGGCCTAGAAGAAGAGATCAACGAATTCCAGAGACAGATTGACTCGAACAAGGACAAAGCTCGACAGTTCAAGGCTCGGATTTCCGACCTCAGAGACGAGAAAGACGCGTTAGATGACCTCATAGAAGAGAGCGACCAAGCGTGGGAAACGTGGGAAGCACTAGGGAGGAAGGTCTCGCAGGGCAAGACTGTCTACGCGCCAAAGCTGGGGACACCCAGTAACAAGAGGAAGCGGAGGGCGAAGCCGCGTGGAGCTCGGAAGAACCGCCGATTGGTTGACTCAGACGAGGACACTGAGGACATTTCGGACTCTGAGGTGCCTGATGGAAGTGAGAAGGAAAACTTCCAACCGGACGAGATCCAGGAGCCTCTCACCGAAGATGATGTCGATCGAAAGCTGGCCGAACTCAAGGCGAACAAGCGAGGGCTCCGAGCTAATAAAAAAGCCAAAGACGAAGAGATAGTGGCCATTCATGCCGAGATAATGCGTCTTGAGGCTGAGACAAGGGAGATCCAGAGCGAAGCCAAGGCTATCTGTATCAAGGGCAGAAACGCCTACTCAAGGGGGGCCATCAAAAAAGACTTTGCAATGGGCATCAAGGAGTAAGTCAAAGCCTCACCGCGCCCTCGCCGTGCTTTCGACGAGTCGAACAAGATCTGACAACTCAACAGGCTTGACCAAGAGGCGACTGCTCTGGAAGACGAGGCGAATTTCGACCCCGAGATCGACCTGCGGGACTACGATGCTGTCGCTGAATCCTTGCCAGTTTTCTGCGTTAGCAGCCGTGCGTTCCAAAGTCTCAGCGGTCGGCTGAAGAAAGACAACATCGACCACACTGGCTTTCTGAGCTTAGAAGATACAGAGGTGCCCCAACTACAGGCGCATGCCAAGAAACTCACAGAAGGCAGCAGACTTGCCAATAGTCGGCGCTTCCTCAACGGCTTGATGCAGCTTGTTAACTCAATGAAGATGTGGGCCGCTAATGACGGTTCCCAATCAGCATTGTGCGACCAGGACAAGCGAAGGGAGGAGGCTCATCTTCGTCAACAGCTTCAGCACGTTGAGACGGAGTTCGTGGCCGCCATAAAGGAATACTCGACGTCAGTAAACAAAGCTCTGGCCGAGAGCATATACGAGTGCTTCGATAGAACTATCCCAGCAGCTGTTGAAGCTGCTGTGCCAACAGCCACTTCCTGGGGCGCCCCCAGAGTTAGCGGCGTCGGGGGTTTGCTCTGGCAAACCTACAAGGCTACCTGCCAGCGGTCTGGTGTCTTTGCCGGAGCATCAGGACCACGCGACTTCAATGAGGAGCTGTTTGATCCTATCTCCAAGCAGTTGGCAAATGGTTGGGAAAAAGCATTTCAGCGACGGTTACCCGCATGCATCAGCAACTTCGTTAGAACCGCCAAGTTGCTGATCGAGACGTTTCACCGCGAAGCTATCCAATCTACACAGGAACGGGGCTCGAATGCCAACGGCATCCACATGCTGAACAACCAGCTGCGCGCACTTCTCCAGAGAGTCACCGACCTGCCAAACGTTGTGAACCAGGTAGCCCAGGAGCTGCAGCGAAATTCCAGCCGAAGCTTCACACCCGAGATCATGAATCTGATGCAACCGGGGTACACAAAGTGTAAGTGCTTCCTTGTTCCCCTCTGGACGTTCTATTTCTGACATTTGATCAAGGTGTTGAAGAAAGGGGGCGGGGTTCTTATGCACGTATGAAGGTCCATATGGTTGGCCACGTTGACCTTATTCGACAAACCATGTTCCGAGGCGCTACTAACGTCGTACGGCATCAACTCGAGGATATGAGTCGCAAGATTGTAGATCAATTGATCGTCCACATGCGAGAGCTTCACTCTCGGCTTGCTCACGACTATCTAGCTGCTTTGTTCGGCGCTGACATCGCTAAGGGCGATGGAATCCCGAGAGCGGAGCGAATGCTTCGATCCGAAATGATGCCGCTTCTGGAAGCCGTTGACTCGCAGTTCGAGCGCCTCGTGCCCATACAGGAGGACAACCCAGTCGAGGAGCCCCCCGATTTCGGTGGAGCGGATCACGCTAACCCCAAGCACGAGGGAGAAGATCACGACAACGGCGGCATGGAGGTGGACAAGCCTGCTGTCAGTTTCTTTGTGTCCGCTGGTTCTCCCCCTCTCGGGCCTTACGGCAACGAGAGTGGTACCGCCACGGCCCGCTCATCTGTTACCCCTGCTCCTGCCTCATCACCTGCTGGGTTCGATGGCAACGACAGTCGCCACCCCACACCCGGTGGCCTAGCTCAACCTGACGCACCACCGCTCATCAAGGACGAGCCCTTCTAGCTCCTGCCATGCATACTACATCTGTTTTGGGTTTGGTTCCCTGAGGAAACAAAGCGTGGCGTTTTGGACGGCGGGTATATGGCGTTGGGGTTGACCTCGCGGATATCCAGTGATTTTGGAAGGGCTTGATTGACGCCGGATTTAGGGCGACGTCCAGGATTCGGGCATTGCGAAGGCCCGCAAAGAGCCGCCATTTCGGCGGAGCTCGCCTCAGAGCAATTCGTCTCAGGGGACTCGACCTCGGGACATTTCATAGTTGGTACATAGGCATATTTTATTATTCATAAACCCCTGCCGCGACAGACGTGACACGACCCGTCGGTATGTACGAAGGCTCTGGCCAGAACAAAGGGCCCGTTTGACCTCTGCGGCGAGCGGTATTAACCCTGGGAAAGGCATCGTTTAATGTTGATCAGGCCTCCTCCAATGTGAACAAGGCCTTTCGAATGCGAGTAGCGCCTTTTAAAATTTCGCTTATCATATTGCTAATGCCGCCCGTATTAGCTGAAGTTATTTTTGTTGTTCTGGGTACCGTGTTTTCGCACGGGAGCGGAAGCCCCTTTCTTTTCATCCCACACCAAAGTCGGGAAGAGACACCGTTTCAATGACTCCCTAATGATTTCCCATGCTTGAGCACCCAATGCATCTATGCAATTTAAATCTTCAAATAGCTAAACTGGTATAAATCTAACGCGCCGCAGATGCTATGTAAAAACAAATAGCCAAACCAAACAAAAGTCCAAGGAGCAAAAATTCCACCAACTGCCAAGCAAATGCAAATGCATTAGAAACCCAAGCACAAAATCTTATATCCATAACCATAAGCGTAACCATCCCACATTCAAGTCATTTCCTTCAGTTTCCTCATATCACCATCATCACCATCATCACCATCATCACCATCATCACCATCATCACCATCACCAACTTCCCGGACCAAATTTCCCACCCTCGGGTACGGGTAAGTATGAACAAGCCTGCCAGTCGCAGCCCTGCTTGTAGACCTCCGTTCCCCACCAGCTAAATCCCTTGGTTACACCAGGGTAGATGAACCCGAAGAAGACCACGACGATGCCGAAGGCAAGGCCGGAGTCCAGTGCGGCGCTGAGCGTCATGGTGTACTTTGCCCACCAGGCCTGCGCGCGGTTTTTGATGACATAGTTGAAGACGTAGCATACCACAGCCCAGACGGAGAAGTTGAGGCCTGTGGCGGGCGGGATCCAGCCTAGTGAGCCGAAGAGAACCGGGAGGTTGATCTTTCGGACGATGCTGTCGCGGCGCTTGCGAGCGTAGAGCCATAGAGGGATGGGCAGGATGCCGCCAATGACGAAAGCCCAGACGAGGCCGCGGTAGGTGGCGTTGGGGCCGAAGAATTCGCCCGGGCCGACGACGCCCCAGAGGATGGAGCCGTTGAAGTGGACGCGGGCGATGGGGCAGGTGAAGCCGTTGATGGCTTGGGGGGTGCAGATCCCAGGGACGTTGCGGAACATCCAGTTCAGTACGCCGATTTGCGTGAATGAGGATACGATGGTGGCGACCATCTGGACGGCGAAGAGGATGCGCGGGGGAATCTTCATGTAATGGCCGAGTTTGAGGTCGGCGGCAAATTTGATGCCCTGGGCGGATGAGATGTATCCGTAAGTGACGAATACCATGTTGGCAACCGGACGACCCGGGAAGACGGCGCCCGCGACAAGCTGGCAGATGAGGTAGATGCTGCTGTGCTGGTTTGTGACAGCCATGATAATGCCAATTGGGATGAACAGGATGCTGCATATCCCCAAGGCGAGGAGCAAGCCGTACCAGGGCAGATGAATCGGGTAGCTAGCAAGGGTTAGCAATGTCAGGACCAGCCAAACAACAGAGGCGTACTTACTACTCGACGACGAATATTCCAATGGCCAACATCGAGATGAAGGTCGCTAGATACCACGTCATAGGAGCATCCTTGTACCTCCTCATCAATCGGTTGTGTACGTCCTCTCGGCTCATCAGATTGTCCATGCTCAGAGACGACCTGACCGTGTTGAGTTGGGGTGGATCCCCATTGCTCGCGGACCGGGACATACCCTCGGCCTCGCCCGAAACTGGCTGATAGGCAGCTTTGGGCTCGCCGCTGGTCTCGTCCAGTGACCGCTTCCATTGTGTCCAGATATCCTTTCCGTGCCAGCAAATAGTGTGCGTGAGAAGTGCAGCGAGCCCAGCAAACTGAACTCCGTAGCTCAGCACGTAAGTGATGGGAAGGAAAACCCTGCTGTACTTCGAGTACGCCTCCCTGTCGAAGAGGAAGTCCTTAGTCAGAACTTTGCTGACGTCGTACACATTTCCTGTGTTATCAAAGACGGCTGCCGAGAGGATAGGCATGTACGCCGAGTACAACCAGTTGCTGTAGTACGCGATCGGTGCGATGATCCACATAACGACCACAAGACCCGCGACCACGTTCATGGCGGCCCAAAAAGGGGTCAGGAGGGGTGACCCAATGTAGGCGATTTGAGCCCAGTCGAAGGTCACCGGGAACAACCCCAGGCCAGAGACGACGCCGAAGAGGTTTGCAACAACGACATTGTCCGGGGCAAACCAGGTAATGACGTTGAAGTAACTCAGAGCCGGCATCAAAAGCCCGGGGAGAAAGTAGAAGATGAACGACGTGAACCAAACAACATAGAAGAACTTCCATCTGCTGATGCGCCAGCCGTTGGCCGGTTTGTTCTCCTCCTTGTGCAGTGTGGTAAACATGGCCGCCGACATGAGCGTTCCTGGCCAGATCATACCGGCCGGTCTAACAAGAAACCGGCGGGTGAGGCCGGCAAATGT
Organism: Immersiella caudata; assembly: GCA_030512335.1. Classification (NCBI taxonomy): domain Eukaryota; kingdom Fungi; phylum Ascomycota; class Sordariomycetes; order Sordariales; family Lasiosphaeriaceae; genus Immersiella; species Immersiella caudata. Next base: position 5,425,357 of record JAULSU010000002.1, on the reverse strand, counting down.
GTAGCCAAGGATCTGTGTAGAGAGAGTGAGCAGGAGCTGATAGACGATGGTCGCATCCTGCTTGTAGAACTGCGTCTGCTCAACGATGACGTCTGTTGCAAAGGCAAAGCCAAACGACACATTGCTGCTGACGTAGACGCAGCTATGCTCCTTTTCGTTCCATCGACCCTGTGCGAGCCAGAGCCGTAGCCGGTCGAGCCGGCCTCTTCGTTCCAAAGGGACGATGTGCGCATCGTCTGGAGACATGGAGGAGACATGGTCATTGCGAAAGCCGTCGACGAACTCCTCGGAGGGATCATCTCCCCGCTTAAGGAAGAAATCCCACATAAGACCAAGAGGATGTACCAGTAACAAGGCGATGACCGGGGTGATGGCAACGCTGGGGTATCTCAAAGAAAAGAACAAATTCGTCGATGATCCGAGAAAAGAGAATAAAATAGACAAAATCCACATTCGGGGAGTGTTTATGGACAAGTTGATGTTGTCAGTGGGCGCAACGGAGGCCCTGACCTGGGAGTAGGGGGAGTTATCGGGCGGGTTCTCTTCGTCTTCCACGTCCGAGTAGGCGACAATTGACTCGTCGTCGCTGATTTCATCGCTCAACCTGGGGCCTTCGATCAAGTCGTTCAAGAGGGATGTTTCTGTGCTGAAGCGCCCCTCGAGCCCGCCTACTGCTGCGGTGCTTCCCAACTCCTCTGGTGGGAGGGAAAACCGCCTGCTCGGGGCGGACCGGGTGCGAGACCCGCTTCGACGTCTTGAGGCAAAGTCTCTGGCGGCAGGCTCACTCGTCTCGGTAGAACCCCCGGCCGGGGTGGTTGCGCCGCCGCTGCTGCTGCTCCTGCTGCCAGAGCCATTGTCGAGGGATGCGGGGCGGGATGGGGACATGGCGCCATAAGAAGGACTGTTGAATCCGGCGGAGTAGCGGAGGGGATGTGGGTCTTCGGTCATCGGAACGGATACGGTAGCCGTCGCGTCTTCTGCGGAGGACATCCGGGGGCCATTGGGGTCTGGTGGATGGATCGGCTCGTCTTGGAGCGGCGCGGCTGTGGTATTTGTGTCTGAGTCTAGGGCCGCGGTGCCGCGGTGAAACCCAGGGGCGGGTATGGGCGTGGGGCGCGAAGTGGGAGAGTCGGAGCTCGGCGCAAGAGAGCGGAGCGGGACCGCTTGGGGGTCGGAAGGGTCAGAAGGGCCAGACGAAGCGCGCCGGCTGCGATTGGAGGTCATATGGGTGGATGTGTTTGCCTAGGGGGAGCACCTAGGCTAGGTATGAGAGCTGCCTGCCTGTCTCGGACAAGGTGGGCAGAATGTGCAGGGCGGCTCGATGACTCCTCGGTCCTGCGCCAAAACGGCTCCCACGCCGTGCACTTTGGCAAAAATGGATGGCTTTCGCTGAGGGCTGGGTTGCTCCGTCTTACGGCGTCGGCCACTAGATTCTCACCGGGGATTACTCTGACTGCAACCTTGGTACGCGGGGACACAGGTTTGCCTGTAAACTGCCGTGGTGCGAGTGGAACAAAATCAGGGCTGGGAGTGGAATCGTTGATGTTGAAGCTTGCATTGCCACTTGCTGCAGCAGTGGGATGCCCTGTGGCATTATTAGCGGGGACGCCCGCCGACCAGGATGTCGAAGCGGGCGTCACGGCGCATGTCGATCCAGCTTGCAGGGGTCTAACAAGTGCGAGTGACGGAAGCGGGCGTACATACTGTAGCCAGAGGGCGCGCTGATTAGATGGATTAGATAAGGTTAGGTATGTACGGCACATAGCTTTTAAGGTTCGGCCATTGGTGGTCGCACTGCGCCCACACCTTCCCGTCTGCACCACCAGCCCGCGCTGCAGCAGACCCCGGTTCCAACACTTCTTACACTCTCTGTCAGCCTCCTGTCGTTTGGACGAGCTACTCAGTCTTATTAGGGTGTGCTTAGATTGGCCGCTTCCGCCAACTCTGCACCAACGCCAACCTCGTGGTCGGGCAGCGTCGTGGTGGGGCATCAGCCTCTGGGGTCCGGAAACCGGACTGGGGGGCTAGGTTAGAGGTTGGAGTTGCCTCTAGAGAACGAGAGTCTCTCTGCCACGCGCCAATCAGGTGACGAGGCAGACTTCTTAGCCTCCTGACGTCTCACCTGATCATCCAGAGTCGTCAATTTGTTAGCTGGTTATGGTCGAAGAGCAGTCCTCAATGGCATCGTTGAATGTGGCGAAGCAACAGCTTCGATCGCTCATGAAGCAGAAGCTGGGCGCAATCTCCTACGAGTCTGCCATATCGCAAAGTATGACTGGCTCCACAGGCTTTTCGTTGGCTAAACATTGTAACAGGCTCCATCGTGTCGAAGACGTTGAAAACGTTCAAGCCGTATACCGAAGCAAAGCGCATCAGTGTGTACCTCTCCATGCCGAGCGGGGAAATCCAAACAGACGCTATTGTGCGGGATGCGCTTGAGTCTGGGAAGGAGGTGTTTGTCCCGTATCTCCACAAGAACCCACTCCCGTCGCCTGATCTACCAGCGCGAGTGATGGACATGGTCCGCCTCAAGGACCTTCGCGACTACGAGTCTCTGAAGCCAGATCGATGGGGAATTCCAAGTATCGACCCAACAACGGTTTACGAGCGGCAGAGGATATTTGGCGGGCCGGATGCTCAGCACTCCGACCAGACTTATCTCGACCTCATCCTGATGCCCGGCGTCGCATTCGACAGGGATCCCAAGAGCGGTGCTATCAGGCGACTTGGGCACGGAAAAGGCTTTTACGACTACTTCATCAATCTGCACAAGGCGAAGCTTTCAGCGCTGGGAATGCAGGAACATCCTGTATTGCTTTTTGGCTTAGCCCTGTCTGAACAATTCTTGGCCTCTCCTTCTGAGGGGTCGGTACCTGTTGGACCCTTAGATCAGCCTCTTGATGGCTTGGTACTCGGGAACGGCGACGTTGAAAGCCCCACTGAGAATAAAACAGCATGATCCCATCCCGAACCTATCGGTCGCCTTGCGCCTGAGCCGCTGTTCCCTTTTCGAGCCCTCTTTCGCAACCTTTTGCCGTAGGTACTCAAACACATCAATCCCATGTCCATCCGTGCCGTAATAATTCAGGTTCATGTCGACAAGCTCTGGATAAGCGACACGTTGTCGCCCTTGAGGAGAATTTGCTGTCTTCCTGTTAGCCGTGTGCGCCCTTGGCCAGCCCATTGTAGTGCGCCTACCCCAAGATGCCTTTTCGTCTCGGTGTCGTTGGTCTTGGTGATCTGCTTCACCTCGATCGCATCGTCGATCTTGCACTCGGTTAACCTCTGAACTCGGCGCATTGCGATGCTCGGGGCGACTCACAACCAAGTTCATGAACTCGTCAAATCCCTAAACTGATGGTTAGCATCCTACTTGTATCTCCAAAAGTAGCTACGTACGCGGATAGTACCGATGATGCGAATGGACAGCTGTTCGTATAGCCAGATTTGCACCGTCGTCCGTTGTTGGAGGAGGCGGAACAGAAAGTTGATTGGGGGAAGAAGAACACGGCGACCACCGCCACCACCTCGACCGGTCATCTTGATCGCCTGGGGGTGGGTACGTTCTTTTTCGGGAGACTGGCTAGATGCGAGGGCGAGAAAGGGCGAGAAGGGATTCGCGTCTTGAAGTTTGTCTCTCGCACGCACCTAGATTCAATCAAGGGGCCTCTGGAAATTCATGGGCAGTTCGGTGTTGGTCCGTGCGCCGGGCATTTCACCGTGTCAAGCCACAACCCCCCGCTATCAGAGCCTCACACGGGCCCACAGGCAGACCACCCCTGTCTTTGGTGGGAGGGCCAACGAAAGGCGGGGCGGTGTTGGACTCCCAGCTGCCTGACCTTTGCTGCGTCAGTCATTTATTATTTTCCAAGAAGCGCCCCTCCAGAATTCACCAACTTTGCAATCTATCTGCTAAACCACCAGTCGCTCTCTCATAATTTCCTTACTGAGAGCCCAAATACAAAGCTTCCACTGCTGAAAGAAGCGCCAACCCACACCAGCGCGTCCGGCTCCACGCCCCCTTCAAAGTTTCCTTCCCCGCGCGAAGGTACCTTGGTATTGAACGCGGTTGCCGAAGGCGGGGCTCGCGCATTTTGTTTGCAGCTGCACCTATCTCCAAGCTCTCGCACAAAACGCAACGTTCCGTCCCGGATCCTTCATTCTGGGAGCCGCCTTGAACCATCCACCATGGCTTCCAACGGGGTGCCCGGCGACTTTTCGGTCGCCAATGTCCTCGCCGCCATGTCGACGATGAGGGCCACGGACTCAGGGAAGAAGCAGGCTGCGATGGACTACCTGGGCAAGTTTCAGAAGTCGGTACGTTTTGCCTTATCGCGCCGGCCGCAATCGCATGCTGCGATGGGCTGCTAAACAGCTCCTAGAAAGATGCCTGGACAACGACCATCACCATCCTGCAAACGTCGACGGAACCCGAGGCGCAACTTTTCGCTGCGACAACACTGAAGGGAAAGGTACGAGAGGCAGCCACTCTAGCTGCAGGCGAGAGGAAATACTGACGCTCGGGGAAAGATTACGTACGATCTTGCGACACAGATATCCGAGAGCGATCTCCCAGGTCTCCGCAGCCAGATTCTGGTCTTGCTCAAGAAGTTTGCGCCTGGCCCAAAGCCCGTCAGGGTTCAGCTCTGCGTTTGCCTTGCGATTCTTGCGATTCAGATGCAGACATGGAAGGACGTCTTGCCTACCGTGGTTTCTAGCCTGGGAAACGATGTCGCCAGCCATGCCTGCATACTGGATTTCCTGCGAGTTCTCCCCGAAGAGGTCACAGAGGGCCGCAAAATCACCTTGTCTGTACGTGGATCGAAACACTGCGGCGCGCCTTTGTTTCAGCCTCGATTTCCGTTGCGGTGGGATCGGCCTAGGATCAGTCTCTAATTCGGTCATGACAGGAAGAAGATCTCGCGCAGAGGACATCAGAGCTGCTTGCCGACAATGCTGAGCAGGTTGTCCAACTGCTTATCAACTATTCACAGTCATCCCGTAAGTACCCTTGGGTATCGGATCTTGGTAGAGATGTGCTAACCTCCACCAGCTGCCGCGGCAACAAATCCCCAGCTCTTCGAATGCATCACATCCTGGCTTCGCGAGGTTCCAGTCAGCGTCATCGTCAACTCTCCCCTCCTGAATTCCGTTATGAATGGACTGTCGGACGACAACTCCCTTCAAGCGGCTGCTGAGTGTCTTGGGGTGATGTGCCGGGAGACAAAGGATGTGGACGAGAGCGTCGACACGATTCAAGTTCTTCTGCCTCGTGTGCTCGAGCTCAGACCGCGCATCCGAAAGCTGGTTGAAGAAGATGATATTGATGGTTTCAAGGCTATCACGAGGGTGTTTGCGGACGCTGGTGATTCGTGGACGCTGGCTGTCGCTCGTGAGCCTCAGCACTTCCGACCCCTGGTTGACGCGCTGCTCGAGTGCTGCGCGTTGGACAAGGAGCGGGACGTCATTCACTATACTTTCGCATTCTGGTACGAGCTCAAGCAGTACCTGACCCTGGGTCACTACATGGACGCGAGGTTGCAACTGGTGGATGTCTTCACCCAGCTGGTCACCATTCTCCTCAAGCACCTGGAGTACCCCGAGTCCGACGACCCGAACCAGCTCGACCTTTTCGAGGGCGACAGAGAGCAGGAGGAAAAGTTCCGCGAGTTCCGCCACCACATGGGGGATACACTCAAGGACGCGTGCGAGGTAATGGGTGTCACAGAATGCCTGACTCTCGTCCTCAATTCCATCAAAACCTGGCACCAAAAGTACGGCAGCCAAGCCACCGCGACAGCTGTCCCCCATTGGCAGTCTCTCGAGGCGCCCCTTTTCGCGATGCGAGCCATGGGACGCATGGTCGACAAGGAGGAAAGCACCGTACTGCCGCAGATTATGCCGCTGCTGGTTCAGATGCCGGTCAACAACGAAAAGCTTCGATTCGCAGCCATCATGGTCTTCGGCCGGTACACGGAATGGACTGCGGCACACCCCGAATCTCTTGAACCACAGTTCCAGTACATCGTCGCATCTTTCCAGACCGAGTCCCAGGAGATTCTCCGTGCTGCAGCTCAGGCTTTCAAGTATTTCTGCGTCGACTGCAAGGATCTCCTTGGACCCCAGGTTAGCCAGCTTCAGGTATTCTACGACCAGATCCTTGATAAGCTTCCCGAGGCCAGCAAGGAAGAGATGACAGAGGGTGTGGCGACTGTCGTCGGTGCCCAAAAGGCCGAGGATGTCTACAGGCTCCTTAAGGTGTACTGTGACCCTCTGGTGCAGCGGCTGATGGTGAAGGCAAACAATGCTACGGACGAGAAGGCAAAGCTGGATCTTGCTGGTGAGTTCATCCCAATCCCCCCAACGAACCTGTTCTGGGCTGACATCCAACCGAAGATCATATTAACCTTCTGACACATTTCGCCCAGCAAGTGATCCCTTACGTCACTGGCGGTGCTCCCAACCCAGCAGTTAAGTATTGGGAGGAGGTGTTCCCGATCCTCTCAACCATCCTCGGAAACTTCATCGACTTCGTCCCCATCTGTGAGAGGGTTTGTCGATGCTGGCGGTTCATGATCATTTCCTACAGAACTGCCATGTCGCCCTTGCTGCCAGCATTGGCCGACAACCTTGCTCAAGGGTTCGCAAGGTCAAAGCAGGGGTGCTTCCTCTGGGCGACGAGTGCTATCTTGCGAGAGTTCTCGGAAGATCGTGAGCACGTAGATGAGGGAACGGCAGAAAACATCTACATGTTCTTTGAGGCGCAGGCAACCAACATGCTTCGGATGATGAGCGAGGTGCTGCCCATCGATCTTCCGGACGTCATTGAGGATTTCTACCGCCTTCTCATCGATGCCCTCCTTTACTACCCACACAAGCTGATCCCGTCTCCGCTGTTCACGCCTATCTTCCAAGCTGCTATTTCCGCCCTCACTCTGGAGAAGCAGGAGCCCGTGTCGGCAGCACTGCACTATCTTCGGGATCTTCTCACGTACGGTGGAAATAACCCCGCCGGTTCTGGCGACCACCAGGCCAACGCGCAGCTTCGGCAGATCGTACGACAGCTCTTGACAACACACGGTGAGGCACTCGTCAAGCAGACACTGGCTGGCATGATGATTACCTTCCCACGTGACTGCTTTGCCGACGGTAGCGCCGTTGTCCTGTCTATGTTTGAGCTTCTTCCGACCGAGACTACAACATGGGTGGAGCGGACCATTCAAATACTCCCAGCAGGTACAGTGGCTCCAGCGGAGGCCAATCGCCTACTCACCAAGATAAGAGAGAGGCTTCAGAGCCAGGACTCCTCTGGGCTTCGGGGCCTACGTTCCCTTCTGCAGGACTTTACCAACACATATCGCCGTCGGTATGTTGCACCTAGAGATGGGCTTGGTCAGCTTGAGGCCGCTCGCTTCCACTTTGCGGGCTAGGAGGCATGTGGTTGAGTCTTGCCCACGGCATCCTGTGAGATAATACTGAGTCTGGTGGTCCGACCTTCCCCGTGTCTCAAACATCTCTAGATGCTTATAGGCTGGGATAGTTCAATATTCAAAGGTGGCGGAGAAGGGTTGTAACAGGGAAACTCAGCGCGCGACGCGACCACATCTTAGAGTTAGGGCGAAAACGATATTGGAGGAAATAAACCCCGCGAAGTTTTGGAGGATGTAGATATCGTAATGAATCATGGTTAGACCGCTCGCCTCGAGTGGGTTGAGCGACACAGAATAGCTGGTAGTCGCGGGATAGGTCACACCAGCATTCGCATGTGGAAAGGGTACAGCGCTGCATAAGGGAGGAGGATGGAAGTCATGTTGAAGGGAGAAACTTCAACGACGCAAACGCGTTGCCATGGCCATCGGCCCAGGTTTTGGGAAATTACATTAGTTCGATTCTTTGATAGAGAATTCAGCGGACCATTCAACATGCCAGTTGACGAGTTACTTCATCCTTTGGCCACTATCTCATCATTTTTCGATCCCGTTCGGTATTCCCGTAACCTTGCTCAATCACCTCATAGTCCATTCCTTCATATATCTTTGTGCTCTGTGTCTGGTATCGCTCTTCAATCCTTCATTTCCTACAACCTCATATTTCACACCTCCGATTTTCTTCCGTAGGTATGCAACCCCCTACTTCTCAGGTTCCCAAACTAACAGTATCGCCGAATCCACATCCGACTTCTCCTCCTCCTCGTGGTGCACCATATCCCCCGGCCTCCTGTCGTCCACATCCCCGCTCACTGCATTCCCCCCCCCTTTCCGATTCACATACACCTGCCACACCTCCCCATCCTCCCGTATCCTCGAATCAAACAACCGCCACGTCTTCTTTTTCCCCTTCCACTGCAACGCATGCCTCTCCTTATCCTCCTCCTCATCCACAATCCTCAACTTCTCCCCCGCCTTGACACCCCCTTCCCCACCCTCCTTAGCCTTTTTTGCCGCCTTCACCTTCACCGCTGAAACTCCCCCGTCATATCTCGTAAGCGTATACCCATTCACCAAAACCCACCCATCCTTGAACAGAAATCTCTGCAAGAAACACTCCTCCCCGCACGCCGAGGCTACCGCATGCCCGTGTCCGGCTTCAAAACGATGGTAATTCCGATACCGGTGCAGCGCCAACGGCAACGACCCGCTGCCGTACCCGCCGCCTCTCTGCACGTCTCTCTCCGCGTCCCCGCCTTGCCCTCTCGTAGGTGAGAACAGCCCCGGGAGTACATCCATCTTGACATCCGGCATATTCCGCGCTACGCACTCGTATAGCCCTTCATCCCACGACATACCCCCGTCTTCGTCCACACCACCAGTCTGTCCCCCTGATTTAGTATATTGCAGACACAAAAGTTGACCGGCCATATCCAGCATTGAAGGTGTCATGAATACAGCACCACCGCCATACGTCATGGCCACGCCACGTTCGATAACCCAATCGGCGCGTTCCGAGGGGACACCAACGTAGTGCGTCTGGGTGGTATCGAATACAGCCAAGCGCGAAAGTAGACGGTTAAGGCAGGGGAAGAAGACGTCGTCGTCGACGAGGGCAAACCACTTACGGTTCGGCTCGCGGTGTCGCTGGCGCATCATTTGCTGGACGAGCTGTGCGTAGCGTCCGCCTGCATCAGTGTCACCTTCAGCGGAGACGGACACGGTAGCGGTTATGCCGAGGTGTTGGAGCTCGTGGCGGATGGTGGTGAGTTGGGATTCGGAGGCGCCGTGGAGTGTGAGGACGAGACTGGCGCCGTTGGAGGTGGAGTGGCCGTCGGTTAGCCACGCGGCCCAGTCGTGGAGGAGGGCGTTGTTGGCGTAGGTGAGACGGGCGTAGGTGGTGGAGATGGCGAAGAGAAGGGAGGAAGCGTCGATGGAGCGGGGGTGGGGATTGGGGCCAGTGCGGGCGATGGGGAGAACGAGGGGGGCGATGTCGGGGTGGGAGGGGAGGCGGAGGTTGTCGTTGTCGAGGCGGGCGCGGGTGAAAGAGATGGGGGTTTTGAGGAGGGGGGTTTTGAGCTGGGTCAGGGAGGGCCGGGACTTGAGAGGAGAGGAGGCGTGTTTGGGCGTGATTCGGCGGGCGAGGAAGGGGACGTCGTTGGTGAGACCATGTTTTCGGTGGAGGACGCGAAGGTAGTTGACGTATTCTTCTGATTTATCGTGGGTGCTGTCATTCGCGCCCTTGGAGTGAGCCTTCTTGATAGGAGATCCCCATTCCTCACGCCATGGCCCCGAGGTTTTTCCTTCCGTGACGTCCAAGATGCTGCGTCGTTGGCTGTAGAAGCGCAGAGTAATGAGAAAGATAGCGGCGAACAAGAAGACGAGACGAGCGCGGCGGAACATCTTGTCTTGCTGGACGCGTCCCAGCACAAGCTGAGGTTAAAACGAGTGACGAATGGGGAACGAGCGCAACAACGAGAGGTGACCGCCGCTAGGTTACATGAACCGCTTTGGCTCGTCTGTCAATTGCCTCGAGCCACAAAGCTCATCCAAATGTAAGCTGAGGTCGGTATAAGCCGAGGGTCGAACCAAAGCTCGCCCGTTCAGCCCAATTGATCCCCTAAATACATCTCGTTGCGAGCGCGGAGAGGAATCGACGAAGGCAAACCTTTGCGATAAGAAAGGCCACTCAAACATTCGGAGAAGATTGACCTCAACCCGGAGCAAGGGTCCTCAGCAGATATTCCCTTTTTGCCAGTGTTGCATCTGGCAGTCGAGGTCTTGGCGTCGAATGCACCTTGATAGGGGAATAGTGGTTGAGCCGGAATCAGCCTGAAGACACCCAGCGCCGCGGTGGGGACGGGCCAGCTACCCGCCGTCGCAAGGCTTCAGCAAACACGTCTAAGCGCTGACTGCAGAACCTGTCGTTGTATTATGGTAGCTATGCTGCCCCGGTCTGCATGTGAGCCGAACTCTCGGTAATGATGACCTTGACCTACTTGTGCTTCTTCATATGAGCCTCAAAAGTCCTCCAAGCATCAACATGACCACGAATCAGTCTGATACTAGCAAGATGTCCCCCGCCCACCACGCTCCAATGCGTCGCCAAATGCTCAACATGATAAAACAATCGCTAGAATGCTCCAGAAATAGTCATCGTGACTCCCTCTCACCGAATCCCGACGCCAAATACAATGACCAGCAGCGTGTGCGGCTAGTTGCTCGGAGGATAGAAGTGTACCGGTGGGTCAGGACAGATGATCGACTTCTCCCTGATCGACGGTTGGACGGTATACGCATCGGGCTTGTTGGCCCGAACAGTCGTTTTGGCGTTCTGGAACCTCAGATAGCAATCGCTGAGCACATCGTCAACCGTCTGGCCGTTCTCAACAATACCGGTGTCTAGAAGTTCCTGCGCCAGGGTTAGAGAGACACTGAATGATGGAACAGCCATATTTCACACCTTCAAGTGATCCTCCACCTTTGTGAACTCCACCTTATCAAGTCGGTACCGATCGGGAAGACCGCTGTTATGCATAAGAGCGAGGAGGCCCGCATCAATGGTGTTTATGGCAGCGAGAACGGTAATCGGGATGCCAGTGTCCAACTGAACAGAACCGAGGGCGGTGAGAATTGCGCCGAGAACGATCTGGAGGATCATGAGGAACCATCGTAGTGTGCTGAGGAGATGGTACGAGATGAAGTATTTCGATCGCTGTGCAACAACATCTCGGTAGAGACCCTCGGGCAGTCCCTTGGGCGGCCAGTACCAGCAAGTAGGATGGACAACCGTGTGTGTCTCGCCATCCTTGATCGCTCCGACACCGTGAGCTACCCGAGCCCATTCGACGGGAGTCAAGAAGCGGTGCTGGAGGGTGGGGACATGGGATTTAGGTCGCGAGCCCGACGGAGGACTTGACTTGGCGAAGACAGGCGTGGTGCTCCCGACACGGCCCGGAACAGGGATCGGAATGCTGGACGGGCGGTCCGACTTGTAGATGCTTTCGCCCGTATCCGAACGCTGGTCGTTTTTCAAGGGCGGGAAGCTCAAGTGGCTGGCCTCCTTTCCGGCCCCGGCCATCGCGATCTAGGACAATTGATACCAACAAAGGCAATAAGTAACCGGGGAGGCAGCGGGAGGGAGCGCCTCGCACCCAGGAGCCCAAAATGTCAGCAGGTCAGGAAGATATGAAGAGTAAGGTCCAGAAACGACACGACACCATGCAATGTTGGAGAGGGGAGTTCGGCACCGAAGATATTCCCATTCGACTTGGCCGTTCTGACAATGCTTGGAAGAGGAAGCCATGGTAGCGACAAGAGAAGGAGCCGTCGTGGGATTCAGCCTGGGAGGGACTGCTCTCCCAGGAGAGGGAAGGAGCTGACCAGATGATCAGAACCTGTAAGGGGTTCTTTCCATCTTTGAGTGACTCGCACATGAGGGCCTGAGGCTAATTCGGGGAACACAGACATGAAGCAAACTTTTGCCTCAGTTCTTGTTCTTGCTTCATCACCCCCTTCTGTGCATTCGGTAAGTTTGAAAATAACCTTGTGATTCTTTTGGAGTCGTCTCAAGCTGTGAATAGTGTTGGTTGTAGCCGCGGAACATGGGAGCCCCCTACCCTCTCGGTCGGAAGTAGCCTATACCTCCCTGCATTCCTAGTAGATCTAGCTTCAGGTTTCCAGGGTAGAGGGCATAAAGTGGCTCTTTGAATTCCTCTTTACAATTCGACAACACGATTGTATGTTACAGCTCCCACCTGGGTTGCGTGCAGTCAACCTCAACTCTCTTGCTGCGTAGCGGCCAACAAGGTTCACTTTATGCTGTGCAGCCACACCTGAAAAATATGTGGGGCCAATATGCGCTCTCTCACCGCCCACAGTTGCTCGCGGCAGAATCCCCCCCAAAAATGGCCCTCCATTGGGCGTCAGTGACTCCATCGTTCAAGTGGGTGTCGCAGAGGAAACTCTCGTGAAGGCCGGCCATGCTTCGAAGCTTCCTATCTCTCCAACACATTTCAAGAAATGTGAACCGGAAAAAAATAAACAAAAATCCCTTACACATCATACTACGCGCAATGGCAACCGAAGCGCAGCCCATCACTGCGCTCCCCGCCGCCAAGCAAATTATTTCCTACGAGGGTATACGGTACACCACCATCAAGGAGGGGCTCGCGCACATCCTGATCCCCGAAGCCTCTGTCGAACAGAACTCCAAAGTCCGCAATGACCAAGGCGTCAGCCAAGTGTTTTACAATCCGATTCAACAGTTCAACAGGGACCTCACCATCCTGACCCTCAAGGCGTTCGGCAAGGAGAGGTTAGAACACAAGCAGCTCGCCTACCGATCCAAGTCCGACAAGCTTGCCGACAAGAAAAGGAAGCGAAAGGAGCAACCTACAGGGCAGGGCGAGGCACAGGGGGGGCCACCGACCAAGAGCCCCAAGATTTTGGAGAATGCGACGAGGATTACAGCTGAGGAGGGGTCATCGAACAATGCCGAAAATCAGCTTCTAGCAGAAGAAGCACAAAACGCAGCGCAACCAGCCGCCGTTGAAGCCGAGAAGAGCACCGAAACGAGCTCTGGGGGAAAACAAGAAACAGCTGCCGCTGCTGGCGCTGAACAGGAAAAGCCCGGTTCCAAGTTCACCATTCTTGATGCGCTCTCGGCCAGCGGACTGCGCGCCCTGCGCTACGCCCACGAGATACCCTTCCTCACCTCGGTCACATCGAATGACCTGCTCAAGACGGCCGTCGACTCTATCAAGCTTAATGTCAAACACAACAGACTTGAGTCCAAGATCAAAGTCAGCCACGACGATGCCATTGCGCACATGTATACCCTTATTGCACAGGAACTCCGCCGAAAAGACCTCCGGACAGGGAAAGTGTCGAAGAGCGAAAAATACGACGTGGTGGATCTCGACCCCTATGGCAGTGCTGCCCCTTTCCTTGACGCCGCTGTGCAGGCGGTTCGGGATGACGGAGGCCTGCTCGCCGTTACGTGCACCGACTCCGGCGTCTGGGCCTCGGCCGGGTACGCAGAAAAGTGCTATTCCCTCTATGGTGGAGTACCTGTGAAGGGGTGGTACTCGCATGAGGGCGGCCTCCGAATTGTCCTCCATGCGATTGAGACCGCGGCTGCGAAATATGGTCTTGCGATGGAGCCCTTGGTGTCGTTGTCGATCGACTTCTACCTGAGAGTGTTCGTTCGGATCAAGAAATCCCCGGCGGCGGTCAAGTTTCAGGGCGGGAAAAACATGGTCGTTTACAACTGCGATTCCGGCTGCGGCGCATGGGCAACCCAGCTCCTTATGGCGAACAAGGAGGCACCGAATAAGAAAGGATCCGGTGTGTTCTACAAGCACAGCTTGGCCAAAGGCCCCACAGTAAACCGATCATGCGAGCACTGCGGCGGGACAATGCACATGGCAGGGCCAATGTATGCTGGCCGCATACACTCGCCGGACTTCATCAAACGGATTCTGGCTGAGCTCGATGACGCCTCACCTGAAGTATACGGCACCACTGCCAGGATTAGGGGAATGCTCCAGACAGCCCTGGAGGAGTTCTTGCCGTCGCCCGAAGATATGGAAGCAGCCAAGTCGGGAATGGATTTGTCGCGAGAGGCGGAGCTGGCCACTGTTGAGCCATACCCATTTTATTTTCACCCTGCTACTCTCTCCGGAATGATCCACTGCACAACACCCTCGGAAGCTGCCTTCAAGGGCGCTCTCAAAGGCCTCGGGTACCGGGTGACGCGAAGCCACACCAAGCCGGGCAGTGTGAAGACTGATGCTCCCTGGTCCGTCATCTGGCATGTCATGAGAGAGTGGGTGCGCCAGAAGGCGCCGGTCAAGGAAGAGAACATCAAGCCCGGAAGCACCGGCTACCGCCTGCTGGGCTTGGGGAAGAAGCAGGAAGCCGAGGCCGAGAAGTCCGGCGAATCAGCAACAGAAGAGGGGGAGAAGCAAAAACAGGAAGAGAAGCCAGCGGTTGTCTTCGACGAGGCGCTGGGCCGCGAAGTGACCAAGGTAAAGCTCGTCAGATATCAGGAAAATCCCACGGAAAACTGGGGCCCGATGAACCGGGCAAAGGGCAAGTGAGACCGCTCGAATGCGAAGAGGCAACGTCGGAGCGAGCGGACGTGTCAGAGTCAGCGGGGCGGGGCCCGTGATTTCAAAGGAAAATGCGGGTTGGCCGAGGGAAATGTGATACGGTGCGGTTGCCAGAGAGGCACACCGACAATCTCACCCAGCCAAGGTCAGTGGTCCGTCAGTATGTCCCCCAACAAAGCCGCGCTGCCTTGAAAGCCCGCGGGGGTCGGCCAATTGATGCCGGGTGGGCCAGCCGAGGCATTCACTCCACATCGGAGCCGCAGGTGAGCAAAGTGGGCGGGATGATAACGCAATTTAGCGGCGCCGTATTCTGAGTCAAGCGGCCGGCTGTGCCAACAAACTTGGGGTGAGCAGCTACGACTCTGCTGCTCACCTGCTCCTTGCGTCGGGCAATTAGAAATACATTGTATGACAGCAGCATTGCGAAATCATTCAAGATTATTTTTGTCCCCTCTTCTCCGAGTGCCTCCATTTCTTTTTCTTTTTCCAGAGTTCAACGGCTCCAACTTTGTTGCCCATCATCCGCATTTGCCGCAAGCATGGCTATTCACATGCCAGTAAATGTCGCCCGCATCCCAGATGCCACACCTCCCCGCGAGGTACAGATTGTCGACTACAGAGATGGCCAGCTGCTCTGGGCCACTCAAAATGGCGACAATACGGAACACGTCAATCGCCTCAAGAGCGAGGAAATTGTCTTCATTCTGAAGCGACCAGAAAGTGATGGGTATTTGGTATACAGCCTCACCGAAGCATCCGACGACAAAGAGAGCGACGATGCCAAGCCGCGGTTCCAGGTTTCCGTTCTATTCGCAGCACAACTGCCGGAGGAGCCGCTAGCGGAATTCCTCCTCGATGTGATCCCCGCGCATCTGAGATCGGACGGCAGAAATCAGCTTCTGGATGTCATTGTATCGACTCGGTCTGGAACGGGTCAAGCGCCGGCATTCTACGAGGGTGTGTTACATCCGTTGCTGGAGGCTCTCGGACTGCGAGAGCAACGGCTCGGACTCGCGGAACAAGCCGACCAATTCGGAGACGGTGAGGCAGCTGGGGGCGGGACGGACGGGTACAGCTACCGTTATCGGCTCACGGTGACGAAGAGCTCGACGACTGTTCGGGACTTTGCGCGCGGGCTGGCGGGGACGGGCTCTGCGGAGGTGAACGGAAATGCGAGGAACGGGGCGAAGCCAGCTTCTCCGAACCGAGCTATTGTTCTTCTGAGCGGCGATGGCGGCGTTATCGACCTGCTGAATGGGATAGACCAGTCGGTGTCTGGTAAGGATACCCCAGTTCCGACCGTCGCTGTGCTCCCTCTTGGAACCGGCAACGCGCTCTTCCACTCGCTGCACAAGCCTCTTTACACAGCACAGGGGGCATCGCATCTCATTCTCGGACTGCGCACGCTGTTCCGAGGCATCCCCTCGCCGCTGCCCACTTTTAGGGCGTCCTTCTCTCCAGGCTCTCGCCTTGTCTCCTCCGCCGAGCTAGCCACCGACAGCAACACCAACGGACCCAGCGTCAAAACCAACGGCAATACCGAGGCCAATGGGGCAAATAGCCACACCAACGGAAACAGCCCCCACCCTGAAATCGACCACCTCCTAGGTACCATCGTAGCCTCCTACGGCTTCCACGCCTCTCTCGTCTGGGAATCCGACACCCCCGCCTACCGCGCCCACGGCTCCAAACGCTTCGGCATGGCCGCCGCCGAGCTCCTCAAGCTCTCCCACGCCTACTCCGCCAAAGTCGAAGTCCGCCACCGCAACTCATCCACTTTCATCCCCCTCCGCAAGAACAAAAAGTTCAACTATGTCCTCGCCACCATGATGTCCAACCTCGAGAAAACGTTTACGATTTCTCCGGAGAGTAAGCCGCTAGATGGGAAGTTGAGGTTGGTTCACTTTGGTGATGTAGGCGGGGAGAGGACGATGGAGGTTATGATGGCGGCGTATAAGGAGGGGAGTCATGTGAGGATGAGGTGGGGAGAGGATGGGGAGGGGGTAGGGTATGAGGAGGTGGAGGAGGTGAAGGTGACGATTGAGGAGAAGGATGAGAGGTGGAGGAAGGTTTGTGTTGATGGGACGATTGTGGAGGTTGGGAAGGGGGGTTGGATGAAAGTCGAGAAGGAGGAGGGGGAGAGGTTGAAAATTTTGGTTGGGAGGAGAGTTTTGTGAGTTATATGCCTGGAAGAGATTTTGTAGGGAGTCTTGGTAGGTATGGATTTTGATCGTTTTAGGTATGATGGGAATAGGTTCGGATAGATACTCGACAGATGCGCAGCAATGACTAGCAATGATACGCACCACAAATCCTTCTCCTCCCCCCAAAACCAACCTACGCCATGTCCCACCTAATCAGCCAACAACTTCCTCACCCTCTTCTCCATAACCTTCTCAAACTCCTGCACACCTCCCTCCAAAACCGCCATCTTGCCCTGTCTTAAACGGTGCACAACCCTCCTCCTCACCACCCCCTCCTCCTCTTCCTCCTCCTCTTCATCCTCACTCCCCCCCTCATCCACTAGCCCTTCAATCGCCCCCCTCATAAACCACCTATCGTGACTAACCAGCACCACCGCCCCCTCCCAGTCCCTCAACGCCTCCCGTAGCGCCGTAACCGTCTCATAATCCAAATGCGTCGTCACCTCATCCAGCACAAGACAATGCGGTCTCTTCCACAAGATCCTCGCCAACTCACACCTTACGAGCTGTCCACCGGAGAGTTTCACCACGGGGATATCAGAGGCTACACGTCCTGGCAAGCCAAGCGAGCCGAGAAGCCCGCGGATCTCACCTTCGTCGAGGTCACCTTGGATTTCGCGGGTGAGCAGGGACAGGGCGGTGAGGTCGGGTTCGGAGCGGCCTAGGGATTGCAGGGCTTCGACGGCGTGTTGGGAGTAGTAGCCTAGTTTGAGACGGGGGTGTTTGGTAATGGTGCCGCGGGTAGGTTTGGATTCGTCGACGAGGAGGCGGATGAGGGTGGATTTTCCGGCGCCGTTGAGACCGAGGATTCCGATGCGGTCGCCGATGTGGACGGAGAGGGTGATGTCGGAGAGGGTGGGGGGAGGGAGGGTCTTAGAACCGCGGGGAGGAGGGTAGCGGAAGGTGACGGATTCGAGGGAGAGGAGGGGCCCGGGGAAGCGCAGGTCCGGAGGGGAGGGGAGGGTGATGGTGACGGGGCGTTCTTCGGGGGGGATTTCAATCTCGGAGCGGGCGGAAAAGTGGTAGCCTGCGAGATCGCGGTTGAGCTTGAAGCGGCCACCTTTGGCCGAGACGTTCATGCCCATGCGGTCGTCGAGGCGCTTCTGGCGGGATTTGGCTTGGCGGATCTTGTTTTGGTCGTCGGCTTTGCGGCCTTGGGCCATGTTTTGGCGGATGGTGTCTTGCATGTGGGCTTTTTGCTTGTCTTGGGCTTCTTTCATCTTGGTGAGATGGAGGCGGCGCTCCGACTGCGCGGCTTCGTAGGTCGGGAGGTCACCGTGGAAGTAGACGAGGTCTTTGTCTTTGATGATCAGGAGGTCGGTGCAGAGGCCGATGAAGTCTCGGTCGTGAGAAACGAGGATCAGGGTTGGGGGAGTGTCTGATGATTCGGCGATGGATTGGAGATACCGCTGGAGCCAGATGATGCCGAGGAGGTCAAGAAAGTTGGTGGGTTCGTCGAGGATCAGAATGTCCGTTTCCTGCAGCAAGGCTGTGGCGAGGGCTTTGCGCATTCGCCATCCACCAGAGAGGGAGGAGGCCGGGCGGGTGAGATAGGCGTCGGTGAAGCCGAGACCAGCGAGAATCTTCTTTGCGCGAGACTCGATGTCAGCAAGACGAGAGGGCTCAACTTGGATTTGGAGTTCGGCGAGCATATCAGCTGCTTCTTGAATCTCGGCCTGCAGTGTTTCTGACGAAATCTCGTCTTCGGCTTGTTCCACCCTGGCTCTGTCAGCTCTTGGTCTTTGAAGCAATTCGAGACACCCCTCAGGAGTTGTGTGAGGGACTTACAAGGCGGCGGATTCTGCAATCTGTTTCTCAAACTCGGACAAAGCCTTGCGAGCCTGTAGCCCTCTTGCACCACTCCGTAACCTCGCGTCCTTGTCGAGGATGAACAGCCTCTTCTGCATCCTCTCATGACGGAGCCTTCTCAAAGCCCGCAGAGCACCGAGCGAGTCGGAGCCGTTCACGCCATCTGAAAGTGCGTGGATCTCCTGCTCAAGCTCGCTCCTCGCCGTGGCCTTGTCAATGACATCCTCCAGTACTGTCGGGCCGCTAGCAGCTTCAGATGACCCGGGTAGAGGCTCAGTGTTTGCGTCGCTGGCATTGGTTTGCTGCAGGATTGCCACTCTTGTTTTCTCAGGGATGCCGGGGATCAGCTTCTCAGCAATGGCTCGCAGAAGGGCTGCCGCCATTAGTTTTGACCCCTTGTTGACAACATGACAGAAAACTCACTCGACTTTCCCGACCCATTTCGACCGATGAGGGCATACCGGCTGCCGGCCTTGAGTCGCAATTTTGCATTGCTGAGAACCTCGGTGCCCTCAGAGGCTTTGGCCTTGCCCCTTGCCTTGGCCGATGCTTTCCCTCCTTCTCCAGAGGTGACGGTGATGTTCAGGCCTTCGATGTCGAGCTGGCCAAATCGTTGGTTTGATCTGAAGTGCCAAGATAAAATAACTGGGAGTACATACCTCGCGATAATTCGGGCTCTCGATATGGAACCGGGTTTGTTTGCACGACACCAAAATGGTCGACACCGACTCGGCGGCCATTGACGTCATCGTGCCTTTTTCGTTCAATGTCTCGAACCTCGTCTTCGGTGCGGTAAATAAACAGTGCGGAAGGAGAGAAAGAAAAATCCGAATATGAGCTCAACGCTGATGCCCTAAATCCTCAGGCTCAAACAGTGAAGCTGGTTGCTGGTCTTATACCGACGGACCAACTCCACTGCGGCTCGGGCAACCCAACATCTACCAAGCCTCCGCTGCTGTCCCAAATCGGCCGGGTGGATTCCGTGGCCACAGATCGCGTCACTGCCGGGACTGTGTACGACGGTGTTCAAACCAATGGGCTATCCCGTCTGGAGCTCAGCGCGTTGCTTTGAGAAAGTGACTCACGCCGGCGGCCGACGGGGTTGCCCCTCTCCGCAGCCGACATGCGGAACTACGGCAGGTCTTGTGCCTTTTGCTCCTGCCGTCTCGGCGTGTTGTCACCACTCGAGTTTTCTCGGCGCAGTTCAATTCCAAGATCTGCATCTATTTCTCTCAATTTTCCCAAAGCAATCAATTTTTGTCCCAGTTGCTGCTACTTGATACCCCTACTTGTCCCCATGCAGCGCATCCTCGACCTCATTCCAGCAATGCCCCCTCGCCACAGCGACAAAACAATCGCTCATCGGAAACGCCTTCTTGTCGCTGTGATTCTTACAATTCTTAAACGGCCACCCGTTATAATCAATGCACTCCTTGATCGTCCCCTTCGGCCTCGTACACCGCCCCTCATTAATCCCATACACAATCGAGCAGACCCTCCCGCCGTGGTTCTGGAAGCAACTGCCCCCATCCCCATCCTTCCTCCTTACCAGCGCTCCATCCTCGCCATGCTCATGCGAATGCATCCCATGTCGCCCTGAACGAAGTCAGCATTGCCCACCCCCCATCACCACCCCTTCCTCAAGATTGGTACCAGGCAAGAGAGAAAAAAAAAGAAAAGGAACTTACACCCAAAATCATAAACATGCAAATTCCCCCCCTCCCCATACCTCCTCACTACCTGACTCTCCTCCCTCAACCAAATCAGCCCCCCCTCCACCCGATTATTCCTCACCCCTCTCACCTCCTCCGTCTGATACCTCCCTACCACCGCACAATCCCCCTCAATGCGCTCATGCTCCAGCTCCCCGAGGTCGCTCGCCTCGACTAGTTCCCCCTTGTGGCGCACAAGCGCGCGCTGCACGGGGAAGTACACTCGCATGGCGCGCTCGACGGGGTCGTAGTGGGCGGAGGTGATGGAGGCCCATTCGGAGGGGCGGGTGGCGATGGCGTGTTCGAGGTCGGAGAGTTCGGTGGGGGACATTATTATTTTTTTGTAGCCGATTAGTTTGACTGTGGGAAGTATCAGTTCACCGTCTCCTTTTTGGGAAGATTTTCTGTTGTCTTGGGAGCCTTGAGAGGGTTTGATCCTGAGACAATGGGAAAAAGAGATAAAAGGGGAAGAAGATCGCTGCGATGTTTACTTACTGGTTATGTTGGGGAGGGAGTAGGAGAAGGTGTTGAGGTAGGATTGTTCAAAGTCGTGGAGGGATGGGGTGGGGGTGGTGAGGACGGGGGTGAGGAGGGAGAGGAGGAGGAGGATGGAGGTTGGGAGCTTCATTTTGGTGGTGAGGGTTGTTGCTGGACTGTGATGGGAAGGGAGGGTGGGAGGTGGCTTCGAGTGAAGCTGGTTGTTGAGCGTTTGACGAGGCTTGTCGAGGTCTAATGTACTTGACTGACTGGCTGGAATGGAGTTCAGGGGAGATATCAGATATCAACAGACGATCTACCGTGAGGCAGTGCTCACTCTCCGTACCACTCGCAAGCGCAGGGGGTTGTACGCGGATCATATCTTGTTGCCGGCTGGCTGCAATCTTATGATGTGGTATTCACAATGGGCTGTCCATACCAGAGGCTCGAGGGCTGTCAAGATGTCTCGATATTGTTTCAAGTCCCGTCCCATTGGATCGCCAATATGGCGAGTGCTAATTCTGGAGCAGATCAGAGAGAAGAACCAGGTTCCGGGTGCGACCATGCACGGTTAGGTTGAAGCGAGCTGCTTTCACCCGTTGGTGTAGCTAGTGCTTCACTCGCTACCTTTGCTCTCTCATGTTGACCGCGTGAGTTCTTGCCCCAGTGGTTGGCTAGGCGTTGTGGCGGTCAACAGGGGTGGTTCTGCTGTTTGCCGGGTAATATGGAGACTGTCCTAGGTCTCAGGTGTTACGATCAGGCAATCCCATTGTGGCGAAGCAGTTGCTGGGACATGTGGACGTTTATTGCTTGGTGCCGAAATTCTGACGACATCTGTTGTCTGGCGCTCTCATGGAGTGGAAGAGAACCGGTGGTACTGTATTCCGAAGGCGGTAGAATTTGACTTGTCCTGCTACTTTTCTGCAGTCGAGCAAATATGCGTCAGTCTCGCACGAAAGCGGCTTGCAACCTCTTGATTAGTACCCCCAAAACAAGTCCCAACAAGCACAAACAAGCTTTCCCGCGTTCCATCCTCTCCACAACAGTTCACTCAAAGTGGACCGTCCCCTTTTCTTCTCCAGGTACCCACAGCAAAACCAAACCTTTTCATCCAACCCGCCTTGGCTCCATGCTCAAACCCTACCCTACCCTACACTAAATCCTCAAATCCCCCCACATCCTCTCAACCAAAATCACCTCGCCCGGCTAGCTCAATCGGTAGAGCGTGAGACTCTTACAGAGTGGACTCTCATGAGATCATCTCAAGGTTGTGGGTTCGACCCCCACGTCGGGCTCAATTCCCGTCGACGACATGCGAGTATGTTTTTTTTGGTTGCTTTTGCTTCTTTTCTATTTTCTCCTTCCTTCCCCCCCTGTGCCTACTATGGAGGGGATCTTCAGGGTCTTTTTTTGTTTTCTTTTTTCTTCTTCATTCTTCATGCAGGTACAGCATTGCTTTTTGTTTTGACATGTCTCACCTTCTTCTTGGAACTTCCACCGTTTGTTTGTGCAGATTCCTTCGTGCTCGTCGTTCAGGGGCCATCCACATCCTGAGAACGACTTGTTCCCTTTCGATCTTGAACTGAATACACATCATAAGTTTGACATGGAATGAGGTGGGTGGGTATTAGCATGTCATATTAAATGCTTGACAGTAGGTATCTAGTGAATAGGTATGTCGTAGTCGTAGGATTATGATACAGTTTCCCTCCAAGTATTTTCTTTTCCCATGCACCTCCATCTGCACCTGGGTATTAACCATTAGAAACTCTTCTCCAAAACCACAAGCAAATAGCCACCCAAAATTTCCCCCTTCACTTCTCTGATATCATTCATCTCGGAAAATAAGCCCGATCATACCCCGGCAACTCCTCCCTAAACCCCCTCGCCCCATCCTCCGGAAACTCCGCCGGCGTCGTCGGCAAGTGCGGACTAACCAGATAATTCCCCTTCTCCGGCCGCAAATGTCCCATCTCCGCCGCAAACGTCGTCGTAGCAACCCACCCTCTCGACTTGCGCGGCTCCACCTCCTCCATCATCTGATCGATTTGTTCCAGCGTAAGACCCTTCATCTCAGGTACCAGGAAATATGCAAAGGTGAGAGATAAGAAGCAGAGCGTCGCCCAGACGAAGAAGACGCTTGAGCCGAGACCGCCTTGGTCGTTGCCGACCATGAAGGGGGTGATGGTGCCGATGATGCAGTTCCAGAACCAGTTGCTCGCCGTGGAGATGCCCACGCCGCGGGAGCGGATGGGGAGAGGGAAGGATTCGCCGACGGTGACCCAGCCGACGGGGCCCCATGTGGCGGCAAAGGAGAAGATGTTGATGCAGATGAAGGCGATCATGGCCTTGATGGCGGATTCGTTGTGGGAGCCGTCGGGGCGTTCGGCGCCGGCGGTGACGCCGAGGATGGCGACGATGTACTGGGCGACGATCATGCCGACGGCGCCGGTGAGGAGGAGGATGCGCCGGCCAAACTTTTCGATGGTCCAAAAGGAGAGGGGGGTGGAGAGGACGTTGACGAGGGTGGTTACGAGGGTGGTTTGGAAGGGATTAGGGCCGTTTTTGATCTGGTTGAAGAAGACGGGGCCGAAGTAGAAGATGAAGTTTATGCCCGTGAGCTGTTGGCACATTTGCATCCCGGCACCGAGGAGGGTGCGGCGGAGGTTGGAGTTGCCCTTGTGGATGGAGCCTTGGAAGCAGGCCATCCACGAACCGATGTAGCTGGTCTGGGGTATCATTTGCATCTCGTACTCGTGGTTGGCTACGATTTCGGCCAGTTCGTCTTTAATGTACTCGGATTCGACGGCTTGCCCGCGGACGATGGCCAGGGCTTTGGCGGCGAGGTCGAGTTTGCCTTTTTGAACGTAGTAACGTGGTGATTCGGCTGGTGTTGTTAGGAGAGGTCCAATTTGGGAGAAGAAAGGGTAACCCACGCAAGAGATAAAGACCGACGCCCAAGATGATAGCCCAGAGAAACTGCATGGCCACTGGAATACGGTACGACAGCGAGTCACTCCTTCCCGAGGTCGAATACGTAACGCAGTTCGCCAGCAAGATGCCCAGCGTAATGCAAAACTGATACCCCGAAACCAAAGCGCCGCGAACCTTCCTGGGCGCAATCTCAGACATGTAGAGAATAATCACGGCCGAGATGAAGCCAACACCGAGGCCCGCAACAAGACGGCCCATGACAAAGAGGACGAGTTGGTTGGTCGAGATGACTTGCATGATGCAGCCGACAGAGAAGACAAGACAGCCGGAGATGATTGTAGTGCGCCGGCCGACGAAATCAGCAAGGTCTCCAGCAATGAGCGAGCCGAAGAAGGTGCCGCAGGACAGAATCGAAGTCATGAGAGAAACGGTCGACGACGGCAGGGCAAAGTTCTTGGGTTCGTTGGTCTCGTAGTTGTAAGGGATGCCCATGTACATGCTGACGAAGTAAGGCATAATAGCTACTCCTCCCATCCAGCCCGTGTCATAGCCGAAGACTGGATTGCAAGTCAGTACAGCTCAAAATGATAGACGGAATGAATGATGGAACTTACAGACACCGCCAAAGGCAGCGAAGGCACAAATCATGTAGGCCTTGACAGTGACGGGAGCTTCGATCCTCGACAAGTCGGCCGTGCCCTGAATGGGCACAAAGCCCACGGTGCCCATGCCCATCTTGAGAGAACAACGAGCAGGGGTTTCCGGAGGGGTTGGTGGGATAACTCAAGAAGGGAATCTAGAGCCAGCCAAGCAGACCGCAGAAAGCCTCGGTAGTATCTCACAAACCAAGAGCCGTCGTGGGCATGACGTTCAGTTCAAAGAAGTCAACGCTTGACCTACACAACAAAACACAACACAACACCCAAGCTTCGTCCAGAGGGGAGAAAAAGAAGACAAGCATGTGGAGAGGAAGGGGGAGCCCCATAATAAGTAGCAGAGGGGACGGAGAGCTCCAAAGATCGGCCATGCGACCTGGGAGCACGCTAGGCAATGCGAAGACAGGGGATCATGAGTTTTGGTAGCCGGGCCCGGGAGCTGACACCGGCCTTCAAGGCAGGGTGTGTCCCGACGTTGTCTTGCATGCCGTCAGCAGGGATTCAGCTTCTGACTGGACGTTGGACACCAACAGGTGCCGTTGACGGGTGTGGTTGCACCAACAGCCTGCCACTTTCTCTGCCAACTTCTTCTGCTTCACCACCCTCGACTGCGCATCGCATAGCGGCGAGCAACTAACTGCAGCGGCGTGCATTCCAGGTAGCCATGTTTGCACCTCCCCCGCCATGAGCCGAAACCCGGTCGCACAGCTCGTCTACCGTGACACACGCGAAGCATTGCTGCTCCACGACGACGTCAATAGGTAACAAACGTAAGGTTGCGTCGCAGCAAGGGCCTTCCAAACTTCATGTGGCCATTTTACTCAAAGCCGCTGAGTCGAACGAGAGCTAACGTGCCCGCTGAAGAAGCCGCTGAGACGGGTCCACCCCTCGCCAAGCGGCATAGTCGTGGAGAAGGGCTTGGGTGTCGACTCCGCAGGTAGCTTTCTGCCATGCGCCTCGAACTGGCGTCGCGATGCACTTCGGATTGGCCCACGCCCTCGAGAAATGTAGCAACCTAGCTGTGCGGACTTCAGTCAGCCCCCATCCTGCGGCGTATCACACCCACTTTTTCTTCTTTCTTGGGTGTCGACAGAGTCGGAGCTCGCAGCTGCGGTCGTCAACTGAAGAGGGAATTGATCGGATTAAGCTTTTCTTGGCGGATACGTTCGAGGTAGCATTCCATTTCCAGGCAAGTTGGCAGGTGCACCTCCCCCCTTTCCAGGCTCCACAATCGTCACGGCAGCAGAGGGCTGGGTTTCTGCTGCTGGGCTGCAAAGTCAACACAATGCGTCGATTACTGACTGCACACGTCTCGACGTCTCGAGGGCAGCCGTCGATGCCGCAAGCAAACCACATCACAACCAGTTTCCCCAGTTTCCGTCTTCCTGCCCTTGGCGAACCCTAGCCTCTATCCCCGACTTGGCCCCTGAGCTACCTCCCACTGCCACCGTCTGTGCAGACCTAGACTCGGCGTTACTATCAACGGAAATGCAGATAATGCCCCGTAGCCTGGCGACTCTTGAAGCCAAGGCGTTCGATATCTCCCGCAACGGAATAGCACCAACACAAGGGTTGACGTGACCGATTTGGCAGCCGATTGGGTGAGTTTGCTTCTTTGCGACAAGAAGAGGCTCTTGCGCAGCCGCGCTTCTAAGCGCTCTTGGGAAACGTGCCTGCGCACTGCCTCCCCACCTTTGGGCCTTTGGTGCGGCGCTGGAATGAGATGGATGTTACCGCACTGACTGATTCTT
This sequence comes from Immersiella caudata, assembly GCA_030512335.1. Taxonomy (NCBI): domain Eukaryota; kingdom Fungi; phylum Ascomycota; class Sordariomycetes; order Sordariales; family Lasiosphaeriaceae; genus Immersiella; species Immersiella caudata. The sequence goes on along the minus strand of JAULSU010000002.1, from coordinate 5,399,272 downwards.
CGCTGCCTGTCTCCACGATGGCCCTGACGAGGCTTCTTGAAACGGGTTTCTCCGCTGGTTCAGTGCTCAGCTGAAGGAATTAGGTGGGTATACCAATATTGCCGGTTGAAAATACCCGATGAGGTTCGAGCTTCTGGAAGGCCCCAAGACCTGGAGATGTTTTTCCGTGAGGGACTGCCCGAGGTAAAGATGATCCGAACGACTGGATCCCCCGCCTTTCCCCGCAGAGTATCCATCATCAATCTGATCCATCCGGTCTGCAGCAATCAATCCGGGGAGGCTATGAATGGGGCGTGCAACCTTATTCCTCAACATCGCACCCACTGCCTCCTCAAGCCCTCCATCCCAACTCCACGGAGCGCTGCGTATGATTCGGCACGCGAGCAGATGCAGGTTTCCCGCACGGCACTTGGCAGCTGAGTAACAATTGTGCAGCCTGCCCACCCGTGACCGCAGCCTAGGGCTGGACCGCAGTGCATACAGTTGCATCAAGCAGCAGCATCGCCCACCCTCCAAGTCGAAAAACCACGCGCTCACCACGAGGGCAGCACGAGATGGATGGGCTGGTGCCTCGCGGAACGGGCGGCAAGGAAATCGATAATGGTGCAGCCAAGGCGCCGAGAAGAAAGGACAAACCTGAATAATGCGCTGCAGCAGGACAGGATTAGGAACATGGAGAGACTATGAGGCCGGGTTCATGAATCAGATGTGTGAGTGAAGGAGGCATCTGCAGGAAGAAGCAACGACACGTGGGAGGTAGCCGCGGCGGTGTTGGGCATGCAAATTGAACCCGCAATTGCAATCGGGTCTTGGGAACTCAATTGCTCTCAATGGCTCTGTTCGAAACCATTGCGCCGGCGGCGTCGATGATGTTTGCGGTGCGGCGTTGCGGCTCGACCCGATCTGCTTGCTTGACAGCAACGCCAAGCCAAATGACGCTCATCTCCTGTCCTGGGTCAATGCGATCCCTGGCCATCAGCAACACTCGAAACGGGTTAGGGCGCCCCCCCCCCCCATTCTCCCTTTGTCGAGCAGCATGGCAAACCCTTTTGATTGGCATCTTGGGCGAACCCTCCCGACGACGCCGTTTGCAAGGGAGATAGAACACGTCCGCGCCGTGCCGCCGCGACAGCACAGTGCGTGACAGGATAGCATCATGGCGCTCTCGCTCAACATGCCGCGGCGCAAGGTCATCCTGATGGGCCAGGCCTGCGTCGGGTTCCTCCTGATCACGTTTGTAACCCTCAACTTCCACAAGTTGCAGTGGACACCGCTGCCGGTACCCGAAGCGCACCACATCGGCTTCTCGGCCGACGGCGAAGACATCAGTTCCGGCGACGGCCCTGGCGATAGCTGGGTTCCACCGTCTCAAGCCTCACACTTCGCCCATGCCCGGAAGATCCTCCCCGTCATCCTCAACCCGAAAAACACATGGATTGACCGCATGAGTTGCCCCGCCCTCAACGAGTCCCGCTACGCCTACCTCCGGCCTCCCCCGGCCCAGACCCAGTACGAATACATCTTCGCACTTAACCTCCGGGAGATCATCGACCTTACGCCGCGTCTCCTCGGCTCCGTCATCGAAGCCATCACCTTCCTCGGCCCGACCCGTTGCGCCCTCTCCATCGTCGAAGGCAACTCCCGCGACGGCACCCTCGAGATCCTCCGCCTTCTCGCCGACCCCCTGGCCAAGCTCGGGGTCCCCTACTACCTCCTCTCTTCCTCCCTAGACCCCTCCGCCTCAGACCGCATCAAGAAGCTCGCCATCCTCCGCGCCCTTGCCCTCGAACCCATCACCGGCCCCCTCCCCCCTTCCCTCCTCAACACCCCCCTGAACACCAAAGAAGGCCGTCCCGAACCCCCCCATCCAACAACTTACTGGTCCCTCCCTCTCGATCCCCTCACCAACACCACTCTCACCTCCCTCCGTGATAACCTCTCCCCCACCGCCACCGTCCTCTTCATCAACGACGTCGCCGCCTGCGCCGAAGACCTCCTCGAGCTTCTCCACCAACGCCGCCTCCAATCCGCCTCCCTCGTCTGCGCCATGGACTGGGCCCACACCAGTACCGAACCCAACCCCACCCCCCCTTACCCCCTAACCGACCCCATCTTCTTCTATGACGTCTGGATCGCCCGCTCCCTAAACGGCGACATCTTCTTCCCCATCGCCCCCGAATCCGGCTCCTGGGCCAACGCAACCCAACTCTTCCCCACGGAACCCATCGCGCGCGCCCGCATGCGCGCCGGTCTCCCCTTTCAAGTCTTTTCCTGCTGGAACGGCGCCGTCGCCTTCTCCGCCGCCCCTCTCGTCTCCCACTCCGTTTCCTTTCGGTCCCCGCGCAAAGGCGAATGCATCCAAGGCGAAGCCCAACTCATCTGCAAAGATTTCTGGGTCGCGGGCCACGGACGCATAGCCGTCGTGCCGAGCGTGAATCTAGAGTATACCGATGCGCGCGGGTGGCAGACCAAGGCGCAAAAGGGCTACGTGAGTGATTTTGTACGGGGGACTAGACCGTTGCCGATAGGCGGGATAGAGAGGCAAGATGATGAAGGCGGGGTGGATTTGAGTGAGGTGATTGAGTGGAAGGGGCCGCCGGAGGAGGTGATGTGCATGCCTACGTTTGGGGATCAGAGTTGGAGGAAGTGGAATGAGAGTTTAGTAGAGGTTGATGAAGACTGAGGAGATGTAAGATACAAGGTCGGGTTTGGGCATCACGGTTGGCATTTTTGGTTAGGATCAAGGTGTCAAGGAAACATAGACACATGATGGCGATATTTTGTATATAATGTAATTTAGCGTAGGAGTTGACTTTGCATCATTGCTACTCGCTATCGGGATGATCAGGTCTAAAGGTGCGAAAGAGGGACTGAACTCACTCTTCGTGAAACTTTCTGGCCGGTGTTCAGGGGCTGAACCGGCATGGTCACCATGTTGGCATGATCAAATTGATCTGCCCCGGTACCTCCCGATTCGGCGCCAACGAGAAACGCGGAAGTGAGAGAAGATGGACCTCGATTCCGCCCAGACCTTCGACCGCGTTACACTGCTGTTGACTCGATCTTTCCATGAGCTGATCGGAACAGTAAAGTCCTCACCTGCCACACATCGGACCCCCGCACCAGCTTCGTGAAATGCACTCTACCGTATCATACACGATCGAGCATGGATAACCACGAGTCGTGGAACAGCGCTGATGTCGTATCTGTGCGTGGTAAGCTCCTGCCCGGCCCGATGGCTTCGGGTGCTTGCAGAAACGAAGAGCCTGTGGACATCTGAAGCAGAGAGCTTCCTCCTTGGGCGAGGCGCGGAGGTCGGATATGGAACTCCAAGTCATTCTTGGAATCGGAACAAGTTGTGCCTTGAGCGACCCATCACACAAATGGACAACAGGCAGGTGTGCAAAGTTTGTATGTTTGTCTTCAGGGCAATTAGGAACAAGAAACCGGCCTCCCAAACCCAATCCGCGCCACAAAAAGCAACCTCACAAAACCGGAGGACCAAGTCCCCAGAGTATCTCATCGAAGGTAATTAATACAGGTCCATGAATGCATCCCATCCTGATCAACGCGACGAGCAAAATGCATCACTTTTCCGACGCCCCAAGCTCCAGGGGGAAACCACAAGCAGAGTAGAACCGTGCCTCATCATCAACGTCCTGAAGTCGCGCTGGCTGAATCTCGGCAGGCAAAGGGTATATCGCCTAGGTCGACAAAACATGCCGAACTTTGCACAAAAAGGTGAAGGACGAATCGCGAAAGTCGCTGTTGTCGTGTCTCATGTCTCGTACAAGCGAAAACAACCTCGGGGCTGATGTGAGCGCTGCACCTTCCAGGAGTCCCGAGTATTGATGCCATTTGGAGCTTAGAGGAGGGCGGCGATACCGGCCGCAAGGAGCGCGAGAGCACCTGCTGGGGCAACCATCTGACCAGCACCCTGCTGGACGTTGGTTGGTGTGGCAGTGGGGCGCGCGGTGAAGTTGGGAGCGGTGGCGTTGGAGCCGGGGAAACCAGCCGAGGGAGCAATCGTCGAGGTGCAACTGCTAGAAGCAGTCGGGATCGCAGAGTAGGTTCCGTTCTTAATCGGGGTGACACGCGGAGGCGCGGAGCTCGACGAGTCGGGCTTGGCCGTCTGCGCAACGAGACCACCGGAGACAGAGTAGGCGGCAGCGCAGGCTACGACATCGAGAGCATCGGGGCAGCACCATGTCTCGCCCTCCTTGTCGGACGTGCAGTAGAAACCAGCGTCGCAAGCATCTATCAAACGAGTCAGTGGGGTCACCCTAGGGCAACTTGCATCGGTCGCTACTCACTGCCAGACTTGTCAGGGCAACAAATCTCCTTGGCCGCGGGATTGTAGCAGTGGACAGCCTCATCCGTGGATGCGCAGGTCGTGTATCCGGCACCGCAGGCAGCCTCGCAGGTAGGGCCAGCACCACAGACGGAGGACGATGGCTGGTACCCGGGCTGATCTGCACGACGAACAACACCGAACAAGTCGCGGACTGACGTCTTGTATAGCTGGGGCTTGTAGGGCTTGGGCTCAGCGACGGCCTGTGCCGCGAAGGCGAGAACCGCCAGCGCGGAGAAGGACTTGGCGAGCATGTTGTCAATTGAGTTTGGCGGGCGGGCGGTAAGAGGCGTCGGAGATCTTAGGTCGGGGTGGGTCGATCAATCGGACGCGATGTGGTGATTGAAAAGATGTTCAAAATCGGTGCCGATAGAGATAGAGCCCGTAGGTATGTTGATGGAAAACGAATGGCGCGAGTGTAAAAACTCTAGGTAATGAGCGTCTGGAGGGTGAGGTTGGAGGAGAAGAGAAGTGGAATGCGAGCTGGGATTTGCACTGAGGATATATGAAGGGCGCCAAAAATCTGGGCGGGCAGGTGCCGAGATGTACCTCGCCGGCGAGAAGGTGCGTGCTCGGTACTTCGCATGCCTCCTTTTAATCTTACTGCAAGTGAGTTGGACAGCGTTGCACCGTGCGCCGTACCTGCATTCTTCGACGCCACGGCTCCCCTCTATTTTTCCGGGGCAGGCGTTCACCTGCCAGAAACACAGCAGTGACCTGGTTGGCTCACCATAAACTCAATCCAACCGATCGCCTTCCTGATGTCAATCTGTGTTTCCCGGCAGTCGCGCTGCGATCCCACACATCGTTCGAGTCGCATGAGGTGCCGCTGCCCAAAGTCCAGACCGCTTGGTGGCACGGTGCGTCGCGCCCAGGAAAGAGGGCAGCACCGCTGGAGGGCCAACAATCTGGCCAAGGTTTCTTGCGCTCGCGACGACTGCCAATCGCTGGCAAAACGGGTGCAAAGAAGCCCCGTAGCGAAATATCCCAGCCAGCGACCTAAATGAGCCAAGCAAAACGGTCACCGCGCTGGGAAAATGCCTCCAAGTCGCACTCTTTGACAAAACCGGGCATCGCCCACCAGATTCGGCGGGTGACTTGGTTTGCGCATTGCCTGGCATTTCCCAACGTCATTGGCAGTCGCGGGCTGTGCCAGGGCATGACTGTTGATAGCAACAGCCGGCTTACCTGAGATCTGACGAGCGTCCAAAGAAAGCACTCCCGGTAAAATCCAACGGCTTCTACCGGTGGCCCAGCAGATGATCCTGAGGTTAGTCATAGGCATCCATCGCACTCTCGCAGACCTCTCGCGCACATTTAAACGGGCCCCGCCGTTTTCAAAAGTTCACGTTGCAGTTTTCATGGGCGTTTTATTTTGAACGGCCTTCTCTGCATCGAGAGGCCTTGAACGCATCTCAGAAGTCGGCCTCTGATATGGTTGCCACACCATTGCGCCAATGAGCAACAGCGATCCCACTCTGATTCGACCACTCGCACTTGATTTGTTCCTGCATGGTCCGTGTGGTCCCCTGCTGCTCCCTGTTTATCGCGAAGCATGATTGGTCTGTTTTTGGGCATCTGCGATTGGCGGGTCCGCCACGGCGATCATCATGGCCTGGGAATGGTGTCAGCGCGCATCACCACGATCTTGAAGACTGTGGGGTGCGGCTGATGAGCCTGTCGGCACCAGCCGGCGAGTTCAACTCCGTTCTGGGGGCGTGCTTCTCGTCACTGGGTTGACCCTGGTCTCGACCGGTCCGCGTGTCTCACGACGGCGAGCCTCTCGTTCCTGCTCTGGAGCAAACTCACATTTGCTGCTGTTTTGGCTGTGTTGCCATATTGGTCTGGCCTGTTGATCTAGCCTACTGCGTTGTTCCGCGATAAAATCTCACTGCTCCTCATACCCAACATGGCCCAACCCCCTCAACACATGCAAACAGCGTCTCAGGCTGCTCCCTGCCGTGCCACATGGAGGCTGTGCGTGGCCGCCATGATTACCTTCTATCTTTCACCGAACGATGGGAGCGATCGCGCTGCTGCCGTGAGGATTGACTGGATTCCCAGTGGAATGTTCAGTGTTGGTTGTATTGTGACAGCTACCTAAACATGCCCGTCCAAAGATGCTCCCTCCCACCGCTCTAAGAGGGGTATTTGGTTCATTATGCCATCCACGGCCCATACCTTTTCCATGCCATTATCAACCGCAAAACTAGCATCCATCCCATGCTGTCTACCGCAGAGGACATACTTCTCATAATATCATGATGGCCGCCAAACCCGCGATGGCAAAAAACGCCGTACCATTCAGACTTGGTCTGGCCTGCTCATAGGGAGCCCGAAAGCCTAGATGTCGTGATCCGACATTGGCTCGTGGACCTCTCCACACCCCTCACAGAAGAGCAAGAAGCTCTCATCAAAATCGTCCTCGTCCGGGTCCACGGGCAAGCCGAAAGTCCTGCTGAACTCAATCCATGAACGATCGTGCCGGGCGGCATCTCGACTCTTGGGAACGCGTCTCCAGATGGTCTTCTTCTCCATCCAGATGGACTCTGGATGACCGACGTCAGGTGGAGCCGGGGCGACATCAGGATGGTGATGGCCATGACCACGACCACGATCATGTTCATGGTCAGAGTCGCCAAATTGCCTCTCGATCTCATCTGCGAGCGGCTTCCAAGCCCGAACAACGCGAAAATCCAGCGGGCAGTCCTTCATGCGCGTGAGGTGGCTGTAATCGCTGATAAAGGTATCCGGGCTCTTCATGATCAGTCCGTCATCTCTCACCAGCCCGGTCAAGTCGGTCAGCGCTCTGGTGCCGTTGAGATCCTCGGGAAGGCCTGTGAGCATCAGCTCGTTGAGGGTGCATCCGAGGTCGTGGGCCGCAAGTCTGTGGAGGTCGATGTCCGGCGAGTTCAGGTACTCCTTGGGAAAGTTGACAAAATCCATTCTCATAGATTCCAATCCGGGCAACATACGCGGGCGTGGCCACTTCTTCTTGCGCTGAGGATCGAACGGCGGTCGAAGGGCATCCAGGAAGTCGATCAACTGGAGCCACGTGTAGCTTTTGTAGCCTTTGCGCGCCAGTGGGTTGTCGTAGACACGAGCTACGGCCTTGACGGGAATTGTCTTTCCAGTAATGTTGCTCTTCGCCCTGCGGGTCCGCTTCGCATCATCGTAATACCGGGCGATGATTCTGAGGGCGATAGACTTGATCGTCTTGCGATATTCGGGGCCCAGATTGGCGAGATTCCGAAGGGCGTGGTGGCTGGTGAAGACGAATTCATTGTTCTTCCACAGAAACCGAGTGCCTTCTGCGTGGTAGGCTTTGCAGGTTGCAAGGAAGCCGATAGCGATTTGGTTTCCACGCGACCTCTCATCCACGGTCGTATGTTCCTTGGTGATCTTTGAGAGAGGGTCCAGGATAGGGTAATCGCTCGTAAGAGCCACCTCAAGGATCTTGAGCTGGATCTCCACGGGCAGCGAGGGCATGCGAGGGTCTCTCTCAAGCGCAGCCTTGGATGTGGATGATCGGGTCATTCGCCTCACCCTGGCTACCGAAGGCGAGCTCTGCGACTCGGGGAAGCGATCGTCAAAGGTTGCGAGTGATGACCACGATATGTTGTGGCTAGTGAGCAACTTCTTCAGACGCCGATTCTCATCAGCCAGATCGCGGACTTGAGCCCGGAGCGGGTCATTGTACCAAGCCTCTGCTTGATCAGCTTGATCCCGCTCCTCAAAAGGCAACGCTCTCTAGGTGGGCGTTAGTACACCATACGCACATGGATAGTGTTGCAGCTCAAACTCACGCGGTTGAATTGAGACATTTTGCTGTCGATTTCGCCGAAGAGGCGAGGTGCTGGCCGGCTCACTCGTCCAGCGGGTTGTTCATTGACCAAGAACAAATTTGAGGGAAAGAGCGCCTAGGTAAGGTGAACGGTGGATGGCGCCTTAGATGGCAAATGGCAAACGGCCGTGCCTCAGCGAGGAGGAGGGGGAATGCTGAAGCAGAAGCTCGTCTTGAAGATGTCCGCGTTTGGAATGAGAGGTGACGCCAAATGGAGTCGGCTGGCCCCGAGCGATGAGGGGCTCGGAAGTGCCTTCCCTCTCAGATGCGCGCGCAGGTGACGAGAAACTTCTGCGCTGACTGAAGGTGAGCCCAAAGATAAGGCTTCTGGCAGGTGCTCTCCATGTTGCTCTTGCCTTGATTGCCAGTTTGAACAAAGCGGCGGTCCAAATGGCAACATCGGAAAATGCCCGTGTGACGAAGAGATCACTCCAACAATTGAGGGGCATGAGTCGCCCATTTTTTCCCACAGGATGTCTTACAGCTCAGCTCGCGAAAACCTCACTCGGAACTACCTACTAAAATACGGGAGAAAATTGAATTGATATCTCTACTTTAAGACCTTTTTCTACCTGATCATGCGACCTTCCGTGTGCGAGGCGTTTGTTTTGAGCGCCCTGGCAAACGAGTCAAGCTCGATCGTACTGATTCACCGTTTGCGCTCGAATCGATTGGCGCGTTGTATCCCCTTTGCGCTCCCGCTTGACGGCGGTGTTGACGTCACCGTTCATCTGTCAGAAACAGTTTCCGTTGCTTCGGGAGGTCGATGATGAAATCGCAGATTCAGGGGAACCGCTAATAGGGCCAGTTGCATCATGTTAGGGAGATCTACTCGTGGGCTGCGATCGTGTAAAAGAGGAACTGCGCCCTCTTTGCCCGCTTGTCCTTCCAGTCCTCAGCCAATCTCAACAACTTCGTTTACAGCTCACAAAAGTCCAGTCAAGATCGTAGAACCACCCCCAAGCAAGGCAACTCATTCAAACACAAACCAGGCAACATGGCTCAGCAGTTCTCCAACGCAAACACCGGCGGCAAGCACGCCGACCCCTTCAAGGCGGCCAACCTCGACAATGAGGTCCCTCTGGCTCAGAAGATCGAAGACCTCAGCAACTTTGCGACGTCCTGCAAGTTCGGCATGATGACCACCCGCGATGCTAACAAGTCCGGAAACCTTGTTTCGCGGTGTATGGCCCTCGTTGCCACCGTACGAACATCCCGTCTCATCCGTTGAAGGATCCCTAGTCTAACTGAGTGACAGGAGAACGGCGGTATTGACCTTCTGTTCCACACCAACACCGAGTCTGGCAAGACAGATGATCTCTCCACAGATCCCCACGTCAACATCTCCTTCATCAACAGCATGGGCGAGTGGGCGTCCGTCAGCGGCGTGGCTAGTGTCGTGACTGACCGGGACCTTGTTAAGAAGCACTACAGCCCGCAGCTAAAGGCCTGGCTGGGTGATCTTGGTGACGGCACTCACGACGGAGGGGAGAACGACCCGCGTATCGGTATCATCCGCGTCAAGATGGTCACGGCCCACTACTCCATCTCCTCGAAGAACATTCTTGGCAGGGTTGCTGAGGTTGCTCAAGGCACTGTGACGGGTAAGCCGGCCCAGGTGAACAAGCTCCGGGAGATTAGCGAGCAGGATGTCAAGAATTGGAGGTCCTCTCATTAAGTGTCTGGGGGCTTAAACATCTCGAACGTTTCCCTGTCCAACCCAGCGTGGAGCGTTTGGTGGGGTTGAAGTTCCGCGATAGATACTACCTGAGATATGTCAGGGCGAGGTTAACACCTGCTACCAATACTATTTCTTTTGTCCAAGACTGTGAGATCGTTCGTTGCGCTTGTTCTCTCTAGTGTCGGGCGAACTCAACCGAACTAGGCATTGACCAGGAGATGGGTCTCACCTTGCGTTTTGTTGCCTCTTGCTCTCACTCGGCACCCGGCTGCCCTTTGCGAGCATTTCATTCCATTCGCTGCCCATCATTGCTTCCCTTGGTAGTCGGCCTTCCATATCCTATCCCATGTCTCCTGGTTGACAGCAAACTGGCGGACATAATCATGCTCCAGCTCGTGTGTCCTCCTCCCCAACAGGACCAAACTATGCAATGGCGGCCCAAGAAGGTCATCCGCATCGCAAAGCTCCTTCAGCGTGCCCGCCACAAACTTCTCCGTCTTGCCGCCCACGCGCGCGGCGCCAATAGCTAGACTACCCGGTCCATACACGCCCTCCCCCTTTTCCTCCTCAATCTCCAACATCTGCGTCGAGCAAGTCCCCACAGACATGTACCGGGGAGGCTCATAAATCTTCCTCCCCCGTGCCATGTTCTCCAAGCTCTGCTCCTTCACCTTGATGTCTAATAACACCAAAGTATGCAACCCAATCGACCTATTCTCCTTGATCCGATCATAAAAACTTGCAGGCCGCCACGAATCCGTAAAGAACACCATGCTAACCGTCTGCCCAAAGTTATACAGCTGGAGCCCCGCCGCGCCGATACCAGACATGATGGAGGCGTTGGGAACGGTTCCCACGGGGATGTTGAGCTCGCGCGCGCGTAGGACTATGTCGGTATGGGTGGTTGCGCCGAAGGGGTCGCCGACGACGAGGAAGGCGACGTCTTCGGTTGCGGCATTGTGGAGGATTTCGTCGCTGTTGGATTCGACCATTTCGCGGTCGGCGACTATGACGGGGCGGCCATAAAAGGATTCCTAGAGTGTGGTTAGAGGTTGGATTTTAGAGAGAGATGGAGAGAATGTACTAGGACGGTCTTGTCGACGAGGAGGATAGAGGTGTAGGCTTCGAGGTAGACGCGCGAGGCCTTCCTGACGATTTCGAGGCCTTTGACGGTGATGTCTGTCTCTTCAGATAGGCCGAGGCCAACGAGATAGAACATATTGACGGCGGGAAGGGTATGGTTTGGTGTTTTCCGGGATAGCTTCGAAAAGGTGGGATGAGTTGGATGGGGGGTCGAGAATTTGATGCCCTGCTGAGGTCGCCGTTAGGGGATACCCCTAAACGCTGCCAACTGTCGGTGCTGTGGAGGTACCTCTTTAGCGCTTACCCCGCCAGAGCTGCCCCTCTAAAACTTTTGACAGAAGCTTTTGATGGCGCTTATCGCTATCGCAATGGCAAGGGGTAATTCATCAAAACATCATCGCGCTGCCTCGAGCGCCGACCGCTGCGACACTCAATACTGGCAGCTCCAACGCGACAAACCCCGATCGTATCATACCAAACCGCCCCCAGCAACCGTAAAAATGTCCAACAAAGGTTCCGCCTACGGGCAGGCAGCCGGCGACACCGACTTCCGCAAAAAATACGACCTCGACGAATACGCCGCCAAAGCCAAACAGCGCGAGCAAGATGAGAAGGAAGAGCGCAAGGCGCGATGGGAGGCCAAAATGGCCGGCAAGAAATACTACAAGCCGCTCGATGGCAGCGAAACACTCACCACGGCGCGCAATGCGACGCAGGACATGAGCAAGATGGTCGGCAAGACGATGCTCGTGCCCGCGGGCGCAGGCGTGGGAAAGCGCGGGCGCGGCGCGGGTTTCTACTGCGAGCATTGTGATCTTACGTTCAAGGATAATCTGCAGTGGTTGGATCATCAGAATAGTCCGCAGCATTTGCGGGCGATTGGGCAGACGGGGGAGGTGCGCAAGGCGACGGCGGCGGAGGTGCATGCGAGGATTGAGCTGCTGTGGGAGAGGGAGCAAGAGAAAAAGAGGGAGCAGGTGGTCACGCTGAAGGAGAGGTTGGAGGTACACAAGGAGAGGGAGGAGAAGGAAAGGGAAGAGAAGAGGAAGAAGCGAAAGGAGTTGGAGGAGAGGAAGAGGTTAGAGAGGGAAGAGGAGCTGAAGAAGAAGACGGACTATGGGGAGGATGTGAGGATTGAGGGGGAGCATGATGAGGATGATATGATGGCTGCTATGGGGTTCACGGGTTTTGGAAATACTGGGAAGAAGTAGCGTTGAGGCTGGATGATTCGTCCGGCGCGTTTGTTTGGATTCGGCCTGTACGATAGGGGTTGAGATACCAGCATGGGCGGTGTTCAGGAGGAGTTCAGATTAGACGGCTTCCTTGTTAGACAAACACACATCTTCGGTCCCTTTCCCAGGGCCACCGAGATCTTTCAGAGCACATCTTGAGTCCGGCCGGTTGGATGTGCCTAGAACGGAGGTACCCGCGAGACTGCAAACACCAGAGATGACCGGGGTCTACCCGCGATGGCTGGACGCCAACCCCGCCCTCCGGCGCGCCGCCACTTCGGTCGACCCCGCAGGTCCTGATTGTGATGCGCCTCGGCCCGCTGAATGAGCAAACGCAACGGCTCCTAATCCACCAGTACTTTCCCATCACCTCGACAACCCCTTTTCTCGTTTGCACCTTGCGTCTGCCGCTGCCCGCGTCATCCTGTCGAAAGCGAAAAACCTCCCTCCCCTTCCGGAACTGTAACGGGAACGATCGAGTGCAAGGCGGAGCGCCGCCCGTTTTCCGTCCTGAGACAAACCCATCACACGAGCACCCAGCCGAGCGCATGCAAAGTCCTCAAGACCTCCCTGCCGAATAAATACCTTGTATTCTGCGCATCCTCGACCAGCGCCGATCTCTTCCTTTTCACAACGCAAACTGCCCACCATGGCCAGCTCCTCGACGAGTTCCGCCGCGGCGGCGACGCTGCTCGCGCGGCAGCTCAAGCAGATGCAAACGGACAAGGACATACCCGGTATTTCGTGCGGTCTCGTAAACGACAATAAAATTTTCGAGTGGGAGGTTATGCTCATGATCAACGATGATTTCAAATACTACGGCGGTACCCCCCCTCCCTTTTCTCCCTCTCTACTAGCCATGTACTGACAACTTCCAGGAGGCAACTTCCGTGCACACCTCGTCTTCCCCCCAACCTACCCGCTCATGCCCCCCAAGCTCACCTTCCAAAATCCTGTCCCCTTCCACCCCAATATCTACCCCTCTGGCGAGCTGTGCATCAGCATATTGCATCCGCCCGAGGAAGATAAGTACGGCTACGAGGCGGCCAGCGAGCGGTGGAGTCCCGTGCAGAGCCCAGAGTCGATTCTATTGAGTGTTATCAGTCTCTTTGGCGAGCCAAATGATGAGAGCCCGGCGAACGTGGAGGCAGCGAGGCTGTTGAGGGAGGATCGGGAGGGGAAGAGCAAGGAGTTCCGCAGGAGATGTCGGAAGTGTGTCAGGGAGAGTTTGGGGGAGGACTGAGATGCTGGGTACCTAAGGGGTTTTGTTTACCTGGGTGAGCGGAGTCTGGAATATGGAAAGGTGGATAGGGAGGTTCGCGGCGCCAGGGAAATGGAATGGTGACGGGCGGTTCTCATGGGCAAGCAGCATTGCATTCACATCTCAGTGGCTCCGGTCCAGCAGCGCATGCATGCATTTGTTTTTATGAAGCAGCGGCAGCAGATTAAACTATTCAGAGATTGATAGTCTCTAGGAAGTCAAGCCCATAATAACACCAACTTTCGCATCCCACTCTTCATCCCATCGTCTGCTTCCTTCCCTGACTGCCCCTCGTCTCAACGTCTCCAACTCCGCCTGACCCTCTGGACTCAGCAAACTCTCCAGAACCCCCGCCAGTTCTTCTGCCGTCTCGAAACCTCTCCCGTTGCTTCCCTCTTTCACCAACTCCCCAAAACTCTCATACCCCGAAAACGCCGCCACGGGCAACCCCGCCCCAAACATATCCACCACCTTCATCGGCAAGTCCACCCCTGAGCTGCTCATATGCAGACATATCCCCAAATCCGCACACGCTAGCAACGCGGCGTAGTCCGGAAAGGGCAGAAATGCAGTGATAATCCTTACATTCGGGAGTAATCCCGCCTTGGTCAACTTGGAAATTTTGGCCAGGTATATCTCCTTTTGCGGCCCCTTCCCCGTGATGACTGCGAGGATGGGAGTCAGAGACTGCGCGGCATACCGCGTGAGGGCATCTAGCAAGATGGAGAAATCCTCGTCGGGGGTCCAGCTGGTGCTGCTGACGATGAGACGGGTGGTACCGTTGAGGATGCTGGGTATGAGATCCTTTTCCGCGGGCAGCACGCGGTGGAGGATGGATTCTCTGGCGGAGGGGGAGGTGATGGGGCGGAAGATGGCGGAGGGGCGGTCGTGGACGGGGAGCATCTCGCGCTTGATGCTGTAGGGGGCGCGGCGGAGCTGGCGGGCCATGGCGTGGGTTACGGTGAGGTGGAAGGAACCGAGGCGGCCGAAGAGGCACTCGTAGAGCTTGGAGATGCGCACGAGGGGGTGGTTAGGGCCGCGGGTGGAGGCGAGGATGGTCCAGCCGTAGTTGTGCCAGTCGATCATGAGCTTGGAGTTGCGGAGCTGGCAGATGAGGGCGGCGATGGCGAGGGTGGGGATGGAAGGGGGGTTCTGCACGAGGATCCATTGGGCGGGCTCGAGGCGGTAGGCGAGGAGGGAGAAGAGGTGGTAGACTTGGTAGAGGACTTTCCAGGGGGCGAAGAGGAGGAAGGGGAGGGAGTCGGGTTTGCGCGGGGGCACAGGGATGGGGTTAATGGTGATGTTGAGGTTGTTGACGATGTCGGGGTGAGGTGAGGTTTCTGGCGTGTAAGTGTTGGTGAGGGGTGTTTGGTAGGACACAGATCGGTAACTCACCTAAGTAGCCTATGAGGTTGACTTTACCTCCATGTTTGGCTATGCTGAGGGCGTGGTATGTCATGCGCGGGCTCCGGCCGATGTCGCCAAGCACTAACACATGGGCCGAGACGAGGCCCGTCCCAGAACCTGCGGGGGATCCATCATATTGCGATGGTCCGAATATCAGATATAAAATCCATGCAAGCAGTCCAGAAGCGCAGAGCCCCAGGAGAGCAAGGGGGTACAACAATTCCCCCGCCATCGTGGTTGGTGGCTTGTAAAGTGGATTGAGTTTGGCTCAGGCTAGACGTTTATCGATGCCAGATCCTGACAGGTGTCATGTTCGTTGGGCTGCTCTCCGAAAAGGGTTTGCAGAGTCTTCAAAGGGATGGCGCCCACTTGCGACGGTTCGCCGTTATAACCTTTTGTCCCGATGCTCTGGTAGAGCGATGAAACGGCCTGGTCACTGGTCGCGCAGCCTTGTGACGAAATGTGGTGTTGTGGTGGTCAGCCTTGCTGAGGTCGTCATCGCGGCATGGCACCTGATTGCGCGTGTTAGTGAGGCTGTCCTGATTGGACCGATAGATTAACGCAGATTATCTGACCAGGTTCCTGAATCTAACCGATTGCTTGTATGCAACAGCGCCAGGGGTTCGCTGGGAACCTCTGAACCCACCTGCCAATCAGGACTGGTGTGCCAATGCGCGTGTCTCGCGGTGATCCAAATGGGAAGGCGGCGGGAAAGAAGCGACGGCGTAGCACGCAAGGGATTGAAGAGAAGGACGGAGCGACGACAATTGATGACAGCCAACATCCCCATATCCGTCAGCATCCCAGGCGATTTTGTAGCGTCTTTTTGATCTAGGAATCACGAATCGTGCGCAGCCTCGGGCACGAGCTGGTCCGATCGAAACCTTAGCACCTCTAAGGTTGACCGACAACCAACTGTCACGATTGCGGAGCCCAAAAACCGCACACTGAGAATTCGAGGTCCGTCATCTCCGCTTCCCCAGACACTATCCCCAGGAGGGAAGTTCCAACAGCTAACGGTGACGCCGGTACAGCGTCTCGGGCACACGTGCGGTCGGTGTCCAGTTCTAACTGTCCTCATCGCGATTAGGGCTACAGCGTTCCGATCGGCGCGACCCCTCCTCAGCTCCCCAACGGTTCTCTGATGATAAGCGCATTATAACACCAGGAGCACCGGTGCTCCTGTTGCTGCCAGCGCAGATATAACCCTCGAAAAACTCCTTTCCCTCTTTTCGCAGCGACTCGAGTGCCGCCAAGTCGACGATGGCTTCTTCGTACGCCTTGCCGACGTCTGCGATTCCTCAGCACCACGGCGCTGGCCACATGCACGCGCATTCCCACTCCGATGCCCACTCACATACTTCATCGCCATCTTTAAACTCGTTGCAGTCACCGGCCAGCCGTCGAGGCCGTAGGACGAGCGGGGGGGCCTCGCATAATCGGGGAGGATCCCACAGTCACGATGATCTCGACCACTGCCACGACCACGACCACGATCACGATCATGACCACAAACCAAAAACCACCCGACCCGTGCAAGCGCGACCTCACCTCCCGCCGCCGCTCGCTCCGAGTAGTCACTGGAGGACAGGCTCAACAGCGGGTGGAAAGCCCCTGGTCACGCCAGTGAGCGCCGATTTTGACGCCGCCGGTCAATACCAGCCGCCAAGTGCGGCAAACCCAAATGCCGGACATAAGCACACCATTGAACGGTCGAGGTTTACGACCTTCATACTTCCATATACGGAGAGGTGGACCTTGATTCATGCGATCCTCGTCGAGAAGGACTCGAGACGGATCTTTTATTTCATGTCGTATGTTTGCTTTGCTCTGCTTTCGTGTAGTGACGATCGCTAACTCTGCGCAGGCTCAACCTTGCGTTCATGGTTGTACAGGCCTTCTATGGATACGTGACAGACTCGCTCGGGTTGCTTAGTGACAGCATACACATGTTTTTCGACTGCGTAGCACTGGCGGTTGGGCTTTTTGCGGCGGTGGCCAGCAAGTGGCCTCCGAGCGAGAGGTTCCCCTATGGCTTCGGCAAGATCGAGACCCTGAGTGGTTTTGCGAACGGAGTGTTCCTGATTCTCATCAGCGTGGAGATCATGTTCGAGGCATTCGAGAGAATCATCGAAGGGAGAGAGACAAAGAGACTTGGAGAGCTGCTTGTGGTCAGCACTCTTGGGCTGTTGGTAAACCTTGTTGGAATGACGGCCTTTGGGCATCACCACCATGGGCATGATCACGGGCATGGGCATAGCCATGGGCACAATCACAGCCTGCCGATAGGGGAGAAGAAGTCTGACTGCAACGGGCATAGTCACGGTCACGATCACGGGCACGGGCACGATCACAACCACGATGAGAATCATGTCCATTCTCACGACCACGGCCACAGTCACGATCACGGGCACGGGCACAGGCACGGGCACTCTCATTCGCACGACAACGAGAACATGCACGGCATCTACTTGCACATCTTGGCCGATACGCTGGGGAGCGGCGCCGTCATCATTTCCACGATCCTGACACATTTCTGGAAGTGGTCCGGGTGGGATCCTCTGGCTTCGTTCCTCATCGCTGTCTTGATTCTTCTGTCAGCATTGCCACTGGTGAGGTCGTCAGCGAAGAGACTGCTCCTCACCGTCCCGCCCGAGGTTGAGTACGCCTTGCGCGAGACGCTGCCGGGGGTCGCGGGGCTAAAGGGCGTAGCTGGCTACGCGGCTCCCAGGTTTTGGCTCGACGACCGCAACGTGGGCGAAGGGGGCCACGCTAACAAACTCCTGGGCATTATGCACGTGGTGGCTGTTAGGGGCGCCGACATGGACGATGTGCGGGACCGGGTGCGAAATTATCTCTATGAGCGCGGCATCGATATCACGTTGCAGGTGGAGCGCGAAGGGGACGCGTCGTGCTGGTGCGGCGTAGGACGGAGCCCATTGTCTCACTCGCACAAACCGACCCAGAGCACCAATATCTTCTAGGGAGGAGAGGATTGGGAAATGGTGTAGGCATACGGTTTGGATCGCTTGGCTGTCTAGTTCTGCTTGGGATACAGATGCGGTGGCATGTTTGGAGACCCGAACGTTAGCTTGGTTGGCTGTTTGCTGCGTATTGCATTTTACAAAAGGAGTTGGCATGTATATGATTTTGCTCGAACTTATCATGATGGTTTGGGATTTGAAGTCTAGCTGGCTCGCAGTAGTATTTTTGGCGGTGGACGAAAATAGACGCCTGCTCTGTACGAGACTATGGGCGCCACGGTGATGATGACTACGCTCAGGGATACCCATACAACACGTCTACAATAATTCCTAGCTCCTACCTGAGCGTTTGAATCTACCCTTCACGAAGACGGTCTGGACCCTGAACCCTACTTCGTCGCATGCAACCCCGTTCAACTGCTCCATCCCCGGTTCACCGTTTAGCGGGCCGAAGGCCCTTCCCTTGGCCCTAATCCCTCATTCGCATTGCATCACATGCAAATGCAGCGCGGCAGTGGGATAATTTTGTCAGCACTTCTGCAAACAAATGTACGTACCTGACCTTACCCCAGCATGCGGACAATGCATTTCTGCAACCCAGCGCGACGTTGTCGAATGATGCAAGCCGAGGATTGGCCCTCGAATGGGAGGTGTGATGGTTTTCCGTATGTCCGGGGCGGGATGGGCTTGGGGTATGCAGGGTTGATTGGGTGGAGGGAGCCTTGTGACGACGCCGAGGAGGGTTTCGGGGTTGGTTTTGAGGGTGATGTTTTTGTTTCTGTTCGGGGTATTTTCTGGGTGGTGAGATAGGCCGAGGATGTTTGGGGGGGAATCGGGTTGGAGGTTGAGGGTACCCTGGATAGTGCGGATGCGGAGGGGCTCGGCTTAGCGCTCAGGTTGAGGCACGGGGAGGTCGGCTTTTGTGAGGACGGATATCAGCGGACAGGAAACCGACCAGCTGATTCAGTCCGTCAGCTCAGAAGTGAGAACGTTTTTTTTCAAAACGAATGAAGCTGAGCGTGCTGAGGTATATTCCCCCAGGGTACTTCCTGGATCTCGCTCGGCGATCCCCTGAAGCGAAGGAGGGGTGTCCCCATTTGCCGAGGTCTTGGGCCGTGACGTGCGTGGCTGCCGCTAACTACCCGCGCTCGGGCGACCACGCCGGAGGTTAAACGGGACCCCGAGAGCTTTCTTTTTACTACACCACATTCTTACCTGCACCGCACGGAGAAAGTTAAGGTTATTTTCTTGTCGACTTTGCCAAATCGTTCGTCTGAGCTCCTGCGTAAGTGCGAAGTGCAATTGGGTTTCTGGAGAGTAGGACTGCTCGGGAACTTGCGCGTTTTGGAGATCGGACGGTGGGGTCTTGTTTCTGAGGATAAGGAGAGAGAGCTTGCGCAGCGGCAAGAGGGAAGTTTTGCGCAAGCCCGAGAAAGGGTTATAACATACCTCGAAGTCGCTTTCTTTCCTCGATTCTTTGAGAAGGGGGTCCCGTCACATCAATCCGCCATGTCGAGTTCCACATCCGAGACGACGGGCGCGGCCGTCAACCGCAAGATCCAAGAGGCGCTCCCTGGCGCTGTCGTCGACAAGATCCCGCACATCCCCGAAAGCAAGACCGAGGCGAAGGAGGAGGCCAAGGCAGCTGTTTCGGCGGGCGCTGCCCAGCTGCGGTCCTTCGCCGCCGGCGGATTCGGTGGTGTGTGCGCCGTTGTCGTCGGGCATCCCTTTGATCTCGTCAAGGTGCGCCTGCAGACGGCCGAGAAGGGCGTCTACTCGAGCGCAATCGACGTCGTCCGCAAGAGCATCGCTAAGGATGGTCTCCGCCGTGGTCTCTACGCCGGCGTCAGCGCGCCGCTGGTCGGCGTAACCCCCATGTGTATGCCCTCCCCAAGTTCCCGCTCATGGATCCTCGCTGACAACTTTTAGTCGCCGTCTCCTTCTGGGGCTACGACCTAGGCAAATCCATCGTCCGCAGCACCAGCACCGTATCACCCGACGGCAACCTCTCCATCGCCCAAATCTCCGCCGCCGGTTTCTTCTCCGCCATCCCCATGACCGCCATCACCGCCCCCTTCGAGCGCGTCAAGGTCATCCTCCAAGTCCAAGGCCAAAAGCAGCTCGCCCCCGGCGAAAAGCCAAAGTACTCCGGCGGCACCGACGTCGTGCGCCAGCTCTACCGCGAAGGCGGCGTCCGCTCCGTTTTCCGCGGCTCCGCCGCCACCCTTGCGCGCGACGGCCCCGGCTCGGCCGCGTACTTCGCCGCGTACGAGTACATCAAGCGCAAGCTCACACCCAAGGATCCAGTCACGGGCGAGGCCAGCGGGAAGCTCAGTCTCACCGCGATCACCTGCGCCGGTGCCGCAGCCGGCGTGGCCATGTGGATTCCCGTGTTCCCGATCGACACCGTCAAGAGCAGACTGCAGACGGCAGAGGGGAATGTCACGATCGGCGGCGTGGTCAAGGGCCTTTATAGAGCGGGAGGGTACAAGGCGTTCTTCCCTGGTTTTGGGCCTGCGCTGGCGAGAGCGGTGCCGGCGAACGCGGCGACGTTTTTGGGGGTGGAGCTGGCGCATCAAGCTATGAATAAGGCTTTTAACTAGATGGCCTGAGGGGAGAGGGGAGAGAGATGTAATTTACCTTGTCATTTGAGGCTGATCTGAGGTCCTTGTTCCATTGCTTGTCGTCTAGAAAGAGCGGCTGGAGTCATTGGCGGGACTGCTTCATGCTTCAGGTATATAGATGCATTGTCGGAGAATTTCAGGACATTGTTCTTTCAACAAGTGATTCAAAGGTTGAGTCTAGGATGTGTTGTGGTGTGGACAGACCTGGGTGGGAGTGTCAGGCATGGAGTTGATTGCTTCATGATGCTGATCCTTCGGAAACACTGTTCAGCAAACCGCCACGAAGAGCACACGCTGTTGTCCGATCCATGCTCCTAACACACACCCAATACCGCTCTATAACGACACACTCCCTTCTCCCCACTAAAGGTACAATATCATACACCCACTCCCTTCCTAATTCAGAAACTTCCCCCCACACCCACCACAAACTCCATCCCCCACCTCCCTCAACACGTCCGCCTTCTTCTCCTCCATCTTCCCCGCCAACACAGCCGCCCTCATCGTCCTGAGCCCACATGTCCCACAACTCCTCGTAATCCCGGGCATCTGCACAGCCAGCCCGCTAGTGGCACACGTCCCAAAGAAATGCCCCTTCTCACACCGACTGAGCCCGAGTCTCCTACCTTCTGCTTGCTTTGGCGGTTTCATCTTGGCACCGCACAAATCGCAAGTTTGGCGCTCTAGCGCTGGACGGAAAAGCTCTTCTAACCGGCTGCGTTCCTGCTGCTGTTGGTGGGAGAGGAGGTACTGCTCGTCCGCGGTTACGACGGCATTGATTCCGTGCACGGGAGGGCCGCCGCCGTATAGGTACTCGAATAGTCGGGCTTCGACAGTGAGGTTGGTGGTGTGGGTGTCGAGGGGTTTTGGGGGGTCTCGGAAGCGACGGCGGGGCTTATATCCAAAGAAGACGGAAGATTTGACGGTGTGCCAGCCGCCGCGTTCGGGGTGTTGGGTACTGTGTTGGGAGGTGAGCACGGCGGTCGTACCGCCGCCGGGGGAGATGGCGAGACCGTATATGCGGAAGCGATGTGGGTGAATTTCCGGGCCTTGGGGAACTACGACCGAATTGGAGTCAGAGTCGTATGCGGAGGAAGCGTCTGAGGTGGTGGAGGCCGAGTCGTCTTCAGAATCGGAGTCCTCGCCGTAGCCGCGTTTCAGATGCATGTCGGCGGGGACGGCGATTTCAAGCTTTTGGCCAATGTCTCGCGCCCATTGCGGGACAGTGACAGTCGAGTCCGCGGGAGGCGAGGGGTTGGTTTCGAACCAATCGTTGTTGGTCGCGGTCGCGGAGAGGCGGACGAGGGTGTAGATTGGCATGGTACCCGGATCGGATTTGTTTGGGGGGTGGATGACAAGGTCTGGATGGTCAGCTTTGATGCTCAATGCATGGAATGCTCAGCATACCTGAGATGGGATTCTCTGAAGGGGTCACAGAATCATCAGTGTACGTAGTCCCGCACTCTGTCGTCGTGTGTGGTGGAAGGTTAAAAGGGGCGACGGGCGAGACAGAAAAATCGAACGGAACCAGGTGAAAGGGCGTCGCAATGATGCCTCGGCAAATCTTAGAACCGTTCTGGTCCCATAGCTTGAAGACGTTAGCCAAAGGACGAGACATGTTGAAGAGTTTACATGCCACATTCTCAAACTCAACAAACGCGTCTGTTGAGAGATGAACACATCTTCCGTACGAATCCGTCTCGTCAACTCTGATATCTGGAGTCTCACCCCTGAGCCAATCCCCTATGATAGAGATCTTTCTGAAGCCGATGTAGTTCCTGTCCACGAAGGATAGAAAGCAAGTCCTGGACTCCATCGTCTCAACCCAGGGGCTAAAGTTGAGCCCAAAGGACGTCCCACACGGGGTCCAGTCAACATCGGTGACCTACGTATTGTCAGCCAACCCATAGGCCACAAACCCCCAAAATGACTTACATCAACCTTGGGATGGGGCCCATCCGCCGTGAACCGTGTCATCTCTCGCACCTTCCACACCAACCCGCCCCCCGTCTCCGACGGCACCGTCTGCACACTGAGGATAGCCACCTCCTTCACGTCATTCACCGTCGCCAACAACGCCTGACCCGGCCCAATCTCCCTCGCCCACGCCACCCCCTGTACATTCTCACTGATCTCCGCCTGCTGCCCCGGCACCAGCAACCTCTCCCCCACCCCCCAAAGCACCACCCAGCTTTCCAGCTCCCTCCTCTGCAACATGCCCTCATTCGCCCTCGGCAGAATATTGTCCAACGTCCCCCCATCCCCATACATCGCCACCACCCCCGAGCTCGTCAATATCCCCAACACCGGCCGTCTGTTCACCCCCAGCCCCGACGGCGACCACGCCATATGCACCACATGGTTCATACTGCTTCCCACCCCCGTAATCGGCCCATACCCCGCCCCAAACGGCCTATTACTCCCCGTCCCCCCTTCTGCCGTCCCCTCCCCATCTTCCGCTCCTTCAGAATCATACCCCCCCTCCTCTTCCTCTTCCCCATCTCCACCCACCTCCATCCCTTCCCCCTCTCCAACCCCA
The DNA here is from genome assembly GCA_030512335.1 of Immersiella caudata. Lineage (NCBI taxonomy): Eukaryota > Fungi > Ascomycota > Sordariomycetes > Sordariales > Lasiosphaeriaceae > Immersiella > Immersiella caudata. The sequence continues at coordinate 5,376,266 of JAULSU010000002.1, read as the reverse complement.
TCATACGGAAAAACCTCTCCCGCCGCAACAAACAGCTCCCTGTTTATCCTCGGGTCCAACGGCGGGTAACTAACCGGCATATGCTTACTACCCTCGGAATACTGCGCCCGCGTACTACGCCTATAATTCTCAAACCCATTCTCCTCATCAATCTCCGAGGAATCATCCTCATCCTCCTCTCCGTCAGCACCGCCATAGACAGAGGAATATCCCCCGTTAGTATCTACCCCCTTTCCTTTTCCATTAGAGACGCCTTGGTGTTGAGCAGCAGCGGCAGTCTTGCGTTTCTTCTCTTCTAGGCGCGCGGGTAGGTCGGGAAACTCGGGGATGAGAACGTGGACTGAGTCGTCGGCGGCTACGGCTAGGTCGCCGTCGCAGGAGAAGGCAAGGGCACGTTTGACGAGGGGGCGGGAGGTTAGGGTTATTTCGCGGAGGGGGAGGAACTGTGCTTGTTGTTAGCTACCTAAATAAAGAAGGGGTGGGATGGTTGTTGACTTGGCCCCGCAATCCCTAAGATGCTTGTCGCGGGGTACCCAAGAAATGAGGAAAACTTACTTTTTGTTTGGGTTTGGGTATGCTCATTTTCCCGGTTTAGTGATGAATCTCGGTATTAATGAGATCGGATCAGTAAAATGGCGATAGCAAGTAGTAACTGCATTTCCCATCAGAATGGTTGTGGTGCGGAGAGTTTGAGTTGTGAACTGAAGTGAAGGTGAAGTGAAAGAAAGCTCTGGATAACCCTAACCCTGCCGTCAATGGGGACAGTTGCAAGGAGCTCCCCCTTTTCTTGGGGCAGCAAACAACTCTAACTCAAGGCCCACCTGCATCACGGGGACTCAATAAGCTTCTGGTTCACGGAGACGCAGCGGACCGCCCCAGATACTTCAAAATCATGCGGTTCATACGCTGAATGCTAATTAAGGAAATCTAGAGTAATAAAATGTCTAGCGTGGCGTCTCAAGGAAGGACCCCAATCCCCAAAGTAATGCGCACCCAGCAAGAGCTGTTGCACCGTAGATCTTTTTCGTCCACCAGTTTTCGTCTGTCAACGGCTTCGCAAATTGCATCTTCTTGTGCTGCACGGGCCTGCTTGCAGGGACCGTCGCGTTCGCGTTCGCGTTCTTCTGCGCGGCTTCCTCCTTGTCTGCCTTTTGCCGTAGCGCTGCAATGGTTCGGCTCAGGGACAGCAAGTCCTCCTCAAAGTTCGTGTTCTTCGCGCTGTCCACTTCGACGTTTTGCACGTTGCCAAAGAAATCCGTAATGAGTCGGCTGCGTGCTGCTTCGGCACCCCCTGGGAAGAGGTCGTATCGCACGCCGGCATGGGAATGAATCTTCTCGTAGGTATAGCTGTCAAAGAGCTCGCCAACAGTCTTTTTGCTGCTGGTGTCTCGGACTTCTGACTCAAGGAACTCGAGGTTGTAATACGTGTAGCGGTCGATGACGGCCACGCCAACGTCATTGTCGGCGTGGTGGGAGTAGGATGACTGGTCCAACTTGGAGGAGCCAGTGGCGATGATGTTGGGCGAGTACAGCTTGCTAAACATGGTGTTTGCCTGGCACGTGTCGATCATGAAAAGGATCTCATGGTATCTGAGCTAAAGTTAGCGTGGCGCCAGACTGGCCGATCTCTGGGGACAGCTGACCTCTTCTTCTCCCACATTTGCTCGAACGCGTCGGCCAAGTCAAACGCCCCAATTTCCTCGGCGTCCTGGAACTTGAGAAACTCATTTCCACCGTGCCCAGTCATGTAAACCAGAATGTTGCTGCGGTCATCTGTCAACAGCCGCTTGCTTCGCGGCATCTCGTCTCCCACGCGGTCCGTCAGAAGTCGAATAAAGTTCTCCACCGTCACTTCGTACCCGCGGTAGTCCACTTCGATGTTGTCACCGTAGAGGTCCACGGCGCGGTCGGCGTTGGAGTAGACGGTGCCGGGGAACGCATTTCGCGGGTTGCACGCCATGTCGTCGGGAAGCATCAGAATGATCTGGGAGTCGGGAATGCCCAGGCGCTTGACAGTCCGGTAGATGGATAGCACGTTCGCAAGGTGGCGGTAGTTGAACCAGAATCGCGAGGTGCAGACAAGCACCGCCCAGTTACTGGTGTGTTCGGCTTCGACGAGCGCCGCGGGCGCGAGGAGCGTCGCCGCCAGCAGCGCTGGGAGGCGCAGCACACTGGACAGCTTCATCGTGGTCGGTCGGATTTCGCGTTTCCGGCGCGGCTGTTACATCTGGCGACGAGCCTGTAGTTGGCGTCGCTACGGAGGACAGGTGGTGGTTGCGGAATTCGATGCCATCACGCAGCCAAAGCCAGGGGTGGTTTGTCCCCAGATCCCAGATTACGATTACCAATTGGCAATCACGGCTGGTTACATAAGCCGGGCAAATTGGATGTCGAAACAGGGCTAGATCTCACCGCTTGGCGGGGCGGGCTGCAAGGGTCGCATTACGGCGCCTCCCCCAAACATCCGCCTGGGCCACGCTTTGTCTTGGCCGCAATGGGCGCACCACAGCGGAGAGGCTCCTCACCACAACAGTTTTGGAGGCTCACGCGGCTCGCAGCCCCTCTCGAAAAGCTCTTACAGGGCATTTACCCCACAGGTCACACGCCCAATCAAAAAAGCTGCCGCTTTGCCATGTGACAAGGCTCAGGGTGACGACAAATTCGCAGTCGGAAAAAGGGCTGAGAACGCTCTGAGCTCCCCGTTGTCTGGGGAAGTCGCATATCTTGACGCATCGCTCGCACGACGCTCGCGCAGTCCATGGAGTCTTTGCAGCGTCACTGGGCACTGGATCGGACAGGTTTTTTGCTGGCAGTCTCCGGCGCCCCGATCCCGGTGCCAACGGCCAAGCGCTCAGCGTTAGGCTAGAGTTCACGGCGGAGATCAAAGTTTGGAGCTTTACCAGTCTGGGGCTCCCCGCCTAGCAGCTGGTCCACGCCCCCGCGCCACGCCCGACCCTCGACGCATCGACTCATCGAGAGACGACGTGCCCCCAAGCGCGACCGCCGACCAGCAACCATTGTCTGGGCGCTGTCCTCGGCAGCCGTCCGACCTCTTCCTACGCCATCGAAGCAGTCATAACCGCATCGATCACTGCCGCATTGTCTCAGGTCGGGACCGAGAGAAACGAGCTCCGAGCTGCATCGGCCCACCTCCATATAAGTGCGGCGCGCCATCTTGGCTACGCAACCGCGAATTACCACCACCTACACAAAATCCCATTGCAGCTAATTTCTCCGGCGCGGCGCACCTCCTGTTGACTACGCGCCTGTCAGGAACCTATCTGTCACTACTTTTCATCCTGTACCCATTCCTGAATAGAGAGCCCTTCTCTACGGATCATTACCTACCCCCGCCGTAACGGGCTTCTTGGGGCCTACGTCCGCCTCTAAGATGGGGCGCCCACCAGCAGCTCTCTTCGTTGTGAGGTAAGTAAGATACCCCTCTTTAACAAAGGGTGTGGCTAATATTCTCGCAGACACGGCCTGCGTCTCGATGCCGCCGACAAGCAATGGCACCTTACGTCACCGACGCCGTACGACCCCCCGCTCACCTACAATGGCTGGCTGCAGGCGAAGAGTCTGGGCGTCCGGATAGGCAATATCATCCGCGAAATGGTGGCTGAGGAGGAGGCTGCCCTGAAGCAATCACCGGATGACCAAGGAAAGAGGAAGCGGAAGAAGTACAAGGTTGTCTTGCACAGCTCCCCGTTTCTGCGGTGCATACAGACGTCCATTGCTATCAGCGCTGGACTGGCTCAAGATTCGACCCCTTTTGGAGCGTCGCAACCAAGTGAGAGACCGCCCTCGCCGCCGATTTTGAGCCCGCGCTCCCGACCGACGGTTGTTCCAGACAGCAAAGATGCCGGCATCCTTTCACCTACGAAAATACCGATTCGCAAATCAGTCTTGCGACTCGATGCCTTCCTGAGCGAGTGGCTCTCTCCGGGTTACTTTGAGCTGATCACGCCACCCCCTGAATCTGTCATGATGCTCGCCAGCGCCAAGGCAGATCTTCTTAGGCGGGAGGACTACAGCAGCTACCCAAGTTTCGGCCATAATGCCCACTCGGGGTCCGTCGGCCATCTCTGGAACTCAGGCAGTAGGACGAGCTCCAACGCTTCGACGAACGCCCCTTCCGAGTCACTTGACAGCATGTCGGGCCCTGGCTCACTGCACAGGAGCATTAGTATCAGCAGCCAGAGCAGTTTGTCACGGATGCCACCACCACCGTCGTTGTCAAGCGAGGCGAGTGGTTATGTGTCGCCGGTGCCACATTGGGCCGTCAACCCGAAGCATACGATTCCTCTCGGGTATGTGTCCCATGCACGAGACGCTTGCGTCGATATCGACTATCAGTGGGATTCGATGCGGAGTCCCTTCGACTGGGGCGACGGCGGCTCATTCCCAGAGGAGTGGACAGATATGCACAAGAGGTTCAGGAAGGGCCTGCAGCATTTGGTTGACTGGTACTCCACGGCGGAGAACCCAACCGGGATGGTAACAAAGACGGCCTCGAGGTTTGCCAGGAAGCCCTCGATCGATGTCATGGGCGATCTTGACGACGAGGACGTGGAGATCGAGGCGATCGTCATCATGGTCTCTCATGGTGCTGGCTGCAATGCGCTCATCGGTGCTATTACTCATCAGCCCGTTCTGATGGATGTTGCCATGGCGTCGTTGACAATGGCGGTTCGCAAGCCAACCGCGGACTCTTCCGATGGCAAGCCTGTGCACGGCTCGCAGCCGCGTGGGTGGATGTCTCCGGAGCGAAACGTCGACAGCACGCCCGTCCATCAGCTGTATGACCTCAAAATATTTGCCAGCACTGATCACCTTCGCTCTCCGTCACCCACGCCGACAGCAACGAGGTCTGCATCCGTAGCGGTGGCCAACAACTCGCGCGGCCGGTACACTCCTTCTCTGTCTTCATCGTTGAACAACTTCACGTTTAACGAGGGTTCTCTGCATCGGTCGTCATCAGCCAGTCCTGCCCTGAGTGGTTTCCGACGGGGAGGAGACTCTTCATCTCTTCCCACTTCGAAACTTGCCTACAACATGACCAGCAGTAACGGTGGAAGCACTGGAGGCATCACCGTTGGGAGCGGTGTGACGTCGTTCGCGTCCAAGCCTTTCACTCTTTCCCGCACACCATCGATCGGTCTTTGGTCCCCGATCTCGCAACGAGAGAATAGTATTGACGACGACGATGACGACGACCCAATGCTCTTGAACTTCAGCCACGAGACGGTCACCCCTGCAGTGGCCCGTGAGCCTCTCGACCTGACGCCGCAAGTTGTTACACCCCGTCCACTAGTCAAGGGTGGATACTTTGATCTCAACTCTACGACATTGAGCAACGCTGGTGCTGCTGAGCCGAAGGGCTCTGAGACGATGAGCACTTCGGCTGCGATGCCGGATACTCCTGAGGAAAGCCCTTCGACCAACAACGACGCCCGTGGTCTTTGGGCCAGTGTTCCAAAGCCTATCGATGACGCTGACCTCCTCCGCGACAATACCTCGACTAAGCGGAGATGGACATGCACGGAGAGGACTTGATGCATACGTCATTAGAAACGCACGAAAGATATGAACGGGTTGGGGGTCGGAAAACGAGCAGCAAAAAAGCAATGCATCGGCTTCTTCATTTTATGACGTCCTACATCCGGAGTTTGCTGGGTGGTTGAGACTGTTTTGGTTCAAAAGTAACATGACATGATGGGTTTCAAGCAAGCGAGTCTTTACTGCTTTTTGGGTTACTTCAATATGCGATACCATGCACAAGCACAAGAGGAGTGAGCGTGGCTGGGGTTTCGCGAGGTTTGGGATGGGAGCGAACGGGATGGGGAATGGAATGGAATGGAATGGAATGGAATGGAGAAGGGAATAGGACATAATTTGTTGCATGACTGCTTGCTCTGCACATTGGGGGTTCAAAAGCGGTTTGTCTAGGGAATTATTGTGTAATCAGGGGGATAGAGATTGAATGCATGAAGGGTTTCTCAGCTCATTTGGGAATATTTCTACTCTACTGACGCTTCATATTCTTTCTGTGATTGGGTACTACTCTTATTCATTTGTACGCTGAGTTCCTCTCGCCAGCGTGGTAACGCTCAAAGAAAGCGGACACAGCCTCAATGCCTGTCTCGTTCCTCGACTTCCTCCTCTCTCGGACTTGTAAACCGCTGACGCAACCTATCCACATGCGATTCCTCTTCCTCCTGTCTTCTCACAGTGTTTCTCCCGCCAGCACCGTAATACGAAGTGCTCCCCCGCCGAACAAGCACTACTCCCCCCGAGAAAGAGTCGCCATAGTACGAAACCCTTCCGCGCCGAGCAGTGGCCCTGCCGGAGATAGTAATCTCCGCGCCGTTACCAATCGAAATCGTGATATCCCCGTTCTCATCGGGCTTCAAGTTTGGATCGATTGCGGAGGTTGAGGCTGCGTCAGTTTGAGAGTTGAGGGCTACGTCCAGCCTGTTGTCTCTGTGTTGTGATCGGCGTTGATTGCGTTCCTTGGCGGCTTGGGCGGCTTGGGCTTCTTGTCCGCGTTCACGAACGTGTTGTTGGTTGCGTTCTTCTGGTTGGTGTTAGGACTTTGTTGGAATGGAGATAGGGAGGGGTTGGAATGGTGTTAAAAGGGGGTTGAAAGGGGTGTTGGAAAGGAGTTAGGAAGAGGATCGAAAGGGGTCTGATAAAGGGTTGATAGGGGCTGGATAGGGGCTAGAAGAGGGGCGGAAACGGCAGGAAGAGAGTTCAAAAAGAGCTGAAAACACAGTTGGAAATGGTATTGCTAAAGGCCAAGGGGTGTGTAAAGGAGGAGTTTTGATCAGTGTAGAAGTGAGATTGAAAAGGGCTAGAAGTACTTGAAAGCCGGATTCAAGAGGAGATGAAGAGGCATTAAAGGCAAGGTTTGAAGACAGCAAAAAAAAAAAAAAAAAAAGGGGGGAAGACAATAATCGCTAAAGCGGAAGTAAAGGGGGCTGATACGGCTTTGGGGATATTATGAGCACCTCAAACCTTTGGATATCTTCTTCGGCCGAATAGCAATGCGTTCTCGAACCAGAACCTCAGGGTCTGAGTCGCCTCTGTAAGTGACAGTTAAGGTCTCGGCCTTGGTGTATTTAGTCGCAGTGGCGAGTTGTGGTGTGCCGTATATTTCCGAGTCAGCCAAAGTTGCTGTGTCATAGCCTTCATCATTCGAGGAGTCAGGGGCTCCCCGCAGCTTTCGTGAGCGGCGATTGCGGTCTGTGTATGCAGTACAAGAGACAACTCGGGATGAACTCGGGTTAGTTCTGGCTGTTGTTATCGTGGTGGTTGAGTCTTGCAAATGGAATTGAGCGGTGCGAGCCACAATCGTGCCAGAGGGTTTAGAATGCCTGGACTCGACTGGTGGTTCGTCTGAGTATCCTTGAACCTCGGATAGGCCGGGTAGTATGAAGTTGTCCATCTTTGACAGTGGCTGCGCAATCTCAAAGACGGATTGGGAACTTCAAAGGAGATTGAACGGGGTGGCTAAACGGAGTAAGACGAGAGAGGAATGAACTCATGGCTAACGAGGCTCCAGGCAGCGGTCGAAGTTCAGTCGATACCCGCCCACTTTCTTGCATGGCTAGATACATGCAAGCTATTCGGTGATCAGCTGCTTGATTGGTTGGTGAAACGATCGACCTGCATTCGTCAGACCTGTAAGGCAACATGAACTTCCCAGCAGTCAGCGCCAGTCTGAGAAACTCACAACTCGCACTTCTTTTTTTCTTTCAAGTTACATTGAGCGACTTGGTGAATCTTCCTCCCACACATCTACATAGACTGGATTCTTCTGTGATGGCCTGCCACTCATAGATTGCCGTTTTGGGTGATCCAAGTGACCTTCTATTTGCTACCAGCTTTGACCTTCAATGCCGGCCTGATCAACTCCCTGCTGGTAGTGGCTGCCGAGAATTAATCCTGACCCCGCGCCCGCGGTGCTGGTGCAGGTGCAACTATACATATCGTACAGTGAAGATAGGCAGTCGCTTGAGTGTGTGTCTGACTCGCATTCAGGGTCCTCGGCGCTTGTTTCCTCTTTTTGGGGTTTAAGCCCCTGCCTCCGTCGCCTGCGTTCCTTTTCTGCTTCAACTGCTTGTGCTTCTTGCTCGCGTGCTCGTCGTTCTTGCTTGCGGCGTTCCTCTGGCTTCAGTGTCAGTACTGCTAAACGAGCCGAGCAGTATCCAATATACATTGGAGATGATAAAAAATCAACCTTTTGATAACTTCTTCTTCGGGCGTGGTGCGCATGCACTGTAGTGTACCAGCTTGCCGGTGTCGAGCAGGTACCTGTAGGACATGTCATGGGCATCGCCTGTGTAACAGCCGTGTCTGGCGAGTTGGCCCATGTGGTTGCGTTCTGGTAAGGTGGAGCATTGAAGCATAGTATTTCCGTCATTTCCCGATGTTGGAGAGGCCAAAACGTCTAGTTCCGTGGACAATTGGAGTTGCTCCGGGTAGTGACAGTCATTGTAAACACCGGAGGAATTACACCCGGCAGAGGTGACCTGAAAGTGCGCGCACACTTCCGCGCTTGAGGACGAGTAGCTTTCGATGGCTTGCCATGGCGTCTCAGGGGAAAGGCTTGTGTCGGGACATGTATTGGAGTTGTATGCAAATGCGGCACCATTTTCGCAGGCGGGACCGGCAGTGACGGACTCATAGCCATCTGAGATGATCCTCTTGGACGGTTCTGCGGAAATTGGTCGAGGATAAAATGAAATGGCCTCCATGGTCACCTCTGTGGGAGACTGAGGCGCTGTTAATGTGGCAAAGAAGGTGCAAGAAGGTACAGGCATGAATGCACAAGATCAGAGTGACCAGCAGCCTGAGCACACAAAGTAACATACCTTGGCAAAAAAAAACAAAAAAAAACGCCTGAGGGTCTGCGCCAGGCCGTTTGCGCAGCTGCGCATTGGTCTTGGCATGGAGATATGCAGCCTGCGAAGTTCGTGCGGTGATCGGCTCTCCTTGATTGGTGATCGGTTCTCAAGAGCTCAAAGACCAATTTGACGGATCCTGCACATCCGGTGCATCCTCAACATGGAAGATATCGAAATGGCCTCTGAGCCTCCCGACTTCGTTCCCCAGGGATACGACGGGTTAGGCCAGTTGATGGGCGAAATTCCTGAAACAGCCATCTTCCGCCGGTTTGGCGCCCTTTCGGCCGAGGATCTCCTCTATCAACAGGCAGAACTCGTTGAACTCGAAGAGGCCTTGCGAGAATATCAAGGCGAGGACAAATCATCAAGCCACCGGGACCGTCAAAGATACCGGTTGAACTGGGAGAAGCTGAAAGCTTCAGGCGATTGTGGTGTTCTTGAAGGCAATGATAGTTCCCAACTGAGAACCGTTCTCGAAATAAGAGAGAAGCTGAAAAATTACCGTTTGTTTCCTAAATTGCTCCTTTGAATTCTGCGTGCGCTGACAACAAGGATAGACGAAGCCCTCCTCCGACACCGAAGCGTCCTGAACCTAGGAAACCCAACCCTCCCTGCTGTCGAGGCGGTCAGCGAATGGATGAAACGAACAGACATGGGAAACGTCTACCTCGAGGGTCCCGATCGACATATCTGGGCAAAACCAAACCTCGAGGACCTGACCTGCCTTGCGCCACCCTCGCCGGAACGAGCCCTCAGAAGCAGCTTCATCCTCCAAGCCAACAAGCTGTACAACGGCATTATAGGGAGGCACATCCATGTACTGCACCTCTACCCCTGATCTCTCACCCCTGAGCCGCTCTGACACCTCTGGCGCATAGCAATCTGCCTCCCAACCCTATCTCGGCCAAACAATCCATTACACCTCTCGCAGCGCTCACCTCATTCTCAAGACCATAGCCACGGTGCTGGCCTGTCTGCTCCCCATCAGCGGTATCGCCGTCCTCTATACGATCAACTCCATGCCCGCTCGTCTAGGAGCGGTTGCCGGTTTCACTGCCCTCTTTTCAATGAGCATGGCGCTCTTGACCTCGGCGAGTATCCAGCAGGTTTTCAGTGCCACCGCTGCGTATGTTACCCCTTATGTATAGCCTCCCCCCCCCCTCCCTCCCCCCCGTTTGTAATCGACTTGTAGTATAAGGGATTGGCGGCTGACTTCGATTCTCTTTCCAGGTTCGCAGCCGTGTTGGTTGTGTTCGTCGGGACGACCGAGTCGGTGGGCAACGATGGCACATGCATCTGTGCCTCAAGTTAAGGCAGAAGACGCACCCTGCACGGCCGTTCTTCTCTCCCCCGGATGCCTCCTTAAGACAACCGTAGCCATCCTAGTCTTTCTTGGATGCCTTAAGGCAACCACAACCATCGTACTCTTTCACCAATGCCTCCCTCAAGATAGGCATAACCATACTGCTCTTTCCCGGATACCTCCCTCAAAACAACCAAAGCCATCCACCCGCAGCCCATCACCCAGACCTTCACCTCAAAGCAGCCCAATAAAAGCTTCCCACACTCGCCCACATCGGCACCTTCACCAAGAAAAGAAGCACCCTACTCCACAGCGGCTCAAAACCCCTCTTCGCTCCATTCTGCGGCTGCCACCTCCACGCTGCATACCGCCTCGTCGAAAAGAGGAAGAGAGGTGAAAGTTGCCTTGCCACAGATCTTCTTGGGAAAAGAAGCACGTGGTGCTTATAGTTTTGAGGGAGAAGTGGCGGTAACCTAAACTTGCAGCAAATCCGTCTTTAACCTTCTTCGCCGAAACCATGTCGAAGTGGTAACAACCCAACCCTGCCCATCCAACCCCAAGTCGTCAATCGCGTCTTCATCTCAAAGCAGCCCAGTAAAGCCCATCCCTTCCCTCCGTATTTGCTCAAGGGACGCAGGAGCAACTACCGGACAGCCCTCGGGTAAGTCCAAACAGTAGATGGCATCCTCATGGGGACCCAAGTCACTGCTGTGTACCCTCTGCTTGCCAACTCGAAGGGTTCCGCACAGGTGATTCTCCGTGACCACACGTTGCCACGCTTGCACCACGCGAGATTTCCACCTGTTGCTGCTGCTGCTGCTGCCAGGGCGCAGTAAGCTGGCCAGCTTGAAGTGTCGTCGCCAGGTTCTCGCTGAAATCCTCAAAGACCGACACTCTCTTCAGGCTTTGTGGAAGGTGATTCTGTACCAGCTGGAAAAAGTCTGCAAAACTTGAGTGTTAGTTGGCCAAATAATGCTATGTGCAAAAGAAATCCACGTACGCTGGTCGTTGAGCACTTTTCAGTCGCGTTCCCATGGCCGCCAGGGGCTCGTAGATCATGCTCTCCAAGCCAGGAAGCTTGTTCAGTAAGAGAAGAAGCGAGCTCGGTTGGAGCCAACGACGTAGCTGTCGGCGTATGATAAAAGCTAGTGACAAATTCAACGCGAGGAAGGCTCTTTTTAAAGCGCTAATCGATGCGTCCAAAGAGCCGTACCACGGCTGAGCAAGGAGGCGTCGTAACCTGCTGGCCATCGACCAAGCCATGGCGCGTATCGTGCCAACTACCGCGATTGGGAGCTGCGCCTTCGATGTCCTTGATATCCGAGGGGAAGCAGCTGCTCTTAAACTAGTGCTCCGAGTCGCTGGGGGAATATGCGTTGAGCTCCAGCATCAAGTCTCTTCTTGCAACTTCGGGCCCCGATTCCCAGGTGCTGAGGGTGTGAAATAGCTTCCAAATTCCGTTGCTGATGATGGCGCTGTTATGCTGCGACCATGAAATAGACACTGCCCTCTTGCAAAGCCTGCACGAGTATTTTGGCAGCTCAATATCGAGCCAAATGTGCTGAATGAGGCTCCTCATCCTCTTGTCCTGCTGAAAGGTGCTCTCGAAACCATTGAGGCAGGGCGCTTGTAGCTTCAGTCTACAAAGTTCTGTTTCTCTATAAAGAGTTGCCAGTCTTTGCAGACGGACGCGAGAGAGGTCCAGCCGGGATGCTTCTGTTGCGTGACTGCCTCCCGAATCATGAGGCGAATCTCGAGGCACCGAGCATCGCTCTTGTACCGCCGATATGGTAACGTTGTGATTGTGTGGCATGAGTTCAAGATCGGAGAAATGGTGCGTGGAAGGCAACATGCCTTTTATCCTCGCCATCAGGATTTGAACAATTGTCGACAAAGTTTTCGTGGCAACTGAAGTGTACAGCCACATGTGATGACAATGAAAGCTTGTGAGTGCGACCGCTGAAAGACTGCTGGTGAAAAGGATGCTTGATCGAGTAATTTCGTGGCCATTCGGCCTGCCCAACACGGCGCCGTGCAAGGTAGAGCATCTACGCCATTTTTGGGCGAATAAGGCCCTCGATCTTGAATCCGTCTCAAATCTTCTCCGCTGAAAGTTGACGTCGTTTTGGCGAAGTACCGATTGATTTCGCCCATTCGTTAGCTTAAATCCATACTTGACACGATACTTGCACCTTACCTAATCGTCGAAACAACCAGCTCAGCAATGCCGTATTTCGGCGTAACTTAAAGGCGACATCCCCATCCCGTCAAACAACCAGCAAGCTCCCCTCAAGCTTCCTCACAAGCAAAGATCTTAAACCTCACAGGCCTCTCCCTCTCAAGTTCATCCTCAAAAGCCTCCGCCCGCCTCCACTCCAACATTCGTCTCGCTTCACTATACCCCGAAACCTCCACAAATTTCCTATCACTCCCATAAAAGACCATCTGAGTCCCTGGTCCTCTCCAGGGCCTTGGTTTAAGATGATAGTCAATAACCCCCCACATCTCCACCTAATCACACAAAAGCGACGCCGAGACAACACTCTGCAGAAAGGTCATCACCCGCTCGTCCGTCTCCATCTCGTTCAGCCCGAATTTGTTAGGCTTGCCGTCTAACGAGTGAAACACCTTCCACCCCGGATCCAGCTCGAACGCAACATACGCCCCGTCCCCGAGCGAATGCCCCGGGTGTTGCGGCGCCAGCCCAGCCGGAATACTCAGCTGCAGCTTGTCCCACACGATCGACTTCACATCGTACGGCTGGAGAATGAAGAGGTCCTCCTGCGGAAACACAGTGAGCCAGCGCATGTACCCGGTCCCGGTCAAGGCACTTTCGCCCGCGTCTCGGAACCCCCCCGTCCGGGTATACTAAACTGGCTCGTTTGAAACTGGCCAAGCTGCCCGTTGAACGTCTTTGCAACCAGGAATTCCCGGCGGTGTGCTGCACGGCGGGGGTTGGCATGCCGCCCGAAGAGCGCGGTGTATCGCGGGTCTGCAAAGTATCGCCGAAGCCGCCCCCACGCGGCAACGCAGAACACTTTCTTCATCACATCCCGCGACTCCCTGCATGCTGACCAGAGGCCGTGGTCGATGAGGTACGCCGAGGGGTTGCTGTGCGTCCAGGAGGCAAAGTGTCTGCGGCGTCGAGTGAGATCCTCCGGTGCTGTGAGAAGGCGTGACCATGGAGTGGCCTGGGCAGATGGCGGATGCTCTTGATTCGTCGTATATTCCGAAGAGATGCGCTCCTGGGCGAGCCGGACGGACGACCTGCTCCCAGATCATAGCCCTAATCTCCTGTGGAAGCTGGCCAAAGAGGGAAAAAGTCTTCAAGTCGGACATTTTGATGATTTCGACGCCGTCACCTCGGAGAAAATAACGAGAGAAGTAGCCCGATCCATGATTCCCTGATTTGACGATGGGATTTATACCGAACATACATATGGGTTGACATTTGAGTTTAGCAAACTTTCCGGTCATACTTTCTAAATGCGTCGAGGTTGAAAGGCTCGATTCGCATTCTGAACCTCAGTTCCACGGCAAAGGTTGTGGGAAACCACGGGGACACTGTATCGAGTGTTCTTGTTGACTATGGTTTCCGAAAAGGGGTAAATCTGAGCTGCTGCGCCACATGTAACACTGACAAAGCCGCCTGCAAGCGGCATCGCTGAGCCTAGGCCACTAATCGCGCAGTACCCCGCAGGCAGAAGAGCCCCCATCATCCGAAACTCTGCAAACTCATTAAGTTAGCTTCTCGTCAAACGTCCGCAACCTCGACTCATCTCACTACTTTGAAAGCCATCCATATTTCTGCCATCCAAAATCAGACATGCGTCTGCTCCATACTGCTGACTTCACTCTCCACAGCTTCGTCGGCCCGGAACACGATGCGCCGCACTACGCGATCCTCTCGCATACATGGGAGGATGACGAGGTCCTCTTCGAGGACATGGCAACGCCTGAGCGCATGGTGGAAGTAGTGACATCGAAGCCGAAGGCGTGGACAAAAGTGCAGCGCAGCTGCGCCATGGCGCGGGCGCTGAGCTTCGATTACATTTGGATCGACACGCTGTGCATCGATAAGTCAAGCAGCGCCGAACTCTCCGAAGCTATCAACTCCATGTTCGAGTGGTATGCGCTGTCGTCCGTGTGTCTGGCGTATATTTCCGACTACAAGGACGAAGGGTTGAAGAGCGGAGCCGCCGATCCGGAAAATTTCATGAAATCGAGGTGGTTCACTCGCGGATGGACGCTGCAGGAGCTCATCGCACCAGCGAACCTCGTGTTTTACGACAGGGACTGGTTTCCGATAGGCGATCGGCGGTTTCTAGCCAATGCCGTTTCCTCGAAAACTTCAATCTACCGCAGATTCCTAGCGAGAAAGGGTCCAAGTCGGGACGATAACTTGAGAGAGTTGCGCCGGAACTTGACCGCAGTATGTGTGGCGGCAAAGATGAGATGGGTGTCGGCGAGGAAGACAGGGCGGCCTGAGGACACGGCCTACTGTATGCTCGGTCTATTTAACGTCAATATGCCCCTGCTGTATGGCGAAGGCGCCGAAAAGGCCTTCATCCGCCTCCAGGAGGAGATCATCAAGCACTCGTTTGACCAGACCATTCTAGCTTGGCAGGGCTTAACTGGTGACTCGTTGCTCGGAGGCCGGTGGGATGGCATCCTGTCTCCGTCGGCAGCTAACTTTGTGCAGTCCGACTCAGTCCAGCTTCTTCGAGGTCAGCCCAGATTTGACAATGGCGGCGCCCACCCTGATGGCCTCAGTTTCGAAGCTGTGTTGTGTCCAGTCGAAGCTCTGTGCTGGGATAGCGCGGAATCGTGTCTTCTTACTCCCCCGGACAATATTGCAACGGACCACGGCGATATTCTGACATATTTGGCCATCCTCCACTGCTGTGCCCACGGGAATTATACGAAAAGAATCGCTTTGCTGTTGTACAAGGCCAAGTACATGCCGGACAGATATTACCGCGCGCACGGATCGTTCTTCGTCGTCGAAATCGACGACGAGTATCTTCAAATAAGTGAGTCTCCTTGCTGGACTGCAACATCCTTCCCGATCTGACCCGTGCTTGTCAGATACCCATGTGCGACAATCAATCGACCTGGAACAGGCAGAACCCGCCCGCATCATCTTATGCAGTCCGCCAACAGAGTCGTGGCACTCGAAACAGGGCTACTGGCCATGCGGCTACAACTGGAAGTCCGTCTGGACGGACTGGAGACTTGTTGATTGCCTGACATGCAAACCGACGCCGGGTGGCCCGCTGTGCCCGCGGTTGCCAAGCTGGCTGCCGAATGGAGACGATATCGATCTTGCGGATTGCATCAACTCGCAGCGGTACAAGATCAATGGGATACTTCTATTCGAGCGCGAGGATGAAGATGCGTTCTTCGTGATATGGGGTTCCGCTCCAGCGGCTGATTCCGATACGCGGTCCGTGTCGACGGCGTTGACACGATCATCAACGTCTTTGACAGGGTCCTCGATGTCATCCGGGTCATGGTGGAACAGTGCCGGCGGCTATTTCTCAACCGCGGTCGAGTGGGAGGTGTTCACCGAAATGCCATACAGGAAAGCCGACGTTGAATGGCTGATTGGCGAATGGCATCTCCAGTCGTCGACGTTCTTTGTCGATCTGGTTCGCTTTTGTGGGGCGGCTCTGGCTGGAAAAGAGTTGAGCGCCGATTGTCAGCAGTCGGTAGGTGCGCGTAACCGGAAGACCATGGTGAGCGCCAGCGTATCGAACCGAACGTTCCTGGGGGTTGATGGTCTTGTGGTGGGCGTTTTTATCGACTAATAACCCGCGCCTGCTACGTTGGTTGAGAGTGGATTCCTGTTGAGGTGTCGCGGGGAATACGCACCTCACTGGGTTGGTGCCCCACTTTTATCGCATCATCAGCATCGTCGGACGTCAGTACTCACTTAACGCACCTGCCATCGGCAACGAAGTCCCCGCTGAACGATAAGCTCACCCGCCGCCCCCTGGACTTTACAACGGAGATTTCCGAGGCCGATGTGACTTGAGGCGAAATCACCGTGCTCCATTAGTCCACGCGCACTGCGTATATCACTAGGACCTCCGCCGGAATGACGCTCGAACGCGGCCAGGTGACGCCAAGCTTGTTCGGCAAGTAGCCCTGAGCGCTGCTGTCCTTGTTGCCCTCCGGCCAACTCTACTTTTTCGCGATTCTTTCACACTCCGCACCCCTTTCGTCTGATATTCCTACGATGGCGTTCCCGGCTTCCATCAATTCGGTTCCGAACGAGGTACGTACCTCCCGACCGACTCCAACGCGGCGGCCCAAACTTCACTAACGTGTGCCGTCCAGATCCTAATCTCCATCCTTGGCTTCCTCCCGCCCAGTGCCTTGCTGCCCCTGATCGCAGTTAGCCGCCGGTTCAGCTCTGTGATCCTGCGCATCCTCCGCCAGCGCTTGCTCGAGGCCGCCTCGCTGCCAGACCACCGCCTCATCCTCGAGTGCTACCATCCTGCCGCCAAGCTGTCCACGCCGTATCTCTACGGGGACTACCTCTGGACCGACGGCATCGATGACGCCAGCACCGGAGCCGTCATCGCCAAGGGCCACGACTCGCCCGACCTGACCCTCTCCGCCCTCGGCAGGATGTACTCCCACTTCCGTCCCGTAAAGCAAGACGAGAACCGGCGCGGTCGACGACGGTACCCAAGGCAGAGCGAAGCACAGGCAGCAGCCCAAGACGTAGCGGCCGATGAGCAAGGAGGCAGCAGCTCGACCCCCAACTCCGGCTCCAACGCCAGCTCGAGCACCGCTACCAGCGCCAGCACCGCCGCCAGGAGTCAGAACCTCCCGGATCGACCATCTGAGGACGTCTTCCTCGACGAGGGTGAGCTCTTTTCCCAGCTCTGCACCGTGACGAACCTCGTCAAAGTCGGACCGAAGCGAGGGCTCTTCCTCAGCCACGTCAACATCAATGACGGCCTCATCCGTGTCTTCCGCGACTGGCTCGCCGCCCAAGCCACCGACGCCTCGCCCGGCGCCCAAGCGCCCATCCTCTGGGCTGACACCCATCAGACCGTCGGCGTGCGTTTCCGCGTCTCGGAGCGCGACCCAGGCTGGGAGCGAATGCCACTGCTAGTTGAAGCGGACGAGGAAGCGCCCGTGTCCTACCGCCTCGAGTTCGAGGAGGTCCTCGTGCGCTCAGGTCGCCTGCTGCTCATGATGGAGGAATCCGCGAAACAACAAGTCATCACTCAATCAGGTAAAGCCATTGTTGTGATTGCTTCCATCTGAGCGCGCGCGTGTGGTTAAAAGAGAGAATGCAACACCGCGAGACGTGGTGAAAACACCAATTCGTGGATCATATCATCATCCCGCGCGGCGTGTTTCTATCTTTGTTCGTCGCCATCATGATCATCGTGATTTATCCTCCCGTCAAGCTATCCCGCTGTGGGGTGTGGGAGGAGGCGAAGGCAGAAGGCATAGTTGCTCACAACCGAGAAATGCCAACCGAACCCAAACATTGTTTTGAGGTTGACGTGATTTCCGCCCCGTATAGAACATCCCCATTTATCCGCTTAGCGTTTCCCCGGTCCTGTGCTCGGTGGTAAGGACGGACAGTGTCCACCGAACCTGGCGCCGTGATGCGGCGGCTCCCCTTGCTGATCAAAACGATTCACGAGGAGCGATGCATTTAATTTTGGAGCTTTGGGTCCTCTGCCTTTCACGGTGCTGAGGATGCCCTGCCTCCGCCGATACCGGGATACCCTCGCGAGCCCAGCGAGTTTACGCTCCTTTCCCTTGGTATTGCAGACTTGGCTCAAGACACGTTCAACTCACAGCTGCTGCTCCAATCGCATTAGGTTTCTTCTACGAACCCCATGGGCCGGTTTCCTACCCGGCCAAGTTCTTCTTTCGGGAGGATCTCCAAGAAAAGCTGCTTGCTCAACACCGCGCGAGTATTTCCATTTGACTCGGGATACTAAGGAGCGAGAGCGGCGCTTGACGGTCGATCGCGAGAAAACAAAACGAACGTGTTTGGTGGTCAGACGGGAAGATATTAGCCTGATCACGAGATGGGTGGAGATTGGGGGTCGAAAGTTTGAAGAGTGGGAGTGAAGGTGGTGATGTGACCGGAGTGGTATGATCTGTTGTTTTCTGATCAGCTGCGGTGGGTGATGTGAAGGGGGGGGGGAGCTGTGATTGTCGAAACTGGCGATGAGAGGCAATCAAGAGCGTGATGAGGGACACTATTGGCTCGTCGGGCTGATGAGCCGTGGATCATGTTTGAAGGGAAGCCTCTTTCGCGGGATGTGGGTAGAGGAATGGGTGCTTTTTCCTGGATAGAATG
The DNA here is from genome assembly GCA_030512335.1 of Immersiella caudata. Classification (NCBI taxonomy): domain Eukaryota; kingdom Fungi; phylum Ascomycota; class Sordariomycetes; order Sordariales; family Lasiosphaeriaceae; genus Immersiella; species Immersiella caudata. The sequence continues at coordinate 5,357,713 of JAULSU010000002.1, read as the reverse complement.
GGGAGGCGCAGTAAACGAAGAGATGTTATGGGCTACCAGAGTCGACCGTTGTGACAGGCTGAAAGAGAGTACCATGATGAGAGTCTGTCGTCACCAGGTTCTGGGTCGGAAGTGAATGTAGGTTCCGCAAACCAGGCGGACTCGGTTTTGCCGGATGTCACTGGTGCTTGATCGTCGTCAGGGTATCGCGGCTACCGGGCTTCATCCACTTTATGCTTCATGCCCAAAAGCAACCCAGAGCCCGATCCGAGGAAACAAAACACGATTGACGAGTTGGGAAGCAACCCGTCCCGCTTCGAGTTCCTATCCCGCGCGTCACCCGCGCAGCCTCGACCATGGGTGGTGGCACAGCAGTTTTCGCGGGCTGCCCTATTGAGCCGTGACCAGATTGCTGGGTTGGAGATTGGCTGCTGGTAGAAGGGCCCAACAAAAATATCCCATGGAACTCCCGAAGCTGGACAACAGAAAGTGGACGAGGTTGGAAGAGAAGAGAAGAGAAGAGAAGACGAACGGAATGGAAACTGTGTAAAAATAAAAATAAAAGAAAAGCAAGGAGCTCGGTGTGCATAGACATACAGGACCCAAGAGGTCACGCCTGCGGTCTGCTAAGTTCTGTGGCTCCAGCCTCTGCTTTCCGAATCCCGATGGTAGCGTATGTGCCCTGACTCTTTTGGCGGTCTGCGACGAGTCTTGACACATCGGGAAAGACGAGCCTGGCAAAATCGCCCTGTCAGGAGGCGAGGCGCCAGTTTCTGGTGCTTCTTTTTGCTTCTTCGTCCCAAGTTTGACGTTGGCGGGGTGGAGCCAGCTACCACGGACCACATGCCGCGGTTGGGCGCCGCGGCGCTGCCGCGAGGGAGCACAGCTCGGCCAGGCTAGGAGGACTGAACCCAGTCCGCCTGAGAGGATGCTGTCACGAACAAATATTGGATTCTTGCATTCCAGGTCGCAACAAGCGGTACGTAACACTCTGAGCTGCTGACGTGCGCATTCCTGGCGGTGAAGCTCAGCGGCTGGTTGGAAGCGATGTTGGAGCGCGTGAAGAGGGGCTCGGCCGTTGAAAAACGCGATGGCACGCTGGAGAACATGCAAAGGCCAGGGGAAGTATCTGCCAAGACGTTGAAACGCAGGTACGGAACAGGCCGTCCCTCTCTTTTTCCCCGCCTTGCGGATCCAATGACCCCACTGCCAGCCGCGTTTTTTCTCCCTGAAGTGTTGTGCCCCTTTCCAAAAATAACAAGCCATCAAAATTAACATTCCCAGCAAAAGAAGAACCGGGTTTGCGTCATTAGGCAAATGTCAAGAGACAGCCGTGTTTGCTGCTTTTTCCTTCTTTCGCTGCAACCTGTTAAAGCGGTGATCGCACCGAGACACCCCACTCACGACTGGTTGCAGGAGCAGTTTCAGCCTCGAGTTGGTCCCTGCACCGGCGTCCGGGAGCCTGGTCAATGCGCTGGGGGGCACAGCAGCAAAAATCGGCCTGGCCAGTGATGCGGCAGCAGGTGGATCCATAGATTTCCTCCTTGGCACGAGTGGCATCCTCCCAGCGGGGCGGCAGGCTGGTCGGCCTCAGCCCAAGACAGAGAATCCGGCTCCAGCTCACCACCAGCCCACTTCGAATGGGACGGCTCCAGCTCCCGGCCCTGCGACTCCTGGTTCGCGCAGCCTGGAGCCCGGGCGAGGGGGCATGAAGTCAGGACGCGCCCTGTCGTGTTTCCTTCATGCCCCGCTGCCCAGAGAAACAACAGCCCACGCACTGCTCCAATCGCCTGGATTGTGACAGGCAAGCCCCCCCTTGCCCCACGCCTTTCACACGTCCTCCTCCTTGCTCTCCTCGCCTTCGGGAGCGTGCCGGAATAGCGTCCTTGCCAAGGGAAATCCATGGATGGTGCATTTGATCGTCTGTCAGCCCCCCCTCTCACTCTTCTCGTCGTCTGTCCTCGCTGCATGCACACGCCTCCCGACTGGCATCTGCAGCGACGCAGCGGGCTATCCAAACATTGACGTGACCATCAGCAAGCTCCGAGGTCAATGCATCCCGCTGCTACCTGAACTGCCGTTCCGCCCCTCCCCTTCGCTGCGCAGCGCGCACGCGCTCCTCTTCTCTTAAGATTCTAATTCCGGCCCCTCCCCTGGCCTCGTCTTCTCTCTTTCCCCATTCTTGTCCCTCACTGCGGCTCTCAATCCCATCGTATCGTCTGCTGGGCAGCGACGAAGGACCACGCCAACAACGTTCATTATACCGACAGTCGGCCTCGACCAGGAGGCAAAGTAATCACTATGAGGCTGGGCCAGGACATCGAGAAGGAGCTGGGGGGTTATGACGGGCTTGCTCGGCCAGAGACAGGAGTTTGGGAAGGAAATGGACTCACACTCGCTATCCCACCATCACCAATCGCAAAGGAGTCGAAAGAGGCACCACCAAGGAGACCACCGCCATTGAGGTTAGATCTGGGGAGCCCAGGGTCGCCATCAGAACCACCAAACAGGCCGCTGCCACCACGGCCCACATCAAAGCTCGCCAGCTCTTTGGATGCGCCGAGGAGGCCACCACCCACACGGCCACCACCATTACGCCCGCAGGCGCCACTCGGGATGAACCCACCAACGAGGCCAGGCACTGCGGCGTCTCAGGGGATGGACGAGAAGGCAGCCCCGAGGATAATCACGTCCAACAAGAGGTTATCGTACGGATCCATGACGTCGAGTAGGAGACCGTTGAAGTACGGTCAGGGGAAGTTTAGCCACATCGAGCTTGTACCACAGCCCAGCGACGACCCGGATGACCCTTTGGTAAGTCAAAGCCCTTACCCTCGATGACTTTGGTCACGTCTAACAATTATCAGAACTGGCCGCGCTGGAGGAAGGAGCTGAACTTTTGGTCGCTGCTCTTGATGGTTGCCCTGACCGGTGTAATGAAGACCATCTTTGTGACGGTGAACGCCCAACTCGCAGAGGGATACGAAGTGTCTTACACCTCTGTCACGGCCCTGACAGGCGTGCCACTGATCCTATCTGCTGTGTCGGGCTTTGTGTGCCTCGTAGCCTCGAGGATATGCGGCAGGAGGCCGCTCTATCTGGCTTCCCTGCTGTTGCTGTTTATTGGCACCGTGTGGAATACCAATGTTGCCACCAGCTATGGCCAGTGCATGGCCGCCCGGATCTTCCAGGGATTCGGATGGGGTGCTTTCGACGTCCTGGTTTCTGGCTCCATCCAGGATACCTTCTTTGTGAGTTGGCTGGCTCCCATGGTGTCTTAGGACTCGCTAACATATCCCAGGAACATGAGCGCCATCTCCGCCTTACCACACACTCTCTTGTCGCTGCTGCGACCACTTGGGGACCTCCCCTTCTTGGAGGGATTGCCTCCGCAGACTCGACTGGATTCAGCCTCCAGTTCGTGATCCTAAGCACCTTTTTCGTCGTTGCCGTCCCCGCCATCACTCTCGGCGCGCCAGAGACGGTATTCGACCGCGCATATACACTCGCTCAGACGCCTGCAACTGGCGCCAGCAACCTGAAGTTCATGGGATCTCTCCCTCTCGCTCCCCGTCGCCTCTTCTCCGTAGAAACCCTTAACAACTACATCGTCAAGTTGAAGCCATACTCCTACAGCGGCGACCACGACCTCGCCACTCTTCTTCAGGTACCCCGCGCCTTCATCGCCCCCACCACGGGCCTCCTCTTCCTCGTCTCTCTCCTCCCCTTCGGCGCCCTCTGGGGCTTTTCGTCTTCCCTTTCCCTCCTCTTCCACCCCCTCCCCTTCATCCGCTCCACCATCAGCATCGGCTCCATCATGGTCGGTCCCCTCCTCCTCGGCACAATCGCCATCGCCGGATTCGCCTTCCACAGCTGGTGGCAGTCCAACTTCCCCCCGCGCGCCCACATGGTCGCTGTAGCGGGCGGTTCCCTCCTCGCCTTTATCGGCATCCTCACCTTTGGTCTGCACATCGACGCCTGCATGACCCGCCCGGAAAGCGACGACGGCACCACCTCCATCTACGCGCTCAACTACCTTGGCGACAACGTCAACTTCCCCGCTGTCTCCTTTGTCCTCGGCCTCCTCGCCGTAGGCGTTTACTCCTTGGACGCCACCGTCAGGCCGCTCATCCGCTCCAGCACCATGTTTACTTCTTCCAACCTCGGCGTTGCCCTGAGGAACACCACCGATATGAACGGCGGTGTAAGCTGCTGGCGCGCCGTCATCGCCGGCGTGTTCGTCATGGGCGTGCCGAATGCCGTGTGGTCGTGGGATGGCCTGCGCGCGCTGTGCATCGGTATCGCCATCGCTCAGATGGTGGTGGGCGCCGTGGTAGGGAGCGTGTGGTGGTTGTGGGCAGAGGAGATTAGGAGGCTAGATGGGAAGGTGATGCGGTTGGTCGATTTGGATATGTTGAAGAGGAATGGGAGTTTCTTCGATATGGATTGAGTCACACGCGCACGACTTGCATTGTTTTTTCTTGTTTGGTTGTATGATGGGATGGGATGATGGAAATACCCCCGATGACATTGATGATTTGTCCCGTCGAGAAAAAGGGATGGAATAATGAAGACTAAACTGACGACATTCGTTCATTTTTTCTGTTAGCTGTCGACGTTCAGCGGAGATACCACGATCGCTTCTGTTTCTTTCTGACTGTTTGTCAATTCTTCGCTTCTTCAACAGAAGGATTATCTGGGAAAGGTTGGGAAGGCAAAGAGTTTGAAGTTTTGAGAAAGGGAAAGGCAACTTACCAAACTTGTATACACGAAAAGATACACTTTATTTCTATTCGGAGGAGGAAGAATGAGTTTGGAGATGTGGTGGGTTGGGGAAACATGAGTCTGAGAAGATTGGAGCTGGTCGGGATGATATAGACAGCATCAAAAGCAATGCGAAATGCGAAATGCACACACCATCTATTTAACATTTTCTCTTCCACCACTTCCCCGGGATCTTGCACTGCCTAATGTGTTCCCTCCCATCGTCGCTTCATCCCATCTTCGCCCGGAACCGCGCATCGTCTGCTCGACTCCGGGGAAGAAGTCGCCGGAATCGTCGCAGGTCGTGGGCGGGTAAATTGGAATGGCTGGTATGGCTGCGGGCTAAATGGTGGCTGTTCTGGAAGGTTGCTGGATTGGGGTTGGAAGGGGGCACGTCCGGGCGATCAAACGTGGGGAGAGGGGGAGATCGGGAGATGGGATGGGAGAAATTGGATGAATGATGGGTGGGAGGAGGGGATGGTTTGGGGATATAGCCGTTCCAGAGAGATGGGAGGATGGAAGGGAAGGATGGGTTGGGTGGGTGTTGGTGAGGGTGAGGGTGATGGGGTGTTGAGGAGAAGGGTAGCGGTGGTAACAAATCATGGGAAATGGAGATTGGCCTGGGGGTGTTCGGCTGCTTGGCAGCTCTGGGTTGTGCAGAACGATTTCATGAGCTTTTCAGAGCTCATTTATGTTGGGCGACTCCGTGTCGTCGCTGGAAGGTTGCGCTCTCTGATGGAAAGGGGTTTTGCAGGAATGGCTGTTCACTGCAATCGGTCAGGTTGTGATGTCACTTGGGGCCGCTGTGAGATGGGCTCGATGCGGTGTGGTCTGCGGTGCATCATCCGACGATTCTTTCCGCTATGGACAGCTTTGCGCGCTCAACGCTGAATGGGCGGTCAAGCCGCTCGATCATTCTGGCATCCATCCGGGCCCGTTGAAGTCTTCTAAATAAGAATCGGGTTCCGCGTGCCGACCCAAAACTGGACTGGGAGCTCCCTGTTTGGACACAGAGTGTGGGGAAGAGCCCAGGACTCGGGGCGTGGCGTGGTGGGTGGGTTCCGAAATCGGCCGGCCGATCTATCTTCCAGGGGCTGTTTCGATACCCCACCAAAATGCTAGCTCTGCGGTGAGGGGCAAACTTGGAACTGGATTTTTCCCCAGCGCAGCAGCAAAACAACGCCAACTCATCATGGCTAACGGCTCGCCGAGTGAGACTCACACCGAGTCGCAGATCTACCTGTCTACCCGTGGCGGTGACTATGGCGTGAGTTTTTGCCTCGACGGTCAACTAAAAAGTAGAAAATGGCGCTAATAATCCCGCGCAGCTCTCGTTCGAGACAGTCGTCCTGAAGGGGCTTGCTGCTGACGGCGGCCTGTTTCTGCCTCACCAGATCCCCAGCGCATCCCAATGGGTGGGTACTGTTTGCATTGGCAAGGCGCCATAGCAGAGGATCCAAGCATTGACATCAATTGCAGCAATCATGGCAAGATCTCAGCTATCCCGAGCTCGCCTTCCAGGTCCTGAGTCTGTATATCTCAGACTCGGAAATCCCGTCCGTCGACCTTAAGGAACTCATCAACAAGAGTTACTCGACTTTCCGCGCGAAGAACGTCACCCCTTTGGTTCACCTGGAGGACAATTTGTATCTCCTTGAGCTCTTCCACGGGCCCAGCTACTCTTTCAAGGACTGTGAGTCATCGAATCTGCATATTCATGGAATTCTCTCGGCTGACCACGCTAGGCGCTCTGCAATTCCTGGGAAATCTGTTTGAGTATTTCCTCGTACGAAAGAACAAAGGGAAAGAAGGAAAAGGTTGGTTTGCCCATCATTGAAAGAGGTCTCCTGACTGACAGAGCACAGACAGGTATCACTTGACCGTTGTTGGTGCTACCAGCGGTGACGTAGGTGGCTCTTTGAAACTCGTTTGATTCTCATCTGACCAACTTAGACCGGTTCCGCAGCTATTCAAGGTCTCAGGGGTAAGAAGGATGTCACAGTCACCATCCTCCACCCCAAGGGGCGCGTCAGCCCTATCCAAGAGGCGCAGATGACCACCTGTGCCGACGCAAACGTTTTCAACCTTGCCGTGAAGGGCACTTTTGATGACTGCCAGGTGAGATTGACTGAAACGTGTGAAATAAATTCAGCTAACAGACAGCAGGACATCGTCAAGGCTCTCTTCAACGATCCGGAGACCAACAGCCAGCTTAGCCTTGGCGCCGTCAACTCGATCAACTTCGCCCGCATCCTTGCACAGATTGTTTACTATTTCTATTCCTACTTCTCGCTGGCGAGGCAATCAAAGGATTTCAAGGTCGGTGACAAAGTTCGGTTTGTTGTCCCTACCGGAAACTTTGGCGATATCCTTGCCGGGTACTTCGCCAAGCGTATGGGTCTCCCCGTCGACAAGCTCGTCATCGCTACCAACGAGAACGACATCCTCGACAGGTTCTGGAAGACTGGGCGGTATGAGAAGAAGGCGGCCACCGGCCAGGCTGCGGAGGGTGGCCTCGAGGTGGATGGCGTCAAGGCCCACGAGGAGGGCGTGAAGGAGACCCTCAGCCCAGCAATGGATATCCTGGTATCCAGCAACTTTGAGCGGCTCCTCTGGTTCCTTGCGTACGAGTTCGCCGCGGCTGTTGGGATGGACGAGGAGTTCAACAGGAAACAGGCTGGGCAGGAAGTTGCCGCGTGGCACAAGGACCTCAAGAACAAGGGCGGGTTCGGACCTGTCTACAAAGACGTCATGGAGAGCGCACGCAAGACTTTTGAAAGCGAGAGGGTCAGCGACCCGCAGACGCTCGAGACCATCAAAACCTTTTACGACAAGGTCAAATACGTCCTTGACCCCCACACCGCTGTCGGCATCACGGCTGCTGTGCACTCGGTCGAGCGGGCCGAGAAGGGCCTGCCCCACATCTCCCTATCGACGGCGCACCCAGCCAAGTTTGCTGGTGCTGTCGAGCTCGCCCTCAACGGGAAGGAGGGCTTCAACTTCCAAAACGTGCTCCCACAGGAGTTTGTCGAGCTTGATAAGCTCGAGAGGAGAGTAACAACGGTCGAGAACGACTGGAAGGCAGTGAAGGATCTGGTTAAGCAGCAGGTTGATAAGGAGCTCAGAGCCTAATTCTGGGTTTCTGGCGTGTTGTGTTCTTGGCGATGGTGTCACAAAAACATAGAACCGTGGATAATAGACGCTTTAAACACGTTTTGGGCAGTTGGAAGGAAAGCGACAAGTCGTTTTACAAGGATATTTCAATCAAGTTAAAGGGATGTGAATAGTCATTTGCGGGACGTATTTCGTATTCCGAAGGATCAACTGCATGTGGTGTAACCTTACGGTCCTGGTGCCATGCACTTTCTAGCGAGTATCGCGCCCTATGCCGCTGGCTTTACAGCTGTTGAATTCGGCATGTAGGGCCTAGGCACACTGCTGCGCCCGCGTCTACACCCCAGTTTCATTGCTTGCCGAAGGAGCGAGAGTTGCAGGGACCAATGGTATCTTGTGTATAACCATTTATCCCGTCCCTGTTGATAGTTATCGACCTTCCGCTTACGGACAGCTAAAGCTAGCTCCTTATATCCGTGACAGCGCCCACTTGAGCAGAAGTGAATTTATAACCGATTCGCGTGCTTGGCTCCTCGATTTGCGTCGTTCTTAACGACGTCGACAGCCTCGACGCAACGCCACAACCTCTCCCAAAAAGCCCTAAACGTTTACCTTGATAGGACAAGAATCGAAAAGACGCCAGAAACCAGCCACAAAGGAAAAAACGATCACAAAACACGACAAAGGGTATTCAACCGCAAATAACCCCCCTAAAAGGGGCACAAATAGACACCAACCCTCACTGAGAACATTGGAACGAAAAAACAAAAATGAACCACGACCACCTCTTCGGCCCCAATCTCCCCTCCACCTTCGACTTCACCCTAACCTTCGAACACTCCATCCTCACTATCCCCCCCTCATCCATCTTCCTCCTCTTCGCCTCCACAACCCTCTACCGCCTCCACTCCCGTCCTCATCCCCTCCCCCGCTCCGGCCTCTTATACCTATCCAAACTAACTCTCTCCCTCCTCCTCACCGCTTTTAACCTCTCCCTCCTAATTCAATGGTCCCTCTCCTCCCTCCCAACCCATCGCGCCCTAGCAATATCCTCCGCCACCCTCTCCCTCCTCTGCAGTATAGCCCTCCTCTTCCTGACCGACACCACACACCGCACATCCATCTCCCCTTCGTTGTTGACATCAGGGTACCTCTTCCTCACGACTTTACTTGACATTGCGCAGGCGCGGAGTTTGTTCCTGCGGTATTTCCACCCTGGGAACCACTCTGAGAAGGTCCTCGGGTTGACGGTTACGTTCACGCTTGCGCTAGCTGTCAAGCTTGGACTGCTGTTGCTGGAAGAGATACCAAAGGTGTCAAAGGAAAATGAGCTCTCGAAGAACGCAGGACCGGAGGTCCTCTCCGGCGCGATGAACAGGACGTTGTTTGTTTGGTTGAACAGCTTGTTTGTACGAGGGTATAAATCGTTGATCGCGCTGGGGGATTTGGAGAGTATACCGGGGAAGTTTGCTTCTCAGAAGTTGTTGGCTAGGTTGGAGCCGAGGTGGGAGGGGGTTGTTCGAGGGAAAGGGGAGGGGGTCAAGGGTGAAGGGGAGGGAAAAGGGATGGGGAAGAATGCATTCGCGGTGACGACGCTGAGGACGTTCGCGGGGATTATATTGATGGCGGTTCCGCCTAGACTGTTGCAAGGTGCGTTTACGTTTACGCAGCCGCTGCTGATGAGGAGGGTGATACTCTACATCGAGGAGGCGAGCGGGGGAAGTGGGAACGGCGAGGTAGCGAGGAGCTTGATCGGGGCGACGGTGTTGATTTACGTGGGGATTGCGGTGTCGCAGTGCGTGCATAAGCACTTGGTGTATCAGATGCTTACGATGATTCGGGGCGCGTTGGTGGGGATCATCTTCAAGAAGACGGTTGGGCTGGGGGAGAAGGGGTTGGAGGATGCGGCGCCAGTGACGCTGATGAGTACGGATGTGGAGGGTATCGAGTATGGGTTGGCGTTTATTCACGATATGTGGGCGAGTCCGGTTGAGGTGGGCGTGGGCATTTATTTGCTGTATGCCGAGATCGGACTGCCCTGCTTTTTGGTGATCATCCCAATTGTTGGTGAGTATTATCTTGCGGTTGGGTTGTGGGGGAGGACGCTGACGGGGATAGTATCGACTGTCTTGAACGAGAAGATTGCTGGGAAGATGGGCCCGGCGAAGATGGCTTGGAACCAGGGGGTTCAGGAGAGGGTCTCGGCGACGTCTTCGATGCTGAGCCAGATGAAGGGTATCAAGATGAGGGGCCTCGCCGGGTTCTTCTCCCAGCGTATCCAGAGCTTGAGAGACGAGGAGATCAAGCTGTCCAAGACGTACCGAGTGGCGGCCATTTTGATACAATTCATGGGTAAGATCCCTTCAAGAAAGTTGTTTTTCTGTCTGGCACTGACTTGATAAGCCGACGCCGTGAGCCACTTGACGCCCATCATCGTCATCACCGGAGCTATTTTCTGGACCAGGGGCAGTGATCGTGAGCTTCCCGTAGCTCAGGCATTCACCGCCGTTGCCATTATTGCTCTCGTGGCCGGCCCCCTTGCCAACCTCCTGGCCACGCGTGCCATCCTGCAGGCCTCTCTCGGATCCTTCACCCGTATTCAGGAGTTTTTGCTGCTGTCAACCAAGTCCGAGTACCGCGCATTTGTTGTCAGCCGCTTTCCGAAACGGGAAACACCCAACTCCAAGCAGAAGGAGGCTGTCGAGCTGAGCGACGTTCCGGCCGAGAGCGAGACGGTTATCGAAATGCGCAACGCAACCTTTGAGACAGCCGATGGAAAGGTTCTCCTCCGCGATGCCAGCCTCAGTGTAAAGGAGGGATCGCTCCACATGATTGCTGGGCTTGTCGGATCGGGCAAGTCGTCGGTGCTCAAGGCCATCATGGGCGAGCTCAGCCTTGCTCAGGGGTCGGTGCACGTCACAGAGAGCTCGGTGGCATACTGTGCACAGAGCCCTTGGCTGCGGAACGCTACCATTCGCGAGAACATTGTCGGTGGTGCCGAGTTTGGGTTTGATGCTGACTGGTTTGCGCGGGTCGTGCAAGCGTGTAACCTCGACCAGGACTTTGCCGAAATACTCGACTGGGACAACAACATGGTAGGAAGCGGAGGTATGATCCTCAGCGGCGGGCAAAAGCAGCGTGTAGTGAGTAGCCCCTTTCTCGGTGTCTTGGCAAAGCTGACAGAACAGGCCTTGGCACGAGCGGTGTATTCGCACAGGAGACTTGTGCTGCTTGATGACATCTTCAGCGGGCTGGATCACAAGACGACGGGCTTCGTGTTCGAGCAGCTGTTGGGCACTAACGGGCTTCTTCGACAGGCCCAGACGGTTGTCTTGACCACTAACCAGCGTGCGTCTCTTGCCCCTGACCGAATTCGTTGTCGTTCATTTTGTTGACTTAGCCAGCACACATCCTCTCCCAAGCCGACTACGTATCGACAGTCGAGTCTTCAACTCTCAAGACGGCCGCGAAGGAGGTCGTCCCCCCCAAACTCGACGAGATCACCTCGGACGGATCTTCGGGCGATGGGAACAGGCCTCAGAGCAGCGACTCCAAACCAGCAGGGTTTAGCCCGTCAAAAGCCGATGACAGTGTTCACTCTGATCTTAAGCGCCAGTCCGGGGATACGTCCCTGTACAAGTACTACTTCCAGTCCGTCGGGTGGAAGATCACGACGCTCTTTGTCGTCTTCAACATCATCTGCGCCGGAACTTCGAGGATGCCGCAGGTGTGGCTGAAAATCTGGACAGACCATGGCACGGACAACGATACGGCCTTGTATTACGGCATCTATGTCGGATTTGCCATCCTCGGTGCAGCAATGGGCCTCGCCCTCGTTGCGTATGTGTCGGCCGTGAGCTTCAAAGATGCGTAGCTGACACTTACAGCTTCTTCTACTTCGTCTTCATCCCCAAGTCGGCGAAGCACCTGCACTTCCTGCTCCTGGATACAGTTATCAAGTCAGTATTTTTCTACCTAAAGGTAATGCAGGGCTCTCGCTGACCTCTCAGGGCGCCCCTGTACTTCTTCACCACCGTCGACGCGGGTGTCACGCTCAACCGCTTCAGCCAGGACCTTACCTTGATTGACCAGCGGCTGCCCATGTCGGTCCTGGCAACCGTATTTTGTAAGTTCCCACAAGTGACATCTCCAAATGCATAAACTCACCAAAAAGACTTCCTCGACGTTCTCGCCGGATCCATCATCATCGTTTCCGGCGCCCAATATGCCGCGGCCATGATCCCCCTCCTCTTCGTCGCTCTTTTCTTCCTCCAGAAGGTCTACCTTCGCACATCGCGGCAGATGCGCTTCCTCGACATTGAAGCCAAGTCGCCCCTCTACACCCACTTCACCGAAACCCTCGCCGGCGCCATGACCATCCGCGCCTTCGGCTGGGAGCAAGCCTTCCTCGATGAGAACCAACGCCGCCTCGACGTCTCCCAAAAGCCGTTCTACCTCATGTACTGCCTCCAGCGCTGGCTCACCGTGGTCCTCGACCTCCTCGTCGCCGGCATGGCCATAGTCCTCGTCTCCTTCGCCGTCCTCTTCACCTGGACGTCCTCCTCCTCTGCCATCGGCCTGGCTTTCCTCAACATCGTCGGCTTCTCCCAATCCCTAATGGCCCTCGTCCAATTCTGGACCCAGCTCGAAATGTCCCTCGGCGCCATCGCCCGCATCCGCTCCTTCGTCGCCGACACCCCCTCCGAATCCCTCCCCTCCGAATCCCACCCTCCGCCTCCCGGCTGGCCCACCGCCGGCGCCATCACCCTCTCCAACATCACCGCCTCTTACTCCCCCTCTCTCCCGCCCACCCTAAACAGCCTCTCCCTATCCATCCCTCCCGGCTCCCACGTTGCCATCTGCGGCCGCACCGGCTCCGGAAAATCCTCCACCCTCCTTACCATCCTCCGCCTCCTCGATCTCTCCTCGGGCAGCACCACCATCGACTCCATCGACATCTCCCTCCTCCCCCGCGAAGCCGTCCGCACCGCTATTGCTTCCCTCCCCCAAGACCCCGTCACCCTCCCCGGCACCGTCCGCACTAATCTCTCTCCGCATTCCACTTCCCCATCAGACTCTACCCCCTCCATCTCCGACACGGACCTAATCTCCGCCCTAACCAAAGCCCGCATCTGGGAATTGATATCCTCGCGGGGCGGGCTAGATGTGCAAATGGATAGTTTGAGTCTATCTCCGGGGCAGAGACAGTTGTTTTGTCTTGCTGCGGCGGCGGTGAGGAAAGCAAAGGTGGTGTTGCTCGATGAGGTGACGGGCAGTGTGGACTTTGAGACGGATAGAGAGGTTAGGAGGGGACTTTTGGGTGGGGAGTTGAGGGAGTGTACGGTTTTGGAGGTGGTTCATCGGATTGAAATGGTTATGGGTGAGTTTTTCCAAGTGTTGATGAGTTTTTTTTTTTTTTTTTTTTGTTTTTTGAGGATGTGAGCTGACTTTGTGTGTTGCAGAGTATGATATTGTGGTTGTGATGGAGGGTGGGAGAGTGGCGGAGGTGGGAAAGCCGGAGGAGTTACTTGGGAAGGAGGGGGGGTTGTTTAGGGGTTTGTGGGAGGGGAGAGGGAAGGGGAGGTAGGGCGTTCTTTCCTTGATGGGCAGCGTGGGGAACTTTTTGGCGGGGAATTTTGTGTGCTCGCTCGGTCAATCTCAACTCTGTGGCTGCTGCGGATGGTTTGCAGCTGATGTAAAGTCATATTGGGATCTCACCTCAATGCTATTGTCGGTTTGTATCGCCTTCTTTATCTCGGTTCAATTATCTTTCAGTGCCTCGTCCTGGTCCAGGTCTCGCATCATGCCTCAGCTCCAAAGTTCAGCTCATCTCAATGATCCCGGTAACTTGCAGCCCAGCTCCAGGTAGGTAATCTTGAGACGCCTTAATTTCGCAAGGGTGAAGTAGCATAGGTTGTTGGCCATCAGCGCGTACACCTCGTGTAACGCGGGTTGAGTGCTATTGTCAAGGAGTGACGCTACTCGGCCCAGCGCCAGGCTTTCACCCCAAGGGAACAATGAGGTTTCGCGACCTATCCGCCATCGGGGACTTTACACCTGGGCTGTGGTTTCTCCTCTCTAAGTTCGGGCCATTTTCTACCCCGAGATAGGGCATGTCCCTGAATCAGAAGGTCAACCTGTTGGCCGCCACGGCTCGCAACTTGCGGCGACTCCTCGATGCTGGCGAGGTCACCAGTGCCGGACTCGTCCAGCTGCATCTAGCGCAGATTGCCGCGCGTAATCTTGCTGGCATGAAACTCAACGCAATCATTGCGACTACGCCAACAGAGAAAGTCATGGAAGAAGCAAAGGCGTCGGGCAACGAGAGGCGTACGAGCGGCCCTCGTTCGAAGCTGCACGGTATCCCCACCATCCTCAAAGTACGCCCCGACCCCCTTCGTCTTGCAGGTCTGTTGATTAACCGCCATCGAAAGGGTTCAACATCACCAGTGGCTGGTCCCCGGCGGCGGGCAGACGCAATCACCCTATGTCCAGGGGGGGTATTGATCCGAAAGACACATGGCCCGGTCACAGTGTGAGTGCTTCCTCCAGGCTCCCCAGGGGCTCGAGATGGGTAAACTCGTGTCCAGTGCTCTTGACTGACGGTTTGGCTCAAGACCCCCGCTGGCTCTTCCTCTGGCCCCGCGGCGGCAGCCGCAGCCGGCTTCGCCCCCCTCTGCATCGGCACTGAGGCGGATGTTTCCATCGTACAACCCGCAATCCGCGCGGCGCTTTACAGCATGAAATGTACGGCCGGAGCTGTCAATATGGCCGGCACACAGTCAAGTGGTGCTGCTTGGGATAGCGCGGGGCCTATGGCAAAGTCGGTCGAAGACTGCGTGGATGTAATGCACATCCTGCTTCCCGGACGAAATTTTCGCTCCTCACTCAAGCGGTCTTGGCAAGGCATTCGCATCGCTCTTCTCAACTATGAGGAATGGCAATGGGACGATGAGACGTGCGCAAGGGCCTCCGAGTATGATGACCAGCACGTACGTGTCTTGCTCTTCGAGCATCTCATCCCGTCATGTCGGACACTAACAAGCCGACAAAAGCAGGAACTGAGCATTGGCACCAACTCGGGTTCGTGATCGAAAGATATCTGGCGATATTTGGCAAGGCCGGTCTGCGCACGCTCAAAGACCTCGTCGAATGGAACAAGGCTCATGCGGACTTGAAACTCCTGCAACGTATGATATCCCCAGAAATGCTACAAACCTCAAGCCGGTGCTGATAGCTTCCGGGTCGCCTCCCAGACCACCCTGGCTAGCAAGTTCTCGAAAATGGGCTAAAGGACACCATGACGGACGAAGAGTGCCGCAGAGGATTGCAACACTTCAGACAGCGTGAGAAACTCGGTAGAGAATATGTCGCAGGACACCGGCACGGACATCATTGTTGGCACTGGTGAATCTATTCTGACCAAGATGGCGGCTGCAGCCAGCTACCCAATTGCCAGCGTACCTCTAAGCCTGTCGACTTACAATGGAAGACCCTTCGGGCTCGAACCGGTAGCTAGGGCCGGTGCCGAGGATAAACTGTTCGAGATGATGTCGGCCTGGGAGAAGAATTCGAGCACTTCCTCGTATCGACAGTCAGAGACTTCGAGGAGACCCTTGTTGCTGAACGTGTTGCCCAGCTGCCCCGTCCCATTTGCCCAGAAGCCTCTCTCCGGATTTCCAACGACTGGTCAATTAGTCTCTGCCCGGCCGGGACATCGTTGAGCTCGTAAAGACCGCATGCGCCGTGGCTGCACTGGTGCATGTATTCGAGACTTGAGACGCTCGCACAGCCCAGTTTGCCGATCTCAATGAGACTCATGGCCTCGTGTAGGTTTCCGGTCTCGTAGTAGTACCACGCAGAGTTCTGTATCAGTGTTAGGTGATGACTGTCACACAGAATGCTCAGGGACCTTGGCAGGCTCAGTCGCTCATCAGTGTCACTTGCATGGTGCGCCACACATGGAGCGCAGCACGGTTAGCTCCTCCCTTTGCTTCACCCATCATGCATTGGAGACTTTCCTGCAACTCCGGGTTCCCCGTCGAACCCAAATTGCATTACTTTCCGAACATGGACCCTACAGCGTGTCAGCCTAGCCAAGAGCTCTTCCAGTCAGGCAGTTTCGCAGTCTGAGAGGCCCAAGGCTTGGCGGCTCAACGACACACGTCAGGGGGTGAGTGCGCTGCATCGGTTGCACTGACATGAACAGCTTTCTCACGCTAATAAATAATTAAAGAGCCTGGTTAGCTCAGCTGGTTAGAGCGTCGTACTAATATCTTACTTGAGAGATATCATGTAATGCGAAGGTCAACAGTTCAATCCTGTTACTGGGCATTCATTTTTGTATTTTAATCCCTCAACTCTACCATGTCTGCGGGTGGGTACTGGAAGGAAACTCCAGTAACGTAACTCGCTTCCTCCTTTTTTGTCTATCCAAGTGCGCACATATCCAGTTCGCGTCTTGCCTGCGCCGACGTTACTTCGCAGGTTTCTTCGGTTTCTGCTTTATGTTTGAGCGTTCAAGCGCCGTTCGAAACGCGCTTCTCAGCTTCACATGAGAATCTGCAAACGTGAACCACTGCCGTTCCCATAGATCCACCTGCGGCCATTTCGTTTCCTCGCTGACGACTGTAGCTTCGTAAAAGCTGAAAGTGGCAGTGCCTTTCTTAACGTCACCCAGGTCCTGGTCGAATCGGGCAGAACCCCCCCCCCCCACCCCACCCCCCCTTCTTCCCCCTCCCCTTTTTTTTGACGTGCCGCACGCACAGCTGAGTCAGGAAACTTCTCATCGCTCTCCCAATCGATTGTGGGCAGCAGCCACTCGTCCTGTTCTTTCGACCGGAGCAGCATCACCTTTTTCCTGTCTTTGTCAAGCGGCACTACCCCTGGGATGGGCAGCCTCCCTCCAGGCCTTAGCTTTTCTGGCCATCCTGTCTGTCTCGAGGCGGGGATCATGGGTGTGTGCTCTCGTCCTGCCAGGCGCCCGCTTGTGGATTGTGCATCTGAAACTAGAACCGCCTGCATGGGTAATGCGGCGCTGTGACTGTCGCCGGAGCCAGGCTCCCAGATGCTCGAGGACTTTGATTTCCTCGTAATGAAACCCTACTGATAGAGTACGCATCCGCGGCAGGGGCAGCTGGTCTGGGTTTCAGCATAAGGCCTATCCTCTCTGCATTGTCTTCCTTGCTCGTAAAACCTGTATACTAGAAACGTTCTTTATCCTTGTCCTTGAGCGTAGTACTCGATCTCTTTGGCTAGTGTTCTCTGCTGGAGGTAGTGTCTGGAGAGGCGGTGGCTTGTCCAGATGTTGGACGGGGCTTTTCAAATGTCCTGGCGTATTCCCGTTTGCGGAATTGGGGTCGAGGTGATTGATTGTAACGTGAGCTGGGAAGTTCGACAAGGCCATTTTCGCATGCGACCAGCAGATTATCAACTTCCTTCTGTAGAGCAGGCCCGGAGTTTCCCGTTGTCATGAAGCCAACGAAAGAGACGGCGATAGAGTCGGATAGCAGACTCTAGACCCGAACGGCATCCGTACCAGGATGAGCTTAGAGAAACTGCCAAAATAGCTTTCAATTTTGATCAGCTTTCGTGCACCGGGAGGCGCTGCAAGAATTCATCTGGCCCAGGCTTGCACGTCAAAGGCATCGTCTCGTGACACCCGAAGCGCGACCAGTACGCCTGCTTCGTCCCCTTGTTGTCGCTGAATAAAATCGCGCTCCGCCAATGGAGGCTCGGGGTAGGTCGGCGCTTTGGGTCTTGAGAACGGCGTGAGGGTGATGCTTCTCGATGCTCCAGCGACCCAATAATGGAGAGGACACTTCTCCTCTACTCTTCAACGGGGCCGCGGTAGTCGCGGACAATTCCCGGTCCTCCTTCGGCGAGAGGGAGTCCAGGCTTGCAAGCGCTTGATGAGTTCCGTGTGCAAATCAACAGCCTTGATGGATCCTCGCCGTGAAGAAAAGGGGGGGATTTCGATGAGGTGGTGGGGGAATGAATGCTGCCCAGGCTCAGCAGCCATGTCGTCAAAGCCAACCGGTGAGATGACCTCGATGACATTTCTGCGAGATTCCAACGCGACGCCGCTGATTCCTGGTGGTTGGTATTCATGACAGCAATCATAGAGAAGGATGAAGTCAGAGTCCACCTCGTCGAAGGTGGGTATGATGTCGCCCGAGGTCATGACGACGCCAATCCGCCGTGTCCTGTCGATGCAGTTAGCATCCGCCTTTGCGTGCCACCCATGAAACCAGTCAGACTGACGATTTCACTTTCTCCCCACCCTTCCTGACCACGGAGTGCAGCGCAGCTTGGCGCCTTGGTTTCCTCCTTAACTCGAACTGACCCTGCCGAGAATTGGCAAATGGTCGTCGTCCGTCCTGTCTCACATCATCCACTTCAGCGCGTCGTTTCCGAGTCGCCTGGATTCACGACAAAATGTCTCGAGCAACTCGTGGCTCGTCAGCTTCCTCGAACGTCTGGCTTTGCAATGCCTGTGCGCCCCTGTTCGGGCCACAGTCACCAATCTTCAAGGCGGGTAACCCATTCTCACCGTCTCAAACGTCCGTCACCAGCCCCCTCGGTCGTATTTGGAGAAGCAGTTGCCGTTTTGGCAAGCTAGTGGCTGAGGCGACTCTAGAGATCCAGTCGACCACCCATCAGACATAGACGCCGGACCAGGTCGTGTGTGTATGTGTGTGCAAATGGGCTGCCAAGCCCCAAATTCCGGGCTCTCGTCTGTGCTTCCTGAGTCAAGGTCCTATTTCTAACTCTGTCATATCTTTCTCAACGGCCCCACACTCTAGCACTCTTGCAGCGGGTCCGTTTAGCTCATTCAGCTGCGTAGAGGATTTGAAACAGGCCCAAGTCGACCTCCATAGGGTTCAAAACTGATAGCCTCTCCGGATCCAGGAACGCCCATATCTTCAATATTTCCGGGCCTACGAGTCCTTCGGTTCATTGATGTTCGGTCCGACTGCATCATCAAAACTGACCGTTTTCGGCTATACTTGACTCTTAGTTACATCTGGGGAAACGTCAACAACCTTCGTCTCACAAGCGCAAACAAATCGCAATTGCGTCAGCTCGGGATTCTTGGCCCCAGCTCTACGTGGGACAGGGTTCCGCGAACCGTTAGGGACGCCATTTTGCTTGCGAGAACGCTCGGACACAACAGCACCTTGTCAACACCCTCACTATCGTCGCAGCGACTGGCCACGACAGTAACGCGGGCTTACCAGGTGCACGAGAGGGCTCTCGATCAATGAGCTCGACACATCAACCACGAATTATCCGCTCTGGGGTTGCGATGATGGCTCACACGACACTCGAAGGCCTCCTTCCTAGGTCTGTATATTCAACAAGAACTTGGAGTGAGTACCGACCTACTGTTGCGCATGAACTGAAATGATTAGGGACTCTGCTTACTTCAGGACTCCCTTTTATTTTATTTTTTTATTTTATTTTATTTTTTATTTTTTTTTACCAAATCGATCCCTAGAACATGGACCGAGACGTGAGAAAGTGAAGCTTCTAAATGCTCCTGGTAGGACTACTCTTGCCAGCCACATTGGAACTCACATGGCAGATCAGCGTTGCACTACACCGTTCGCAGGGATTCTGGAGAACGTATGATGAACGAGCGGAAGCCGCTGATACAGTATATCAGACCGAATGCAGATGTGGAAGATGGTTTTGGAGAGATTGCGTTGGATGGAGAGACCAAGTTGGGAAATAAAGAGGTGGTTTGAGTTGCTTCTACGAGAAGGCGGAGGGAGTGTGTTTAGCGATTGGACACTAACTTGTTCGGAGATCGGCCTATTGAAACGCCCATGGTCCGAGCGGCAGAAGCACGAGAAAGCAAAGGCGTTGGCAAAAGCCAAAGAAGATGGCGATGTTTAGTCAAAGCTTGGGTTGGGTATGGCTGCTGGAAATGAGGAGGTTTCGTCACTGTGTTTTTAAAGACGAATGGAGTATTCTGACGAATCCCTCTGCACTCGCCCCAAGCACGTGATCCTACAGCTGCACAGGCTACACAGGCTACAAAGGTGCTAAGCACCCGCGGCAAATCTTTGCACAGGCGCTGAGCATCCAAGGCGCCTAAAGTACAGCGCCACTGTACCCCACGTCGAACATCTTCAATTCTAGCCGAGGAGCCGTGTGGAGCTGGTTACCGTTGCGACATACTATCCCAAAATTCTAAGCTGGGGCACCACGCAACATCCCAAATTCTGAGCTAGGATATCACGTACCATCCCAAACTCCGGGCTGGGTGTTGTGTACCATCCCAGGGCATGTGCTGGTATATTCTGGGCCAAATCTGGGACCGTGGTCCAGGATTCGGGCCACTCGGGTCTGTCGCCTTTTAGCTTCCAACCGCGGTCCTAAATTTAGGCCCTAACTTACCCGCTTTCCAGAATGTAGGCCCTTTAAAATTGTGCGCTAGACGAACGAGTTAGCAACCCCCCCTTGCCCTTGCATTTTTCGGGATTGTCGGTGATGTTTTCGTCCAATCCAGTGCCATCCTGCCTAGCCCATGCGTATTAGCCTTGTATTTCTTGAGCAGGGCTCCCACTTCTGCTCGTTCTCCTGTACCATGTTGTCTAGGGCTGCTGTTGTCCAAGTCCTCCTTGGGCACTGCGTAAGGGTACTATCATTATCAAGGGCCGGTGTTTTAGGAGGTTTGCCACCCGGTCAGCACCGAGGCGACGTCAAGGCAGTGCTTCTTGTCAAGGTGAACAAACAGCAGAAGCATATCACAGTTGAGCAGTGGCACCGTGGTCGGCGGTCAGCCTCCCCGGCCGCTACGATCGTGCTGCACCCGGCGGATCTGCTTCCTCTGGATTGCCAGGGTACTATCCCTTTCGAAGATACCCGCCGGGTAATAGAGGGAGCACCTATGATTGTCTCTTTGAGGGTGTGTTTTTGCGGCCCAAGCAAGAGAAAGAGACAGACTTTGTTCTTACCGAGGAGTTGTTTGCCGAGACGGCCCGGACGTGCTGGCAAAGCGAGACTGTCTGCATGGAAGCAAAGTAATGCTGGCAAGTGGGAACGTGATGGAAGCATACTGTTAACTACCCTCAGAACGCTACCCTCGGAACACTACCCTCGGAACACTACCCTCGGAACGAGTTGCCGTTCCCTATTCTAGCTAGGCTTCCCTAAATGTTGATATGCTGCGTAACACCCATTTGTCTGTCTTTTAAGTCCTGCCTTTCCCTTTCCTCTGAGATGCCCAGTCCCCTCCCATGGCTCTGGACCCGGGCCATTGTGATCAATTTCTCGCATGCTCGTTGACCTGTACTGGCTAGTCGGTCCTGTAGCAGACTGGGAGCGCCCTAAAAGCCATTAATAAAGGATTAGCGTTAGAGCCGATGCTTCCACACCACGAGATCGGAGCCTCATCGGTTCTAGATCTTGTCCTCTCGTTCAGGCTCGTCTTTCGGAGAGCATCTCTCCTTTTCTGATCTTGGTTCGTCCTCGTCCTTAGGCTGCTGCAGTGGTCGTGGCTTTGGCAAGTCGTCTGGAATATCTCGCCCTGTTCCTCCTCTCTGCCCAACCCAATATATATCCATTCCGACAGTATTTGTGACAAGGGCTTGTACTCCACCTTTCAGGCGCTGGCGAGTATACCAATGTGGTTCTCAGGAGTAGGGAGGATGGGGTGGTGCGGGAGGACGGGTCGATGCAGCTCGGCGCTCTTGTGAACGTCGCCTTGCAGATAAGCACGTAATGGTTGGATAGATGGGTGCTCCGTAGCGAGATGAGCAGGGTCGTTGCAATGGGCTTGGAAGTCGTGGTCGGCAGTGACGCTTCCCGCGCCACCGGTACTATCCGCAAACCGACTGATTCCTGGAAACGTCTCCCGGGACAAGCGGAGCTCGGGGCGGCAGGTCGCAGGGCGGGATTCGGAACATCGGAGCACGAGCACGATGTCCCGCGCCAGCGCCGTCTCCTGGATGATCCGCACACCCCCGCCACACAACAGCTTCTCGAGATCACGGCGCGGCGGAAGAGCTTCCGGTGGTGGCACGGTAACCATGTCTTGCCGCGCGAGCGTTCACGCGAGGTGCGCGAGGGCGATGGGCCATCCCAGTATACCGCGGCTTGGCGAATCCACTACGTTTGACGAATAGTTACTCTCTGGTGGCACTTTGGCTCACAGGGCATGTACACAAATGGCGGCGAAGCAGCGCCGGGTCACGAAGATGAAGGCAGATCTGGAGAGATGAAGGCGAGAGGCTGAGGTCGTCGGCATCCTCGCGATATCCGGGATAAGGCTGCTGAGGGCAGCCTGCTGGTAGCAAACGACAACCTCCCGTCTGAAACTTCCCCCGGCCTTTATCGACTCAATCCCACTACCTACCCGCCCAAGTTCCTTGACTTCGCTCTGACATTGCATCGGTCACCCGTAACGTACTTGTCCATCTCGAGCACCTCGAGTATTCTGCAGCGGCAGGCAGCGGGTTGAGGACGACGATGCCGAAGATGGCGAGCGCGATGATGAGGTGGTTTATTCATCAAGTGGGCGATCATCGTATGCGTTCCGACAACGGTGGTGGATGAGGATTTTATCGCATGGGAAGAGCTAGACACAGTAGAGGATTGTCAACTTCGAGGATTTGGTAGACCGAGCGATCGCCTCGAAGGGCGCTCACGGTGGTGGCAATAACAACGCCTGTAGTGACAACAATAGCACGTCCGCACGCAAAAGTGGATGCTGTTTTCAGTGTGTGTACCCGTCTGGGATGTGACAACCTGCAGGCCGCCCTTGTGACCGGAACGGACCGACGTATCCCCGCAGGAGTCACGGTGTAGAAACAGTAGACACACAACCGCACACTGTGCTGCTCTGTGCCAAGGGTGCCGCTCCGTCAGATAGCAGGCTTGGGACCACGGAGCGTTGCTCTGTGATCCGCACCCAAGGCGTCGCAGAGCAACAGAGCCAGTACAAGTTACCTCGCCATAGTGTAGTATAGATAGCCACTGTAGTACGCCTGCGGTGAGGAGTCCTTTTGGCTCCTCACGCAAGTATTCGCTTAGTCAATTGAACCCTCTTCAATTGTGTCCTACTGCATCGTCACTTCGCGTGCTACTTTGCGTTATAGAGACATATGACCATTGACTTAGTGAACCCCCGCCTGTAAGGACTTGTTTCTGTATTACTCCTCTCATCCCCTCCAACCAACCCCCAGCGATACTGCCAACCGTACGTCGACAGGCATCGGTCGTAACAACCTCGCGCCACGAACTGGCTGTCTTGCGGAACTAGTGGCATTATGAGCTTAGTGTTGCGGCTTGCCGCCGCTGGATCAATCACTTGCAGAGTCATCTGAATCCATTGTCCGAAAGATGCAGAGCGAAAGCAGATCGTGTGCGAGTGGCGATGTCTGTTCTCACGCGACATATGACCCACCGAGCCGGGAGCCGGGAAACAGGCCACACTGTCTTCGGCATTAATCACGTCATAATCCGCCTAACTACTACACGTGTAGCACATATCAGGCCATTACCCCCTAAGCATATTCGCCTCCCGTCGCATCACATTGCGTTAATCTTGCCTTCTCAAAGCAAATTACGTAAGTCATCTCGACATCGATGGAAAACGATAGAATTTCCATAGTATCTATAAAGCAACCCATCCTCCCGGACCCTTCTGGTGTCAAGCTAGGAAAAAGAAATAAAGAGGATGAAGTGAGAGAGGGCTGAAATGTATGGTACTAAACATCTCGCGAAAAGCCAATTGTAAGGACTCGTCCCGATCGACAGCCGATGGACATCATCCGCTCTTGGGTGGCAGAACAAGACGGGCGGTATTCTGGTGGTAACCATACTACGTTCCGGCCATTATACTTAATCCAAGTTTGGTCGTGCCCCCAACTATATCCATATCTCCCTAGGTTATCTTGCGAGAGGGCGACTGACTGAACCGAATCGCTGTGGCCTTCTAGCGTTTGCAAGCATTGCCCAGAGGTGGGATCCCAGATCTTGATGGTTTTGTATGAACCTGATACAAGCTGCTGGCCATCGGGTGAGAAGGTAACTGACTGAACCGAACCGCTGTGGCCTTCTAGCGTTTGCAAGCATTGCCCAGAGGTGGGATCCCAGATCTTGATGGTTTTGTATGAACCTGATGCAAGCTGCTGGCCATCGGGTGAGAAGGTAACTGACCGAACCCAATCGCTGTGGCCTTCTAGCGTTTGCAAGCATTGCCCAGAGGTGGGATCCCAGATCTTGATGGTTTTATCTTTTGAACCTGATGCAAGCTGCTGGCCATCGGGTGAGAAGGTAACTGACCAAACCCAATCGCTGTGGCCTTCTAGCGTTTGCAAGCATTGCCCAGAGGTGGGATCCCAGATCTTGATGGTTTTATCTTCTGAACCTGATACAAGCTGCTGGCCATCGGGTGAGAAGGTAACTGACCAAACCCAATCGCTGTGGCCTTCTAGCGTTTGCAAGCATTGCCCAGAGGTGGGATCCCAGATCTTGATGGTTTTGTCGTATGAACCTGATGCAAGCTGCTGGCCATCGGGTGAGAAGGTAACTGACTGAACCGAACCGCTGTGGCCTTCTAGCGTTTGCAAGCATTGCCCAGAGGTGGGATCCCAGATCTTGATGGTTTTGTATGAACCTGATGCAAGCTGCTGGCCATCGGGTGAGAAGGTAACTGACTGAACCGAACCGCTGTGGCCTTCTAGCGTTTGCAGACATGCATTCCAGTCTGCTTCTACTATTGGCTTCGTTCTGATCCAGCTAGGTTCTTCCGCCTTAAATTTCTTTTTCACTAGACTGGAAGCTGGTGCAAATAAGAGGGCCGATGTGTACGCTTGGAGAGGGGCTTGCGCTACTATCCCCCCGTAGGCCGAAGTAAACCGGTATACATCCCAAACAAACCTTGTAAGCTGGCTGCTCCCGGCGTGCCCCTGTGTCTCTGTTAGTCTTGGCTTCTGGTGTTTGGTGGTAAAGGCTTACCAGTCTGTCGTTAAGCTGTGATATGGCGATGACGCTCTCCGACATTGCTCGGAGTAAACTGAGGGCTTCAAGCCAGTAAAGATACTTTTTCTCAAGGAAGGTCTGGATCGCATCCAATGTGTTACGTTGTGGTAGGTCTTTCTCGGAAATCGAGTCGCGGAGATGGTCAACCCAGAAGACGCACAAGTATCGTACTGTGGCTAATGGGTCTGGAGATGGCGTTTGAACCTCGTCGATTGGGAATCCTGGTTCCTTTAAGCCGTACATGTCGCGTGTTAATACCGGTGACATCTTATTAAACGACCTTGAGAAGATGCTGTGGTGTACATCTTCCACCCCTTGAGGAAAGACCCAACCGAAAGCCTTTTGAGAAGCTTGGTGCGTGGCTTTTCCCAGTAGGAAGTCCTTTGCTGACTGGTGGACGAAATATATAATCTGCTCTCGAAGGGTCAAGAACGAACCGCAAACCTTAACGAGCTCTTCTAAAGACTCCAGGTCATCTGTAATATCGTCTGACATATCGGTGAGAGTAGTTAGTTCCCCAAGGCTGATAGGTCGGCGAACAACCGTGGTGACTGCAAGAATTTGCTGGCAGAGATCTGCATCCTCGGAGTATCTGATCTGCTCCATCATTTGCGCATACAGTGAATCTAGCCCGGGCGGAAATGTGCGTAACTTGGCCAGGGTGTGACGCTTCCGAACCTTGGGGTCCGTAAGTGCTTGACAGGCTAAGGCAACCCATAGAAATGTCCCATTCGCGTTGGACGAAAGATAGTCTCGCACAACGCTCTCTGTTTTGCGGTCATACTGCTTTATGTGTGATAAGTGAAGGACTTTGTTGCCGATGTAGGTATTGACGGCAGTGGTGACGGAATCGGCATTCAGCTCGAGGCTCAGCCTGGCGTTCTGCGCCACCGATCTCAACTGTTCTTCAATCTCCGGCCAGTTACGGCTTGAGACGATCCACTTGATATGAGAAGACACACATGACATCTGGGCGACCAGGTTGAGAAGTCGCGTTAAGTCTGTCACGCATTCGTCAAGCGCGTCGATGATCAAATAAGTCGTCTTCAACACCGGATCCTGCAGAATAAAAGTGAAGATCTCGCACAAGACAACCCAGGTGTTCGTCCCCTCAAATGTGCTTCTCCCAGTAAGATCATACCGTTTCCGTACATGTGTGATAAGTGCTGGTTGTTGGTCGATAAGGAGGTAGATTAACCCGCGTAGAACTGCGGTGGCGTTATTGATGCGTGAGTCTGTAGCCTGGCAAAAGAAGAAGGATATTAGGCAGGATGGGACAGACACCTCCAACTCGTCTATGATGCCGCAGAGCAACATGGTCTTGCCCTTGCCGGGGTCGCCTTTGATCCAGAGGAGCCGGTTGTCTTCGTCGTTGCGCCATTGCTGGAATTGGGCGTTGCTGAGAACCCACCGGTACGAGTCTTTCAAGAGGCCGCCCTTTGCCGTTTCGATACGCTTCTTGTCGTGACGTGGATCGGTAACACACAGGTCGGCGAGACAGCGAACTTCGGTCTCATCAAAGAGTTGTTCACCCTTTGATGCTTTTTTGATTTCCTCTCGTAGCCGTCTAAATGCCTTTTGTTTTCCCTCGCTGTAGATAAGCGGTAACTGGACGTCGAAGATGCCGAAGAGCGAGTATGCCATGTCTTCCTCGCGTGTTGTCGTACGTTTCTCGATCCATGCCATTCGGTCATCGACACTGAAATCTGATAGGAGACCGCCTTGGAGGATCTTGAGGGGAATCCCTGTCACGTCGTGAATAACTTGCTCCAAAGTCGTCCTGTCCCCGAGTCGCCCTTCCTCCTTAGAGAAGAATTCGATTGATGTTGGAGCAATGAGCTCTTGAAGAGTCCACCCGCGGGTGAACCACCTGCTTGCTCGGAAAGCCGGCTCCCAGAGGGACTTGTTCTCAACGTCGGGGGGGGTGATCGAGACGTCCACGAGATAGGTATAACACTTGGTTGCATTGCGGTACCAACGGAACATTGAGTTGATCGCCTCCTGAAGCTCGACGCTGTTTGACTTATCGATGCAGCATGTGTCGACCCAGAAGAATCTCAACCCATCGCGCCAGGCTTGATCTCCGCAAAATCGAATCTTAGCGTAGCCGGCTTTGTTCGTGCCCGTACCGCCCATTAGGTCCCTGAAGAGGACCTCCCCGTCGCCCCATGTGTGGGAAAGTATCGCATATGGCGGAATCTTGTGGTTGGGGAGGTCCTCCGTCAACCGGATCCCGCCGGTACCGTCACGTTCCAGCAGTCGCATTGCATAAAACCGCCAGGCTCAGCTCTCTCGGCAGCTATCCAAACGAGTTTTCGGCGGTGGGAAATGGGAGCAAACACCCGACCGGACGGCTAATGTGCGCGGGACTGTCGGTACGACTAATCAGCAGCTGAAACTGGCGTAGCTGCCAGACAAATAAGAAGTACCTACCGTAAGTAGCTGTCGGAATTCGTAGCGTGAATCTCGGTCGGTGATTGAGGGCGTCGAGTGCGGTTGTCGTTGTCGTTGTCGTCGTCAAGTGGCAGTTGCCTAACCCCGCAAATTGGGCGTTTTGTCCGCGTTGACTTCTGTCCGCCTCGCGCTAATCGCGCATAATTTGAAGCATCGCCATTGGCGGTATTTCCGCTGGTGTGAATCAGAATCAGGTCCCTCTGAAGCGTAGTCGCGCGACGCCGCAGAAGCTGTTATGAGGAAGATAAGGTGGAAATTCGGGACGAGCGCGCCAGAAATGCATGACTCAGATTATCGGAAACGGGTGAGGGGCAATGTTGAACCTCGGGGCGAGGGAGAAATCCCAAGTACGGATCCGTACAGTGCTTGAGTTGGGGCCGCGCAGTACCCTCCATGTGTCATTGCACTGTGAGAAACCACTTGAGCATTGGTGCAAGCCCTATTACTTGGTGCTACTTCGTGGTACTTGGGTGCCAGTCTATGAAAGCGAAGAATATCAGCCGCTACTGGCGTCATAATGTACTTTCATGTTTCTCAAGTATTGCTAGTCCGTGCCCAAATATTTCAAAAGAGTGCAGACCGGACGCTGGTTTCGCTCCTAACTGTATCAGCAGAGCCTTGACTGTCTGGGATATAATAAGCTGATCGAGCTCAAATATTTGTTCAGCTGTCATCCAGTACTACATACCACAACCACTAATTTAGACCACCAGAGAGGGTTGAGACTAAACGTACCATAGATGCTGTTAGTCGCCTTTTCTTGATCATAATGCGTAGACCAAAGTTAAATATTACGTGGCTCTGGCCTGCGGAAGTGAATATGGGCTAGCCATCGTCGGATCCTGTAGCCATAGGCTGCAAGATGCACCTTTCGAGCATCTCAGAGGCTGGGAGGTGCGGGCCCATCAGAGGGCTCGGTGGGTCCGGGCCATCACATGCAGGGCCTCTGAGGTATCAGAGGCGCCAGAGGCAGCGGAGGCTCAGGGGGCTCTGAGGAGTCAGATGAGTAGCACAGCTCACGGCTCACAGCACATAGGGACACGTCTGTAATGTGAACAGGCTCAAAGCAATGGGTCGGTATGATGGTAATGATATGTCTGGCCTTCTACTTGCTATGGGAGAGGTTCCGAGTCTAAATACAGGAGGACCCTGTCACGGAGTTGCTCGCAATAGTAATTCCAGATTCGGCTCGTGTGAAGCCATGTCTCTTTTTGCCATCGAATCCAATAACCGAGTCTGAACCAGATACTCGGATCGTCGCAGTTGGCAAACAGGCCTACTGCATGGGCCGTCCCTTTTCCATATGACTGCCCAAAAGTGATTTGAGCTGCTCGCCGCAGATTGGTGGTGTTTTTTTTTGGCCTGTGTGGGATTTGTTGGCGATGTGACATGAAAGTTTCCCATACGAGCTGCAAGGTAGGCAAGTTGAATTCTGGGCTCCCAATATCGGATTCTGCTCCCAGTTGTTCGGTTTCGGCGTCGCTTGTGTCGGCCATGTTGATTGAATAATCAGACTCTTCGGCGTTCGCATCTCGCCATCGCGGTCTGTCCGGGACCTCTTCCAGCCTTCTCTCGTCGTCCGTCTCGACGCAGCTAGGTAGGCACGCTATAATCAAATTCGTACGCTGCGCCACCCCCGTCCGAAGCCTGCCTCGGAGTCTATGTACCTCGGTACCTGTTGCGAGTCTCATCATTGGCCATGCTCTGCAGGTTTCTGCCCGACTCAGCTCGTGAACTTCCCCTCACCCCCGCCAAGGCCCTCAATCCCATTTCGATACTGGCTGCTAGATGTAACCGCCACTCATAGTTACAAATACCGCAGCCAAGTCGTTCGAGAGACATCCAACATGGGCCTCTGGTTCCTCGCTCCCGACTTCACCTTCACCCGCGAAGGCGTCATCCGCCTAGGCACCGTGCTTCGCGACCCGTGCTGCCCGACCCTCACCCTCGCGACCAAACATACAGGTCTGCCCGCGGACCTACCTCTCCCTCCGGAGGAATCAATCGACGAGGCCAACCACCAACATCGCGCATCCGCCGACGTCGGAATGGCGCAGAAGCTCTGGGCGCGGTTCCTCCGGTCCGCTTCCGCATCTATCAGCGCCTCCGCCAGCCGATCGCAGTCCCAGGTTTTCGGAAACGTAGACCACGAGGTGCTGCAGTTCAAGCACGAGCTGGGCGACGCGTGTCTCAAGGCGATCGTGGCTGTGCCCAAGGTGCGCAAGCACATCGATTCGGGTTTCTTGTCGCGCAAGCCTGTGTTCGTCATCACGGCGGTGCGGATCGCAAAGACTTCGTTCTCCGTGGAGATGGCGGCGCAGACGAGCATCTCTGGCGAAGCGGAGGGATCCATCGGTGTTGATCCGCAGGTTGGAGCAGGTTACACGGGCGATGCGCGGCGGAACGCGTTGGCAAATCACGCGTATGAGACGGCCCCGGGGATTGTGTTTGCGTACCGGGTGCATGTTATCCGTGTCAAGGGGGATGGCGAGGTTGAGGAGGAGATGTTTTCTCACAAGAATGCGTTCATGACAGGGGAATTGGGCACAGACCTAGAGTGTGCCGAGGTGACGCCGGAAGCGTTACGGCAGTGTCGCGATGGCCTGGTGGAGACGGAGAGGTTGGATGGTTCTGAGGGGTTTGGCGATGATGTCTGTGTTCGAACTTATATCTAGGTACCTAGCCAGCCACATGTGCCTGGGTGCTTTTAGCAGCATCATCCAGTTTGATTCGCGGTTAAGATTCAACAGTGATTAGCATATCTATGTTATATTAGTATCGTTTCCTTCTGGCAACTGCCCTCCTCCATAGGACATTCATTGCAAGCCTACAATCCTCTCCGAGCCGGCCTTGCGAGCACAGTCTATCAGTGCGCAAAGTCGGAGCATGTTGTCCCCCCGGTCTGTGATGAACTTGACAGGATTGATGAATCGCATGCGGTTGCCCATATCGTCTGAAAGTAACTCAAAGAGAGCTCGTGCACCTTGGGGGGTTCCTAGGTTCAGCAGAAGCTTCGTTTTATCGAGGTTGGGGAACAGCAGTGGGAGCAGCGCTGTGTATGATAGCATAGTCGCTGCGATCCCGGCCGCAACTGCCGTAGAGACCGATGATCCTGGCTTACATACTTCTGGTTCGTGGTGTCGTTCTAAGAGGCGGGAAGGGATGTTGGCTCCAAACGTAGCAAAGGACACATGCCCACGCCATTCGGTTGGAGGGTTGCTTGCGGCGACAGCCCCGAGGTGATCTGCCATGCGGATAGACAAAACGTCATCGCGACAGGCGGGAAACGTGATGCCTTGATGTGGTCCTGAGTTTCCGGCACTGGCAAGGAATATTACCTTGTCTTTGCGAGATTTTCTCACGTCCAGAATGGCGTCACTGATGTGACCATCTGCATCGCACACTCCAAACGACATAGATATGATGTCTGCCTTGCGGTCTATGCCGGCCCACCTTATTGCCTTCATCGCAAGTTAGTGTCGGCGCCAGCACAACGCTGAGGGACGCTACGTTGGTCTTACCTCGCTGATGGCATGCTCTTTCCCTTCAAGCTCTGTTGTATTCTCTGCCACTCTCCCAATAATCAACTCCGCGGTAGGCGCCGTCTCGACAAGGAGCATCGCCATTAACGTGCCATGCCCGAATGTGTCTTTCATCAACGTAGAAGCGGGGGGTTCATCGTTTATCTCAGAGCCAGTGACTGCCTCAAGTTCTTCCTTGTCGGAAAATGATTGCTCGACAAAATCCCTCCGGTCGGTGATGCGAGAAACTCGCTGAGGCTCCTCTTGGAAGTACTCAACTTGGAGATTGCAGCCCGAATCTAGAATTGCCACCCGAACTGGAGTTAATGCTCTTCCCTCTCGTCGGGCCTTCTCGGTGCAGTCGTAAACGTAACGGCTGATGACCCTGAGATCTTCTAGCCACTCGTCTGGATTGGCAGCTCTCCCAGCATGGAATGAACCCAGTGTGTATAGTGGTAGCTCCTTCACCTCCAGACGGGTTGAGCTCAGTTTTTCCACCAAGCGTACGTCTGTTGTTGTGCGGCCCTTCTTTTTGATTCCCGCTGGTCTCTCAGGATGAAAGGAGCCGGCGAGTAAACCAAGAGGCTCAACAACCTTTTCATACAAGATCCTCCGTCTTTCAGTGATGCTGTCATTATCCCCATCCCGATGGTGACAAGATGAGAAGTTCTGGCCGTTGAGACAATCCTTGACAGCGCGATCAAAGAGACGTTTACTGCAATAGCCTGCCCATGTTCCTTCCTCCAGGCTTTTCAGCAAGCCAGTGGCTTCTGCATAGTCCCTGTTGGTTTTCCCAAAAAAATGCTGGTCACTTGGCTCAGGGTGTCGGCATTGGATGGGTTGAGCCAAACCGATTTCGAGAAGCAAAACGCCCAAAGCAAAAATTCGAGGACATTTGTGGATGAGGCCGCCTTGTATGTATTCGCCAAGTTGTGCTTCTTCGCCCCGGAAGGGCAGAGCAATGTATGCATTGCCCGACACCACGTCAGCGCGGCCCAGTGAAAACCAGATGTTGTGGTCCGTCCATCTCGTCGACGTCAAGTTCGTGTTGTAAAGTTGCCAGAAAGCCCGCGCTATGGTATGCGCGAGCCTGATCCGCTCCGCAACACTAAGATCGTAATCGTGAAGAATACGGGCGAGGGAAATCCCCTCCCCCTCCAATATGTCGTGGTGAAAGGTCTCCTCCTCGTCAGTTTCGACTAGGTGTTGGTCCTCAAGCTCCAAAAAGATGCGCGCGCAGCTCTGTCTTGCCAATATACCACAAAACTCGGAAACCTCCCGCCTTGCGGGTGTCGAGATACCAATGCTGAACGATGGTTGCGCAGGCTCGCTGAATCTGACGCGTTTCCTCTTCGGGTTGCGCGAGGAGCCTGCAGACTCGCATTTCTTCGACCCAGCCCCCAAGCCGATTTCTTGCCAGTACAGGTACGAATGGCTAGAGACGAGGACATCGAAAAGGGCAGGGGCGTCCCCGGACTGTTTGGGCCTGCCGAGATAGAGCCATGTGGGGTGGTGCTGGGGCTTATCGCGGTTCCGTGCTGAGCCCTGAAGACAGGAAGCAGAGGAGCAAACGGAGCACTTCAAGACTGCCGTCAAGATTTTGTCGACGACGTGTTGTGGGATGCACACCTCGCTTTCGCTCTGAATTTCATCTGTCGGTGGCTCAGGAGGGGCGCTGGCAATGATCCGATCGCAGATCTCCACCAGATTCTCTCTGAGCGAGCTCTGCGCCTCCGTCAAGAATTTCAGAACCGTTTCGTCAAGCTTGTCCTTGGGCACAGACGGGGTGGCATCGAGGAGTTCGACAAGCTCTTCTACCGGCCTAGCGGTAAACTGTTTTGATCGTTTCGGCCACTGGTGGACCGGGGGTATTAGTAAGGTATACAATCTTTGCTGACACGAACAGGAGTTTGGCTTGACCAACTGTCACGATTCGCTCGAGTTCGTGGAGGAGCTCTTCATTTAGCGTTTGTACTCCCGTAGCCAATGTCGCCACAGTTTCCCCGTCCCGGAGACACTTGGCTGCGGCGCAGAGTCTCGCCGATAGAGGAATGCTCGCCCCGCGAACCTTGCTGTTTGCATCCCCAACGCTGGCAACACGCTCCCCGATAAGCGCGGCCGACGAAGCCAGAGTTGCGGCAGTGCGTTCGTTGGCGCTGGCCCCTGCCGGCCACGAGAGGCCACGGAGGACCGAGAGCAGTGAGGAGATTGCAGTCTCCATTTTTAGCGAAATAGACAGGGTTCCGAAGGGGCTGGGCGCTTCCAGGGCCAGGTCGGCTGGGTTTCGTGGGTCAGGCCGCAATGAGGCGATTCGCGCATTGCAGTCAAAAGCAATGGCGATCGACTGGTCGGCCACTGCACGCACGTGACAGTACGGCACTTCCCCGCTCTCCCTTGCAGCCTCACTCCGAGTCGAGATCGAAAGAGCGTGCTCGGAGCCAGCGTCCTGCGGGCAAGAGTCGCGCCCTAGGCAGGCACGTTCCCAGGGATCCACATCATGTCTTTGCCCGCTGGCGCGTCAATGGCGGCACTGGTCTCTTCAGTCCGCATCCAATTCCAACACTGCACAACTAACCCTCAACTCATAGCCGGGGACTGGGCCGAGCTAAGGTTGTCGGATTTCAATCTCTGGGTCGCTGGGGTCGGCGCGACAGCGAGGAACAAGGCATCCCTCGACGCTCGACTTCAGGCTTTGCCCGAGGAGAGAGCCACTCTTCAGCATATCCTCTCTTCGCTTCACAAGTCCCTCATCGACTGCCAGAGGTTACGCGGCTCCGAGCTATACGCGTCCAGGCAAATCGTTGATGTGATAATCGAGAACCTAGCCATCCTGGCCAATGTCATTCGACGTACCGGAAGAGAATCGCGACTGCGCAGAGCAGATGCTGATTTCGATCCCGACAGACAGGCAGACTTCCGGCGACACTTGGAGTGTATCGTCTTGCTTCGGCCAAGCAAAGATGGAGTCCAAGACTTCCACCGCACCTCCAACTCCTGCCTCGCAAGCCAATGTCGGTTGACTGAGATCCAGTCTCGCCTGATAGACGCAAATATGAGGCGGAGGTATCGATTCCTCAGGGCTCAGCGTCATGCATTGAAGCTAGCCGAGCAGTCCCAACTAACACTGCGGGTCGGGAACGAACCCCATAATCCCACTTTCGAGTCACATACCGTGAAGTCACCTGGGGGTGGCGAGCAGCCTTACAGCCAAACAGGAGGCCATAAAACCGGGTCAAAACAGAGAGATAGGTGTCATACAGAGTCTGTGGCCGCTCCACAATTGGAACCCTCCACAGGGGCGGCCAGGTCATCTACAAAAGCATCAACCGTCAACTTGGATCCAAACCTGTTTGCCGAAGGGGGGAAGTCAAGACCAGTACCAGCACCCGAGATTGCTCTAACCACGATCACCACAATCGCAGCGGCAATTGAATACCCCAAACCACCGAAACTTAGCCACAGCGGCCCGGAGAGGCCTATGATCATGAAATGCCCTTGCTGTTGTCAAGCGTTGCCGTCCAACACTTCCGATGGCGACTGGAAGTATGGCGCGTTCATTTGTGCTGTATTTTTTATGGGCCATTCAGAAGGGACACCGCTAACAAATACCCTTCTTGTAGGAAACACCTAGCCGGCGATCTGTACCCATATACTTGTATCGCTGAAGCATGTCCGACGCCACACGTCTTGTACTTGACCCGTCGAGACTTGGAGAAGCACATGAACACGGATCACCCCCCCAGCCGGTGGGGTTGTCCCATCTGCAGCGATACCAACACAATATTTTGCGAACTCGAAGCCATGGTGAATCACTTGCAAGGCGAACACGCAGATACCCTCCCGGCGGGTACCATCGAAGCGGCCATCAGCTGGGGAGCTATCAAATCGTATGGTATAACTTCTTGTCCTCTCTGCGATTCCTCCGGTGCACTAGACGACCCCGAGCTGGTTAGCCACGTCCTTAAACACACGCACGATTTCGCTTTACGGGCACTCCCGTGGCCCAAACTTGCAGCCCTTACCTCGGAACCGGCAGGAAAATACAATCCGTCTCATGCCGCCAGCGACACCGTCGCTGAATGGCTGTCTAGTGTTGTTAACGAGAAAGTTGTTTGTGAAAGCGCTTTGGCTAACCTGAGCCTGAGGCCTTGCGACAAGCAAGTGATTGATCTCGTGGAGGACTGTGGCGGCAGCGATTACTTTGCCAAGAACCCGTACTTTTCTGAGGTGTTGGAGGAGTCACATACATGGTCAACTTCAAAATCATTACCCGAGAGCGTGCCAGAGAGTATCGTACTCGCAACACCACAGGAAACCCTCTTTGCAATAGGGCAACCATGGGATGATTTATCCGGGATGGAACGCTGGTCGGAAGAAATCGCATTACCATCTGCGGATGAGGTTTTTGGTCCGTCTATCATCATCGAAAGTGTAACTGCCACCCTCCTTGTTTTCTAGCTGGCAGACACGGACTAATACAAACACACGAGCAGCAGAATGAACCAAACCAAATCGGGATAAGAATCTGGGCGCTCCGTAACAGCGGGTTTCCATCACCCACTGAGCTTCCAATGAGATCTATCGGGTCATCAGAGCGGGGATCCGACGGGATAGATAGTTCTTCTGATGATAACTCGGAGTAGCCTTTTTTGTTCTTTACAATGTGGTCACAATAACATTGTGACCGAAACAAGTATTAGGTATTCAGCAACCAAGACACCGGGTGCCGAAGATCCTCGGAGTTGTGGAGCCATCTTAGGCATGGGCATTGCTAGCTCCAGCACAACGGCGGCAATCCGGAATGCCATTGTTGACAGTGGCTTCGCTTCTTCGCGCCCCCCCCCCCCCCCCTGCGTAGTAACCTATGTGAAGTTGAACTGAAGCGAAATATGAGTTCGACGTCATTTGGATCTTAATTTTTCTTCTGTTCCGACAAGATCAGGCGGTGAGGGTAGGGGCAAGTGTTGCTGTAGCATCTGTGTTAGGGACTAGGCTGTTACTGAGCTCAACAAAAAGCCGCTACTTTTTGGCGTCAGGTAATTAAGATTGGTCAGATGTACCTGTGAATGGGGTGAGATTTGACCAGCTTTGAGTACCTTGGTTCATATTGTCGGGCCTATGACGTCAGTGCTCAAGTCCAAGCAGGGAAATAAACCTTGATCACGACAGAAATAAGGACATGTTAGCCAGTGTCGTGACTATGAACTCTAAAGAAATGACGGCAGTGTATGAAAAACTCCTCGGGCAGGCTACAGGTACACACCACATAGGGAGTAACCCAACGCAGGTTCTGTGGTAGATTCGGGCGCCTGAGATAGTGACTGTACAACAGACCACCACAACTAGGGTGCGACTCAAGAAGGCCCCCGATGTCCCACAACTCACATACTCCCACTCGCACCTCACCTTCAACCCCTTTCGTCCCTCAAGCCCCCGCAACCTCCTCCAACGTCTTTAAAAACCCCTCCGCCTCATGCGCAAACCTCCCTAAAAACAACCCATCCGCCTCCCCCTTCAACCTCTCAAACAGCCCCGGCCCCGCACTCCCTCCATACACAATCCTCACCCCCCCTTTCCTCCCCTTGACCTCCCTACTCTCCCTAACCCTCCTCACCACCCCACAAACATACTCACACCCCGCCGGTTCCGCCTGCCCAATCGCCCAAACCGGCTCATACGCCAACACCACCTCCGCATCCTCCCCAACCGCCTCCAACACGCTCCTGACCTGCATCATTACCTCCTCCGTAGCAGTCTCAACTTCCCCCTTCATAACCTCACCTACACAAATAAGCGGTACCATCCCATTCCTAACCACAGCCTTGGCCTTGGCCGCGGTACTCTCATCCGTTTCCCCAAACAGTCTCCTCCTTTCTGCGTGACCTAGCTCTACAATTCCACATCCAACCTCCTTCAGGACAGAAGGGGAGACTTCGCCTGTGAAAGCGCCAGAGTCTTCTAAGTAACAATGCTGTGCTCCGACGAGGACGCTTCGTGCTAGAGGGGAGGGGGCGGATTGGACTTGGGAGACTACGTTGGAGAGGGTGAGGTGGTCGGGGATGATGAAGATGTCGATGTTGGAGAGGTCGGGGGATACATCCGGAGAAGAGAGGAGGGAGAGGACGGAGGAGACGTAGGAGGTTGTGCGGGCGGCGGAGAAGTACATTTTGGTTGAGACGCCGACGATGCGGCGCCGAGGGGGGGCCGGGTAGTCGGAGGGGGGCATGGTGGGTTGGGTTGTGATGGGCGGGTGACTGACTGATTGACTGACTCCTCAACTGAACGGATGGTGATCCTTCGCGACAACGACTCGGCTCGTCTTTCGTGATGCTATCGTTGGTGTTTCGGACGGTCGAACCGTAAAAAACCGAACAATTGTGCCGAGAAGGCAAAGTTTGAAGTCGCGATTTGTGTTTCTCGCCTTCCAGAAAGAAAAAATGAAAAAATAGGTAAGGATATGTCAGGGGGCAAACACACCGCAAATCGAAGCGGCCAGACCTGCAGCCCACTCCCCGCTCCCGCTCCCGTTGCCTGCCTAGAACTCTTATCCCCGAGCCTTGGTTCGGTCAGTCGACACAGCAGCGACCGAGCCCATGTGGATCCCGGATTTCTCCTTTTGAGAAATGGATCGTGGAGCAGTGGAGACAAGCGTCGATTTCGACCTGCAGTTGAGCCGGCCCAGGGCTCTGGGACCCAGCAGCCCCCCTGGCTAGCGCCGGCTGACGGGGTCCCCTCGGGGCAATTGGTACGCCCGAAATCTCGTGGCAATCCCCACGCGCCTCGGATGTCTCGATTCGGGGGCAGCTCACCCGCACCCATGTGCTGCCAGGTCTTCTTGGCCTCGCCTTGATTGGAAATGCACAGGCACAATGCTGTTCCGAGTCTGCCCCTCCACGCTCTCTACCCCTCATTGTCGTCATACGTTATCGAGTAAGTGTTTGGCGATGATTTTCAAAACTCGAGATTTCGCTAGGTCATTCGATGCCATTTACGGCAGCGAACGGAAGTGTTGTGAACATGATATGATTTTGGGACCGCCGTTTACGCCCTTTTTCTTGTTCGACTAGCAGCAAGCCCCCTTGACCTCCTCAGGGGCGCCGGACAAGCCCCCTTCGCCATTCTCGTACTCGTGGATCACGGCCACCTTGGCGGCGCTCGCGCTCTTCTCGTCAAAGATATATCCCAGCCATTCCTTAGCCAACCTCCTTGCCAGCTCAATACCGACTACTCGCTCTCCCATGCAGAGGACTTGTGCGTTGTTGCTGAGAACTGCCCGCTCGACCGAGAAGCTGTCGTGTGCTGTGACGGCCCGGATCCCCTTGATCTTGTTGGCGGCGATGGCAACGCCGAGGCCGGTGCCGCAGATCAGGAGGGCGCGGTCGACCTCACCCGAGGCGACCAGCCTGGCCGCGGCGGCGGCGATGTGAGGGTATGCAGTCTTGTCGTCGGCGCCGACATCGATCACCTTGGTGACACGGGGATCGGCCTCGAAATCGGCCTTGATCTTGTTCTTGTAACCCACGCCGGCATCCTGTTCAACCCCTGAGGTTAGCGATGACCAGGTAAGAGAGAATAGCGGGGAGAAAGCATGCATCGCAGCCAACGGCGATCCTCCATTGTGGTGCGCTCATTTTCGATGTGTATGTGTACAAAGTTAACAACGGATCTAGATGATTTCTCGTCAAAGTCGGCGGATGTTGCTTTGCGGCTCCCTGGTCTCTCTCTTGCAAGAATATTCGAGCTTGCCAGGGTTAAAAAGGGCCCTGAAAATAGTCCGCCCGGCCAGTCTCAAAAGCTCGCATTTTATCCAAACCGTGTTTCCATTCTTGGTATTCCGTCGGGAACCGGGGAGCACCTCGTTGCCACCCCTGGGCCAAGAGAGGGGCCATTGTTTCCCGGAGGGGAGCTAGGCGCATTGCCCCTCTTCGTGTTGCTTGACTGTCCCCACCCCCCGGCACGTCTCTATTGGCGACTCCTTAAAGCACAAGGGTATGACGACCCGGCGGGGTGAACAACACCGCGATGGCCCGAATCTCATCAGGAGACCTCCTCCCGGCGAAGACTTGAAATTTCCCTCGAGAAAGATCGTCGCTCCCCTTTCCTGACCTGCCCGCCCTCATCTCCAAGTCCTATCCATCTCTCCCCCGCAGCAGCCACCATGTCGACAAAGCATCTGTTCCCCTCTCTCGAGGGGCTCGTCCCCAAAGCCCTGCGCGGCATCATCGCCTACAACCCACGGCTCAACCTTGACGAGGCCAACCGCGTCGTCTTCGACTCCGAGGCACCACGGTCCAACGTGAGCATCATCAGCGGAGGCGGTTCCGGCCACGAGCCGGCCTGGTCGGGATATGTGGGGAGCAACATGCTCGCGGCTTCGGTAGCGGGTGATGTCTTTGCTTCCCCAAGCACAAAGCAGATCTTGGCAGCCATTGAGGCGGTTCCATCCGACAAGGGCTCTCTCCTTGTCATCACCAACTACACGGGCGATTGCCTTCATTTTGGGCTGGCGGCGGAGAAGACCAAGGCCAAGGGACACCCATGCCGGATGCTCATCTGCGGCGATGACGTCTCGATTGGCAAGGTCAATGGGTCGCTGGTTGGCCGCCGTGGACTTGCCGCCCAGATCGGTGTTCTCAAGTTTCTTGGCGCGGCCGGTGCTCGGGGGGCATCCCTGGACGAGCTTTACGACTTCGGTGTCGCTATCGGGCAACAGATTGTCAGCATTGCCGCAACCCTCGACCACTGCCACGTTCCCGGGCGAACTGAGCACGGCGCGCTCAAGGACGACGAGTTTGAGATTGGCACCGGGCCACACAACGAGCCAGGATACCGCAAGTTGTCGCCAGCCCCCTCCCCACAAGGGCTCGTGAAGCAGATCCTCACATACTGCCTCGACCCAAACGACGTCGAAAGAAGCTATGTCAAGTTCAACCCGGGCGACGAGACGGCGTTGCTTGTCAGCAACTTTGGCGGCATGTCGAACCTCGAGATGGGCGGGCTGGTCGACGAGCTTCTCCAACAACTTCAGACCGAGTGGAACATTGAGCCCGTGCGGGTGTACTCTGGGTGTCTCGAAACGTCGCTCAACGCTCCTGCGTTCTCGGTTTCCGTCATCAACCTGACGGGCATCGCCGCCAACAGCAAGTACTCGTTGCAGGAGATCAAGGGCTTCCTGGATATCAGGACAGACACAAACTGGGAGGCCGTTGCCGGCTCTCAGAGCAATCCGCGGAGGCGACCCCGAGCAGAGCAGATCGTCAAAGCACCAGTCGAGACAAGGAGGCCGGTCAACGACGCGACCGATCTGAAGATTGAGCCTGCGCTCCTGGAGAAGATGCTGCGCACCGCGTGCGAGGCAGTCGACGCTGCGGAGCCGGACTTGACGAAATGGGATACCGTCATGGGAGACGGCGACTGCGGTCTGACGCTTCAGACGGGCGCAAGGGCTCTTCTCGAGGCAATTGACTCGAAACAAATCGCTGCCAAGGGATCTATTGTCGAAGTCCTAACCGAACTCGAGGATATCGTGGAGAGCAAGATGGGTGGAACTCTCGGAGGAATCTTGGGTATCTTCTTTGTGTCGCTGCGAACCGCGGTCGAGGAGAACAGCGAGCTAGCCAAAACAAACGGGCCGGCTGCCGTGTGGGGGAAGGCGCTCGCCAGTGCTATCAAGCACCTGAGGCAGTATACGCCCGCCAAGGTTGGCGACCGGACGGTG
Source organism: Immersiella caudata (assembly GCA_030512335.1). Classification (NCBI taxonomy): domain Eukaryota; kingdom Fungi; phylum Ascomycota; class Sordariomycetes; order Sordariales; family Lasiosphaeriaceae; genus Immersiella; species Immersiella caudata. Next base: position 5,317,168 of record JAULSU010000002.1, on the reverse strand, counting down.
ATGGACACGTTGATTCCGTTTGCGACGGCTATGGAGGAGGGGCAGAGCTTTGAGTCAGGTGTCGCGGCAGCCGTTGCTGGGTCGGAGGGTACCAAGACGCTAAAGGCGAAGCTTGGGAGGGCGACGTACGTTGGTGTCGGGGCGGACAACAAGGAGCTTCCCCCAGACCCGGGTGCCTGGGGCGCCATGGTCGCTATCCAAGGCTTGTATTCGGGCGCTAACTGAGGTGAAAGTGGATGGGGGATTACCTAGTCTAGTTAGTGTAGGAATTTGTGGTTTCCTCTCGCAAACGTAATGAATCAAAGGGTTTGAATGTTCGAAATCCCGTGAGCGTGACTCATTGAAACTCTAACACGTTTTCATTTTGGAAGTGGACCACTCGAAGCCAGATGGAATCCAAGTCACTGGATGGCAGGAGCGAAGAACAGTCGAATTTTTTTTTTATAGTCAAGCGTCATTTCATTGCTATCAGCTGCAAGAATCCAACACAACTTTTAAGCCTTTCCGGCACTCCCAAACCAGTGCATGTAGTTCTCAATGGCCTTCTGCATCGCCAGCGTGCCGGCCTCAATGACGCTCGTCAGCGGCTTCCCGCGCATCTCCTCCTGCTTCCACGCGTAGTGGTTGTTCATCCCCTTGTTGATGTTGATCTTGGTCACGCCGCCCTTCATGCAGTTGCGGAAGATCTCCTCGTCGAAGGGATCAGCTCCGTGCAGCACCAACCGCACCCGCTCGCCGACGCGCTCGTTGATGCTCTGAAGACGGTCGTACTCGAGACGAATGCCGCGGGGGCCGTACTCGCCGTGTACGTTGCCGAAGGCCGGCGCAAGCATGTCGATTCCAGTGTTGACGAACAGCTCGGCCTCATCGGGGGTGGTGAGCACGCCCTCGAGATCCGCAGTCTCCGCCACGCCATCCTCGCCGCCCTCGATACGCCCGGGCTCCGCCTCGGCCGCGATGCCGCGCTCGTGGCAGTACTGCACGAGCTCGGCGGTCAACTTTAGGTTCTCCTCCTTCTCGTAATGGCTCATGTCGCACATGATGCTGTCGAAGCCATCCTCAATGTCGGCCGCCCTTCGTACGAGCTCAGGGGCCTGGCAGTGGTCGAGATGCAGCGAGACGGGCACGCTGGCGCTGTGTGCGGCATCTGCGGCAGCCTTGACGAGCGAGTCGCCAGCGTACTCAATGGCCCAGGGGAAGAGCAGGACCATTGCAGGCGACCGCGCTGCCTCGGCGGCTCTGACTGTGGCGATGATGGACTCGATGTTGTAGCAGCACATGCCGGGGACGGCATACCCCTCGGCCTTGGCCTTGTTGAGGATGGACATGGACCGATTCTCGGAGAGCGGAGGGCGAACCATTTTGGCGGTGTTTGACGACGGGATTGGGCAATCGACTTGTGGTGGTGAGCCGGAATTGAAAGTGAGGTTGTCTCTGGAGCAATTGACCGACGGAATGGACAATGAGGGGATGCAATGGTAAGAGCTTCCTTCCCAATTCCATCAAAATCTTGAGTTAATATCCTAGTCCCAGGTTCTGCGCGGCATCGACCGACTCCACCCCGATCGGGACGTTTACCCAGAAACACACCGTCCGTATTAATTGCCGTCGCTCGGTTTTCCAAATGCGGGATCGACGATTTGTCCCGCCAAGATGACCTCACAGCTTAGCTTCTGGGTCCGGGCGAACACCTTTAGCCTGGAGGGGCGGGATGCGACAGTGGGGGGGACCGGTTCACATCACAATTGGCCCCTCAACCGGGGAGAAGGGGAAAAGGGGAGCCATCAAACAGTCCGCCCAGGCGGGCGGGGGAGTGGGCCAATCAATTCTTGATTTCACCCGGCGTTCGTGGTAGGGCACGCCGAGTGGCAACCCGCTCAATTCCCGTCGTTCTCGACGCGGGTCATTGAGGTGCCCACGCGCGTAGTCCGTCGTACTTGTATCCCAGCGGCAGCAACATCGAGGCACACACACTCACGATCCAGAAGAGCATCACCAACGTCGCCGAGAACGAGCCACTTACACAATCCCACTCCCTGTCTCCCATCCCCTCCACCAGACACACTTGCAATCATGGCTGACGCAAAACCTGCCGTATCGTTCATCGGCCTGGGCGCCATGGGCTTTGGCATGGCGACCCATCTGGTGAAGCAAGGATACACAGTCACCGGTTTCGATGTGTGGGCGCCTACACTCGAGCGCTTCAAGGCCGCTGGCGGTCTTATCGCGGCCTCGCCGGCTGAGGCCGTCGCCGACAAGCAGTTCTGCGTCTGCATGGTGGCCACCCCCCAACAAGCCCAGTCCGTCCTCATCGATGGCCCCGACGCCGCCATCACCGCCTTCCCCCAGGGCACCGTCGTCCTCCTCTCCTCCACCGTCCCCTGCGAGTACGTCCAGTCGCTCCAGAAGCAGCTTGAGTCCCTCGGGCGAAGCGACATCCTCCTGGTCGACAGCCCCGTGTCCGGCGGTGTCGCCCGCGCCGCGGACGGAACCCTCTCCATCATGGCCGGCATGTCGGACGCCGCTTTGGAAAAGGCCCGCCCCCTCCTCGCTGAGCTCGCCGACCCCAAGAAGCTCTACATCGTCGAGGGCGGCATCGGCGCCGGCAGCAACATGAAGATGGTGCACCAAGTCCTCGCCGCCGTCCAAATCCTCGCAGCCAGCGAATCCCTAGGCTTCGCAGACCAGCTCGGCCTCGACCTCGCCAAGGCCCAGTCCGCCGTGCTAGCTTCCGACGCCTGGAACTGGATGTTTGAGCACCGCACCCCCCGCATGCTCACCGAGTACAAGCCCATCGCCAGCGCCATCAACATCATCATGAAAGACACCAGTATCATCACAGCCGAAGGCCGCCGCAGCGGATTTCCCACCCTCCTCACCAGCACCGCCGAGCAGGTCTACTTCTCTGGCATCGCCCGCGGCTTCGGGCCAGATGATGACAGCAGTCTCATCAGACTCTATACCGAAGGCAAGGGGAAGATTGGACCCGTCAAGGGCCTCGCATCAAGCGAGGAGGAGAAGCTTGCGCTCGTGGTGGACCTGCTCAAGGGCATTACCCTCTGCGCCGCAGCTGAAGCTCTGGCCTTCGCCAAGGCAGTCGGGCTGGACCTAGAGCAGGTATTCGAGCTTTGCATCAATGCTGCGGGTGGAAGCAGGTTACTTGAGAAGTCGGGACCTGAAATCATCAAGGCCTTCAAGGAGGGGACGGTCGAGAACGGGTGGTCGACGACAGAAGGCGGGTTGAGTCTGAAGGAGATTAGCGATAAGTTGCAGGCGGCCGTAGAGGAGGCACAGAGGTTGAAGGCGCCACTGTTTTTGGGAACTCAGGCGTTGAGTGTGATTAAGCTGGCGTTAGGGAGCGGAGGGGATGGGCTTGCTGCGGGGGCGGTGGTTAAGGTTTGGGGGACTTTTTAAGGGGTTGGGTATATATGTAAAAGTTGAATTTTAAGCGTTTGATTATGCTGCCAGATTATTTTGGCTCAAGTCCACGTGCATGCGTTGAAGGGCACGCGAGCTAGCGTTAGAGAGTACGCAGCAATTTCAGCTAGCGGTATATACGGTTGACAGAGCTAAATTTACACCTTTCCCCCACAATCCCTTGATGACCAGCAACCTAGAATGCTAATCACACCTCAGTCCTATACTACTACAGTTCAAAGTCTTTATCCAGATCCAACATGCTGTTAAAGCATTCCGTCGTTATCTTACTGCTTGACTTCGGATCAAGTGGGAACATGAACCCAAAGGCCAACATATCTTGAGGGGCACATCCTTGATCATGTATTTCCTCCGGTTGTCGCCAACGAAGATCCCGATCTTGTTCATAAGATAAGCTGCTCGACGGCAACCGTGTCCCCGAACCGTTGGCGCCGATCGAAAGTGAAGAAGCGAGAATCTCTCTCTCAGCCGTCGAGGTCCTGATGGCTGGGTCTGGACAGAGAACGTCATCGACTAGCCCTTTGGAACCGGCTAGTTGGAAAAGATATAATTCATCGTCGTCAATGCTTGGAATCGTGGTGGGCAGGGAGAGATAATCAGTCCTTGACTCGAACGCAGATGAGGGGGAGCCGCAAGCGCCACCTTCCCGGCCACACAAGGAGGGTATGGGCGATACGTTTGATGAGCCTTCGGGAATATTGGCACATGCTGGATATAGGGATGGCTGCGGTTCTAGGGCTCTCGGTATCCCAAGTGCTGGGGCTTCCAGGGATGGATTCGCCGGTGTGCTGGCTTTACGGCTCGCCAAAGCGGACTTTGGTTGAGACATCTTCCTTCTTTTGCTGTCAGAGACACTTGTGGCGGTGGCGCGGCTGTTACATTTTCCGAAGGCGTCTACCATGTGTATATGGACCGTGTCCAACAACGCATCGACCTCTCCTTCAAGTTGGAATTCATGGCTCCGGAGGAACGCATCCCGTAGTGTCGGCAAACTCTCCATCAACTGGGCCTGGAGTTCGAAGTGTTCGACCACCGGGAGATATCCTAAGATGAGATTTCAGGTTAAATACATGGGTTTCTTCAGATAGAGGTATCGGAGGTGGGCAAAGTGCTCGGCGACTGTGGAAAGAGGTGGCTCACCTGGGCTTGGGATCTCGGTATTCTCGCCGAGTACAATTTGGCAGATCTGGCGGTACTGGTTCAACGCCGTGTCACCCTGTCTGCCTTGCTTTCTGGTCAACGCCCTCTCTGCTTCCGGACTCAACCCGTCCAAAGGATCATGGCTTGATGGAAGCTCCCTATACAGGCAGTTCCTCATTCTTGCGTGCTCGTCTAGGACGGTCGCGTTCAGAAACTCTTCTTTGCAAATGGAGCAATATGGTTGCGTAAGAATTCCGGGTCCGGAATGTTTCTGCTTGATGTGGCGTCTAGAAGAGGTTCTCAGCTCTTTTCAGTTCCGGAATAGAGTTGGGATGAACATACCTCAGCTCGTTCAGTTCATTGCGTTTTGATGCAGGGCCATCACAAATATACGACTTGGCAGCGCAGTCATACCAATCCCTAACGTTGAACCGCATCGGATTCTTGAGCCGGAAGGGACACATGAACTCCAAGCGCTCGTTCTTTTCGTGCACATTAGCAGTGGTGTCGCATTCGCCGTCCGCACCACCTCTCCCTTTACCACGGCGACCAGACCATTTGTCACCCTGGTCATTGTCGTCGCCGCCGCCGCGGCGGTTTGGTCCAGGTCCTTCTCCCCCGTCTGCTTTTCTCTTTCGTGAAAAACCTCCAGAGCTAGAACCGAAGTTCTGGCCACCGCTCTGGCTGTGTCCTTCGGCAAGACACGTTACTGGTAGAGCTTCGGCGTCTCTCTTGAGAGTGATAAGCTCGTTGACAAAGTTCTGAGCCGCTTCCTTCAGCCTCGACAGCGGCAAGAAACCCTCAGAGCCAGGCCCAAAGAGCTCCTCTGCAGCATAGTTCCCGATGTTGACAACGTTCTTGTCGCTGTAGTAACTTGAGGTACATGTGGATGAAGCTCCGCTGCTCTGGACACCTGATTGTTGGGCTGAACACCCGGAGGGTGGGTGGTCGCGAACGGCGTCGTCTGGAAGTGTATGAGTCCGTCCAAAGCAAACGAGAAGCTCAGCACGGCGAGGCCCTATTATTTTTCTCAAGGTCTCAGCTGCAGGCAGCTCTGCGTTTCCCAACGATGGAGATGAAAAAGTCTTGGCCGGCTCCCCCTCTCCCTGTTTGGGTGTGCTGATGAACTCATCTGAATGTAAAGCGAAAGGTGGAGCGGAGGAGCCTTTGCCGGAACCTGAACCCTGCGAAGGTTTGAAGTTCTGGCGGGACGTGGGTCTTCTGCTTGGCTCCTCAAGAGCATCAAGCCAGGGGAGAACATTTGTTGGAGCAGTCCTAGGACCCTCTTCGCCAGCGCCCCTGAGGACCATTTCCAGGGCATCGTGTTTCGGGCCCCAGGGTTGTTTAGACTCTGGTAATCTGCGAGAAGCAAGTTGAACTACGCCATTGATGAGCGGCAATTCAGGAAAGCGCTCGATCAAATCATCAAAGTCCTCGCGGAAGGCTTGTTCGTCCAGCTCTAGATGCTCTAGTTGCTCGAGGATGCCGTCGATGTCAAGGGTGTGGATGTCCGGGTCGAGTTGAGAGTTGAGGACGACGCGCTCCGAGGTACTAACTGGCGCGGGCTTCATCGCCTCTACTAGCGGAGGGCGATCGAGGACCGAGTCGATGCAGGAGTCGGGTAACGTGGAGAGGCTCATTGTGTCGAATGATGGCGGCGCCGGCATAGAGCCCTCGCCGTCCGATGCCCTGGAATGACATGGTCCACTGTCAGTCTGTCTCCTGAGTCCGAAATATTGAGGCCGCAGCTGCTGCTTTGCGATGCGAGATGGCGCGGGTCTCCTTCCCTGGGAGTGGGCAGCTGCGGAGGATGTCTTCGTCGCCGCCCATGACGGTGGCGAGCCCCGGCTGGGACAGAGGCGGGTAGCAGGATATTCATCCTCGTCAAAGGTAGACTCTCCATCGTCGCTGAAATCGTCAAGCCCCGCTCTTTCCAGCGTGGGCCCGAGACTGAACATCAGAGCAAATGTGGAATGGATGAATAAATGAGTGCAGGCCAATGAGTGCAGCCCTCGAGTGGCGGGCCTCGAAAACTGCACGTGGGTCTGGGGCTTTGGTGATGTGGACAATTACTGCTAGTGAGTGCAGCACACCTCGGTATCTCCACTAGTGGGTTCTGTTGTGAGAAGGCGCACAATTGAATCTCTCCTTCCGATGAAGAGCGGGGCCTGTGGTTTGGGTGCCTGAGGAAATCCCCAAAGGGAAGGAATCGGATCGGGGCTGTGTCTGCAGGGCTGCCTCCAGCCTGGGCGGCCACCCTGATTGGTTCGTGGAAATTTCCATGAATTTTCTTCCATGCCCCTGCATATCGGCCACGCGTGATGGGAGCTTTTTCCAGCGACTCGTGGGAGTCTCCACGAACCAATTTTCCTCATCAACGATGTGGCCGTCAAGACCACGGAAATGGGCATCACCATGGCGGCTCCAAGATCCATGAACAGGATGAAATGGGCAGGAGGTTTCATTCGTTATCCACCGTATATATTTCACGCCAAAACGTGAAATTTAGCATCCTAACAGAACACAATTGAACCAAGGAGCCTCAAGCTCTCTGCATGCAATCATCCCGCTTACAATGCCCGACAAAAACCTTTCTCCCCACACTCAATGCGGAAGTCGGATTGGTCACGGTACTGACGGGGAGCAGAGACGTGGCCCCGGTTTGTCAGTTTCCGCCCCTGAACTTGAATCATAGACACCTAACTCAGAATCACAGACCCAAGCTAGTACTCCCTACCTCAGGCCACCGGGGTGGTATATTGCAGTCCTTTGTCTACGACACCAGCTCTTTCTCCGACCGTTTGGTACAGCTCCAATTCCGTTTATCACCTCCGCCAAAACAGCACATTCCAGCCCCTGGGCCATCAGCAAAAGAAGCCAACGGCAAAGAAACATGAAAATGACGGCAGACTTGGATAGCAATAGAAGTGCACGGTTTTACCTCCCATATATGATCATTTCCTGACCAGCGTCTGAGCAAGATTACGTGACATGAGGCGTATAGGTGACTGCACGCCCATAGTGACTGAGAGGGCAACTTCAGAGCAATCAGTAAATCAACAAAACAGGTCTTGAAGTCCGCTCTTGGGATGCAAGCACAGATAACACTCACAATCAATTGTCCTCAAACCCACCTTATTCCTGGTGAAAGAAGCCAAATTCCTGGTGAAAGAAGCCAAGCAACAACCGAACAAAGGCTGCGCCACATCAGCCCCTGAAACGAAAAGGTCATCCCGATTACGCCCAGCATTTCTCGCCTATATTCGACGCCGCCACTCCACAAATTGCCATTGTCCAAGTTCACAATCAGCCGCTCACCTGCCCAGAAAATTAGTGGTGGCCTTCGTCCTGAATGAGGCTGTGTAGGCCCTGTGCCTGACGGGTGAGCCCCAACACCCGGGAATACGAACCCTTGCATTAGAGAAGCTCGATGCGCCACATGGATTGGGCCTGCAAGGCATTTGATTGTCGTCATGTGCCGCTTACTCGGTGCGCGTGCTAAATAAAGATGGATTTGTGGTGGTGCACGGGGAATATCTTTATCTGGGTGGCGTCCGCAGGGTGTTAGAAAATCTTGGGATGAATTGATCTTGCAATCGTTGAAGAATTCAGAATGCACACGTTTCACACGCAAATGGCACCTGTCAAAATGGCATCAAAGACGACAATATCTCCCTCAAAAAATGCGGCAAACACAAAGCTGAAGCTCGACATCCCCTCCCAGCCGGTATGGACCGACTCCCCAACGCCGCTGCACACAATCCGGAAACGGGGGCAGTCCATCTTCATCGAGTCGCTAGCAACTCCCACGAATCATTCCAAAGCGACGAGGTGTACCGACAGAGACGCGAAACCGCCGGTGCCGCCAAAAGATCCGCAGTATTTGGCGTCTTGCAATGCGCCAGCGAATCGATCAAGGTCGGGGTCGGGGTTGAAGAAATTGATGCAGTGGGGGAGTGGGAAGCCGACGGGGAAGAGGATCTTATGATTTGGGAGGGCGATAACGTGCGTTATAAGCGAGCGGCGCATATAAGCGAGCGGCGCACTTTTCAACGCGACGCGCTACCCCTGATTATTTACCACATTCCACCACCAAAAACCATGGCAAGCGATTTAAACGAAGCGAGGCTTCTTTTAGCCATCCAAGCTATTCAGAAGAATCCAAAGCTTAGTCAGCGAAAGGCAGCTGAGGCATATGATATCCCAGAAACAACACTCCGGCAACGGCTTCACGGTAGACCTGCACGACGCGATATTCCAGCCAACTCACGCAAGCTTACGGATTTAGAAGAAAGTACGATTGTTCAGTACATAATCGAGCTATCTGCGCGCGCATTCCACCCTCGGCTTCGTTACGTGGAAGATATGGCTAACCGACTGTTACGCGAACGCGACACGCCCCCTGTCGGTAAGCTCTGGGCTCACAACTTCGTCAAACGCCAGCCAGAGCTCCGGACGCGTTTTACACGTAAATACGACTACCAAAGGGCTAAATGCGAAGATCCAAAGGTTATTGGCGAGTGGTTTGCCCTCGTGCATAACATGAAGGCTAAATACGGCATCCTTGATGAAGATGTGTACAATTTCGACGAGACTGGCTTCATGATGGGTATTATCACGCCCACTATGGTAGTTACTACCTCAGATAGCCGTGGTAGGGCTAAACAAGCCCAGCCTGGCAATCGAGAATGGGCTACGGTCATCCAAGGGGTGAATTCTCAGGGCTGGGCCATCCCACCATTTATCATCTTGGCTGCGCAATACCATCTTGCCAATTGGTATCAAGAATGCAACCTTCCGGCCACCTGGCGTATTGCAACAACCGACAATGGCTGGACTACAAATGAGAAAGGCATGGATTGGATTCGGCATTTCGATTTACACACATCAGCTCGTACAAAGGGCAAATATCGGCTTCTGATCCTTGACGGCCACGAGAGCCACCACTCCGAAGAATTCGAGGCTTATTGCCAGGCATATAACATCATTACGCTCTGTATGCCTCCGCATGCCTCACACCTACTTCAGCCTTTGGATGTTGGTTGTTTTGGGCCGCTGAAGAAGGCGTACGGCCATCAGATTGAGCAGTTAATGCGGATAAGTATCACTCACATCAGCAAGCTAAAATTTCTCTGTTCGTTTAAAGAAGCGTTTTTTACTTCAATTACGGAAAAGAATATCCAAGGGGGCTTTACCGGAGCTGGCCTTATGCCGTACGACCCAGACAGAGTAATATCAAAGCTAGATATGCGTATTCAAACCCCAACACCCCCAACCTCAGGCCAAGCCACACCACTACCTTGGACCTCCCAAACGCCACACAACCCCCGAGAGGCTACCTCACAGTCAGCATTTATTAAAAATCGAATTTCGAACCATCAGGGCAGCTCTCCAACCTCTATGCTAATAGCTGTGGATCGATTAGCCAAAGGTACAATGGCTGTGATGCACGAGGTGGCTCTTCTCCGTACAGAGGTCTCCGCACTACGAAAGGCCAATGAGGGGCTTAGTAAGCGACGGAGGGCTAAAAAAACACGTGTACGGCTTGGAGGATCACTTACTGTACAAGAGGCACAGGATTTACTGGATCAGAAGGCTGTGGGCGAGCAGTTGGCTCAGGAAACACGCCAAAGTGGTGGTGGTACAGGGGGGTCTCGTACGAAGATTCGGTGTTGTGGCGTGTGCGGTAAGCCTGGCCATAATGCGCGCACCTGCAAGGAGGCTGCAGAATCGTCTGATTCATCCATTTCTGATTCAGTTATTGTTATTTCCTAGTGTTGTGGTGGAATAATTGTAGATACTTGCTATGAGGTTGGGGGAAGTGCGCCGCTCGCTTATATGCGCCGCTCGCTTATAACGCACGTTATATGATAAAGATTGATTTGCTTGAGCATTTGGCATAGCGTTATCGGAAGATGGATTGGTGTTTGGCGTTTGACGAATGGGGTTTCTGGGTTGGCATCTTGGAAGGGTTCAAGTTGATATTGCAGATTGAGTTACTCGGCGTTGCATCTTTTAAGATTGGCGCTGGGGCTCAGGGGGAGCCTTGAAGTTGAGGATGAATTCAAATTGTCGGTGGTGGATTCTGCGACGGGGGGATTTCTGGGGGCGGTCAAGGTGCTGTCAAGGCGGGAAGGGACGAGATGGTACTTTCCTGCTGCTCCTGCAAAGCGCGAGGGGCATAGCTCGCGGGCCAGGTAGATGACATAAAATTTCTGAAAGAAAACGCCACGCAAAAGCTTCGAAATCTCCAATCGGCACCGGTAGGCGACTACCTTAGAGCGACGCCAGGCAATACCTGTCATGCACATCTTCCTGGCTGCATCTGGTTTGGCTTACCGCGTCGTGGCCAGGTTACATCAGTCGCTCCTGCTGGTAACAAACTGCGAATCAACGCCCGGCAGAACAATGCCCCGCCTGACACCCGGCCCGACGCATTTGACAATTTCAGACTCGCCAGAATTTCCGCTCCTTTCAGCGTTTGTGACCCAGAGAAAGGCACACCCGCTTTTGAAACTCAAAACCAGAGCCTCCACGCCTCTCCTAGCATGGCCGAAGACGATCCACTACATTCTCAGCACACCAGCAGGACTGGCGGGAGGACACTGCTGGATCACCCTTATGCTCAGACATTGTCGATAGGCTCCAATGGCAGGTCCAACCATCCCTCATAAGACGTAGAGAACTGACAAAATTATGCACCAGTCAGTCGCTTTTCTTGGGCTGAAAGCTCGTCCCCATCACAAATAAATTGGTTCAAGCCTACCAAATTCAGCCGTGATATGGCCGAGCTCCTAGCCAAGGACCACGATCTAGAGCAAGGATTTGCGCTGAACCGCGTAGACCCTCGCCCAAGCGGCCGGGATTTCAACATTCTCAGACCGCCCGTTTTCCGCAATTCGGTAATACCAGGACTTCTCTATCCCCCCCTCAGGACTAAAGAAGACTTTCGACTCCTTGAGATCCTCCCGGGCACCGAAGAAGCAATAATAAGGTGTAGCTTGCACGTCTGTTCCATGGCCGAAAACGTCGGTGCTTATGAGGCGCTTTCCTACACGTGGGAGCTCGGATACGAGTACAGCGCTGGGCTGAGCAAGATGAAGGCCCCAGGCCACATCGAATGCAATGGCATCACGGTGGAAGTTGGTGCCAACCTCTACCACGCATTGCGCCGACTGAGACTGGAGCGCACCTCTCGCCTGTTATGGATCGACGCCATCTGCATCAACCAAGATGACATCCAAGAAAGGAGTCAGCAGGTTGCCATCATGGGCGACATCTTTCGGAACGCGTACGGTGTCTTGGTTTGGCTCGGGCTTGGCCTCCCTCCAATAAAGCCCAATGCCTCATACGAGATCACACCACCGCCTGAGGAAGCATTTGCCAGTGTTTGTGCAGTCGTATCGACCTGGGCTGCGGCAAAGGGGCATACAAATCTGGTAGGGCAGGCCCAGTACGGAGGCCAGAGGTCAGACAGACACATTTCCGATACGCCATCTGTCCTAGAGGACACCATCATCTGGCCCGAAATCTTAAAGCTCTACAGCACGAGATGGTTCTCGAGACTCTGGGTCATTCAAGAAGTGGCATTGGCGCGGCACGCTACCGTCATCTGGGGGAATTTCGAGATCTCGTGGCATTGGGTTGGACTTGCAGCCGCCATCATCCGAACCAACTGGGACAGGATCGCCCCTTTTATTTCCCAGTGCGGCAGTGGGAAGCGTCCTGAACGTGCTGTCCCCTCAGGCGTGATGAATGCATACTTCATGTACCGCGTCTCGGATACCCGACCATACTTCAGCCCGCTCCGCTTTTCTTTCTGCGAGCTTCTCACTCTCACCAGACAATTTCAATGCCAAAGCAACCACGACAAACTCTTTGGGCTTCTTGGCCTCCCCACCACGGATAGAATCAACTCGATGATCACACCCGACTACACGAAGCCCCTTCCGGCTATATACCACGATGTGGCGTACGCCATGACCCACTCCATAAGATCGCTGGACTTCTTGTCTCATGTCCATCATCCTCTGACCACCTGTAATTCTGCCTTTGGCCGACAGTATGAACCAGACGACAAAGACATTCCATCTTGGGTCCCGATCTGGCACATTAGGGGACCACAGACGCTCACACCGCTCGACCACGACAATGCAGGCTTCTCCTTCACAGCGGGACTGGCGAAACCGGCGCAGTTCTCCAGCCGAGGCGGGGAAGACTGGATTCCTCCTGATAGATTGGTTGTTCGTGGTATGTTGCTTGAGTCTGTCCAAGGCACAGGCATCATACGAACGGTAAACTTCTCTGAAGACCAGTCTATGGATCGAGCAGCCTGCGAGCACGTTCTCTCGCAGTATAGGCACTCGAAACGAGACTTGGAACGATTGGCAATGACGCTCGCAGCCGGTAAGAGCTGGTATGGCACGCCTCTCACCGACCCAGCAAGTAATCTTGCCGACTTTGCTGCTTGTCTCCTAGAGAACCGGCTGTGGCTGGCACTTGACCCAAGCACCTTTGGTCTTGAGATTTGCAATACGACGGCACATGAAAACGCTGAGGGAATGGATATCGACGGCATGGAGATCTCATCAGGGGACAGTTGCATCACATCCAATGAGCTCGAAGCCATAGCAAGCGGCGGAAATGCAGATGTCTTCCTGGATGCTGCGGCAACGGCCTGCATCGGGAGGAGCCTCTTTTGCACAGCTTCGCTGAAGCTGGGTGTTGGACCGAAGGAGATGCAGCCCGATGACCAGGTATGCATCATCTATGGCACCCGCGTGCCGTTTATCATTCGGCAATGCGAAGAGAAAGAGGGTTACACATTTGTTGGTGAGTGTTATATCCGGGAGTACATGAATGGTGAGACTATCCGAGACGGCACATACGAGGAGACATGGATCGAGTTGGTCTGAAGGCAAGTCTACCCGTGTTCTGATATTCAGGAGTGAAAAAAAGATTGACATTAAGGATCGTCGTCAGCTAGGCGCCAAGTACCTAAAGAGCGGTCCGTCTGCAACACATCACACCCCGACCCTATGATACAGGTTGTGGGCCTTATCCCTCTCCTCCCCTGCCCAACAGGTTGCTTCCTATCCCTTAGTTTTGCGCGGTGAAGTTGGCGAAGCCCTGCGCGATGCTAATCCCACCCACACTCAAGCCATCGGCCACAAACGGGTTCTGAAGCGACTGTGCGGAGTTGGCATTCTGGACATCGGCACCGACCACGGCAGGGTCAACGAGGGGAACGATGCCACGAAGGGCCTCGGTAGCCGGGAGGGCGGCATTGTCGCAGATGGTAGGGATGGCCTGGGCGCCGGGGTTGAAGTTCTTTTCGGCGGCAACGAGGGCAGCAGCAGCGGCGATGACCTGGGCGTCGTTGCCGAGCTCAGCAACGATCTCATCGGCGAGTTCGAGCTGAGTAAGGCATGTCAGTTACACCCTCGCTATGAGTGACTGGGGAGGAATGCATCTCACCTTGGCACAGGCGCTGGCTCCAGCGAGGAGGACACCGGGGGTCTGACCAGCGAGAGTACCAGCCGCACCGGGGGCACCGAAGTCAGAGAGGGCCTGGACGAGACCCTGGATGAGACCCTCCTGCCCGAAGCGGGCCTGGCTCACGGTTGCAAGAGCAACAAGAAGGAATGACTTGGTCTGCATTTTGAATTTGAAAAGAATCGAAAACCGGCCAAGCGGTTGAAGTTGAACTGAATTAAAGAGTGTTGAAAAAAAAAGAGTCGAACCTGTCGAGCAAGAAACGAAAGTTGGAGAGAGAAAGATGGAAGAGACGTCGAGACAGAACACAAGAGCAAGGCGAATCCCTTCTCAATGCCTGCGCTCTTTTATATCTACCTACCTCTTACCTCCCCAATTCAAACTTCCCAAACCCACCCCATCAACATGCGGCACGATGGCAGTCGAAGCGGTGTCTCTCCAAACCGGCAGAATGCGAGGCTCTTTTTGCCCAACGGTGATCATACCGACACCCGCGGCAGCTTTTGGCGCGGCGTCGATGCGCGACAGCGGCACACAAACCCCTTGCGCTCCAAAACGGCAATTCCGCGCTCGTGGATCGGTCACGATAAGGTGCTGAGCCGAGACCCGAAAGGGGGCGTTGATGCTGCGAAACACTTTCGCCTTTTGGACGGCAATGACGTGCGTAGATGCGATGCGATACCAGTCGGTTTATCCATTCCATTGCAGCCCATCCAGCTGTTTTTCTGGTTTTTCTTGTTTTTTTTTTCTTTTTCGGAATCTAGATCTAGATCGCCCCCTGCGTACCCTCCTTCCTCCCGATGGAAACCGTAACTTAACGCTGACCTCAACACTGCAAGGACCATGTACTCATGTCCATCGTGCACGCATCCATTCCCAAGTTAAACTCCAACGAAATTTACCCCTCTTCGTATTTTCCTCCCTTAGTTATGTGCACCGGAGACACGGCACGACCACAGTGGATACATCACCAAAAACCCAAGTAAAATCCGCCCGCGAAGGATTCGTCCAAGCCCTCGGCGACCCGCTCCTCTCTACATCCCCTCGCTGCGAAGCAACTGTCGTTACTTGGTACTGATGGAGTTATTACTTCGTAGGTACGTAGTGCGTATTCCAAGTTATTGCGCCGCCGGGGGAGAAATCCTTCCGCGGCGGCGCAGGGCAGGGTTGATGTAGAGTTCAGCCTCCTTCCTGCAGGCGCTGAGGTGAGGTGTCGTTTCCACACTTGCTTACTCCACAACTTTATTTTCACTTCCAAACTCCTTTTCAACTACGCCTCTTTCCCTTACAATACATAAAATCTTGACGCAAGTCTTGTTGATATGGTATTAGCATTCATATTTACCCGCCGACGGCCGCAGGGACAGGCTCAACCCGTGCTCCCGCAAGCCTCCATCGGCAGGACCAGCTTCTCAAACCAGGGCCCTGACTTGGCCTGGTCGGTTATATACAGACAGGTGAGTAGGTATCCATCAACACCCAATGCCGTTCGTGTTTCATCCCAAGCCTGGCTTGGTGCTGCCCATGATCGCCTCCGCTCGTCTCTCGTCTCTCCCTTCGTTGAAAGGACGTGGCTCATTATTAATGTAGACATCGCCCCAAACCACCAAAGCCACACCAACCCTCCGGCTCCAGCAATGCGATGACAGAAAGAAAGAATGATTCGTAAGTAGGCCTCTTCGCTATGTCTTGGTATCCCCGGGAGGAGGAATCACCATGCCAGGCTTCACGCCGTCGGCCGTCTCCGGGCCCTGTTTAACCTTGGCTTCGTGAGCCGCCCTGTCTTCCTCTTCCTTCTTCTTTCGTGCCGCTTCGGCCTCTTCTTTCTTCTTCTTCTCGGCCGCCTCCTTTTCGCGCTTCTTCTTTTCCTCCTCCTCCTCCTTTTCCCTCTCCTTTTGCTCGATGATCTTCTTCTGTTCCTCCTCGGACATTTTCTCGAAGGCGGCAACGTCCCTATCCCACTTGTGCACGCAGTCGTCCACCCAGTTGCATTTCTCCACCTCGCCATAGGCCGGGTGGCTGTATCGGGGGTGGCGACTGGGCCAGTTCGACGCGTGGTAGTGGTGCCGCACGAGAGCTGCCCTCGCGTCGTGGTTGCCCGAGTCCGAGTGACCTTGCCCAGCGGCAAACGCTTCGACCGTCAGGACGAGCACCCTGCTCACGATCTTGGACTCGCTCATGTCGTGAAACAAGTCCCAGTCGGTCTTCTGATGGGGGTTCTCCTTCGCGAGGTCCATCTCCGTGAGGATGGCATTCGTGAACGCCGACGGGCCAGTGCCGCTGATGATTTGGTCGAAGTCGAGCTTGACGTCGGCCAGAGAGACCCCCTGCTCCTTGGCAACGCCATTCAGCCACGACATGATCTGCTCAATGAGCCTCATCATGACTGGTAACTGCGGCTTGCACATAAACGTCCATTGACAGAAAGAGCGGGACTTGGGGCCGAGGATGGGGTGATCTTTCCAGTCCGGCTCGTCGATCTCCACGCCCACGATCATATCGATGTCTTTGACGTCGTACCTGTCCGGAATGAACTTGGAAAGCGGTCGGAGAGCTTCGACGTCAATGTCGGCATATAGACCACCCTCGGCATACATGATGAGGTACCGCAAGAGGTCTGCCTTGACGATGGCAGCCTTGAGATCGCGGTAGAAGTTCACAATGTCTGGCCGGTCGAAGCCCTCGGGGCCAAAGTGCCACTCGACATAGCGCAGGTCGTTGCCGTCTGTCAAAACCTCGTATCGCCAGTCTGGGTTTTTCCTTGTCCACGACCGGGCCACGTCGAGGTCGCGCTGCTCAAATGCGAGCGGGCTGACCTTCCATGTCTGCCAGATCTTGCTTGGGAAGCCAGTGCGAACCACCTTTGGCGACGATATTTTGGTCGCGTACTGCGGGTGCGGGGGCACGCGGTGGCCGGTAAGACGGAATAGATTGAGGTTGAAGATGAAGAGGACGAGCACGACAGCGCCGATGTAGAGCGGCACGCATCGTCGAAACTGCGCCGGGAGCCGATTCCTCAACTGCGCTGTTGTGGCTGCGAGGGTGGGGGATCCCAGCGGCGAGCTGAGCTTGGCGATCATGGCGGTGTCGGGGAAAAGGAAAGAGAGGAAAAAATGAAGAAACGAATGCGTACGATGTCAGCAAGACGCGGGTGCGGCTCCCGCGAGCGAGCGACAATCAATTGAGTGTTGGAATCCTCTTTCTCTCGTCAGCAGCGGCGCGGCGCAGAGGAGGAAGAAGAGGAGAAAGCGAGAGTGAGTGTGTTTGTATGAGGGCTGATGAGGACGAAAAAATTATGCCGGTGCCGGGGTAGCGATCAATAGCAGCACAGCAGAGGCACGAGACACTTGGGCGGGGAGGGGGGCCAACGAGCGAAAAACCGACCACACATCATCGCCGACTGACCGTTCGCGTGGCCGTGCTAATCAGTGGCTCTTATCGCGTCTCATGTCGGGCGCTCGCCTGCATCTGCCAGCCATCAGCCTACCGTCTCTACCATCATAGCGACCGGCAATTTGGTCATCACGCCGCGCAGACAGCCGGGGTCGCAGGCCTGAGCCCCAATCACGGCTGCTTCCAGCGCGGTCGTAATGCCCCTCTTGATTAAGGGGAAATGCTGGTATGGTCCTCGTCTCAATCAAGGCCGACGCGATCGTTGGCAGCGAGCGTGCGACCTTCCAGGCACAATGTCTTCGTGGTGTGGTGTCGTCGACCAATCGCTGCCCCCGATGCGGGCGAGACCCCCGGGAGACTGTCCAGTGAACGCCGGGAAGACGCCAAGCGAAATTCGGCCAGGCACCCCTGCTCGGCGGGCCATCCTTGCAAATCGTGCGGGCTGGGCTCAAGTGGGCTGGCTAGGGAAGTGGGAGGGGCAGGCAAGTGCGAACAGGAAACGGCTTCACCTCCGAGCAGCTGAAAGGTCGTGCTTGCTGGCCCGGTGTGTGGGTTGCCCGTCCATTTTGCGCGACCGCGACCCAGATCCTACCTTGACTTGGCAAAGTCTTCTTCGTGTTTCTGCGGAGATTGGACGAGCGCTCACATGCGTGCCCACCAACAACCTGCTCCCTCAGGTGCGCCGTGACCAAACGGGCAATGCGAAAGGCCGCCAGTTGATGCAGTGCTGCGGGCAGCGACCTGACGTGCTCTCGTCCCCTTTTGAAGAGTGGGAGGGCGGGGGCCCGTCGTGCCTGACGTGCGTCTGCCCGCTTGTGCCACGCCCGCCTTTTTCTTTTTTTCTTCTGCTAGGTCCGCGCCTCGGCCGATCTGATGTCGATGTTGATCAGCCCCGAAATGATCAACTGCTTCCCCCGCTCTCACAACTCCGAACTCAGGAAACCCGCAACTCCGCGTCGGTTTCCTGGCCACCCCTCTCCTTCCTCAGCACTTTGGGGAAATCGCCGGGACAGCATTAAAATCACGGGCCCCTCGCAGCAGCACCAGCGGGTTCAATTTGCAAATTCCCCGACATTGCACCGCGTTGCAAAGGTCGTGCGTCCCGCGCTGGCTGTCACCCCAAAAAGCACCTGCTCGGCTCCAACCCCAGCACTCCTCCGAGCTAGACCAACTCGCGCCGAGCGAGATTTCACGTCGCCATGCACTCGCGAAGGGAAGGCATTCTCGACAGCACCGGGGACGCTGGGAATCACGGTTCGGTTAACTGGCTTGTCGACGGCGGATTGCCAGTGCCAACAAAATGGACGCCGCTGCGGTGGTTGAAGCACCTGTTGTGGCCTGCAAGCTCCTCGGATCCATCAAAACCACTCCGACCGACGGCATACCTTGACGGCCTGAGAGGGTTCGCCGCCTTCCTTGTCTACGTCCAGCACCACGAGCTCTGGGCACACGGCCTTGGAAATTTACAACAAGCATTCGCCTTTGAGAATGCGTTCGGGTGGAAGGGCGATTTCTACTTCGCGACGTTCATCGGGGTTCGCAACTTCTTCACTGGAGGCCACCTCGCTGTCGCTACATTCTACGTCATCTCGGGCTACGTGCTGTCGGCGAAGCCACTGTCGTTGATCCAGTCTGGAGAATTCGGCAAGCTCGGCGACAACCTGGCGTCGGCCTTCTTCCGTCGATGGTTCAGGCTGTACATCCCCCTTATGGTGACGACCTTTATCTGGGTCACCTCTTGGCACGTCATCGGTTTCTGGAACCCCCTTTGCGAACCCAAGGCCACAATTGGCGAGGAGTGGTGGAATTGGTACGTCGAGTTCAAGAACTTCAGCTTCTTGTTCAAGGAGGGGCCGATATGGGTTACATACAACACGCACCTATGGTCCATCCCGCTGGAGATGCGCGGGTCCATGGCCGTCTTCATCGCCTGTCTTGCGCTGTCTCGGGCGACAACCAAGGCACGCCTGCTGGCCATCGCCTTCCTGGCATGGTACTTCCTGTACATTGTCGACGGGTTCTACTGCGCCCTCTTCATGACTGGCATGCTCCAGTGCGACTTGGACCTGTTGGCGAGACGGACGGATCTTTACTTTCCGAACTTCCTCCGCCGACTCGAGCCGTACAAGACCTTCATCTACTACCACCTCTTCGCCATCAGCATGTGGCTGGGTGGGGTGCCGTCGCAAACCGCCGACCTGAAGGATCTACGTGCGAATCCGGGATGGTATTGGATGTCCTTCCTGAAGCCTCAGGCCGTGTTCGACCCGAAGTGGTTCTACCTCTTCTTCGCCTCCAACATGCTCGTTGCGTGCATCCCACGCATTCGCTGGCTCCGACGCTTCTTTGAGTCCCGCTTCTGCCAGTTCCTCGGCCGCATCTCGTTCGCCTTGTACCTCGTTCACGGCCCGATCCTCGCATCTATCGGCGACCGGGTCTACCACATGGTTGGCTATGTGCGTATGGTTGGCGAGCATCAGGATAAACTCAAGGCCTGGGCCAACATCTTTCCGCTCCCAAGGATAGGGCCTCTGGGTTTGGAGATATCGTTCCTGGTTCCGCATCTCTTCCTGCTGCCGTTCACATTATGGGTGGCCGATGTGGTTACCCGCGCTGTCGATGAGCCAGCGGTCAGGTTCGCCGCATGGCTGTACAAGAGGACGGTTGGAGGAGGGGCCGAACCCAAACCAGAAGAATCGGTAGCTATGTCACGCTTGGCATAAACTAGGAAGACACAAACGACATGGAAGCGACGGCGTTTACTGGATTTTACACATGGAGGGTGGAAATATGGCTTTGTAATGTACAGATGGCTGATGCATCATGGATGAGATATTGGAGTCTCTGGCCAATTCTGTATAGAAGCCCCAGACTACATGTAATCTAATGACCTACTCGGCGCTGGCGCGCCTCGCGATTCCCTCACCCGACGCCATACACACTTATATACCGGAAGTGAGGCGCGCTCCTCCCGTACGGGAGTTATAGAAGGGGCTTAGTGTTTCCCGGGCAGCACCTCAGTTGACCAAAGCCGCGCGGACAGCGTTTATCCTAGCCCCTCACAGCACCGCGCCAGCTGAATCCATCCATCCTCTCGTACCCCTCAGCTCACAAGCGGAGCCGAGGTCCCTCTCGCAATCACAAGGACATCCACCCCTAATCCTGCTTGGTACTCGCCCCAGCACGCATTGGGATGTTCCTCCGTGGACGACTCCATTTCTTTGCGGGGTATCGATCGGTGCCTGCCAAGACGCCAGGGTGTAATACCCTTGTTTTAGTGCCATGTGAAAGGTGGAGAGGGTTGGGGTTGGTTGTGCTAGAACTGGAGTGGGTTGTCTGGGCGGTGATTAGACGTTGGCGATGGGACGCTGCTAGATTTTCCAAGATTGTGGGGGGTCTGGGGGTTTTATTTCAGTGGGACGTGATGTAGCCCGTGGTAAAGGGGATCTGGA
Organism: Immersiella caudata; assembly: GCA_030512335.1. NCBI lineage: Eukaryota > Fungi > Ascomycota > Sordariomycetes > Sordariales > Lasiosphaeriaceae > Immersiella > Immersiella caudata. The sequence continues at coordinate 5,296,250 of JAULSU010000002.1, read as the reverse complement.
TTGTTCTGGGGGCTTGGATGGGAGTTGGGAAATGAGTGTGGATGTGGCCGTCACGGGTGGAAGTTTGGAGTGGGTTTATGTCTGGGGGAAGAATTTCTGCCAGAATGTGAATGATGCATGAGGTTTGGATGAGGATAGAAGGCTGAGACGTGGCACGGGGTGTGTGGTTGCGCCGGCGTTGTTTGGTGACAGGATGGGTAGTATGACTCGATCTCTTGCCGTTTTTCTTTTTTTTTGTTAGTCCCAGCTGGGACCTTAGCACGCGGGGTCGTGGATGGAACGAATCGGCTTCCCAATCCGTAGAGTTGATGAGTGAGAGAGGGACGAAAACTGTGTCCTTTCAGGTACGTCATCCTCTCAGCCAACGAGACAGTTTCGCTAGAGAATCCCTCCCGGGAATGAAGCATGTCAATCCTAAATTGTGAGCCCGCCAAACGTGGCATATTTCAATAAAATACCTTCAACATCATCTCGAACCCTTGTCGCTTCTGGAATTCTACTATTTTTCCCTACCTAGGTTTGCCACAAAGATTGCACAGACAGAGAAAAATACCAACCTAGAAGGAATCCAGCTTCAAAATTAAAAACTCTGATCGCTTGCTCTTCCTCAAGCAGGCAGCAACCCCCCCCCCCCCCCCCCCGGCTCCCGGTGTGCGACCCTTTTCACAACAATAACCATCTCCAGATGTGCATAGGCCTTCAATTAACTAGGCAGTTTCGATGGAATATCGATAGCCCTAAAACTTAAGACCAACGAAGCTAGAGAGAAGTCTTCAAAGATTCTATGTCCAGCGCTTGGAGCTCTGGAACATCTTCCTCTAGTTTCAAATCCGTGTCTTTGTGACCTTCAAGTCATGGGCTGCACAATTTCACAAACTCAACCAGGAACCGCTTTAACTTTTTGAGAAAGATCTTCCCATGTTTTACTTTGCTACTGTTGCGGCAATATTGTCCGCGGCGTTCGGTTGACATAGTTTTCAAGCAAACTGTGCCGGCCCATTGCGCTTCCTGACTGGCGCCTGAGACGGAAGGTATAAAGGGAAAGCTCTGGAATATCTTGATATAATCGGGTATGGTGTAGTGGCTAACATCGCTGACTCTCATGTTGAGTACTCAGCAGCCCGGGGTTCGATTCCCCGTTCCCGAGATATTTCAAAGCTCTTGTTATCAGCTCCCTCTTTTCTTCTTCTTTTTTTTTGCCCCGTATGTATTTCTTCAGTCACCACGGCACGAACAGGCAGGCACTGCTTTGTCTAGGTTCTTGGATCAAAGAGTGTGATGTTCACCTAATCTTTTTGTCATGTATAGTATTGTGGTCATGTATCATAAATTAAAACAAAATACCCGCACCCCCTCTCTACTCTATGTCTAAAGGTGGGCATGAGCCCCATACTTTGCCTCAAACCCCTCGCTAAACGGCCAAGTAACATACCCCTTCGCCTGCTCCCTGTTATAAAAGAGATTCTCATCGAACGGCGCCAACTCGATCCCCTCCTTCACCCTAAACGGCAGATCCGGGTTCGAGATGAAATACCTCCCAAACACCGCAACCACATTGTCCCTCTCCTTGTACTCCTCGTCCACCAGCTTCTTCGCCCTCTCCGCATCCAACCCCCCCGCAAGCAAAATCGGCCCTTTGAAAATATCCAACGCCCAACCGAAATCTTCACCCTCCCTCTTCTCCCCGTCCGCATTCCCCACAACTCCCGACTGCACAAAATGAATATATGCCAAGTTGTGCACGCTGATCTTCCTGATCACATCAGAAAACTGCGTCACCGGATCCTCCATCCTCATGTTCAAAAACTGCCCCCACGGACTAAACCGAATCGCTGTCCTCTCGGCACCAACAGCCTCGACAACTGCGTTCACCACCTCCACCGCAAACCTCGACCTGTTCTCCACGCTGCCGCCATACTCGTCTGTTCGCTTGTTAGTCACATCCTGGATGAACTGGTCGATGAGGTATCCATTCGCGCCGTGGATTTCGACACCGTCGAAGCCCGCTTCTATTGCGTTCTTGGCGGCGGTTGCGTAGTCCTTTACCGTCTGTTGGATTTCATCAATGGTCATGGGCTCCGGGACGGGGGCGGAAGCGTCAATGGGGACATCGCTGGCGGATTTGATGGTATATCCCTCGCGTTCTGCAACGTCGGATCGGGCCGCGCGTCCGAGATTCCAGAGTTGGAGGAAGATGTAGCTCCCTTTGGCGTGGACGGCATCGGTGACTTTGCGCCACTTGGCGATGTGTTCGGGGGCGTAGATGCCGGGGGCGTTGGCGTAGCCGCCGGCGCGGAGGGAGATGAATGTGGCTTCGGTGATGAGGAGGGTGCCGGGGATGGAGGCGCGTTGGCGGTAGTAGATTTCTTGGAGGTCGGTGGGGACGTGGTCGACGGTGGCGCGGTAGCGGGTGAGGGGGGCCATGGCCATGCGGTGGGAGAGGTGGGTGTTGCCCACTTGGAGGGGGGTGAAGAGGCGGGAGGAGGACATGTTGGTGGGTTAAAGCGGCCTATCTGGTGGGAGTGGTGTTGGGTGGGATTGTATCCCTTGATTGTTTGTTATTTGGAAAGTTGTGTGGGTGGATTTGAGTTTGGTGTTTACGAGGTCAGGGGAAGTGGGAATAGAGCCGTTTTGTAGATGGTTTTTTTTGGGGCTGACAAATTTCCATTGCAGTTCATGCGATGCTATTGTCTTCGGAACCCGAAACCGATCGCAGTGGTGTGCGCGGGCTCCACTAGTGGAGGGCTGTTAGGGCCGCGTCTCGACCATGTTGCCCGGTGCCGAGATCGATGGAAAATATCCGAAACGCCCCGAGTCATGGGCGCTGCAACGGTGCTGAATAATTCTCATCTCAAAGTGCCTCGGACTCGACAAATGCGATGCGGCCAAGTTACTGATCCTTCGGTTGAACGTCGCACAAGAACCCCCACGAACTGCGGCACTTGCCCTGGCGATCAAGCGGGCCAATCCGCACGCCGATTAGGAGAAGATGCCAGAAACCGGCCGTAATGACAAACGCGGCAACACATCACTCCGAGCTGCGAGTCCAGCCCTTAGTCATGACCAGCTCGCACTCGGTTGCCGGAATTCGCACCTAGTTCGCAGTCAGCTCGCACGAAGGAGATGTAAACATTCGACGACAATGCAATTGTTCTCACAACCATATCGCAGCAACTCGGGACAAAGGAAAGCCCGAAATCCTCGCACTCGTTTCAATATGGACGCACCTACTCTCTTGGCGTGAGTAAGAATATCCCAGGGGCATCAAACTCCGCCCAATGGTGTTGAACGTCGCGTCAACCCCCTTTAGACTTATTCAACAGCTCGCATCTCGATCTCGTGGCATTTTGCTATCGGGGCCGGTCGACCATTGCCCCAAAGCGAATGCCAAAGGCTATCATATAAACATGCAAGGTACACGTAGGGGAGGCCTAAAGGGACCAGCGCGTGAGCATACCCGCCAGGAGCGCGTGTTTGATTGGTAATTCCAGCTCTGTTTCATCTGGTGTAATAACGATACTCCCTTTTGAAATCAGCTCTCAGTAGCAAGGAGGATTCTTAATCTGGAAGTTCTCTGCCGGGCTAAACGGGGGCGACTGAGCTCGAGTAAACCCGAGTTTACTCAACAAGCCAGCTGTCAGAAAGAAAGGGGTTCAGGGGGTCGTGGAGCTGCTTGAAGAAGGCTTGCCAGGGGACCGCAGCTTGTTTTGGAAGCCAGCAAGACATCGCCCAGGTCCTTCTGTCGCTTGACAGCCGGTTCCAAAAGGTCCATATTATAGCGACAAGTCGCCAATATCCCGATATTAGGCGCGTTTTCTCCGGCATATCGACCAGCATACCCATGGCGAATCCGATGGTGGATGTCGATACCTGCTCCTTCACGCACGCGAGTTTGGCGGCGAGCTACCGTCTCAATCGCTGGCAACATCTTCTCGGTGAAGTCGAAGACACGCTAGTCGCCAGGGCCCAGGGCATGTTCCGCTGGGTAGATTGTCAGATCCGCGCCATCGAGCGGGTGCGTGAGAACAGCAGCTTCGCGTGGCTTTGCAGGTCCTACCGCCGGACCTGACAGAGACCTACGTCCGCATCTTCGAAGCTATCGATGAGGCTGACCGGCAATTTGTCCGCCTCGTATTGGTCTGGGTGCGCGGCCATAAACGCACTCCCTGGATGGCGGAAGGTGGGCTGCGCGTGAGCTTGCTGCTATCAGCGGTTGCATATGAACTGTACGGCCCGTCTCAACAACTCCCCTTCGACGGTGAATACTTGCAAGAGCTTCTCGGCTTCTCATCACCGTTGATGCCACGGGCGACGTGACTCTTACGCACTATACGGTTCTAGAGTTCCTCACGTCGCCGCTCATTCTCCAGACGCGTGTGGCGTTCTTCCCGCTGCCTGTCGAAGTCATCGAGGCCGAATTTGCGACAAGTGTGCTGCGGCGGGCCCTTGCGGCTGACCCGGCCGGAAAAAGCGTGCGCTGGGAGAGTGACCGTGAAGCGTATTGTATCACTTTAGGTTGCACACTGGGCTCATGGGGGGAGTACCGAGGTTCAGCGCCTCCTCATTGAATATTTCAACCCGGCCAACCCGCACTACCGCCGATTCAGCGCCATCCAAGAGCGCATCTATTCACACGACGAAATCTCGTCTAGCTTCTACCTCGGTTTCCTGCCGGGGGCCGTTTCAGGCCCTTCGGTACCTGGTGGGCACGATGTCGCTTCCGAGGTGCTGCTAAACATCCTCCTCCTCCCTGAGCCTTCCCTCCTTCTCGTTCCGTTGGTCGAGGGTCTTGCCGGAGGGCGGAGTATCCAGGAACTGCTCGAAGCGAGGTATGCGGCTCCTTTGCTGGCCGAGGGGGGGCAACAGAACCGACTGTTTGAAGGAGGGTCAGCAAAGTCACTGGAATTCGCATGTGGCGGGTGGCGAATCGATATGTGGTCTCTCGGCTTCGGAACGCGTGGACAATTCCTGGTGAGTAAAACGTTATGTCTACCCAACAACATCGATATCTCTGTCTTCAAATTCATCCCGCTCTACACAAATCCAATTCCCAGTCTGTTCAGTGCGGCCTGCATTTCCCCCCAGTGAAGGTTGACGTGCACATCTAGGCGTCCCATCGTGAAGACTCGACAACGAGCTGAAGCCGAATCTTACGAGGTGGTCTGTAAAGAAGGATGTTCTGGCTGAAAATTTCATGTTCCTGGGTAGCGTCGAGAATCATCCCAATACACGCAGCAAGCAACACAATTCGTTCCACTCCCTGTCTGCGCCTTCTTGTTACAGGCTGGTTATCTGAGACGAGTCTGGGCGCACGAAACTTCCTTCTCAGTTCGTAATCCTGAGCTTTCCCTGATTCTTCCCTGAGCCAAGAGTGATTCAATACGCCGCCGCTGCACAGCCTCAGAGTCATATTACCAAAGTAGAGCAACCCGCGCCTCTCTAAGTTATTCAATATTACAAATCTATCACCTCTTACCAATTTGCGCCGGGCCGCCAATTCTAGCACCAAACTTTCATTGCAGGACCAAAGCTAAATTACACTTGCTGTTGCAGCAGACCTAACGCAGGAGTCACTGAAGCAGGGAATTATCATTTTGCAGATGAGTGTTGATAGGGGTCAGTGTGGGGCTGACACCACCACGATTTCGGGGAAGCGAAGACGACAGGACGAAATGTAAGGCAGACCACCCCGATATCGCCGCAGGGGCACACACTAGTCGTCGCCCCAGCATTGTCACTGACAATCGCTGTGATTTTTACATCACCTCCACATATATTTGAACCCCCTCCTTCTTGGCCACGCGTAAGGGGTGGTTCTAAACCGGGTTCGTAGTTCGCAGCGGTGGCGCCTGATATCTCTGCTGCTCGAACACCTCCCGAGCCCTCCAAGCCATTCCAAAGACCGCGGGCTGAGAGATTGCGTCTGACCGACCGCCCGAGACGCCTGCTCAAGAGGAAGGCCTCACTCCATCCATATCATTGAGATGCTCTGTCAACTCCTTCCCACCCACAGCATGCGGTTGCACCAGCTTAGAGCACAAAAAGTACTCGCGCCCATTCCGTGTGAGCCATAAGTAGCAGCCCTTCCCTCACTGGTTGAGAAAAGCTGGGGTCCGAGGACTTGGCACGGCTGCCTGCCTTTCACAGCACGGTTGGGCTCTTGGCGGACAATGCACTGACTCTTGGCCCCCGAGGGGCCGACCGCGTTTGGGTTTGGAATCGGCAGCTCAGAATAGGTTAGCACATGGCCCCTGCAGGGACCCGCTTTTGGGCCCACCTCTGACGACAATTGGCGACTCTGCCAAGGGTCTGCGCTTTCAAGAATCAACCTCCTGCGGCGGTCGGCGCCTCCTGCGGTGGTCGGCGCCTCCTGTAACAGAACCAACGCCTCCTACAACAGCCTGCCCATCCGATGTGCTCTTTTCATGTTCATAATGCCATGCTTGCCCCAAGCTGGGCTCACTCTTCTCAGTTCTGGTCTATAGACCCATATCAACCTTCGCCACTTCAGAGACAATAGTACTAGATTTGATGTGCTATCGAGCTGGTCACCAGAATTCCACACCACGCCTGCGCCTAAAACACGATTGAAAAAAAACAGTCACCACCAACATGGCCCCTCCTCGGTTCGTCCCGTCCTTATTCTCCTTGCCTCATCTGTTTCTTTGCCTTCCATCCCACTTGTTCCATCCTTCCCATGAGTCCATGAAAAGCATCCTAACTCTATTTTGACCAGTGCTCCAGCCCCAGCCTACCGACCAGGCTACAAGCCCAACCCGCAGATGCAGGCACAAAAGCAGCAAGCCCAAATGCGCCAGCAGTACGCGGCCCAGGAGCGCATGGCGGCTCAAGCCCACGCCGCCGGCGTTCGCCAGGGCGCGCAGCAGCAGCACCGCCGCGATGTGGCCGCCCAGGAGCAGCACCGCCGGGACATGGCCTCTGCCCAGGGCCAGCACCGCCGTGACATGGCCGCTGCCCAGGACCAGCACCGCCGGGACATGGCCTATGCCCAGGACCAGCACCGCCGCGACGTAGCTGCCCAGCGGGCGGGGGCCGCTGCTGTGGCGGGCGGCGTGGTTGTGGTGGGCGCTGGGGCCGGATACGCCGTCGCTTCAGGTGTTGACGGCGAAGACGGCGGTGACGGTGGAGGGGACTGTTGTGATGGTTGCTGCGAATGCGATGACTGCTGCAGCTGCGAGGACTGCTGCAGCTGCTGCTGATATCCGAGGCGACACTCGCCATTATCAGACATGACTCCATCAACCCTGTCAAGTTTGTTCTTCTCGAGAGTCAGCTCAAAAGTCTCGAGTTTAGGAGTGCGCGTAGAGCTGAGAATCTTGTACGACGGTTTTGTGGGAACGATATCGGAAGCTCGGTGATGGTGTATATTCCCAGGATTAGTTTTAGGGATGGGGATGCTGCGAAGAAGTCAGCCATAACCTCGGTTGTTTTCAGCTTGACAGTGAAAGAGACTGTCAGGCATCTGAAAATTCTTCCAATCAGGGTAGATCCGTCGTCTGAGGTGTTTGCGGACCCGACTGAAGGGGCTGGGGAAACACCCGCCCAGGTCTGAAGCAAAGACAGGAATCAAGTCACGACACCGTTTTCAACGAGCTTTGGTGTTTTGAGCACAGTGCGCGAGACAAAGTGGGAGAGCGACGTGCTCCCCATTCAAATTTCCAGCAGATGGGCTCATCAGCGCGGCCATGCTCCATCTACAAGATCAACATCAAGTCACAACAACGAACAATCTCAATCCTGCCGTGGAAACAACTAACAGTTTTACCGATGAATGTAACATCAAAGGAGGTGTAGCTCAGTGGTAGAGCGTTTGCTTTGCATACTCACTTCCTGTATGCGAAAGGCCCAGGGTTCGATCCCCTGCTTCTCTAACGAGTCAAATCATCTGCCTTTTTGTGAGCTTGCGGGGTGTTTTTTTGCGAGTGTAGATATGGAACCTAGAGTTTGTTAATCAGGGCTGAAGGGAAGGAAACGGGAATGTGTTGCTGTCAATTCCGGGCTTCTCAAGCAAATGTCAGGCTCATTTGATTGACTGCACATCCCAGAACTGCACCCCAACGTCAACACAAGCTTTACGGCCCCACAAATGAGAGACGGGCCCCCTACACCCATCCGCGCAGCTCCAAGCGCCAACAAACACGCCAAAAAGTTATATGTTAACGTCTATAATAAGCGAGCGCCGCGGATAAGCGAGCGCCGCACTTTTTAACGCGCTCTAACCTGCAGGCCACCTGTCAGAAAGAAAGGGGTTCCGGCCGGAGGTGAGCTGAGTCGAGCTCTGGTGTGGCCATGCGAGCTGAAGAAGAGCTCAGGGGAGCTGAACTGATATAGTCTATTCAGCTGGCAATACTACCATATGCCACCAATGTCGCCACCACTTTCGATATAGTAGAGGCTTTCTGGCGAACCAGAAAACCGCAGAACAAGAAACAACACGCAATACAATCAAGCCGTTGCAACCAAATCATTTCCACACAATCCACGGTGCAGTGTTTCTGACACCACCCTTGTGGCCGGGACGGACCGACGTGTCCCCGCAGGTGTCACGGTGTGAAAATACAGTGTGGACTAGTTCGCACTGTGGTGCTCTGTGCCAAGAATGCTGCTCTGGCACGGAGCAAACCGCGCCTCCAGAGCAACGCTCTGTGATCCGTAGGCCTTCAGGAACAGAGCAACAGTGCATGGTACAAGTTACCTCTTGGTTGGTTAGTATAGATAGCTAGTTACGCGCTGCACTGGCGTGAGGAGTCCTTCTGGCTCCTCACGCAAGTATTCGCTTTGTCAATTGATCCAACTTCAATTTCACGGTAGCCCTGTGTGTTATAGTGACATACGACCATTGACTCAGTGAACTCCCGTCTGTGAGGACTTGCTTCTGTGTTTACTCCTCTCTACCACCACTGCATCCCACTGTGGCCCTGCCGACCGTCTTCGACAGGCACCGGTCGTAACGTCTTCCCAGCAATCTTTCGCTCCCTCTACACAAACTAATGCAAAATCAGATAGCATCGCTGCCAGAAGCATACTCGTCGGAAGAGCCCCCAGCATCGCTGATCACAACCTCATCCCCCGATGTGGATAAGCCTCGCATGTCCCGCATGTCTCGAACTTTCCTCCTCTCGATGCCCCCAAAACGGTCACGTCCACCCATCCCTCTCTTCAGGGACCACTCTCCATCGACCTTCTCGATAATCCCCACGTCGTCTCTTGAGGCCCACTCAACGAAGGCCGCATCGTTTTCTCCCCCAAAGACCACCGTTGGCTCATACCCTCCCCATGCACGATCAAGATGCCGCGCGACGTGCTCCAAGCGCTGATCCCAGGCATCTGGTCCGTGGAACTCTGATGTGCAGTCCGTTGCTGGGCACGTCAGATGCTCGGGGAGAGCACATCTCACCCGTATCGCTTCTTCTTGCAAGCTGCGCAGTTTGGCTTCCCATTCGGATTGAGCGCTCTCAGAGGTTATCGGCTGCTTCCCTCGGGCGGAGAGATTTTTCTTCAGCGGCCACGGCATGTGCATCCGTTGCATGTGCTGCGTATATAGGTCCTTGCGGTTGAAGATGGCACCGGAGTTGGGGACGCCTTTCGGCAAATCCGTCGAGCCGGATGGGGGCGGATTTCTGGCGGGTTTCGACTTTGAGTCAGTGCTTGCTGGGTCGGCACCGGGCCTAGCTCTTCCGCACTCGTCCTCATGGCATACCCAGTACTGCAGGAGCAGGTGTTGCGACGAGACGTGGCGCTTCCATTCGTTTTTGCTGGCGAAGGTGGATTCGCAACCGGCAAAATGGAAGACGCACACATACGGACGTGTGTGTTTCTTCTTGGTGTGGGCATCAAGCGCAGCCCGGTCTGGGAAGACTTGCTTGCACCCATGCTCGGGACATGATGGTTGATTTGACTCGCTCGCGGGTGGGGGTAAGCGTCTCACCGCCATGGCAGGAGCGGGTCTGCTCATGCGCTTTGCCATCGGCCTAATCGTCGACATTGCCTTTTTTTTCGGCCGCCAATCCGCTACGTCGTTGACTTTCCTTCGCTTCCACTCTGGCGGATCCACAATCCAATCCGAGTCGTCCGACCCCAAAGGCTCCTCGGGGTAGACCTCAATCTCCTCCTTGGTTGGGCTTGGTTTTGTCCAGGGCGCCATCGGTAACGCGGAGAATGCCGGCTCCAATTCGAACGGACTTGAACTGGGTGGTATGCCGAAGCCAAAGGGCATTTCATTGGCATAGGCATCTACAGGATTTGCAGATCGCGCCGCCAGGTTCTTCCCTAAGCCCCAGGTTGCTCGGGCACTGAGATGACGGAGGAGCTGTGCAAAAACCCTGGCGGCGGGCATCACAAGCACCTGACCGGATGTTGGGCTTCCTGCGATGACGTGGCCAAACAGCTTTCCCGATGGTGACTTTATCCAGCATCCACAGTCTCCCGGTTGCAAGGCCGAATCCATCTTTGCCGTGTACACCTCCTGGAAGTCTTTCGTCCCCGGGAGGCGAACGAAAAACGGAGTGCCCGACAATGTGCCGCTGACCTCGCCCAGTCTCGTCATAGTCCGGACCGTGACGTCTCGGGGGGCTGTCTCGACGTGTTCCTCGTACGACCCGAGAGGGATGATGAGCGAGTCATCAAGATCCATCATGTCAACACGCAAGAATGCGGAGTCAAGGTACTCAGAGGTCGCGATGACGTCCCCGGCAATAATCCATGGTTGGGGTGCAGACGCTTCCTCATCAACATGGTCGCCGGGCAGCAAGGGTGAGTCCTCCACGCTGCTATCGACAGGACTCCGGATTGACGCATTAGAGGCACTGCTCCTCTCAGATTCCAGAGGACTTCCACCCTCAGACTCTGATTCCTCGCGGTCACTGTGATTTGGAGTCAAGCTTGCACGGCTGGTAACGTCGGCCATCTCGTCATCGTCGTCTTCCCAGTCGCTCAAGCCCATGATCTCGCATTCGACGTCGCTTGTTTCCGTCTCCGCGGCGTCCTGAGGCCGGATTTTCGCTTGCCGAGCTGGCGACAGGAAGTGATTGACAGTATGGGCTAACAACTGCCCATCATATTTGACTACGCCACCAAGCCAGGCGCAGCTTCCACTTGGGCTCGTTAGAACGCCTCGGCTGCTGAACAGTCTGATCTGATGATCGGGGGCTGCAAAGCTGGCTGGTTCTCGTTGGGGGGCTGAATGCGGCAGCAGGGTCGAGAGACAGTTATTTTGCGACTGTTGGGGGTCGTAGAGGTAGGGCTCAAGCGGTACAGCTCGGCTTGTCTCGGAGTTGAACCTTGCCGTAGGCATGAGATCTTCCGTGAAGTGTGGCGGACTGAACGACGGAGTGGAGAACTCAAAGGACCCGAAGGAGTATTCGTCGGAGGGGTCGGGGAAGAGACGGGGAGTTTGGTGGACGACCGGGTCGGGGCCAGAACCAAGAGGACGCAGGTTTTCGAATTCGGCCTTCAGCTCCATCTCGCCGAGGTCGAACCCTGGGTATTCTTTCATGATGCCGCTGTCCTTAATCAAGCAGAAGGCCTCCATTCTGGCTTGCTTGTCGTCCGACACCAGCATGACGACAGGCTTGGTTTGATCGGCCGACTTGCCCATCATGAACAGTGACAGACCGACATACGTTGCCGAGTCCTGCAGCTTGTCGCTGTTGTCGCGAAGGTGCTTCACGATGGCGGCGCTTATGTCGTTGGCGAACTTCTCCCGCGCGGGGCCTTTGGCTTCAAAAACAGGCATCCTCCCTTTCCTGGTCTTCAGCGACCCGCGGTGTCGACCGGTGGAATTGGCGGCGTATGGCCAGTCCCTGGGTGTGCGTCGGATGAAGTTCATTGCGGCCTCGAGACAGGGGCTTGCTTCAGTGCTGTCGCCGCATGAGTCTTTACCGAGCAGAAAAAGAGGCCGGGAGAAATAATGTGGAGGCAGATATGGGGATCTGGAAAGTCGGGACTCGGAGTGAGTGGCTGGGGCCATATAGGAGTGGCAAGCCCCGACTGTCCAGCCGAGATTTTGTAGTTCAAACTCATGCCCGCCGGCCGGGCCTTTGCGGAATGGGGTGGTTTGAAGTGGTGTGAAAATTGCTCTGGAAGCATGGCGGCTGCAGCTTTGTCTCGCTCCGCCACCTTGATTTGGTCCGACCCGCCAATCAGTCAGGTCCACGCCCGCCTGCGTGGACTGCAGGTATGGCCCGGGTTGCCGGATACAAACCCATGCCGGCACTAGTCAGGGGGTGTTGGCGGCCTCAGAGCCTCGTTGTCGAAGAAAGCCATGATGACGACTCAACACCACAACTCATCCTCGGAGTTGGCCGGGCGTCCATCTTGAGCGGAATCAAGCAAAATCAAACCGACATGGACACATCATTGCAGAGATACCCGATACCCAATGACCTGCAGGGCTGTCTGCTCGGGGAGCTGTGGAAACAATGCAGCCCTGACCCCAAGTTGGCGACCCCCAAACTCCTGTCAACGTATCTCGACTATTACTCGACGAGATGCCAACACTTCTCTCACGACGGCGGTATCCATCTGTGCGTGAAGTCTCACTCAGAACTTGCTACTGTCGTCAACGCGATTCTGGCGGACAGAACAAGGGAGGAAGTCTGCTCCTCTCTCGGGAGCCCGCCAAACGATCCCGACGTCGATCGTGCGAGAACAGTGAATGCCACTGTCGACCTGTGCGCAAGCTTGCTCTTGATGGCTGAAGTCGCAGCTAAAGACGGTGTCCACAATTTCGGGTTTTCAGGGTCCACGCCCCTGACTTGGTCTGGCCCCCATACGCTACGCCAGGCCATCGGACAACATTTTAAACCTGAGTATGAGCTTCAACCGGACAATCCGCGCCTCGGGAAGCTGTTCACTGCCCGTAATCTGAGCTTCATCGGCGGTATCAAGATTAAGTGGACGAATAACATCGTCGACCACTTGCTGCTTTCCGACGACGACCAGACTGTGTTCGTGTTCCACTACTCTGGGTTTCTACAATTCCAACAGGGGTAAGCATCCTGACCTCTTCCCAGTGTCGAGGCTTTCTAACACTCGACAGTCTGGAATCTCCCCTCTTTTCGGAATCCTTTGTCAAAGAAACCCTCCGCACCCTCGCTCTCCTATTCCCCCAAAACGACACCAAGACCCGCCGCTGGCTCCAAGGCCAGATCGCAGAGCACAAGCTAGACCCTGCTGTTGCCTGCTGTGGTAACCTACGCGCGCAGACCCGACGGTTTGAGCAGTTTTCCTATTGGCGCGATAGGCTCATCATTCTGAAACAAGCCTTTGATGAGTCGAGTCCCAGGGGATTGAGGCAGTGGTGGAATGATAGGCGCAACTCGGTTCAGTGGTATACGTTTTGGGTGGCTATCTGGGTTTTTGCCATGACGGTGTTCTTTGGCTTGATGCAGAGTGTTACGGGGGTGTTGCAGGTTTATTTGAGTTGGCAAGCTTTGAATGTTGCCACAGCTGGAGACACGAATTGATGGGCAAGATAGTCGAATATACCTGTATTAGTCTCTGTGCACACTGCAATGTCTACTACTGGTATAGTTTCCTAAGACTGATGAAAGGACAAATTGGGATCAGGAGGAAACGGAACGGCGCTAGCGGCTGTTCGCCGTGAATGTCTAGTACGTGCGTAAGATTGTTATTTACGGGTTGCCGTGGTTCGACGAGATAATTGAATCATGTGCCATATCACGACCGATAGTAGCCACCACCAGCGTTGCGAAGTGGATAGAGCGGAATGATGTGTATGTGAGCTTCAGAGAAGGTTGCCCACCAATCATCGTTGACCGGCCTTACGCAGACCCCCTGAGCCGGCTGCTTTGTGAGGCACTTGACCCCGAAATCCAGAGCCGGGGAGAACAGTCTGTTGACCCGTTGGGTATGGGAGGCGAGCAGATGGAACTTGACATGATACGTCGAGCTCGTGAGCTTTGATCACAGATTAAGGCACAAGTGGGAGCCCGGGGAGCATCAGGGGCAACATGGAAATGGAAAGTAAGACATCCATTCATCCCCGCAATGTAGTAAATAGCAGCCAGGAGACTTGGAAGGCAGCAATCCACTTGATTGGTCCGGAGAGGAGCTGGGGTTGCAGTCATACCTGATACGTGTACCGTTGCGATGGCCACATTTGTGGAGGTCGATCGACTTGACCCTACACCGCTTACACCACTCCATTCCAGGCTGCTGAACTCTTGGTCACACGGTGCTCGAGCAGTGGCAGCGATTGCTTGCGCCAGCCCAGTCCCTGGCCATTCAGAGCGGCGACGCAGCAAGTAAAGAAGCAACCAGCAAAGAGGCCGAGGAGAAGCTGATCAGGAAGATCTTGGATACGATCCAGCAGGGCCTTGGAGACGCTGAGGGGCAATCTGCGTCCTCGGATTGTGCACGCGCGGCTTCCGAGCCAACACAGCGGCGTTATGTTTTCTGGGTGCAGCCGGTGATGCTCTACGCGTTGCGAGTCGTTGCATCGGTCAAAGCGCAGCTTGACGTTGCTAACTGGGGCTTGGCTCATCGTATCTTAGATTGCTATGGAGATGGCAAAAACAGGAGGATGTACTGGGGCTCGCACACCCCGCGACGTTTGGCGACCGAGTTCGAATATGCGGGTGTGCTCAGGGATCTGGGCGAGGATCAAAGAGCCATGCCGTATTTTGGTCATGTCTTCGTCACCATGAAACAACAGCTGGGCGTCTCCCATCCAGACACACAGACAGCCAAGCGGGAGTTGATCGCCACCATGCGCTCAGCGGGACAGTGGTCGAATCCTGACGAATATATTTCCTGACACCTGGGAAATTCTACTCGGGCGTCTCTGGTCACCCAAAATTATGCGGGAGCGTCTCTTGGATGCAAAGCTGAACCAAGAACGAGCCGCCCGGTTCTATCTCGAGCTGGGATATCGCGATCAATGCGTCAGGATTCTGGAAAGGTTGATGAGTTGCTTCTCGGAGAGGAAGAGTCCTAAACCATTGAGCACAGGGCTGGAATATGCAAGGCAGCGTGTGGGGGATCTCCTCTCAGCAGCCTCGAGGTTGGAAGGCAGCAGTTAGTCAATCTAATCCCAACAGAGTCTGTATGTGTTGGTAGGGAATATGCCTTTGTTTTGCCAGTTTTGTACTTGTTGTGTTTGGTAATACTGGGCCGTGTTCAAGATGCTCCACATTTATCTCGTGCCGATCTAAAGTCTAAAGATGCTTCCACCCATTATAAACAATGATTTGCATCTCGTTGATGAGACAAAACCAGCCTGGCTCTTCCCGGGCCTTCCCATTCTGCTGCCATTTCCTGATACGTCTAATGACCGTGGTCTCCTTCAGCCACGGTGTTGTGAGTCGTCTCGATATTCTGTTTTTCCAAAGCCCAAGATATATCTGTGGCAGCGATAGCCAGTTGCCGGGGTTATGTACTTGTTCGTAAGCCGCTCGGTTGTATCCGACGCGGACGTTGGGATTGAGGAAGACACCTCGGGTGCGGGACGCAGGGTTGTCGGCGTGGATGAGACAGCATTCGGAGCCTTCGACGTGGGATTCGGCGAGGGTGTCATCAACGCCGCGGAAGCTGAGGCCTTTGATGCCGGTGAAGGCCGAGGTAGGCATGGCAACTGGTCTGTGTTAGAAATGGGAAAAGGATATGGGGCGGTGGGGGGACGAACCGATGCCATTCCAGCAGCTCATCACGGGGACCGGGAAGCCGTTGAGCATGGCGTTGCGTGACTTTGACGACCGAAAATAGGGCCATGTCTGCGTGGCGTGCTCGTGGCCGTTGGAGTCGCGGAGGGCAAATGTGTCGTAGTACAGGTGTGGCTTGCTGAAGTCCAACGAGCAAGCAGCTGCGTAGTGGCCATCGTTGGTGTTCAGGAGGCCAATGACGTCGGGGACCTAAATACCATCAGTACTCCATGTAGAAACCATATTGTCCAAATCACCCACGCTAAAGACAACATCCCCCAGGAACAGCACATAGTCAAACGTCGTCCCGTTCTTCGCCAGCTCCAGCAACGGCTGCAGCGTCAAGTTCCTCAACCTCGACAAATACGGTATCCTCCTCGGCGCCATCTTCCCCGCCAGCTCCCCGCTGCGCACCTCAATCCACCCCTCCTTATCGGGCGTCGCCTTCATCATCTCCTCGTGCGTCGTCTCGTCCAACTCAATCTTCTTCCCCACCCCCGTCTTCTCCAAATCCCTATCCAGCTCCCTCAGCGCCTCCTTCGAATCATCCCAGCTCCCACTCTCATACACACTGACAAACACATTCTCCGCCCCGAACGCGTCCACCAGCCCCACGACGCCCTTATTCCAATCGCTTCTCAAAATCCCGGCATTGTTCCAGTGCAAGCTCGCAATAAACACGCGCGTCGGTTTTTGTAGGACCGTATCCTGCGTCTCAAACTCTCGCTGAGCGCGCGCAACACGGTAGTACACGAGCTGGGCCTCGACGATGGACCAGACGAGCAGCAGGACGAAGAGCTTACGCAGAGTCGAGCGCGACAGGAGCTGGCGGAGGAGTCGGGGGCGCGGGCGCAGAAGGGTCGCCTTCATCCCGGCGGTGGTGGCAGCGTCTTCATGTGAAGGCGCTCGAAATGGCCATGGCACGGCGGATGGTGATCGGTGGTGGGAATTGAAGCCGCGAGTTTGCGAGTTTGCTTTTGTTGCTGACGGTGGAGGATGGCCTGCATCGATCCTGCCGGCAGGAGCTTGCCGGAGCACGAGAAATTCCTGGTCCAGGGTTGGCGCGAATTTTGTGGGGCAGGGGACCGCTCCGCCCCCTGCACGGGCGGACCCAGGGAATTCGCCACCCCCTGAGAGCTGACAATGTCAGCCCTATTCCCTCAAAGTCAACATCTGGTGACGCAGCTGAACGATGTGTACGATCTCACGAAGCTTTGGAGTTTGTAATTACCCCTTATCGCGGATGCTTACAGCCTCCCACGAACTCGATGTTAGTCACAGCTGAAAATCAGCTGGTGTAACGCATTGATCATGACGTCATTTATTTGCGGCTTCCCGAGCTTCCACGCTCGCCTTGCAAGCTTGAGCCGTTGCAGGGTACGCTGTGAAGAGCCGCACCTCGAGAATAGCCTGAAAGAGACGTTTTCGGACTGAGCATCGACTAAGGTAAGGCAAACAGACAATCAGGAGACATTCACTTCTCTATCGACCAGTTTTTGCCCACGCTCAGCAGTCGAACTTGCCCAGTTTTGAGGCCCATATTGAAGAGACCACCACCTACTACCACATCGCTCACTCCTTCACGTCCCTCTTCCCCTTCCTTGCAACCAAGACCATCTGATCCCTCAACAGATACAAATTATAAACGTCGATTGTGATCGGCCTCTCCGGATTCGCCGCCGCGAAGTCGAAATGTCTCAGCAACTGCTCCCCGTCAGCACTCGCCATTCGAATGGCATTGAAGCAATATACCTCAACAACAGTCTTCCCCAAAATCATCATCCCCACACTCTTCCCAATACACAAAAACCTTCCACTCCCAAACCCATGATCCACAACTCCACACAACATCTTGAACCTCTCGCCCTCGCCCTCCTTCGCCGCCTCGATCCATCTCTCAGGACGGAAAAAGTCCGCATCCTCACCTGTGGCCAACGTCAGTACTCTTCGGCGTCCCGTGCATCCCCCGAGGACGTCAAGACAAAAGAAAGGGAGAGATCGTACCCCAGATATCCTTCCTCCGCATCATCGCCCGAAAATTATGGCCAATCCACGTCCCCCCAGGAAGGAAATACCCACCTACGGTATCGCCACCGGGCGGAACCTGCTTGTACATCTCTGCCGGAACAGGATAGAGCCTGATCGTCTCCCGAAGGACAGCTTGCAGGTAAGGCATCGATCTCGCTTCAGCGTCGGTGACGGGGGTGGAGAGGGATGCGTTGGCGATTTCGGCGTTGAGACGGGCGTAGGCGGTGGGGGTTACGACGAGGAGGGCTAGGGCGATGCGGAGCATGGCGCCGGGGGACTCGGAGCTGGCGACGCTGATGTTCTGCGGTTAGCTTTCATCACGAAAGGGGGACGGGACACCTACATGGCCATGAACAGTTCACCGTAGAGGTCTTTGCCCCTGAGGCCCTTGGTGATCAACGCGGTGAGCATGTCACTATTGACATCCTTTGACCCAGACTCAATCTCTTTCACCCTCGCATCGGCTTTCTTTTGGGCAATGCCCTCGAGATGTCCCAGACCGACTTTGTCTTTTGGTGACGGGGTAATAAACTTCTCGAGTATGGGGTTGATCAGCGGGAGGAAAGACAAGGATCCCAGTGCGGCCCGGACTGGAAGGAATCGCTCGAGTGTTTGGAAATAGTTTCCGATGTCGCTTTCTTGCTTCAGGAAACCGAAAGGTTCAGACCAGATGATGGCAGCTGTGAGATCGAGGGTAAAGTACTGCCCGATGACCCCGAAGGGGCAGGGGTTGCATAGTCCGGGGGCAGTGTAGGCATACTTGGTGTCGATGGCATGAACCAGCTCTGCGATTTGGGTGTTGAGTGCATCTTCCACCGACGGGGAGTTGTTGTCCCGTCCACTGTACGTGCTTGCAAACAAGCTCCGCCGACTAGTGTGGATGTCCTTTTGACCGTATCTCCCCAGGGTGAGAGTAGACTCGGCGCCAGCGAGGAAGCGCGTGCTGATAGCGAACCAGTCCGACTTTGTGTACGCAGAGCGTGGACCGCCAACTCTCTTGAGAATCTCCGGGTCGTCAGTGAGGACATGGTTGGGCCCGATACGAACTATGCGTCCATACTTCTCGTTGACTTGCTGTTCCCAGTCATAGAGCGTCCCGTTGAACCCCTTTCTGAAGAGCGTCCAGTTGGACGTGAACGTGTTCCAAAACGGGCCAGGGACGCCACGGAGGTGAAAGCCCCAAGTGTAGACCTCTCGCGCCAGGCAAGCGAGCGTGGCGATGACCGCAAGAAGGATGACACTGTCGACGCCTACCCATGAAGGCTCGTCGCTTCCCACAACAGACTGAAAGTGAATCTTGACCTCCATTGTCAGCATCACATTGAAGAGATAAGCGGCACTGGATGAGGGAGGGATATGGTAGCGGACCTGGGATAGTGAGACATGGCAGCCCTCAGCTCTTATCGCGCGCTGTCCGAAACTGTACGTCCATTTTGCTGCCGGAGCATTTTTTCAAAACATCCACCGCATCCGCTTGCAACATCAGGAACCATACGATTCGCGACAAGTCCCGAGCGTAGCGTTCGACGGTGTCACCACACAGCAGACTTACCTCGGGAGGTGCGGGGAAATGGATCGGGAGCCAGATATGTACCGCAGTAGGAGACGATGGTTTCGGACATGAAGGGAGGATGCCACTGCGACTTGTTCCAGGCGAGGCGCGTAATCCGTCTGTTGGTCGTCACCCGCCTTCATGCTAACACTATTTCCTTCCATACCGGACCTGGATCCAAGCTGTGCTGGATAGCGTCTTGCTCGATGATCCCAATCCCTCTCCTCTCGGCAATACCATCGGACCACTCCAGCAACATGACGTGGTATTCGTCCGTCCAGATTCTGTAGACTTGCGACAGAAGAATAAACTCAAACGGGCCTGGGCGCTCAAAGAAGTCCGTTTCTTCAAACCCATCAATGTCAACATACCCCCACGGTTGACTGAATGCGCCTCCTTGAACAATGTTCGCACGCCCGTAAGCCCACCCCTCCAGTGATCGATTGATATAGATGTTAAAGCTGACGTCCAAAGTCCAGAAGTTCAGTATTGGGTAGGAACGGGGAAATGGCGTTTCACTGGAAAATATATAGGTGGATTGTTTTATGGTTGCTTCGTTGGTGACAGAAGGGGGAGCCCGGAACGATCGACGGTCAACGTATTTGATGACGAGTGAATCCTTGACTGAATGCGAGTCAGTTGCAGGTAACGCACTAGGATGAAACCATTAGCAGAGTAATTCAACACCTTCGTAAAATCATACCATATTTCCCCTCTTGGGTATCTGACAGACCAATCGATCCATCTGCTGCGAAGTGTCTCGCCACCAAGCAAGCCGCTGGACTGGAGTTGAAGTCTTATTCCACCTCTCCAACCGGCCCACGAGTAGCTGGGGAAGCCTCCCCTCCGACTCAAGTTGATTCCGTCCTCGCTTGCATGGAATAGGAGAAAATAGTCGAACATGGATGTTGGGACCCCTTGAAAGATCTGACTGCCCAATGCCTCGGAGAACCTGCGCATCAGTCCCGCCATAGCACGAACGGCGTCGCCTTGATGGCTGAGTGACAGTCGGGTTTAGTGCTCCAGAATCGTAACAAAATCTTGTATGGGATGGTTCATGCGAATTGCATCCATTACCGAGGTGGCCAGCCCAGCCGATGTTCCAAAGCCCTTCTGTCCAGAATCCGCGCAGCTTTCTGAGAACTGGGCATCTCGGCAAGGAAAAATCACCCTGCCAGAGACGAAATACAACACTCGACGGGAGAGGAGCTCTTCCTGGAAGCTGCATAGGTCACAGCTGTGTTAGCGTGGATACGACCATCACAAATGAGGTCGTATCTTACGTCCATGCTCTTGTGCTGTATACTGAGTGCATCAGCAACTCGTTGAGGCTATATTCGAGGCCGAGTCGTACGCCCGGTAGGACTTCTCTGCAGAGGCTCCTTTTCCTGCGGCTGTCTTGACGGACGCCTGGAAGCCCCGCGTTGGCGTTGTGACCACTGGCGGCAGCAATGGTGAGCCAGAAGCACTCATAAATTCTGTCCATGACATCGACGCCAACCTCAAGCTCTCTTGGGTCGTTTTGGACCAGACACAATGTGTCGACCCAAAGATATCGAAGCCCTAAGCGACGGACCAGCTAGATTGCCTCCCGTATTGTACGGGGCAACTTGTAGCTTCCTGAAGAATTTTCTGGCTTGAGGATACCGTATTGGGATAAGGCCGCTTCATTGCCTTTCGTGAGTCTGAAATTGGCGGTGCCGCCCCAGATGTAGCTCAGAGCTACGTATCTCGGCATGAGAACCTCCTTCTTGAGACTGTTTTCTTGCACGTCGATAAGGTGAAGATAATCCAAACCAGGGATGGCTTCTTTCACTAGAGGTAGATTGTCTTTCGCCTCTGAGTTGACTGCCGGAGCGAGGACAACACATCTTTCGCCGTGGTTGATTGAACATTGCGCCAGCCAGGAAGAGATCGCCTCAATGTCAATTTCTGGCTCCAGAGATGATTTTAGATAGCAATCGGCTGATTTGATATCCAGGCTGCTGTCTTCTCCAAAGCAAATGGCCGGATGCGCGTCATCTTGCTCACTGGGGCTCCAAATGACGAACGCGCCTCGACTCGCCTGTCCACCAAACTCGTCCCATGTTATAAATACCCTTTGCATCTCAGCAAGGGGGATTGGAGGGTCAGCTTTGTATCTTCCATGCTCGAGGATGGAAAGAGCTACAAGCTGGCAAAAGGACATTGGCTTTCCTTCACTCGAAAACCCGAGCCAAGGTTCCAGGACTTCGCGCCCCCACGCTTGAGTGTATGAGGACTGAATGGGATCTTGGTGCAGTATTCGCACAGCGGTTCGATAGTTGATTGTTGCATGTTGCTTGTCCTTGTGGAGTGAAGGAATGGGGAGCTGGTAGAGGCGAGCGATGACGAAAGCCCAACATTGGGCGGACATCAACTCGAACCTCCACCCCCCGCTAAATTTCACAGGAACAATAAGGTACGTCGTTCTTGCTGCAGTCGGGAAACCCCGCACCAGTCAGAATATTTGTCATCGCTTCCGGTATTCTCATCAAACTGCAAGATGCTCGCCCATCCCATTCGTAACGCAAAATTCTAGCAGGATGCTATGCCCAGAACGCCGATCCCATCCAAACGCCAAGGTATCATCAAAACACACTCTACGCCGTCCTCTCAAACCCAAACTGACTCGAGCATCCAGTAGCCTTGGTACACGAGCACAGAACTTCAACCGGCCCCGCCCCAGTGACATCGAAATTAGCCGACACTGGCTGCCATTCCCCTCGGGCAACCCGCCATGAGCAAGTCGCAGTCGTCCCTGATGCTACACTCCCGCTATAGCGCGTCCTCGCAGGAAGGGTGTACCTCCCAAGAATAAATCTGAATCCTCCTGTCCTCCTCGAGGTCGTGGTGTACTTGCCGCCAACATCCTCGGCTAGCGGCCTCGTCTCGATGGGTGACAGCGGGGTGACGATATTGATGGGGATTTCGGTCGTGTAGTTAACCTTGTTGTTGACGTACGCCTCCGCAAAACCGTGCCAGTTGTCGACAAACAGCGGCGTCTTTTCGAGATCGGCGAGATCCTCCCCGACGGTGTTGCGCCCAGCCTTGGTGGCGACCCAGTCGTTGATCTGGTCTGGTGTGGTGCCGGCGTTGTGGAGGTAGTGGTAGAAGAGAGCCGCCTCGTAGCTCTGGTCGACGAGCGAGATTTTGGGGTCGTATTCCTCCGGGAACTGCCCGCGGCCGAGGATGTTGTCCTTCTTGGTGATGGGGTACATGACGCCGTCGAAGAATCGGGCCGATCCCTCCATCCACCAGTCTCGCTGGGCGGATGACCCGGAATTGCGGCCGTTCAGGTTCTGCGCGTACTGGACGCAGTGGTAGAGCTCGTGGACTGTCGACTTCATGGTTCGAAGCGTCACGACAGGGTCCTCTTTGGCGCCGGGGTATCGGATGATCACATCGCAGTGATCCAGGTTTCCCCTCGAGTCGGTGGACGGATTGGCTGATCCCCACGCGTTGAGTTCGCCGACCATTCCCAAGTACACGTTGACTCCGATCCCCCACTTCTCATAGTAGGCGAGGCCCTTGTTGAGCGCGCCCTCGACCATCTCGACCGCCGCTTTCCTCCTCGCCGCTCCAGATCCGACGATGGTTTTGTCGTTGGGAGTAACGTAGTAAGTGACGTGTTTCCCCGCTGTCGTCTTGTTGTTCCAGATGATCGCATCGCCGGAGCACCTCTCCCTTGCGCCGCTCCAGTTCTTGAAAACCGGACATTCGAAGCTATCCGCTCGAGGAAATAACAGCGACGACAGCACCTCCGAAAACCCCTCGCGAATCGGTGCCGCGACTACCCCTGTCGCCAAAGCCACCAGGGGCAAAAACGAGGGTGATAAGACGACAACCATCTTGAAATCCACCCTTGCCCACGAAAACGACCGTCACAGATGGCGCAAAAGTACCTGCAAACGCCGCATCGTCCTTCCTTATATTTTCTCCTCCCCTGCCCGTCCTTTTACCAGGTTGCACTCGCACATCCGGAAAACAAAGTAGGCGGAGTCAATGGAAATCTCACCTATTCAGGGGGGTACTAGCCGCTCCGCTTAGCCTAGGCCCAGGGTGTATACCACTTTACGCGATAATGCCCAGCCAGTGGGAGCGCAGTTTCTCTGCCGTGCCGCAATCCGTCGGCCGTAAATTGCCATTGGAGCCCCAGCCAGGGGCCTAAAGCCCCGGTCTTGCTCGGATTCGCGCGCTGCGGACCAATCCCTTGGGAGTTGCTCTTGCAGTAGTCTGGGTGGCTGGTTCTGACACGTTCAGGGTGCCTGGGAGGATGTTGATAATTTTGATTTTTTTAGTTGAGTCTGATCCGAGAGAGGATCTTTTGTTCCTCGAGTCATTTATAGAAGGGTCACCGAGCGGGAACTAAGCGGCGCTGATCTCCGCGTTCATATTGGGGCTCAAAAATCCCGGATGCTAGCTGCCGTGTAAATTGCACACTACCCGACGTTACGCAAGTGGTATTAGGACGCGTGAATGCAGGCTTGGAATGATATGGGATTTGTGGTAACAGGCGGCTGATTTTTCCTCGCACTTTTGGAAGGGCGATTAGTTCAGGTTGGGTTCATCGTTGCCACGCTTTTCCTTTCAAGTTTTTTTTTTTTTTGCAACTGTTCATGGCCACAATAGCATTGTGGCGAAGCAGAAATCACCGACAGAAAAAAAACACAATTAGCAACACTTTAGCAAGACTGCCGCTGCCGAAACAAGAACTGTCAAACCGTACGAAAATAGACAACAGTTTCCAGTGGTATCACGTCAACCAAATCTGTTCGCACTGCTCCGGGCGGAAAACGCTCCCATCCATCATGCCATGAACATAGCAGTTCCCTACAACCTTCCAAGCTTCCTCCTTCGGCCGAATCAGAGCTGGCACATTCAGGTCCTTTAAGAGCACAACACGGTCCCCAACTTTAGCAAAAGCTGAGACTAGGCCCAGATGACCCTGATCCGTCCGCATCATGCGCCTGCACGTGATTGCTCTTCTGAGCCTGAACTGAAAGTCGTTGGCAAGCGATGCGGCCAAGATCTGGTGAAGGAGGATGGCCTTTCCGGTCCACTTGGCTAGCAAATCCATCGATCCGAACGCTGACTGTGTGTGGTAGGAGGTGCAGGCGGGTAAGGAGCAGATATTTCCGACACATCTTCCTAACCTTCTCGGACTATACTCTACACTCGTCCCATTCGGATGGAGAGCATCCTGCCAAGATAATCCGCCAGCTGACATCAAATAGGGTTTTCCCCCGTAGGAGCATATCTTTCTTTCCAGCCGGATGCACCTCCCAAGCAAACCTTCTGCCAGCAACAACTCACGATGCACTCGTTTCGAAGCTGCTTGCACAAAGACTTCATCGGATGCTCCGCACTGGGCCGGTAAGGGTACCTGACAAGACCGATGGTAACCACCTCGCCGACAAACTGGGCTTCGACTCGGAGCATCGTCCCATCTGCAGAAAAGTCTGGGGTCCATTTGCTCGGACCCGCGGCATGGTAGTCTGGCACATCGGGCAGTAGCTGAGCGCGGAGCGAAAAGGGAAAGGCAACATCAGTTTCGCTCCAACCAGGGACCCAACTGGGGCAGTATGGGATCCCGGCGGGCCACGGGATTGTTGGGCGCGGTGATAACGCCCAGGCTCTTTTCTCGAATCATGTACTCCCTCGCGACCAAGACCTACAACTCGCTGGTCGAGAGATTCTAGTCGGGGCGGAGAACTCGGTCCGTACAGAGGCCAAGGAGAGCGTAAATCTTGTCCCTCTTGCCACTAGCCAAGGGTAGTCGATGGCGCAGCATGGCTTGAAGTAGGTTCATCGGGGCGCCCTGCAAAAGGGACACTCGCTCCAGCTCAATCGCCTCCACTGCATCCATACCTGCAAAGTTGTTCGTCCCGATCAGATTGATGCCGGTTTCCAGCAGGATGAAACAGAGCTGTTCCCACTTGAACGACAGCTGCCCAACATAGAGGATGGCGTCGACGGCAACCGCGACTTCCTGAATGATCCACACCTGACGGAACCATGGCCGCGAGAGCAAGGACGACAGGGAGAGGACGTATTCGTTGTGAAAACCCAAAGACCGTTGTTTAGCGGTGCGATCCTCCGGAAGAGCCGATCTGTTGATTGTTGTCAACTTCTCGGCGAGCTCGACTAACGGGTGCAGTCTTTCCCCCTCTTCCTACTCTCCAAGCCAAACCAAAACACGGCGCGCCTGACGATACACCTCCCGCATCAAGTTGGCTTGCCTGCCCTTCTCGTCGGCGCCCAGCTGGTTGATGCATCTCGCGCTAATCATGTGTGGCGGAATCCCGCTCCGCCTGGTGTCGTACGCCGCGCTCGGAAAGAATTTCACCTTTACCCTCGCAGAGCCCGATCGGTTGACGGCGACGGGCCTTTATAGCTACGTGCAGCACCCAAGCTATGCTGGGCTCCCTGTGCTCGTCGTCTGCAACGTCGCTTTGTTATGCAAGACGGATGGGGCGCTGAGCTGTTGGGCGCCGCCGGCGCGGTACTGCGTGCTGCAGGTGGCGAGGTTTGTTCTCGCGCCAGTGGGGCTTGCGGGGTTCCCCTTTGCGGTGTGGACGTGTGAGGTAAGAGGAGGGGATTTTGAGAGGTCAGTTTAGCCTTGAGTAGCAGAGTTAGCACGCACGAACAGCAAGGTTCATCCCCTAGCTGTTTTGATAAACCCCAGGAGGGCCCCAACGCAACCCGGAACGAAAGCGACTGTTGGGGTTGAGTAAGCTCTGTCAATTGCCTCTGTACAATTGCCTGTGTATGTTGTAGCCTTTGCTTTCGGCTGAGATGGCTGAAATTTTTTCAGTCTTGGAAACACCCCTGCTCTCTTCAACATGATTAATGCTGTCCACTGCAGTGGTGATTTCTTTCGCCAACTTCAAAGCTGCTGACACCGCAATCAGTGATGAACTTGGAATCCAACAAAAATGACAGAGCAAAAGGTTACTTTTATAAACCTGAAGCGTACTAAAATGCATCAGTTTTATTTTGTTTTTTCTGGCTAGGTCAAAAAGGGAGGTAGATGGTACCTCTGAAAGCCGGCGACTGGGGAGAGCTGGTGGTGCCTGGGAATGCGGGGAAGCTAATTTTGACAACGGCGTCACGACCTCCACTGAAGAGCCCCATCCTCATCTCTCACACCGCATCACGCCTTTCGCTTCTTATTCTCAAACAGCAAAGACAATCTCCACCCGAAAGTCTGAATACCCCGGTGACTGCCCAGCTTCCAGACGTGACACCAAGCCCATCATGTCTCTCCACAAATACTTCTCCACACTACCAAAACACCCCTCAGGTCAACCCTCCCGCCCATCAACCCGCCACGACTCCAACCCCGACCAACGAGAACAACTGCGCCAAATCGCACGCCAAACCACCCGCCTCTCACGCGACATCCTCCAAGAACTCTCCCCCTCCGACGCCCAAAAAGCCCAAACCATCACCCGCCACACCCTCGACACCCTCCGCCGCCTGGACCCCAACCTCTGCCCCCACCACCCCCACCGCACCACCATCCGCGTCGTCAACCTCGACACCCTCACCGCCGCCATCTCCCTCATCCCACCACTCCCTCCTGCCGGATCCCCACCCCCCCTCATCGTCAACTTCGCCAACCGCCACTCACCCGGCGGCGGCTGGCGCAACGGCGCCGTCGCCCAAGAAGAAGCCCTCTGCTACCGCAGCACCCTCGCCATGACCCTGGACAACACACCCTACCCCCTCGCGCGCAACGAAGCGCTCTACTCCCCTCACGTCCTCATCCTCCGCGAGGAGATGTCAAAAGGCCATACTCTCCTTTCAAAACCCTACCCTGTCGTGAGCGTTGCTACCGTAGCAGCTATCAACAGACCGGAGATAACTTCTTTTGTACTAGATGATGATGCTGGGGGTAAGGAGAAGAAGTTTTTTTTTGCGACGGATAGGGAGAGGAATTTTACAAAGGACAAGATGAGGCTGGTGCTGAGGATGGCGGCGAGGGGACGGCATGGACGGTTGGTGTTGGGGGCGTTGGGGTGTGGAGTTTTTGAGAATCCGCCAGAGGATGTGGCGTGGTGTTGGAGGGAGGTGTTGGGGGAAGCGGAGTTTGTGGGGAATTGGTGGGGGGAGGTTGTGTTTGCTGTGATGGATCGGACGGGGGAGGGGAATTTTGAGGTTTTTAGGAGGATTTTGGAGGGGGTGAAGGTTTGAGGGGATGGGGAGGGTGTGAGGAGGTAATGTGGAGGGGGTGAAGGGGTGAGGATGGAAGGTGAAGGTGTTGTCAATGACGGGAGAGTCGTGGGCCCCTGAATTGGTGGGCTCGGGGTGAGAGGGAAATTGTTTGTTCTGTTGGATACCCCCGCCCGACTTCGACAACACGACATCCCACGTTAATAGCTGAAGGATCATGCCTTGGACTCAAAGGGTGACTCGCCTGAGGTGTGTCTATAATTCAACGGGATTAACTCACGCCCTGAGTGCATGCCAACCCGAACTAGCTGCAAATCAATGTCAAAGCCCCGTCTCAGTCGCAGCATAACCACTCGTCGCACTCGTACTCGCCGCCACACTGCTAGCCGGCGCCTCCAAAAAGTCCACCATCTCATCCACCAAGTCAAACGCGCTCTCAAGCATATACACATGCCCCTCCGGCACCCCCGACGGCCTCGGCGGAGACGACGCCTCCGGCAACGCAGACACCATCGAGCTCGCGGGTTCCTCCTCTTCCTCAGACGGCGGCGCCTCCCTCCAGTTACACGCCACCTCCTCCCAGGTAATGAGTCTGCACATGGCGCCTCTCGGGTAGATATCATGATCCATCATGGTTTTCACCCGATGGCAGCGCTTGCTCTGCCCAGCGAATCGGAAGTTGGCGCGGCTATTGCCCTAGTCGATGCAGAAGTCGACCAAGTTGTCGGATTCAGCGGTGGGAAGAGGTGGGCTGTACTTGGTAGCTGGCTGTGTTATACTTGGAAGGGGATGCAGTGGTTAATATGGAAATGTACCAAATATTGCTGCTGGTATAGACTCGAAGATTAGCTTCGGGTGTTACAGCAAGAAGAGCATGATGATACCGACGGTTTGTTGCTTCGATTCCGAACTGTGCCGAGAGGTTACACTCATTGCGTTGACGAATATGAGGCGCTAGACTCCGACGAAGAAATGCTTGTGTGTGCCGAGAAGACAGCTGGTTGTGAGCACGGTAGCGGCGTATGCTACTAGCGTGCGGTCAGCTGGAAGAAGGCGAACCGGGTGGTTTGCTTTCGCGGGTTCCTCTGTGATTGATCATTAGGTATTCTTCCAGCTGAGCTTGTTTTGAAATAACAACGCACCGTCAGTAGTTTCGGCTCCCCTATTTCTCCAAATTTCAGAGACTGGACCTCTTCGCGGCACAAAACCGACATCTTGTTCGGATCCCCGTCTAGCCGCCCCCAAGTCAAGCAACAGCCCTTGTCGTTACGGAAAAAGCTATATAAATCTCGCCCTGTGGTTGAATCCCGCGACAGGGGCCAACTCCGCTGACCCTGGCCCTCCGCGCTTCGAAACTGTGCCCAATGTTGGAGCACTGGGTAGCCACAAGCCCATAGGTTCAAGTGGCACTGAGTTTCTCCCAAAAACCTCTGCCGCAGTTACCTGTTCACCCTAGCCGCTAGAACGCAGTGCATGAACACCATCGTCCGCTTGAAGCCACTTCCTCGGTCACCATGCCGTGCTGCCCGAGTTCCTCACACCCACGCTGGCCCATGAACGGCCTCACCCCCGCTATTCCTGCACCGTTCCTAACACCGAGATTCCCTAAGAGGCGACGCGGCAGGCATCGGAACTGTGGGGGTTACGCAGACGGCTGGCTCTCGCCACTCAAGGTATGAAGGTAGTGCGGCTGGCTTGCGACATGGTCTCGCCGAGTCGGCGAATCTCCCATGCATCCAGATACCCTCGCTGGCCACCCCTATGACACGGCCGTAGATCAGCCATTCTGAGGGTGTTCGAGACGTTTCGACGCCTCTAGCACATAGCATGAAGGACGCGTGGCAGAGGTGATGTAAACTGTGAGCTCAGTTTTTGATTGAAGGTTTGGGAGAGAATGCGACTAGGATGAATGATGCTGAGCAGAACATGACGCTTTACTCTGCGTCAGGAACGGCAAAGACCTGGATCAGGAAAGGGGGTTAATCTGCAGAAGCTGGAACCCTGGCCCGCGGGATCCAGATACAGTAACAAGTCTGTACCGCTGGACCCCCTTTCCGGACGATGATTTTGCGCCAGTGTTCACCAGCACAATGCTGACTTCTTAGTTCATTGCCGTACGATCTCCCGGCATCCCTGCCAAGGGCTCACTCTTTATGTTTCTTCTCGTCGCCGGCATAAGGCACCGAACACAAAACACAACAGGCCCGGGTGCTGCGGCACTTACGCGTTCTTTGTTTCCGCCCTCTCTCAAAACACGGGGGCTGGCGGAACACCACCGAAAGCTAGCCGATAGCCGCTCCGACCATCATCGAAATTGCAGTAGCCCTTGGCAATATCTTCTGCTCTCCCCCACGAACTCGCACCTGGATGCTGGATCGCACCAGTCTCGGGTAGGGGGCGGAGGTGCCGGAACGAGAAAAGAAAAAATATCTCCCAACTGGTTTGGTTTCTTAGCACCAAATTTGAAGTTGACGAGGCGCAGAGTTCTAGCAGGGCGTCCAAGTGCAATGGCCGACTGATACCACCTCACGATGCCATCCCTCTCTGGAGAGGCTCAGAACAGTCGTCAAGGGGTCTTCGACGACCTGGTCGTCCAGTACTTTGATAAGGAAAGAAGTCGTACGCCCTGAAGCTCATACGACCCCGCACCGACATTCAACCTGACAAAATTGCGGTCAAGATTCTGGCCCTTCCCCAACAGGCCGAGGGAAGCCGTCACATCCGGGTGGCAAACTGGGAAGGGAAGTCACGATCGCGGGGTGGGTCCAATTCTCCCCGTGGTTTCACGACTCCCACGACATCCTCCCTCTGAATTCCTCACACAAGCAGCAAATCCACCAACCCATTGTTGTTCGACCCTGGCACTTACTTCGACTTTTGCATTGAGATGATGACGTGCCCATCGACTCGGCTTGTTTTTTCTCGCACCACCGAACCCCTGATTGCCGCAACACGACCTTTTGGGCCAGCCGCTTGGCAGGGCCACGCGTCGCGTTTGAATTTTCTTCTTGGCTGCGGAACACCCTATTTGCCCGCGCGAGGGAATACTACTCCAAACTACGATGCGCATCAGATCTAGCGTTGTGTCCCGATCCTCAGCAAAATGGCCGAGTTCCACTCTGACACTCAACTGACAAAATTTCCGCCACTGACCGCTCGCCTCCTGTCACAACTCTCGGAATGCAACATCGCGCGACACTACGCAACATTCACGTCCGAACAAGCTCCGTTCAAAGTCTTGGGCGTTACGGTCAAGCAATTCAGTGGCAGACTTCATAGGCGCGGAAGGCGCTTTGGCTAGCGTGACAGAAGAGCCCGATTGGGGCGTCTTTGACTGCGGAGAATGACAGAACCGCCGACATGATCCGGGGTGCTTGGTGTGGAGGCGGCACAGAATCTCGACCTTGAACGCAAGTCTTCACAACCGCCGACCCATGGATCACCCTTGCTACCACGGTCCCTTCCGACTGTATCCCCGGTTGGCGAGCTCCCCCGGTGCGGGACTTGAAGTTGAATTGGGGAAACACCTCCGTTGTCACCAACCACAGCTCGCAACCCTTTCGCTTTTAGCCAAGCTTGGCGCGCGCGGCTGAGAATTTATCCTATCGGGACCTCGCTTGGAACGTACCAGTTTTTCAGGTCGTTCACGATGCGATGGCCAACGACGAGTGGCTGGGTCTGGCCCGCGATGGGGGCCTTTGCGCAGACAATTCGGGCGGGAAAATGGAGACCCCACGACTTGAAAGGTGTGTTCCCTCGGAACGTCCAGTTTTCAAATCTAGACTTGCGCTTAACATGTTTCTTTGTTGTTCATGTCATTTGCTGATGGTTCGAGTCTAGAACAGCAGAGGCCAGACAGCTAGTTCCGAATGTTACGCTGGGGTTGTTTTCGTTCGGTATTGCCACGATTTCTTCGCTACCGTAGCGGTAGATTTCTGCGAACCGGCGTGCGAGCGGGCGTTCTCCGCACCAGCTCGTCTCCATCGTCATATGCTGCTCTGCATGCGCCCTCGGATCACCAGGGGCAATCAACAAGCGCGGGGGAGCAACAAGCGATACACCCTCCTTCCGTGATGTTTCCACTATCCTCTAGTATCAAATCCACACCCACACCGCGGCCCGTTCTGAGTACACCTTCCCCGGATAAGCTCACGTTGTCCTCATTTCGAAGCGTCGCAGTGTCTCCACACTTGGGCGAAATTCTGGCGCAACCCCGGACCCCATATGAGACAGCGCCATCGCCCTACCGGCAGTCGATGAGGCTAAAACGATCGTCAGGGGATAAATATTGGCATTGGCATTGGCACGATCTCGTCAGGAACAGACAAAACTTGAGGCAAAACTAACTCCGCACTGGAGCGTGGGCGGCTCATCACAGCACATGCGCGTCTCCAACTCGACTTAGAGTGCGTACCGGGTTCGCGGTCCCGTGGGTCTAAGAAAAGAACAAATCGAGAAGGGAAATCAGACTGGTTAATCTGGTTATTTACGCTGACGATATTCGCCAATGAATCGCGGCATGTCGGTTGGCCTCCCGTTGCGCGACCGCTCAACCTTTTTACCGGGGACAAGTCTACTTGCGCAAAGGAGCCCCGATATTGAGGAGGCGATTAGTAGGTAATATGCCGTTCCACCTACATTACCCAGATATCAACACCGTCTCTCTGGGTCTTGGCCTACCTGGATTCTGGGCGCAGGCCTCTTCCAAGCGCCCCACGGTCGAGACCACCGGAGCACGACAGAACGAAGGCCTCGTCATACAATCTAATTGGCGTTGCAATGGCAATATCTACGGTGTTGAGTTTCCCCTCCTGAGAGGGCATCCCCCCTTATTCTGTGAGAGATGAGCCGTGTGGCGTGCTACTACCGCGGCGGAACGGACGACGGGTTCGAGAACCGTGGAAAGATCTCGAACGCGACATCCAGGGGAGAGGGCATATAAGAGGTCTAGATGCCCGCCTCGGAGTGGGATTTGAATCTCCAGGCTCGACAGCTCTTTGCAAGTCAGACAACCTCAGCTCTTGGATACCTTTGGACTCGGTTCAACCACCTACCAGCATCAAAATGACTCGTCTTCTCTTCACCGTCCTCGCCGCCGTCGCTGCTCTGCAGCCGGCTCTTGGTGCCCCGGCCCCTCAGGTTGATGGTGTCGCCATCGCTGGTCTCCCCGAGGCTCCCAAGGCCAAGCCCACCGCTGTGGCCAAGACTAAGAAGGCCCGCCCCAGCGTCGCTCGCCCGACTGCTGCTCGCCCGACTGTGGTTGCCCCGAAGCCCACGGCCGCTAAGCCCTCCGTAGCCAAGCCCAAGCCCACAGCCGCGAAGCCCAAGCCCTCGGCCGCGAAGCCCAAGCCCTCCGCTGCTAAGCCGTCGGCTGCCAAGCCCTCGCTCGCTCGCCCTACCGGCGCTCGCCGCCCCACTGCTGCCCGTCCCTCGGGTGCTCGCCCGACCGCCGCTCGTCCCACTGCTGCCCGTCCGACCGCGGCCCGCCCCACTGCTGCTCGTCCCAGCGCTGCCCGTCCCTCGGCCGCGAAGCCCAAGCCGTCCGCCGCTAAGCCGTCGGTTGCTAAGCCCAAGCCTTCGGCCGCTCGCCCTTCTGCCGCTCGCCCTAGCGCTGCTCGTCCCTCCGCTGCTCGCCCCTCTGCTGCTCGCCCCTCTGCTGCTCGCCCCAGCGCTGCCCGCCCTTCGGCCGCTCGCCCGACCGCCGCTCGCCCCACCGCTGCCCGCCCGACCGCTGCCCGCCCGACCGCGGCCCGCCCCTCCGTTGCTCGCCCCAGCGCTGCCCGCCCTTCTGCTGCTCGCCCCAGCCTCGGCCGCCCCTCGGCTGCCCGTCCCTCAGTCGCCCGCCCCTCGGCTGCGCGCCCGACTGCGGCTCGCCCGTCTGCTGCCCGCCCCACGGCAGCACGCCCCAAGCCCTCCGCTGCCAAGAAGGAGGAGTAAATCATCAACATGATGTGAAAGTCATGGATGATATGCACCGTCGAGCGGACGTCAAGCGCAACAGCGGAACTCACCTAGGACGATAATTGAGTTGACGATGGAAACTCGATCATGGGTGTTGTTTTGCTGGACGCTCAGCCGCTCCTCGGTTGTATTTTCCTTTGAGTACTTATTCATGTTACGACTATCATGGAGGTGTGTGATATAGGAAAGCAGAAAATTGGTTTTTTGGTGACGAGTCTTGTATGGTCTTGGGATTTGATAGTCTGCAGGCCGCAGGATGGCAATTACAATTCAATCGGTTTTGTCTACCAATTTGTAACAATTTGAGTGAGTCTAAAGTGAGTGATGAGAATGAATCAGTGACTGGGTAGGTGATGACACTAGGTCGTCAACAAGTGAGGGGAAATGTATAAATTCGATCTTCGATGCCACGTAGTTTTTGGTGGGAGGTAGGTCGGCTTTGATCATTTATGCAACCCGGTCTTGTGTTTCCTTGGCTTGATGCGGGGTGTATGACTTCCAAGAAGCAAATATCAATACAATATGTGCCGATACATGAGGCGTCCTCGGCGCCAAGGACTTCATCAAAGGAGTTCGTTGGGATATTGGGTAAATAGATGTAAGACGTCATTTGTGGTTGTGGCTTTTTACTTTGCAACGTATTTCATAAAGCAGAATTTAGGAACGTGTAAAATTAGCTTCCGGTTACTGAAGCTGCACTTGATGTCTGCCGTTGGTAGACTCTTGAGTCTGGCGAAGACGGACAGGAAGGGCTTTAAGTTTAAGTCAGACTTGAAGCCATCCGTGATATCCGCGACAAATGGGGTACAGTTTTGCTGATTAGTATTGCAAGCTCCACTTCAAATCTGGATTTTGGATTGTTCGAGAAGTCGATCACGGATAGTAACAAACTTCAGGGGTTGCCGCAAGCTTCAAGTTTCTCACCTCTCGTAAAGGAGCACTTTAATCTGAGCTTGGGGCTCTCCTTTTTCTCTCGTCCTCGATTCCTCGTGGATGTGATGCTCACTTGTCGAGCAGTTAATGTCGTATATACCAAGGACCAACATGACAAGTTGGCTGCAACGTCTTTCCCTGCCTGTCTTATGCTCAGCTTGAAGGTGACAACACTAGACATGCCTAATATCACGACAAAAATAGGGGCTTCGACCAAGTCTCGCGGGTTTATAACCTCGGATTCTACAGTCAGTTACTCCAATAAGGGAGTCTAAAAAGTGGAAATCTCCTGAATGTCACATCTCTGAACTCTTTTCTAGTTTTAACTTTTAATCCTTTTTTTCTCTCTAAAAGATGAATTATTCAAGAACTCTTTGATTCCCGGACTCTCGAATCTTCAACAACTCATCTCTTCATTATCAACTTCGCACTCCTCAAGAACCCGCCAGCGCCAAACACACAACCTGACGCCATGGACACCCCTATCTTCCACCTCTTCCACCGTCTCCCTGCCGAGCTCCGCATCACGACCTGGGACTTGGCCATCCACCCTCCCACTCCCGGCGTCAACCTCTTTACCGCCGACATGTCCACCTGGCGCCACCCCGCCAACCAGAGAAAACAAATCCCCGGCCGCACCCTCACCCTCCCCGATCCCACCACCTCCAACCCTTCCACCTACCTCCTCGACCACGCCCTCTGGACCGCCTGCTTCGAATCCCGCGCCCGTCTCATCCGCGCATTCCGCAACAAACCCTTCGCAACATACAACTTTCCCTCCCCTAATCCCGAGATCTCCCCGGACCCAGATATATCCCCTTCACCACAACTCCTCACCGTCCTCCCCTCCCAAGACCTCTTCATCTTCCAGATGCCGAACACACAGCGGAAAAAGACCCTATGGTTCTCATTCATCCACAGATGGGGCGACTACGGCATCTACAACGGCGCATTAGTATTCGATCCGGCATGGACGCTCCCCGCACGGCGTCCTGCCAAGCCCGAACTCCAGCCGTGGGTGCAGATCGCGAACACCATGACCTTGCGGACGGATGTGAAAGCGCTGAAGAGGCTTTGGTTTGTGGATTATTCGTTGAAGAGGGATAATGAGGTCCCGCTGGAGGAGGGGAACAGGTGGGTGTTTACGGGGGTGGGGTGTCGGTTTGTGGGGGTTTGTGTGGAAGATGTGGGAGCGGTTGGGAAGCCGTGGCGGTGTGAGGGGAATTTTGCGGATAGGGAATGTTGGCGGTTTGTTAATGAGCTGGCCAAGTATCGTTCTTGGGTGGAGGATGAGGTCAAGGATAGGTTACGGCTGAACCCGAACGAGAAGGGGTTGCGTCTGCCTTCTGACGTTAGGTATGGGATACTTGCTTGTGAGTATTTTTGATGGGGCACTGGGGAAGTATATAGGGACTGCTCGCCTTGAAATATCCGAAGTTGCAAGATAGAGAGAGTTCAGTACATTAGGTCTTAGAAGAGACTCAGTTGTGGCCGAGGAAGAGTTGTCATGTACTGAAAAAAAACACCGCATGTCGAGGATCTCTCCATCAGGGAAGCGCATTAGAAATACAACATTCGTCGTTAATTGGTCCTGTCAAATCGGTATCAAATATCACAAAGTCACACCCTCCCGCTATAACTCCTCGCTTACAAGCCAAAAGCAGATCCGAATCCCCCTGTCTTCTTCTCCTCCTCCTTGATGGGGAAGTCATTCCCCGTCTGCTTCTTGTACTGATCTCGAATAGCGTCGGCGATCATATTGTCCTTGGCCTGCTCGGCGGCGCTCTCGTTGTGCTGGGCGCCCTGCTTGAGGACGTTCTCCTGGACCCAATCGATGCCTGTCCCATCATCACTTTAGCCATTGCTCCCCTTCTTTCCTAGGTCTGTCTCGGCCGAACTATGTCTTGACCCACCAAGCCTCACACTTGGAAGGGGAAGATGGAGGGGATGAGGGCGGGGAGGGGTACCCACCTTTGTCGAGAGCATCTTCCTTCTTCTCGCTCTCAGGGCCGCCACCAACGGCGCCGTGGAGCTTGTCAAGGAGACCGCCTACACCGGCAGAGGACTGGGATTGTTGCTGGGGTTGTTGCTGCTGTGCGTTGTTGCCGGCGAAGCTGGAGAGCTTGCCGAGGAGGTCGCCAGAGCCGCCCTGTGATTGCTGCGGCTGCTGTTGCTGGTTGGAGGAGCCGGCGGCCTGGGATGCGAACTTGTTGAGGAGATCCATGTTGTGTTTGACGGGTGGTGTGAGGGAAGAGCTATTTTGGTAAAGGGTGTTTGGTCAGGGAGTGGAGATGGTAGGGATGCAGAGAGATGTGGTTCGCTTGAACGCAGCGCTCAGGGGCCGAGATGCCAGGCATATATAGGTACCGCAAGGCAGGTTACCTTGGTAGATGCGGGATATATGGAACGGAAAAGGTGGAGTTGCCAGTTGCTCTACCGCGTGGGCTTCAGCTGGACTGGCCCATGGCACAAAGAGCGCTGAGACATGTGTGCGATCTTGTGAGTGCGTGGGCCAATCGAGATGGGAGCCCACTAGGGATCCTTGGCGCGCCTGCAGCTCTTGGAGTGAGGCGAAGCTCTGCAGGCGAGGGCACTGCATCCCGGTGTTGGGTGGGTGTGCGGAGAAGAGGTCCAGCTGGTTGGTGGGTTGGGTGGCTTGTCAGAGGAGAGGACGACAGTGTGGTGAGATGTGAGACATGATAAAGCGATGGGATGAGGATGAGGGGGATGGGTTTCCCAGAGGGGAATTCCCGCTGCCTTGGCCAGAGAAGCTATCACGCAAGCGCGGTCGCCGCGACTGTCCTGGTAGATTGAATCTGTGACTTGCTAGAGCTTTTTTACGCAAGAGAATTGCGGCCTTGTTGGTAGTTCTGCTGGAGAGCGGCATTGCGTGAGCTGGTGAGCTGATGTCGACCCTTGATCCGCTGGACCCCTGAAGTGGTGCGGGGAAGCCGAGATCTCTTGGGAGACAGGACGGACCCTGGAAACAAGCCAGCCTGGCTGGAACTGAGGGGCAATGTGGCCTGTGCTCATGGCGCAATTCGGCGGGCAGCCCAGTCTCCACACCTTTTGGATCCCCGACTCGTCCCGCCTCCTCGGACCGACCAGCGTCATCGTTGCTCCAACCCCCCCCCCCCGATACCTACCCGTTGCACGGCCACTGACCCGTGTCTTTATTGAAACGCGCACCGTTGAGGCAAACGTGTCTACAGCGCCAACGCCGTGATTAAAGATTGTTCTAGCCCGGGCCACCCGTCGAGCTAAATTCGACATCCATCCAGGCAACTAGCTTTCCCAGCCTTACCCCACCATCCACCGGAGCGCCCGTGCAGACACAGCATCGCATTCGCAATGGACTACGTCGAGAAGAGGGTAGCCCAAGAGGCATCCAAGCCCGCGGCGGCCAACGAGTGCGTTCTCTTGACTTTCCATCCAATCTGGTACCCCTGCAGACCTTGACACTGACTTACCTCTCCAGCTCGCTCTTCACCCCGCTCAACGTCCTCCTCATCGGCGCCCTCCTCTACACCGTCTACACCTTCATCAAGCCCAAAGCACCCATCGCTTTGCCAAAGGAAGAACCCGCCGTCGTCTTCAAAACCTTTACCCCTCGAACCCTCCTCCCGTTCAGCGGCGAGAACGGCGCCCCCGTCTACCTCGCTGTGCGCGGGCGTGTCTTCGACGTCTCCCGGGGCCGCAACTTCTACGGTCCCGGCGGTCCGTATGCGAACTTTGCGGGTCGGGATGCCTCGCGCGGTCTGGCCAAGGGTAGCTTCGATGAGGAGATGTTGACCAAGGATTTGGACGGTCCGTTGGATACGCTGACGGATCTCACGAGGGACGAGCTGGAGGCTCTTCAGGGGTGGGAGGATCGGTTCAGTGAGAAGTACCTCGTTGTTGGCAAGCTTGTCGCTGTCGGGGATGAGAACAAGGCTTGATGGGGCGAGTGATGGAAAGTGCGATATCTTGGGCTTTGATCTTTGTTCCAACTACTGTTCGGACTCTGAGGTATACACTTGTTTTGACGTTCAGTTGGGTATAAAGTTTTATTGCACTTGCCTACTCACTCCCCTTCGGCGCCTCCATCCTCAACCCCCTCCTCAACTCCTCGTTCAACTCAAACTCCCTCTCCACCGGAACCAATCCCAACTCCACCAGCTCTTCATCCGTCGCCCCCGGCCGCTCCTCCAACACCCTCTTCAGCTTCCTTGCTTTATCCGTAACATCCTCAATTCCCACAATCATCTCCTCCACCCACCGCTCACTCAGCCCCCCCGGAATCCCAATCTGTATGCTCCTATACTCCAACTTCCCCAACCTCACATTCCTCTCCGGATCCCACTGGATCCTCACCTCGGGTAACTTCCCTCCCGCTTCAAGTTCCTCGGTGACACACCCCCTCTTGAGCATCTCCAGGAAGTCTTCGTGCTTCATCGTCAACGCCAATATGCGCTCCTGTCCGGGGTCTTTGTAGGAGTATCCGGAGCGGTAGAGCATCCAGGCCCAGGAGGGCTTGATCCAGGTCATGCGGGTTGTGCGGAAGTTGGGGGAGGCATTGAGTTTTTGTTGGGCTACGGCGGCGGTGGCGATGGAGGTTTTGTAGGCTTGGTAGACGGTTATGGTGGTTGGGGTGTAGAGGGCGCGGATTTGGCGGTAGGGGGTTTTGGGTTTGGGGGGGAGGGTGGGGGTGGGGGCTGGAGAGGTCATTGTTGTGTTGGGGGTTGGCTAAGGGTACGCAAGGACCGGAGCTGTCAAATTGAGCTGAGGAATTGGATTGTTCACAATGCTGATGCAGAAATGTTGTCTATTCTATACACCAATTGCTTCCAGCAAGCTGAGCTTTAATGAGAAACTTGGGTATGAAGCTGCTGGTGAGTCATGCGGAGAGCTAAAGGTCAAGCTCAAGCTCAGCCACGACGATGCTCAGGTGAAGCCGCAAATAGCGACCATCTCCGACAACTTGCAGGGGCTCAGACCCACAGGGTTAGGGTATTTTGCTTTCTTCTCTTTGCCAGGGCTGGAATTGCTGTGCTGCTCGCATGTGAATCCAGTGAGCGCGCCCTGGTTGGTCGACATGCTCTTCAGGACTGGGCTGTATCCTATCTCCTTAGGGGGGGCGGAGGGGCTAAAAATGCAGTGAGAAGCCGTGATATCGGCCTCCTCCGTCGTGGTGTTGGTGTTTTCCACCGTTGCCCATCTCTTATGGGATCCTATTGACACAAAAGACACGAAAACAAACCTCGACCAGTGTTACCATGTTATTGAGGGTTAGGGCGTTGTGTGCTTCCCGCTCCTCTGAGAGGGCTGAAATTGCGGTGCAGCCATGACACGTTGGACCTGACAGCATCCTCTTCAGGTTTGGGCTGCTGTCCCTCTGCCGAGAAGGCTAAACTGCAGTGAAACTAAGATCTTATTTTTGACACGGCAAGCAAACTTCATATCTTATCTGTTTAAACAATGTCGCCCGACTAAGCTCCTCAGGGTCAGGGAAGGGGGGGTGCTGTGTGCTTCTCGTCTCCTCCGCGAGGGCCAGAATTGCAGTGATCCCGATTTGCGACACTTGCTGCGGGCAGAATGCTGTGCGCCCATGTTGTCGCACCTTGCCCGTCTCAGGTTCACCATCTGTGAGAGCCATCTGTGAGAGCCATCTATAAGAGGTATGAACTGATCATGCTTCAAGGTTACGAGGGTTAGGGTACTCCATAGGTATTTCTCTCTCTTCTCTGCCAGGGCTAAAAATGCAGTGAACAGACTGACTCGACCTAATCTAGACGAGGTCAGCTCTGCACCTAGGGAGGTAGCATCGAAAATGGGACTCGTCTGACACATACGGCTACACCCACTGAAGAACTCGGGATCCCGTCCGCTCTCCCCCAGATAACCTAGTGAGGACCAAACTAGTAGTTGGGTCGGTGACGGCCAGCGAATCCTTGGTGCTGTGTGTTTTTTGCTGGTTTGTCATTTATCGAGTGGACCGACCCTGACATGCATCGGCTTTGCGAGGGAGAAAATTGCAGTGTCAAGATGCTGCTGCAAGTGCATCTAACCCTAACCCTACCTATTCGAAAGGCCAAGATCGAGTGAAGCTTTGAAGTCAAGGACTCACCAAACCCACTCCCAAAAACAAGCCTTCTTGTCCCTCCCCCGTGAACCTGTCTCAGATGTTACACCACCTCCCCAAAATCCAGACCCTTAATTCCTCCCACGCGCCGTTTGGCGCGCTTCCACTTCCACGCTTTGCAGCTCCAGCTCCAGCTCCAGAAGGAGGAAGGAGCAAGGGACATTAGCATGGACGGGATGACCTCATCACCACCCAATCAAACCAATCATCGCGCGCCATCTATTTGCCCGTCCGTCACCAACTGTCCAAGGCAAACGCTCGACGACCGGCAAAAAGGTGAACCTGGATTTTTGGGGGCTCTGTCCTGGGCCGGGCCAAACACCCATGGATTGGGTATTTCATCTGCCAAGTTTTTTTTTGGTTTTGCGAGCGGCGCCGCTCCAGATCCTTCCTCATCCCCGCTGGCCCAGCGAAGACGCCCCGGAACACGGCAGACAGGACGTGGAAACTTGGTCCAGTGACCGAGATTGCTTTAGTGAGAAGCCAAGGCGGGCTAATTTTTCCTTTCTTTCATAGACTGGGCTTTTCCCGTTGCAGCGACGGGGGAGCAGGTCAAGTTCCTTGATGGGGGTTTCGATGATGTCGATGGTGTCAGGGCTTCCCCGTGTGGGAAATCCACACTTTTGTTGGGGGGGTTGACTTGACCCTGATCTACGGGGGGATTATTTCTTGCAGAGGAGGGGGGGATGCCGGGGAGGGATCAAAATGGTGGAGGGAGCCCTGAAATGCCAGAAGTATTGATGGTGCTGGTTTTCTTGTTGGAAGTCGAGTCTCTCTTGTCTTTGCGTTGGCTGATGCGCTTGTATTAAAATCCCCGTCTGCGTCGTCTGGAGTGCAGCAAGTCTCTAGGTTTCTTTCTTCCTAGGTGAAGACAGTGGCAACACGCTTTTTTTTATTTTTGTTTTTCCTTCCATTTTTCCCAAGCCGCTCTGCAGGACAGGGACAGCTCCTGTCGTAGCTCCCAGGTCTCTACCCGTGGTGCAGTGCAGCGCAGTGTGACCTCATTGCCCAATCTCGCACCCATTCACACACAACACACAGCCGCAACGAGGGGTGGCGAACACCTATCCTGTCCCATCATCCGGACTGAATCCCCCGCGACGATCGTCGCCGTCCCCGTCAGTGGCTGCTGGTCACTGCCGCGCCACACTCACCATGTCGTCGTCCCTCGCCGCCAACCTCTCAAAATGCGCGTCCGAACCCGACATCCCCCTCCGACCACCTGTCCGTCCCAACTTTCACCACCGCAACACCGATGATCGAATCCGCGAAGGGTCAGGACGGCCATTGTCCATCCACATGATTAGCAAGATCAGAAAGGATCGCAAGAGCGTGTTCAAGGAGCTGGGGCTGGATACGACCGACTTAAACTACACGCCGGATGAGAAGGTGTTTGGGGAGATTACGGGCTTGTCTTCGACGCCGTCGAGTGCGGAGGGCACGAAGCGCGAGGTGAGGTTTGGTGGGGGGATCGAGACGGAGAGTGACGACGGGAGGGGTGATACAAGTGGGGGTGAGCAGCAGAGACAAGAGGAGGAGGCAGGGGGGTTGACGGAGCCGACCACGCCTACGTCGGCGGTGTCGGCGTCGCAGAAGTGGTATTCGAGGTTTTCGCCGGGGAGGAGGCCCAAGATCAGGGCAGCTGCGAGTGCGGCGCCGCCGGGGATGGCGGGTATGTCGAGGATCACGACGATTGCGTTGTTGATTGCTGTGGTGTTGCCGGGGTTTGGGTATTTTAATGGGAGGAGTGAGAAAGTGGTGGTGAGCGGTGCGGATGCAGGCGTCATTC
The DNA here is from genome assembly GCA_030512335.1 of Immersiella caudata. Lineage (NCBI taxonomy): Eukaryota > Fungi > Ascomycota > Sordariomycetes > Sordariales > Lasiosphaeriaceae > Immersiella > Immersiella caudata. Next base: position 5,253,987 of record JAULSU010000002.1, on the reverse strand, counting down.
AGCAGAGGCCGAAGGGGTTTGGGCCGGTGTTGGATACGAGGGCGCCGAGTCCGACCAAGGTGTGCAAGCGGTGGAGTCAGCAGAGTAAGTTTTTTCACCGTGAAAAAGAAATTATAAAGGAGATGATGCTAACATGCGTAGCTGCGTTGCTGAATGGAACGTTGTACATCTACGGCGGTCAGGCGAAGAGCACGTCGGATCAGAACTCGGATACTTGGAGTGAGTTTCTCCCTTTCTCTCAAGCTGGGCATCAGCTGACAGCGCAACTAGACAACGACTTCCTCACCCTTGATCTCACAAAGTCATGGGACACCAGCGCCCCCTCATTCCGTGGCCTTGCTCAACCCTCAGGTCCACCCGCGGTCGCCAACGGGTACCTATGGAACGACTACAACAACCTATACCTCTACGGCGGCCTCTTCTCAGATAAGCCGCCTGTCGAGCCCGCACCGGAATCCCTCTGGAAATACAGCATCCACAGCCAGTCATGGACCGAATTCCCCGTCCCTCGAACCTCCAAAGGCAATCACTCCGACCCCGGCGACGCCCCCGTTCAGCGCTCCGCCGAAGGAGCCGGCATTTCGGTCCCTGAACTCGGCCTGAGCTGGTACTTTGGCGGCCATCTCGACCTCTATACTACCCCCGGCTGGTCCATCCACACCGCCCGCGTGTACCTCAAGAGCCTCTTGGAGTTCACTCACCCTGGGTACACCAATGATGGCGTGGAAGCCCTTGCCAGTGGTTCTGGTGCCGGGCCGGGAGGTGCTTTCCGAAACATCACACAGGGTAAAATCCTGTCTGGCGCCGGCTTTCCCGAGCGGGCGGATGGCGTGCTCGTGTTTGTGCCCGGATGGGGTGAAAAGGGGGTGTTGATCGGTCTGGGCGGCGGCACCACAGATGGTGTCTCCGAGACCTTCTCCGAGTCGATGGAGACGCTCGATGTGTACGACATTGCAACGTCGGAGTGGTTCCATCAAAAGACGAGCGGGGATGCGCCGGGGGTGAGGGTGAATCCCTGTGCTGTGATTGCATCTGCGCCGGACGCGTCGAGTTTCAACATTTACCTGTACGGCGGGCAGAACCTGCAGCCTTATGTGAGCTATCTCATTGAAAGCGCGTCAGCGGCATGAATAGGGGCTAACATGCACAGATGGGCCAAACGCAATACGGAGACATGTACATCCTCTCCATTCCCTCCTTCACCTGGATCCGCGTCGATCAAGACGACAACAGCCCCCCTCCCCGCGCCGGCCACACCTGCAACCTCCGCGACGGTCAAATCATCATCGTCGGCGGCTACGTCAACACCACCTCCATCCCCTGCGAGTCCCCCGGCGTCTTCATCTTCGACGCCAGCGCCCTCCGCTGGACCAACCGCTTCAACGCCCTCAACCACCCGCCCGATATCCACCCGGACAACTCGGTCCTCGCCAATTCCTACGGCTGCAAAGTCCCCGACGTCGTCGCCAGCGTCATCGGCGGCGACTCCTCCGGCGGCGCCACCGCAACCACCCCCGCTGCCGGCCCTGCCACCGACGGCCCTTTCGCCACGGGAAAGCCCCCCGTCTTCACTATCACCGCCGCCGGAACCACCGCCACCGTAACCCAATGGGGCCCCGACGCCACCGGCGGCATGCCTTCCCCCGGCGACTCCTCCTCCTCCTCATCTCCATCCAGTGACACCCGCCGCCCAGGCCTCATCGCCGCAGGCGTAATCGCCGCCCTCGCCGGCCTCCTCTCCCTCTACCTAGGCTACTGCGCCTGGCTCTACCGTCGCCAAGTCCGCGCATACCGCAGCCACCTCGCCCTAACCAACCACTACAATCCCGCCGGTGCATCCGCAGCAAGCGGACTCGCCGCCTTCTTTGGCGGCGGTAGAACTGCTCAGCACGCAACATCTACTGAGAATCTCCACGGTGGTGCAGCAGCAATGAGTGAAAAGAGAGATACAATGACTTCGATTGCGCCCATGGCTGAACCGGCTATTGCGTCGAGACATCGATCTAGGTTGTCTACCAGCACGGCTGACTCTGCGGGGTGGAGTGGGAATATGAATCTTCCGGCGACGGAACCAAAGTTGTTTTTTGGGCTGGGGGATGATGAGGCGGATGGTGGGTATGGCCATACTCAAGGTGGTGGCCTGTCGCCTCCACCCGGTGCTGCAGGTGGTTTATACGCGGCGAGACCCTCGTGGGCGGATAGTAGTCCGAGCAACAGCGGGACGGGAAGTGGTTTGTATCCTGCCCGACCGTCGTGGCATGCGGAGAGTAGCGCGAGTGGAAGCGGGATGAGTAGGCCCAGCCCGCTTACGGCGACGGGGAGTGGGAGTTCTCCGGGGACGGGGGCGGGTGTGGTTGTGGAAGAGGAGGAAGATGAGGATGGGCAGCAGATGCCGAGGCGGAGGGATAGTGGAGGGAGCATGTCGAGCGCCGAGAGATTGCTGGATGGGCAGGAGCCGAGTTTCTTTAATGTCGTGATGAAGCCTAGGCGGGCGTTGAGGGTGGTGAATGGGTTGGAGGGGGAGATGGAACAGGCCGAGGGGCGCGAGGGGTGGGGTGGGGGGTGAGTCGGGGATAGAAAAGGGGTTGGAATGGTTGTATTTGTACGAGCGTGAAGTTTGCTTTGCTACTTCTCTTTTTTCTTCTGGATGGTCCCGATATCCTGTTGTTTGATCTAGACCAGCGTACATGATTGTATAGTACACGACGTAATACGTGTAATGAAGAATGATTAGCAATATAAAATTGCGAAGAGATGGGTGTTCTATTCTTTCCCCTGTTGGTAATGGAGCATAGTTCCAACTCAAATATGTACAACAAGTTCCATGTTCCCCCCGTAACCCTGTCCACACCGCCGGACCGTGAATTTGGCCTTGGGCGGTTTTGCGCACCTTTTGGGGGATGTCTCTGAGGGAGAAAATATCTCCCACTTGGTGAATCGGTAGCTGAGAAAGACCCCCAGCGTATCTTGCCGATGCTCCCGGATGACCGCTTTCGGTCATGCGTCACCGTTCTCCACGAACTCTCAAAACAGATCTCCCGAGCATTACTCTTCCGATGACGAGGACGCCATTGCGCAGTTTATGCAAATGAAGCCATCGAGGATAGCATTGCAGCGCTGGCACTTGGGCTTGCAGCACACTCTCGGGCTCCCGAGGCAGCAGGATGACACAGGACTAGCATTGCGCCAGTCTCGGATCTTCTACTACCTCAAGCCTAGAACAGCTCCTGGCTTGTTCGACTGGTCTTTCACGCCCAGCAATGCGGCAACACCGTCGAGGTCGTGGTTAAAGGAAGCAAGATGCTCACCGAACATCTCCCAAACCGCCTGCGACTTTTCCTTTTCGCCGATGCTGACCAAATGTCGAGCCGTGTCTGCAACAAGGAGGTGCAAGCGTCGGACAAACTCAGATAATACCTGGGAATTGGTGGCAGTCACGCCCTTTTCCCAGATAGGTTCCCTAGCCAAGAACTCGAGAGCAAGCTCCGGTGACGGTTTTGTAGGGTGGTAGAGCTCAAGGTGTGCGCGGTCCAGGTCTGGGGGTAAGACAATTTTCCGGTCGTGTTTGAACTGAATTTCCAAGTCGCCAAACTGCTCGAATGACGCCGCTGATGCTGGGTTCCCCGGACATTCCTGAAACCGCGTTGTACCCCGAGTGGCACGGATCCATGCCGGCATGAGGCTGTGATAAGTATGACGGTATTTCACCACCTGTTGTTCGGCCTGGCAAACAGTCTCAAAGGCGCTGGCCTGTCCCATTTGCAAGCTCTTGGCCATGGTGAAGTCCGCAAAGAGATTGGGCAAGATTTTGCGCGCCTCTAATTCCTTCCCTTCACCACTCCATAGTCTCTGGAACCACTCCATGGCCAACTCCTCAAGACCCTCGGCCACCATGAAGGACATCAGAACTGGAGTAAATGTTTGGTCTGATAAAAACCTGAGCTGCCGTTCTTGGCCTGAGGCTCGTAGCCATTGAACAACCCGGAGCCCAGCGCCCGACCGCGCCATCGCTTTGCTAGCAGATGCTAGCAGCCACCGGTCGTGCGATTTTTCGCGTGCCAGGGCGCGTGCCCTCACGGTGAGTAAATAGCCGCGGGCGCGCGGAATTGTCATCAGGCCCTTTGCCACGGCACTCTCGAACACCTCGTTTGGCTCCATGGTGCTTAAGGGGGTCTTGATTGGTTCGTGTTGTTTGAACAAGGGGTTTTTCAGAATGGAGCCCAGGTGCTGGTCTGTAGGGCGGCCGCGGGCTGATGGGAACGGTGCGGGGTCGGTGGCGGAGGGGAGCTTCGTGACGGCGGGGAGCTTGGGGAGAGGCTCGGTAAAGCCATGTTCTTCGTCGAGTCGCGTGCGAAAGGTGGTCGTAAGGGCGTTGAGCAGCCTCCGCGACTCCGAGGTGGTGAGGGGAAGTGGCTGGTGAATCGGGGGGAAGAGGGCTTTGAGCGAGCTCAGAGCCGCCGTCGACTTGACCATCTTTCCGGCGCAGGAAGAGAAGAATTTGATGGTTTCGAATTATTCGCACATGGTGCGACAGGTTGCGATTTGGGAAGATGGGTTCCCCAGGCGTCGGGATGGCACTTTCGCCCGCAATCGATGATGTTAGTGGTGTGGTTCTGAGGAGGTGAGGTCAGAAGTCACTTGGCTGCTGCCAAATCGGCCCACCTTGGCTTTGGCTTGGCGTGCCGGTTCTTATCTTATCAGCTACCCGAACACCGACAAGCCGTGGTTTCAAGGTTGAAACGGCCTGCCATGTGCTTTAACCCCTTTTCATCGTTCGCTGTCTCCCACTCCGTATTTGGTCAGGGGTGTTTTTGTTGTTTTCATCCATCTTCGAATACTACAAGCTTCTTTGTTCAACTCAACCTTCACCGCCGGACAAGCCCGGCGGCGTTGGAAGGGGATGTTCGTGCAACGCCAATGCCCGCAAACAGCGCGGTCCCACACACGATCCCGGAGTTTCAAGCCAGTCAGGCCCAGCGGCTAGTGGAGGGTTAACACAACTGGCCTCTCGTTGTCGCTTTTATTCTATGCATTTTCGATCTGTTGACGCGCTTCGGAGGCCCTAGCAAACGGCAGTCATGTGACATCTCCGCCGTTTCCTGATTAAGATCCGGGCTAGACCGCTTTAGATCCGTGCCTGGAGGATGGAAGCCCTGACGTCGTTTCGCTCAGAAGACTAGCGCTGTGTTGCACGACAACCTGAGCACGCGCCAATCCACCACGCCACCCATCGCAGCCAACCATCGGCGCAGAGGGACGGGTGAGGCCAGGCAGCAGGGCAGCTGGGCACTTCAACTAACCTCCATGCGGGCGGGTCAGCTTCGCCTCCTTTGTCTTCGGTTCTAGGATGGCCCAATTTGTGTGCTCGTGGATCAGGTGCCCCAGGAGGCAAACGGCAATGCGTGCACGTCTTGATTCAATCCGCCTTGTGCCAATTGACGTAGCCGTTGGGCATTGGCAAAATTGCACGAAGCTCCAGCGTTGTGCCTTTGTCTTCTACCAAACGTAGCCGGGCTTGCTGCCAGGCTTGCTGCCCAGGGCTGGGGCTGCGTGACTTCGGTCAGCACAGCGCGTATGTGTGGCCTGCAGCATCGGACCCTGTCCGTGTGTCGTCTTCGCCTCTGACAGTGGAAACGCTTCGTGCCCTGGTAAGGCCATGGCAGGAGCTCTCGAAGAGAAAAACAAAAATAAATCGTAGAAAATAAATCATTATTCCCTGGCGAATTAATTGACTTGTCCCAAATACTTTCTGCTGGCTCGCATCTTCTGCTTGCATCGTTGCGGTTCTTTGGTTCTGGTGCTTGAACCTTGGGGTCCTGGGCCAGCGCACGCAGTGTGGGTGCGTCGTTGCAGGTGGCCTCAGCTTTTCTTTTTTGGGGCGGGTCAATTCTGAATCGTCAAAAACTGAACCTCGTTCTTCCTTGGCTCGCTCCCTTCCACCATTCACTCTTGCATGCCGTTCTCCCCAAAGCACCTCGTTCACCACCTGGCTCGATCCATCACCAGGATCGCACTCGATTCGCCTAGTGCGGACTAAAACCACTTTTGTCACTCTGCCGTCTGTTTTCCTCGTCTCTTGTCCGATTCTGCTCGCTCGTGCTGGCTGCCGCTGAGACGCGACTTCTCCCCAAATTCTTCTTCACTCACACACCACATCTCAGCAATGTCTGAGGTACAGTCCAGACCCGCCGCCGCGCGCGGCAGAGGCTCTGGTCGCGGAGGCCGTGGCGGAGGACATTCGACTCGAGGCGGAAGCCGCATCGCAAGCCGGACTCCAGCTACCAATGGCGACTCCAAGCACGACACAGATTCCGCGCTGCCCACCCTAGAGGACGAGGGCGAGGTCGGCCAACTCAAGAAGCAATACGGCTCAAAGGTCAGCCTCATCAAGGAAATCGTCCCCGACTGGTCCGAGGTCGATATCTTGTTCGCTCTGCGAGAGACGGATGGCGACGAAAACCTTGCTGTCTCCCGCATCGCCGAGGGTAAGCTCCATCTCCCGCTCAGCGCCCGCTGCTTGTGTGCAGCTCGCTTCGGGCTGGCATCTCACTCAGCCGCGCAGCTTTGCGCCGCGCTGATTGAGGCCCGCCGACGCGTATCGCATCGGTGCGGCCAACGGTGCAGCTCCGCATGACCAAATGGCTAACCTCTGACTCTTCGGCCAGGCTCGATCGCGCAGTGGGGCGAAGTTTCCAAGCCCAAGAAAGAGCGCATCCGCCCCAAGGGGAAGAATGACACTTTTACCACGACGACCGCCGATTCGGCTCCCGGTGGGGGATTGCGGCCTGCCCGAGGCGGTCGCACTGACGGCGTTCGCGGTGGACGCGGCAGGGCTACAGAGCGAGGCGGCCGGGGCGGCGCTCGTGGAAAATCTATCGTTGCCACGACCAATGGCACCCGCACGAAGGATACTACCCAGCTGTCAGTCCCGACCGAAGAATCCCCCGAATGGAACACCAAGGCAACCGATGATTGGGACACTCCCACCCCCGAGCCTGTTGCTGCAGAGCCTACTCCTTCAGCTCCCGCTGCTGCAGTCTCCACCGCCCCCAAGCCTGCCGACAATGCGCCCAAGACTTGGGCAAGCATGCTGAGACAGGTCACCGCGCCGAAGCCGGCAGCGAAGTCGAAGGAGGCACCCGCCTCGAAGCCTGCCGAGCCGGTGATCGAGCCCCTTCCTCCCGCCGAGCCTACTCCAGCCGAGCCCGAACCAGAGCCTTTCGTCGAAGCCGAGCCTGCCCCGGTCGAGCCCGAAGAGCAACCCACATATCCTACTCCACCCCCGCCTGCTGTCCCGGTTGTAGTGGTTCCTGAGGTCGCGCTCCTGCCTTCCAAGGACCAGTTGACGGAGACCAACCTCGAGCAGATCATTGACGAGTCGAAGCCCGCCCCTGAAGGCACAGCTCGCAGCGAGGCGACGGACTCATGGGATCCCCGAGCTCAGCCCAACGCGACCGCAACCCCGTTGTCGGCCTCTCAGCAACAGCATCAGCCCGCTCGTACCCCTGCGAGCGGCTACGCAACGACGGCCACAAAGGCTACAGAGCGCACCGCGACGCGCACGCCGAGCCACACACGCCGGATCCTTGAGCAGCGCGAGGCTGTTCGCATGCCCGGCAATCGCGACCAGGTTGACCGTGCCGCTGTTCAGTTCGGCGCCTTCAGCTTGAACGACGAGGAGGACATCGATGGCGACCGCGAGGAGCCAGAGACCCGTCCCCAGCCCCCGGAGGACTCTCCCATTGCCCATCCCCGTACCTCCCTTCCCCCTGTCCAGCCTGCTCCGGTTCCCGAGGCCTTCGCCGCTCAGAAGCCGGCAGCTACTCTTCCTCCTACTGGTCCTGCCGGTATGGGTTATCCTCCCACAACGCCTTGGACTGCCATGGCTAACGACCAACTAGCTTCGACACCCACTGCGGCCCAGGCAGCCCCCACAGCTCCTTCGCAGGGTGCGTACCCCCATTCCCTCACAGCGCCTCTCTCTGCCAACCAACTAATCAATGACATCACAGTCGTCCAACCCCCGACCGCGCCCAGTGCTCAGCAATTTGGTCGATTCGGCCAGACTGCGCCTACTGAGCCCGCCTCGTTCCCGGCATCGAAGCCATTTGACTCTTTTGGCCAGCAGCAGGCGACCGCTTCGGCTGCCCAGAGCCAGTTCGAGGGCGGTTTCCCCGGACAGGCGCAACCGGCGCAACCCCAGACGCAACAGCAACCGGGCGGCGCTTTCAGCTCCGCACCTGGCGAGTTTTCGGCTTACTACACTGCCGATGCTCAGAGCAGAAACTATAACTACTACAACAACCAAAACTTTGGTCAGCAGGCGGGCGCTCAGGGTCAACAGGATGCCCTGTCCTCGCAGCCCCAGCGCTCATTCAGCGGATATAACAACGCGCAGAACGATAGCTTGAGCCAGTACCCGCAGAGCGGCGTGCAGCACGCTCAGTCTGGGCGCTTTAGTACCACCGCAGGTGCCGACGCCCAGGCCAGCGGCACTCCTACTCCGAACCAGGCGGTCGCCCCAGGCCAGGCTGCCCAAACCACCCAGGCGCAGTCGCACGGCCAGCAGCCGCAGCACGACTATGCGTACAACTCGCACCCTTACTACACCAACCAGTACTACTCGAACTACATGGGCTACGGCGGCCAGGGCGGATACGGTGGCGGCTATGGCGGCCCGTACGGCAAGGGCGGACTCGGATACCAGGCTAATCAGTATGGCATGTCCCCTCAGGGCCCTCCCGCCTACGGTTCTTCCCCTGCAGGAGGTTTCGGACAGTCGGCCCTTCACCGTGAGAGTGGTGCCGGCGCAGGCCTGAGCGACTACAGCCGTGGAGCTCCCGGTCAGTCTGCCCCGCAACAGGGTCTCGGCAGCAGCGGCTTCGGAGGCATGCACGATGCGTTCGGACGCAACGCTTCGGCTTATCAGTCTCAGTCCGGCCAATCTTTCAACGCGACAGGTCCCCAACCCGGAAACGGACCGTCGGCAACGGATGACTTGAAGCCCTTTGGCGATGCCAAGGGCGCCAGCGGACCGAGCCCATCTCTCAGCGCAGCGGCGCGCCCCGGTTCCGCGGCTAACAACGCGCCATCGCAGGGTGGTCTTCCTCCGCCCCAGCCGACCCAGCAGGGTGGGCTCTCTGGCATTGGCGGATATGGCGGATACCCGAGCCATCTTCAGGGCCACGGTCTTCATGGAACCCAGTCGGGTGCTGGTGGTTACGGCATGAGCGCCAGCGGCGGTCAGGGTCAAGGCCAAGGCCATCAAAACAGCTACGGAGGCTACGGCGGCCAGGGATTTGGTGGCGCCGGTAACTACTACGCAAACCCTCCTCGCGGATGGGGAAACAACTACCACCACTAAGGGCATAGCTCAGACACAAAGTCTGGTGGTTGCTGGGGGTGCTGGTAGCCGAGGGACAGGGATGAATTTGTCCTCGTTGCCTACGAAGCAGAAATTGGTGGGTAGTTAATGGGAAAGCAGATTTGTTGCTCTCCCCCGCACTCGTCGCTCATCTCTGTACGATGTTTTCGTTTTTTTCTCTCAGTCACCGGCGTAACGAAACCTATTGGGATGTGTTATAGTTTCCTCTTTGACTTTCAGTCTCTGGCTCAAGCATTGACGGTGCGGAATGTTTTGTTCTCGCATTGGCGGGCCGGGGGCAGGGTTGGGCGAGTTTGACCTAGGTACCTGGTAGTTAGGGACGCGGCCTGGTCTGGCAAAAGCAAGTGAATGGAAAGATGTGATCGTATGCAGGTCTTGATTTCATGTTGATTTTTCACGGCGTCTGCTGTTGGCCAGCGTTTGTTGTTACCTCTCCACGATTGACGCAACGCAGCACGGATGTCGATGTCATTGAGGACTGGCGGACTGGGAGTTTCGCGATGCGAAAAGTATTTTATTGAGAACAGATGCCAGTATTTTACTTGAGAGTAGATATGGCCTGTGGAATCTCCTGGGCAAGTTGGCACAAATGACTAGGGTGTTCAAATACTTGATTATCGAACAGACGAGGTGTTGTTTGTAATTGAAGTTCCGAATTGGAAAAGGGGTAATGTTGAAATCAATTTATCACCACCACATCTCCGGATCTTACCAACCCAAAAGCAGGTTTTGTCACCGGAAATAACTGACCTACCAACGTCCGTTATGAATGACGGGACTGGAAAATCATCACGGACGTAATCAGGCACAGCTTTCATATTTTCGGCAGCAGAATCCACAGCGCATCCGTTGCGTACGGGCAGGCATAACGATCACCAAGCCAAAAAGCTAGACGTTCATGCAACGATGACGGAGATCTACGGCTCGGATTCACGTACGGTTAATTGTGTAAACTTTCCGAGGTGGCTTGATGCGGGATGTGGCTCCTCCCAGTTTGTTGGCCGGTTGCTGGGTAAATGTTCGACTCGAGCGACTGACGGGTCAACGGATATTTCTCCGATGGCACCAACGTCATGTATGGAATGTAAATGGTAGCCTCGTAGCTCTATATGCAAACGACTAGATCGGTAGGCTTCAAGCTGCGCCTCACTCCCACGGTTTGCGAAAAGAAGGTTCAGGGGCTCGGATACAGGGGTAAGCACTTTACCTCGATGGTACCTCGACGGGTAACCCCAACCAATGATGTCTCTGCCGTTTCGGTAGGGCGCAGGCTGAAGTTCTGTGCTTTTTCAGCTCGGTCAAACACTAGGCTGCGGGGTTTCAGTTTGATAATGGGTTGTTGCATCGTGGTAGGCTGATTAACAGTAGGTAATACTTTCCAGGCCGATGGCTCGGTCAAGGTATCGTTCGTAACGGTGAGCTCAAGCCACCAGAGGAACGGTCTTCACATGACTCCACGACTCGCGGTTTGAAAACTTTCTCCAGTCCGTGGCGGTATGAAGGTTGGGCGTGTGCCGACTCCTCCACATTTCCAGCACGATACCATGGACCTCAATTTCAGCCATGCCCACGAACAATCTGGGACTCTGTCCAAATTTTTTCCCGTTCTTCCCCCTTCTTCAGCTCGCAGATGGACCGACCCCTCACCAAGGCGCAGTTCCACCGCGCAACATGGCTGGCGGCCGGCTTCTTCTCCGAGTCCATCGCCGCCGAGCTCCGACAGAAGCCATGTCCACCTCACGGCTACCATGACCCCACGATCATCGACGCAATCCTGAGCAGCGCGCACATGGAGACATTTCAAGACCTAAGCCTCAGGCAGTGCTGCCGATCTGTCAAGAAGTTCCTGCGCGCAGTGGGAGAGGTTTTCAGCAACGAGATTCTCGATCACTTTCCAGAACGGGCCAAACACTTTGACAAGATTTCCGGGGTGAGGGGATTGTCGGATGCCTTCATGGAACAAAAAAGCGCTCAGGAGTTCGTTCTCGACATCGTGGACGCCATCAGCGATGTGGTTTCGGAGCTCGCTCGTGAAGAGTTACCGGCATCACCGGCACCCTCCATAACCCCTACCCCGTCGACCTTTGAGGAGCCGCTCGAAGACCCGCGATGCCAAGTTGTTGAAATCCAGCTCGAGGGACCGACGATAAGAGATGCTTGGGATGCCAATGCGAAAACCAGACACCTCGAGAAACCAGCCACACTTGCCGCTGGCCTCACACCAAAGGATACCGAGTTCCAATCCTTGCCTGCATTCCACGGAACAGGCCCTCTCCGCGGTCTGAATCAAGAAGACAAACTTGCTGAGCGTCTTGGGTACATCTTCACAGGAGGCGGGCATCGTCACCAGCAAACACAAGTAGCGCCAACATACGACTGCCTCCCGGTTGTTTCAACCACATTTTCTCCTCTCCGGGCCTTCCTCTGGGCCGTTTTCTATTCCACAGTCATCCAGTCCGTGCCGATAGCCGGATATGAAGCCAGGGGCGAGAAACCCTGGGAATGTCTGGGACATGCGCATGCAGGAGCAACTGTATGCGAGTTTCGACCTTCGATCGTCGCATCAAAAGATCCGTATCAAACTGTTTATAGCATACCGGAGGGCCGAGAGAGTGCGTGGTATCAAGTTGTCCAACATCTGGACGCTTTGCCGAAAGCAAAGCTCACAACGTTGCCAACACCTTCGCTACTGTGGGAGCAATTTTCTCAACTCCATGGGGGCGCTGGAAAGGGCTGGCCGAACATCATCCACTGCAAAGAGTTCGGGGCGGTGCGGAAAACCCTCTCGTCGTGCGTGCAGCAGCCGTGGAGATCGGTGTGGACTGATATTTCGATCGACTTGTTGAACAAGTCACATGTGCAGACGTACTCGATTACTTTCAAGCAAAAGGACCGGACCTCACCTCCCCCTGTACCTGGCTTCAAAATGAGAATCGGTGTATAATACAAATCAATATAATGGGCAGTACTTAGGGACTTACAATCTTTGGTCAACACTGTCTTGCTTGCCTGGAGTGACAGTGGATATCGCTCCAGGAATAACAACACTTCCGGCAGGCGACCAGATACCAAGTGCAGCGTAGCATCGCGTCATGCCAAACTGCTCGCGAAGCCACAGTTGAGCACGACGACGGGAGCGGGAGCACGAGACAAGCGCTGGATCACACCTCACTTGCCTCATCAGCCGCACTACGTACGACGTGCCGCAACCGCAAAATCGGTGGATTTTTCCGGGAGGAAAAGATGCATCCCTAGCTCGAATCCTCTCAGAAGTTGGTGTGTTCGTCAGGATCGCGAACCGAGCAGTGGAAACCCCACTCGCAACGACATCCCAGTTGCATCTCAGCTATTCCGGAGGAGGGAATAGAGAAGCTCTTCAAGTCCGAGGGTGAACTCCAGATTCGCCGTCTTGCATCCCCAATCAGCGTGGAAAAGCCACAGAATCGGGGTCGTGCAGCATGTGTTGGCCAACCGCATGCGTGTTGCTGATGGGTGGTCCATGTGTGGTTGAGAGGCGCAGTCCCGTCGCCAAGATGATCAGCTACACCATCCAGTTCGGGACACGAGCCTGCGAGCTATCAGGCTGCTATTGAGACCATGATCGATACCCTAAGTTAGCCGACGAATAATCCAGGATTTTGTGTTAAGACATCTTGGAATGAGGAGACTCGAGGTTCAACAGTCTCATGGTCGTTGAGATCTTTGGTGTCGAGTTAGAGGGTGAATGTGTCGGCATGGTAAACGTCGATCCAATCAGGCGCCCAGCAGAGCTCCATCGTACCGGAGCCCCACCACCGCCCGTTCACCAAGACCAGAGGTCCGATAGCAGATGACGGTCAAGGGCATTGTCCCCAGTGCTCAGCTCGGTGAAGGAGCCACATCTCAATCAATGCGGTGGGCGGTGAAGTTCGATCGACGTCGGCCCTTCAATTGCGCCCTGTCTTGTCGTCTCGTCTCGAGCGTCCAAGCAGGCTGCTGCCGTTGCAGCGATAGCTCCGCCGCGCCGCATATTGACATCTCCCGTCGAACAAACCCCGAGCCGGGCAAAATAAGCCTGCTCGAAACAATGCAAAGCTGTCCGCCTTGCGGTGCCACAGCAAAGGGTAATATGCCGTCCATTTTGCCGTCTTCCTCCCGTCGCTTCGTTCCATTCTGTGGGATCGACGCCGCATTGTTTGGTGGACATTTTGTTAGTGCAGAAATGGGAAGGAACCGCGCTGAGCTTACTGCGCCCCGCGGGCGGGCGTTACCTCTGCTCACCACCGCTGCTATCCGTAGAGGCCGGGGTCCGCTTGGGGGCGAGGAGTCCTCCTCCTCCATCGTAATCATCAACCTGCGACGAGCTGCTCGGCAGTGCGCACGCTGCTACCTGGCCGGGTTATCGTGGCCGTGAATTGGATTATGTGAATGCGCCGTGAAATGGCGGGAAGTTTGCGTTTCGCCTGCTGGTGTAACCCGGATATTTTGCCCAACGGGCATGGGCGTTGCTGGAGCAAGTTCGGCCATTTTTAGCACGCCCCTACCGTTGTTGGGGGTGCATGGTTGGCCAGCCGGGTGCGCCACAGACCCTATCAGGCCCAGGCACACACCACCCAAAATGGGTGCTGCCGTGCGCCTTATGGCAAATGTCGAGAGGTCGGGCAGGCAATGGGAGAGCGAGTGAGCGAGAAGGATTCGGATATATGACCGGAGCCGGTCCCCCACAATGCCTCCGGACAGCGGGTTCTGCTTTTCTCGTCACTGCATGTTCCAGATTGTAATCCTCATAACCATCTCGTTGGCTGTCGAGTGAGTTGTCAACGCCTGCATCCATCTCTGCACCTCTCGGTCAAACCCCGAGGCAGTCATCACCATGGCACCGTTCCAACAGCTACCAGGGTCCCTGAAGCCCCGAGAAGACGACGTCACCGCATCCGCATCCACAGCCACGCCTTTGGACGGCGGCATCACCGCCGAATCCTCAGCAGGCATCACCAGTGACCGACCATGGGCAGTACCCGTCATCGTCGTGGGCGTCCTCATCGTCACCGCCCTCACAATATGGGGCTTCGTCGTCTTCAACCGCCGCCGCGAATACGGCAAGGCCCGCGCCCAGGAGCCCTACCTCTCTCGGCCAGAGTTCGACAAGCGGCGAAAGATGAGCCAGGCGGAGAAGCTCGAGGAGGAGGAAAAGCAGCGCATCATCATGATCCGCAAGTCCCTCGCCAGCCGATCGTGGGATGGTTCCCAAGCCGACAGTGCGCCGTCGTCTCGAAGGGTCAGCCAAATCAGCAACCAGAATCAGACGCCTACGATTCCCGAGGCTGCAGAGGTTCCGGGTGAGGAGGAGGACAACGAGCCGCGGCCTCTCAAGGGTGACTGGAAGGCGTATGAGGCTGAGGTGATGCGGGAGTCGTCGCTGGAGAGGCATCCGGCGTCTGATACCGATGCTGCGACGACACACCCGTTGTTGAACCAGAAACTCCCGGCCTCGCCGCAGAGGTAGAAGCAGCCTCAGTCAGGTCTACGATATCGTTGCGAAGAACAAACCCCACATCGGCCGCCGGGGCAGACGGCATATTCCGAACCTCTAACGAGGAAGGAAGCTGCACCACACTCGTTCGACACACGCGCCTGCCGCGCAGAGATTGCGTCGAGATGGCCCGAGATTAAGGCCCATGGACGCATCAGAGGGCGGAGAGAGATGCCGAGACGGCGTAGTGATCAATCACTACATGCCCTCGTGCTCCTCGCTGTGCCACAGGAGGGTATAGACAGGCCGCGAGAGGAAGTAGGAGGCACCTCGCCGTCATAGAGCAGAGCAGAATTCGCTGAGAAAAGCGAGGTCGCGATGCTGAACGTATCCTGGAGCTCGAAAAAGCTCCGGCTGCGTCCAAATCGCAAGAGACATACCAAATTTGTACGAACGAGACTGGGCAGCTCCGCATAGTAATTTGACCCAAGAACATACCCACACAAATCACGTAAATCACATATCATCATGAGGGACAAAGCAAGTGAGGTGGCCGACTCTCCCATTACCTAGCCCCTCAAGCGGGCGCAAATCGCCGCCTGGAAAGGAATCAGCAGAACCGCAAAACCCCCAACTAAGTCAGAAGTCCACGATTGCCTCCTCTCTCCAGGGTTGAATGGTATGTATACTTTGGTATTGTCTCTTTTCCCCCCCTCATCAAGAACGAAGAAAAAGAGGTATGTCATCAATCATCATCAGTCATCACAAAACAAACACAACGCAAGAAAAATGAGCGTGTGAGTGTGTTTGACTGCCGGCTTCTGCGCAAGAAGCAAGCACCAAATCAGCAAGGCCGTGTCTTTTGCCCACCCAAAATAAGAAAGCCGAATCGATCATCCACCCGTGTGTCCCCGCTCGTCGACAAAGGAAAGGGTTGTGAATCTCCATCAGGGATCCAAAGAGAGGAGTCTTTTCCAGTCTGGTTCAGTTTGTTGTTGCTGTGGCGATTATCCGCAAATCCAAGCCAAGCCCCTTTCTTCCAATTGTGTGTGCGTGCTGTCTTTCCGAACTCCTGGAAGGGAAAACGAGAAGAAGAAAAAAGCTGAGATGTGCCATCGCCCCTGGCTCCCAGTGCCCATATCCCGCAGACTTGTCCAGCTGAGGAGGAGCAAAGGGAAAGTCAAAACAGGAAAAAAGCAATAGATAAAACAAAAGGACACACGTTCGCTTCGGTTTTGGGTGTGGAAGATGGATAGTCCAGAAAGTACGGCCCGAAAAACGACGTGTTTTTTTTTCTTGTCTGCTGTCGTCGATCTTCAACTAGGCCTGGACAGCGATGGAGTAGTAGTGAGAAGCTGCCGTAATCCTTCCCTGATGTCCAAAACAAAAAACCTTGTCCCCTTCGCCTGGAGTTCTTTTTGTGTGTTTTCTGCGCGTGCTTGTGTGCTTGCTTCCAGCGATCAACCTCGACCAGCGATAAAGAGAGTCGCCAAATCAATCTGATGCCTTTCAGAAGAGTCCCCAAACAAACCCATCAAACAAAAAACGCCAGTTTCCGAGATCCAGTTCCCAAGAAATCAAGTCCAACGTCCCGAGGTATCGCAAGAGCAGAGAAATGCAGCAGAGGATGGAAAGACAGGGGAGAGCGGAGGGGGATAGAGCGGGGCCTGCACAGTCATCTTCCTGCAACCTCCTCAGCCATTACGTCCCGACGCATCGAATGAACCCCCCTCTCGCCCCCCGAAAACTTGTATCAAAAAGTGGTCGGCCAACCTCGTAAGAAGTGAAGATTTCCATGTGAATGGAAGATCCCCCAAATGGTGTTTCCAATCTTGATGCAAGTGGGGAGCTTGGATGAGAGAAAAGACAAACCACCCAATAACGCCGGATGCCTGAGAAGGAGCAGAGAAGACACAGATCCCGATATCCGTCCAACGATTCCCAAATCCGAGAACATCATTGCTTGTACGCAGTCCCATGCCCGCGCCTAGAACGCCAGAAGAAACCTGTTATCACACAGTGCAGAGCCAAAACCGGGGTCGCACGCAACACCGATTCCGTCCCTCACATCAAGTCAGGGGGTTGTCCTCTTCAGATCGTCTTCGGTGTCCGCGCATTGCTCGCATCGATGACGTCGTCGAGGTGGTTGCACATGGCAACAAACAGGTCGAAGAACAGCTTTCCACTTCCATCGCCGTACACGTCGCTGCCGCACTTTTCCATCTCGGCCTGCATGGTGCCGCTCCGCTTGAAGGTCTTGCGACACCG
The DNA here is from genome assembly GCA_030512335.1 of Immersiella caudata. Lineage (NCBI taxonomy): Eukaryota > Fungi > Ascomycota > Sordariomycetes > Sordariales > Lasiosphaeriaceae > Immersiella > Immersiella caudata. The sequence goes on along the minus strand of JAULSU010000002.1, from coordinate 5,236,882 downwards.
GATGATGAGCGCCAGGTAATGAGCGCGCAGGCGGCTGTCAGAGTCGGGAGTGTGCGCGTAGCAGTACTGAGCGCTGCGGAGGATCGTGCCGACATCAATGCCGGACTGCAACCCTTGCTTCCGCAGCGCCAACCTCTTGAGCTCCTCCATTCCGTAGCGCTCCGCGGCACAGTAGATGACCGTGTCGCGAAGCAGGTGCTGGCCGATGCTCGAGAGGTACACTGTCGCCTCGACAGCCGAGGGGGTCTGGGGCGTTTGGCCTGCGCGGCCGCCTCCAATGTTGGGTGAGTCGTAGATCGTCGGGGAGGTTTGGGGGTTGCCCCGACGGGGAAGAGAGTCCTCGAGCTCCCAAGAGTTGCGGTGCTTGTTGTGAAGCAAGCGTGGGTAGTAGTCACCCTTGTAGAGGTACTCGAGAACAGCGCTGAAAACTTCCGGCTCCTCGTCGGGGAGCGCGATCCGCTTATTCTGCGCATCGAGGTAGTTGCCATGCAGCACCTTCTCGAAGAAGGGCGCCTGGCAGAGGACATCCTCGTGTGCCGCAAACAGCCGCCCTTCGTGGCCCACCGTAAGCGTGACGATGGGCGACGGGGCGAGGGACTTGTCACTGTTCCTCGCCTGCCCTGGAGGCATGCGCGAGGTCTCCTCGCCGCCGAGCGACCGTTGCAACTTCGACACCTTCTGAGGATCCCGCGTGGATCCCTTCTTCATCAGCCTCGCAGACTTGTCTACGCGATGTTGCGAATCCATCCCTGACGCGGCAACCTCCCGCTGGGAGGCGCCGGCGTCGCGTGATCGGAACGAACGCTTAAACATGGTTGCTGCCTGCGGTTTTTCGCCGTTCGGTGGAGCTGGATGAAGCCGTCGTCGTGATAGGGCTCGAGACGCGCGGGATGGCAGGAAAGGCAGCAAAAAGAAAGACAGAACGAGCTGAGCTAGCTGATTTGCCACCTTTCATACGATTTTCGAGAGAGCGACGAAATGAACGAATGCGGACGAAAGAAAACGGGGGAAAAAGAATGACGCACAAAAACGATTGACAGGGTCCGGGCGGGGCTATCTCCAAGGGAGATCTCAGGATAGCTCCAGCGAGTGACTTTGCGACCCGTTGGTTGTGTGTAGGGGGGGGGGGAGAAAAGGGAAAGAGGCTCAAAAGGAGGGGGGGTGGACGATATATTTATATCGGATGCGGGGGAGTGTTGTGTGTTCCGGGGGGTGCCTGGAAACCAGCGCGGGATCGACACAAAACAACCAGGGCTGGGGGGCTGCATGGTGAGCAGGGGTGGTTGGAGAACCGCCTGTCAAGGCTTCAACGTCATTGGCAGGGCGGGACAGCTTGATGTCCAGTCACAGAATCGCCTCGCCATCTGATGGTCGCCTCTATCCGCGCTTTGGGTCTTGCGTGGCATCCCGCGCAATTGAGCGGGAACCTGCGCAGGTACTTTGCAAGCGTGAATTGAGTTGGGTGGAGGTGAGGACGGGAGAGCTGTCATCAGACGAGTCTTCCGAGTCGTCGCAAGCCTCTGGTGCTGCTGCCCGCCCTGAAGATCCTGGGCTGTCCGCGACCTACGAGCTTTCCTCCCAGGCTTCCGACGAATTGGGGTTTCTAGATATCCCTCCAATGGCGTCTCTCGCGCAACTTTTCGCCTCTGCGGGGCGAGTAGCTGCCGGGCTGACCACTGATGATAAGGGATGGAAAGCTTCTCTGGCTGCACAGCCTCGTTGCCAGCGCTTCCAGATGCTGTAATTCTTGCACTTTGCGCCCGTGGCCGACCAGTTGTAACGCGGGGGTCGATTGTTGAGCTCTTCGTGCAGACGACTGCTGCATCAGCTGCCTCGTCAGCCAATCTCTGCCTGAAGCTGCGCACCGTATTGCTCACCGACTTGTGTGAACTATTGGGCGAAGGACCGTGAACCCCGGCAGTGGGGAACTGAGGGAGCAAGAGAAGCCCGGCAGGAGTAGGCAGTGGGGTGTTGTTAAAATGTCGATTCGAGAAGTCCCATCATCTGGGATCCGAATTCCATGCCGATGCCCCGTGGTGGGGACCCATCCGCCAAGTCTTATCGATACCTCAGCTTTTCAGACGCCCCCAAACGGAGGTCGTAACCACTAACCACAAAAATTTACTGGAGCGCATCATCGAAGAGTCAAAGGCGATGACTCCCGCAGATTTGCGCCCCAAAGCCCGCCATACCATTGGCATTGAGGCGTATGACTTGAATCTTAGTTGGATCTCCCACTTCTCCACATCGCGAGGCCGAAACAACCCACCATGCCGTCTGCAACACTCTTGAAGCACCATGTCGCGATGTTTTCCCAACACTGCAGATTCGCAAAGAAGAAAGGTATCAAAATTATCGCTACGCCTATCAGAGAAGCCAGCTTCTATACGCAGTCCAAGTTTATGTCTACACAATATTAATACACATCCATTACCAACCCACTACTCCCTACTCCATCTTCCCCGGCCCAGCCTCCACATCATACATGTCGCTCGCCCCTGCCCAGGGTACAATCCGGCTGAGATCACGTATGGGCAAGGAGAAGGGGAAGTGAACAGCCTCCAGCAACCCCCCAATCATAGCCCACCAGCTGCACATGCTCACCACAAAGCACGGCGCGCCACCGCTGACCATCAGCCTGTTCGCGAGCTCCAAGTTACCGTCGGCGTGGGTCCACTCGGCGGCCGCGAGAAGCGGAAAAGCGAGGGTGTATGCGAGGAACAGCAGGACGAGGCAGATGTTGGTGCGCAGCGAACAGATGAAGAAGACGAACGAGTTGTAGAAGGTAGCGTTAAGGACTGCGGATAAGCCAGTCATATATGGCGCTAAGGCGTTGAAGCCAGGAGTGAGTGTCGCGCCCAGCGCGAGGAAGAAACCACCTAGAAAAAACATCGTCAGCAATAGAGCTCCTAGGTAAGAGCTTGGACGTCGTGCTCACCATAAGTAGCGTAGACGACAAAGGCAAACGTATGCCCAAGGAAGAACTCCAATAACCCACCGACGAAGAGCAAGAGCCCACCGCAGAACCAGTGCGCGCCGTTATTCGCAAATCCGTTCTGGTCAGCGCCTCTCCAACCCATCAGCTGGCACGAGAGCGGCGTAAGGGTCATAACCAGCCCTGTCAAGGCACTGTCATCGCGCTTTCGTTAGCTTAAACACTACCAACACGCCCGATAAAGCCGTTGAACTACATACAATGGCCCCGGGTTTCCCAGCTCTTCTTGGCAGCCTTCGCCACCCCCTGGGCGCGAACGATGGCCTGCGCCAGCTTCAGAGTATCGTAATCCGAATCGTAAGACATTCTGAAGGAGTGCTTTTTCTAAGGGACAGGGTCGAGAGAAGCGAGGCGGGAGGCTGAATGATACACAGGAGAACTTCCCCTCCAAAACGACGACAGACCAACTGGTGTTTATACCTCTCTCGCCCCCTTCCCTTGCTGCCGTTCAATCGACTCTTAAGATTAATCCGTTCTTCATCCGTCCCAGCAAAATGGATACCCTCTGCACCAATTCTGCCCTTCTTCCCTGCTGTTACGCTGCTTGACACTCCCAAGCCGTTTTGGGGCGAGTCAGGCACAGCCTCCGAACCCACTGCGCTCAAATACAAGACTTTTAGGTCCCCTGTCAAAATCCGTTCCGTTGAAAGCTTTTCTGCAACAAGACTTCCCATTGCCACAGCCTTCCCTGCCCGGACCCTCTCCGACGGGTTCCGGCTGCGCCGACTCTACCCGGTATCTCGCTTCTCTTTCCTCATGTTATTACGGCCTCGAGATAAGGAAGGTGGTGGCAGAATTGGAAGCGATCCAGGAGGCTGCATAGAACAATTCTCCGCCTCGAGACCGAATGCGGCGGTTGGAGGGCCGAAATATGTATTCAGGGATTGGGGGCCAATGTTTATTTATTATCGGGCCAGCGACTCATCCCGCCGCCACCAGTCGCCGAATTCCCCCCAAACACCTCTTGCAACTTTCTGACACCTAGAGCCTCACCAATAACCCAAATGCTAGAGACTGGGAGCGAAAGCAAGGCCGACGATGAGAGCTGCGCAACATCGCTACATCATGTGTGAGGAGAGGAGAAACGTAGCGTAGACTTGGCGAAGCACAATTGGAACGGCACCTCATCCGAGATCATGGTTCCCTGGGCTCCAACGCTGTGCGTTCATTTGGGAATGACAGGATCAAAATCTGTCAATACTCTGTCACAAGACCCCGACTGGGCAAATGCGAAGCTGAGGCGTCTCATATTAGGTATATGGACGCCTAGGAGAGGGCAGTCGCACATCATGGTGGGGTGTTTGTAGAACTTCAAAATGGAAGATATCCAGGAGCTGAGCCCCAATCTGAAGATGTGCCTTGGGGGTGTGTGTGGGGCAACGGCAACAAGATACATCCATCGTTGACCCCACTGCAGCGCACTCGATGCACACCAAAAGACCTTGGAGAGCTTGGCTCCCCGCAGCGATACCGTATCAGCCAAGGTACTTTCTGCACGCCGCGTGAATGACCGTGAACCTCGCCATTCTTCCCGAGCAACTCATCAGAGAAGCAGTAGCAGCGAGAAAGGAGTGATTCCATTCAATGGGCCTCGCCTGGTCTAGTCTCTCTAGGTAGGTTATACAGGTTGTTTACCCCTATTCTTCGCGACCGGAAAAATACAAAATGATGATGGGTTTCCCCTTAAGCGAAGACACCAGTCGGTAAAGTATGATGCCTGTGAGTCTTCCTGGACATCCTCACAATGTCTCCGTATTGTGAGGCCCGGATCACAACACCCGGTGAGTCGAAAGTGGGAACCGTGCACTGCTGGGCAACCACGGGAGCGTCATCAGCTGACGTTTTGCCCCAGATCCACGCTCAACCTGGGTACTACATTGCTAGGATCTGGTTGTCAGAATGTGCACTCCCAACTTGGTAGGACACTTGCGTACCTTGTTTAGCGCTGCTGTTCAGCGGTGCGCTGGAATCCCTCGCGCACATTTTGGGCAACCTGACCGACGACATCCTGAGCGAACTGAGCCGGGTTGAATCGCTGGGGTTGAGCTGGCTCTTCCTTCTTTGTGACGCTCTCGCGCATGCCGATGAGTCCGTACGTGAGCGTGAAGACTATTGGGCGCCTCATGGTTAGTCTTTCAGTGCGTCACAGGTGGAAGATATCGGTTACTCACACGTCGGGCCCATGCCCACAAACCCGGCGGAGTACGCGGCGACAATCTCGGTGTAACCCATCGCCTCCCGGTCCATCCAGAAGAAGGGGTACTCCCCAGTGAGAGTGTGACCAAAAGACGCCCAGCCAAGGTAGCACGAGAGCACGAAGATGATGGAGAAGACGTGGCTTGGGACGGGCTAGATAGAGTCAGAACCCTGAGGGTCTTCTGCTTCAGACGGGGAAACTCACAACCTGGCGCTTGATGCTGTTCAAGACAAGAATCTCAATGAGCGCAAGGAGAGCCGTGACGCCCCATAGGTTGATGAGGCAGAATGGCTGGAACCAACCATTTCCAAAGAACTCCTCAGCTACCCTCTCCATCAGTATGACTCCAAGCCAGCCACTAGAAGCGATAGAATCTCACCATCAGAAGCACGGAGCTCCTCTTCCCCATCACCCTTGGGGAAGTGACCATGGCCCTGAGGAACCAGAACTGTCCAGTAAATGGTTGCATTCATGAGTGCAACCACATGGACGACACTGTAGAACAGGCTGAAGTAAAATCGCTTGCGCGAGTTGGGAGTCTGCTTCGGTGGGGACATCTTCTGCAGAACCTTGGACTCCCAGCGGTCGTCGCTCTCGTCGCAGTCGGGGTAGTACAAATGGGTGAAGCTCCAAGACTGCGAGACATCAGTCAACCAACCGGGATGTATCGCCAAGGGCTCTCATCCGGCGACACTTACAAATGCGATGACATGGTAGAGCCACAAAAGGACGAAGGCAAAGGTCGAGAACTGGAAGAGAACCTGCCAGGGGTTCCATTCTCCCTCTTCGTCTTCGTCGTCGAGGACATGGATCTCAAACTTGTTCTTATAATGCAGAAGCATCACAGCGAGAGCCGAAAGGTAGGCGACAATACCGGCACGGACGTAGACCAAGGAGCTCTGGCTGATGAAGGGCCATGGCGAATGGCAGACTCTGAGAAAGATCGGCTTCCTAACTGTCAGCGAGGGTCACGGTCGCCAGCGGGCAGTCAATTGGGACGAGCGTACGTGATCTTGTTCTCCAGATCCCGAGTGGAGCGGGAGAGTGTTGGACTGCAACAACGGAGTGCTTGACGTTGGTGCAGACATGGTGAAAGGCTGCAGAGAAGCGAATAGAGAGATTAATTTGATTGGGCTGGAATCAGAGGCCAGGGGTGATCAAAGTGACAGCTAGGAGCGACAGAAGAGTCAAAGAAGACGGTCCTCGTGCTGAAGGTAGCGAGGACTTGTCGACGGGTTGGGGAGAGAGGATGTAGACACAAAACAGCTGGAGATGCAGACCAAGAAGTGCGAGGGATGAAGGTTGAAGGAGAATTCTGTTCTGACAGGTGGAATATATCGAAGGAGACCAAGCAATGGGGCTGCACCTCTTTCCTTGGAGAGGAGTTGTCGGGTCCCAGAAGGCAAGTTCGGTCGCTTCATGGGCTCCTCCTTTTCCGAAACACGAACCATTGCAGGCTCAGATGTATCCGCTCCGATGACTGATGAGGGCAGCTGCTAAAGATAAAGGTGTGGGCAAGTGGCCCCCTGAGTTCCTTCCCTCGGCTTTTTCTGCCATGGAACATGGCGAAAGTTGCAGGACGAGACTCACTTGGCCCGCTGCACCAACGAGGGACGGCCATCTTGGCCTCCTGTAGACTGCGCGGTGGGATAGAGCGTCAACGTTCAAGCGACGTGTACTACAAGTATTTGCCGTCATCTGAAGTGTTGATCAACATAGACTGCGGTATCAAGACATTACTGCCTCCAACCACACATCATCTCCATGGCAGCTTCCTCGAAACCGTTTTGTTGGATTGGTTCTCCATTGCCGACATGGCCAATCCGATTGCAATACCCACCAGTGAATACCGAGTCGGGGGTGACTGCCACAGGGGACATGTGCGGCCTTCTGGGATCGATTCCTGGTGTCGGTAGACGGTAGTTATGGAGCACCTCTTCAACAAGTTTTCGGGTGCAAGAATGACTGCTTTACTCTCATGATCAACAAGCTCACTTCTTTCAGAACGTCGTGATAGCTTCAACCTGCGGCTCAACGTTGAAGCTTGGCGTGCAGTTTCGAGGCAAGGGTGTGAATTTAGCGCAGTTGGTAGCGCCCCACTTCTCCAAGTGCGCTCCAATCATGAGCTGCCGATTCGACCTCTGGGATGAATTACCGTGTCCCTGAACCTGAGCACCGAGACCGCGCCGGAACCCGACATCGCTCGAGTCCAGCGACAACTTAGCTGTTGTTCTCCGACGACCGAACACATCGCAATCTGTTGGGCATACCGCTGCCAGAAACACACGCAATCATGCTCTCCGGAATGGCAAACCCGCGGCAGGCGGCCGCACAATTGATGAACTTCGGGCTGATCGTTTCAACAGCTTTCATGGTGCGTGCAAGCTGCTCTCCTCAGCGCGATTCGGTCGCTAACTTGCCGCAGATGTGGAAAGGTCTTTCCGTGATCACCGACTCGCCATCCCCAATCGTCGTCGTCCTCTCGGGTAGCATGGAACCGGCTTTCCAACGAGGCGATCTCCTCTTTCTCTGGAACCGCAACATCTTCTCGGAAACAAGCGTCGGCGAGATCGTGGTATACAATGTGAAGGACAAGGACATTCCAATTGTGCATCGAGTGGTTCGGAAATTTGGGACTGGGTGCGTTCCCCCGCTGCCGCGACTTCTGTCGGCATGGCGGTCATCGCAAAGCGCTTGGGGCTAGTTCTAACATTCTCGCAGGTCGAAGGCAAAGCTGCTTACAAAGGGAGACAACAATCTGTCTGACGATACCGAGCTTTACGCCAGGGGGCAGGACTACCTGGTCAGGAAAGATATCATCGGGTAAGGAACCAGAAGCGCCCTCCGCCAGCCTTCATTGCTAACTTGAACTAGGAGCGTCGTCGGATTTATCCCATTCGTGGGCTACGTTACGATCATGCTGTCGGAACACCCATGGCTGAAGCCGGTCATGCTGGGAATGATGGGCTTGGTGGTGGTATTACAACGCGAATAGATTCTGCCATATTTGACAATACCAAGCATGTTTTGTTCTGTCCGGCGTCCTACTGACAACGTCCTAGTAGGCGTCAGGAGCAGATACCGCCGGGTCGAGCCAGCGAGCCTCAGTCGCAACCGCGCAAGCATGAAATATACGGCACTAATCTGAACATTCGAGACATATCTCTCGACAAAAGACAGTCCCGCAGACCGGAGAGGAGAATACCCGAGTTTAGAGGGCGCTGAGGTTTCGTGCATACCAGCATATTAACTCTCCCTTACGCGCATTTTTACCTATCAGCTTGGTGCTGTCCTTCTATATCTCAAGGGGCCCAGGGGGTTGGTCATGCCTATTTGGACAAGTAATTGCCGACACACTGCTTTCGAGCTTTGTTGACCCGTTTTACCGGACGCCCGTGATTCGCAACAACTGTTCGACGCCAAGGGATTACTTGGCCGTTGGAGACAGGAACATTTACGCTTAATTCTACGGGTTGATTGCCTTGTCAATTGATCAATGGCCGTCTCCCTCTCCATTCGATTTCTCTCCTTCTCTCCCTCTGTCTGAGTCCTAAAGATCTTTCCTGAGGGCGTCTGCGATCAACCTCCTCGCACCGCGCCCCAAATCGACGTCTCAACTTCACCCAGACCAGTTGTTGCAAATCAGAATCGACTTGAACATACAACATGGATCCAAGGGGACCAGCCCCAAGAAGGGATGAGCCCCTAGAAGCTCTTCCGGTACCGTACAAATCGCCACCGCCATACCATCACGGGTCTCATCCTATACTAGCAGCACCACCGAAGAAGGTCTCCGTGGACTGGCTCGTCTTGATACCACACTATCACAGGTATCTGTACGCAAAGCTTTGCCTGGCGGGTGTGGCAGGCGGTGTTGCTATCGCAGTGGTCATACTCACGAAAACCTTTGGCGATCGGCTCGCAGTGTACCGCAACCCGGCCGCGTTTCTTCATTCCGACTCTATCACCTATGGAGCAGTGAGTTTTCCCTCACGTTCCCCCGGTCGCCCATGGCTAACATGAGCAGGCTTCCCTGGCAATCATCTGGATTATGTTTGAGTTCATGGTAATATTTCTGTTCACGCCCCGCGATTCCCCCCGTCGAGGCATCCATCCTGGTGGCCATGTACTTTTTCATCTTACGATATGGATCCTCGCTCTTTATGCTATCATTGAGAACGCCAATTACCTCAAAGCAAGGGGCCGCCGCCGGGATAATCTCTTCGTCTCCAGCACACCAAAGGCAGCAAAAGATGAAATTGCTGGCCTCCAGAAGGCTCTGCTTGGATCTCTTGTGGCATTGGTTGCAATGGAGTTCATTCTTTTCTGCCGCGCCTGCTGGGAGACATGGCAGATCAACTCGGAGAAACACGCCTCACCGGTCATCCAGCTAGGCTCAGTTGCCAGCCAGCGACAGGACGCCGAACCCCTCGGCCCTCCTGCCACCCGGGTTGGTCCCTACGGGCCGTATATCAGCCCGGCCTTGTCTGGTGCTGGCGCTTATCGACCCCTTGCCGGGGAGAACAACATGCCTGCTGACCCTCAATGGCCGCTGACTGGGGAGGTTCCTGTGGCGCAACCCAACAACGCACATGTCGACCCCTCACCACCGGCTGGCGGGTTCTACGCCCCGAGCACTCCAAGGGTTCCGGGGCAGTCTCCTGACAATACCCAAGGACCTGGACGCCCGCTGTACCGGTGAATGAGATCCGACCGAAGACGAGACGAGAACGCCCCAAACCAAAGTTGCACAACATATGATTTACGTAATTTGAAGACAGCTGGCGTACACTGTCCCATTCACATGCCGTCGTTGGTGGACGAGAAAGCGCCGAGGAAATGACAGGGGTAGCTACCCCAGATTGGTGATGGGGTCGCCGTCCACTCGATGTTGGAACAAGCAACAACGGTGTCGACCTCCCCGCATTTTGGTGTCGAAACCCCTGTCCCAACTCCCGCCCACTGCCAACGACGCCCAGCGAAAGACGTCTTGTTGCGCGCAGCGCTGCATCGGCGTTCGCACTCGATTTGACAAGGCGGCATTCCCAGAGATTGCACCTGACGGGCGGGCTAGCCCGCTCTGGGCAAATGACGGGCTGTCTGCTGCCCAGCCGTCACGAAACCTGGAATATCGTGGGGTAGGAAGGAATGTGTTGCTTTCCAAATGGGCATCTTATTTCAGTTGCCTCGGCGGTTGGTGTCAGCTGAGGAGGGCCGCTCGTGAAGAGGCGCCTGTTGGTGTGTATAAGATGATGATTCGATCCATCAAGGACGCTCAATGTCATCCGAATAGCGGTGCATATTCTCAGCAGCCTGAGCAGTCAAAAGAAACAAGATGAAGCTCACTACCCTCCTAGCCCCCCTTTCCCTTGTGGCTACCGTCTTCGCCCAGGGCGTCATCGAGCAGTCCCTCACAACCGTCAACGAACAAGCCCTCGAGCTCCAGCAAGCCGTCGAATCATGGAAGGGTAGCTTCCTCGGCACCCTGCCCATCATCAAGGAAAGCACGGACATCCTCGACTCAATCCACAAGGGCACCAAGGCAGCAAAAGGCAGCCCGCCGCTCGACGTTCTCGGCGCAATCGGGGTGGCTGTTGCCACGCAAACCCTCGCCCAGAGCGTTAACACCACTCTGACCACCCTCATCGCCGCCAAGCCCAAGTTCGACAAGTTGCTTCTGAGCCCTGCCATCCTGATCAACCTCAGCCTTCAGAAGGCAGCCACCACTAAAATGAGCGAGGTAATAATTGAGAAGGTCCCTGTGGAACTGCAGCCTACCGCCCAGGAGCTCATCAAGCCCATCGATGCAGCGTTTGAGTTCGCTATCCAGAGGTTCCACTTTTGAGGGCTGGTTGGCAAAGGGGCAACTGCTTAGAGTGATCTGGTTGGAGTGATATGGAAAGGGGCGTTGTTTGTTTGCTCCCCGGCAGCCCGCATGCATACATACTGGCGAAGAAACCAGCCCAATAGACTACTATCCTTTGAAGCTGTGAGAAAGGTGACACAACATGCGCCCGTCTCAGTAGCGCCCTGCCCTGTTATTGAAGGGTTCAATGCTTGATGACACCACCTACCCTACCCCCTCAACGGAAAACTGTGCAAAAAGCATATTTCGGATTAAAAGAATGGTTAAGATTTTTGGAATCAGCGTGTTGGAAAACGGTATATATGTTTCTTCCCACAATATTGATGTGTTGGCTATCACTGTTGAACCCTGTGATCTGTAGATGGGTGTGTTTGGTCCTCATTCGCGGCGCAGTGCAAAATGTTTCTTGCGGAGCTCTTTAGAGGCGCCCTTTAGAGGCGCCAAGAGCTTTATCGACAACGGCCTGCTTCTCGTCCAGGATTGTTCGGATATCTCGAGAGGGGAGGCAGTTGTGGTAGGTGCAGGGGAACGGCAGTGGAACCGGCTCACAGGCCACCAGCCGCTAGGGGCCCTAGTGGCACTTCTTCCCCTCAAACTCAACGCCGGGGCGGACAAGAGCTTTGTCCGCACGTCAAGAAATTCAACGACCTCAAGGCAAAGGACGCCGCAGTCATCTACACGCTTCTCAAGCCAAAAAGTGGATGCCTCCGCAGACCTAGTCACAGAGTTCGACTTCCACTGGTGACAATGGAAGGAGCCTCATCCGCCACGTATTCCCTTCCTGACAACCGTATCGTTCTTCAGAATATGAAAGTGCCCAACACAACCATCTTCGCTACGCACATCGAGTGAGGAGTTACAGGAGCAGGAAAACGCAGCTCGAATTTAAAAGCCCCCAGACGTCGCCATGACCGGAGCAAGGGCTACTCGTGTCGGTAATCATGTTTACTCTCTGTAGATGTTGAGGGCAAGTTAGAGTGTGGGGGCGGGAGGGGCGGGAAAGCCCTCAACGTCAGAGATGGGCGCCCAGGGCGGTGAAACGTGCAGCAGATGAACGATAGGACTTGAAGCCTGCTAGTCTTTAGCATTCGCTGTCTTCAAAGCCGTTCTCGAGAATGAGGTTTAATGTGCAAGAGCAGACCACCCGCTAGGCCCTGAGCCGAGTCCACACATTTCCGCATCACCGTCTACTCTTCCCAAAACGACGCTCCGTACCTCATCTCGCGGTTCCAGTTCAACAGGGCATCGAACTCTTCTTGTTTCGCGCCCGGCCGCTGACGGATGGACAGCTGGGCGGTGAGCACCCCTGCTGCGACCATGGTGTGGTGGTAGGACTTGAACTTAATGGACGGGGCGCTGGAGGGCTTCCAGGTCGTTCTGGACACACTGACAAAGCTTGGTCACTGCTCTGACGAGCTCATGGCAGGCCTGAATGTGTGCCTGCGTGTGCTGCACCTTCTTACCTATGGAGGTATCCACCAACTCCTGGATGCTCTTAATGACACCACTAACCCACCCAAAAAAATAAAATATATATTTGGAATCAGCGTGCTGAAAAACTGTATATAGTTTTCTTCCCAAATAGAAAGTGATATAGTTTCTGGGCTAAACCCGGGGGGAGGGGGACTTGTGTATGACCCAGCGTCCACTACGAGGTCTTGGATAGACTGCTCATCGCCTTGGAGCTCATCAGCAGCAACTTGCTTCAAAAGTGCAAAGGCCTTCATGAATATTACTCATGAGGACATTAGCGCTTTCGCCAAAGCCTTCAACGAGCAACCACACGCCGAAGCCTTGAGCCGACACCAGGAACTCAGCCCTAAGCCAGCCCAACCCTCCAACCGGGATCGACACCGGATGTAATCGGCGCACCATCTCCTCTATGAGTCGGAGCCCGAGTTCATCTGCTGCTCACACGCGTATGTCACCGATTGAGGATGTACCGGAGGGGAGATGATATGTTAGATTTACGGCTGGAATGCGTTTGGGGGTCACTCTGGGCGATTCGAGACTGCTCGGGAGCGATGGAGACGCTAGCTCATGTTCTGGCAAGACGTGACAAAAGGTTCCTCTGGGTTGGTAGCCACGGGTTGATTGGCGATATGGGTCCTGTCTTGGAATCCCTGAGAGTTGTGCGAGGAATAGGACCAAGGAGCTTTATGCTTCGATGCTCCTTGATGTATTACATGATGATCCCGAGGCATGCAATCTTTGTGACGTTCTTTGGAAATCGACCATGATCATGTCGCTAGATCTGCTAGTAGGTTGGCCGTAGAGGTTTCGATCATTTGCAGTACTGCTACGAGACCAAACTGACGGTCCCTTTGAGAACAAGCATAAGAACATCACAGTCCCGTGGGACGGCCAAGCGATCATCACGGTCTCCGACGGCATGGCGGAGCTGCAGGTCCTAGCCCCCCTCCCCACGCAACAAGTGGCTCTCCTCCACCAACAAGGCCAACCTAGGACCGAACTTCAAGACGCCGGTGTGCGATTTGCATTGATCGGTGCTGTCCCGGCCATGCTCAAACGGCCAAATTTAAAAACGTGAAACCAGTTTACATACCTCAACAAAGTTGAAGCCATCCGATCATGAAGCGTCAGCGGCGCCTGATTTAGGCTCGCAAGCTTACCTGCTTTCCTTCCTTCGCTGCCTTTTCTCTTTCCATTTCTCCCATTCTCCAACCCCGGAATCCGTTTGCCTCTCCCGGAACACCATCTTCCCTCGACAACAAAAACCCATCCCAGTCGTTCGTTCCTTCTCCGGCCCTTCCTTCTCCTCCGGATCCCACCGCTCATCACATCCTCAGATTCATCTCAAATCTGAGCCATTGTAAACGCCCGGGCACCCATCATATCCGCCTTCGCCACCGCACGCTCCGCACAAACGTACAATGTCCACCCCCGGTGTCCCCTTCGAGCGAAAGCCCCTCACTTCCTTCCTCAAGCTCCAAGATAGCCCCGACAAGAAAGCCGCTCCCAAGAGCAGCAGCGGTATCCCCGTCCCCGTCAGCAGCAGCGACAAGAAGATCAGCACGACGACTAGCGCCACCAACGGCAAGCCCAATTTCCACGCCGGGGCATTGAAGCTGTCGGCGGAGGCAGGGCCAAAAGCGTGATGATATTTCTGCGTCATTCTTGTTCGGTATGAAGGGGGCAGGCGTCTACCTGGTGTTTGTTTCACGATTCAGGTGTATGAGAGAGGATTTTTCGTACTTTTCGGCATGGTAGCAGCATGTCAATCACATGAGGCGGCGTTGACGGAATACAGTCCCCAAACTTTGGAATTAATGTCCTGCCGTTGTCATCCATGTCCCTTTTCTTTTTTCCGGCTGTTCTGGAAAAATGACAAACACCATCCCCTGATAACCCACTTGTAGAACCATGATCCCACCATTGGGCAAAGTGAGGCTCGAGTCCGTACCTCAAGCTTTTCCGTTCTTGGCATCCCTTTTAAGTATACATGATCGGGAGACATACACGACGACCTCCTGTACGAATATCATCGCCGCGAGCACTTGGTAGAGATCACCCTATGATCCAGCCTTCCCGCTCTCCCTCGCCCTCGTGTTAGTCACGACAGCGCCGACGACTTCTATACTATGAAGGAGGTCCTGCTTCTCCCGGAGTAGCCGTTCCCTGTCCGCCTCGAGCTCCTTGATCCGGTTCGTGGCAACATCTAGGACTTCGGCCTTGCTCAGTCGTCGGTCCTCAGGCGTGGAGGTCGTCTCGCTACAGCTGCTTGGCCTCCTCTTCCTCGCAGATGGTGATTCTGGATTACCTTCCGGGGCTGGGGCCTTCTGCTGCTCTAGGGGGAGTACCGAGAGCAGGCGCTCGAACTGGGCGTTCAGTCGGTTCCGGTACTGCTTCTCGACAATATTGTGGTTCCGCCGGGCTCTGATCTTGGCGGGGATTGCTTCCTTCTCGTCCACACGATGCAATTCGGATGGGGGAGGTTCGTTGCCGCGTGTTGTCGGCTTGCTGGCCGCCACCGAGGATTTGCGAGGCTTCCGAGCAGCGGAACGAAGCTTCGTGGGCGGCCTGAGCTTCTTGTTAATATCGGGACTGCGCGCCGCTGCCTTTGTACGTGAGTTCGACCGTGTAAAAGGCACCAGTTTCGGCGTGGCCGGTGTGGCGGTGCCGAACGTGTCGACCGGGCTCGCGGGTTGAGACCAAGACAAGGTGGGTGATATAGCGTCTTCTGCTTGGGCGGCCGAAACAAACTCTTGTTTGCAAATCCCAGAGCTTACTTCCGCCAACGGCCAGACGGTGGGTGGTCCGAGGTCGCCGGAGGGAACGAGCGATGAAAACCCGTTGAGACCTGGCCAGTCTGAGATGCTGCCGTTCGAAGCGGGGATGTATGAACCGCTGTCCCAGACAGGATTTCCGCCGAAGGACCCGTCCGCAAAGGCACTCCAGCCTGTCAAATCCATGTTTTGGTAGGGGTAGCCACATGATGTGGCTGGCATGCCATCCTTGATGAAGTCAGATACGCCCAAGGAGCCAGGTCCAGCTCCGGTAGACCGTGTCAGCGTCGGTCATGAAGCTTACCTTGCTCACTTCAAGATCCATAGTGGGACTGAGAAATGGATGCCAAGATGATTTGCGGCTCGAGAAGGATATGTGAAACTGGGATATCGAGTCGTTGGCTTTCTAGTTCCTTGTCCACCACTCTCTGGAGCCATTGCAGCGCTGGCCACCCAAGGTGGGAGCATGACTCGGACAGTACCTAGGTATATATCATGTCCTATCCATTTGCGAATCGACCGGCAGCGTCGTAATATCTAGCGGGAAATCGATGCTGTGAGACGTCGGCATCTGCGGGCGAGAGCCGTTCAGAGGCGGAGATCCTGGAAGGATGCTGCATGTTGTTCTTGCTTGCCACATTGGCGACAGCCGCCCAGGCAGCGCTTCGCCAATAACAAGACGGCTTCACAAGGAGAAGGTGTGGACACCTCGATAGGAGGTGCATCACCACGCCATGCTGTCGCCTACAGCTTACATACGATGACACCACAAGCTGTTCGATGTTCTGGAATGGTCGTAGCTGGCCGGCGATTTCCATCGAGCCAAGCCAGGTTCTGAACTTGCCCGCTGGGAACCCCTGTCATCGCTTAATCCGTGGGCCTATCTTAGGTCCACTTCGGGTGGAGAACCCGTGTTAGCTTCTGCCGTTCGTCCAGACGGTTCGGCGAGGTCTCGATGAGATTCTGTCGGATCAAGTTGATATGTCGTGCGGCCGTTATCGAATGTAACGGGCGCCAACCAGGATTGCGTCACGCACGGATGGTAAGATCTATCTCTGGAGGCCCCCTCGGCCGAACAGCATCGGCAATGGGGACATCAACCACGGGACGAACATGCGGAGCCCTTCGACCACGAAACGCAGCGGACGTTCGGCTTGATCGTTCGACAACGGCCGCAGGTCCAATTGGCACGACAGCCTGTCCGAGATGTCGGTATTCGGGGTCTTTTGCCAAGTATGAGAGCCGCATGTCAAAATCTTGCATCTCCGGAGCATTCGTCCGGTTGAGACCAGCGGTAGGCAGGTTTCTTGCTGGCACTGACCGAGGGTATCGACATGTGGAGCATCGTAGGTGCCTGTCCCTCTCGCGCGTATCAGGATACTCGGAAGCCTACTAGAAGAGCCTGCCATTGGTTATAGCGCAAGGAGGTTGTGATGCCATCGGAAAGCTGGAAAGGACCTGCGAGATTTTGCTCAAGAAAGGATGCCATCCTCAAGCTCAGATGACTGGGTTTTGCCAGGCTGGAAGGCCAGGAGCGGCAAGGCCGTAGTGGCAAAGATTCGATCCGCCCCCCACTAGAATGGCACCATAACTGAATATTCAATCATCAACTGATCGAACATGAATGTGCATAGGGGAAGGGAGTGAGGATGGCCGCCATCATGGCTGGTGTGGGAAGGGGCCGCAATGCCAAGCCAGGCTGGACGGGATCCCCTCATGCGGAATTGGAGCTACTCCCTCGACAGGGCTGACGTGGTTGAGCTCGGTTGGGTTTGGCTGAACGCAGAGCCAGCGGAGAGATTGATACAAGCAGCATCGATAAAACCCTCACCTCGACCTCTTCTCGTTTGTTTCTCACGAGGACTTTCCCTGATGCTCCTCAGCGAGAAACTGCGAATGTCTCGGATCAAGCAGTCGAGGTCTGACACGGTGTAACAGCGGTGAGGGGCCGCAGACGGTGGCTCGCGAAAAAAAAACAGGGCTGCTTCACATTTCACGACATTCGACTAATTCACTCTATTTTCGGGCTTCGATGGGAAAATCGCAACCGTTCTTTTTAACGCTGTCTCTAGAACCCAACATGCCTCAGACGCGAGATCTTTTACACGGCACGCTTGGAATTTGGGGAAGGGGAACAATCAGATGATGCGAAAGGGCCTCATCGAAGTGTGTGCTGGAGTCCGTCTGTACGGTCCGGCGAGGGATGGATGAGGAGGAATGCGGCGTGCATCAAGGGCCATTGGCAACGATTAGTCCTCCTCATGACCGCCAGCAGCAACGGCTTTGGTTCCCTCGTCGGCAGGTGCTGCAGCACTGACCTTGACGGCCTTGACGGGCAGCGGGGCGTCTGCTCCCTCGTCCTCATCTTCCTCAGGAGCTTCTTCCTCTTCCTCTTCCTCCTCGTCCTCCTCAGGCTCCTCATCCTCATCGCCCTCTTCGTCTTCCTCGTCGCCGTTCGCGACGACCTTACCGTTCTTCTGAGGGGTGGTATCGACGGGAGCGGTCTTTATCTTCTTCTTGGGAGGAGCTTGGTCTGGAGCAAGTTGTCAGCCAGCGATGCTGCCGGGGGAGTGTTCGGTGCGCCTACCTGCGACTCCGTTCTCCTCGTCCTCCTCCTCACCGTCTTCTTCGCTTTGGAAGTCCTCGTCATCCTCATCTTCGACGCCCTCTTCCTCTTCATCCTCATCGCTTACATATCTATCACGTCACACAGGTTAGTATCGATGGCGACTATCAAGACCGATAATTTAGCCAGCGCGAACGATGATAGCGCCACATCGTCGCCGCGCGGACGGAGGAAGCTTGGACGGCAACGGCAGCTGATAGCGGTGTGTCGGCGCATACTTTGCGCCAACATGCGCCAGCGAGAGAGATGGAAACAACACAGCTTCCTTCAGTCGCATCGTTTCATCGAAAGGTGCCACGGAACCGGATGATGTTCGTGACAACGGGGAAGCTGCTTACTCTTCTTCTTCCTCATCGCCGCTGGGGAGCGAGACGAGCTCTTCCTCCTCATCTTGCTTTCTCTTACGGCCGGACATTGTGATTGAGGGTTTGTGGGGTTGTCAATTGGCAAGAAGAGGTCCTGTAAAGGGCAGGAGAGTGTGTTCTGGATGGCTGAGATGGCAGGCAGTTGGGGAGGGAAGAGGAGGAAGGGAGGGAAAGGCTACAAGAAGGGGGGAGTTCGGGGGGTGGTGGGCGAGGAAAGGCTGGGAGCTCCAGCGAAAAGGTACGTACCGCCTTGGGGCGTCGCAAAACACAGAGGGGAAGGGGGAGACTCGGAGGAGAGGGCGAAGGGGGGCGGGCACTGAGGGGAGGGGAGTGGGCTAGGACCGAAGGTGGGCGCAAAGTTCACACGGGTGGGAGCGCAAAGCACAGAGAGTAGAGGGGTGCAGAGAGGCAGCGCTGGGTGTCGGCGAAAGGGGGGAGGCGAGCTTCAGCTCCTGGGTGCGGGAGCTTGCTTGGCCGGTTCGCAACCTGTCTTTGGGGGCTGGCCCTCGAATCGCAGCCTGAGGCAGCTCTCATTTTTGAGCGGCGGCGGAGGGAAGAGAAGCGAAGAGGGGAAATCTGACGGCGTCTGGGGGAGAGGAGGGGACAGCACAGCGACACACCTGCCTCAGAAAGATGGGTGGGAACTTGGACCGCCGTTTGGCTCCTGCGCACCGTAATCCCATCGTTGATGGGACTGTGTCCGCACTGTCACTCATGTTAGAGATCCGCCCTTCCGAATGGGCTGCAGCAGACGGGCGGCGGCTTTAGGCGAGGGAGCACGGGCCCCTCGCGAGTTCTTATCCTTGCTCTTCAGCAACACCAGCATTGTGCGAGCACGCAACAAGAGCAAGCGTGGCGCTTGAAAAGACAGTCCCGCCTGCTGGAGCTAGGGGGGTAGCTGACGGGCAAAATGTCGAGCGTTTGCGCTAGCCAAAACTACCTCAAGATAACGTCATCGACAGCCGTGACAACTGATCCAATCACGTGAAGTGGCTCGAAATTCGGGAATACTTTGCTCCGCTGTCGGCTCCCTCAACTCAGATGTTGGAAACGCATCGAGCTGAATGTCGCCAAGGAGTTTCCAAGAAAGAGTGCTCATCAAGGCAAGAATCGTCAATAACGCGTCCGGCTAGAGTGCGACACGCGTAAAGTCGCGCCGACAGGATTGCCATCACTCATCTCATCACTTGCAAGGGATGGGAAGGCGGCGCACAGATATTGCGACATACCCCGCAACGGCACCAGTGTCGCGTTCGACGACGCGTCGGTCACAGTTCTTTCCTTGCTGACTGCCGTCACATCGCGCTCCATCCAAGGCTGTCCGTTGTCTGGTTTTCCCGTCACAGTGAAATGAGGGACGGCGACAGAGCTGCCATCATTGATAAGAAGATGCATGTTCACATCCCACAGACGGCGAAAAGGGAAACCACTCCCATGGCTATGCGTCGTTCCGTCCGCATCACGGTGTTTGCCAATGCGTAGATTATTCATAGGTGTGATGGCTGGACGGATCAGGTATAATCTGTCGAAGCCACCGAGGGTAATCTGGCTGTAAGCATGTTGTTGGCGACGAGAAGGGGCAATGAAGGCCTGTGTCGACCGTCCCTGTCGACGCTGTGCGGCGGAGCAAGATACACGGCAAACGCTGCTCGGTTTGGGATCGGGAAACGAAAGCTTGCTTTTCTGGCGTTGCAGCAGGTTTGACAGGTTTTGAGAGATTTCAGATGGGCGTTGAAGTGGAAGTGCAAACGCGTGCTGCCCCACCAGCCATTTCGCGGACCTACCTCAATCGGGTATAAGTCCAGGTACCGCAGCGGAAGCCGGGCTGGAGCCGCGGAGGCCTGGTGGTCTCCCGCAGGGACGGGTCGCTGGAGACAGGGGACGGAGCCGGGCGGCAGCCGAACAACCGCCAATCAGGATGACTAGCGTCGGGTCTCCCGAACTCAACTGCGATTTTGTTTGTATTTGAGAATTTCCATGTAGACATGGCATCAAGAGCAAGGGCTTGCCTCTGCCAGCATTCGTAGGTAGCTTGGGGAGAAGAATCTATCCCATTGAAAACCTCATCTTGCCCGTGACCTCAGGCTGGTTGATCTATGATGTACCGCGCCTAGTGACCATCGCTCTTTCCTTTTGTTGAGTCCACATGATCTCTCCCGGGCACCCTCCCAGTCGCATGGCAACTGTAAGCTGCCCGCCCTCCAGCTTTCTTATCAGAATCAGACGGAAGCTGGTACACACGGGAGGACGGCGGAAACCTGGGCTGTGATAAAGTCTGCCGAGTGACCCACGACTGTCTCCTCATTCCGCAAAGAAACGTATATTTGCCATCCAGTCAACCCAGCACGAGCCTTGAGAAGACACTGAGACGGCCCGCTCAAGTTGCATTGCGGCGGCACCTGCAGATGCTCCTTGACCTGCGACGCCGTGCGCTTACGGACTCTACATAGAGATTAGACGCTGCACAAACCTACGGCAGCCGGCATTCACACTAGCGATTTCGTGCGATCAATTTTGCTGGAGAGCACGGCACCTCGGTCACCCCTCATCGTCTCCATCCAGCCGCTCCACAGCTGCTGAACTCCTGGCCGACCAACACTTCCAAAGCCCACCGCATCGCCGATTTTACGACGCCGTCAATCCTCATTTTAACCAGTAGGCAAACTTGGTGTCTCCCAAGGGCCAGGCCAAGTTTCCCACGGCGCCAGTCAACGCGCCCTGCCTTGCGGACAAAGTTGGACCGTTTGGGTAGGCTGCGACCCAGGAATCCGTGTGCGACCAGGATCCCAGGTCCCGACCCTGGCACGCTTCAAGCCCAGCAAGCCGTCCCATGTCGCGTCGACTCTCAAGACCCCATATCCGTGGCCTCCTTTTGTACTTAACAGTGCGCTACAGGGCGGAGGCAGCTGTGGGAAAAATATGGTGACACCCGACGATATGTTCACATCAACCTCGTACGCTGCGCATGCTGCGGAAGAACCGCCCTCCTCCTTTGTTGACGCAACGAAGGGAGCTATGGCGGGTCGCTTACTGGATAATGACCCTGCTGCAGGCGCAGGCGCAGGGTTTTCCACAGTCAGGCGCCAGCGCAGCTTACAGGTCGGCAGCACCTCAACCGCGAAGCCGCAGCGGCCGAACGCACGACCCTGGTTGAAACAACACGAGCAGCACCCCAATGCCTCAGATTTCTACCACCGCTCCCGCAACATCCACCGACTCAACCTCGAAAACCTCGACCAAAGCCGAACAACGGCACCTTCTTCTCCATCCCACAGAAACCCCCAATTGTACTCACCACGCTGGGACTCGCTTTCGGCCGGCGCCTCTCCAATTACCCCCAGCTGGACTTTTCCCGCCGCCTCGCCGCAGAGAGCACGAGCCGAGTCTTCGCCAACACCTCGACCACCACCACGCTCCGCCTTTCCAGGTCTGTGTTCGAACCCGTACATACCTGAAGCGCCTGAATCTGGTCCCCAGTGGCCCGACTCTGGCGAATTGCCTCCGCCTTTCCGACAAAATGAGGTGCAGAGCTGGCCGCTAGTCCCAGGATCTCCCGATCCGAACGCAGAGCTCTCAGAGGAAGCCCGGCAGGCCACAACAGCAGCCATGAGCGGCAACATGACGGTCGAGAACTTCTCGCGCCCTCGAAAGCCGAGCGTGCGATCACAGCATAGCGATACTCCCCTGTCGCGGCATTTGGCAGGAAGCCGTCTGCAAACTCATTCCTCGCACGACCAACTGGCCGACGGCAACCAATTATACCCTAATCATAATGTAGCATCAAGCCCTTGGTCCCGGGCTCGCGGGCTCTCCACCTCGTCCTCGCAGTCGACCAGCACTTTTTCTTCCTCGATACAACCTCGTCCATCGAACGACCACCTTGGCGCCACGTCGAGAACTCCTTCGTTGCGACGCCCGAACCCTACCTCGACCAACACCCCGAGGCAACACGCCACACACGCAAATATCATTGCCCCGAAACCCACGCGTGAAGCACCACCTTGGGTGGCAGCAGGCGAGGAGCTTCGATCCAGCTTTCGATCGCAGCTGACTGCGTCCACCGCCCACGGGACACTCTTTACCGCATCCGGAACGGAGAGGAGCAGCGTTTTGACAAAAACCAGCAGCATCGCGGAACACTCGATTATCAACGGCTATGCGCGCACCAGTTGGCGGACCAATTCCATTGCCGACGACGGACTTAGCCTCGAGGACGTGATGGGAATGTACGAGAGGGGCTTTGACGATTCAGATATTGAGAGCGTTCGTCGCAGCATGCGTTTTACGGGCGGGGACGACGACTCCCACAGTCTCGATTTTCCCCCTGGAGGAATGACTGTGGAAGTGTCCAGGCCACCGAGCAGCCGCTCGAACGCCAGCGCGATGGGTGCTAAGATGTTGGAAGCCATGAACGACCAACTGCCAATGCCCGGAGCTTTGGCTGTCCCAGTGTCAGACCAGTCTGCAAGGGGACAATCGAGGAACAGTGTCAGGAAATCTCTTCTACCAAGCTCCCTGCCGAAGGACATGGGCCTTGGCTTCGGCGAATATATGGCGAGGAGGGACAGGACTGATGTTCAGGATCTGGGAAAGCATGACTCCGCCAAAATGCTCGATGCAGACGAAGATACGACCGCGCAGCCCCCGTTAGCCAGCCAGCAGACGCAACCAATAGCCGAACGCAATCCGACCTCAACGTTTGACGGTCAGGGAGAGCAGCCACCATCGCGCGCTGCGACACCAGCCCAGATGGCGTATTACCCGCCAGAACCACCCGAGGAACCCGGAAGCCGGGACAGGTACGGCTTTCGGAAGGCGAATGCTAATGTTACTCGTGAGGAATACGACGCCTGGGATGCCTCGTACTCGGAGTACTTGGCAAGACGCCGCAAGAAGTGGATTGCTTATCTCAAAGATAACTCACTCATGACCGATCGACCAAATCGATTTCCTGCCCGGAATGCTAAGACCAAGAGGTTTATCCGCAAGGGCATCCCACCCGAGTGGAGAGGCGCTGCCTGGTTCTATTATGCTGGTGGACCGGCCATTCTCGGGAAGCACAGAGGTGTTTATGACGACTTGCTCAGACGAGCCGCTTTGGATCCTGAAGGTCCTGGCAAGCTAGCGGACAGGGCGACCGAGGTGAAACCATTGGTTGTTGAGGATATCGAAAAGGACCTTCATCGAACATTCCCCGACAACATCAAGTTCAAGCCTCCCCGGGCGACGCCGGAACCGCACGAGGCTTCAGATAGCCCGCAGCCAACCAAACCTCTTCCAGAACCCCAGATTATAAGCTCCCTCCGTCGTGTCCTCCACGCCTTCGCACTTTACAACCCTCGTATCGGGTACTGTCAGTCACTAAACTTCCTAGCCGGCCTACTGCTTCTTTTTGTCGAGACTGAGGAGCAGGCTTTCTGGCTCCTCAACGTCATCACCCGGGTATATCTTCCGGGGACTCACGAGATGAGCCTGGAGGGCTCAAAGGTGGACCTTGGGGTCCTGATGGTCGCATTGAAGGATTCACTGCCCAATGTATGGAAGCAGATTGGTGGCGACGAACTCGAAGGAACACCGACGAAGCGGTTCAGGGGACGCCGTGGCAAAGACGGTGGGAATAAAGCCTCCGGTCCGGGTGCCAATGACCCAAATCGTCTGCCTGCGATTACCCTCTGCATGACAGCTTGGTTCATGTCATGCTTTATTGGAACGCTGCCAATCGAAACCGTCCTGCGCGTGTGGGATGTCTTCTTCTACGAGGGCTCGCGAACTCTGTTCAGGATCGCCCTCACCATCTTCAAGCTTGGCGAATCCGACATCAAGGCGGTCCAGGACCCGATGGAAATGTTTGGCGTCGTTCAGGCATTCCCGCGTCGCCTAATCGACTGCAACGTCGTCATGGAGGCGTGCTATCGACGACGTAACGGTATTGGGCACCTCAGCCAGGAGGTCGTGGAAGAGAAGCGACAAGAGAGGCGAGCAGGTATCCGAAGGTGGCGAGCTGAGCAGGAAGCTGCTGCGGGGGAAACTGCAGCGCCCAGCGCGGCCACAGCAGGGCTCGATCTGGCTGCGGATTTGGATGCTGACGCCCACCGCAAGGGAAACCTTTTTGGAAGACGAAAGGAAAAGGACCGCGAGCAAGTGCGGGCTGACGAGGTCATGTAGAGCAGGCCGCGCCCGATCTCGACGTTTCTCCTGCTGGGAGCCCCACCCCCCCGACATTAGTCCTGGCTTTGTTCTGGCATCTTCTCTTCTGCTCATGGCAGCTTCATTCGACATGCAAGTTTCCTGTTTCCGTTATCGGCTCAAGACTCTTAAGAGATGTTGTTATGACGGCGTATTACCCAGTATTAGAGGATCCGGGATGGGGTGGGAATGTACAAGTTGCATGTACCATTAGATTTTGTCGTTTTCTTCTGTCTGATTTCTCCCCCTTCTATGTCAGTCAGCCTTGAGGGCTAAGCGTTGCATCCACAAGGCAGGTGGCTTTCTTTTGTCATGTCGAGGCCGGCGTGCGTCGGTTACAGGGTCGATATCAAAAAAGGAAAAAGGGACGGTGAAGTAGAGCCCGAAGAGACTCGGGAGGCGGTCATTGGCATCTGGATAGAGAGGAGGGATGGTGCATATTTTAGAAGGCAACGGGGGTGGTTCTTGATGCCAAGATGACCAGGACGGACACCCAAATATACCCTTTTTGTTTCTGCTTCTGTTCTCCACTTCTTACGAGAGACGAACTCGAGTTGCGGCGGCGAGTCCGTGGCGATGACGTGTTGTGGCTTCAACTAGGCGTAGCGAGGACGCTCTAAGAGAGGGGGACATGTGAGATGACTGAGCTTGCTCCGGTGAGATGAATTGAAGGCTTGGTATCACACCTGAGGTCAATGGCGTACAAAAACATTTCATTCCACTGGTATTCTACCCCAATGATAGGCGCCGAACTCCGAGGGGTGACACCTTGCAGTGTCCCCCGTGCTGTCCATATGCCAAAAAGCCACCGAGATTCATGAGAAAAGAAAACCAATGCTGTCAGTCTGCGTACTTCCCGCTGCTATCTTACGCTAGATATCGGGCAACACACGCCAGGCCCCGACCTATCTTCTGACCGTTCACCCCACCGCCCGAGCCCCATCCCCTAGCGTCTGTTCTTCCTTGCGGAACCTCATCATGCTCGCCGCCGACGCTTGGCAGGCCGCTGCTCCCTCTCCTCAACCTCCCCCTCCACCTAAGACGATGTGTTGGAAGCGGGCGCCGCCGCCGCAGCCGCAGCTAGAACATCGAACTTGACCGGTCCCTTCGCATACCGCGTGACGTACGTCTTGGCGTTCTTCTCAAACTCCTTGCGCTCGCGCCGGTACTCATCCGCGATGCGGCCCTCGAGCGGGTCGTCCGGCTGCGGCTCGATCAGAAGGGCGCGAACGGCCTCGAGCACAGCGAGCAGGCGGGAAGCGGGCTTCCAGTTCTCGGGCTTGAGGATGCTAAGGCAGATGTTGCCGAGGGAGTCGTTGGTGATGTTGGGGTGGTAGATGCGGGTGGCGAAGGTGACGACGGGGGCTTTGAAAGGGTATTCGGAGGGGAGGCTGACGATGATGCCGAACTTGCCGCCGGCGTAGACGGAATCGGGGGGGCCGTCGAGGACGACGTGCCACTTGTGGACGTCGGAGTCGTTGGCGAGGGAGATGGACATGCCCGCCGGGGGGTTAGTGGTGCAGTCTGCGAGCTCCTGGGGCGTGGTGTTAGTTGGTTGCAACGTAAGGTTGGGGAGGGTTGGGACGAACCTTCGCGATGCGCTTCTGGGAGGCCATCTTGGAGTTTGTGTGACGGGTGGTTGGGTGTTGAAGATGGTGATCCGAGGTTTGGCAACCGCCTCCGTGCGTCTCAAGAAATGATAGTGGGATAACAAACGTGGCTTTGCCTGCTCGTCGATCAGCGGGAGATTTCGTAGTGGGGTTGCGAGGGGAAGCAAACGTTCGCGAGTTGGCTGGAGGGGTATCGATGCCGAGAAGGAGGAGGAGGCTGAGCGAGGCTGAAAATTGTATGCAAAGTAGCGGTGCGAAATCTTGGGGAGGCACCAACGACACTCTTAAATCCCAACGCGCAGAGGAAAAGTGAGGCAAGGCAAGGCTGCAACGCGCGATGGATGGATGACTCTGGAGGAGCTCCAAAAGCTCTTGCCAAGGCGTAGGGCAATCGAAGCTGGCTGGGTGGGGCTCAAGCTGAGGTGCGGGGGAGGGGCAGGCAGGTGACGCAAGGCAGCAAGGGGCAGTCTCCACTCTCAGGGGTCATCCACAGCGAGGACAAACATTCATCATGACTCCAGCGGTGAGCACAAAGATCGGTCCCGACATGAGGCAAACAGTGTGAGCAAGGTAGTTTTACTTTTGAAAACTCCATATTGATACATTTATACGTCCAAAACTAAAAGTAGGACGCTTAATGCCGCCAAACGCCAACCAATCTCAGCACCCAATTCGCGCGTTTCCCAAACTCCGACGTATTACAGCACATGTAGCACGAAACTCAAGACACTATGCCATCCTACTCCTCCATCTCAGTCCCTTGATCCGGCCCGTCCTCATCCATTCGGGAGTCTTCGTTATCTCCCTCTTCCTCCTCTTCCTCCTCGTCATCTTCCTCTGCGTCCTCTGCGTCCTCTGCGTCCTCTGCGTCCTCTGCGTCCTCCCCTTCCCCTTCCTCTTCTTCCCCTTCCCCTTCCCCTTCCCCTTCCTCTTCCTCTTCCCCTTCCCCTTCCCCTTCCCCTTCCCCTTCCCCTTCCCCTTCCTCTTCCTCTTCCTCTTCCTCTTCCTCTTCCTCTTCCTCCCCTTCCTGCTCAGGCCCATTCGTTTCATTGCCATCACCTTCCTCACCCTCACCCTCACCCTCACCCTCACCCTCGCCCTCACCCTCGCCCTCTGTAGCTTCTGCGTCTCCGCCCTCTTCCTCGCCCTCCTCATCCGTACTTCCCTCCTCCTCGCTGCTCTCACTACTATCCGTGTCAACCCCCGTCCCCGCATCCACACTCCTTCGCAAATTAGGAAACATTAGCGATGGCGGCGCGTCATCTTCGTAGTCTGCTGGGACGTCACTGAGGTCGCTCTCATCATCCGCAGAATCATGAACACTCCCAGGAGGGCTGGAAATATCGCTTCCCTCGTCGTTGGCCTCCGCCTCGTCCCCGTTAGTAACGAGCGTGACATCACCTTCACCCTCGTTTGCGTCTTTCATGTCCACATCCTCGTCATCGCCATTAGGTCCTTCGTCTTCGTCGTTTGCGTTCTTACCGCTGGAGATGGAGCCCATGCGTGACTTGGAGGTTGATTTGGGCGGGCCTTCAGCAGCACGAAGAACAGCTTGCTCGGCTTTGCGTATGACGTCGAGACGTCTTACGCCAGGACGACGACCACGAGGAGCAGGTTCTCCTGCGTGGGAGAGAGGCTTCTCGGGCTGTTCGGAGCCTGCGCGTAGAGAACCGAGGGCAGCGGCTCCTTTGTCTGGGTTGAGAAGGCCGAACAGTTTCTTGGCCATGGGCTCGGGGGTGCCCTCAGCCGGAGCCTCGCCGTCTCGGGTTTGGCTGTGCTCTGTTGTGCGGATTGGCTGATCGGGGACAGGAAGTTCGGCCTTGAGCTCGAGATAGATTGCCGAATAGCAATCGCTGATCAAGTCGTCAATAGATCCCGCCTTCATGAGCTGGGCGTTCAACTTCTTCAGCTCAATGACTTCCTTCATGCAACTCATGGTCTTGTGAGTCTCAGCTGCAGAAGTGGCAGCCCACTCGCTAATTCTCTCCGAGATCACTTCAAAATCTTCAGGGCTGAGACTCTTGAATGCGTCTTCCTCCGTGAGACTGATGCTGTGTGACTGGCGCAACATCTTGACGTACGTGACGACGGACGATTGCCAGAGCTCGTTGAAGTGGTAAAAGTCGGCGCCCTTTTTCCGGATACGGCGCAGAACCATTTCTAGGTTCACCCTGTCGTTCATAACAGCCAGGACGCGAACCATAAAACGGATATACTGCTCTGTGTAGACGTGGTGGCGACCTGGTCGCTCGGCGTCGCACTTCCAGACGTTCATCACCATCGTCTTGGTGAACATGCTCTCCCGCAGCACGCCGAACGCAGCCTTCGCGGCGATGTAGCCACCGCCACCGCCCTCTGCGTCGTTCTCATCAAACAGGATACGGGCGTGCCGCATGATGAGCCGGTGCTGCCAGTTCGACTTATCTTTGTCCCGTAAGAAGCGCAACGATTTGATCACGTACATCTCCCAATCCTCGGAATTGGCAATCTTGACCTCGGCGCCGTGATCAGGGGCGTATGGCTGACGCTGGAGAATGCCCGCGCCCTCCTGAGCAGGCAGGTCCCCGCGAGAGACCAGCTTGTGGATGACTGAGAGGATCTTGTAGTGCGGTTCAAGAACGGGGTCTTGGCCGTGACGAGGCTTGGGTAAAGCGGCGACAACTTCGACGGACCTCTCCAGAGCCCGGATGACATCCTGAACCGCGGGGCGCTTGGACCGACTGTTGGGGGGTAGGCTCTCAAGGGGCTTTTGGTACATTTTCCACAGGCATTTGGCAATCATATATGGATTCTTCCAATCCTTTGGCTTGCCTGCCATGGCTTTTCGAAACAGATTGGCTGCGTACTTCCACACCTGATAATCCGACATTTCCTGATGGAGGATTCTTTTGTACGTTCCGGCACCCTCGGTCTCGATGAAGAACCGCTCCTGTTCCGCGTGTTGAAATGGCTCCATGGCGAACGGCTCGCGACTGGATGCGTACAATCGCATGCCGAATTCGTGGTAGAGGTCGTAGAGGGCGTCGGCATCTTCTTCGGAGGCCACAAAGGCAAGGGGATCTGAGGCCCACGCATAGGAGTGCGACAGCGCCAGCGTGTAGCAGTGAATCGAGTTGCGCTGGAATTTGACCAGGTCTGCGCGGTCCTTATTCATCTTGTCAGCAGTCCAGAGAACGGCCTCATCCAGCTCGTAGTCGAAGCACTCAGCCAGGCGAAACCAGGCATCCCACCGATCGGGCGTAAATTGCAGCTGCTGGCGAAGAAACGCCGCCCCAATACGCAGGTCGTCCGTAGCGCCCGGCGTCTGACGACGGTTGAGATCGACCCCCTTGAATTTCGTCAGGGCGATCATGCCTAGCAAAAAGAACCATCCTTGCTTTGCCAGGGCGCTCTCCGGCGTATTGATGGTGACGGCGTCGAGGTCGATGTTCCCTGTCAGCGCCTGGTAAAGATGCAAAGGATGAATTGGTGTTTTCATGTATTCGGTGAAGTTGCGGAGGTTGAGAATCATCTGGGGGTTTGACTTGGTTGACCCTATGGCCTGCTGCATGTGGTCGATGGTTGTCTTGAGATCCGACTTGAGGAGGTCCTTCATCGTCATCCTATTGGCGAGGACCGTGATCTTGTCAACCAGGGACATGGCCTGCCGTTTCTCCAGTGTCTCGGAGGGACAGCCGTGATCCTGCACGTCCCAAATACCGACGCCGAGTTTGAGCCCGTGGAGGTCATATAGAACTTGACCGAGGTAGTCTTCCCAGTTCTCAATGTTCTTTTGCTTCAGCAGTTCGACGCGCATCATCTTGAGGAAGATCTTGTTGGACGCCTTGCAGCACTTTCGGAGCCCCAGGACCTGATGAACAGCGGACAGGTACTCGGCGAGGTCATTCTCAGGCTTCGGGAACATGTTCCCGTGCTGATAGACGCCCACCTTGAGGACTGTGTACTGGAGCGACCATGTCCGGACCTGCATCTCCCGCAACTTGGTGAGGAACGCCGTGTACGTCGCCCCGTTCGCGGACGGCTGCGTCATGCCGATGCGAATCTCATCCTCGTGCATTGCCGCAATGTGGAGGAGGCAGTTTACTTTGGCAAGCGCGGACAGGGTAGCCCTGAGATGGTCCTCATCAATGATGTCGAATGAGCTGTTGTCATTGAGCGCGAGATGAAGAGACTGAATGGTGAGGTCGTCGAGTGCTTTCAGGTTCGTCATGAAGAGGGCCTTTCTCGACTCGGCCGGCGTATTTGCGTAATCCTCACGCTCCAGGTCGGCGACAATAGTCTCCATGCTCCGAAGGAAGCACGAAAACTGCTTCGTCGTGTACTTGATCTTGCCATAAGACTCGCCGAGCCTGGCCCAGAGCAGCAGTCGCATGTCTGTGCTGCTGTTCTGGAGGAACTTCCAAAGGTCGCGCAACCAAGAGCCGGCACAGTCTTTGATGGGCTGTTTTACCACTTTTAGCTTAGCTGCCTCGCCGTTGACGGCGTTGACGGCGTTAGCCTGCGATTCGTCGGGAGCAGGAGCGTTGACAAAAACCGAGTCTGGGTTCAGAACCGGCTCCAATGTGTCAATCACCGAGACCGGGTCGGCCTGGTCATCCTGGAATAGGCCCATAAAGAAGTCCAGCGTAGTCAGCTTGGATATCTCCCGCTCCACAGCCACCGTGGAGATCTCAGGCATCACGGCATTGTTGGGGAGTAAAATCTCTCCAACTGGGGTATCGGCAAGATGATCCCGTAAGCCGTGCCAGCAGGCGATGATGTGGTCCCTTTGAATATCTTTGCTAAGGGCCGCAGTGAGGACGGACGCCCAGAGATAACGAATCGATAGTTCGTCATCTGCGTCCTGGGAACGACGCTGAGCGATGTCTGTCGCAAGACTCATCCATCGGTCAAGACGTCCTCGGGCCTCTACTCTTTTGCCCAGCTCCACGGCACTGTTGGGGTTCGTGATCCGTTCGTAAACGTCCAGGTGAAGCTCGAACAGCATCAATACAAGCTGAGCCATCTCCAACAACGCCTCCGCATCATCTTCGGCTGTCTGGCATAAAGATAGACCATAGACAGTCCTTTCATAGATGCTCCCGTCCAGGCGGCTGATGAGCTGGACGAAGGTTGTCTTGGTTTGATCCGACCATTTGAATTTGTCATAGCTTCTCGAGAGGTGCTTCACGTACTCGTAGGCAGCATCGTGCACCGTACCCCAACACGTGTTGAACTCCTTCACAAACGCGGCCAGGCCTTCCGTGTCGTCGAATGCTGGCGCCTCCAGCGCCCGCTGGGGAGCTGACTTGGAGTGCTCCAGAAATGCAGAGAGGCTGATCTTGGTTGTTTCCTGCTTGCTGAGCAATATATTTGCTGTGTCCTCGTCAAACTTGAGGATTGCTTCACGCAGGTCATTCGTGGCCAGATTTTGGATCTTGCCGGTTCGATCTTCTGATGCGCACGACTCCAGAATTTCGGCGATTCGATCAAGAGTTACCGAGTCTGTCACTCCCAGGTTTTCAAGGAGGTCCTTGGTTTTTGTGAACAGATTCTGATCGGCTGCTTGGAACGGCTGTATTTGCGTGGCCAGAAGAGTTGCCGTATCCATAACCTCCTCCATTTGCGTGGTGTCTCGGCGTCTTGTTCTTTTGCTTCTCTTGACATCACCGCCCTCTTCCTCTTGCGCATCTGGAAGGCCTGCTGCTGACTGGGAACGTTTCCTTGACGACTGCGAAGCCCCACGGTCATTGGGAGGCTGCTGGTCTGCTGCCGCAGTCGTGTCAGCCATTGCCACAGGCTCTTCGGTAACCGCATTTGGCTCTTTCGGCTTGTCCGCAGCCGCCGACTCTGTTGGAGTCCCATCCGCTCCTTCAGGGGCAGGCGAAGATTCGGGAGGCTGCAGTTGCCTATCTATCTCCATCTGCAGATCCGTCTCAGAGGCCCCGTCGGGGACCTCTAGGGTTACGGCTCGTCCTGAAAGGCCGTTGTCGATCGTGAAGGAAACCAGCGCCATGCCTAATTCTGTCCAAGTCCTGCTTGGAACCTCGATGACGAGCGGCCCTATTGAGGACTCCGCTGGCTCAGCCTTCTTGACTGCAAGCTGCTTCGTTGGGTTCGGTAGGAACGATATTGGATCCTTGTACCGTTCCAAGTACGGCGGCAAACCCCTTTCCACGAATGGTTTCATTATAGGGTGACTCAGTGCCATCTCATCGCCAAGAACATCGAGCTGTTCCTTGAGTTGCGCCCCAGCGAAGCCTTCTGCCAGAGACGGCGGGTCAACTTCCGCCACTGCAGGGTCGTCATCCAGCTCGATGGCAGCCTCCAAACTGTAGCGGCTCATTCGTGCACTCTTCAGAAATGCAGCCACCCGCGCCGTCTTCCTCCAGAGATCCGCATCAGACGGATCACGATCCAATGCCGCATTGAAGTCGTCAAGAGCCTTTTGGCCATCAGCTTGCACGGCGGCATCTTCGAAAACGGCGTCGCGCGGGCCCGGTGTAGTGTGCGCCTTGTTTCGGATACGATCGACGACGAATTGGCCGTGGTTTTTGTAGGAGAGATAGTACGCCTGGGGAAGGCTGCTTCCGACCCCATCAACGTCTGCGCCCACTACATCAAGCCCTGGGGTGAAGACGGGCTCGTTGACAAACGAGCCGTCTGGGCGTCTCTCGTTGCGCTCATACTCTGTCTTGGCCTCTGGATACTTGAAGATCTCGGACTCGAAGAGGGCGTCGTAGGCGTCGGCAGCGTCGTCGAAGAACTGGGGTCCTTGGGAATGTAGCTTCAGCGCATTCTGAAATAGCTTGAGCGCATCGTCGACCTGGCCGAGAAGTGTTTAGTATTTAGAGGAATAGGGGTTATGCGAGTGCGCGCAAACCTGGAGCTCTCTGGTGGTATCGACTTCCTCAACGATACCTGTCTCCTCCGGCTCGACGTTGAGCGCTGTGAAGGCTGGCTGCAGAACGGTCAGACTAGCACTGCAACTCTTAGAGTGTGCCCCAACAGACCATCTTGCCCAAGCCACCGTAGCAATAGCATGTAGCCCTGCTTCTAGAGCGTTGATTGATACACCGAAGAGCGCAGCGCCCTGCAAATTGTGTCGATTTTTCTGTCTCTTGCGCTTCAAAATTAAAGTGCAGTTCCGCTCCCACGCCCGTCAATCGCGGCGGCACGGCGTCGCAGGAGACGCGACTTGGACAGGGGTACCTAAAACTTTACGGGTGCACAGATGCAGCGAGCCACACCGTGCCAGCAACGCTAATTGGATATGTGGCGCAAGCTCCAGCGCAACCTCAACGTTGAGGGGCCCGTGCTCCTGAGCTAGGTTCCTAGACCCGCCTGGGAAGCTGCCAGCAATCATGCACTGTCATCCAGCGACGTCGATGCACAAAGGACGATATTCGGTAGTCTAAGTTCGTCAACGTCCCGGGCTTGTTGAGCTATCGCACAATTGCGCCGGCGTCTGCGAACGGTCGAAATAGTACACTTTGAGCTCAACACCAGCGCTGCGACCCGCGCTTGCGGTGAAAACACTCCCCCCTGGGTTGGGGCGTCTCGTCGCAATGGTTGCGCCAGCGGTCCCCGAGTATGTTGCATCCGCCAACAACCCCAGAAACACCTCGAGGCTAACACCCCCATTCTAGGATCACCGAGGAAATATTGCACGAATCCATTGATTCCCGCACAGAGTCCCTCAGTTCGTTGCGCGAGCTTGGTCCTCCCGATCTTGTCCACCTCCTCAAGCAACCCCTCAGGAACCCCGGCAAACAAGTTAGTCTCGTCAGGCTTCAAAGCGCAACCGCTGTGTCTAATTCGAACCTCATAGATTGGTGTCTATCACCATGTCACTGGAGTGGATGCGTCATCCTCGGCCAGTCTTGCCGCTTACATCAATACCTTGACGTACAAGGAGTTTGGCCAGTCGGCAACTACCAAGACAGTTGAAGGCACCTACTGGTATGAGTTCGCCCTGAGATAACTCGTTGAACCTCCTCTAACACGTTTGGTAGCTGCTACAATGCCTTCTCTCGAGTCGACATGCGTGTGCACGCCCCATTCCCCGGCTCTGTGGAGAGCTACTGCATCGACGAGCGGGGCGAGAAGCGCAAAGCTACCGAGGAGCTCTGGCTAGAGACATACTTGTGTAGCGTACTTCGGGCATACTCCTATGCGGATGACGGAACTGGCGAGACTATCAGAAAGATCATGGGCGTCAGGCGATTCAACCCAGTCACCAACACCGAGACAGAACACAGGTTCCTCAGCGCGGCCGAGCAGCTCTTCTTCAGAGGGTGGCAGCTTGGTTCTGACTCCGTCGTCCAGGTTCCCAACAACGTCTCCAACCATCTGACTACTGGCCTCTTGAAATACTTCAGTACTACCGGGCGCTACGCGTCTGGCATCAACCTCTTCGAGAAGCTTCGGACCCAGAACCCTGAAGTTGCATCTCTCCTTGCCAAGGTCCTCTTCATGGGCAACGAAGAAGTCGAAGGCGTTCGCGTCCTTCACGAAGCCCTCAAGCAATCTCCCATGGACTACGTCATGTTAGACACGCAAGCCGAATTTCTTTTGAAGAAGGCCGAAACCGCCGCTCTGGCTGAACAGAAAGAAGAAAGACTTCGCATGGCTCTGGGCTGCGCAGACCGGAGCACGATCGCGGCGCCGAGCGAGTTCGGAACATGGGCCAGGCTGGCTCAGGTCTATGTGGCCATGGAGGACTGGGAGAACGCACTCACCATTCTCAACTCGTGTCCCATGTTCACTTATCAAGACAAAGATGCGCCCATCATGCCGGAACCAAAAGACGTCAGCCTTCCCACACTGCCCGAAACAAGACTGGACGAAATCGACAGCGAGCCCGAGTCCAGATACTCAGAACAAGTCGACCCCAGTCTACTTAATCTCCGAGCATCAGCATACCGCGGCACCTTCAAGCAAGCGTATGGTATTCTCACCGAGATGACGGCGAAGATTGGATGGGATCAGTTGCTCAAGATCCGGAGTAACGTGTTTGTCATGGAAGACGAGTACCGGAGCGAGAAACAAGACACGTCGCAGCCGAATGCAAAGCGCAACGCTAGCACCGATGGGCTCAGGGGAACCCCGGACCCCGCCACAAACGGTAACGCTTCAGACGGATCTGAGGATGAGGATGATGACGAAAGGGAGGATGAGAAGGACGAGGAGCCGAGCCTTGGGACCAACGGCAAAGGAAAGGAAATCGAAAGGCCGTCAAGCGCCGTGCCTCCGGAGGACGTAAAGAAGGATGCTGAAAATGTAAGTCCGCAGTTCGCGAAGATTGCACAATGCGTCCATGCTGCCGCCCAGTCACTAACTCTCCGCAGGGCGAAGAGGACCACTTCTCGCGGCTTAACAACAAGCGTCTGTGCGAACGCTGGTTGGACAGCCTGTTCATGGTGCTTTACGAGGATCTCCGCGTCTACACGATATGGCGCACGCAAATGGCTCAATACCGTGCTCAGAGCATGCAGTACAAGAAGTCGGCTGAGGAATGGGAGATTCTCGGTAGCCTGGCGGAGCGCCTGCAGCACGTCGACGAAGCTGTTGAGGCGTACAGGGCGTGCCTGTCGCTGCGCTTCAGCCCCAAGGCACTGTCGGGCATCTTGAAGGTGTTCGAGAAGACGAAGAACACACGAGACGCGGTGGCTGCCACGATCCGTCTGGTTACGTGGCAGTATCGGTGGTATAGCGAGTTCTCTCCTGAGTTGCTGCACACCATCCGGCAGCTCATTGAGGATGAGGGAGCTGTGAAGGTTAGGAGCATAATCCAGGCTACGAACCTTCCGCAGAACGTCCTCGACCTCACGCATCATTATGCTGCGCTGTGCGCAACTTTCAGGAGCAGCGGCACAGATGGCTAGCCTGATACAAGGAGTTGGTGGGTAAAAATTGACGACTGAGACGTATTTCTTGTATTGGGAGCGGGAAGCCTCTCCGATGTGGAGCGTAGTTAGGATCGCTGGCACCGATACTCAAAAACTACACCGGCCCAGTTAGCTTTCCCGGTTTGCGACGGTGGTGTTTATTGTCCGTACAAGCCATTTACCATAGATTTGTTCCTTTATGACATGGAATGGATGGCAAGTTGTCGTCCGCAGAATTATTCCATCCAATTTGACGACGCTATCCTATCCTTGTCACTCAGTAACGGTTTTCCGCCGCTTCGTATCCGTCTCGCACGCTCCAAAACGGCAAAAAGGGGCGGTACACAATGTCAACACACGCAGCAAACCCGATCAACCGCAAAGGTGTCTCCGGTTCGGGTCAAGCGATTCCGATTGGGCGTTCCAAAGACCGTGATTGACGCGCTTGAGGTTTCAAGCAGGTCCACCGTCTCAGCAGAAGCGGGGCATGCCGAGCTGGCATCAATGGCACTTTGATGCGGCGAAACATCGTCATAGACAGAACGGGAGGGGTTCGCGGGGTCCCCCTCTGCGGGACGAACCGCCAGGACATTGAGCCTGACCTGTTGATCGGGATGAGAACACTCGATGACGCTATGTTTTCATGTCTACCGTCGAGTGATTCGTTTGTGCTGTACTTCGTATGTTCCTGATCGTCTGATTTGCGTGTCAGACTAAGGTGGAGCCGCCTTTTCAGTCTCCAACAGCTTCCAAAGGCGGAACTTTCACGATCCATCCAGCGCTTAGAGGCGAATCATATAAGAGGTTGCCGCAACGGGAATAACAGCCCGAGTTCTATTCACGCCGCAACTAGCTCGTATAAGAAGAAATCGGGCCGCCGCTGGGATGCAGTTGAGGCTTTCCCCCACTCTCAGACTTGCCTCACCCCTCCACCCCGCCAACGCCCGATATCGCCGCCCCCTTTTCCACTCTTTCACGAACAACGCAGCGCAATACAGAATGGCGAGCATCAAGAACACCGCGTAGGTGACTCAATTGGAGTTTTGATGGGTAGACTCGCTGACATCCAGCTTCAAGTAAGACTTTCAAGCTCAATACGGGCGCCTCGATTCCCGCCATCGGCCTCGGGACTTGGCAGTCGCAGCCTGGCGAGGTAGGCAAGGCCGTCGAGGCTGCTCTCAAGGCTGGATACCGCCACATCGACACGGCTTTCGCATATGGCAACGAGAAAGAGGTCGGCGAGGGCATCCGGGCGTCAGGTGTCCCACGGGAGGAGATCTTCCTGACCACCAAGCTCAACAACCCGGACCACAAGCGCGTAGCTGAGGCCATCGACCAGTCGCTCAAGAATCTGGGAACCAGCTATGTCGACCTGTACCTGATGCACTGGCCAAGCAGCACCGACCCCAACGATTCCAAGAAGCACTACCCCGACTGGGACTTTGTGGACACATGGCGCGAGCTGCAGAAGCTGGTCGGCACCGACAAAGTTAGGGCTATTGGTGTCAGCAACTTCGCCATCAAGAACCTCGAGCGACTTCTTAACGACCCTAGCAGCAAGGTTGTACCGGCCGTCAACCAGATCGAGCTCCACCCCGGCAACCCCAGCCCCAAACTCGTCGCCTATAACACTTCCAAGGGCATTCACAGCTCGGGCTACTCCCCATTGGGTAGCACAGACTCGCCCCTTTCCAACAATGCCACTCTTGAGAAGATCGCCAAGGCCAAGGGCAAACCTCCGGCGCAAGTCCTCCTCCTGTGGGGCATCCAAAAGGGTTGGAGCGTGCTTCCCAAGAGCGTCACACCATCTCGTATCGATGCCAACTTCGATCTCGACGGCTGGAGCTTGACTGACGAGGAGATTTCCAAGATTGACGCGATCCCCGACCGTTTCAAGGTGTGCGGCGATAGTTGGCTGCCCATCAAGGTCTTCTTCGGCGACGACGAGTAATCGACGGGTATTACATCGCTGCATCTAGACAAACAACCAGTTAGACAAAAGTATCAGACAGTCGTGAACACACACTCACCGCCAGCTTGAAACCCTCCTCATAGCTTCCCATTCCTTTCTCTCTCTCCCTCCTCCTTCAGCACCTCGCCCACACACTCCCTGATCATCCCCGCCAGCTCTGCCCCTTCGTCCTCTTCCAAATCCTCCCTCTGACCCCTCCCAAACATGGTGCTCGTAAACCTCTCCTTAACCCTCATCCCGGGCCTCGGAATCACATGAAAGTGCATATGCTCCACCACCTGCGCCGCTGCCATGCCGTTATTTTGCACCACGTTCCAATCTTTCACGTCTGTCGCTCTTGCCACGGCAGCGGAGAGTATTCGTAGGTAGTATCCCAATTCGCGGGCCTCGGAGGCAGAAGCGTCGGTTAGTTTTGGGGCGTGCGAGCGAGGACAGAGGAGGAGGTGGCCTTGGGAGAGGGGCATTATGTCGAGGAAGGCAATGAGGAGGGGTGTGGAGAGGACGACGAAGGTTTGCGGGGCAGGCGAGGTTAGAGTTGGGGAGACCAAGGGGGAGGTTGATGGAGGTGGGGAGAGCGGGGAGAAGGGGGGGTATGTTTGGGCGATGTGGCAGAAGGGACAGGAGGAATCGGAGCTCGAGGTTGAGATGTCGAAAGCAGAGGAGGGGAGGGGGGGCGTCATGGTGGGTGTTGATAGCGAGATGTTTCTTGGAGGGTTTAGGGGTCGAGCGCCATTTGGAGGTTTACGTTGAGTGATGAGACGCCGTTGACAGTGATTCTCCTCCACAACTCAATTGACGCCGGATCCCGTCACACGACAATTGCCTGCCGGAGCTTGGGAGCGGAGCCAAGATGGATGCCGACCTCGGTTCGCGGTTGTGGCTGACCGAGAGTCTGGGCCGAGTGGACCCCGTGCATCCCACGTGACACCCCAGGCGGCCGCCCCTGGAAAATTCTGCCTTCATCCCCCGCCTTTTTTTTCGAGCCTGTCTGATAAGATTGTCTCGCTTCGTGACAGCGACAAAAGCATCGATCGCTATTCTACTCCCGCAGCGTCATCGCAAAACCATCTCACGTCGCACGCACACGCTACGCCCATTCACGATGTCTCGCGAGCAATACACCATCCCCACGGGCTCCCAGCAGACCTTCGGCGCTGGCGGCTCCAGCGGCCGTGAGTACGCAGCTGATAGCGTCGGGACTGTGATGTACTACACGTGTGGCGACTGCGCAGTCCGAGTACCCCTCGAGAAGGGAGCCCCCATCCGTTGCCAGAAGTGCGGCGCGCGCGTTCTCTATAAGGAAAGAACCAAGAGGTGTGTTGCAGCGCATCCGTATGTCCTACGTACCTTGGGAGGCAGCTGTCTGACTCTGGGACCAGAA
This sequence comes from Immersiella caudata, assembly GCA_030512335.1. NCBI lineage: Eukaryota > Fungi > Ascomycota > Sordariomycetes > Sordariales > Lasiosphaeriaceae > Immersiella > Immersiella caudata. The sequence continues at coordinate 5,197,568 of JAULSU010000002.1, read as the reverse complement.
TGGTGCAGTTCGAGGCGCGGTAGCGGATCTGGGTGGAGTTTTGCGGCATCTCGAGAAACACAACACAACGCCTACTGAGGGAACATGAGCGAGTCTTTGCTCTCGGGATTCCAACTACGATGCGACGGATGTGGACGGGAAGTCCGAGACGTCTATGATGCGGGTAGCATGTTAGTAGAGCATCGGTCACGATACGGCGTTTGGGGAAATGGGAATGGACGGCTTTTGGTCATGCGTTTTATTTCCTGGTGACTCCTGCAATGGTATAGTATCTCAAACGCCTCCAGATATGCTGATGAATCCAGCCCAACAAGCCAAAAGTATCCTCCAACCCCACTCTACCCAACATCACTTCTGGGTGTAGAGGTATTTGGCGAAGCTAGCATCTGCCCCCGTAGAATCTCTTTCCTCCTGCATGGCCGCTTCGTATCTGGCTTGCAGGCCTTCTTCGTCGTTATCCTCGTCAATATCATCGTCGTCTTCGTCGCTGCTCTCGCTGGGCTCGGCCTCATCATCCTTGATGTCGCCTACTTTCGGTCCCTCCCCGCCGGTGGCCATTGACATTCCCTTCATCATCTTCTCGAGCTCCTTTTCTCTCGCCTTCTTCTTGCTCTCTTCTCTTTCCTCCCGCCGCCTCTCAAGTTCCGGCTGGTAATCTCTCTTGAACTCTTCCGCCTTCTCCTGAACGGCCTGGAAGAACTCATCGATTCCGGTGCCATAGAGCGAGCTGACTCCAACCATACTCAGATGCGCATAGAACTCCTCCAGCATCAAGCTCATACTGTTGAGCAAGCTTCCCATATAGCCACTCCCGGCACCCATCCCATCGCCTCCCTCCATGCCGCCAAACGCATTGTTACTTTCGTCCTCAGCGAGGGCGGCCTGGAAGGCATCGTAATCTGTCATCCACTCCTTGGCAAATGATGCATCCTTCACATCTGTCTTGTTAAAGACCAGAATCATCGGCAACTTTGTCTTGTACAGAATACTGCATGCATAGAGCATGTTACTCATGAATGTTGACGTCGAGCTGGTGCGCGGCGTGTCGATAATGTACGCGATCACAGTCGGAAACGACGAAGCCAGAGACTCGAGAAGAATGGCTCCTGACGCAGACCAGACAAAGACTTCGATCTGACCCGGCGTGTCAACGAGGATATTCTTGATGGGCTTGCGATCCGGAGTCGCCGGATCTGGGGCCGCCCGCTTCTCCAAGAGGCCCAGAACCTGGTCGATCTTGGTCGCGAACAGATTTAGGGATGTCAAGATGCCGCCATTTGGACCCAAGTTATACTGCTTCATCACCTCCTTGTAGTTCACCGAATCGCGAATGTCGATGTTGCTTTCGAACGGCGAGTGGATCACGGCCGGATCTAGATTGATCACATAGGGCGGCTCCTTCTGCCGGTGTAGGTGAGCATTGATCTGCTGCATGAACGTTGTCTTGCCGGACCCTGCGTTGGGCGGTCAGCCACTCGAACTTGACACAGGAGGCTGAAATGGAGATCTACAAACCTGCCATGCCGACGCACACAATAGCGACGGGCTGAGACGGCTGGCCATCTTGGCTGGTTGACGGCGCCGAGGTAGACGCCATTAGTACGTGGTTTCTCTGGAGCCGCGCGGGGCCGGCTGCGATATTGCAAGAAAGCGTGAATCGTAAGTTCGGGTCCAAAGAGAGCGCCAGGTCAACGGGGATGGCTCAGAAAATCAAGGATGATGGCGGGGTTGCGACGACTTCAGTCCACCCTGGGGTGCGGGGCGAGAACCAGGCCCCACTACCAAACTCCCAGAATTCCATCTGCCTCGCAGGGCTGATTTCGTCTCCGAACGCGGGAAACCTGAATTCCTCGACAAAAAATCAGCGCTGTTCACATTGACAATGGCATCAACGCCGAATTCCTACCAAATATCCCATCCAGTTGCGATTGCATACACGAGCGTCAATATTCCTGCACTACGAGTCCAAATACGGATTTTCAGCCAGCTGCGAGATAGCCAGAAATGCATGGTTCGGGCAAGAGGTTAGCTATTAGTGCTTGGGTGCCCAGACACAGGACGGCCGCTCCAGGGCCTAACAAGTGGTGTGTGGGGTTGCATTCCTGCTGGAGCGGACGCATGTCTCGTCACCAGCCATCTCATCCATGCCGCCGCGAAGGGTGTCCTCGCTCAACACATGTAGCTTACGCCCAGCAAGGGGGATCGCGCACCAGCTGCAACAAACTGGTACCAGCGGGATTGATACTCTAGATATATGCGTACAGCTGCTTTCGGGGGGTGGTGGCGACCGGATAGGCCCTCATTGCGACCCTCTAGAGTGTTCTACTCTCTGATACCAAATGGAATCCCACTCTCGACTTCTCACGTCATCAGCTTGGGGTGCGGGAAGATGGCTCGCCGAGATCTTGGCGGGGCGGCCAGTTCTCGGGCCCAATAGAACGCCTGGGCCTGCGTGGCCACCAGAGCTGGAGGGTGTGAGCTTCAGCCACTCCCAACGACCTCCCTCCCCCGCTGCTGCAAGTGCAGGCGCGAGGGGGTGACGACCCAGCCCCTGCTCATTTACCCCCCAACTCCCCCCCGAAATGGGTGCCAACAGCCTTTCGCATTTTCTTTCTCCTCTTTTACCAAGGAGATAACAACCAAAAGTGCCACGTTGTCGCCCTGCCCTTCCGCTTTGTTCGGCTGCGCCCTCATCGCATACGCTCCCGAGTGTTTGTCCTCGTTGCGGCCTCCACTTTGCGCCGCAAAGTCATATTGCGCGTATCGCGACCTCGAAGCTACCTACAGGAATCCAACCAAGGACAGTCGCACGCCATGTTGCGGAAAAAAGAGTCCTTCACGGTGATCACGCCGATTCCGGGCTTCATCCCCCGGCAGCTGGCCATCGACATTCTCCATTCGCATTCCGAAGTCATCACGCTCAACCCGCTCGTCCTCGAACACAAGCCGATTGCGGCTCCGCAGAATGCCGAGACAGACGAGTACTACTCGACCTGGTATGAGATCACGGAGCGAATAACCTTTATGCCCGGTATTGGCAAGATGGGTGCCTCCATCATCAAGTTCAACGGCTGCTTTCACGACATGCCGTGGGGCTTGCAAACGCACATCTACGCTCCGATGAATGTGGATCTCCGCAATACCTACCGCATTGCGGGCAACCAGCCAGGATTCGAGCCGCCGGAGGTGCCGGAGATCGGACTGAAGGCTTTGGGCGTGCCGTCGGATGGTCTGTACTTGAGAGAGGACATTGAGATCAAGTGCAACATGACGGTCATAGGCTTCGTCAAATCGCAACTTAAGAAGGCGGGCGGTGAGATGGTGCAGCGTATCATCAAGAAGGCTGAGCTGCTGGACGCCGGAGTGCTGTCGGCCATGATTCAGGACGGAAAGCTCAAGACTGTGAACCCTGCCGATCGCAGGAACACAATCCGCTCGCCGGTGCCGTCGCCGTTGAACCTTCGGCACTCACCATCGCAAGCCGGCACACCGCCACCTGGGTCGGCCTCGCCAAGCCTCCCATACCAGATTCCGCGACCAAATTCGACGAGCATCAACAAGCATGGCTACAGGCCCAACTCGCCCGGCTACACGTCTGGCAGTCAGGCCGCCGCCTACGGGTACGGCCAACCTGTTCAGACACAGCAGACACAACCAACCGCCTTCGAGATGCCAGCTGCCGAGGTGCACCCGCAAAACCACTTCGCCGCCGAGATGCCTGGAGACTTTACCTACGCCAATAGCACCAACGCTCAGCCGCCGAAACCAGCACCACAGCAACACAGCGGGCGTGACTCAGCGACTTACCGGGACTCGAACTACTCGACGACACAATCACAGTATCAGCCCAGCCCTGACCCGTCACAGTCAGGTCAGTGGTCGCAAGCCGGGTCCCGTCCGACATCAATGTCGTCAGTTGGAACGGGCGGGGGCTACCAATCGCCGGGCTTGGAAAAGAATTTCTCTTCGCAGCTCTCACCACACAAAGAGACGACCGAGGAGCACCGAGAGGAGGCATTGAGGAAACTCGACCCCCGAATTCCGCACCCCTCGCACTACCCTCCGTACAACCCAGCCGACTATGCCAAGGTGAGGCCTACGACACAGGCTCAGTATGGGCATGGTCAGCTGACACAGAGATACCATTACATGCAACAGCGCGGTTGAAGTATCTATTCGCACAATGAAGCTTCCTGCTACGGAAATATGATGATCTGGTTATACCCTGGGGTCTTGTATGTCGAGATGGTTGCAATCTGTTCTAGACGGGTTAATGACGGCGTACAAATACCGAAGCACAAAGGGCGTTTCGGGCGCGACGATTGGGTATTTAATACGAGGAATTTCAGTTTATTACATTCGGATCTCATACCCTCTAACGGCCAGAAACCAGTTAACCCTGCCAAGGACGATCTCATCCCAACAGTGAAGCAGGCAGCGCTCGCGGACCAGACTCGCATGAATGTGTCACTGTCTCAGGAGCGAGGGATTTCCGCAACTGCGGCACAATCCCGGGGAACGCGGTCGGTGCATGGCTAACCCTAGGATCTGGCGGCGCCCGGTAGGTACCGCAACGAGGTTTGGTTAGAATGCTGATTTTGGGCTTAGAGAAGCTCCCCTGGAAAGCCACTCCCGCCGCGTCATGGAAGGGGTGGCTATGTTTAGCCAAAGCCTGTCAGCGCCACCCACCCGCTGCAGCGACGGCGCGAAATCCATCTACTGCACGACCTGCACGGCACTACACAAATAAAAGTAGCGAGCTCGAATTGGAGACAGAATTAATTGCTTGGCGTGCAATGGAAGAGCATCGGCGCCCAAAACGAACACACGGCCCTTGCCTAAGCGGTGACAAAGGCCGGGATTGCTTGGTGGTGGCAGATATTTTGGCACTGGATGCCGTGTTTCTAAAATCCTCCGACGACAGTTGCTGAGCAAGAACGCCGTAAGACATCAATCAGAAACGTGGGAGGGATGGAACAGCTGGCAGGCGGAAGGGCGGCCCCGCAAATCTTGTCTGTCCGAGGCGGGCTTATCGGCGGCGCAGTCTCTGGGGAATGTGGAATCGCAAACTCCAAATGAAATGGGACGTCTTTCTGTGTCCAATCTGACGTCACCTTGGCTTCAAGTTGTTGTCGAGTCTTCTTGTCCGTGCGATCAGGAGGGGAACCAGTGAACAGGGTGTGCTAGTTTTGGAGGGGACACGGGAGTGGTCGCAATCGTCGCAGAACTGGGTACCCTGAACTGCTAGTGTTGCGGCCTGATCAGTCGGCGGCCCGAACGGAGACAGACGATACCAACACACCCGCTGCAATCTGCTAACACGCCCACACCACACCGCAGTACCGGAGCCTATTACCGTGGAGCTCATATGCTGGCCAAGTGACGTCTACTTGGGGTGATGGGCTGCACAAGCATCCCACTTGCATCGCTGTGATTGGGAGAACACGAGAGGGGGCCACCTTCTCAACCTCTGTTGACATGCCAACTGCGATTTCAACCTCATTTCGATCTAGGTCAATCCCACTTTCTCACAACCCGGAAACCCAGCCCGGTCTGACATCCACCAGCCATCGGCTCTGAACCCCTCCGCCGGCCCGACCTTCTTAGCTCGTGGCTAGGCGCCGGAGACGGCTCTATCCGCTCTGCTCCGCCACGCGCGCTTGTTGGGGTTTGAGCCTCAGCCTCGCAGCGCCTGTTTGGTGGCTTGAGTTTATATCCACCTGCACGTCCCACTTTACCTGACGTTCATATTTGGGACATTGGCGGCGTGTTTTATTCCGTTAGGTCTAGCAAAGGGAGACGCCACAACCTGCAGCAAGCTTGATAGCGGGTGGTCAGGCCCGGGACTAGTGTCCGATGGTCAAGGTCAAGCTTTTGGCAGACTGTACCCAAATTTTGTTTGTCCTCACTCCAGAGGTGGACTCTATTTGGCGCCAGCGAGTGGTGACCATGTCTCTCCTTTCCCCATTTCTCTCCTGAACCTTTAACTGAGCTCAGCTCGCAAAAAATCCTCACATATCTAAAGTGCCTTCCGGTGATGTCAGCTATGTTCTCTGCTCTCCAAGAACCGGCTCAACAGCATTACAACGCAGTTGGCCTCAACAGGCATGGATATTTTTCCTACAACTTACAGCAGACAGTGACTTACTGCACGCATGCTAAAGCTTTGTGACCCTTGTTTTACAACACTGGACATTGGTGTTTGTGTTGATAAATGCTGCTTGTGTTCCATGGTGAAGAGTGATTATGCTGAATGTTAAATAGCGTTTGTCTTCCCGTGGTTTTGGCACAATAGTATTATGGCCATCAGCGAGGTTAAAGAGAAGAGCGCGTACCTTGCCAGACTCTTCTCTGGAGCATCATTCAGTGAGTTTCGGGGCTTCCGTGGTCGCTTTGCTTTCCCTCTTCATCCGAACAGACATGAAATTCTCACACCGTTTGGTGACAAGTTGAGCTCACTTGTCGATTCCATCCCTACTAGCAACGGGTCCGATCCCGAATGTGGCATGGTGAATCACACCATTGCCAAAGCAGCGTGCAGTCACACACCGATCAGGAGGGCATATAAAACTGTCTCTTCAAATCGGCCTTACAATGTGAATGCTCGCCAGAACAATAACTGAGACCCAGGGCTCAACCTCTGCCCTCTAAAGCCTCCATCAAGTTCCCCTATATATGCCATAAGCTATCTAGGTTTTTTTTGCTCACCTTCCGACCAAACAACCTACCTGTCAATGACGACAACCAGACACATCCCGGGTCAGTTACCCCACCTACCGCAACACACCAACCATGGCTTTTCACGAATCCTACGATGGCCTGGAAGATGACTACCACACCACCAATGCAATCCTCCACCGGTTCATCCCCATCTCAGACATACTCTTCAGCACCACCCTCCGCGGAGAACCCAACACATACCACAACCTCCGCCTCCTTGTTCAGTCCTGTCTCCAATCTGAGGGCGACCTCAGGAGTATCCACGGGAGGACCAGCGATGTTATGGAGCACCTCCTCACCCAAGAGGATCTCGTCGAAGATGTCATCGCCGCATGCCACGACTTCGGTATGCGCGGCGGCCAAATCTCCGACGCTTCGGAGCAAGCCCTGAGCTTCTGCAACAACTACCTAGATGAGTGAGTCGAGTTGAGGGAGATTTCGGATGGGGAAAAGGCTCTCATGGTTTACGCCATGCTGAGCGAGGAGGACTTTGCGGAGGGGTTTCTGAAGGCGAAGAAGGAGAGGGACAAGCGCGTTGCGATGCTGTGGGTTGCTCTGCGCACGGATTTGAGGGAGCTTGCTAGAAAGATGGCAGAAGCACCGGATGTGGCGATCTCAAAGAAGTGGGATCGACTGAGGGAGATTGGTGGTTTGTTTCCGGCGCAGGGTTGAATTTGCGTTTGGGCGAGCTAGGGAGATGGCTGAGTAGGATTTCGGAGATTTAGAGTCATGCCTGGGAGTGTTCGTACCGAAACGGTACCTATTGTGGTTCCCAATTGCGTGTGTCAGTGTTGAGATCATGAGCGAAATCAAAGATCCTGTGGTTGCAATGGCGTGGAGAGAGTCAAATGAATCAATCAAGGTCGACATTTAGAATGAAACGAAGACAGCAGCCCAGTGCGGAGCTAGCTAGGTACGTATTTAATGGGGTAGCCCCATAGATGTGAGGTGTGAACCTCCACCAGAGGTATATGGGCATGGCCAAGTGATGCTTCCATCGTCAGTTCATTGGCACGATGGCGCAGTGGATCTGGGGGTTGGGAGCCTGTGCAGCATGGTGGGACGTATTTCTCCCGGCTCAAAAGCTCCCATAGAGCTAACCTCGGCCTCCAATTCAAACCACTGTGCCATCAATTTTTTCCTCTTTTTTATTTTAATTTTAATTTTAATTATTTTTTATATTATTGTTCTGGTTCCTGGCTGATGTTGTTGTATCGAGAACTGCCTGTGATGCCACCCACCTGTACTGGGTGGGTTGAACGCTGGTCTCGCACTCTTCTTTTATGGGAAGACACTTCCGTAAGCTACAGCTCGAAGGGATCTCGAAATGAAAATTATCAGCATATTCGAGTTTATCTTTTGGTTTCTCTCGCTCTGAATGTCTCACAAGCGGGTGTTGATGTGATGTTCAGGAAGTGGGACCCACTCCAAAACCCCAGATCCACGCCCCCAGACCCACAGCTCAAGCTCTTATCTTATCGCCATGAGCTGGCTAATTGGCCATACGTCACACCACAACTGTCTCTCCAATCGACGAGCGCTACAGTGCTGTCAAGCACCAGCAGACATCAAGCAACTTGCGATGGATAGCCTGGACGATTTCGAAAAAACTCTCGCTGCTGAGAAGGCCGAGCGGGAGCGCGCGGCACGAGAGAAGGAGGAGCGTCGAGAGCGAAAATCTAAACACCATCGTCGCGACAGATCCTCGGAGCGCCATCGCGACAAGGAAAGAGATCGAGACCGGGATCGAGATCGGGAAAGGGACAGGGATAGGGACAGGCGCAGCGGTCGAGATAGAGAGAAAGACCGCGACAGACATCATCGGTCCCGCGACCATGACTCAGACGACGACGGGCACCGGCACAAACGATCACGACACTCGAAGGACGAGGATGCTGAGGGAGACTCAAGGCAGAAGCACCGACGAAGAAACAGGTCGCGGGACCGCTCGGAGGAACGCGATGGCGACCGTGATAGGGAGCGCAGCGGAAGGGACAAATACCTGAAAAAGTCGGACCCCAAAGAGGGCCACCCGCTTCCTGATGAAGAAACAGCACCCAACGACGCCCCTCTGGTGCGAGATTCATGGATGACGGCTCCATCCGCTATCGATATCGACTACGTGCACAGGGGATCCAAGGGGAAGACGCCGGCACCTGCAAAAGAAGAGCCGAAACGAGTCTTCCACGAGAGGGAATTGAACTCTGGCTTGGTGGAGACAGAGCGAGGATGCAGGGAGGAGGACGAGGATACTACGCCCAAGAAACGGGAGGTAGCGTACAAGTTCGGCGACCAGGGATCGCAGTGGCGCATGACGAAGCTCAAAGCGGTTTACACCATCTCCGAACAAAGTGGTCGGTCTGTTGACGAAGTTGCCGCGGAAAGGTTCGGAAGTCTACAGGACTTTGACGATGCGAGGGAGGAGAAGATCGAGATGGAGAGGAGGAAAGTTTACGGAGAGGGATACGTCGGCAAGGAAAAGCCCTCTGGTGATTTGTACGAGGAGAGGATGGCCGACGCCCGATCGAAACAGCCGAGACGCGAATCCTCTTCACCAGAACCAGAGCAGGGAGTGGTGGTCCAGCCGCCGGTGGTGCCCCTGGACCAGTCAGCTCTCAACCGCCTGCGCGCTCAGCTAATGAAGGCGAAGATGCGAAGAGCGCCTGATGTTGCTAAGCTCGAGGAGGAATACAGTGCTGCAATGGCTGCCTTCGCATCTGGCACCGCGTCAAGTAATGCGGTCGTTTTGGATGCGTCGCATAGCCGCATGCTGGCTGGCTCTCGTGGCGAAGTCAAGCCAATCACCAACAAACGTGGTGTTGAGCGCGGCCTGGTCGAAGCCAACGAGGACATGAGCATCAACGACATGGTCCGCGAAGAACGCCGTACCCGTGGCCAGGCCGGTGGCGAGGGCAGGCGTCTAGCAGAGCGGATCGCGAAAGACACGAAGTTCGACGACGACCTCGAATACCTCGATGAAAACGCCGAAAAGCTTGCAAAGCGTGTCCACAAAAACGAAGCTAGCCTCAAAAACGTCGCCGTGGCCGAGTACAAGAAACTCAACCGCGCTCTCGACACCTGCCCCCTCTGCCACCACGAAGACCGCGCCCCGCCGCAGAACCTCCCCTTAGCGCCCATCATCTCCCTCGCTACCCGTGTCTACCTCACTCTCCCCACTAACCCCGAGCTCACCGGTGCCGAAGGTGGCGCCGTCATCACCCCCATCAGCCACCGCAGCAACCTCCTCGAATGCGACGACGATGAATGGGAAGAAATGCGCAACTTCATGAAAAGCCTTATCCGTATGTACCACGACCAAGCCCGCGAAGTCATCTTCTACGAGAACGCTGCCGCTCCGCAACGTCGACTTCACGCTGCGCTCGTTGCCGTGCCGATTCCCTACGACCTAGGCGACACTGCACCTGCTTTCTTCCGTGAAGCGATGCTCTCTACCGATGAGGAGTGGTCTCAGCACAAGAAAATCATCGACACAGGGAAGCGCGCAAGAGACGGTCTTGGGAAGTTGGCGTTCCGACGAAGCATTGCAAAGGAGATGCCGTATTTTCATGTCTGGTTCACGCTGGATGGGGGCTTGGGACATATTGTGGAGGATTCGGAGAGGTGGCCTAAGGGAGATCTCTTTGCAAGAGAGATCATTGGTGGGATGTTGGATTGTGAGCCGGATGTGATCAAGCGGCAGGGAAGGTGGACGAGGTCGGATGAGAGGGTGGATATGTTCAAGAAGAGGTGGAGGAAGTTCGACTGGACGAGGGTCTTGACCGAGGGTGTTGAGTGAGCTAGAGCAGACTGTACAGTGCGGTTGAGAAAGAAGGATACAGTCAGAGAGCATATGTGCTTTCGAAACAATAGAGCACGGTCTGCTAGTGATGATGGCTCCATGGTTTACACAGCCAGTAACAGTGAGCAGATTGTCTTCGGCAAGCTGGTTCTGTGGCAGCCCCTGCTGCCACTACGCCCAAGGCCTCTTTTTAGCTAAAGGGAGGTAGTGGAATTAATTACAAAGGCCGTGAAAGCTATGTTCAAACCTTCCCTGTGCCTGGAAAGAGGCCTCTGGCGTGGCGGTAATAGGGGCCGCCGAAGTGGTGGCGATGGTGTGTTGCGTATGGGGATACGGTGCCTAAAGGTATACGGTTTATGGCTGGTCTGATATGCTGGGAGGCCCTGTTATAGGTGGTAAGGTACATAGACATTCTCATCTTTTGTCGTCTACGAAGGCTCCGGCCAAAAGAAAGGGGGTATCCGCTCCGTGCGAAAACTTGTTACCGAGAATAATAAAGACCTTGAGCCAAAATAAGCTGGCACTAGCCGCATTGTAAGTGACATTGTTTACATCTCAGAATGCCTAATCTCCATTCAAAAGGCGTTATGTGCACGTAAAAAGGCGTTGATTGTACGTGAAAAGGCCTTAATAACATCGAAAGGCGCCGCTTCCCAGTGCTACCAAGACATAGTTTTAGCCTTCCTCGACGTCCATGTTGTCTCTGCTTGACGCCGGGGCACCCCTCTTCTTATGGCCCTTCAGCACCGATCCACGGTTGCCTCTGTCATCAATCAAGGCCTTCATCTCCTGTCTTGCGTGGCGCTGGGCCTCCTCAACACGTGTCTTGAAGACCATCACTTCGTCCTTTTCACAGGGATGCTCGTCGAGCTTGGTCTTCAAAGCGGCCTCAATACGCTGGTAGAGCTCCACATCACTGGTGGGGTTGGTTAGCTTTTGACCTTGATCCGGATACTTGAACTTACTATTGAGTAACAAAGCTGATGGCGTGGCCGGATTTGCCGGCACGGGCGGTACGACCGACACGATGAACGTATGTCTTGGAGTCACCCGGAAGATCAAAGTTTAGAACGCAGTCAACGTTGGGAATATCGAGACCACGCGCGGCAACGTCGGTGGCCACAAGTATATTGCGTGAGCCGGCGCGGAACTTGTTGAGTGCACCAAGGCGAGCTGATTGCGAGAGACCACCGTGCAGAGGAATGGCCCCCATGCCGAGAGTGCGCAGCAGGATGGCGATCCGTTGCGTCTCGAGAACCGTCCTAGTGAATATGATGATAGTCTGACCGGCAAACTCGTTGCACAGGTAGACAAGATAGGTGTCCTTGTGCTTGTGCGGGATGAAGATGTAGTTTTGCACCAAGGTCGATACCGTCGCGTACTTGGATGACGAGACGCTGACCTTCAGGGGGTCTCGGAGCGAGGCACGCTGCAAGCTCTCAACTTTGCTAGAAAGGGTAGCAGAGAAGAGGTACGTCCTCCGTTCGCGGGGCAGAAACTTGAGGATCTTCTCAATGACAGGACCGAAATCTTGATCAATGAGACTGATTGGGATTAGCAAGATGAACAGCGAGTGTCAAGCACAACCGAACTTACCGATCTGCTTCGTCCATCACCAGGTACTGGAGATTGCGTCTGCACGAGAGTCAGCTTCCGAGCAAGCCATGCGGCAGCGTTCTATCGGCAACCTACAGACTGAATCCCTTCGTCGATTCCAAGTGGTCCAGAAGCCTTCCAGGCGTTGCAACCACGATATGCGGCTTCTTTGCCAGGGCGATGGCCTGCTGCATGTTGTCCATGCCTCCGACAATGAGAGCGCATCGCAGAGAGATTTGAGCTCCTAGGCCTTCAAAGGACTGTGCAATCTGGACCGCAAGTTCTCTCGTCGGCGCGAGCACGAGGCCGAATAGGGGTTGTGGCTTTTTGAGAAGCTCCTGCAAAATGGGAAGCGCAAAGGCAACCGTCTTTCCGGAACCCGTTTCTGCGATGCCTATTATGTCGCGGTCTTGCAGAGCGAGAGGGATTGCCTCTCTCTGGATTGGCGTGGGTTGTTTGTATCCGAGCGCATCGCAGGCTTCGCAAAGGGAGTCGACAATTCCCTGGATATGCTGTTAGCAATGGGCTCCATCCGCTGCAGGCCGACGTTCAACAGGCATACCAAGTCCTTGAATGTCTTTGCGACCACCTTCTCCTCATCGTTTTCCTGTCTGGATGAGTTGTCGAGTGTCGCTGTCTCTTGTTCTGAGCTGGGGGGCGATTGCGCGAGCTCGGGAGCAGGCATTTCTTTGGATATCGACCGAGATTTGGGCGCCTTTTCGGCACCAGGCTCATGGGCGATTTTCCTCCTTTTTGATGACATTTTTGCTTCGTGCGTCTGAAGAAGCCTTCTTCTCGTCGTCGTCGTCGAAATCGTTTGAGTTCATCAGGGCCACCCAAAATTCCAGGGCTTATCGGAAGTGGGGCTTCCCGATAAGGCGCCCCGCTGAATTTTTTTTGCTTGGGAACCTCTTGGCCTGCCGCCCTCGCGTTGCAAAGCTGCGTATCAGCAAGAGCTAGACTTTTTGCACTGGCAATACAGCACCAACACCAACAAAATGGCACGCCGAAGAACGAAAAGGAGGACGCATGCGGGCGCGAACAATCCCGCGACCCCAACAGCGGTCAATGGCCACATCAACACCAAGGGCGACCCGAAGAGCATGGTGATTCGCATTGGCGCAGGTGAAGTCGGAACCAGTGTCAGTCAATTGGTGACGGATGTTCGCCGTGTCATGGAGCCCGGGACAGCTTCGCGCTTGAAGGAACGCAAGGCGAATCGATTGAAGGACTATGTCACGATGTGCGGCCCTTTGGGGGTATCGCATCTGCTACTCTTTTCCAGATCCGACTCTGGAAACACAAACTTGCGCCTCGCCCTCACGCCTCGGGGACCTACTTTTCACTTCAGAGTTGAGAAATACTCCCTCGCCAAGGATGTACGAAGGGCGCAAAGACACCCGAAAGGAGGTGGAAAGGAATACATCACCCCACCCTTGGTATGTTTTACATCTTGCCCCTTGAGAGTCGGTCGCTAACATTGCTCTTTAGCTAGTGATGAATAACTTTTCCAATCCCAACTCAGACGCAAACTCGAAGCCGCCCCGACAACTCGAGTCCCTCGCTACTACCGCCTTCCAATCCCTATTTCCGCCAATTAACCCCCAAAAGACTCCCTTGAAGTCCATTCGGAGAGTACTTCTTCTCAATCGCGAGCAGGAGGAGGAGAACGATGGGACATTCGTCTTGAACTTCCGCCACTATGCGATCACAACCAAAACAGTGGGCATCTCGAAGCCGTTGAGGCGGCTGGACGCGGCTGAAAAGCTGCTGAAAACAAGGAAGGGCGGCAAGGGCAGCCTGCCAAACCTCGGGAAGCTTCAGGATATCTCAGAATTCATGATTGGCGGCGAGAATGGAGAAGGCTACATGACAGATGGCACCAGCGGAAGTGAAGCAGACACTGACGCAGAAGTCGAGATTCTTGAGACTGCGCCTAGGAAGGTCATTGCTACGAAGGCCCGGGCTGCGGCGGCTGCTGGGCAGGGAGAAGAGGATGAGGAAGAGGGTAGAGACGACAATGTGGAGCGCAGAGCGGTAAAGCTGGTGGAGCTCGGGCCGCGCATGCGCTTGCGTCTCACCAAGGTCGAAGAGGGGCTCTGCGCAGGAAAGATCATGTGGCATCAGTATCTCCACAAGACCAAGGAGGAGAGGTTCCAGCTTGAGAAGAAGTGGGAGCAACGGAGAAAAGAGAAAGAGGCGCGCAAGAAACAGCAGAAGGAAAATGTGGAGAGGAAAAAGGCTGCAAAGGCTGGCAACAAGAAGTCGGCGAACGCCCAGGCGGAGAATGGTGGCAATGACGACGAGATGGATGTGGATGACTACAGTGACCTCTACAGCGACGGCGGATTCGACAGTGAAGGACTGGAGGGCGATGCCGAGGAGCAAGTCAACGCGCAGATGGAAGAGAACGGAGAGTGGGAGGACGAGGAGGAAGAAATTGCTGAAAGCAACAAGCCTCAGAAACGAGCCCTGAAGGGTTGAAGTAAATAGCAGCCGAAAGATACCCTGTCGGAAGATCGCCCTCCTCTCTGGTCCACCTAGCGATTCCAGCCGTCTTGTTTTGGCCGTCCACATTTTGCTTCCTTGGGCAACATTGCTTTCCGCACAGCAACTTCTGATCAACAACGCGATCTCAAAAGCGGGGTGCATGGATTGTCGTCACGCTCCGCTATCGTCAAGTGCGCGGTCGGATTCACAATGCGCAGATAGTATCGGGCTCGATTAAGCACCAAGGGCCTGATACCAAAGATCATCCCTGAGCACGCGCCTTGGTTCGCCCACTCCGCCACCGAAACGACGAAACAAGCTGCGCAGTGTAAGTGATTGTGTAGCTGAAGATCGAGGATTCGCAGATATGATAAATCGCTCGAAATCCCATCCGCTTTCCCAATGCACCACTTTTGTCTCTCGTGCTTCCTATGTGCGACATCCTTCATGATTCGCCTCTTCGCGGTGTAGGGTGGACCCTATTCAGCTTGACCTGTGGTGCCTCGGAGCGGATTCTCGTGACCTGAAGAAGCCGAGGCTTCCATGTGTGCGGCAGTGGGTTGCTCCACTAGCTACCGCGCTGTCAAACGGTCACGGCACCCAAACTCCTGGGATCAGGGGACCATTTCGCCGACAAACCAAGAAGATAAGGAAAAGGGATATGGCAACAGCAATATCCCGCGGGAAGAGACGTGCGGGTTTATAAACTCCATCCCTCTTGTGGCCAGACACAGCTGCCGAAGCCAAGTGCTGGATCCACAGGTGCAACGAAAATGCATCGGCCAATCCGGGGAAACGGCAGCCAATGGACGGGATGAGCCGGCTTCCTCGGTCTGTTTCTTTGTGGAGATTCCCCACATCCCCACACTGTGATCGCACGACCCCATGGGACATGCAGCTGTTGAACACACCACTTTCGCCGGGCACTCACCCCACCACAGGCCATGATCCCATACTTACTCCCCAATTACCCCAACTCCTCTCGTTTCGGTGCCTGACTCACATGGGCTTCATATTCGAAGACATCGGCACATTTCCCTCCACTCTCTTTCCCCTGACTCCTCGAGTTCCAGCTCCTCTCGCACAATAGCCCAAACACTAGTGACACAATTCTGACCTCCTCCACCTCTCTGCTCAAACAGCACGCACAGCACACTGTGGGCTATAAAAGCCTCACTTCTTCGGCCCCACCATCGATCCAACACCACACATCTACATCCCAACGTACAGAAAAACCCAGCTTCTTCAGACCCCCCTTAACTCAGTACCACCACCTCACCAACCCAAAATGAACAACCTCCCGCCCTCCCGTCCCTTCTCCACCTCGGCCCGCGTTCATCCTAGCTTCCTCCCCTACCTGGGCACGGCCTCCCGAGGCAAGGGTCTTAAGTGGTATGTCCCTCACCCCCTCTCTCACTATCTAACCCTCATGACAACAAACCTCGAAGGCTAACAATGACCCAGGATCCCACCCCTCGCCGGGCTCGTCGCGGTAGGCTACGGCGTCTCGGCCTTCCGGGAGACACAGATTGAGAAACATCTGTTGCAGGTCAAGGAGGCCGAGCAAGCGGAGCTTGCGCAGAGGAGGAAGGACATGGCGCTCGCGGATGCGTATGGGGACAGGACGAACTTGGAGGAGTTGGAGAGAGCGATGAGGGTTTATGAGGCGCAGCAGGGGAACGAGTGAGGGATGGGTGCCTGCTGAGGTATGAGGTTGTTTTTGTTTGGATTAGCTAGGCAGCGTAGGCATTGGATGGTGTTTTGGGATTGGGATTTTGTATTGTTATGGGATGTCATCTTGGATGGGTAGGTATCTACCTCGGGCTGTTTGTGGTTGGGGTCCAATGGACCACGAGGAGGCGGTGTGCCGTGGTGGTAAACTCCTGCCATGGTATGGAGACTTCGCTGGAGAAGGTCTGGAAGCATGAGCTAGGATGGTCAAAAGCATCTTTCAGTGTGATGAATATCAAGCATCTCCTCTTGCATTCTCACCTTTGCTTGATGTGGCCTGCCCTGGAGGGCTCCCCAGTGAATGGCATGTGAGAGTTGTTTCTCATTCCACAGCATCCCTAGAGCGAAAACCTTCCAAGGAAACTTGGGCAAAAACCTTGTTTCTAAACTAGAAGCTAGCTTGCATTAGGCAGTGCTGCAAGAATCAAACTCTGCCACTCATATCCTCGAAAGGGGCAGTGTCCAGTGTCTCTCAAATGTTGTGTCCCACCAACCTGAAAGACACGGTTTGTGCATTTGCTCGGACAGCGGCAGCTAATGTCGTGCGACTTTCGTCTGTCAGATCGAAAAGTGGCATGGACCTATCAGAGGGGAGGGACACGCACGTGGCTAGAACGTAGGTGTGTTTGATGCATTGATTGATTTCAAACTTGAAGCTCCTGTCTGCCTCCAAGGTTCTGATTGAGCTCGGAGAACCAAATCTGCCCAAGACATCCCCAGTTGGCAAACACTGCGACGCAGCGGCACAGTCCCTGCAACCACACCGTTGAAAGCTTGTGATCGTCCCGGCTCCCTGGGTCCGCTTCCTTGGCATTTGACCAATGGCAAAAGGCGATTCGAGCGGTCCGGTCAGCGACGAAATGCACCTCGTCCGAAGGCTTGCCTGCGGCTGACGATTTTGCTTCGTCAGTGGCTGCGACAGCTGCATGGGGAGTGCTATAAAAACCACATCAGTCGAAATCCGAAAACACACATGGAGCTTGTTTTGTGAAACCACCAGTTGGAAGATTGGTGGAGAAGTAATCCGTTTTTCGAGAGCAGTCGGTACCTCAGTTATTTGCCGGCAGTCACGATGCAGACGCCATCAGAGCAGCAGCAACAGCAGCAGCAACAAACCCGGGCGCGTGCGAAGGCTAACCGGTCGACGACATCGTGTACCGAGTGCCAGAGAAGAAAGCAAAAGGTTTAATCACGTATCCAGTTTCAAAGAAATCTTTCTGACAGCTAGGTTTCATGCAGTGCGACCAAGGACAGCCATGCACCAACTGCAAACGGCGGTTCCCGCAGCCGGCTTGTGAATACGGACCCCGGAGGTGGGCACACTCCCCATGTCTCGCCGCCGCCGCCACCCTCCATTACGGCATATCCGCTGACACTGCCAAGCAAACGTACCCAAACCGGCGGGTTGGGTGGCGCCCCTAATCCAGATCGGCCCACCTTTGTTGTCAATCTTCCGCCGATAGCTACCGTTGTTCAGCGTCGAGAGCCACCTCCAATCCCCGCCCCCATTTCCCGGCCCGGCTCCCGCGCTCATGTGCGCAAGGCCCCCGTTCCGAAGTCTCCCCGGGGTACCCGACGCCGGCCGTCTGGGTTTGTGGTCAAGTGGTCGGGCATTGACATGACGACTGAGTATCCAATATACAACTCCGATGATGACTCTGACAACGGCGCCGAGGCCTCGGCGTGGGAAACGGTCCAACAGGGTACAGCCCAAGTAGACGGTGTATCAACTCATTTTATCTCTTATGAACCCTCCCCCTCGAGAGTTACCTCTCCTACCACATCATCAACGACAGCAGCAGCAGCAATAGAACTTCTCAACCCCGCGGCAATCCAGCGCAGACCTTCGCAAAATCTTTGGCACCTGGCTGGCCCGCTGGAGGGAATGGCCAGTCTTCCCATAGAAGTCACAAAGCAGAACGCCATGCTCATTCACACATGTTGGTTTCACCCTCTGCCCCAGCCTCAAAGATTGTGCTGACGCATGTGCCAACTATCAGTTTCCAAGCTTCTCAACCAGTTCAAAGGCTCCTTCGATGGTGAGCCCGATCCGGACAATCCATTTGTCAGCGATTACGTTCCCTGGTGCATTCAATCACCGCTCCTAGCCCAAACCTCACTGTACATCGCGGCGAGGTCTCTTAGGGAGAATCAACACATCGACCAGACTTCGGCAATGAAGCTCAAGGGAAACGCAATCTCCACTCTCAATCGGCATCTACAAACGGAGAAGTGGATCAGCGACGAGGCCCTAGCTGGCGTAGTGCAGTTTGTGTCGATAGAGTGGTTCTTTGGTGGGCCAGAAGTTGTCCAAGCGCATCTCCGGGGTCTCAGAGAGATGCTTCGGCTGCGAGGAGGATTCAGCAGCTCAGGGGTCGGCATGCTGGTCACCAAAGTTGCTTTGATGTAAGAAAACCAAAACGATACTCTTATCGCTTGGCTAACTTTGATTTTATAGAGACGATGCCGCGATTGCGATGTCGCTTGATAGTGCACCTGTTCTGCAAAGAGGACCCGGATTTGAGTTCGACTACCGCGAGCCACCGCTAGATCAGTTCATGGCACGCTTCAACTCGCCTCTATTGTACGGCCCCTTTACATTCTCATCCTGCGTCGAAGCTTTGGGCCTCCACCCAACTACGGCCTCCATGCTAGACGATATGCGTTTCTTGATTACCACCGTGCTCAACCTGGGCCCGCAGCCATCAGCGCAGGAGATCACCAAGCTACAATCAACCGCAATGTGGATTCACGACCGCATTTCAAAGCTACCAACTGATCTACCCTCCCGCTCACCTTCTGCTCCGGAAAAATCAAACGCTACCACCTCGACCGATCAAGTGGCCGGAAAGGGGGCGGAGTCAGGAGGGGAAGACGACCCAAAACCACATTCCCTTCTCCCGCACTATCCCGAGTATGTGACCTCCACCCCAGAGGCCAACCCTACACCGCCCATCGCATCTGAGCGCTATCTCCCTTCTCTCCAACAATCTCATCCCAAAGAGCCTATCTACAGCCAAGAAGCCGGCCCCAAACTCGCCCCGCTACGCAAACCAAGCGCCGAACCGTCCGCTCGCCGCCCAGAACCAGATGCTCTTTATTCAGCCGTCCGGTTGGCTGCTCCATTATACGCCCGCGCAATCGGCACTCGTCAGCCCCTGAGCCACGTGTGCTCGCCAACTGACGCTTTTGCTGTCCTCTCGGCGACATGGCGCATTCCACTTTCCAAGTGGCGCGGAGTGGTTGGCATCATGTTGTTCACACTGATGAGCATCGTTGCAACTGTGAGTGGTACTGGAGCAGAGAGCAGAGACCCGAGTGGAGAGGGAATGATGGCCACAATTGAGCACTACTCGGGCTTTGTGAAGGTGATATTGCAGATTGGGTTCATGCAGATGGCGTTGGAAAGCTGGGAGGTGTGTCGAGAGACGATGGGGAGGGCTGCGAGGCTGCTGGCGTGGCTAAGGGAGGGAGCAGAAAAGGAGACGACGGGAGAGAGGGAGAAGGAGGGTGATGTGGGCGCTGCGAAAGCTTGAGAGGATTGATCTATTGGTTTTTTTTTCGAGTGGATTTTGGACATGGGATGTGGTTGTAATCAACCAGTACACGACTTGGACAGGCATGGCGTTCGGGTCTTTGCAGAGTATGACTTGGGATGGGTTGGGGTCAGAGCACCGGGGAATACACGGCCCAGGATTCTTAGATACAGCTAATAGGTACTTTACCAACAGGACATGGCAGACACCATCGATATTTTTAACTATGCATCTGCGTTTGATGCCGATGGTCATCGTCAAACAAAGAAGTGCGGACAAGTGGCGTTTTGTTCCATGGGTAAGGTACAAAGCTAGATACGAGCGGGACTCGGGAAGGGCCGACTAGAGAGGTTCGATGAGCGGTAATTTGAAGTGAAACTGAAGCCTTTTGGCCGAAATCCATTGAGATCAGGGTGGGTTATGCACTGCGAAGGAGGAGTTCCAAGTCGTTTGGGCGACATTCGGCGACTTACGCACCAGTTGAATGATTGGCCACACTACATTTCGGAATAGAAGGCTCAATGAGCCAAAAATACTGAGAAATAACAAAACGATGGCACTCTATTACAGATATAGTCCCGATACAGACTCTATCACGAAGATGAGTTGCGAATCGAGTCAAGCTTCAAGGCAACAGCACGCACAGGCTCTCTGTCTCTCAGCCAGAGACTCGAAAGGTCACAAAGACAGTAGTATTCGGGCCATAACAAGCACACTGTCTTGCTCAAACCGTCTTGTTCTCGACGAGCTATTTCAACAACTTGAACAAGACCTCATTGCCATTGTGTCGTCGGGCGATTCGACAAGAGCTCTGTACCGTGGATATGCACACTGTTCGAGGAAGAAGACCTTGTTCGTGAACGTCAGAGGGTGAAATGACTGAGCGAATACCTAGGATCTTTCTATTTTAAACTTCTACTTGCCTGCATCATTCAACACGTCTTTTCCTCACATCCAGCCTAGTCCGAGACATCAATACCTTCACCGCTGCCCATTGGCATCAACCACACCATCCATCCCTGCTGTCAGAGACTGCGGAGAGTTGCCAACCAAAACCAGATAACTTGAACGGTACGGACTCACTTCACCCATCAAACCCACATCACCTCCGACAACATGTCATCCTCAGCTCCCCAGCCAAAACACACCTCCTCCCGTCGCCCCCTCCCCGCCTCCGTCCTCGAAGACCTCCACACCATCTTCACTCTAAGCCCCTCTGCCCCCGCCGAGCCTGAATCCTCCAACCACACCGGCAAAAGCATAGAGACCCCCAAAGCAACTCAAACCCTCCATGTCTTGGTCTCGGACTGGCAAGGAGACGTAGTCTGGTCTAGGAATCAGAGTGTTGTCATCACTAAATTCCCAGGGGCGCCTAAAAGACTTGATCCTTGGTTGAGACAGAGGTTTTTGCTTGAGCTGAAGAGTCAGGAGGATGAGATTAGAATGAAGGCGGAGAGGGATAAGGAGTTTGGATTGTGGTGTGCGAGTGGGGAGGAGTGTGCGGGTGGGAGTAATAGTTGGAGTGATTTGGAAGGTTACATGTATGACGGAAGAGTTGTGATTGAGGAGGCGGTGATCAAGATTACTCCCGAGGGAGGTGAAGAGAGGGTTGAGTGAAGGGTTGTGGCGAGATTAGATTTGACAGTCCTGGGGCCGAGGTTTAATCAAAAGAATCTGAAAGCAAAAAAAGCATACCGATCATGTCGCTCTTTTAAACCGTAAACGCTCAGAGAAGACTTATCGAATTTAATGGTGAATGTCATTGACCCAGCTACAGAAAAGCATAAACTCCCTTTGTTATTGGGTGGCATGCGTAGGAATTGAATACACGGTGATACGTCTTTAATCAACGATTGCTTTCCCACATTGAACCAAGTCCAACCCTGAAGCTATCCAACTTAAACTGCGCCAGCCTCGACAAATTGCGCAAAGGAATCCTTCATTGACTGTGCGAGAGAGACATACTTGATCCCCAACACCCTCTCAGCCTTGCTTCCATCCAAGCTGTAAGTGTCTGGGATCTTTCCCGGCGTTCCCATGGGGAGCTTGTCCTTCAGCTGCGGCACCTCGGCGCGAATCGCGTCAACCACGCTCTGGTAGTCAAAGTGCGAGCCAACCAAGAACCGTTCCCCGTCAATGCCCTCCTTTTCGAACGCAGCAATGTGCGCCTCGGCGAGAGTGCGTGCATCAACAAAGCCGGCAAAATCCACGGGTGGAACCTCATTGGCGCCAATGAGCTTGAACAAGGCATGGGTGGACTCGTTGAGGTTGTTTGTGTCCTTGATGCCGCCAACGTGTGGCCCGAACACCCAAGGTGGGTTCATGACGACGACGCCAAAGCTCGGCTTCTCCTTGGCAACCCAGTCCCAAATGGCTTTTTCAGCCAAGGCCTTGGATGCGCAGTAGGCTACTGGACCGGGGGCAGTGGAAGCTTCTTCATAGCTCATTGGATTCCAATCGGCTTCGGTGTAAACGTAGCCCGGGCGAGCGCCAGCGTCCATGTCGAGCATGCACGCAAAAGAGGACGTGTTGACGAGGCGACGGACGTTGGTGCCGTGGAGCTTGATGGCTTCTAGAACGCCAAGGGCGCCGCCGATGGCGGGATCAAGGAGATCGCGTTTGTTGTCCTGAGCGTCCAGTATGAAAGGTGCGGCGACGTTGATGACGCCAGTGATTGGCTTCGTAGGGTTGGCGAAGGCAGCTTCAAAGAGTTCCGGCTTGGTGACATCAGGGACGACAGCAAACGAGAGCTTGTCGGCGTATGTCGAGAACTTCTCCCGCACACTGGCAGTGGATCTCTCCGAGCGGACGGTTCCTCGAACATGGTAGCCCTTCTCCAAGGCGAGCTTGATGATGTGGCTTCCTACATAGCTGGTTGCCCCAGTGAAGAGCAGGGTTTGCTCGGAAGGGCTGGTCATTTTGCTGCTGGTTGATGTTGATGCGAGATGCCGTTGAAGTGAAAATAGCTGTCAGTCAGGCTGCTGCAGTGCGTCTCTTTGACCCTATGGTCGAGTTCGAGACAATCGGGGGGCTTCCGCTCGAGGCTTTATAGGCCTGGAGAGCCATTGCCAGGACAAAGCATCGCCGTATGAGTATTGTTATAGCATCGTTCACCCATCTTCCGTCCTGCATCCTGTACCCTGTTGCTGGTGATCCAAGGATTGGTGTTCTGGTATAAACGGGTAAGGGCGGTCCGGGATGCTGTGCCGGGCTCGGAGTCTGACATTCGGACACCCCATTGGATATCTACGGCCTAGGCATCGCGTGCACAGTAAGCAAAAAGCGGAGAGGGGTGATGTTGATGCTTCCTGCTTGGCTTTCCACTGCTGGTTGAAAACCGGAAACAAGACTCATGATGTGCGGGGCTGGGATTTGTCAGGTTGCTTAGTACGACGCCTGCCGGCTTGCAGAGGGCTTGGCTGCTGTGTAACTGCCTAACGGCGAATCGTTGTCTTCATCCCCGACGGTCTTAGATGTGAATGGCTTTGCTGGGGAGAGATCGCCGATGTTAAGTCCGTTCGCTGCGCTTTTGATTGCGACGCTGAGATCGGGCACGAGGTGGGATGATGTTAGCGCCTTCCGGGGTCACTCCGGCGGACAATACGCTGCATGCCCACTTTGCAGAATGCCGTAGGAGAACTGACTGAGACCGAGGTAGTGTTCAAAGAAAATGAACTCTGGGTGTGGTAGAATTGCTGCTCTGGGTGCTGACGTGGGAAGAAAACTTTTAAGGGTTGGGGTTCCGTCTTGACCCTGGAGAGACGTGCCTGGGCGTTCCTGCCTCACCCCCGCGATTCGGGAGCTGACATGAGGGGTGTCACTTCGACCGATTCTCGCCCACTGGATTCCGACAATGCAGCGACAGATAGTGCTTCGATCTCTATGCGCATTCCACGCCACTGAGCAGCAGATTCCGTGGATCAGTCGGTTTCCAGTCCACCAACCGTTGGAAGCTTTCACGCTGTCAGTGGCTACCTGTCAATTGATGCTCAGGGTTCTATCGACAGCCCAGTCAAGTCACCCGTAAAGACCCCAGCAACCGATCAGGGATGCGTGCCAGATCAGGTTATTGGCTCCACTGCCAATGTGGGGCGGCTAACTATAGCTGCGCTATTGATACGCTACCCAGCAAATCCCAACCGCATTTTATTCGCTCCATTCCTCTTTCTCTCTGGTGGGAAGGTGCCACACGCCTAGGGCGAGCGTGCGGAATCCTCCAACCATCGGCGCCTTCGTGTTTTCTTTTTGTGCGGCCCTTCGGCTCGTTCGGCACTCGAAGACGCGATTGGAAATGGATCAACAATTCTGCGATCGTCGGGCGGCCAGCCACCACGTGTGTTCAACCTCACTTGTCGCACAAAAATGTCCTAGTCGGTTTACACAAGCTTCTGTCGCTCCGCTCAGTTGTGTCACCATAACCGTAGTTCTGGTAAGTGATCTTCCAGATGGACTCCGTGACAGATCTGGGCAGGGCTGGAATCACAAAAGCCTCTGGCCAATGTCAAAAATTGCTTGGCTGGTGGCCAAGAGCGGAAAGGCGCCGATACCAAGCGGCGGGGCGCGTGTCTGGTCTCTCAGCTATCCACTTCACACCTCAGCTCACGCTTCCAAGCCCCTCGATAATCAGTCATCATCCCTAGGCCCAGGCCCACCCTGTTGGCCACCATGGCAGGCTCTCGGTCGAATGCCTCCGCCAACTGGTCAACCATGAATCCTCCTGTTTACGTTGGGTTCCTCGTGTTGAGAAAGCGACAGTTGCACAGATGCAAAGCAGCGGCACGCTCAAATTGCGTGGGTGGACATGGCGAACATGGATGGGCGAGGGCGACCTCGGGGAAAGACAGAGGGCAAAACTCCGCTTCGTGCCCGCCGTTGAGCGGGTCTCAGCCGCATGGGAGCAAATGAGGTCGAAAGGGGACCAATCCGGATGCGTCGTTTCAGTGAACTTCGCCCAAGCTTTTGGTCCGTTCCTGCATGAAGCGGGCCTTTCCCGCCTAGGCAAACGCATGCCCGGAGGACCGGGACGTCAAGCGCTTCCCGGCCAATCTTGACAGGGCATAGCGGTATGGGTCTTGCGAGGGGGAGGCTGTGTGTGCTTCCCCCTGAGAAGCGCTGAGAAGCAGGCAGAGAGGAAGGATTCCAATAAAACGGGCTTCATGGCCCATTGCCCACCGTCATGGAGAGCTCAGCTTTCTCTCACTGCTCGCGACCACGCCGTTACGCTGCACCACCAGCGCCCCTTGCCTTTTGAGCATCTTTTGCTCGTCCTCTGACGTATCGTACGTCAAGTCATTCGTTATTATACACCCCGACATTCATTTTACCCCCTTTCCGTGATGGCTCCTTCACTCACCAAGGTGGGCATGGCCGCCTTGGCCTACGCTGCTCGCGCCGCTGCCGGTGGCTCGCAGTGTGAGCCGACAACAGGCTACGCCCTCGAAGACGAGTACATCCCGTCCAACTTCTTCGACAAGTTCAACTTCTTGGAGGGCCCCGATCCCACCCAGGGCTACATCAGCTACCAGAGCAGGAGCAACGCTGAGACCTTGGGGTTGATCAAGGAGACCGAGAACGATGTGTACATTGGTATCGATTATGAAAAGTCGTGGCCTGCCCTTGGTCGCGAAAGTGTTCGCATTCAGAGCAAGGACGAGTACAACTCTGGCCTGTTCATCGCCGACTTCGCCCGCTTCCCCAAGCCGCTCTGCGGCGCCTGGCCCGCCTTTTGGATGTATGGGCCGGTATGGCCCAATGACGGAGAGATCGACATCTACGAGGGATGGCACGATCCTGGCTTCAACCACATCACCGGACACACCAACAAGCACGTTGCCGGTGACTGCAAGCTCCGACCCCAAGACTCCCTGGGCAGCACCGTGTCCACCGACTGCCACTACGAGATCAACTGGAACCAAGGCTGCTCCGTCCAGGAGAGCAACGGTCTGTGGGGCAGTGAGACTGGCGGTGTCTACGCCATGGAGTGGACTGACGAGTTCATCAAGGTCTGGAGTTGGGCAGTCGCTCCTGCTGATGTCCAGGCCGGAACACCTGACCCTACCACCTGGGGCAAGGCTCACTACGCTGTGACCGATGCCTCTTGCGATATCGGCAAGGCCTTCAACAACATGAAGTTTGTTATTAACATCGCCCTTTGCGGTGACGGCCCGAACTCCAACTGGGTCTCGAGTGGTTGCGCCGCGTCGACCGGGAAGTCTGAGTGCTGGCACTACGCCAGGGAAGAGCCCGCGAAGTTCGAGGAAGTCCACTGGAAGGTTCGTAGCATCAAGGTCTACCAACCCAAGACCACAGCCTGCCCGTCTGCTTCTGCCTCGTCCGCTCTCCCCAGCTCCTCCGCGCCAGTATCCTCAGCTGTCCCGAGCTCCTCTGCACCAGTCTCATCGGTCGCCCCCAGCTCATCGGCCCCTGCTTCTTCCGTCGTCCCCAGTTCTTCCGCCCCTTCCGTCGCGCCGAGCTCCTCTGCTCCCGTTTCCTCTGACGTTTCGAGCTCCGTCCCGGTCTCGTCGGCTCCCGTGTCGTCGGATCCCGCGTCGTCATCCGTCGTCCCTAGCTCTTCCGCCCCCTCTGCTGAGCCCAGCTCGTCTGATTACTGCTACGAGGACGAAACCAGCTCCACCCCGGTTTCGTCGGTTCCTGTGTCGTCGGCTGTCCCTAGCTCTTCCGCTCCCGTCTCGAGCTCCGCACCGGTCTCTTCCGCTCCCGTCTCGAGCTCCGCACCGGTCTCTTCCGCTCCCGTCTCGAGCTCCGCACCGGTCTCTTCCGTTCCCGCATCGTCCGCCGCCCCCAGCTCCGCTCCTTCTGGCGTGCCCAGCTCCTCCGTCCCCGTCTCATCGGCTCCCAGCTCGTCGGTTCCTGCTTCGTCGGGATCCTCTGCACCAGTCTCCTCGGCCCCCAGCTCCGTGGTGTCTAGCTCGGTTCAGATGACCACCTCGACCGTCTACTCCTGCACGACCTACACTGTGACCTCGTGCGCCCCGACTGTCACCGACTGCCCCTACGGCCACGTCACGACCGAGACCATTGCCGTCTCGACCACCGTCTGCCCTGTGACCGAGAGCTCCTCGACCCCGGCCCCGACCGGCTGGCCCCACGGCGGCTGGACCACCTCGACTGTGTACTCCACCAAGACCTACACCATCAGCAAGTGCGCGCCTACCGTCGTCGACTGCCCTTACGGCCACGTCACGACCGAGGTCATCCCCGTCTCGACCACCGTGTGCCCCGTCACCGACAAGTGGACCGTCGTTCCCAAGCCCACCGGCGGTGCTCCCAGCCCCGGACACGGTGGCTGGCCCGCTCCTGGCGGTGACCACACCTACCCCGCTGGAGGTCCCGGTGCCGTCCCGACCAAGGGCTCTGGCTCGGGCCCTGCTCCCGGTGGCCCTGCCGGCGGTGCCCACACCGGGCCCGCTGGTGCGCCCGCCCCCTCCAAGGGCCCTGGCGCGTACCCTGGCAGCGGCAGCGGTAGCGCCCCTGGCTCTGGCCCCGCCTCCTACAACGGCACATTCGGAGGTGCCAAGCCGGTCGTCACCGCAGGGAGCGCCAAGCTTGGCATTAGCGTCGTGGCTGTCCTTGCGGGCGCTATGTTGGTGATGGGTCTTTAGATGTAATGTCTTTACCTTTTTGAATTTCTTTGAGTATGGGGTCTGTTAGACTTGGATTATTGGATACCTTTTTCTTGTATATGTCTATGTCAAGGGGTTGGAGTTGTGGCCCTACATGTATCACAATAACATGTAATGAAAATTTGAAATGAAAATATAACCTTTATAAAAGGAATCATTCTACCTCAGCGATGGGTGCCCGCGTTTTTCTAGACTCTTTGTTTTGCCCTTCATACCACAACACCACCACAATACTATTGTAGTCGTCATCCCACTTTGATCAATCATGACAAAGCCTGTCTCGAAGCCAAAACATGTCCTCCCAGCAAAAATACGCTCCCTGAGATGATCTACATAGCAATGAAGATAAAACAGGTATCAAGTCCAAGTTATGATGGGTGGTCTATCGTGTGATTCTCCATGGATGTAAGATCAAGTTAAGATCGTGGGGCATACCCGCCTGGTCAACATTCCCACCATGTCGATCTCCCGCTCTGCTGATCTTTTGCCTCTTAGAGTAAGGAGAGGCGATCTTCAGCCCTATTCCAGGTTCTCCACGCCCTGTATCCACATTCAACTTCTTTAGCCAAAGCCGACGGCAGATTCTTCCAACCAGGTAAATCTATGTCCTAAGCCCTGTGCGGGCTAACTTGGCGTATCAGGCAATTAGCCACTTCCTGCGCTTTCCTCCTCTTTACTATCGGACTCCTCGCTCTCCACGTCCTTCAACGCCTCCAACTCACATTTCATCACCCTCTCCATCTCCCTCAGCTTCTCAAGCGTCTCCCGATGCTTCTTCCTCCTCACCTCCGGCAGATTATTGACCAAAACAATCATCAAATGCTGTAACGACAAATCCTCCATCTCCGCCTGTGCAAACGCATATGACGTGCGTGCGTAATTCTTGATATCTCGTCCATTCGTATCAATCTCGGCCAGCGCCATGAACATCTCATCCTTCCACAGATTCTTATTCTTATTCTTGGCGCTAGCCCGTCCGATGTGTTCCCGCCAGATGTTCTGCCGCCACTCGGGCGTGAGCGCGCCGTACTCGAGTGTGAGATGGATGCGGCTGTGGAAGGCTTCGTCAAAGTCGTCATGCCTGTTGGTGGTGAGGAAGAGCATGCCGCGGTAGTATTCCAGCAGGCGCAGAAAGACGGCCACGATGGCGTTGCGCTGGAGGTCGGTCACGGTGCGTTTGCTCATCAGCACGTCGGCTTCGTCGAGGAGGACAACGGCGCGCCAGCGGGCTCCGAGACGGAAGATGTCGCTGAGTTGTTTTTCCAGCTGTTCAACGTCGGTGCTCAGTGCGCCGGTGGTGACGCGGTACAGTGGGCGTTGGGCACTCTCGGCTACACTCTCGGCGGTGAGAGTTTTCCCGAGACCTGGTGGTCCATGAAGCAAGAAGATCAAACCTTTCCCCTTGTCCTTGATGATGTCGTCGTAAACGTCCTCGGCGCGGTTATTGAACCCTTTGACGAGCCGCTCGACAAGTCGTTTGGCCTCAGGGGTGAACTGTAACGACTTGAAGGGATCGCCATTCCACTCAATCTCCCTGAGCCGCGAGATTCGAATGTTGTAAACCCAAGCCTTTTGGTCCATGGCGAAGCCAACGGTCGTGTTTTGGCAGATGAAGTAGTCTTCCTCGGTCATCTTGACTTTCTTCGTCTTGGAGAAGGCGGAAGGGTTTAGCATGACGGCGTCCTTTTGCTTTATCTGATCATGGACAGCCGCGACGCCCTTGGACTTCCCTATCTTGGCCAAATCTGCCAGGGTGACTCGATCGAAGATGGAGGGCTTGACATACGACGTGTCGTCATCATCGGTGCTGGAGGAGAAGTAGTCTTCGAGGCACGAGGCTTGGTAGGAGCCGCACTTGTCTGAAAACCCGTCAACCTTGTGCTGAGCAGTGCGGTCCAACACAATTCTCTCGTCAATTTCGAGAACGCCGGTCGAGCCCCAGGCGCCCAATCTGGATTCCTTGTCCCCGGTTTGCATATTGACCGACCCCGTGTATTGGAGGAATGTGGTCTCAGCTCTGCAATACTTGAGGTATTTCTTTCCCCGGTCGGTGAGCCTTTTGCGAATGTTGTCGCGTTGGTTCTCTTCGACCAGATGGAGAGGTAGGATGGAAAGCTGGCGCAGACTGATGTCCTTTTTGCCACTGAAGAAGTTGATGGTGTGTGTCGTTCTGCGAATCTGGAAACTGGACCCGCTATGATGGCCATGGAGCAAACTGAGCTCCCAACGGGGTGAGGCCCCATCGCGATCTTGGTTGAGTTCGATGGACTCCACGAGATACCCGTGTCCCGCACCGTCGGGCTCGTCCGGGTCTGCCATAACGACGGGCGCGAAGGGCGGAAAGATGGACCACATCATGCGGAAGGTAATCTGATGCTGCTTCAACACAAGGTCGTCGTACACTTCGATGTGTTTTTGCACGCCGAGCGGCTCTTCGATGAATCCAAGCAGAGGGAGGAGTTCCTTTTTCGTCTCGCTCGACGTCTTCTTACTCTCGTAGAGCTCTTGGAACGTTGAGCGCAAGAAGAACAAACAACGAAAGGGGTATTCGATAATGAGGGGAGAACTGTCAAGACTGAGCTCTCTGTGGCGCTTGGCGTGCTTGCGGAAAAGCTTGAGCAGGTTCTCGGATTGGATTTCGAGCTGAAGGTCGATGCTTGAGCCCCAAAAGCCGTTTCGGCTGACCACAGCTTTCAACAGCATGGCCGAATCTCGGAAAGGCTCTTTTTTTGGGGCGTTTTCTTTGCGCTGGGCTTTCGGGGCGCGTGTGGGCTTGTAGTTCTCGAAGCCGAGCAGATGGTGTTTTCCATCTTCATCCGTCATCTGCACCACTTTCTTCAGCTCGGGCTTCCATGTCGTCCGGACCTTGTCCTCGTCCTCTCCATCTTCCTCGGATTCGTCAATCTCCGGTGATGTGAATTTGCCCCCCAATATCTCATCATATTCCGCAATTGGGTTGTCGTTCTCCGTGGCAGACATGGTGCTTTCGTTGGGTGGAGACAACTGATAAGATGGGCGAAAAACGTGCAGAAAAACAGCGGATAAAAAGTTGGATGTTCCTCTCCATTGCGAGGGTGAGATTGGGGTTCTGAAGACCTAAATCCTCAGGTAGTTTCTTGTGTACCAAGAGACGCAAACCTGGACGTTGAGGCCTCATCTAGCACTTCATCGGCTTGGCGGGCGGGAGGTGGCATTGCCGTTGCGCTGGTCCTTAGGTCCGGGGCTATTATTGGTTTGCTGCCTGGGGGTGGCCACGGCGGCTAGCTGTTTGCGGTGCGTTAGGCCGCACAGAGTGGGTCTTAGGCCTGTGAGCGAGGCGGCGCGGCTGAAGAGCTGGAGCGAGGCCTCAATCCTCTGAATGTCCGAGCCAATCAGGTGAATCGGGCTGTGCTGAGGAGTAGACTTCGCAGGAGTTAGGTAGCATTGGAGGATTTTACACAAGTTCAGTGCATACTGAGGTAGCTCGCGCTTTCTTCGAGCTGTCGTTTGATGATATATCGTCGGAGTCAAAACTTCACGCTTGGCCGCCTCTGTGCTAAGCGTCCTTCTTCCCAGGCGTGCCTTCCCCATTCGAAGACGGACGCTCTGGCAGATTCCAAATCTATGCATAATCTGCTAAACACTTGTCCACCCGCGCGATTCTCTATGCGACATCTTTGTTGACCTCTGGATTTAGCTTCTATCTTTTTCCCAACCACCGCATACCTATCCACGATGGACGCAAAGAAAGGGGGCTCAGTCTTGCCCCGGCCCTTTGCGGCCTTTGCCAAATCGCAAGCTGACCCCGAAAAGCTGACACCAACGAGGCAGCTCTCGATGCCGCCTCCAACATACCGGCCAACAGCGGTTGTGACGACTCTTGAAAATGTTTTGGAGACAGTGCGAGCGTACCAGGGCGACCAGCACAAGGTCGTCGGGACAGATTCGGATCCCAGACTCGTCAACCAGAGAGCGAAATTCGATCAGCTTGCCGCTTACGATATCTCGGAAGAGGATGAGGATAAATTGTGGGAAACAGAGGCCAAAAGACTGCTGGCCGCTGTCAAGCAGGGAGAGGACAGCCTGACGTTCAAAACGTACGGATTATTCCAACAGGCCGATTGCAAGTCTTCGTACGATCACTTGGCCACGTTGGCTAACCAGCTATTGATCAACCTCCACATCTGCCGCCTCGACAATGAACTTGTTCTTTTGAGATCGGACGACGAAAAGCTGCACAACAACTCGGCCATGACTACCAGCGAGGAAATCATCAACAACCGGTTGCAGAACGGAAACTGGCCCAAGGATACCAAGGCAAAGAAGGGCTCAAGCGCTGTGAGCGACTTTACCAGACGCTACATTGCCTTGGTTGACTATATCACGGCCGTGGTGGCACGCTACGTTGTTTCTGGTGCTGAAAACGATGCGTGGCAGCGCCGTGCTTTGGCTGGGCTGGCGAGGCATTCAGCTAAGCTGAAGATACTCGCCCGTGCCCCCGAGAACTACGCCACCCGCTCGATAGAGACCAGCAAGCAGTATCGAGCGGAGCGACGGGTCATGAACGCATTTGACACCTCCAAAGGATTGTTGGACGAAGGCGATGGCTCCCCAGGCACGAGGAACAACATGGTGCACAGAAATGCTCATAAAAGGGGCGACGATATGTGGGATTACAACTTCACTTACTATCCCCCTGGCGGCATGGGAATGGGCATGGCGCCCATGCATCGACACCGTGATGGCCAACAGTCGCAGTATAAAAAGGAGCTGGATGCTCTGATCAACTTGGGAGACCACAAGGAGGATCTTTACTTTACCGACAATGCTGCCATCTTCCGATTCACATCATCGAGCCTCTTTAAAGTCGTCTATCCGCTCGTCGCAAGCAGCAGTTCCGGATTTCCTATCGACGCTTTCGACATTTCCACCGTTACCTACCAAGGCGGCACCCCTGACAGTCCGTTGCCCATCTATGTTCACCAGAACAGGGGTGGGGAGCTGAACGGGTCCAGCTACCTCGGTTTCACCAAACACGCTTATTCAGCCTTCGCGCAGGTTAGGTACGCCGTCGAGGGCATTCGCAAAGCTCAGGTCGAGCGGGACAAGGGCCTCAATCCTGGATCCCAATCTCGCGAGACATCCTCCGACTCCATCCAAGCCCACGAGCTTGAGAGTGGAACACTGGTGACGATGCACCTTCAAGATGGCACCAGAGAGCCCGACGAGCCAGGTGTTGACCAGCCGCTCAAGTTGCGGCTGACCAACCTTGGCGAAATCGTCTCCATTCTGGTACCAGTGCTTCTCACAGGCCCTGACACAGTCTCTGGGTTACAATCTGCCCTGAGAAAGCTCGGAGACTTACTCTCTATTAACGTCGAAGAGAAGTTGACGCCAAACTCACCTGACTTCACCGCCATGGTATCCGTACGCACAAGGACCTTCCAATCGGCGAGTTCGAGCTGCCTACCTGAGGCCGATTTCCGTCCCCTCTCTCTATCTCTGCTTGCCCACGCAGACCGCCAAATCTCCCATCCCAAGGTTCCCACAACCACCGCAGCTTGGGACCTTGCCTCGACAGCCAACATCAAGCAACGAATTCAGGAAATCCAGCAGCGTCGAGAACAACTTGCCCAACAAGGCCGCGAATGGGACATAGAGGAACTTGCCGTCCGCGTCAAGTGCGCCAAGTATGTGTACACCGTCCTGGCGATCGCCACAGCCTTCGTTGTCGGTGGGTTGGTTTGTGGCTTCACTGTCGGCGAGAGCATCGTCGGAGTGGACCCATTCAACATCGCCACTTTCAGTTGGCTGCTCGCTGGTTTCATCATCTTGGTAGCGAAGAGCATCCGCGTCAATGAATGGCCATGGCGGGACTTCCTGCTGGGCAGAGTGACGTGCCGCAGTTTGAGTGAGCTGCGGGCAGTCACGGGGGCCAACGAGCAGGATTTGTACCTATATTTGTTGACCAAGGAGTCGGAAACCGCGCTGATAACCCGAGGGCCATACAACAAGATGTTTGTGCGGAAGGAGGAGCATTCGTCAGGCGGCTTCTCGATTGATATCAAGCCTGAAATCAGAACGCTTGTGGCGGCGGGTCTGATTTTGATCAAGGTGTCGATGCAAGATGGCTCAGCATTGGTTTGTTTGGATTTGAGGAGGGGCTCGGAGAAGAGAGACTCGCGAACGTCGATTGCACATATCGGGCATGAGTCTAACGATCATGTTTGTCGATATCCGCCAAGACAGGGGGATCGGATTCAAGATGTGGAATTGAATCGGTCGCCGATGTGGAATGGCCTGAGATGGAATAAGATTTTGGGGATCTATCATGCTGCTGACAGGAAGGTCCGCTGATCTGAACGAGGTGGGTATGTGTTTGGTTATCATGGAATAGGGGGTTGGTGAAGGCGGGAAATTCGGGTTTTGCATAGCTAGGAGAGAATTGGTTCAATTTCATTGGCTTTGAATACAAGGAGACAAGCGGGTGGCTAAGTTTCTGTGATCATTTTTTTTTGATAAAGTTTAACGGCTCGTTCCCTGAGGTCTTGACTTGAGCTGTCAGTAAGACACCAGTGCGCCGTGTGACGTTGGTAGTCTCTTGCGCTAATGGTGAAATTGACTTTGGCAGTTAAATCGGTCAGCAGTACCACTTTCACTCAATGCATGCCGCCAGTGCCGTGGGAAAACTCGCTCGGGTGACACCCGCTTGATGCGACTTGTGCTGAAAAGGAGCTAGGCATCAAGAGGCTCTGCAGTATATATCCTGTTTCCAAGACAGACACACAGTCCAATACCCTCTCATGCACTACACTCTTCCAACAATTTAGCAAACAACATAGTTCAAAGCATTCTCACAGCCGTTAGTATCTATATCAACAACGATGTCGTCTCTCAACACCCCCAAACCCAAGCTCTCCCTGGCAACTTCACCCGCATCTTCTTCCCCATCTACCCTCTGGTCCCTCCTCCGCTCTCTAACCACCACACGTACCCCCGCTCTCCTCATGACAACAACTCTCCTCATGACAACAACTCTCCTCATGACAACAACTCTCCTCCTTCTCTCCCTCGCCCCCATCGCCTCTGCTTCCCCTACGACGAGCCTCGTTTCCCGCTACGACACCCACCAAGCAAACCACGGTGTCTTCGCCGTCGGATCACCGTGCGCACCGGAGATGGAAGGGATTTGGAACTGTATGGTTTCGCGGTGGCAGCGCTGTGCCGAGGGCAAGTGGAGCGTGGTGATGCTTTGTAAGGATGAGACAGTGTGTGCGCCGGTTGGGGTTTCTTTTGGCATGAAGGTTGTTCCGGAGAGACCATCGCAGGACGGGGGAGAGGGGGATATGGGTTCGGGAAGTGGACAGGGACAGGATGGAGGGGATGGGAATACCGCGGCCGGGAGTGGGTGGGGTGGGCCGGGAGGGATGGGCGATGGTGGTTGGGGGGGATGGAGGAACGCGGCCGGGAGGGTTGGAGGGGAGAATGCGGAGATGGGATGGGTTTACGGGATGGTGATGGCGTGGATGGTGGTCGGGGGAGGATTGTTTTGAAGGATGAAGGCGTCGACGAGGGGTTTGTTGGTGCAAGGGGTGGAATCAGGGGCTAGGGTCTTGAGGAAGTATGATTGGCGGTCGGTAGCTTTGTTTGTTTCTGAAAGGGGTTCGTTTGTATTATCAACGTTCTTTGTTGACTTTCGAGATCTCGCAAGTTGAAATCCAAAATCGAGCGGTGGCGCACCTCAAAGGCAGAACGTGGCGTATCTACCGACGGCGGCTGCCAGCGACGAAACAACCCATCGCCCCTGGTTTCTCCTCTCCCACATCTCCACCAACTCCTTCATGCTTAGCCTCTCGGCCCACGCCTTGGTCTTTGCGGTCGCTGAGTGCCGCACAGAGGATGGTATTCTGTTGAACTTGGGCATGCTGAATCCCTCGGTCGCCAAGAGACTCTAGACCTTCCATTTGCACGCCCCGCTTATTCCAGGCTCGAAGTAGATGAAGGTGATGGGAAGGATAGACCAGGCAATCAGAGCGCCGATGGCGTACGCATTTCGCTAGCTTGGGCAAAGCTGCTTCGCCATGCGAGGTAGATATTGGAAGTTGTGGAGGCGGCGACGGTCGGCACGACCCAGTACGGCCTGCGCTGATACATGTGCAGCCATTGCTTAGCGAGGATTTTAGGTTGGGTGGCATGGGCAAGGAAGGTCCGGACAGCGAGGGAATCTTGGACTGTCATCCCTGTGGAGAGGACGCTCGATCAGCATGGAGCACAAGCGCGTGGAACAAGCTCGTTCTCGTACCGGCGTAAATGGCTGGCACCATGATGCCGATCCATTGCGCAAGGGAGACGAGATGTGGAGGAGGCGCCATTGTGGGAGTCGCAAGAGTTAGTTTTTAGGAAAACCACCAGAGGTGAGGTGAGGAAGGAGAAAATATGGAATGGCGCGCAGGCGCCCGAGAAACCTTAATCTGGATATTTGTTGCTGACATACCCTTGGACCTCCCTTGGAGAGCATCAGTAAACCTGGGGTGAATTTGAACAACCATCGAACCATCCAGCTTCCCGCTAATTAGAAAAAAGGATGAGATGCGAATCCTAGCAGCTTTTCCTCTTGCACCAGTGAGTGGTGGTGCTTGTGTGGTTTCGGGTGGCTGTAAGTATGTAAGCGGCTCCACGGCTCTTGTGCAGCAAACATGACAGCGCCGTGTAACGCTAAGCTCAAAGACACTGGAACGGGTAAGCGATAGGGCAGACCTCAAATGCAGCTGTGGAACCGTGCAGCTCGATTGGTACAATTGCGCATGTCTTATTTGTCTGCTTGCTGGCTCGAAATACACCCCATTTTAAGACGGGTAGAGGCTAAGTGCCGAGATTTCGGAGCTTTCTACCGTTGGCGTCCAGCCACGTTATCTTCGACGGCATTTCACCTTCAGCTGGGAATTGTTGATCCCACCGACAGAATTTAGGAAGATTCTGCTAAATAACGTCCCCCCTTGACGTCTGTATCCCCGTGCTGCAGGAATCTGAGACCGTGGGCAGAGCAAGCACCACCAACTCTCAGGTGATATCACACATCAAAACCAAAATATACAATACTCCGCGCCAGTGGTTTAGTGGTAAAATCTACTGTTGCCATCGATGGGCCCCGCGTTCGATTCGCGGCTGACGCATCTCATTCCAGGAAAGAATGCATTGTTCTTGTTTTTTTGCCTTCACACACATTCTAGATCTACTGGCGGTCCGGTGAAGCGAGGACGGCAGCGAGGACGGCAGCGAGGACGGCAGCGAGACCGGCAACAAGCTGGATAGGTATCTATTGCTCTAAATGCTGTGATCTCAGACATTGCATTCCCCACTTACCTGTGACCACCTCTAGAGTTGAAGCCTAGGAGAAAGTTACTCGCCATGTCCAGCAGTTCAACCAACTCCGGAATGCGGCAATTGCCGAGAGCTGATCATGAGCAACTTGAATGAGCCTTTTGATAACTTCGAGTGAAATCGGAGGGTTTACGATTTATGGCTCGCTTCAGCGAGGTTGTGAGATAAGAGGAAATACAAACTGTCTGCCTCGGTGGGCAGAGCGATGTCAATCATCTGTGAATGGAGATACCGGTCTCGAGGTACTGGTACCCATGCGGCTTTTGAAATCATGCATGTGCCAACCATGCATGTAGCCACGGCCTGATGTGCCAAAGTTAAAACACACCACACAAATCGATGACAATACCAGTCACCAGCAACAGGCAGCCTTCCAACAAGCCACAAGATGGGACAGGCCCATCCAAGTACGGCGATGCAAATCCAAAGCGGAGGTGGCTCGCTCATCGAGTTGAAAATTCTGTCGACTCGGCAATTCCTCAAATACCGCTGGTTTGAGCACGTGCAACGGGCGGCGTTGCGCGATGCTCAATGGTACACTTTGCCTGGCAGTAGTGGGCATCGGGAAATGAGCGTTGCACATTGCAATGCGTATGAGACCGGAAACTGATCTCTATGGCGCGATATGCATGAGAAAATAACGCTGAGGTAGGTTTCGGCGTTGCACCTTCTGGATCAAGTCTGGACTCCACAGCAGTGCGGATCTACGCCGATGTGAACCGCCGACCCCCTGTACCTGCCGCATCAGGCAACTCAGCCAGAATAATTCGGACATATATGTAGGTAGCATCGGTATCGAATTCATCGAGCTGTTCCCTCTGTTGGCTGTCGTTCCTCTCTTCTGCGTCCACGAGGCCTAGAACAACAATGAAGGCGGTTCTTGCTTGCTGCGCTGCAGCAGCAGCGGCGGTTGTCAATGCCATTGACCCACCGCGTTTTCCATACCAGCCCGTTGGCGGCGGCGACCAACTCCTAACATACAACATCACCGTCGCTAGCCCCGGCCCGCTCCGGGCGTCCACGACTTCGGTGGTGTGGGCCAAATCGGGCACAGATGGCGACTTTGTCACCCGGGGCATTGACGGATCTCTTGTTTTCGAGAACGTCGCCAGCAGAAACAAGACGACCTTCCTCGCTGCCAGCAAGATCCCCTACGGCGCATCCACGTACACCATCTCGCACGATCTGACCAAGATGCTGTGGGCTGTCAACAGCACGAGCCAGTACCGCCACTCCTTCTTCGCCGCCTACCTCGTGCAGGACGTGCAGACAGGCGAGTTCCAGCCTCTTGTCGAGGGAGCTGACGATATTCAATATGCCGTCTGGAACCCAGTCTCGAACTCACAGATTGCCTTTGTGAGAGGCAACAATCTTTTCATCTGGGACGCCGGAGTCGTCAGCCAAGTCACCCAAAATGGCGGACCCGACTTCTTCAACGCCGTTCCCGACTGGGTCTACGAGGAGGAAATTCTGGTCTCCAACCACGCCCTATGGTACTCGCCTGATGGGCAGTATATTGCCTACCTCAGCTTTAACGAGACTGGAGTCGAGACATTCACAATTCCGTACTACATGAACGACCAGCCGACTGCATCTCCTTACCCGCGTGAGCTCGAGCTTCGATACCCCAAGGTCGGAACCAAGAATCCCACGGTTGGCTTCAACTTGCTCCGCCTCTCCGATCTGGACGTATCTGCCGTCCCCGTCACAGCATGGCCCGCTGACGACCTGGTCATTGGCGAGGTGGCATGGGTGACCGACAACCACGACAAAGTCTTGTACCGGGCTTACAACCGGGTGCAGGATCAGGAGAAGCTCGTTGTCGTTGAAACTGCGTACGGCTCTTCCAGCATCAAACGGAAGAGGGACGGCTCCGATGGTTGGTTGGACAACAAGATGGCCATCAAGTATGTCGGTGTTCTTGAAGATCGCGGCTACTATCTTGACATGTCTGACGAGACTGGGTGGAGGCATCTTTACATTCACTCGGTGGACGGCACCAAGAAGGTGGCTCTCACATCGGGTGAATGGGAAGTAGTGTCTATTTTGAAGGTTGACATCGCCAGAGGCTTGGTTTACTACACGTCCACTGAGCATCACAGCACGGAGCGTCATCTCTACTCTGTTTCGTGGCTCACACACCAAAAGACCGCCCTTGTGGACAACACGGTGCCAGCTGTTTGGACAGCTTCTTTCTCTACCGGGGGTTCCTACTACATCCTGCGCTACGCCGGCCCCGATGTCCCCTATCAAGAGCTCTACTCCATCGAAGACACGAAGACTCCTATCCGCACCATCCAGGACAACGTGCGTCTTCACTCCCTCCTGAAGACCCACAATCTCCCCAACATCACCTACCACGAGATCCCTCTCCCGGAGTCGAACTTCACCCTCAACGCCATGCTCCGTCTCCCCGCGATTTTGGACCCTGCGAAGAAGTACCCCGTTCTCCTGACACCTTATGGCGGCCCTGGCGCACAGGACGTCACCAAGGGTATGGCTAACTTTGGCTGGGCCTCCTACATCGCATCGGACCCTGAGCTTCAGTACATCACGTTGACTGTAGACAACCGTGGCACTGGCAACAAGGGCCGCGCTTTTCGCAGCGCCGTGGCCCGCGATCTCGGCAACCTCGAGGCTGCTGACCAGATCAACGCCGCCAAGTGGCTTGCAGCCAACTTCCCCTTTGTCGATGCGGACAAGATCGGCATCTGGGGCTGGTCCTACGGTGGATATCTCACCGCCAAGGTCGTCGAAGTCAATGACCCCATCATCAGCTACGGCATGTCGACTGCTCCAGTTTCGGACTGGCGTTTCTACGATAGCATGTACACCGAGAGATACATGAAAACCCCTGAGACCAACGGAGAGGGTTATGCCCGTAGTGCAGTCAGCAATACTGAGGGGTTCAAGAGGCTTCCGGGTGGCTTCCTGGTGCAGCATGGCACGGGAGACGACAATGTCCACTTCCAAAACGCTGCCGCGTTGGTGGACTTGCTGATGGGGGCCAGGGTTGGACCTGAGAAATTTGAGGCAGCCTACTTCACCGATGCTGACCACAGTATCGGCAGAAATGGGGCAAACGTCTACCTATACAG
The DNA here is from genome assembly GCA_030512335.1 of Immersiella caudata. Taxonomy (NCBI): domain Eukaryota; kingdom Fungi; phylum Ascomycota; class Sordariomycetes; order Sordariales; family Lasiosphaeriaceae; genus Immersiella; species Immersiella caudata. Next base: position 5,157,595 of record JAULSU010000002.1, on the reverse strand, counting down.
GCAGCTGACAGAGAAGCTGTTCAAGGAGAAGCAGAGGGTTGTCGGACCAAGTAAGAAGCACCAGTGGAACAGAAGAAAAAGGGGAGGCAGAGTGGGATCCGCATAAGTACCTACAAGTATACGTAATCCGTTAGAGTTTAATGTTATCCTTTTGCAATTGTTGAAGTACAAGAGCAAAAGCTTTTGTAGAGCCCCTTTTACCGAGGACCTGTGTCATGGTGCCGCCATTGTTCCACGTGGCGCGTGAATCGAAACCCCAACTTTCAATCGATGAACAGCCCTTAAAGCAAACTCGCATCGCGCAGAAAAGTACTGCGTAGAAGAGAATCCACGAAGAACTTGTGAGATAGGTTGAAATAAAATACAGTAAACACGGTTGGAACCACCGTGCTAATGCGGCTCACGGTGTCAGAGGTGAGTGCGAGCTGTCTCACATTGACTTACCTAGTTCTCATGAACCCTTCGGCTTCTCGTGAACCTTGGCACCAGAGTTCCCGAGTATCTAGAAGTTTATCAACGAATTGTGGCTGGCTGGGGACAAGAGACAGGGACTTCTGAACTGATTTTTAAAGAGAAATAACTCAGCCCTTCTTCGTTCTGCACCCAGCATCTTCTTTCCCCTAAAAAATTTCCTTGAACCTGACCTCACCTTTCAAAACCTTCACAACAATCGGTCTCAAATATCAAAAGTGGATACACGAGGTTTCCGCCACCTTCATCGCAGTTTTTCTCCCTTCACCCCGAAATGTCAAACAGTCTCACGATGTTTGAGGACGACACAACAAACGCCGCCCCACTCCCTGACCCAGAGCCATATTTGCACGACCTTCTCAGCAGTGGAAGCCTCACCGCGCGCACGGAAGGCTTCGTCCTGTACCTCCTTGCCTCTTCCCAGCAACATAATGGCAAGATCTCGGAGAAGCACCGACAAGCGCTGGAAGAGATGAGGGAGGAGGACGTAGAGTATGAAGAGGCGTTGAAAAGGATGGAGGAGTGGCAGAGGGAGGTTTTTGATGAGAGGCATAAAGGGCACCTGAAGGAGTACGGGGTGAGTGCTGAGGCTGCAGAGGGGCGTTCGATCCTGGGGCAGAAGCGAAAGAGGGCGTTTCCAGAGTCGCCGCCGGGGTCGCCCGATGGGCCTGGAGGGGAAGGGGGTTGTTGAAGAGGAGGAGGCTATTGGAGCGGCATCAACTGCCGATGCAGTCGCCGAGGAATATGACTTGACGAGGGACAATGTTCAGGAGTTCTTCATGACATCCTCTTGGACGGCCATCAAGGCGTGTTTGGACAGGGAGTGTGAGAAATGGAGACTCCTTTGTCCAGAACCCGGTGTTGCTCTGGCGGCGGCACCGGTACCGGCAGCGGCAGCGCCTATGCATGATTTCCTTCGGCGTTTGGTGACGCTGACGCTGGAGGGTGATGTCGAGAGCTTGAAGCGTACTCTGGGGATGATTGACGAGGAGCGGCCGAGCATTGAGAAGCTGCAAGAGGAGAAGGAATACGCAGATTTGGCGTTGCGGTTTGCCGAAGATGCCGTCTATCTCAACAAGGTTCCAAAGTCGTGCGGATCCGAGTCTCGGGTACTTTTCTTGAAAGCGAGGGTTGCGGCGACTGCCAAGCAGTTTTTCCACGTGTTCACGATTAGTGAGAAGACGTGGCGGTTAAGGCACTATGTAAAGCTACCAGGTGACTAGGAATAAGACATTTCATGCATCAAGTTTCAATATAGGCTTACTCCTGATTTCGCATCGAATCGTCAAACGCTTCCTGTCAACTGGAGTCTGAGATCTGATGCAAGTTGTTGGGTTCAGCAGTTTTGCTTGTTTCTCGTCGCCGAGACGATCAGGACGAGGGTGTTAGGTCTACCATATTCGCCGTCTTTTGGCTATACGGAGGACTTGAAAGCTTCAAGTGAGTATTGGAAGATTAAGTATGTGGCGGCTGCGCAGCCACCGCTCTGTGTACTACCAAAGAGAAAAAAAGCAAAAACATCAATGACGATTTCCCACGCACCGTTGTTGAACGACTACTGCGATAACCCTAACCCTTAATCTTGACTGTCGTTCGTGACGTTCGTCGCTCTGCGAGCCGTGGTGGGGCAAACGGCAGAATTGCTCTCCGCCAAAATTTTGCACCCAGCTCGATGCGATTGTTCACTGGGTAGTGTTCTTCAAAGCAAACGAGCGAAACCATGCCTCCAAACGTCGCGAAGCCCAAAAAGAGCGCTGGGCGTACCAAGCCGACCCATAAGACCGAGGCCCGGACGCTGAAAAGGAAAAGAGAGCACGAGGACCTGGTGACGTTGCGGAAAGCAATCGACGAGCTTGTGAGGCCCCCCAAACTTCGATTTCCCGACCGCCCCTGCCATTGAGCCCATCGAATCGCTCTCTAACAAGCCGCAGGATCCCAAATCCCCAGACCTCAAGAACTTTACCGATCTCCCTCTCTGCGAAGCGACCGCCTCAGGACTACGCGCCTCCCACTTTGAGGTCCTAACCGACGTGCAGCGCTCTGCGATCCCCCTTGCGCTGAAGGGCAAAGACATTCTCGGCGCCGCGAAGACAGGCAGCGGCAAGACCCTTGCCTTCCTAGTCCCTGTTCTGGAAACCCTCTACCGCGCACAATGGACCGAGTACGACGGCCTCGGGGCCCTCATCATCAGCCCCACCCGCGAGCTCGCTGTGCAGATCTTCGAGGTTCTGAGGAAAATCGGTCGCAAGCACACCTTCTCCGCCGGTCTGGTCATTGGAGGAAAGAATCTGCGTGAAGAAGCCGAGAGAATGGGGCGCATGAACATTCTCGTGTGCACCCCTGGCCGCATGCTCCAGCATTTGGACCAGACGGCCGGCCTCGACGTCGACAACCTGCAGATTTTGGTGTTGGACGAGGCCGATCGGATCATGGATATGGGCTTTCAGTCAGCAGTCGATGCGCTCGTGGAGCATCTCCCAAAAACGAGGCAGACACTTCTTTTCAGCGCAACACAGAGCAAGAGGGTGTCTGACCTGGCTCGTCTGAGCTTGAAAGATCCCGAATACGTCTCGGTACACGAAGAGGCAAGCTCAGCAACCCCCACAAATCTCCAGCAACATTACATCGTCACGCCCTTGGTGGAGAAGCTCGATACGTTATGGGGCTTCTTGTGCTCGAACCGCAAGAGCAAGATCATCGTCTTTCTGTCGTCGGGCAAGCAGGTGCGATTCGTGTTTGAGAGCTTCAAGCGCATGCAGCCTGGTATCCCCCTTCTGCACCTACACGGGCGGCAAAAGCAGGTGGCGCGCTTGGAGATCACATCCAGATTCACATCGGCCAAGTATGCCTGTCTCTTTGCGACGGATGTTGTCGCAAGAGGTGTTGACTTCCCGGCTGTCGACTGGGTCATCCAGGCAGACTGCCCTGAAGACGCTGATACATACATCCATCGAGTCGGGCGGACGGCCAGATACGAGAACAAGGGTCGGGCAGTTCTGTTTCTAGACCCCCACGAGGAAGAACCATTCCTGAAGCGACTGAAGCATAAAAAAGTTCCGATACAGAAGGTGAATGTGAAGGAGAACAAGAAGAAGAGCATCACGGAGGAGCTGCAGAACATGTGCTTCAAGTCGCCAGATCTCAAGTATCTGGGGCAAAAAGCATTCATTTCCTACACACGGTCTGTTTTCTTACAAAAAGATAAGGAGGTCTTCCAGTTCAAGAGCCTGGATCTGGACGCGTACGCAGCAAGTCTCGGCCTTCCAGGAACGCCACAAGTCAAATTCCAGAAGGGCGAGGATGTCAAACGACTCAAGAACGCTTCGCGCGCCGCCCTTTCCGACGGCGCTGAAAGCGATTCGGACGGCGAAGGCAGGAAACCGAAGCAATCCGAAGTCAGGACAAAGTACGACAAGATGATGGAGAGGAAAAACCAAGACGTTCTCTCTAGCCATTACCGCAAACTTCTCGGCGACGAGGAAGACGACGACGAAGACGACTTCATGTCCGTCAAACGAGTCCTCGGCGACGGCGACCTGGACGACGCTGCTGGCGTCGATGGTGCCACCGAGCCCAAGGTTGTTACGCTTGGCAAGTCGGAACTCATCATCGACTCCAAACGCCGCGAGAAGCTTCTCAACTCCAAAAAGAAGCTCTCCAAGTACATGGACAAGGGCACCAGGCTTGTCTTCGACGATGACGGCAACGCTCACGCCATCTACGAGCTTCAGAACGAGGAAGACTTCAGGAAGGAAGGCCCTGCCGAGCAGATTCGCCGTGAGTTCGTCGAGGCCGAGGCCAACAAGGTCCGCGAGGCCGACATCGAGGACAAGGAGTTCGCCAAGCAGAGGAGGAAGGAGAAGCGAGACAAGCAAAAGGCGCGTGAGCGTGAGGAGCTTGCCCAGCAGCTGGGCACCGGGCCTCAGCTCGAAGCGGACGCCGATGCCGCGGAGGATCCATTGGCGTTGCTTCGGTCACTGCCGATCGCTGGGGAGGATGATAGGAGCAGCTCCGATGAAGAGGCGGAGCCACCAACGAAGAAGGCGAGGAAGTGGTTCCAAGACGATTCTGACGAGGAGGGGAAGTCGAAGAAGGCGAAGAAGGGCGGGAAGAAGGTTATTGAAATGGATCATGAGCCGGATAATTTGGAGGATTTGGAGGCATTGGCTGCTGGCTTGTTGGAGGATTGAGTGTAGCTTCAGCACGTTACCATTGTAGTACGAGCAGGATACCTAGGTAGTCATAAATGTGCGAGCCCAGGCAAGTCGAGGCAAGGGCTGCGACATCGCATCATCCTCACGATACTCTTCCACACGTCCTCAACATAATTGACCGTGGGATGGCTCACCACCCCTGTTTCCAACTGCCAACAGTTTATCCACAAGCCCTCTTCACAATAAGTGCCACAGACCAGGATACGCCCAACATCAGAAGAAGCTCCACGCCACGCTGTTATAAACCGACAAGGAAGTGATTTTCAATAAACCCCAAAGCTCAATACAAATCCACAAACAACTTCAGGAACGCTTCACGGGTATCGTAACGTCCTTTTCCCCAATCCCCATCCTTGAACTCTCCTAAACGCCAAAATTGCGAAATCGTCAAATACCGCAAGCCTCTCGTCGTCTAACCTGCAGACTAGGTAAAGGAAAATTTACAAAATGAGCATTGCGCCACGCCCCTCAGGCTTCAACGTCATCACCATAATTTCCACCAAGGATCCTCCTCTTCGTCTGTGAATACCTGAGGTTCAGGCTCTGCTGGCTTCTGAACAAAGTCAAAGATGTCATAGTTCTGGCCATACATCCTGATCCTGTAGAAGCACGTGTGGTCGGCCCCGTGGTTTGTCCTCACACGGACAAGGATGGTATCCGTGGCGGCCTTGAGGGGCTCGATGAGCTGCTCAGACAACTTTTTGACGAAGACACCGTTGGTGCTAGCTTCGTACTTGTACGTGAATTCGGCGATTTTAACGAGACCGGCCGTGTCTGCCATCAGGTCGTGCCTGTTTAGCTCCGCGTACGTGCGTGGGAAAGAAGCAACGGCCCAGTCCTTGGCTTTCTCTCGCTGGGGCTCGATGATATAGGCCCAAACCTCGACTTCCTTGGGCATGGCTTCGGGGTCATTAGTCTCCGCGGGGTTGATGTGCTCAAGGACGATGAATTCGGGAATGACGAGGTTGGCAGTCTGGACACCGACGTCCGCTGGGTACGTGCTGTTGTCTACCCCGATGATGGCGGCGCACCAGCAGTGGCCCGGCTCCTCCCAGGGCGTCAGCGCAGCGTGGCCTTCCCTGATGAACTGTGGTGACTTTTTCCCATTGCTAATCCAAGCCGACCCCCCAACCCTGGGCCTCCCCATCTTAAAGGTTGGCGACGTCAGGGAGACTTCAATGGCGGCGCCATTTCCGAAGGCGAAATGATTGATCCTGTTTTGCAACTCAGGGTCGGTAGCGCTGCCGATGTTGTTCTTTGCGGCATGTTTGAGCTGGGCTTTGGCGATGGCTTTGTTGACTATTTTGTCGACGAGTTTCGAGACCTCAGCTTCGGCCATGCCCTTGGGAGTGTTTGCCGATGACTTCAACTTTGTGACATCCTCAATAGCGGAGTTGATCATTGCCTTTATGTCGCTGAGATCTCCAGCCATTTCCTTCTTCTGCTTTGCCAAGCCAGCCTGCAGCTCCCGCAGAAACTCTTCGCTGGAGACAACGTTTGAGGGCAGCTTTTCTTCGATGATATTGTCGAAGTGCCTTCCCACTAGGTTGATGACTTTCTTCTCGTTCAGCTTCAGCCACGAATCCCAAGATTGAACTACTGGTGGCGCTGTCCCGATCGGAAACTGGTCCTTGAGCGCCTTCCAGTGGCGTTCTGACAACTTGGATCGATCATCAAGTGTGAGAATGGACTCGTCTTCTTGGACCCGGGCCTTGATGGCGTGCCAAAACTCGTTGTCGATTACCAGCTTCCCAGCACGGTCTCTCTGGACATGGATCATGCGAGGAAGAAGAGCTTTCAGGTTGTCTCGGGCGTCTGGGGTGAGAACAGACGGGTCTCTCAGGAAGCCATTAAGTCTGTCGAATTGTTCGTCTGAGAGGATGGGAGGTGGAGGCAGCACCGCCGATCGGAGGAATTGAAATGTCGGGATGATGATCAGAGCGATCGCGATGAGCTTGAGTAAGTTCCATGGCGTAAACTTCCACGGCGTGGAAATTCGTTTGAACTTCGGCCACCGCCATTCTTGACGGGCTGTCTCTTGAGGGGTCGTCTCTTCGACGTCTGGCGCGTCGGGTGGTGCACCACCATCGTCGGTAGGTTGGCTTTCGCTGTCATATTCGTCCTGTCCGTTGTCTGAGGAGGGTTCTGAAGGTGCTTCTGAGGGGCTGCTGTTGCTGTTGCTGTCATCCGCGTCTCCGTTTTCCTTGCCTGGCTTCACACCGGTTGCATCATCTTGATGAGAGCCACCAAAGTTCCCACCATGTCTCCAGTCCGGCTGGTTTCTCGATTGCTTCCCAACTCCCTTCAGCGAACCCAAAGGCATTCGAGGTGCAGGGCCAAGGTAGGACACATGCCCTTCGTTGCCCAGGCCGGAGGCTGGTCTGTTGGGCTCAAACTCGGGGGCGCGGAAGACACCAGGGTCGACTCGGCCAGCATCCCGGGTTTGACCCAACAGCTCTGGCGGCTGCAAATGTGGTGGAAGTGGGGGGTTCCTGGCGCCTGACATAATCGGTTCTGGCGGTTGTCGAACAACGTTCCAAGCAGATGGAGGATTCGTTTTCCTGGCTATATCTGGGGAATCGCCATCATGTGGCGGGCTCGAGCTGACACTAGCTGCACCATAAAGGTTGCCCTCTTCCTGCCAGCTACGAGCGGTATTGGGCACCGACGGCTGGAGATTCCCCAACGAAGCGCCGAACGGCGTCGCTGGCGGCCGGCGGGAGTTTCCTGTTGCAATCCCAGTGGTTGGGATGTTTGGTTGAGTGTTTAGTCTCTGCGCTGATTCTTGCTGTCGTGTCTGACGCTCCTCTGCCTGCCGGTTGGCCTCGTCAAGCCGCTCTCTCCGTTGGCGAGCCTCTCTCCCAATTCTTTCGAGGTCCTCTTCTGCTTGGGCCTCGTCATCTCTCCTCCTCTTACGTGTGGTGCTCGCTCCCTCTCCCGTTGCGGCCTTCATCGCAGCAGCCTCCCTGGCCGCTTTGCGAGCAGCTATTGCCTCCTTCTTTGCCACCTCCATGTCAGAAGCCTTTTTGGCTGTCAATGTCGCAGCTTTCACCCTTTCGTACCGCGCAGCAGTGTCAGCTGATTGCTGCTCGGGGGCTTCATCCCCAACCGGGCTCCCATCTTCCAGATCTTCCTTCCGTCTACGGGATCGCTTTCCTCGGGTTTCTAGTTGACTCTCACGCGCCAACCCCTCAGCCACCTCCTCTTCTACTTCCTCCCCGGCCTCCCCCATCACTTCGTCGGCATCATCTCCTCCTGAGTTCTGGCCAATAATACCGTTCCCAGGTGAGTCATCATCGGGGTTGTAAACGAGCTCAACCTCATCCTCCGGAGCGGACCGGGCTGGTGATGGCGCCTTGTTCGCACCTGTCACCGGCTGACCGTCGACGTAAAGGCGACCTTTTGAAGTTCGGTTGTCCTTCTTGACCTGTTTGAAGACGCGCGCCGCAACCGATGCGAGCTTGGCGTCGCCAACGGTCGATCGTCGGTCGGGAAGCTGCGTCAGAGGCGAGCCGTAGGAGATGCTGTGTTTTGATACAAGGGGCGATCTGACAGAGTCGAGCAAGCGTACATCAGAGCTTCGCATAGAAGATGCCGTAGGAGACGAGCCGCGAAGCGCCCTACTAGGGGTTGCATTCGCGGCGTTGGAGCGCGTTGCACGCGGAGGCATGGCGGCGGCCCACTCACGCTCCTGATGAAAGTAGTGGAGGTCTGAGATTCCAAGATCCGAATGATTCGACTTTGCGATCAAAAACAGGGAACTAAGATTATCGTCAGCCATGTTTGCGATTTTCCCAGATGAGACCAGCAGGAACGCAGTGAGAGTGGGTGAGATGAGCGCAATGAGTGAGCGCCTGCGCTGCAAAGAAATGAGTGCGGCACCACTGATGTCGCAAATGAAGGTCGAACAGATGCGAGGTGGAAGGTGTTGCGATTGAGGTGGAAAGCGATTGTTTACCTTGACCGCAATGGATTTTATGCGCTGGGTTTCGATCCGAACTTTGCGATTGCTGCGCTGTGATCCCTAGCGTCGCCCAACAGTGAATGGACAGTCGGCTATTGACAAATAACCACAATAGGACCTAGTGCAACGATGCGCTATTCCATGACGAAGATTTTTTAAGTTCCTAGGTTCGGGCAGCGACTTGACAGCGAAGGGGGACAGCTAAAACCAAGGACGCGCAGAAAGTCGTGATGGCGGAAAGGTGACCGCGAGCTGGAAGAAGGGTCTTGTTTGATGGCTGAAAACGGCCTGGATCCTTTGAGGCCGGGCGAGAACGGCTCTTTCATGACGGTGTAAAGAAACGCATTTCTTTATTCTCACGAGGATTCCTGAAGTCAGGTTTGACGCGTATTTTCGGAGGCGCTTTGGAGGCTCTTTGCTTGCTGCCCAAGGTCTGTGCTGGCCATCCCGCCTCGTTGACGATCCCTGCCACCTGCCTCCAGATTTGAGGTGGCTGGAGCCGCCAGAATGTTGAGCTGTTCAGGTGAGCTGGCAATGGATGACTCAGCAGGCTAGTACCCCATCACCCCACCATCTGCGCCCAGCACCGACCCAAGAACTTGGTGTGCTAGGAACTGACAGGAAACGGAAAATACGAGGCTACATTCAACTTTTCGTAGCTTCCAGAGGCAAAAAGGAAGCCCGCCCGAGTGTAATGCGGTAACCCTTCTTTCTTTCCTCAAATGCATGTTGTGCACATGGTGGGAGAATCGAGTTTCACCGCCCACAACCGGGTGGGAGCCCTGTAACATACTGGTGGCATTGATAAAATGCAGCAAAGATATCCGGAGAACCTTTTGGTGAAGAGTAAGACCCGGGAGAATTCATGAGCTACTTTCAATCGAGCGGGTAGGATGATGGATCTCCAACTCATTTCTCGTCGTGACGGATTCTACCCACGAGCCGCTCCCGCGATGGAAACTGCTCCCGCGACAACTCCTACCGCCAGAGGTTCGGAACTTGTAAGATTTACCGACGCTCTCTCGCTGTTTGCGCTAGGGCTGTTGCGAACTACCTATCTCGATATTTAGTCAATTTTCAACGCGCATTTAGTGTAAGCAACGTTGCGATATCGAATGCTAAAGCTCCAAGCTCCAGAAGCTTGTGTTCCGTTGCAGGCTGCAGCACCGCCTGTCAGGCACAAAGATGCCACAGAGCGGGGTAACACTAACTCCCGACCTAATCGGCAGGCACGCATCCCTGTTGCAACTCACGTCATGTCCAGGCCATTGCGCCAGCTGGAGGAGACAACAACTGCTGCCTTCATCGACGTACGCTCTCGACGATTCTTGAACAACGACTAAAATTTGGAGACCAACGGTCCATCGTACCAGCGAGCTCATCTCGCCAACCTGCAATATCCCAGTGTCACTCGCCCAAGCCGTCCTTCCCTCGCCCGCGCGGTCAACGCTTCGATCTCTGCTCGACTTGCCTCCTGATAGAAAACTCCGATGAACAGCATCCAAGATGAAGAAAACCGGCGGAGGCGATAGCGCCAATATGGAGGCGCTATCCACCCAGCCTTCCTCGCAAACCAGCGCAGCGCCCAATGGCACTCCTGCCGCTCGCCACTACCCACTCAACCTCCCCGACGCGCCGTTCCATCGCTACGAGCATCGCATGACAGCGCGAGACATCATGGTGCATAGAATCATGACCGATTATATGAATCCAATCCGCGTTAAACCGAGTACCTATGACTCGGCCGTCGTTCACCCTGCTGCTTTCAGCCCCATATCCTACCAAGACAAGGAGCTAGGCACCGACCTTCGCTGTCTCCAGAAGATGCTCTTCACATCTTATGGTGACGCACCCCCTCCAAGGGCCTCCCCTATGACGGCTGTACTTCCCCATCCCCATGCTGCGTGCTGTGGAATGCGGCCACAGGTGACAATAGTCGAAGGTCCAAGGAACAGACCTCCACTGCTACGCGACCAAATCCTGGACCTTGTGAGGCAGCACTATCTCGAGGCCGACAATGCTATCCTTCGGGCATGGATATCACACCTGGGACCTGTTCCAACTCCGTCCAATGGTCCCCGGTAAGTACCAGCCCGCTCAGCTTTTCCCCAGCTCTGTCCCTTCGCTGCGGCGTGCCAGGCGAATAAGTGCCGATATCCCAAACACATACCAACAGGCCCGAGTGGTGGGTAGTTGCTGACAGCATACAGGACTCATACGGAGCCTCGTTCGTGGGCTTACAATCTCACATTTCCTATCGGCAGCGACGTTCCGGTTGTCTGGTACCGAGCACACGTAGAACGATTCCGCCCACCCAGCTACAGTCGTTGGACCGCAAGGGACAAGGCTCACTTGAAGGCCGTGCAATCCAAGCTCGCGACGCAGAATAAACTGCCACTGTACGATGGCGGCGTCTTTATGCCGTATCTCCGCCGCAGGCTGGAGCAGGCTATTGGAACAGGCACGAGGCGCGGCCCACGAGATAACAGGTGGCTTGGCAATACGGAGCAGTCGGAATTCGGCACCACAGTCTCCTTTCCAGAAGAACGAGGTGCGATGCGTTTCATCATGCAGCCATGTTGGCAGGATCGAAAGAATACGGACAACATAAGGCTGGGCTGTTCGAAAACACTCGATCTCGACCTCAACCCCGGCCGAGGACGAAAGAGCGATGGGACTTGGTCAACTAGCCAACACTGGGCTTCCAGAGAAGAAGGGACTAGCCAGGGGAGATATGGCCGCCTCCGTAGGAGATGCACGAGCTTGCCACCGCCGGGGAGCTTTACAACCGTCTATATCGGAGAGCACAGTCCAGCACCAATTCGAGCCAAGATACAGGTCACGTTCCCTCGCATGACACTCGCCCAACTGGACTGCCGCTCACGAAGGCGTAGCCTCAGCCGTACCCGGATCGACGAGATGTTTGACTGGGATACCGACACCCTGGGGATGGGTGTGATTTCGATCGCGTTGGATTCCCATTCGCGTTGCGAGAACTGCGCCGAGTTATCACACTCTACTGCCGAATGCGAATCCCCTTGCGGACATTGCGGCGCACCCAACCCCGCCTCGTCAACGCGGCCCTTGATTGATCTTCCATGGCCTATGCGCAGACTCGGTGATGAAGACTTCCAACAACGTGAAGGCTATGAAGCCCGTCCTGGGCGACATCAGAGACCTCACCTCGCCCCTGATTGTCCCGTGGCCCGGCACAACCGGTGCAAATGTGTTCCATTTCCAACATTTCACGTGGCCAAACGCTGCGGCGTTCCATGCCGCCGTGACTGTGGCGCCAAAGCCCGTCCAGGCACTTTCGGCCATTCCAATGCGATGCTTTGCCGCTCACGGTGTTGTATGTGCGGCATTCACGGGCATAGCGGGAAGGAGTGTAGGCTGCGGCGGTGTCGGTGTGGCCAGGCCCATTTAGGTCAAGATTGCGGATGGAATTCAACCTGCCGCGTAAAGGGATGCCCCCGGTACTGGTGTGGGATACACTGCCGGGAATGTGGGAGCACAGAGAAACCGTTTATCGAATGGCGCTGCGCAAAATGTTCCCCAGCGCTCATACCAGCAGCGTCAGCTACCGAAGAACCACGCGGTCGTGGGAGAAGACGGAAGCGTTCGCTGGGCAGAAGCTCTGGTGGCAACAAAGGGCCTGATAAAGACTTGACAGGGCAGGTCGGCGGTGAGACTGCCGGACCTCAAAGATCTGCGACTGGAATGACATCCACAGTAATCCCACTTCACCCAGAAACCCCGCCGCCGACGATATTTGGAGGACCACGCCTGTCGAAAGAAGGGCCAGGCCGTGATAAGTGACCATGAGTTTCAGAGGGCCGAGAAGACAGCAGCAAAGTGGCGTTTTAGAAAGAGGAACAAGAACCATGATACCCCTAGATTAGTCTTGCAATTTGGGAAGATACCGAATCATTGAAGTTGCACAATGTTGACGAGGTTTATTTTACTGCCATCGTACTCATATTCATACGAGTGACTGATTACAAAATTGTAAGAGCCAATCCAGGCACCAGCGGTTGTACCACCAGCACGCTCCGCGCTCCACCACCCTGATGATATCGCACACAGCCGTTATATACAATCCAAATAGGATCGCAAGATCGTGTCTCCCTCTGGTAAAGTGGCCCGGGACTGTCCCACAATGGCAATGTTGACATGTTCGGGTCCAAACGATCTCAGAAACGCAAAAGTCCGCCAACAAAAAGTATAGCCACAAGAATGAAGCCTCATCCAAGCTCATGCCCAAACGCCTGCCAGCAATCCTAACTTACAAGATGATAAAACATGTGTGTACCTCCCCCATTTGAGCTAATGCCAATCAGTCGTCGTAGTCGTCTTCCCATCCACCCCCTACGTCATCCATAACTTCCACTTTTGTGCCGAGGGCTTCTTTCCCTTGACGAATCATGCTGAGTAACCTTGCGTTGAAGGCATCGACGCGAAGGTCGGTATCGCGCTCAGCAGCAAGCTTCTTCTGCGCGAGCTGCTTCGCCTCGGCATCCAGGCGCGGGCTTGCTCGTATTTCATCGGCATCGATCGTGTCAACCGCTCCCCTAGACCGTCGCATTGTCGGTGCGGCGGAAGCGTTACTCTGGCTTCGACGATGGCCCTTGGTGGGCGATGGTGATGGGGGTATGGGCGAATGCACGCGGCTTTGTCGGCTCGAGGGGCGGGGGGACATCGCTGCGAGGCTCGGCCCGCCGAAAACAAAGGGGTTGGCGGGTTGGGAAGCTACGGGGGCGGGGATGCGACTTGGAGTGGTGCGGGTGACTGGTGATCGGGGGGCCGCAAAGCTCGCAGGCTCACGGGTTGCCATGTGGGGCGATCCGGCGTGTGATATCCGGAGAGATGCGCGACCACGGGGGAGGGAGCTAGGCGTGCCGGCCCCTAACCTTGAGACGGGAACGTTGATGCGCCGGCCCGCGCTGGCAGCTGTTTGCGCATAATATCCACCCGACCGGCGCGGAGGATTGGGTCTGGTGTTGGCCGCGGATAGCGCTGCGCCAAAGCTCCTAGGTTTCTCATTGGGTTCATCTATAAGAACCCAATTCTTCTTAAGTTCGTCGTGGTGCCCGCTAACTTGCCTGCGCTTCGCGGCCGGCCTCGGCGTCGTCTCCGGTGTGCTGGCCTCGTGGTATTCTGGGGAGAAGGTCGAGAAGTCTTGCCGTGGAAACTCGGCCTGGGCGATATCAGGAGTATCGACTTTGGGGAGGGAGGGTATGTCATGCTCATTGCACCACCCCTTGTCGGTTTGCAGCGCTGTTGGTGTCGGTGTTGGGGTTGTAATGTCGTACCCTGTCCCCCCTCCAGCATGGAACCCGCGAAAGGACCCCGTCTTGCAAAATTCCCAGACCTTGCCCACAACCTGAAGAGCAAGAGTGCTCCATCCGAGCGATGCAGGTACCTTTCTCTCGTCTGACAGGGGACTCTCCATCTCAAATTGCACTGATGGGGACTCGACCTCGTCGCAATTTTGCTTGGGACCGAGGGCTCGCCTGTAGTCAACGTCGGAATAGACGCTATCCTCAAGAATGCCGTTATCAGCGCCGTTCGGAGCACCCAGAGGCGTAGCATTTATTTGGCCAGCCAATGTATATCGAAACTGCCGGCCGCCTGCCACTTTTCTCTCCTCGTGTCTTCCATCATTGGCTCCATCCATATTCATGTTCCAGTCGACAGGGGTTGACTCCCTGGTGCTTTGGCGTTTCCTTTTCGTCGTGCCGTTGAATGCGGTGTTGGACATCGACAAATCGGAGTACAGACTACCGGTAGATTTTGCTAGATTACTCGATGGGGATGGCGGTCGAAAAATCCCAGCGTTGAGTGCTGACCCAGCCCGTGTTGTGGAATCGAACCGGTATGCGCCGGGCACATGGAATTCGGTCGCAAAAGACATGATGGGCGGATACAAGAAGCAACGACCGTTGTGGCGCTTTGGGCTATCCGTCCGTCTCGAGATGTCGTTGGGCACTTCGACGTGTCCAGTGCTAGGCTGAACACCTCAGCGTGGTGAGTCAAGTCGCGCACCCTTTTTGCGTGGCGGTTTGCGGGGAAGCTTAGGAGCTTGGGAGCTAGGAAGCTATCTGCTAACGCTCCCTGCCAGTTGTAGAGTTGCGTATCGCCGTCTTCACCGGATTCGCACTCGGGCGCGCATCGCCTTGTTCCTGATCTTGTCGGTCGGGTATCTCCTTCGCTGGGGTAGCGATTCTGCGAGGTGAGATGCGTTGGCGCTGCGCGTGATCGCGGTGAGGCCTGAGGTGTCGAGGCGATTGTTGACCGCTTGGCGGCACGCGGGCAAGCGCAGGCAGCAAGACAGCTCAGAGCTCTCGTGGTGCGGGACAATAGCAAAAGCGGTCACACGCCCCAAGCCTCGAGTTGGTGTCGACTTTGCAGCCTCGCGCTCGTCGTAGCCCTCGGCAATTGGTGCGGACCACAGATCCGAGTCGCAATGTCTTATTTGTTCTCGTCGATATCCGTCTGCGCTCCGTCAGACGGCCGTCAATTGCCCAACAAGTTGTTGCTAGCGGGTTCTTCGATCGGGCCCCAATCGACAACGACGGCGAATCGTGACGTAGCAAGCTTATGCGCGACGCAAGGCAAGAAATGCCTGGCTTAGGCTAAGTCGCAAGGTCTATCCAACGGTTTCGGCGGGATTAAAGAATGTACAGAGAAGGAGAGTAACAACGACGCCGATTCGCGGCGGTGATGCGCTGGAACCTTGACGACGACCGCAACCACGGAACCTGGAGCCAGGCCACCAACTCATCCAACGATCCAAAATTTAGTGGCGTTGCCCCAGCAGTGGAGCCGACAGGTGGGGTGCGATGGGGCGAGGCGCACCATCGCCAACAAAACAACGATTCCGTCGCGAAAACACTTGATTCCCCTTCATGCCTAAATACTTGCGGCCCCCTGGCTGTGTCTACCAATCAAATATTACGACCATATTACTTCACCCCAAGCTGAATTGAGCTTTATCCCGCGCAGTCTCCGTCTCAAGGCGACATCTAGTGCTTTACCTCGCGGTAGGGTCGTCTTTTGTCAACAAACAAGGCCAAGCTTCCAAGCCGTTCCCCTTTCAACAACTCAGTGTCCCCTTAATTCTCCACGTCGTCGCCTTCGCGGTTGTAATAGTCATCCTGCATCTCCTTTTTCTCTGCAGGCACGCCACCGTCGACACCCACGTCGCCCCTAACGTGTGAATGTCCTTGCCAAAAAGCTTCCCTTTCTTGGATAACCTCCTCAGCCCAGCTCTGCACTTCGGGTAGCACGATCTTGGTCTTGACGTAGGCAAACTCGCCCAAATCTAGCTTACCCTGTCCGCGCTTCTCGTACTCGACCATCTGGCAAAGAAGCTCCATCTTGTCGATGTCGTGGACGAAGTGGCTCTCGAGCGTTCTGCTGTCCTCGTACTCTTGCCACACCTCGCGGATCACTTTCCCGACATCTCCACCGTTGACATTCCCGAGCAGCCTCTTTGTGATGTAGTCCATCGTTTCCGCCTCGCGACGACTCTTCTCGGGTTTAGCCACTCCGTCGACAGGCGTGATGTCGCCGACGAGCAGTTCAGCCATGTCGTGTATCAAGCACATCTTCATGCACTTGAACATGTCCAACTTTTCGGCAAGTTTCGGGGGGCAGAGCATGGCCATGAGAGACATGCGGTACATGTGGTCGGAGATCGACTCCCCGCTATGAAGTCGGTATTAGTGAAAGCTCTGGGCGAGGATTGGATAGCTCAGCCTGCTTACCGTTCGATACCGAAACGTCTCCATCCCTCCCGCTTGGTTGTCTTGAGTCTCTCCAGGATGTGGAAGTACGGGACGGGCGAAGCAGAGCCCTCGACGGGTTTGCCAACGGCTATGGTGTCCAGCGCCTTGTCAACCGTCCATGGGCCAGGGACCTTGGGTGTCTCGGAAATTCCGACATCTACGCCACCGAGTCAGCAGAGATCCCGAGCGCATCAAATCGTCAAACTTGCCCGTGATCCCTTTGTCAACGACGCCATGCGCAGTGGCCCCGGTTTTGGGCGCACTCAGTGTCATATTCGCGGTTTCTCTTGGTAAGGGCGTCTGGCCGGTTATTCGCGGCGCTCCAGACAAGTTGCTTGAAGGCAGAGCCGCTGTCAGGGTCGAGTGCGGTGAAGTCAGCGCTCTTGCAGATGAAGTGCCCCGAAGCCAGCGCTGGGGACCGTGGAAGCAGTGTCGATTATAACCAAGTACACAAACAATGGGCGTCGAGCTCCAGCGCGCTGAGGCAGCAAGACAAAGACCAGATTGAAGACAAAGATACTTCATGGAAACTAGGAGAGGGTCCCTGGTTTCAACGCAGAATTCTGCCGCTGGCAAACCGTCACCAAGAATTGGCGGTCAGCTGGCCGCCCCGCCGTGATGACTCCAGCGCTTCGCTGGAGCCAATGAGACAGCGTACCACGATAATGCCTGAATGATGTCACAATCTCCAGGCCCTGGCCTCGAAGCAGCAACTCATGCGTGTCGTGGCGCTTTGTGGCACAAACAACACACCAGGCAATTTAGGGTATCCCGTTATCCAGTCAGTTTCAATTCCAGGTGCCTCACAAGGATACCTCTACCTCACCCCATCTATTTCTTCTCCTTGTCATTCTCATCACCTTTCAACGGAACTAGTCCACTCCAATGGCAACCTCGAGGGATTTCCATGATGACGAATAAGGACGAGAATCATTGGAACAAGGAATCTGCGTTCCCCTTATGATGATTTCATGACGGCCATACTCCTGCAGCCGAAACAAACGGTACCTGAGCACACAAAACGCCAGATTCTGATGCCCAGCACTGTAGCAAAGCTCCTTCTGATCTGCGAGTCTCTGCACTTGCTTACATCTCGTTCAAAACATGTAGGGGGATCGCCTGCAGTATTTCTCCCCCGGTCTGATGATGACTTCGTGCTGCTGTTGGTTTCTGTCTTTATCCAGCTTCATGAAAATGGGCGGTAAAGAGGGTAGGTAGATTCGCTTCATGACGCTGAGATGTCCTTTCGAGGCTATGAATGGCGTGAGCGGAAATAGGAGGGCTAGGTTTGATTACAACCAGAGCCATAGGTCGGCATTGGAGCACTTGCATGCATGAATCGCAGGAGGCTGGACGGCGAGGCCACCCGGGTACGGCACACACGGGGGAGTGCTGAGGATGCTCAAGTTATCTCTGTCAATTTCAAGTTTGCTTGAACTCGCTCCAAAGTGATCCATTCGCTCAAGTTGACACGTTCCCCTCATACTCCTCAATCACGTTCCCAGCGGGATCAATGTCACAATAAAACCACCACTCCTGATTCCTAGTATTCTTGCACCGAATCGTGCTGAAGGCGCATCCCATCAACCTCGATGCTTTCCAACAGTCTGCGTAAAGTGTCCTTCCCCCCAGAAGATCGCCCGCAAGATAAGCCTGCCTCTCATCCTCAGCGACCCAGGCGTCAAAGGCGCTGCGTGCCTGAGCCGGAAAGTCAGGCTTTGTTTCGGGGACACCAAACCAAAAGGCGTAGGCTTTCTCGCCATAGACGCCGGAGTGATCTAGGATGCAGCCATTGGATTTTCGGAGAGCGACCTGAGCGATTTCAGCGGACCATTGAAGGGGAGTCGCCGAGTATCTAGCACGGATCGAGTTTGATTTTTTTCCAACAAGAGGGCGATGAAGTCGGGGTTGGTGGGGGAGGGTGAGGAGTTGACCGTAACCCAGTCTGGGATGGTGGCTGCCGATGCGGTGTGAGTTGGGAAGAAGGCTGTGAACACAACCCGTGCGGCGGAAAGCTTCATGGTGGGGTTTCTTGATTTTTCGAATGGAACTGTAAATGCAAGTGCTGGGGACCTGGAATCGCTGCGACTGTCAGGGATGGGACATCTTAAACCCACCGTCCACCCCAGGCTTAACATTCCATCAACGTCGAATGATGTCAGTTGAGATAGTCAAGGAATTGATACCAGTGGGGCTATCGTGGTTGGTGTTGAGACAAGATGGCTGGTGGTGGCGTGAGTGTTTCTCCCAAGCCCATCCCTGGCATGGGTGGGCATTATTGATGGATTTCTTTATCATCCGGGGGTTCTATCTCGCGCCTCACAATCACGGTATGCCCTTCAGCGTTGAGGGTCTCCTACTAGGCATAAACACCATATCCAGCATCCTCTAGGGTGTCCTTGAGGGCAAGAAATGCCGAGCAGAAGTTAGTCCTGCCGCCCAGTTGCAATCGCCTCCAGTGAGTGTGAGCTGTCCCCTAACGGATAGATGAGCCTCAGTGATCCTGGCTCTGGCCGAGTCCCAAACCTAAGTTCGGGCCACACTCCCGTGATGGCTGTTGCCAAGTGGTCCCGTGTGTCTCCCACGATGGACAGCTCGCCAGGGACATGTGTCGACACGCTGGGCCGATGATATGCCCGTCCCTCCAGGTTATTGATTTCTTCGAGTGATGCATGCTGCAACACGAGAAGCTCGGCGTCTTCGGCGAAAGTTAGAGCTACTCTTGTAAAAAAAAACAAAAAAAAAAAAACAAAAAAAAAAACGCCTCACTTGTAGCGGCAGCAGGGGCTGCCGCAGTAGTGGTGGTGTGGTGAAGAGTCAAGGTTTATGTGTGCGATACGATGCAGATAGGCAGATGGTGCTGTACAAATAGACATCCTAGGGCAATTAATAAGGGCACATTAACAGCTTACTAGCCTTAGGGATCTTCGGGGACAAGCTTGCTAGGAAAGGAATCTTCGACCTGACAGCTATTGAATGCTCAAACCACCATCCTCTCAAGTACAACCACTTGATAACAGCCTGTTGGATAGATGTATTTCTCCATGCGACCTCGATACAGATGCCAACGTAGAACACCTAAGGCCTCCAAACGCATCTCAATGGTGAATGCTTCCCTGTCTTGACAAGCAGGACGTATGCCTGCCGGCCAACTTTCGGGTCCCGCATGGCTTGTAATCACCCTGGCGAGGGCTTCTTGGACGTCCTGGGGGAAGTTGATGAGACGTAACTGAAAGCTGCGGTTTCGGTAACGAGCGGAGATTCCGGCGCGGTCTACACGAGGTGATGGAATGTCAACGTAGGGCTGATCTCTTGAATACCAGAGGGTGGTTGGGTTGGGCGACAGTGTCCGAGTCGGAAGTCCATTGCTTTCGAGCTAGGTAACGTTGACTGGGGGTAATGGCGGGTATAGTTTGGTAAAGTACCTACGGAGATATAATACCTCGATAGTTTCAGCTGCTCACTGCGTATTGTGATTCGGAATTTTGTCGAGCTTGGGTGGACGGAGGAAGGAAATCGGCACAGCAGGATTGAAAGTGGATTGTGCCAAAGAGACAGTCGGAGATTGCACCTTCCGGAGAGAATGTCTGTTTGCACCGTACGTCTTCTCCGTTGATATGCACCGTATCCCCACATATAACACACTACTACCACTGCGGCAGCGCTTACTATCGCCACGCCGGAGGCCTTTTCCAGCTAAAGGAAGGTATTAAAAGTAACCTTTACGGCCTTTTTAAATTAATTTCAATACCGCTGTTTATCTGAAAGGAAGCCTTAAACGTGATAGTAGTAGGGGCTGTCGCAGTAGTGGTGATGTGGTGGAAAGTCCAGGGTTATGTGTGGCATACGGTGCAGATAGACATTATCAAAAAGATCGGGGGTGGAGGGAGGGGGGAGTTTGAATTGATTCACAGAAGAAGTCGCGTTTAGCAAGATGCAGCCGAAACATCAACATCCTCTAAAACAACGCAATGTCGCCCAGAGTAAGACAATCTGTAGAAATTCTATACTGGATGAGAGATATCTGAAGTAAACATTAACAAAGACATCAGCATGAAGATCAATTTCAAACCAGCGGGTTAGGGTCAAACACCACCTCCAAGTCGTCTCCACCAGCTGTCACACCTCACCTGCCACCAACAACCCTTGCACAACCACAACACCACAAGGTAGGTACGGTACCATGGGTAGGCAGGTAGCAACGCAGTACAAATAAAGTTTCTCCCCCAACCCACCCCAACATCCACCATCTTGGCTGCACTACACCAGGAGCCTTTGTCACACGCCTCCCATCTTGGCCTTCTTGGCTCCAAGACTTCTCTCAAGGCCCCGGAAGCGCCTCAGAGCCAAGGAAAAGCCCAGTCCACCAAGCCAGGCCCGGCGCTCCATCGCACCAGGGATCCTAAAAAGGAGGAGGTCACGCGACCGAGCTGGCCTGGTCTCATGGGGCACGGTGCGGACCCATACCCGATAGGTTAGCGTCGGGTCCCAACGGCATCACACCGTAGTAGCAGCCAGGAGCAGCGTTCCGTCACCTCACCGCAGCTCATCACCCACTCTGTGGACCCCAACACGCCTCCCCATTACCACATCCCAAACCCCCAGGACCGTGGGGGTTCTGCGTGACCTTCCCTCCTCGGCATCATCCCCCGGGTCCCAAAGTGACAAGTCAGGCAAAGGCACGGGAGGAACCTACCAGGGCCAGCACCAGCAGCGGACGAGCCGAGAGGAAGGGATTTGTTGGGGGTCCAGAGCCCTCTCACAGCGGGGAGATCCACCCGCCGGCACGTCTGGACTCAGCTGAGGACGCTTGGCATTAGCCAACTTGAAAGCGGAAACCTGGAAAAACAAGCGAGCTGAATGACATGGGGAGGCGACATGAGGCAGGACGGGGCTCAGGTGGTCGCCTTGCTTTTTGCGCACTCTTTTCAGTCGGGAGAGGAGTGAGATTGGGATGGCTTCATCCGAGGCAGCGAGGTTCAGGGCGGACGGTGTGTGTCTTGCAAAATCGATGGCATTATTCATTATCGTTTTGGTATCATTTTCGTGACCATCGCCACAAATGGCGACATGGCCGCCTGGCTTGCAACCAACTCGAATAATCAGACAACGCCAGAGGGAGAAAAAAAAACAGTCTGCTTCGGTGATCCCGACTTCTTGAGTGTAAGGATGAGGAAGGGACGAAACGATGATCTTGGAGATCCCAGGGCGCTGATTCATGGCCGGCGGGTTGGAAACGCTTCCAGGTCAACAGAATCAGTAATCATGAACTTTGAACTTTGAATGCTGCGCGAGGACCATTTGACTCCAATTGAAACCATCACTGGTAAAGAAACCCCGTAATCCAGAATATCATCACCATCTAAAACATCAAGTTCAATCCCCCCTGACTACGTCTCTTTCCGCGTCATCTCCTTCTCCTTCTTCTCCTCCTTCTCCCGCAGTTTCTCCTCCGCAACTTTCACCCTCGCCGCCAACCTCTCATTCTCCCTTTTCAACCTCCTCACGAAGCCCACTGCCATCTCCACCACATCCACCTTGCTGATCGACTGTGCCTGCACAACCGCCTCCTCCTTCTCTCCCTCGTCCTTGTCCTTATTCTCCACGTCAGCAGGCATCAGCTTCTGAATCTCACGTATCGCCGCCGTCAACCGATTCCTTCGGCTCTTCTCTGACAACTTATGTGCAATCCTCCTCTCCTGAACCTTCACGGCGTAGTCATCCGGCGATAGATCCTCCGTTGTTCCTCCCGCTGTCGTGTCGTAGGGTGTTCCGCACAGGTTGATTTCCACTCTCTCTGTTGTGGAAGAAGTGTTTGTACCACCCGGGTGCCGTGGTCGCCCCACGCGAAAGGTTTGGTACATTGCTCCGGAGGACTTCGTGACGGGGGCGCGGCCAACTTTGGACACGCGACCTGTGCTTCCTCTTCGTAGGCGCTGGACGTTGGGTTGAATCAGGGGCGGGAGGTGGATTTCTTCGAGGCTTTCGTTTAGAGACCAGTTGGAGTCGGAGTCGTCTTCGACCTTGATCTTGGGGTCGGACGAGGTCATCGTGGCTTGTGAGGGGAGCCAGGGGAAGTGTTGACCTGGCGGAGGCGCATGGTGTCCCGCTGTCGTTGTCGTCGCGCGGAGGATTTCCCATTCGGCTTGGGCCGAGGCATCGCTGGGCTGGACAGGGGAGATGGGCGAGGGAGTGAAGAACTCGTGGTGGACTTGATGCGGTTGGGAGTGGTGCGCTTGGGGAGGGGTTACTCTGTCTTGGTGCTGGGGGGATTTGTTAGAGTATTGTATGATTGCGGGTCGATTGAATCCCCTGGATTGTTTACGAACCGGGTGTCTTTGATGATGGAGGAGTGGCTGACTGTGGTCGAGCCAGTTCTGCTGCCAAAAGGACGAAAGACCCGGCGCAAAGATGTCAATCTTGGGAAAGCCTGGCTGTGAATAGGTGACGTCTTCGTGGCTCTCGCTCTCCAAATGCGACATGTCGTCAGGTTCCGACCAAGCATGTCGCTCAGGAAAGGAGCTCTCGCTCCTCGAAGCGAGGGTGTAGGCCAATCGGCTGCTGGGCACAGGATGCATTGTTGCGTGCTTCCTAGGTTCTCGACGGTGCGGCAAAGCAAGACGGCAAGCAGCAGGTTTTCGTTTGCTACGGCGCGCCGGTCGCGCGTCAGGATTCGGATCGGGGGTCGGAGTCGGGTTGCTTCGGCGGCTCAATCGAGAACAGAGCCGTCAGGGTGTGGGCAGAGGTAGAACTGCGGTCAAAACTGGTTCAAGGTACGGGACGTCGCATTCTTCAAGAAGTTCAAAATTGGCATCTCCGGAACGAACCCACGCGATCACTTTACGCAAGCACACCATCTAAAGAGGATGGTAGATCGCCATAAACCGCAAATATGAAGAGGAGAAGGCCGGGAAAGCGGTAGGTCCCCGACTCTACTCTCGGGCTCCAGGGCGGCCCAGGTGCGCCTTCCACGGCGGCACCTTCCCGCATTCTGTTGCGCCAACGGATGCAAAGCGTGCGCAGCGTGCATCGTGTGCCCAGAGACGTCACAGGGAACGCCGCAAAAAGAAAGCAGCCACTTGCTGGCGCCTAGCCAAAGATGGGGGCGACGTGAAGAAGCTCACGTAAACACAACGTAAAGGCAAAGAGCCCAGCCCACCGTCCAAGGTGGGCGTCCAATCCCTCTTTTGCTCTGGAACCAAGGGGGGTCGCTCTGCAGTGCTTCGCTCAACCTGCATCGCGTCAGAAGACGTGATTACGCCACTAAACCACAAAATGCCCTTGTCGAACCCACTAACGCCCAGACCACCAATCCTGTCGCCAACCGCCCTCTGAAGCCCCGAGGTGATGATGTCGACCAGCGGGCCGAAGGACGCAAGTGTCGAGAGCTGATCTCCATGGGGACCCGACGCCTTGCATCGCCGTCGGCCAGCAGTCCGATTGTGTCATCGCCGGGGCGGAGCTGAGCGGCTGGAAGAAGACGACGATTCCTTCCAGAAGACCGGCAGGTTCCAGCTCCCCGCAATCTGCGCCGCGCCCAAAATCTCAGCTTCCAAGCCTTGACGCGGGGGTCATCTGCCATCGAATGCTGCGCAGCCGGCCCTAACCACTGGCGCTCGGGTGAGGGGTGGTACCATTGTGTTCTCGACCATGTCGACTTCGAGGCCAACAATTTAGCGGTGACGGGCTCGGTAAATTGTGAGATCGATCTAGGGTTTAGAAAATTAGTCTCCTCGTCCGCTTTGTCGATCCCCGTGGGCTGCTCCTCGAAGGCTGTGTTCTCGAGAGTCTCTGCCGTAGCCGGATCAGATCAGATCAGATCAGCAACCGGGTCGCCCAGCTTATCGGGAAGTGCGCCGAGCATCTTTAGAGCCGACCGTGCTGGGAACCCCGCTTCGCGCCACAACCTCACTCGTAATGACGGCTCTTTGTCGCTCTAATGCAAATCAGAGCCCATTTCAGTTGCCACCCGCTGACATCTGGCAAGCCTTCCTCTGACGTGCCGTCTCGTCCGGGTCCTCCTGTGAACTCTTCGACGGTGACAGACAGCCTTACCGGCTCATCGTCCCAACTCGCAATCTAGATCAAACAGTCGCATTTCCAAGCCCAGTGTCTTGGAACCGGTGCGGAGTGTGCCGCGGAGAAAGGGGAAGAATCCCATGCTAGCCCAGCGACTAGTAGGCTACCACCCCACTGGACTCGGAGAGAGCGACTGCAGACCCGATTGAAAAGGATGTGAAAGGGCAGCACTCGCTTCACTCATTATGCAACTCTGCACTTTGGGTCGTGTCGAGATATGGAGGCTTGATGGCGCAACCGGACCCCTGTCAATTCGTCATTCGTACAAGCGTGCGGGCGGCCCTTCTATACGCCAACTGTGGCGTGCCAATGAGCCCGCTAAGCCGAATGCGGAAAACACACCGCACTTCAGCGCCAGAGCACCCACTCTGGCTTTGAAGGCTGCTGTAAGCACAGCGACTCTTCGGGGAGGCGGATTGGCCTGTATTGTGCACGCAATACACCTATGATTCGACACCGCCTCATGATGCCTGAAACGCAGGTACTGACTGCACTCTCCACGGTTCAACGTACGAGGGACGAACGATGGGTCTGGAGGATATCCCAGAGATCATGATGCGTCGAACCTGTTCTTCAACGGATTCCAGGTTACCCAACTCAGCACTCCTGTCTGAATCACGGTAGATCCCCCTGAGAGCCATGCCCTTTAGTAGAGAGCAGGAGAGCCGACAACGGACGGATGACAGGTATGGAGTGCTAGGAAGAATCGTCACACCAACGAGATGGAGATGCAAAGAAATAGGACGAATGAGACAAAAACGAAGGCATGATGAGTGTGTGCCTCCTCCACAAACAGCGGTCGTAAAGTCGCACACCCTGCTGTCCCTGTTGGCCTTGGTGTACTTGCCCAGGCGGGTGCAGAGCGCCTCACAGCAACCAAGCTTCGTGGAGGCCTTAGTCCGCCGTGGCGGCAGGGGGAAATAGCCAGTGCCCAGCGCTGCCCAGAGATTTCGAAGCCCGATTGACGTGTGCCGAGCGATCCGTCTTGGCTTTTTGACTGCACACCAAGACTGGTGTTTCAAGACGTCGATGGCGAGAATTGTGGTTGATATCGCCGCCATTACCAGCCGATGGCGGTGTTGTTGAGAACCCTCGGTGCTGGATGACCATCTGCCGGCTGTTTGAGGGAACAGTGGAGCCAAAGCCCTGGCAATTGGCCCGGACCGCGGCACCCAGCGAGGACACTGGCACGCTGGCCCGCACTGGAGCTTGGGAGGGGCAACTTTGCCAGTCCCCGTCATGTCCATCGGAGAGGGGTAAGGAACTTTGCGCGGACTGCTAATGGTGCGAGATCTCGTCAGTTCAGAAAAACCCCCAGCGGCTCCAACCCGCGAGCTATCTCTGGCGAATTGGGTTGGGGCCGTGGCAGCCATGACACCGTCCCCGGCTAACACTGCCAGTCCGGGACATGGAAGGAAGCACTTGCTTCTGCACGTTCGAGCTGAAATATCGAATAAACCTGGTTTGGGGAAATGGGGGGGAAAGACGTCGAGGGAGTCCCGGCTGCCGCAACCCGCGTTCGCTACCCTTGCGTCGGTCTTTGCCGCACCGCACCTCGCGGTTCCACCACTGCGTGCTGCATTCTCTCAGCGTTCCCATGTGTCATTGCAACCCGCAGGGCCGGGGGATGATCGGCGGCAGCAGTTCCAGTACTACCATCAAAGCCCACCACATTGCAAGAGGGAATTAACTGCATCCCCGGGAACATCTAGGCTTGCTTGCATGCCGCGCATATAAAGCTCCCCTCCCACGCGAGCGCCCTTTGCCAGGGACACACTCACGTCGCCTGAGATCTGCCAGGCACCGCACATCACGGCACCGCAACCATGGCTCAGAGCACCACTGGCGACCGCGTCAAGCGCTTCTTCGGTATAGACCCCGAGGACCGCCTCAACGACACCGCCTTCTTCGATGACGGCGACTTCCTCGAGGAGGAAGTGTCGACTCGGGACTGGCTGCGAAGCCTGTTCCCAACAGGCGCCGGCGTCGCGGCATACCTTCGGGAGCTCTTCCCCTTCCTTGGCTGGATATTCCATTACAATCTGACATGGCTTCTGGGCGACCTCATCGCCGGTGCGTGTGGCTCCGCACCTCTCCGATGGCGCGATGCTGACAACAAGTAGGCGTTACTGTCGGCTTCGTCGTCGTGCCTCAGGGTATGGCGTACGCTCAGCTTGCTCAGCTCGGTCCAGAATACGGCCTGTACACGTCGTTCGTCGGCTTCTTGCTGTACTGGGCGTTTGCGACGTCGAAAGACATCACCATTGGTGTAAGCGAAGATCGAGAAAGAGTTCTGGGCGTAGTCCGAGGGTGGCTGGCTGACGTGAGTGTAGACTGTTGCCGTCATGTCGACCATTGTTGGAAACATCATCATTTCAGTCCGAGCGGTGCATCCTGAACTGGAGCCAGAGGCGATCGCTCGAAGCTTGGCCCTCATCTCCGGTTGCGTCTTGCTCTTCATTGGCATTACGAGATTCGGTTTCATCGTCGAGTTCATCCCCTTGGTCGCCATCGGAGCCTTCATGACCGGTTCGGCGATAAGCATCGCTGCCGGCCAGGTTCCCACCCTCCTTGGTATTCCAGGCATCAACAGCCGTGAAGCAACATACCGCGTCATCATCAACACTCTCAAGGCCCTGCCCAATGCGAAGCTGGACGCTGCGATGGGCATGACAGCGCTTTTCGCGCTGTACTTCTTCCGCTGGATCTGCAACTACATGGGTAACAAGTACCCGAGTCGCCGCAAGACGTGGTTTTTCATCTCAACGCTCCGCATGGCCTTCATCGTCATCCTGTATATTCTTGTCAGCTGGCTCGCAAACAGGGGCGTGACAGACCCCAAGAAGGCCAAGTTCAAGATCCTGGGACATGTTCCAAGCGGTAAGCCAAACGTACCATGTTAAGCGTGGTGACAAAGTTGACACAATCCGCCTCCAGGTTTCCAGGTGACTGGCGCTCCTCGCGTGGACACCGAAATCCTCAGCGCCATCGCAGGAGATATTCCCGTGACCATCATCGTCCTGCTCATTGAGCACATCGCCATCTCCAAGTCGTTTGGCCGAGTGAACAACTACATCATCAACCCATCGCAGGAGCTTGTCGCCATTGGCTTCACCAACATCTTCGGCCCCTTCCTCGGGGGTTACCCGGCCACCGGATCCTTCTCGCGCACTGCTATTAAATCGAAGGCCGGTGTTCGGACGCCCCTGGCTGGTATTTTCACCGCCGTTATCGTCCTTCTCGCCTTATACGCCCTGACTTCGGTGTTTTTCTACATCCCCAGCGCCGGGCTGGCCGCCATCATCATCCATGCCGTTGGTGACCTGATCACGCCGCCCCGCGAGGTCTACAGGTACTGGCAAACCTCACCTCTCGAAGTCGTCATCTTCTTCGCTGGTGTATTTGTCTCCATCTTCACCTCGATTGAGAACGGCATTTATGTGACGATCGCGGCCTCTGGTGCCGTTCTGCTTTTCCGAATTGCTAAGAGCCCCGGTCGCTTCTTGGGTAAAGTCGAAGTCTTCAGCGCACCACGAAACAGTGTCCGCGGGGGCGCCAGCATCAACAAGCCCGGCTCTGTAGGCGAGACCACCCACCCCGCCTTCCTTCCGCTTGACAAATGTGACCTGTCCAATCCCGAGATTGACCTCAAAACACCCTACCCAGGAGTGTTTGTGTATCGCTTCGGGGAGGGACTGAACTACGTCAACTCGGCCCGTCATCTCGACACCTTGACGGTTCACATCTTCAAGCACACCCGGAGGACCCAGCTAGACAAGTGGGAGAAGATTGGTGTAAGTAGCTTCTGCCATCCGGGTTCAAATTATTGCAAGTTCTGACATGTCCCGTGCAGGATCGTCCTTGGAACGATCCAGGCCCGCGCCGCGGCCAGGCTGTCGACACGGAAGAAATTGTTTCTCGGCCAACGCTTCGTGCAGTGGTGCTTGACTTCACAGCCGTGAACTTCCTCGACGTGACAGCCACACAGGCTCTGGTCGACCTGCGCAACCAGTTCAACCGATATGCGGAGCCTGATATTGTTGAATGGCACTTCGCTGGTATTGCCAACCGCTGGACCAAGCGGGCGCTTGTCGCCGCAGGCTTTGGTGCCGATCGTGCTCACTCTGAGGAATTGGGTGAAAAGGGCACCAACTCTGGTCCTCTCATCGCTGTGGGCGGCGCGGCAGACTCTGGCGCTGTCCCGCAAGTGCCAAGAGCTGGCAAGGGTGTTGGTGATATCGAGGCCGGAGAGATCTCGCCTGTCTCGTCTGCGCGGGTCAACGGGAGGGTTGTGCCTGTATACGGCATCAACCGGCCGTATTTCCACGTGGACCTGGCGGCCGCGATCCAAAGCGTTGCGCAGAATCTGGACGCGGCAGGCTCGGAGTCCAACTGAGCGATGACCGTTTTCTGTTTTAACGGGATAGGGTTCTGTTATTAGATGATACCAATTAGCACTGTTTCGCGTAGTGGTTAAACTGAATGAAACGAAGGTTCAATACCGTTCAGATTGAGTCTCGCGTGCAACGTTTCGCTGTTCCCGCTTGTGTCGTCGCCGAGTGAGACAGCGCCTCATCGCGAATCCGTGTGTCGCGTGACCACCGTTGCTGTTCTGCTGCCGCCAGTGATCGTGCTGTGCACCGTGAGTTGGTCATTTACGCAACCGCGCCGCAATCTTGGGCTCGGGTTGGGACTTGTCGAGGCGAGAATTGCGACATTAGCGGGGTAACTCAGCAAAATCAAGGATTTAGGTGAAGGGTGCTCGGCCAATATGTACCAGCAAGCAGTTGTTCTGCCCGGCTGCCGGCCGCTGCTTCGGCAGTCGGCCCCACAAAAGCCGCCCAGAGACCGGCAATCGGTCCCACAGCACCCGGCACCGAGAACCGCTGTGGGCAGGCTGCATGCGCTGAAAATCAGCTCGAGTCAGCCAAGTGTTCTCGGGTCCTCAAAAAGGTAAGTTTTACGTATTTTCGCTGGGAACGTGCCTGCGTTTGACACATCAGCGATGGCGGCGTCAAGGGATTGAAGAAACAATCGAGCCAAGGTGGAGTTCAAGAAAAGCGGACGTGACCGCAGACAGACTTTTCAGTTGGTCAAAGATTTGGCTACTGAATACTTCAGTCCAAACCTGCCCTGGCCTAGGGTACCTTACCTTGGCTTTGATTCGACACCTTTGATGAGTACTGACCAGGAAGCACGGATGCTTGTCCACCGTGCAGAAGATCCAATTGCCTGGTGAGGGCAAGGCCTTATCCAAAGCAGCCGGTTTCAGGCTACGCAGCATTCATTATAGATATCAACCCTGGATTTGACTCGCTGTCTCTAATGCATCCCATTTGCTCCCCCTTGTGTAATCGAACCTTCAGATCGGAGTGTTGAAGTTTGCGGTCACCAACTACAACCAACCACCAAGCCCATCCCGGATCGGTTGACTCAACTTGCATGGCCTCTTTACCTAATAAGAGATCGATCCTCCTTCGAGTTGTTGCGGACACTCTACCGCTCCTCCCCATTAATAGCACTAGGGTCTGTGTTCTCGGCCGAACGTAACAGTGTAGAAGCCCAAAAACAAACACAAGCGAATCAAAAAAAAAAAAAAGGCCTCCGGTCTCCCAATGCTCGCTATAGAAAAAATATCGTCGACGTAATAAAACCTTTGAAAATGCAGCACTTCATTCTCTCACTGTCTATGAAAAACAGCCCATCTTTAACCCCGAACCGGCGACATCTGACTATGTTGATAATGCCAGACATGCATCGACCGCCAGTCCGACCCTGCTGAGTGTTAGGAAAATCCTGCACGAGCTTTGACAGAGTTGGGGTGACATACCTGCCCTCCTTTTCGTAAACTACGTCGCTGATGATGTCTCTGTCGAGGTCAGGAAACATGCCTGCCAGTGTTTCGACGACGTTGGCGTGCTCTGCACGGGAGAGCCTCTGTGCCTCGGCCACTTCGGCGCTCGCTTGTCTTGCTGCTGCTTCCTCAGCAGATAGTTTCTGTCGGTTGTGCAAATCACCCTCACCGCGCTCTGGCTGTGGTGTTCGTGCGGGGCTCGCTACGCTTGGTCCAGGAGTAGAGGCGGATGGGTCTTCGGAGAAAATGCGCCCAATTGTGCTCAGGGGTTTCTGAATTGACCGAAGGAGACCGCTGATGGCGGCCTTTTCGTCATTCCCGCTGTACTCTCCACTATCCCGGCCCTCGTTTGATGAGATAGATCTCCGAGGAGAGGATGGCCGGAGGGAAGATTCACCTTCTATGGAGGTGCGGGTTGGAGTAGAACCTGGCTCACCGGCGCCGGGAGGACGAAGGGCTTGTTTCTCGGATCGCGGCGGCGGTGGTGGAGGCGGGGGAGATTCTGAGCGGTGCTTCTCCGCAATGGCCGAAACAGCAGCTTCAACGTTGGCCTCAAACTCATCATCTGTAATGGTGAGTGTGGTCCTATCCATGTTCTCAATGAACTGAATGGCCCCCATCTACAACCGATCAGCAAACCTCAGGATTGATTCCACGACACGGATGGCTTACCAAGGACGAAAGATAATATCCGGCCTCCCCGCCGAGTTTGTCTTGGTTACGGAAGCGGAGGATGTACTGGACATTGGAGACCAGGTGTTCAGGATTCGCATGCAGCACAACGTAGATAAGCATCGGCATAAATGAGTCCGCGGACGAGTCGGATTTGGAATGCTTGAGGAGACCTCACGAGTGTCAGTACGAGTCCGAAAGTTAAGGAGGGTAAACCAAATACCGAAAATAACTTTGCAGCAATTTAACACGCAGATGATCTTGTCCCTGGGAGCCCTGTACGACTTGATTTTGAGGAGTTCTTATGGCGAGTCAGTTGTGTCACACGGTGAAGCAAGCAGCTAACTGACCTTGCTGTGCGAGCTTCAGGAATCTCTTTCCGCTTTCACTAACGGGTGGAATATCCAGATGATCTTCCTTCACCCACCCATAGATGTTGATCTTCTGCGCGAGTATTTCGTCACGCTCAACATCCTCTTGATGCTGGCCGCGTCTTCCTGGTCCCATAGGTCGCTCCTGACCTCGCCTTCTAGGCTTGGCCCCAGGTATTGGTTGTGGTGGGGGAATCGCTGGGGAAAATGTCTGACTATAGAGACGATTCATGACCAGCTTTTCCATACCTTCCCGTGCGTTGTCAAACTCTGGATCCGACACATCCCGCCATACTTCGCACTGTGCCATCTTGTTGGCGATGAATGCAAGAAAGTCGCCAATGATCTTGACCTGCTCGTGCACCATCCACTGTTTTTTGCCGAACTCGGACAGAAAAGACTTAAGATACCTGGCAACCGGGTCGGCTTTCTTGTTGCGGAGCTGCTCCAAAAAGCGGTGGAAGTCGAAAGGCAGAGCCGGCTCTGGCTCTGGTTCAGGCGGAGGTGGCCGGTGAAGGGAGACCGTAGGCGACATCGGTGACTCTGAGACACCTTGAAGGCTCTCCTGCGAGCGGCTTGGTGCAAAAGAATAGACAGCATCGTCTTTTGGGGGAACCGGCGGGGCCTGGTCTTCTCTCTCCTTTTCCTTCGTGCGTGCGCTGGACGGAGAGGAGCTGGATAAGCGCAGGTCTTGTAGTTGCTGTGCAATGCTGGGTGCAAGAGGCTCCAGGCTAGACTTGCGAGGTGGGTGCTGTAGGCCGGTTCCTAGCAACGGAGACGCCATCTCTAGTCTCGGGCTCATAACTTCCTCAGCTCCAGGGCCGCCTCCCTCTTCGCTGAACTGCTCCATGATGCTCTGAATCTCGGACCTAGACCCGCTCTCTTGTTCATCCTCGCTTGCGTATCTTTTCTCATCGTATGCTGCATCGGATCTCGTAGGCGACGGCTCTGAAGACCCGACCCCATGTCTTGATCGGGGGGCAGCGCTGGAGGATGCCCGTGATGGCGGTTGGGAGGCGGCCGGTGTGGGAGGGGTTGGGTCGACATAGGGCTGGGAATCCACCCCGAGATACTGCGGGGAGGTTGTGGTTGGTGGGTAAGTAGACGGCTTGAGGGTTGCAATCGACGAGGACATCAAGTCGATCGGCTCATCGGTTGCGGGCTTGCTCTGCCCATTTTCTTTGCCCAGACTTGCCCCCTGCGATGTACCAGCCGCTCCCTTTCCTTCGGTAACCAAGCCATCATCACGAAGGTCGAGTAGGTCGGGGCTGCTTTGTTGGACTGTTGGCGTTTGTGGGTTGGGGGCAGCTACGGCGTCATCCCTCGAGACGGGCGCATTGTCGGAACTGCCAGGCTGGCTCGAAGGACCGTCTGTTTGGCCCTGCAGAGACATACAAGGGTTTTGGGCGGCGACCGCACACCTGGAATTGGATGTGTGTTTATGTGTGTCGATATGGCACAATGGCGCGGTGGGGGGGGCTCTAGGAACAGGTGCTGACGTCGACAGTCAGTGCAGGGTCGGGTTGCAGGGTGGAGGGTAGCGGAGGGCGGAACCCTTTCACGACGACATTAGGCCTCGCTTCGAGATGTTGTCACTGCGTATGGCAATGGACGTGGTATTGCAGGTGGAGGGACTCGCTATTGGGCTGGACCAGCCAGGAAAGTTTGGTTGGTTATCGGAGCTGAGGTTGAGATGCACGGCGTTTGATGGGAGTCGCGGCCGGCAGGCTGCAGGGCATCGCGACCAAGGCACCACTGCGATCTGATGTCCCGCACTTGGTGGGGTAGCAGGCTGGTCCTTGCCGAGGAAAACCCGACACAAGCCATGCTCGACTCTGCCAAGCCCGGGCCCAGTCCAACAAATCAGAGCGCGAAGCACCCTCGCTCACAGTGGACGCGATAGAGCGTCGCTCGACCATCTCATTTCAACACCATCACGAACACATTCTTGCGCGGCACCAAGCTACAAAGTCTTGGTTTCGAGCAACGCGGCCAAGATTATGCTGGATCATCTGCAAAGAAGCTTGTCCTCGCCATCCAGGCTTCTCGCCAAAAATCCTTCCACAAACCACCAGCCATCGACCCCCCACGATGTGCGGCATCCACGTATCGCTTTCTCCGAGTCCTCAACCCATTTCACCTCATCTCGAAACGTGCCTCTGCAATCGAGGGCCGGACTTCCTTGGGAAGGAGCGACGGACCGTTTCTAATGGGTGGTCCTTGAGCTTCACCTCAACCGTGCTCGCGTTGCGCGGCGACCATGTCACCAAGCAGCCGCTCACTCACCCAGCCAGCGGATCGGTTCTGTGCTGGAACGGCGAGGCGTGGCAGATAGGTGGTCGCCAGGTCGAACGAAACGATGGAGAGGCGATCCTGGATCTACTTGTAACAGCAAGTGCTCTACCTTGTGCGCTTGAGGGTGTCCTCGAGATCCTACGAGCCATCGAAGGTCCCTTTGCTTTTGTCTACTACGATGGAGTCACCAAGTCACTCTTTTTCGGCCGCGACCGTCTTGGTCGCCGGTCGCTGATGTTCCGCCCTGGTGATGTACCCGGAGCACTGACTCTGTCCAGCATCTCAGAGTCGTGTGATCCCAGCTGGAAAGAGGTCGAGGCAGACGGAATTTACTGCCTCGATTGCTCGACCAACAGCCAGTCGGCCAGACATGATTGGCTTCCCGATGGCCGTGATGACTGTGTGAGTCCTTGTCCACAATAATGTTTGACTGTTGTTCAACCAAGGTAGGCCTTCCGCCAGACTTACTTTCTCAGATCTCTAGCATTGGGAGCTTCAACACCTCCCTGCCCTCTTCCAAATCTGTTTTGACGTCGTCTTCGCTTGTCGTGGGTGCGTTAGAAGAGCAGTTGCTCAAGTCCCTGCGTTTACGGGTCCTGAATATCCCAAATCCACCTCCGCTTGACGTTTCCTCAAGCACGAAGGTCGCCATCTTGTTCTCGGGAGGGTTGGACTGCACCGTCTTGGCACGACTAGTCCACGAGCTTTTAGATCAGGATCAAGGCGTTGATCTCATAAATGTCGCCTTTGAGAACCCACGGGTGATTGCTCAGCTCGAGAAAGACGCTGGCGGAAAGCCGGTGAACTTCTACGAGGCGTGCCCTGACAGAATCACGGGGAGGAAATCCCTCGCAGAGTTGGAGATGGTCTGCCCTGGACGACGCTTCCGCTTCCTTGCTGTAGGCCCGCCTCACATCTTTGGCGCGGTTCACACTGACCTTTTCCGCAGGTAAATGTTCCCTACTCAGAGACGCTGGCGCATCGAGATCAAGTCATCTCACTGATACACCCTCACAACACTGAGATGGACCTCTCCATTGCCCATGCGCTGTACTTTGCGGCACGTGGCCAGGGGATCATTTCTGTTAAAGACACCAATTTGGGCACCCAGGACGAGCCGTACACGTCACAAGCAAGAGTTCTCCTCTCTGGTCTTGGAGCTGACGAGCTTTTTGGTGGCTACGGCCGACATGCTGTTGCATTCTCTCGTCTGGGGTACCCAGGACTTGTGGACCAGCTTCTTCTTGATGTCAGTCGCCTCAGCAAGCGAAACCTGGGACGGGATGACCGTGTGATGGCCCACTGGGGCAAAGAGGCCAGGTTTCCCTACCTAGACGAGTGTCTAGTGCGTTGGGCAATGGAAACTCCGGCCTGGGAAAAGTGCGATTTTGAGAACGGAGAGGACATCTCAGGGGTTGAGGCTGGCAAGAGAATCTTGCGCCTGCTCGCTCTAGAGCTAGGCATGGGTGGCGTGGCAAAGGAAAAGAAGCGGGCGGTGCGTCGTTTTGCTTTACGGGGTGAAGTGTGCAGCATGCTGACGACTCGCAGATACAATTTGGGGCGAGGACGGCCAAGATGGAAAGCGGGCGGGTGAAAGGCACCAATGTGATATCTTGACGGCTATTCCCGTGCGGTCTGCGGAGAAGGCAGGCACATCTGGCGGTGATGATTCTACAGATACTTCTGAGTCTCGGTCTCGACAGACGCAGGCGTTCTGGGTTGTCGATTGCGGTTTTGGAGTCTCATTTGAGCCTTTGAAGCCCTTCTACGCCCGAACCGCCGGTCTGCATCGTTCTTTTTGACCATGAAGTTAAAAGGCAGATCTGAGCCGGTGCGCACTGACTGGCGAACGAGCGGATGGGAGGTGTTCAAATGAGGGTCGGATACTCGGAAGATGTCTCAGCCACACATCGCAGTTGTCGAAGAAGAGAATCGATGGTTGTTTCAAGTCCCTTTACCAGCCACCAGTTTGCCATATCTTTAGGGAGACCGATCGGTGATTCAGCGGATTGCCATGGGTGCCATGGTCAAAATGGCGCATGGAGTGAGGTTTCAAGCCACCCCGGTTTTGGGATGGCGTTCGTTCCCCGGATAAGTTAAGCATCTAACGTTTGAGGGGCCAACTTAGCACCCGGCAGCGCCCACAGCGCGCAGCTTCCCCCGCTTTTTACGTCTCGGGTTCGTGATGAGCTGCAGAAACGCGTGCTGATCGCTGCCAAGGGAGATCCGGGAAGAGCTACTTCTCCTTTACAGGTTTGGCCGGTTTTTTCGCTCACGAGCCACGCGACCGGCCTCGCAGTAGAAATTTGGAGGTCAGCACATGACGAAGAAAAACCTGAAATGAAGGCGAAATGGGACCCTGCCAAGCCACATGCAAGACACGGTTCCCAGCCGAAGCCGAACCGTTTCTCGCAACGGCACTTCCAGGGGCGCCAATGGGCCAGAAGCCAGGCGAATGACCAGGGGACGACCAGGGGTCTAGCTTGGACGGCGGGCAACCCTTGGTCACCCTTGGTCTCCCCTCATCGAGGACCGCACAACACCCCCTGCAGACTACACCCTTGGTGTGGTGTCGTGTTTATTTTACCCGTTGAACCTCGTGAGCATGATAGGTTGGGCTGCTGGCCACCTAGGTTGGAAGGTGTGCCCGATAATCTACTTGGTAAATGTTTGGCACCCCTAGACCCAGTCTGGACGCAAAACTTGGAGGCAAGGGTTCATCTCCGTCATTAGCACGCCGTTAGGCTTGTTTCCCTTCTTCAGGTTGGCCTGCTCTCCTCGCTTTTTGTCGCTTGCTTCCTCCTCCTTGGCCCATCTGCCACTCGTGTGCCATCGCCATCACCGCCCCGCCGCTTTCTCGAAGGAAGATTACTCGAAGAAGGATTTCCTGGGTCGAATCGACATCTCACATTCGCTGCACCGCATGAAATAGGCGTATTGCGCTCTTTTGCATGCGTTACTTATACGGGCCGATCTGGTATCGCACTACACCAAAAGTGGGGGCTGGGTCGAGGGACAACTGAACTGAACTTGGCCAGCGCTGTATCGTACCGTCCCTGAAGTGACGACCCAGATGCGTCACGCTCCGGAGCACGCGGTTGGGCATCGACGTCGAGACTGAAGAAGAGAAGATATAACGACACAATGGCGGAACCAGTCACCACCCCGATCCGGATACCGGAAGCCGCCGCGACGGCCCCCTCACCACACTCCCCCATGCGCTCACAAACGAACCGACCGCACCTGCCACGTAGGCAATCCCGCTTCACCGAGGACATGACAGGGGAGCACACACCAGCACACTCTTTATACGAAGCATCATCTCCCATCGAACGGGAGGCCGCGCCAAGCATAGCGTCCGGGTCAGCAAGGAGTCGAGGAGACCGTGGAGGAGCCGCAAGCACTTACACTTATACTCCCAGCGCCGCACCGTCACGGGAGTACCGCCCTATCGAGCTCATCCTTCGAGGCATAAACGGCTGTTTGCATGGCGCCGCGTGCGTCATCCTCATCGCCATCATGGTCGAGTTTCTGGCGCAGTCGGGTCATATTTGGCAGGGACGCATGAGCGCGCAGGCCGTAGCGTTGCTGGTGTTTCTCGGTGTAGACACACTGCTGGATATCGTCTCGCTGGTTCGACTTCACAAACCGCAAACGCTCTGGGCCTTGCTCCTGCGTCTCGTCTCCGGCGTGACTTACATCATCCTCTTCATGGTGTATGTCGCCAACGGGCGTGTGTTCGAGCAGGGGTACTCCTTCTGGGCCATGTCGCCCAGCTATGCCGGGCCCGTGGTCTACATCTTCCTCTGGCTCCTCGGGTACGTCTTCCTCCTGCATCTGCGCTCTCCATATTCAACTAACACTCCCACCCATAGCCTGTGGAACCTCTGCCACGTCGCCCTCCGCCGTCACCGCCTCGGCAACGGCTTGCGCGCCTGCATCCGCACAGCCACCGCCTCTTCATCCCATCCTTCCTCCCCACGAAGCGCAACCAACCCCCGCTGGAGACGCTGGGTCGGCACCAGGGACCGCTACTCCCAAACCGCAGGCGACCACGATGTCGAGACTCACCCCCGTTTCCACCCCCAGGCAACTATGAGCTCATCCACCGTTGCCCCATCCCCGCCCATCTCCCTGCGCGATCGACACGGTTGCGCTGAGTTGAAGAGGCCTAGCTATACCGCCACCACGAGAACAGCGTCGGTGAATAGCTGTACGAAGGTCGAGGAAAAGGGAGGGTCGATTAGGGAAGAGGTGGAGGGGACGTCGATTAGGAATGAAGACGAAGGGGGAAGATGGAGAATGGAGAAGACATGAGGTGGGATGGCTCCCCGGCTGGGTTGGATAAACCTGGTGGGGTGTGCTCAAGGACATGGAAGGAGAAAATATGATGGAGCTCAGCCAGCTTGGATGATACTGGTCATGATCATGATGATCACGGCGTTGGGAGTAAAGGGAGGCCATCATTGCTTTTGGTCGATACCCGTGGGTTGGATATGTGGAATAGTAATCTTCTTTGTTTAGGGGGGCATGGAGGAGGATGAATGAGACCAGACTCGAGCAGAGCCTCGAGACTGGATGAGATGAGGCGAGATGACCATGCGTACTCGGCGATGAAAGAAGTTGGCTATGGCAAATGCCGAAGCATGTACACACTGTGTCAAATTACAACTTGAGAGAATAAAAAGCATAATTCAAAGGCGCTGCAATGGCCAGTTGGAAAGTGGAGCATGTGATTCGAGGTCACGGTGCCAACCGTCGAATTGTGCTGGCGGCATGCAACTAGGCAGGACGGGTTACCATCCAGTGGTGTGCTTGAATTTCGATGCCCGGGCCCGCAGAACTTGAACTGGCTGGAAGCGGCAAGCGAGGCTCGCAGTGGACGGCAAGCTGAAAACTTGATGAGTGAGAAACACTGTCTGGCGCCGCCAGTAACATCTGCTGCCCCCATTGGGTCTAATGGCAGGCGTGAGCAGGTGTAGTGGCTGGAGGAAGGAACTCTGTTAAGGAAGGAGCAGTGTTGATTTTGGTCCTAGTTCGGACGGGAAGTTCGAGTTTGAGGTTCAGGGCACGAGCCTGAATTTGCCAACAGACCATCCTCATTCGAGACCCGGGCTGGCGAAGCTGAACTGGGGCGGCGAACTGTAGGCCCATCCAGAAGAGAAAGCCTCCCCCATGGCTCCTTCGTAATTATCACTGCACTACAAGCGTATGCAACTTCACTAAGTTTTCAATGATCAAAGTTCAAGTTGTTGAACTTGAATGGAATTTGTCTTTCAAACTTGAGGGAAGTTGCCACACACCACGTCGTCCACGACGAGTCACCGTCCCACACTGGCACTGCCGGGCCTTTTGGGTTTGACTTTATGGCTGCAAGCCATAAATAAACGCAACATATCAAGAACACAAACACCAAGACCCCGTATTCGAACCCAGTGGGGACCAACGTAATTTTCACAAGCAAAAAAAAACAACAGCGGCCGCACCCTGAAGGTCGCTCTTTTTCGGCGTCAAAATGACCTCAACGAAGGAGGCCTCGGGAGCCGGCACTCAAACCTTGAGCCAGAATAAAACCACCTCTTACCTCCTCTCCCCCCCCCTACTGTCTCGCAATTTTCTCCTTCATCATCAACCTCAATCATTCAATCCACAAGTTGACAAACCTCCCCGTCATCCACAAGGGCTAGCCTCGCAGCTAACCAATTTTCCACTCTTGCCGACACACTCACGTTCGGCTGCACCTTCAACACACATACAATAACATTTCTTTGTCGCCATTGTGGTTCCCCCTGCCGGGCCTTGGGTTCTTTAAGCCGCAGAGACATAAGAGTGCTAACTGAATGTCTCCCAAGCATCGAAAAATTCCTGTCCATCCGAATCCGCGTCGATCCCATAAAAGCCCCGCTCCAAGCTGTCAAGCATTTCATCGAATGTCTCCCGATACTCAGGTGTTGGCGGCGGGTTTCTGGCGTTGAAGTAGTTCACCGGTGTTCTCCCCTGCTTGTCCTTTACTCCTGGGTCGAGCTTGGTTATCCTCTTCGATGCGAATAGCTTCATCACCTCTCGGGTTCCGTGGCTCGCCACGAAGTGCAGAACTCCTTGGCCTTCGTTGTTGACATTCTGAATGTTGCATCCGTGCTCCATCAGCAACTCAACCTTGTCGCAATGCCCGCGGATTATGGCGTCGATTATGGGCGTGTCCCCGTCAGGATCACGCCAGTTGATGTTGGCTCCGCGCAAGAGGAGAAACCGGACGTTCTCGATGGTCCCTTCGACCACAGCGAGAACCAGCGGTGGACTCCGAGAGGGACCACCAGGGATTTCGATGTCTGTGCCGTATCGCATCAATAACGACATTAGTCGAGACGTGTCAACTGCAGCCTTCGCCGCGTTGGTCATCGGGCCGTTTTCGTCACGGTCTTGCTTGTGGATGTTGGCACCGGCTTCAAGCAGCACCTTGGCTACCTCAAAATCGCCGTTGATGCACGCCCGGAGAAGCGGCGTTGACGCCCTCGCCCCCGTGGCGGTGTCTAGATCAGCCCCCGCTTTAACCAACAACTTCACGGCTTCTACGTCGCCCTTGTGCACAGCGATATCGAGAGGTGCCCATCCGACCTCGCTCACAAAGTTGATGTCCGCTGCATACTCTGGCAACTCGAGGGCTTCAGCGAGGTCGACATGCAAGTCGCCCATCACAATACGGGACAGCGGAGGGAACTCCATATCTTCGATGAACTTGTCGATGGGGAACAGCCGTGCCGTTTCAATCTTCTTCCCGTTCATCATCAGCTGAAAGGCATAAGCGACGCAGCTGCCCAGCCCGGCGCGGGCCTCCTGGAACGGGTCGGCGCCGGCCTGCAACAACACTCGTGCCATTTCAGGGTCCCCATATACAATCGCAAACAGCAACGCGCTGATACCGGTGTCGGCAATGACATCGTTGATACACACCGTTCCCTCTCGCAGCAAGGCCTTGACGCCCGCGGTATCACCCGCCCGTGCCCGCCCAAAGATACTGTTGGCCTGCAGCTGAGAAAGCGGCAGCCGGTTCATGACGCGAATGACCATCTCCGGGTTTCCGGTGAGACTGCTCGAGTAGAGCATGTACAGCGTGGCTCTTGCCAACCAGCTGGGGAACGAGTACAAGACATGCACGCGTCGGGACTGCCGGCGGGTTTGACCGAAGCCTCGACAGGTTCTGATAGTGCACCGTGTTGAAACGCCGCGGTAGTTCAATGAGATATCTCCTAGGATGGACCGCATGGATGTCATGACCC
The DNA here is from genome assembly GCA_030512335.1 of Immersiella caudata. Classification (NCBI taxonomy): domain Eukaryota; kingdom Fungi; phylum Ascomycota; class Sordariomycetes; order Sordariales; family Lasiosphaeriaceae; genus Immersiella; species Immersiella caudata. The sequence goes on along the minus strand of JAULSU010000002.1, from coordinate 5,116,608 downwards.
AGTGGTATGTGCTCGGCGCGTGGCATCTGCACTTGCACGAGTTGTCGCAAGTTTTTCCTTGTTTTCGAGGAACAGGGACAAGATCTCGACCGGGCGGTGACGAACCAGACGGGGCTGAACTGGAAGGGGTTGAGCTGGAAGGAGTTGAACTAGACGGGGTTGAAGCGGGCGGTGTCGAACCAGAAGGCTCGGATCTCTCGGGCTGGTACGAACTGTCCTCATTGCCCTTCCCCTGGAGACTTTCTTGGCCTACGCTGACTTGCAACTGAATTTGCTGTAGACTGAGCGAGATGTTGTTTGCTTCAGGACCTTTTCCCGCCCTACCAGAGGAGGATGAAGTCATCTTGCTCTCCAACAATCCCAGTCGACGATCCATGTGGGAGATGATTTCGTGTTGGGACATCTCGAGTGCCTTCCCGAGGTGGGAAATGGTCACATTCTGATATGATCTCAAGCTCTGCTCGGTGCGCGACGTGACGCGGTCGCTGACATATGTTGCTAGGTCGTCCTGCGACTTCTCGAGCGACATGTATATCTCGGCTGACATGGATCTTACAGATTGTCAGACAAAGAACGGGCGCCCCCTGAAGACGACTTACACGTTTTGCGCGATGAGCAAACGGCACACGTTCGACGTGATACTTCGCAGTTCGTTCCTCAGCTTGCTGATCTTCCCGGTGTTCGTCATCCATATGATCCTTCTCCTTTTTCCCAAGTCTCGAGGCATATCCACCCCAGTTGGTCGGTTCAGACTGTCGATAAACTCTTCGATCTGCTCCAGGACAGCATATCCCTTGTCGATAAGGCGCTCCATTTCTCGGTATGAGGAGTGAGATTCCTTCTGCACCCCTGGACCGAGGTCATACATGGCGTTAATGCCCTCTTGCGTCTCGGCAAAGAAGCGCTGAGTTCTTGATAGATCGTCGCGCAGCCGTTCAAGATCACCGGGCGCATCGCGCCACGCCCCTGACAAGGTCCATAGCTTGGAGCTAGTTCGAAGTGCAATGTCTGCAATGCCGAATGCAGCGCCAACGGCCTCCATGGTGACGTTGGATCATGCGTCTCGGTGTTAGCTTTGGTCCTCCTCTTCGAAATATCAAACTCATAACAGTTCCAGGATCACAGAGGGCGGACTTTTGATATTCAAAGGAGCGACAATGCTCTTCTGCAAACTGTCTGAATGGACAGGTCGCATTCGGATTTCAGGTGAACGTTCTCTATATATTAGCCGAGTCCAGGTAATGCAAATGGTTGGTTGCCCGCATTGAGCGCGAGCCACACAGCTAGACATCGACGATCATATCCGGCCCGACAAGCTCATATCAAGCCGCGGCCGATGGGCCAATCTGCGCTGCCCTCTCAGCATCTGACCCCGTCTTTTCGCCTGCTGTTCGGATTATGGCACATATAGTGTTCGGATTCCTAGCAGATTAGTCTGATCGCTACCACTGTACGGTCTTTCGTCATAAGAGTAGAGAATCTTAGCTGACCTGGTCTTCCCTTGATGGTAATTAACAATTTGCGAGCGGCACCGTTAGTTTTGTGCCAAGCTTGTCTAGGTATCATCACGGCACGGACGAACCGCACTCGCGGGCCGGAAACATGTCAGCATTATTCTCCCTGTGAGTATCGAAGCATAGATAGCCGGTGTGCTGTGCCACAACACCACGGCGCATCTAGTCGTCACAGCTAGCTTGATCTCGCCGATCGGTGAATGCGGCAACCAACACGATGACTTTCGACAGTTACTGCGAACCATGATGTTCTCGGATTACACCGAAAAAGGGGCAAGGGATGAACACCGAACTGAACATCACGAGCCTGTGTCGACAGGGGATGCCCCCTAACCAGAGGATACCAATAGTTCGAGTATTGGTGTTTGAAGTATAAGTAAATATAAGCGAAAATAAGACGGACCCGCCCGGAATTGAACCAGAACCTCCGGGGATGGGCGGTGTCGTTTTCTTGTGTTTTTTTCCTTTTCATACGAGTGGGGAATTAGGTATGTACATTTCAAGCTGTGAGATTCGAACGGGGGAATTCAAACGTGTCCGATCATCACATCCTCAACGTGCTACCGTTACACCACGAGCCCTTTGCATTTTGTTGGAGGATATGATGGGAGGGACAGTGATAGCGGTCGTGTGGGGTGTGCTGTCTGGGATGAGCCATCCCATGATTTGAGGTCTGGCTATCTTGCTTGCTGCGGTGGGCTTTGCGGAGCCTTGAGGGGGAGGATGTCTTGGAAAGATAGTGTGTCCTTCCAGGTGTTATGTCCAGATGTTACGCTCAGGTGGTATGCCGGGGCATCTTACTAAATTGCTGTGAAGGGGCCGCCTTCATCTAGTCGCAAGTGGGTGTTTGATTTGGACAGGGGTAGAATGATAATTGATCAAATCTACGCGCTGTACTACATACTCTGGGGTTTCCGATATGATGGACTGAGGCCGCGCATGAGCCCCTGATCTTTTACGTGAGCTCTGTTTTAAAACACGAAGACCGAGCCTCAAGCATACCTACGGCGATTATAGATTTTCCACCACTCCGAACAGCTTGTCGAGATTATCATCGCGGTTTTTGTTTAGACGGGGCTTCAAGCTTCCAAAGTGTAGAAACCCGACCAAAGAGGGAGTTTAAGTCTGGGTTTGGTGTAGATGCTGCCTGGTGATCTCACAGAGCCTTAATTGACCTGCCTACCGTGGCCCTAGAGGCGTCCTTAAACCTCATATCGAAAGTTTCTGGCACTCACCAATATCTCCTCCATGTCTGTATGCGGATAGGGACAGTTCACTTGCCCAGTCGGCTCCCATAGCCGCATGCCCCGTGCTTGCTCCACCCCCTTTCCCTCACAACTCTGTAGCATCATAGGTAACTGATAATGTGAGAATCACTGGCCGAACACATATGAGACGTTGGCTGGTAATACTTTATTAATTCTGTAGCCCTTCTCTTTTAGGTGGGCGATATTGGTCTGGCGACACACTTCGCTACGTGTGGCTTGTTCCTACAAGACGCCAATTCACAAAAGACCAACGAGTCGCCTGCGAACTTGGAAAACCTATGATTCCGTTACTCCACCTTAGAAACCGCCGTACTTCTTGAATGCACCCAAAAGGCCTCCGGTAGACGAGTCGTGTCCCTGACCGTTACCAGCCTCGTCAATCTCCTTGAGAATTTTCTTGGCCAGAACCTTGCCCAACTCAACACCCCACTGGTCGAAGCTGTTGATGTCCCATACAGCACCCTCGGTGAAGGTGAGGTGCTCGTAGTAGACAATCAGAGCGCCTAGCTCAGCCGGGCCAATGTGGCTGCCGACAAGAATGCTGGTTGTGGGTCGGTTACCCAAGAAAACCTTGTGTGGCACCAGGTTCTCGGCTACACCGCCCTCAGCCCGAACTTCGTCGGCTGTCTTTCCGACCATGAGAGCTTCAGCCTGCGCCAGGTAGTTGGATGCTAACATCTTTTGGTGCAGGTGACCCGAGACGGGGTTGTGCGACTTGGCGGCCAGGATGAAGTCAGTTGGGATCAGCTTGGTGCCCTGGTGGACAAGCTGGAAGAAAGAGTGCTGTGCATTAGTGCACGGCTCGCCGAAGAGAATCGGGCCTGTGGTATACTTGGTCCGGCTGCCGTCTGAGGTCACCGACTTGCCGTTGGACTCCATCGAGAGTTGCTGGAGATACGCAGGGAAACGATGGAGATATTGGTCGAAGGGGGCCACAAGGTGCGTCTGAGCGTTGAAGAAGTTGGAGTACCAGACGCTCAGGAGACCACCCAGCACCGGGATGTTCTCTCGCAGAGGCGCCGTGTGGAAGTGCTTATCCATCTCGTGTGCGCCCGCGAGGAACTTGCGGAAGTTGTCATAGCCAATATAGAGCGCTACGCTGAGACCGATGGCACTCCAGACCGAGTAGCGACCGCCAACCCAGCTCTCAAAGCCGAACATGTTCTTAGCGTCAATGCCAAACTTGGTGACCTCGGCCTCGTTCGTCGACATGGCGACGAAGTGCTTGGCGATCTCGCCCTTGCCGCCAGTCTTCTCGAGGAACCACGACTTGGCCGTGTTGGCGTTGGTTGTAGTCTCGGCTGTTGTGAACGTCTTGGAGGCAATGAGGAAGAGGGTCGTCTCGGGATCCGAGTGCGCGAGGGCCTCGGCGATGTGCGTGCCGTCAATGTTGGACACAAAGTGAAGCGTCGTGTCCTTGGCGCCGTAGAACTTGAGTGCCTCAGTGACCATAACTGGCCCCCTGAAGGGACGAGTCAGAAACACAGCCAGGGGAGCAATCGGGTGCCAAAACCTACAGATCAGACCCTCCAATGCCGACATTGACAATGTTTGTCAACTTCTTGCCTGTGAAACCCTTCCACTCGCCGCTGCGCACCTGCTCCGAGAAGACGCGGATATGTTCCAGCACATCGTTGACGCCTCCCTCGGTATTGACAACATCGACGCCGTCGATGGTCATGGGTGTGTTCTCCACGTTGCGGAGGGCGACGTGGTAGACGGCGCGGTCCTCGGTGAAGTTGATCCTCTTACCATCGAACATGTCATCGCGCTTCTTCTCGAGGCCGGCCTCCTCGGCAAGCTTGACGAGCCTGTCGAGCGTCTCTTCGGTGACGAGGTTCTTGCTGAAGTCGAACAGGATCTCCGAGTCGACCGAGTCGCTCGACACAGCGGCGGGAAGCTTGAAAATGCGCGAAAACTTATTGAAACGCTCGGGATCCGACTTGAAAGCCTCCTTTAGGACGAAAGAGTTCCCGACGCTATCGTGGTGCGCCTGGAGATCGGCCCAGGCCGGGAGGTTGTTCGTCGGAGCCATTTTTGCACGTTGGTTCTGTCGAGAGCGTTTCGGGGAAACTCGAGAGGCTTTCGGAGGTCACGAAGAGACTGCCGGTATAAATACTGTCAGCGTCTGCTTTGAGAGGAATAAAGTTGCTGGATGCTTCGAGCTCTAATGCTGTGAACACCCCCTTTCAACCGGTCCGCGGAGGTGGGGTGACGAACGATGCCCCGCACTCGCCCGCAACGCGACTTCCGAGCAAGAGCCCACCCCCCACAAACGAACCGTTGCCGCCCGCTCACTTTGATAACAATTACCTCAGGGCCAGGACTGGCCAGGATGCCTGTTACTTTGGAGGTGTTGGATAGGATCAAGGGCTGGGGTAAAAACTTACCAGTGGGGCTTGGATGAAGTCGATCTACCAAACGAGCTTTTTCCGTGAAGGGTTTGCTAGTGACGTGGGGGGAAGGTTGAGCAGATAGGATGGTAGCGCAGAACTCGGACGAAGGCTTCGACATAAGGTCTTTTAATACTTCTGCTGGATCTTAGCTGCGTAAGCTCCCACGGCTCCATGGCATGGTCTGAGGCGCTCCTCTCGAGCCCGGCCTCATCGGCGCCCTTCTAGTGGGCGATCAAGCACAAGCTGTAGGACGTCATCAAAGAACGCAGCAGCTGCTTGCAACTGCCCCACCTCGAAATGCCCCTCTGAAACCCCTCCTCCGCCAGACCCCGCGCGGCTCTGGCATTTATCCAATTCGTAGGGGCTGAGTAAGAGCCTCCATCGCACGATCCACAACGCTGGCGTGGGAGTCTGCGACTGGGTCAGCGCACAACATGCCCAGTCGCAAGATACGTTTTCGAGATGCGAAACAGAGCCTAGGCCCCTGGGTATATGTTGGTCTGTGATTGTTTCTTCGTGCCTGACTCAGCAGGTCAGATCGACAAGTGGTATTCTACACCATTTTCTCAACAGGGGAACGAAAGGAGGGAAAAGACAGAAACAGCACAAAGTACCAAAAACTTTCTCATCATGCCAAACTCCATATATGGAAGCGCATGGTCCTGGGCCTAGGGTAACAGCCCTTCGCTCTAGAACTCGTGCGCCGCACGTTGTCGCCACTCTCGCGCCCCCTCCCCAACCAAAATCCAAGCCAGGATGCTGCACCGCTTTGTTATGTCCACTGCAAATGCGCTACGCCCTCTGCAACGCAAGATCCCATGTCCCGGATGTCCCGGGCACGCACGTTATCCACGCTGCTGTCTACCTGTCTTGAATGCTTCCCACGAACGATGGGTCCTTAACACTGCCTCCGGCATCTCCGAGCCCCGCAATGGGCCGGTTGTAGCTGAAGCCTGTGAACTGGTTCTGCATCGTCTGCGATAGAATAGGCCCCTCAACATATGAGTCTTGAGGGGGCTCCGAGGTGAACTCGGGGTCAAAGTTGGCCGTATCCAGGGCATCAACCTGCGTGGTGGTGGTTAGCTGTGGGACCGAAACACTGTAGGGGGAGATGAAAGGGAAGTCAACGTACCACGCTCGGTCTGAATGCGGGATCATACTTCCGCATCAACAGCTTGAGCCAGTCAATGGCGTGGAAAAACGGGTGGGCCTTGATCTCAGCTGAGCCGTTGGCTCCCAACCTCTGTGTAGGGTCGCGGTTTAGGAGCTTCGTAAGAAGGTCCTTGGCCGCTGGCGGCACAATGTCGTGGTCGGGGAAGTGGAGCGGCTCGCTAAGGATCTTGCGATACATCTCGTTGGTGTTTTCGTCATAGAATGGCGGTAGGCCCGTCAACATCTCGTACAAAAGAACGCCAAGAGTCCACCAGTCGACCGTCTTGTTGTAGCCGTTACCCATCAACAGCTCGGGTGCCAGGTATTCAGGCGTGCCGCAGAACGTGTTAGTCCTGTCCTCGTCCTTCATGTCCAGCTTGCAGAGGCCGAAATCGCACAGGGCAATGTGGCCCTGGTAGTCGAGAAGAATATTCTCAGGCTTCAAGTCGCGGTAGATGACGTTGAAGCCGTGAAGACACTCGAGGGCACACAGGAGCTCGGCGGTGTAGAATCGGCTGCGGTTGACATCAAAACGCTGTTCCCTTTGCAGGTGGTGGAACAGCTCGCCGCCGTTGACAAAGGCGAGGACGAAGTACAGCTTTTCGGGGCTCTGGAAGGTGAACTTGAGTGGTACGATGAAGGGGTTGTTGATCTGTGCAAGAACCGACCGCTCTGCCAGCGTGTGTGCGACTTCGGATCTTGAAATGATATGCGCCTTTCGGATCGTCTTGAGCGCGTAGATCCGGTTGGTGTCTTTCTTCCGAACCTGCATGACCTTGCCGAAGCTGCCCTTGCCAACCACTTTGAGCAACTCGAAGTCTTCAATCTTCAACTTGCCGGCACGGTTCTCCACATATTCAACGCCGATCTTGAGCTTGCCCGTTCCGGCGTGTATGTCGGTCCACTCCACGCCGCTCTGGCCTAGGGCGCGTTGGCGGCTGGCAAACTCGGCCGCCGCCTTCTCGCGGTCCTTTTTGCTCAGCTTGGGATCCTCCACGAAAGCCTGCTTTTCCTCGAACCTAGGGTTGATGCGGGCCACGCCGAGTAGGATATCCTGACTTCGACCGGAACCCGGCGGCGCGTTGGGATTTCGGATGTAGACATGGACGTTGAGCTCTGAAACTCTTGACACGTCGAACTTGTACTGCGTGTTGGAACCAGCCCAAAGAGGGTTCTCCGGGTTGCCCTCGACCGAGTTGACAAAGACTTGCACCTTGTCGAAATCGATCAGAGCATATGGCATGTACTTGGTCGAAATACGGCCGTGGTTTGTGGGAATACCGCTGAAGCCACCAGACGTCTGCGGCCGACTGCCATTGATAAAGCCCCCGGCCCGCGACGAGGAAGACGGCCGCATGGAGCCCGCCATGCCGAGCGCATTTCCGGTCGAGAGGGAGTTCCCTGCATGAGTCGGGTTGAAAGAATTTCGGTGTTGTTCTGGGAGAGAGAACCCCTGGCCTTCGTACAGGGTAACGACGAGGATGCCAGGTTTCGGTGTTATCACCGGGACTTGGGTGAGCGCTTCGGAGGCCGCTGTCACACGATGCGGTCAGCGGGGAAGATGCGAGCCAGCTACGCGGGTAATATGCTCACCGATGGCATTCTCATGTGTGGGGGTTGCCGTCCCGGAAAGGCCGCCAGGGCTCTTGCTCTCCTTGTCTGTGATGGTGGATGTCGACGGAGATCGGGAGAAGGTGCTCGTTAGAGGGCCCAGATGGGTCTCCTTCAATTCTGCAACGATATTCATGTCAGCCAGCCGAAAACGAGGCCTCCGGAACAGGATCCGGCATGGTGCCAGAACGAAGAAAGTCCCCGAGCAGCCCGACCGCGGTCGGGCTGCGAGAGAGAGAGAGGAGTCGACGATGGCGGGGAAGACCAACTACGTACTCTTGGTAAGTTTCCACGACATTTTGGGTATGAAATGCGAGTGTCGCGGGGCGTAGGGTGCTGCTGTGCCAAAAGAGTGTTGATGAGCGATCGAGCTAGCGTAGGTCCTAGGGTGCGGAGAGAGAGAGAGATGTAAAGCAAAATGGCGATGCCGATGTCGATGTCGATGCCGGCGACTGGAATCGTTAGCCACTACCGCGGAAGGAGACCCTGTGCGGTGTTCAGATTCCAAGGTTGACGGAACGACGGTCGGACCTGGAGTGCGTGTGGTGCGGGCAGCCCAGCGAGCCAGTGAGGCGATGGAGCAGGGGTGTTCCAGCGTGCAACAAACAGCCCCGCAGATGTGGTCAGCAGCGCGGAGTCTGGAAACCTGGGTGCCGACCCTTGGATTGCCCCCTAACCGATTATGACTAAGCTGGCGGGGCAAGTCTTGGCCCCTCTTTGCCCCTGAGCCTGCTAGGCCCGATTGCTGCCCTAACCCTGACACCCTCTTAAATCTCGGCGTTGACATGGTTGGCGTCTTGACCTTTGATGCCCAATCTCTCTTTGCGATGATTGTAGTTGTCCAAATGATAGGGAAGGTTTTCCCAGCTATCTGCTCCATGCAAGGCGCCTTGTTGTGGGTTTGCCACTTTCTCTGGGCAATTTTGTTGGCGGCAGGGGTTGCCCGACGTCATTTGGAAGTGTGTTCTGCTTCGAATCCTGCCCGGTCAACCGGGATCTCGGGCGGACAATTCCAGCAAGCCATCGGGGATTTGTTTCGAAACTAGCCATCACGCCATGCAGGTTTACCGGAAACTGAAACTGGTCTCTTTCTCGACAGGCCTGGAATATTTCCCATTATTATGATGGTCATTTATCAGCCCTTGCCTTCCCCTGAAGCGCACATGTTGAAGGCTGTCATCGACGCCACAAATCATTGTCCAAATTTGCCCCTGGCGCCTTCCGTTCGCGCATCACCCCACATCCCCGACGACCCCCAACCAACATCACAAATGCCATGCTGCTGCGTGGTGTGAGAAACGAGCTTGACATGCTTCCATACCTCTCTCCATATCTGAAAAATCCCACGTTTCATTGGATGGAGGACATGGAAAGATGCCTCGAATGCCTCTTCACATTTAAAAACACGCTCCTTAACTCTGTCAATAGCGTTGCTGACCTTCTCATGACGGCCAAACTCATTTCTGGTTCCCCTTTAGCTGCGCTGTCCGCCTCAGTGACTCGCAACCACGAAATTGGCTGCTTGGTCAACATCGGCGGCGTATGTCAAGTGTGAGAGAAGTATCATGTCGCCACCAGCACAGATGTCGTCGGTGTCGTGACAGACAACAAACTGTCGCCCGACTGGCACGCCAGCGACTGCCTGTGGATACTTCGGGTCCCCAAATATCACGGTGGAACTGACCAGACCGCTCACCGACGGATCGAGGAGTGCGGCGGCATTGTGCACTATCTGCCCGCCTTGAGAATACCCAGCCATGACGAGCCTGGTGTCGGGGCAAATCTCTAGGATATGGCTGACCTCGTCTGCCCTGAAAGCCCAACAATCAGTCAGATTCTGTCTGGTTCTCTCTTGGAGTTCCCGAGAACGAGGCGCCGCGAAACTCACATTTTTTGACTCCCATCCGGATCGCCTCCCTCAAGGAACCCCGAAATACTCGCAGGATAGTCTATACCCCGGACCGCAAGGGTAGAGCCCGTACTGAGCCGAGCTGCCACGGCATCAAAGAACTCAGGACCGACAATGATTCCCACGTTTCCCACCTCGCTCGTTCCGCGCGCGAAGAGGATGGTTATGTTGGCGCATTGGGTGTCGACAACTGTGTCTTGTGTGGCGGGAACTCCTAGAAGGGACACAAGGATATTCTCGGCATGGGTTGTGAGGTCACCGGCGTCCTTGACGAGGATGTTGAAAGGGAACAAGTTGCCAATCCAGTACAGCACCGTGTTCAAGGGGATAGTGTCCCAGTCCACGCCTTGGCCACCGTTGCCAGCCTCAGTTGGATGCAAGCGCATGTGTGCCGGGCCTTTGACGACCTGAGCGGCCCAGGCAACGCTGGCGAGTTGGAAGAGGGCAGTTACTTTCATTCTGATACTCGGAACAGAGGAGCAGTTGGAATGAGCAAAGAATCAGCGAATATACTCTCACACTCGACGTTACCGGCGTCTTTTGCAACTATATACTGGCTGTTAGTCTCAGTTGGTCTTCTCCGAGTCACATGCCATCAGTCACTCGGTCTTCACACCGAGACCGCAGCCCCTCCCAGACGGTCGTACGGAGCGGGACATCGTGACAGTCAAGGGGTACTTTGTGGAGTTTTCGACCCAACATCTGATGGCGGTTTGGTTGAAAGTAACCGAGTTACGGGCGCACACGGCCGAGTCCTTCCGGTGGTGTGTGACGGGGCGGAGCGGCGCGAGGCGCACAGGTTGGAGACCAGGCACTACCCGGCGGTTGACATGTGTTCTATCCGTGCAAGGATGACAAGATCAAACCAGGAACAGTCTGGAGTCGAAATGATAGGGATTGGTAGACTTTCACGCCATCTGCAGCTGACATGCGTATCCAGATCAACATATCCCATGCCGCCTTACCACACAAGACAACGGTCTAAACGGAATTCAATCCTTGCGACCCTTCGTTCCCGTCTTCACTCCAAGGCTAAACACCACACAAAGCCTCGCCAACAGGAATACGATAGTTATAATCGTCGCGGCCGTTTCATCTGTGCTCCATTCCCCCACATCAAACAGCGAAGCGAAGCCGCCCACCGCATGTGCCACGCCGAAAAAAGTTGCAGCATCGCTAATCAGCATTCCGAGCGACAGAAGCGTCCAGAGTCGCAGGTCGTCAGAGACCCTCATGATAGTGGCCCCATTGAAAGCCTAGACTGCCCAAAAACTGGCGAGTTGAATGCAGAGCGCATGCGCCTCAGTACTTAGTCCCCCCACTTGCTCCTCTTGTCAGGTAGACGGACATAAAGGTCTCGGAGAAGCGCAGAGTGGTCAGGGCACCGTATATGGCCGCAAGCGGCTCGACGGAGGATAAAATGGGTCAAAAAAGGGACGCTGGTGCTGGCTTCGACTGTCGCGGTCATGATTGCGATTTGCGAGCCAATTCTGAGGGGGGGGTTAAGAGGAGAAAACGGTTCGATGTCCGGGCTTCAAGCGGGACGATGTGAGATGCACATGGCTTAATAAGGTATCTTGTATTGCAGGGCCAAGACCGACTCCATGCAGCTTCTTGCGGACAGCCAGCCAAGCGCAAACCTAGTATTACAAAGACCAGCCGCCAAGGACCTGGATAATATTGGAAGTCAGATTTTACGCCTTTGATTTAGTCTGGCCTCTATCAAATTTTCAGTTGTCAGCAGTCGTCGTTCCGGGCCATCGATCGAATGTTGGCTGTCACCATCCCATCCGTAGTCTCTCTAAACGAGCAGATGTTCGGCCTCAATTCATCAATTTAACATAATTATTACTACTACGACTAAATCTATGGCATGCTCGAAATCCTCGGGCAAAACACCGTAGCAACAACCTAGGCAAGTTTCATCCCGCCCTACTAACCTCCACAGTCTCAGGGGCTTTCCCAAGTTGACGGCTGCTGTGAAGTTGACTCGGAAATAGCTTCTAGTGCTTCTACCAAACCGCTGCCTCTTCTTCCCCCGAAGCCAAGCAGATCTTTCCACATCATGCGGGTGGTTCGGATGATAGTCGCTTTCGACTCCCATGTCGGAAGGATGATAACCATAGCACTCGAGGCAAACAACCAGGTGATACCAGTCGCTGCCCATCTGGTGAAGAAGTGACAAGTCACGTCAGTCTTTGATCCATTCAAACATGGCCAAGTTCGACGAAAAAAACTTACCTTCTTGCTGAAGTTGTACGCGCTGCCAAATATGGGCATCGGCCACAGCACCAAGAACCCCAGCGTCACACCCAGCGTCAACCAGCTCGCAATCTTTGCTGCCTGCCTCAGCTTCTCCTACTCGTTTGCGGCTTTCAGCCCCGCTCCCGAGTCAACGCTCGGCCGTTCTACATCCTCGACCTCATCGTCCACAACCCTCCTGATATCACGCATGCTCTGCCCATCATATCTTTACGGCCGAAAGGCGGCAGGTACGTCAACAAGGGAATAAAGACCACCAGTGAAAAGAGACACCGAATTCCCCACCAGCATTGGCTGATTTACGCCCGTCGCCTCGACCGAGAGAGACCCATATTCTAGTTTCGCCTTTACGAGCCTGACCCCTGAAATACCGCGATAGAGGGTATATTTACGCGAACAATACCCCAAGGCCAATGATGAGGCCGTAGCCCCATCCCTGGTGTAATGGCGGCCCGGAAGACATGGTTGCTCCTGTCGTTCTCGAAAGACAAAAAGGGCGGTTTCGCGCCTTCGCCCCCGTCGCCCGCCAAGGACGAACCCTCGAGTTTTAATGTGCGACATTCCGTTATCAACGATAGACGTCACTCTAACGTCCAGCTCTTTTGAGTTTGTGGCTTCGAGACTCTAGATAAGACCTAGAGATAAAACACATGTCAGGGGTTGTTTTCGTCCAATTTTGCCAGGCTGGTGAAGCTATATCAAAGATAACGTTGATACCTGAGCTCTGAAGACTCTACCAAGTCAGAACATAGTAAATGCACGGCGAAGGCAGTCCCGTATACTCTTGAATCAGAGCTCTGCCCCAAAGATTGTTCGCATAAGAAGCATAGGATTTTGGAGTGGGGATTGGTTTTGAACTAGAGGCAAAATTCAGCCACAATGTTGGCAGAAGGTATAAGAGACTAAACGAGTTTGTAGATCAGCAGAAGAAGTGCAGCAGATGAAGAGGCGGCCACATACCGGTGCTAGATCAAAAAATCCTGACCCTCGCCTTCGGAGATGCGAGCTGCTCCCGTATCCAGGCCTCCCACCCCTTCTGCTCGTCGGTTTGAATTCCCTGATCCGGTGATTGAGGTTCTTCATAATGCCAACCGTCACTGCCCCAGCTTTGCCGACGTTGCTCCCCCCGAAAGCCGCTGACAAATCCCACTCTGGAGTACGTGCCTTCGCTCTCCAACTTCAACACAAGACCAAATGGTCCTGTTCCCGATGGCCGAAGGCCAAAAACAAGAAAGAAGAGCTCGTCTTGACCGTTGCCATCCAGCATGGCCTCATCAAGTTTGTCGTAGTCCCACATTGCCGGGTTAGATGTGCTGCAGTCCCACGAAACCGATAGATTCATATCTTCCGGGCCATTCAAGGGTCGCACAACCCATTTTCCGATCCAATCAAAAGACATCCGTAGCTGTAAAACACAGCCATCTCCTATGATAGCGGAGGGGGCGCGGTCGGAGTCGAAGTGAACGTCGTCGACGCCAAACTCTCGACCTTGATCTGACTCCATTGCAGTCTCAACGCCTTCATGATAATACACCGGCCCAGTAACCGAAGCCCAAGACCACGATGGCGCAGATCCTTCAGGAAGTCGATGGCTCTTTCCGGATTCTTCGGTGCGCCAGAGCAAGTCGATCTCCAGAGAGTGCCGCCATAGACCAGCGAGGTACTGGGTTCGCTCTCGTGTTCGCTCGCCTACCGCTTCAGCTAGGCCTGCCTATTCGGTGTCAGGATGTATGTTCAAAGCTTCAAGCGGACTGAAACATACCAACGCTGGTAATCGATCCGTTTCTACGGTCAAATCCAGTCGTGTATACGCAGGAACGATATCCCTCCGCCACGTTGCTCTCCCACTTGGCACCTCTTTTCCACCTAGTACCACCTCCTCCGAGGGATCCAAGAAATGCTTCACCACACTCGTGGTTCGCAGTGTTCTCGCCGACGTTGCTGAGCACTCGCAATCGCAAACCGAACGGCACTCCCACGCCATCTCATGCTGCGAGAAGTGTACCGTGCGGGGACTCAACAACCGCTCTTGAAAGACCCACCCTCGCGTGGACAGCTTACTTCGTCCGGAAGCCCGCTTGGAGTATGGCTCTCCTGGCCCCGACCAAAAGTGAAAAGGCAGTTCTTCCGCCAGGAACCCGCGCTTGCGGACGTGAACTACAATCTCCGATGCGGACTTGTCTCCGTCAGCCGGAACAACAACTGGGATAGTCTTATATCCCGGCACCGCCCTTGAAGGCGGGCCCAAGAACCCCTCCTCGGCATTTGTTGCCGCATCGGCCGAGATGGTTACCCAGGCCCCAGCGTACACATGCGCCATCCTCGCTGCCTCCCTCTCCCAATCTCCATGATCGTTCTGAATGATGCACAGAGAGTCAATCCACAGAAATTGCAGACCCACTGCGCGGGTGACGGCGATTGCGTCTGCAAAGGTACGGGGGAGCGAAGAAAGTGGTAGCCCTAGAAAGTGGTCTTCGATGTTGGAGTTTAGGGTGCGGATCGGAGCGATGCCGCCCCAGCAATGTGACAGAGCCGCGTAGCGCACTTCCTCGTGGGGTTGGGTAAGATAGAGCCGTGGGTCTCGGGTGGCAGTGCCGACGTGTATCAGTCGGGTGGGCAGGGAGGCAGTCGAGGGGGCAGTGCAGCGGGTGTGTTTTCCTTGAGATGTGGTGCAGAGATCTAGCCAGGAACGGAGGAGGGAGATGCAGGGATCAGACAGGCCGTTTGAAGCGATGTGATATCCTAGACCGATCGTTTGCCAGGGAGAGGGAGGGTCATCGGGCAGAGTGTAGAACTGCAGGTCTGTGGGTGTTGCCCCATTGAAACCTCGGATGTAGGAATTCGGGACGAGGCGGCCATGTACTGGACCTTTTCCAATGCGGTCGCCGTGTTCGGCAGGGCTGATGTCGAAAGAAATGTATCTTATCTCCGGGTGGACAGTGTCGCTCTCGGTGATCTCATATATTGCTCTCCAGAGGAAGTGGCAGGTTTGACATGCCTCGGCTTTGTTTGATTCGATGCGGAGGTCTTCCAGAACAATGCGCATTGTTGGCCTGCTGGAGGTGAAGTTTAAATCACAGCAGATACGGCAGGTCGAAGATTGGGTGGCCATGGTTCTAATGAGTGCCTGGTACCTGGCAGAGAAACTTGAAAACAAGTCAAAATGATGCAACGCGGTTCGGTGAGACGTTGGAGGTTTGTCGTTCGTGTCGGTCAGCCAAGTGGGGTCGGGTAAAAGCACGAGCTGAGCTGCCCCAGACGGATAAGACGGATACTCCACCGCCCCGACTTCAGAATGGGGGCGGGGAGCGGAAAGACTTTCTCCAGCCTTCCAGTGGTCTACTTGAAGAACATGTATTTTCTCAGGAAAACATGCACAGTTCCACATCTCTTGGCTTTTGATGTAGAAATCAAGATCTTATTTTTTGGGTGTTTTTTTTCACCCTGACAACACCGTAACCAGACCGTGACGCAGGTGCCTCTTGCTGTTATCCCGTTCAGCCCCATCTAGGGCATCGACCTGCTCGGGGCCACTTTCAGGTAGTTGGCTACCTGCTGTTCTCCATGTCGTTCTAGGCTCGTCCTTACTTGCGGCACTCACTGCCCTTCTTAGAACTGCGTCCAATAATGTAGTTGAATCCCTCCGAATTCGTTGGGACCTCAATACATCCCTCACTTGTGAGGACCTCCTCAAACTCGTCGTCTTGGTTTGGGTACCCCCAGGTCGGTTCCATCTGTATGTCTCCGTCAAATTTCTTTGGGTAGCAGAACTGGAACTGTCGGCGACGAGAAATACGGAAAATGTCAGCGCTTGGAAGTTTTGGAGCTCTTCCCTTCATCTCCACGCGAGCTGGATGCTCCGTACGAGGAGTTTCCGTAGTGTGAGGAACTCCCTGAAGGATGGCCTTGTGAGGACTTCTTTCTCGCTTGCTGTGAGCCTAAGACTGCCGTACCAATGGTGGAGGACCCGGCGGTGACGTTGGGCCATAGGACAGTGGGACTGGGAATTTCGATGGGACTAGCTTCTCTGTAATATATGCTACTCAAGTGCGCGTCTTCATCCAAGATAAAGATTCAAAGTCAGCCAACAAAAAAAAGTCAAGAGTCCCAGGGCACACGCCACTCCCATTTGGTAAGTCTGTGACCGGAGCATGTTTTATGACTCTACAAGCGCTTGAAACAATGGTCCGATATGATGGAGGTACCCAGATCACGGCCTCCAGTACTCAACCGTGGGTGTACGGGGTTTGCAAAGTCGTGTTCTCCACACATCAAAGAGATCTCGGAGCCGGCTCACGGCGCACAAGCGCTGACACAAAAGCAACTCTCGGCAGCTGGGAGAGTGTCATAGAGGAGGGAGCGGACAACGCCCAGTCTGCTGTGTAAAGAAGAGGGGGCTTGGACGGGTGGACGGGTGGACGGGAAATGCGGGGAATATAAAACTTGGATGATAATTAAACCAGGCAAGAGCGCCCTTTTTTACCAATGTTCCACAACCAACCTCGAGCACGTGGATGACGTCCGGCATCATCCACAACAACGGGACCCATCTCAAACTCTTTTCCACCGTCAGAATGACGCCCCCAGTCACCGTAATTCAACTGATCAACACACCACCTGCTCCATTCGTTTGCCATCAATCCTTCACCTTGTTTTCTTATCTGCAACACACCCTTGACGGACATGGCGTCAGAATCAGTCTGCGTCAGAAGCAAAACCCCCCTGGAGCCGCTGACAATCGCCCCCGTTGATCGGTCGACTCTAAACCTGGGTTGGCTTAGACTCAGGAACGGTTCTTGGCGCCTTACCGAAGGCGGAGCATCTACCGAAGCAATCTCGAGCCGCCCTCTACTGGTAACCGCCCAGCACACTGGAGCAGGTCAGGAGATAGACAACACAAGCACGCAATGTCACAATCACGCGAGAAATGCAGAACGGATGGGGTTGGTCTGGTATGTGGTAAAATTATCATTCCCAAGCAGTCATTATGGACGCCAGCGTTGTGCAAGTCCCATGCCTAGCCATTGCTGTCGTTATTATGTACAAGAACCGGATAATGCATTAAGAGTATGTAGGGATCATCTATCGTCAGTCCACCACTTTGATGTAGGGTACAGTATTATCCAATGTCCAGTGTTCCCTCCATGCGCATCAGGAGATGCGAGGTGCTTAGAGAAGGGCGGCGACAAGGGCGACGGCGGCCATGGCGGGGACGGCAGCGCGGCCAGCACCAGCCGTGACGGGGACGGCCTTGGTGGGCTCGGGCTTGGGGGGAAGACCACCAGAGCTCCAGACGGGAGGCTTGGTGGGCTCGGGGGCCCAGACCGGGGGAGCGGTGCCGACGGGCTTCTTGATGGTCCAGGTGGGGACGGGGACGTCCTCGGAGACGGGGCAGACGGTGGTGCCAACAGTGATGACGGCGGTCTCGATGACAACGCTCTCAGCGGGGCACTTGGTGACGGTAGGCGGGCACTTGGTGACGGTGAAGGTGGAGGTGCTCAGGATGGTCGAGGTAGTCCAGTGGATGGGCTTGCTCGAGGGAGCGGGGGTGGGGAGGACGGAGCTGAGGTCCTCCTCGCAGATGGAGGTCTCGGGGAGAGGGATGTCGGAGACGGGGGCAGCGGGGATAGAGGCCGAGGCGAGGCCGAAAGCCAGGGCGGCAGCGGAGAGGACGGAGACACGCATTTTGAAGTTGGTTGTGGGTTGAAGCTTGCGCGACGGTGAATGAATGACTGGGCAGATCTAAACGAGTGACTGCGATGCGGGAGTGATTCCGAGCTGAACGAGGGCTGGCTGGTGAGAGAAAGAAGATGGCCCAGGTCGGGGAGAGGCGCCCAGTCTTTAAACGGTCGCGAGACCCAGGATGCTGTGGGTGATCCATCTCTCGAAAACACACCCCTCCCTCCCCTTCACGCCCCCCTTCCTCCCAACGCAACGGCGGTCCTGACGGTCTGGCCGGGGGGTGTGGGCCACGATACGAGATTGAAGGTGCGCATCGCCAGGCCGGTCCGGGACCCAGCGCCCGTCGAGCGGCTTTCAGCACACCCTGCATTTCCAAGACTGCCCCCTGTCGCCAAGTCCGTGCGAGATTGCCCAGTCCCCTTGCTTACCGGGGAGCATCCACCCACTTGCCAATTTCAGAACAGGCGAAGTCACCGTCCAATCAAAGCTCGAGCCCTGCCCCAGTCGCTTCCTGGTTCTTTCCTCCGTGCAACCACCCCTTGAGCTAGCCAGCGGTCCTTCTGCTCATCACAAGCCCCAGTTCTGGGCCGCCCACCGTGGCGCTGCTGCCCGCCTGTCAGACCTGTCAGTGCTCCCCCAGTAGGCCTCACAGGCCTCGCGCCGGCGTCTGCTCCCCCCAGAAGCGCAGCACAGCGTCGACGCCGTCGCTGTGGGAATCCGAGACAAGTCTGGCGGCAAGCCAGTTTGATTTGCTGACTGCAAAAATCAGAACGCAGAAAAAGAAGATCGCCACAGAACAGCACAAGAAAGGAGACCCCTGGCCTGTCCAGGAGCACCACCTCTGACCGCCATGGCTGTCGTTCTGGGAATGAAGGAACGCCGATGGCTGATGTCAGGCGCAGATGCTCACCAAACATGACGGCAGACGCGAACCAACAGAAGGTGAACCAGGAAGAGAAGAAGCGAAAACGAAAAAAGAGAATCGAAATTACCCAGCTTCCAATTGTGGAAAACAACCGGCGGACGAAAGCTTGTCTGGACGCCTTGCTTACCGGTAAATTTCACGGCTTCCTTGTGGACGGCGAGATGCTGTGCTTCTGCCGCCGCTGCGCCGTCTGGCTCGTCCCATCACACAGCATCGACGCACCTTGCTCTCACCTGCCGGTCTAGTCCCCTGTTATCCCTGGTTCGCATTGCCGCCCACAACGCCACCAACCTCATCGGGAACCGATCCCACGATCTATGTGCTTCCTCCGCTCGAATACCACGCCGTAATTTTTGGCAATCAATGGGTCTTGGAAAACCAAACAAAACGCGACCGCGCTCGAGCGAACGAGCTCTCGCCAACGCCTGAGAATGTCACTTCGGTTCTCGTTAGCTCGCAGGCCATGTGTTGTTTTTTTCATTTTTTTCATTTGCCTTTCCATGTGGATATCACAGTCGCATTTTCCTCACGCGAGGGAAGCTCGACGAAGCAAGATTTGGTGCCGGCACGGGGGGGCTACGACCTCGCTATTCCTCTTCGGTCTTGATCCCACGTCTCCCAGAATCAAATCGCGCGGGCTGTTATCGGTCAACAAGTTTGCGAGAAGAATCAACATGAAGATCTAATGATTTCTGGCCCACAGTGATATCATGCTAATTAGAAAAAACACAGCTAATGCTTCGCGCAGAAGATTGGATCTTCCTTCGCTTGACAATCTTCAAAGACAGTCTTGTATTTGGTGAGCCATATTTTCCGCGTGGAAGGAAACCTGCCGAACGTCACACGACAAATCCAGCGGCGAATCGGCGGTCAACCCCGCTGAAAATCAAGACTGCAATCCCCGAGAGGATGAGTGTAATCTCGGCGCCCGCAGCCAGTCAGGGAAAGAAAATCACCTCCGGTTCGGCATAGGAAGGGCCCTGCTCATGTGGTAATTAACGGCCCGTGGCCTAGAAGCTCGGGCTGCTGGTTCGCAAATCAGAGTCAACATCATCAGCTGCCCCTTTTCCTATCAAAAAATGCTGCTTTTCTATCACAAAAAAAAACATCCAGACTTTCACATGCTTCTCGACAGATCATTCCACCTTTTGTGTCATCCAGTCGGCGTCGTGTCAACAATATACAGGCCGTGTACCTGACATTAGCCCCCGGATTCTGGAATACTAGCCTCTCCTTGCTGATGGCACCAGCGGACATCCACTCTGCCACTGTCACTCGTTCCACCATGCACCCACCGTCCAACGCTACCTCCTGGCGGCGGTCCCTCCAGACGCAGAAGAACCCACCGGCCCAGCCCTAACTATCCTCCCCTTATCCAACACCACCTCGAAATCAGCGTCTCTCACGGCCTCCTTTTTGTGCGCAATGGTGATGACCGTGCTGTGCTTCAACTCCTCCCTCAAGAGCCACTGAATATACCCCGCCGTCCTCGCATCGATCGAGGCCGTTGCTTCGTCCATGATCACCACCGGGCTTCTCCTCAGAATCGCTCTCCCTAGCCCTACTAGCTGTCGCTGCCCTTGGCTGAGGTTCTTCCCGCCCGCATCCACAGGGCTATCTAGGGTGAACTCCGCGCTGCTTCCACTAGAACTGGAGCCGCCACCGCTGTTGTGTCCGCCAAGGACCCGCCCCAAAACGTCGGCCCGCTCCGTTTCCCCGTGCTCGTCGAGCGGGTCGAGGTTGTCACGTAGTGTCCCAGGAAATAAGACGGGGTCCTGCGCAACGAAAGTGATATTTCTCCGCAGAGCATGCTTATCTACGCTGGCGAGGTCCACGCTGCCGATGCGGATCGTCCCCGAGGTATCAGGGTCCGGGTGGAGGGTGCCCAGGAGGCTCAGTGCAAGTGTGCTTTTACCCGACCCGGTACGGCCCGTGACGGCAACGTTGGAGCCGCTGGGGATGCGTAGGTTGATGTCCAGGAGAACCGGTTCGAGCTCGGGTGCGTAGCGGAGCGTGACGTGCTCAAAGATGATGTCGTCGCTGTAGCTGGGCCAGGAGGCTGGGGGCGAGAACGACCCAGGGGACTCCTGCTCGAGACCGAGGAGCTCGACAACACGTTCCACGCTGACAAATTCCATTTGCATCTCGCCGTATCTACGGCAAAGACTGTGTGTGCTTTGGACAAAGTTGCTTGCGGCGGCAAGAACGAAGCCGACAGTGCCGCCGGAGAGTCCGGTCAGCACGGCTGTTACCGTCAGGGCGAAGGTGGTCAAGGAGGAAAGCATGTCGAAGCGGTATTGCAACCATGCCTGCAGCGACCAGTAGATATGGTCCATCTTTTGGAAGGCGTCCGTCGTGGTGATGATGCGCTGTTGGAAGTTTGCTGATGCTCGGAAGGCCCGTACCGTGGTCAAGCCTTCGACAAGTGCACCAAAGTTGGACATGAGAGGTGACAGCGAGACCATCTCAAGTCGGCGGAGCGACTGCGAGGTAGGGAGGAAGCGATCAAAGACGAGGACGAACAAGGCCGTCATTGCGATGCTCAGCACCAGGAATAGGGGTGTCGCCGTGGCGATGACGGCGATGGACGACAGCCAGCTGACCGTGTACCACCCGACCTGCATGATCTGGTTCGCAATCTGCCCGTCAATGACCCCCATATCGGAAGTCAGACGATTCATCAGACGTCCCACAGGTGTAACGTCGTAGAAGCGGAACGTGGCGTTGCTGACTCGGTGCATGGCGCGCTCGAAGAGCCCCTTGGCAGCGTTGTAAACAATCACCACCATTGCGGCATCCGCGAGGGTTTGGGTGAGGACTTGGGCCACCGAGATAGCGAAGAACCACCATAGCCAGGGGCGGACGTCGACGCTTGGGGAGGGGAGGTAGTCGCCTAGGTCAATCCAGCCGCTGCTGCTGCTGTGATGCATGTGGATGTTTGGCTCGCCGGCCATGTTCTGTTGCAACCCGGCGATGCTGAACCTGAGCAGAGTTGACTCCGAGCCTCTCGTATACTGCTCTCCCCATTCTTTCAGAAACCAGAAGTAGCCAACCCTCGCAGCCCGGAACAACACAAACAGGACGACAAGCGCCACCCACCATGCGAGCTTTCCGGCCTTGACATACTGCCAGTAGACCGCAGCCAGGACGCCACCGTGAACGCGATGCTCCTCCTCAATGAACTTGTCAGGCACTACCTCATCTCCCTCAGCCTCGGCCGACGACGCCGAGCCGGGTCGTTTGGCCACGGCTGTCACAGCCACCAGCTGCTCCAACTCCTCTTCATGTTGCTCCAGCTCGGCTTTATCAAGAACCCCGACTCTTCCGCCAGGGAAGACTTCTAACATCTGATCCGCATATCTCGTAGCAATATCTACGCGGTGCGTAACCAAAATCACCAAACGGCCAACCATCAACATCGACTCCTCTTTTGCAAACAAGTTCCGCAGAATCCTTGTCGCTGTGTGGTGATCCAGCGCCGCAATCGGGTCATCCAACAACAGGATTCTTGCGCGGCTGTAAATAGCCCTTGCCAAAGCTACGCGCGCTTTTTGGCCGCCTGAGAGCCCCACGCCGTTCTCCCCGATCAGAGATAAGTCCTTCGCCTTGAACTTGTCAAGGTCTTCCTTGAGACAAACAGCCTCCAACACGGCATCGAACCGCGGCTTGTCGTAGGGCGCGCAAAATAGAATGTTTTCGCGTATGCTCATGCTTTCCAGCCATGGAGTTTGGGCGCAGTAGCCAATCATCTCATGAGGCACAGTCTTCTGACCACCGTGTTGGTCGAGTTCGCCCAATATGGCTTGCAACAGCGCTGTCTTACCGGCGCCGACACGACCGCAAACTACGGTGAGGCCCTGCTTGCAAGTAAAAGAGACGTTCCGGAGAACTCTTCGTTCAACACCAGGCCACGAAAAGGAGGCATCATCGACGGTGATCTCGAGTTCGCCGGGCGGGATGGTTCCTGCCATGTCCTCCTCGTTCAGGTCCTCCTTGTCGGGCTCGAGCATGAACTTTTCGATTCGATCCATGGCCACCATTGCATTGAGCCAGACGGTGATGAGGTCGGGAAGCTCACGCAGGCTGTTCTGCAGCATGCCGAACAGGTCCAGGGCGGGAAAGGCTACGTCAACCGTCAGGGGGCGCCCCGTGAAGAGGGTATATGCGAGGAAGCCTGCCACCGGGAAGAGGTAGGCAGTGATGGTGTTGATCACGCCAATGGTTTTGGCGATGACACTGCTGATGACTCGCTTCATCAATTCGGCTTGACGCGCCTCCATGATCCGTTCCAGCCAGGCGCCTTGCCAGTCATACCAACGCAGGTGTCGAATCGACTCGACAAACTGGCTCGTACGCTGAAGTTTAGAGTCGGTGATGCCCCGGCGGACACGTTCCACGGACAGGAGTAGACGCATGAAGAAGACGTTGATGCCCATGCCAGCAAGGAGGAGGGCAATCCCGACCAGCGAAGCAGGACCGAGAATGTGCCAGATGAGCACAATGGAGACCACAAAGTTGAGTGGTTTAGTTGTAATCCACGGGAATTCCCAGAAACGTTGCGCGACCTCATAAACATCGTTCCTCAAAAGATTAAGAATCTTGCCTGTCGATGCCGGCGCTTCGGAGGGCTCGGCCGCCGACTTGTCACCAGCCGAGGTTGCAACCCTTTCATACTTCCTCCGGAAGCAGGACATAATCCAAGAGAAGCGTGATATTTTCGGCTTTGCCTGTTCGTCAATGTCGTCGTTATCTGGCTCGGGCTCCGCGAGGGTTGTAGACGACGAGGCATCTGTCGGGGAAGGGGGCAACTCGTCAGCCGGGGCATTGGCTGAATCAATCTGGCCTCCGCTGGGGAAAGTAAACGCCTTCCTTCGCAGCGTCTTCTCGTAAATCATAGTGATCATCTCGCCTCGTGTTCTCTCATAGTTGCGCCGCTGGTACCAAAGACTGAACACACCGGATTGGGCCCTAACCAGTCTCCCGAAAAGTGTGATTCCGGCGTATACCAGTGCCGCACGTGGGTTGGGAGACTTGCTGGCCAATGCACCAAGGAGCTGCTTCAGCAAGATAGGTTCGGTCAGTTCAGCAGATGTCTCCAGGATGCCCAGTGCAGTAGTGATGAGGAGGTCTAGTCCATTGGCCTTGAAGATGCGAGCAAGAACAGTCCCGGATAGCCGACGGAAATGCTCGTGGAGACGGCTATGCTGAAACTCGTATGCAAGAAACCAGACATCCTCGTCGTGGAGTTGTCTCTCATAGCCAATCTTGATAAGGGGCGCCATCCAGGAGACAGTAATCCACTGCCAGAGCGTGATGATGTCCTCAGGACTGCGGACGCTGGACGTGGGCTTCTCGAACGGCTTGCCAATTCCAGTGCTGTCCCATTCCGGGTTACGCAGAGGCATGTTGAGCATGATGATGAGCGATGCCAATGGCAAAAAGGTGCTGCCAACCGAGAGGATGGCTCCAGGCCAGTCCCGAGCCACACCAGGGACGACGGCAAGCATGGCCAGCTGTGTAAGAAGCAAGACGCCATTGATGATAAACACGGATCCAGGGAGAGTGCTGGGGCGGTCGACGGCGAGGATCAAGGCACACAAAGCCTAAAAGTTCAGCGTCAACAGGGTCAACTCGCAGGCTAAAGGAGGAAGAACGGGTGTACTTACACTTGGGACAACAGGAACCCAAGGCAGCCGCCAAGATATGGGCAAAACAACGCCCAAAGTGCCAGCAAACACACCAACGAGACTCAACAAAAGAAGAGCCAGGGTCGAAGACGTCCACGCTCTGTCTCCCTGAGAGGCAGCCCCCCTATCCCCAACTTCCTCATCCCCGTGAGAAACGGGCGCTTCCTCCGTGGCAAACCTGCGTAGCCAAATCGGCCGCCTGCGCCAAATAGGTCCGGACCCATAGCGGAGCACGACGACCAGGAGCGCAGCAAGCGCGGGAACCTGCCCCACGGTCCCGAGGCACTGGGGCCCAAATGTCCCGAGGGAAG
This sequence comes from Immersiella caudata, assembly GCA_030512335.1. NCBI lineage: Eukaryota > Fungi > Ascomycota > Sordariomycetes > Sordariales > Lasiosphaeriaceae > Immersiella > Immersiella caudata. The sequence goes on along the minus strand of JAULSU010000002.1, from coordinate 5,091,891 downwards.
GAATCTGCGTCAACAGACAGTCAGCCATGGAAGAATTACGTGCATGCGGAGAAATAATGTGCAGGCAGATCAACTCGAAGCAGCCCATATCCTGCCATCGGGAGGATGTCCACAGATAAAGACAGAAAGCAAGCTCTGGGAGGCTCTGCTGTTGTACCGAGCAAACATCTATCCCACCCTATCGATGGGACATCTTCTCCCGAGCCCACTCCCAGTCATAGGCAAACCTCCAACCACAGTCATAACGCCAGAGCGATGAGCAATGTCAACGACACCGCCCACGCCGCCGTCACCGCCAGAAAAATCCGCGCACTGGTCGCCTGACTTCCCCCCCTCAGGGAACCCGGCGTGGCTTGCCGTCGTCGACGAATGGCTCGATCGGCAGGACGGGCACATATGCACCTATCCATCCTCTCGCAACCCACGCAATCTTTTTTTTCCCTCTTCTCCTTTTCCTGCCTCTCCCTCTTTTCGTACCTCCATGGCGCTGGTCACTCCTATGCACGGCTGGCCGTGCAGATGCAGATCTCAGACAGACAGAAACCGGGATTCCGGGCAGCACTTACCCAAATTGCCTGGCAGCAGCGGTAACACGGCCATATTTTGTCCCCGCCGTGGCCATGGCCGACAAGATGTCCCACGGTGTCCATGCTGTCAAGAAGGCAGCCCCAACGACGGAGGAGGTGGTGGTTACAACCTCGATCCCTGCCAGGACAGGACAGGCGGATAGCCTGTTGCAGTCTGACAGATCAGATACCGGATTCTTCAATACACCTAAACAAAATATCGATAAGTAATATATAAATAATAAAAACACATAAAAAGAAAAACTGTCTCCCGCGCTCGCCGACGAAACGGTGGAGAAAAACACACACCGGTCAACGTCGAGCAGCGAGCTAACACCAAACTAACACCAAACTAACACTGCAAGGTACAGATCATATGGCCTCCGGTTCGCGGGGGGTACGCACTCCGTGGTCGGTACGATGCGGGGGATTTTTAGCGTAGCACAGATAAGATGGCCTAAAAAAAAAAAGCCCTGTTGTCCCGGCAGGCAGGCAGCTTCCGGTGTGGCCCTGACTCGGAGTTGGTAAGTCGGTGAGGTGAGCGTGGGGAAGGAAAGGGCGAGACGCGCGCCTGCCAGTTTCTTTGTCCAATTTGACGGCAGAGGTGCAGCGCTAGAGAGGGGATTTTTGACACCTACTGCCGCTGCCATCAGGTTAGGTAAAGGTCGAAGTGACGCACAGGAGGGGGATTTTGGTGATCCACCGATGTCGCAAAGGTAGCCGCCCGCGCTCCATCGGCCGTTGAGTTTCCCTTGGAAGGTTATTTTTTTTTGACAGGACATTGGTTCCTGGAGGGCAGTGGGCAGATCCCACAATGCACAGAAGACGGGACAAGAGACTCGGGATGGACGGTCGGTGCAGAGAATTGAACACGGAGAAGGTCGGGCTGTAACCAAGGAGCCGCACATTCGCACATTGTCAAATGAGCACTGGATGCTGATGTGCCGGATGCAACGGCGCTTGCAGCAATCCCACCTTTTAGACCGCGTTGCTTTTGCCCCCTACGACGCATATCGGGTGAGGCACACACGGGTACGGTAAACCGACAAGGGACATCCGGATGCTATCCATGCTCTCAGCCTTCAGCCCCACAGCTGGAGATGCCGAACCTTCCCCCTTATGTCAGGTGCGCCATCCGCCGCGCAAAACTGACATCGGAACAAAAGACATAAGTTAGAATATTGCCCGTTGATGTGAAGCTTCAATGCTGATGAATCGGTCAATTTCAGAAAACCCAAAGGTCCGTGGCCTGGTACCCCGATGCGCTGCCATGCACCTGAACGCCTTGCCCAGATCCTGCCCTGCCCTTGGTATATACAGTCAGTACATCTAGAGGCCACAATGCCCCGCAATTTTTTACACCAAGATTGCCCCCGTCTTCATTAACATTATAAACATAAACCCCATGGACCGTTCTTCTTATCGGTAGCCCCCGCTGCCAAACTGTGATGGATAACCCTGTTGTGGCCTAGGATCGAAGCCGTGAGGGAGAGCTGGTGTCCCCTCCATCTCGACTGCCGTCGAAACCGGGATTGTTGACCCTGGGGCCTCCGCTGGGAGTTGACTCGACCCAAGCTCAAATACTTGGGGCTGAGCCGGCATGGGCTGAGGTGACGGTAATGGCGGCTGGTACGCTTTGTATTGTTGCGTAGAGAAGACCTGTTGAAGTGGCGGCTGAGGAGTAGGGAATCCTTGGTGGAGCGGTGGAGGTGTTGGGAAACCCTGCTTTGTCGGCGGTGAACCTGTGGGATCATAAGGCGTTTCCCAGTTGAACGTGCTGTTGCGGGGGTCTGGCGAGGCTGCTGGCCGCCATTTTGCGTCGTCCGTCCAGGTTGCCCCAGAGTGACGCCCCATATCGTGCCCGACCACAACGGTCTCCCCGGGTGTTGGGTAGTTGTGGCTTTGCGACAGCATTGGATGCGACTCCTCCCCGTCTCTCCTCCTCTTCCGGCGCAGGAGGAGGATCGCTACAGCGGCGAGCACCGCTACTCCGGCCACTGCACCGCCCGCTATGATGCCAATCTTGGCACCGCTCGACAAACCCGCGTTTTCTTGCTCCGGTTGAGTGTTCTGGGGATCCTTTGATCCTGTAGGCGCCGGCGTCGCTTCTGTAGTGGTAGTAACCGAAGTCGACGTCGATGTCGAGCTGGTGCTGGTGGTGGTGCTGGCTTTGCTGGTCACCTTCGAAGTTGTTGTTGGTGGCTTTGCAGCATTGAGAAACGCCTTCTCGCTGACGGAGAGCGGCGTTTTCGAGTCTGAGCACGCCTGTTTCATGGTGTCATAGACTGTCTGGATGTCGCTCGATTTGACATTGTTCGCAGTGCCCAGGCACTTTGCCGTGTTCGTAACGAAGTTTCCGCCATCGCTGCACAAGCACTTGTTCGTCTCGGCCACTGATGTCTCCGAACATTTGCTGCTATTGGACGCCTTGTACATGCAATCTTGCGCGACAACCGGGTAGAAAGAGAAATCGACGACCGCTACAACGCCGGTAACTGAAGCGGCGAGTAGAGCCAGGAGGCTCGTCGGAAGGCAGCGCATCGCGTCGAACCAGGAGATTGGATGGTGGGGACGCCACGCAGGCCAAGCCGTCCACTTGGAAGAGGGTACCCTGCCTAAACCGTCGCTTGTTCCGCCCTACAACATCAACGCGTCGGCGGCGAGAATTCGAAATAGGCGATCGGTAGTTCGTGCTTGTCGGATGCGTCGCGTTCGAAAAGTGTGTGTGTTGGCAATTGAAGAACTCGAAAACGGTAGCGAAGCCAGACGCAAGGGCCCAACACGAGCCAAAGGGAGGGGAACAGGGTGATAAAGGGAAGCGCCCCTGGAAGCTCCCCCTGAAGCTGCACCAAGTTGGAGGAATCCGGGCTGAGCAGCGGAAGCTTGGCGCTCCTACCCCTGCAAAGTGGCTGGGCCCACGGTTCAAGGCTGGACGCAGCGCCACGATCCCGCCAACAACCGACAATTCGGCTCTGCGCGATCCGTGGCTTGCATTTGGAAGCGCCCCAGAGATGGCGCGACCCGATTGAAGTGTCAGCTACTTCTATTTTGCGAGCGGGAAGGCGGTGCAGCTACCAAGTTCAACCCGCCTCCACGCGCTTGAACATGTGGAGGCTCTGTCCTCGCATGGCATCTTTGGCATCAATGCACTTGAGACGACAAGCTACGAATCCCCAGCTCTGCGGACTAACGGAAAATGACAGATAGTGGACCGCGAATCTCCCTGATAATAGGAAAATCTGACATGCCGGCATGGTCTTTCACGCAAACATCAAACAAACCGAGCACGGTCCCATCCCGGGCTGACGGCCCACCTTCCCATCGGCCAATGTCCGTGGTCCAGTCCGTTCGAGTGGATGGAGATCTAGATGATGACCCCCTCAAGAACCAGGCCTGCAGCCTATCCTCTCGTGCTCTCCAGATCAGCAGCTTGACACGAGCGCGGGCACGAGCCGTTCTTGGGTTGGTCGAATGTTTTGATCCTGCTCGGGTTCGCTTGCTCGGTCTCACGCAGCAGCCAGCCAACACCGCCCACTCGACCAAACAGCCCCGGCAATGTCGTCCGGAGGATGGAGCCCTCCCAGGAGAGAGAACCCAGGCATTGCTAGGCACCTGTTTAATCGAGGCCTTGTCTCCCAGCACCGCCGCCAATTGATGAGCGGGTTTCGGGCGCCCTTCGGAGCGCCGTCCGGAACGCCATACGGGGGCCAGTCGCGCAAGGCGGGGTTGAACTCATATGCCACACGGGGCCCAGAAACTCGCATTCGGTGCAACATGAATTTGTTGTTTTGGCCGCCAAAACGGCTCCCAGCCTTCGTCGGCCTCTAAGACCAACTACCCTGCTCAGAGCCATGGGTGGCCTAGACGTCGTTCCTCGAGGCTTCTAGGCTCAACCTTCTGGCCTGTTGACGTGGCCAACAGGAGCGCCACCAGACTCCTGCCGACATATAAACGCAACTGACAAAAGCGATCACCAGTTATCTCCGAGTGAGAGTTAATATGTCCTCTAGATTGCCAAAGGCTAAGACTTTGGACAACTGGTGATGACGCAGCTTTAGTTTTGCACTCACACTGGCCACTAGTGGTAATCTTACTCGATTTCCGTGGCCAGTGTTTCTCTCCTCCATGTTCACGTTCACCTCCAAGTTTCCCGCCTACCGCAACCCTTCATAAGATGCTTGTCCAGAATAGACTACCACATACGACCATACCCACTGGAAAGCTCGGGATCCCGTCCGCTCTCCCATAGATAAGCCAGTGAGGGCCAGACTAGTAGTTGGGTCGGTGACGACCAGCGAATCCCTGGTGTTGTATGTTTTTGGTGCTCCCTCTTCCCCCTTCCTTTATTGTCGTTGTCTTGATGCTGTACTTGGCAATGCACCTTCTCTTTTGCTTGGGGTCCAGGAGAGGCGTTGATCGCGTTGTGACGTGTTTTGTGGCAGAGTCGTGACGTGATGCTGATGATGGTGTTTCGTCGTCTGCTCCTGTGGAGTGCTTGACCCAGATGTCTGGCTGTCGTAGTCTGTCTGCGGAGGAAGGTTGGGTAGAAGCCAAACCATGTGAAGAAACGATAAAACCGTCCCTCCTCCTGGCGAAGCAGACCGCCAAACCCATACCAACAAGGGACTCCTAAGTGGCCACTTCTAACCCTTAGACTCTCTCTCGTGGGGATCACGCGGCTGCATCAACACAATGTATTATCATCTATCTATATCCTGCCCTTTGGCAATCTCCAGCTCTGCCTAACTCGAAACATAAAACAACATGGGGGTATTTATTACTCTGCTCCTCGCCTGCCAGGTATGCAAATTCCATCTAAGCAGCAACTCGTACATGCTCCTTCCTCTTACACTTAGGCAACGCTGCCATCAATGTACCCGGGCATCATGTTCAACCCCATTGTGCGGCCCTTGGCAAGATAGACACCGAACGACGGGAGCTTGAACGTGTTCATGCGGCCGGCACCACGGCTGCGGCCGACGGAGCAGGCAAGGATGTCCATGGGCAGGGGCTTGGCAACGATGGGCTCCTTGCCTGCGAGAACCAGCTCGAGGTTCTTGCTCACGCCGGCGGCCTGCTTCTGGGTGATCATGAAGCCGGCACGGGGCTTGGAAATGACATCGCCGGCAGCCCAAACGTTAGAGGTGCCCTTAACACGGAGGGTATCCTCAACCTCGACGAGCTTGTTCTCGTTGAGGTACTTGGCGGGGACGTAGCCGGTGTTGGGGATGAGACCCATGGTGGGAAGGTAGAGATCGGTGGTGACGGTCTCGCCGTTGGCCAAGACAACCTCGGTCTTGGCCGGGTCGGCAGCCGACGGGCGAGTCTCGGCAACACGGGCGTTGTACTGGATCTTGACGTTGAGCTTCTTGAGCTCGTTGGCGGCAGGCCCGGCGATCTGGTCGCCGTTGATGAGCTTTTCGCCGGCGCTGAGGAGCACAATCTCCTTGGTCTTGCCGAACTCATAGCCGAGCTCACCAGCAACTTCGATACCGGTGCTGCCGGCGCCAGCGACGACGATGTGGCTGGCGGCCTTGACCTTCTCCTCGGTGGCCTTGAGCAGGTCAACAACCTCCTCGTAGCTGCCTTCGGCCTTCCATGGGACGCCGCCAGCGGTGTGCGAGCCGGTAGCAATCACGAGCTGGTCGTAAGAGAGAGACTTGGATTCACCCGATGCTGTGGTGATGCGGACCGACTTTGCGTCAAAGTCGGCCTCCTCTGCGGTGCCGACGATGAACTCATAGCTGGACTCCGGGTACTTCTTCAGGGCCTGGGCGATGGGCTTGAAGATGTCCTCATCTTTGAGCACACCAGGAATGATGCGGCGGACGGAGGCCAGGTTCCAGTAGAAGTGGCTGTTCTGTGAGTGTGTCAGCTCACGTGAACTGCACGTGCACCTCGGGAGTCCGAGGCTGGTTACGTATGGGCGCTCTTACCTTGGAGACTAGAACGACCTTCAGGTCCTTGATGTTCTTTTTGAGGAGCGCGTGGGCGACGTGCAGGCCGGCGAAAGAGCCACCAAGAATCACAACGGTTGCAGGCATGTTTGCGGATGGGTGTGGAGAAGTCTGACGGACGAGGCTGACGGGACGGGGAGCGAGAAGAACTTGCTTGATGAAAGGGGAAAAAATCGTGGCCAAGCGGCGACTTGGGGGAGGATGCGGTTTTAGCTTTGCAGCCGGTTTTTACTGCAGGGTCCTAAGGAGGGCGAGAGGAAGTCCGGAAACTTTGTCAGGGCGACCAGACGGACGACAGGGGATTTGTTTTATAAGATGAGCTGAGACGATGTGCAGACCATTGGTGCAAAGCAGAAAGGCAGCCAATCAGCGGCCGGCGTTCCCGGACATGAAGCTCGCCAGGAATGGGCAAGCACGTTTGCCCACCCCTCGACGCAGGACCCGATTAGCAGGTGGTAGCGCAACCCGCTTGGGCTAATCCCTGAACGTGGCCGTCGACGTTCTTCGGTGTCTCCCCACGAAATCGTTGCTTCAGCTGCCTGGGAACACAACGGCTGCCTCCCCTCCTCTGCAATTTGCAACCAGTCCAAAAGACCATTTGTTTGTCCTTCTCATCGATTGTGTGAACGAAAGGCGGCATGTTCCCGTCGATGCTGTCGAAGCCCAACAGCCCATTTGTCAGATTAGTAAATATCTGACGGACCGATCTGGACAGGGTCCTTGCGTCGTGATCATACTGCGCCAAGCCAAACGCGGCTTGCGATCGACGAACGGGAGCCGACACGGACGAGGCCTCGACCTTCCGCGCTCGAACATCCTGTAATCGCCTCGGCTTTTGGTCGGGAATGAGATTGGGTTGCCAGCGTCTGTGTGACGCGTCACGAAGAAGCAAAGGGCTCTGGATGGAACCTCGAAAGACGCAGCTGTAGAGGGAGCGCTGCGGACACAGCTGATGCCGATACGCCGACCGCTGGTCCTCGACCTAACAGGATGGGACCGTAGGATCCAGCGAGCTGGTCCTTTCGAATTCGCTGGGCCAACAGCGAGCTCCCCATGTTTGATGCTTGTCGACTAGACAGCTCGGGACCGAACACGATTTAAACTCAGGCCCCCCGAGCCGCCGAGTCAACGACAATTTTAGTGGGCCTCTCCTGGGTCCGGCGCGTGTGCCGTATCGGGGCCTCTCAGTCCAGGTTTCGGGCCAGGCTCTTTGCGCCACAATATTGGTTGACTATCGAGGTGCAAATCTCGCTTTCGATTGTTGCTGTTGCGACGAGGGATTCCGGCGTTGCAAAACATGTTTCCCTTTCGGGGACTTAGGCTTTACCGACCGCCGTCGTTCGTAAATCCAGTGCGCTGCCCTGCACCGAACAAAGCTGACCAGTGGAGCATCCCACATCTTAGTTTGCGGAGTCTGTAGCTGAAAGACATCACGGAACACTGCAGACGTAGAACGAACAGTTCCACGTTCATCTAGATGTTGTCAAACATGAAATCAGCGCGCATAAAAATCGGGGAAGCTCACCTCTCCGCCGCCATCAAGTCAGAATCCGTATTGCCGGCCTACGATGCGTCTTCCGAGTTGATGGCGCCCTCCGCTCCATGCGGCGTCCAACGATACCTAGCTAGGGCGTACGCCAAAAGTCATAGTCGCGGTGCGTCAGCGCGTGGTGCGACTCACACATCGCACAGCTTGGGAGCAAACGTGATTGGTACACCGAAACATGACCATCAAATTCCCGCTGCAGAATCAGAAACACCTTGCTCAACAGCAGCATGGAATAACCTCTCCAACCCCGGAGCGGGCGGTCCCGCAAGGATCTTTACCGTCCGCTTACCTTTAGTGCAGTCCGCTCCGAAAAGGCCGGAGCGGGCTCCAGATTGCCCGACACGTGCCCGGGGCTGCCCCGCAAGGTACTTCAGGACGTGGGCTGGTACCTTGCCTTGCCGAGGCGCCTGGCGGAGACGAAATGACGCTGACAGTCACAAGGGGTCGTTCAAGAACCCTGGCTACCCCTCCTCCTGACCAGACACTACCCCGCCAAAAACCCGCTTTCGCCCTCAACACAAACCAAACCGAACAGATCACAGCTCAGCTCCCCCTTCTCTCCTCCAACACCATCGACGACGAAACGAGGAACAACTTCACTTCAACCTTTAAGCCCAAAACCCTACCAGCAAAATGTCTGCCCCTCAGAGCGAAGCGTTCAAGAAGGCCGTCGTCGACTCCAAGAAGCTCACATCGAAGCCGAGCAACGACGATCTTCTCAAGATCTACGGTTCGCATCCCTTCTCCCTCTCTCCCTCATCCCACCAGCTAGCTAACTTCTCTCAGCCCTCTACAAGGTCGGCACCGGCGAGGACTTCTCCGCCGCCGCCGCCCCCGGCATGTTCGACCTCAAGGTAAGCTTCCCCTCCCCTCTTTGAGAGCAGCAGCAACTAACACTGACCTCCAACAGGGCAAGGCCAAGTACAATGCGTGGAAGGCCCTCGTCGATGATGCCCTTACCCCCGAGCAGGCGCAGGAGAAGTACGTTGCGCAGATCGAGGAGATGAAGACGAAATACGGCTACGACGAGAACAAGGCCCCCGAGGCTGTTGGTGGCAACTAAGGTGTCGTTGGTTGGCCGACGAAGCAAGAGCTAGCGAATCTATATTTGTGTGTGTTGCTTTGCATCGCAAGACGAGAAGATAGTTCATGAATCTACTGAACTGAGTCTACCGTTATCTATGCTGCCAGATCTGACCTTTCCAATCCGGCTCGTTGTGATCCGCCGTGGCCACCCACGGAACCTCGTGCTTTGCGTAATGCTGAAGCGGAAGGTTATACGGAATCCTCAAGCTCACCACCGAACCCGACCCCTCTCCCTTATCAGCCACTGTATCCTGCAAAAACGACGCCTTCATAACCGCATCCTCCGCATACAACCCCGGCCAAACCAACACTCCCAACTCATACGACGCAATCCTGACCTCTCCTGAATTCCCCCTCGCCTCTCCCCACGCCTGCTTCGACAAATTCGCTGACGTAACCAACGCCCAGTCGATCCTCTCCCCCTCTCTCTCCCCAAACCTCACATACGTCTTGATATGCGGCGCCGCCCGCTTCCTCCCTACCTCTTTCACGGCCACCCCCTCCCCCAGTTCTTTCCCCTCGGCAGAGTCATTCCCCCAGTGACAAAACATCGGGCGCAGGTATTCCAACTGCTTCTTCTGCTGCGCAGACTGGGTTTTGGTGTGGATCGATCCCCCCGAGGCGTACCCATCCAGTGATTTGCGAATTTCGTCTGTGGTGGGAAAGACGATCTTGAAATCTACGCCTTTTTTGTTCCCGCCGAGGGCGGGGAAGAGGGTATCGCGGAGCCACTTGTCTGTTGGGCCGAGGGTGGCTATGGATGAGATTTGAATCGCGATGGAGGATTCGCCGTCTGGCTGGCTGGTGACGGGGACGGATTTGAGACTTCCTTTGAGAGCGGGCCAGCCCCATTGGGTGGGGATGTCGGGGCCGTGGCGGCCTGGGACGCTGCCTATGAGGGCGCCGCGGATGGAGGAGAAGTCGTGTTTTGTGAGGGTTTCGATGATGGAGCCGAAGGATTTATACTTGCGGTTGGAGTCGTAGGCGCGGAGATAGTTGAGGAAGTCGAGCTTGAACTTGGCGCCGGTGCCAATCTGCGGGGATGGGGGGTCTGGAGGGGGCAGTTTGGGAAGGAGAGGGAGAAGGGGTGACTGCCAGACGGCTTGGGTCATGTTTGTCCAGTCCCGGATGATCAAGTTGGCGGTGTGGATTATAATCTGGACCGTATCGTCATGGCGGAGGAGGATCATCATTTTCGTGTGATGGGTGCCAAACATTTCAGGAAGGTGGGCCGGGTGGAGTGTGACATTCTTGTGCTGAGAAGCCTGCTTTTCGAGTTTTGCTTTGTTGGGGTCATCCTTCTTCCAGAAGCCGTGGACGAGGTGAACTTTGACCAAGTGACGGACGTCTTCGTCAAAGGCGGCCATGAGGAAGTCGATATCATGAAGATAGTTGAACTCCCAGCATTCGGAGATGAGAGGATCGCCGAGGAGGTCCTTGAGTGTGACGGTGTCGCGGTTGAGCTCATTTGGGAGGTCTTTGATCCTCGTCAGCTGGAAGGGAGATCTGAAAATCTGCCGGGAGGATGCGACGATGTTCGCTTCTTGGACTTCGGCGCCAGTGAGGCTGACTTCGGGGGTGCCCTCCGTTGCTGGTAATTTTGAGGGTCGGCGCTTCTTCATCGGAGGAGGACTGATGCGCCCTGCAAGAGTGAGGGGCGTCGATCCCCCAGATGGTTCTTCGGCGAGCCCAAGGATTCTCTTGAGTTTTGGAGCTGAGCGGTCCATCGTGGTCGACTGGTTCGCATCACCCATTTGGTCGGATGCAGTTGAGATGTCGTTTGTGTTTCGTCACTAGCATTTAGAGTGGTGAGAGATTTTATTGCACGAATATGAGACACTATGAGTATTCGAAACCAATACTATTGTTTTACACGCGCGTAAAGACTCAGGTAGGCACGGTTTCGTTCGATGGCTTCGAAGGTGGACAGTCGCCTGGTTCTCAAGAATGCGATGGAAGGGCACTCGACGAAGAGATGGAAATGATGACTAATCACACCGCCAGCATCTACCTAAGCACTACCGAATCACCAGATGGTTTCACGGCATGGCACCCACGATCGGGATCAAGTTGAGATCAGGCTTTGATACAAAAGAGTACAATTAGAACCCTACAAATCAAGAGATCGAGCCTCCCGAACCCCATGTATGTACTCGTACAAGCCACCTATCCATGTTCCCACTTCCGCAACTCCAACGGTAAAAAGCAAGATCGTGCCAGGCCAGCGTCGCCCAAAATATCATAACTAGTCATAATTGCGGCCCTATTGTACGACCACCTCGCGCTCACGCGGCTAATCGCTCTCGTCCATTGCGAATGCATCCTCGCTGTCCTCGTCCTTGTCGACGTCCATCAAGTCGTCGTCTTCAGAGTCGATGACAATCGGTTTTGCCTTGGCCTTGGAAGCCGCAGCGCGTCCGGGTCTGGCCTTGGGCTTGACGATAGGACTTGACGGTTCTTCCATAAGATCGTCATCCTCGTCGTCGCTCATTATCTTGCGGCTCTTGGCCTGCTTAGCCGCATACGCCTTTGCTGCCGGTGAGAGGTGCACAGGCTTTGGCTTTGCGGCCGCTGCCTTCGCAGGCGCCTTTGCGGTGACCTTCTTGGTGGCAGCCTTAGGAGCCTCATCATCGTCCTTGCCCTTGTTCTTGGACCCAGCAGGGCGGCCACGCTTCTTCGCCGGCGCGGGGACCACACTCAAAGGCGCTTTGCCCTTGGAGGCTGCTGTTTGCGATGTTGCTCGGGCGGCTGGAGGCGCCTTGCTCACAACAGGAAGGTCGTCGTCCGAGAGAAACTCATCTATCTCGTCGGCCTTAACTGACTTGCGGGGCGAGGACATGGCCAGTGCTTCGTAGTTGGTGTCGTCATGACTGTCGAAGTCAAGATTGGCCTTGGATGCCTTATTCTTAAGCCTGGGTAGAGGAACGTCCCCTGCCTCTGGCCTGGACATGGCAAACAAGCTGAGCCTGCCATTATTTCCTGAGCCCGAAGCGGCGCCCCCGATGCCCTTGACCATAGCACCGACATCGCCGAGCATGTTGCTAGCATCGCTCTCCGACTCCAAATCATCGACGTATAGGGATTTTGGATTGGCCGCCGCAGTTCTCTTGGCAGGTTTGGAAGCAGCCTCTGAGGCAGATGCTGATGCGGACTCGGATGCCTTCGGTGCAGCGCTAGGCTTGCCCAGCTCCATGAAGTCGTCTGAATCTGCATCGGAATCATCGTCCACGACATATCTGCTCTTCGTGACCACCGCACGCTTCGCACGGCCACCAGCCGCCTCGCTTGTGGAAGCTGGTGGCTCAGACTCTTCCTTGACTTCCTGCTTGACGGTAGTTTTCTTGCCGAGCAGAGCGAAATCGTCGTCGGAAAAGTCATCAATCGCACCGTCGCCACCCAGGGTTGACGTTAGTGGTTTAGGCTTGGCTGTGGCCTGGAACTTCTCCAAGAATCGCTGCTGGGACTTCAGCTCCGTCTTCACCTCAGGCTTGATGGCCTTGGGCTGCCTGGCGGCCTTCTTGGCGGGGTTGTAGTCATCGTCAGCAGCCTTAGCCTTGCGACCCCGGCCAGCGCCAATCTTCTGCGAAGCACGGCGACCCATCCTCTTGATGCCAGTCTGAATCTCGTCATCCAACTTGAGTTGGATCTCCCACTCCTCGGCGAACGCGTCCAGATCTTTGCACCAAAGATCCTTCTCGCTGAGGGCATCGAGATTGTCATATTCTGCCTTCTTTGCTGCGATCTGATTTTTCAGTCTCTCGAGGCGCTCGAGAGTCAGGGACCAAATGGGCATCTATCAACGGGTTAGCATTGGACACAGAGAGAAGGTGGAAGTACATACGGAAAGCAAGTAATCGTAATCGTGAGCTCCTTGAGTGGTGTCGTCCTCGTCGGGATCCTCGTTTCCATCGAGTTCATCATCCGCTTTCGCCTTCTTATCGTCGGACTTGGGGGGGAAAGCCTCATACTTGCGCTCTCGGAGCTCTGTAACGAGGACCGGCTTCTTCTTCTTGGAAACGACCAACTTATTCTCGATGATCTCAGAGATGAAACGGTACTGGTTCTTCAGCTTCCGGTAGTCGGCGTGGTAAAACTTGAGCCAGTGCTCCTTGCGCTTCTGGTACATGGCCAAGCGGTAGTTGTAGTACTCCTCGAGAATCTCCTCCGGGTTCTCGTACTTGTGGATCCGCCCTTGTGTGTCAAAGGCCACGAGATTCGTGGTTCCGATCGTCTTGGTGAGCTTGAACTTCTCCAGCAAACCCTCGTCGAGTGCAGCCCTCATATGCTTCTCCTCCATCTCAATGATGAAATGGACCGTCTTGTGGTCGTTGAACTCCTTGTAGTCCTTGATGAACGATGGTGTCTTCTCAGCGCGAATGACGTCTTCCAGCCTAGCTTTGAAGTCATCGGTCCACATGCGAACGGGCAGTTCGCTGACAATAATCTCATTGGGGTTGTGCTGGTCCTGATACGCAACGCCGTTGACTTTGTACCTGTTGGGCCCCTCCTGCTCGGGAGTACCCTTCCAGCCGCGCCACCATGGAATCATTGGTTCAAACGGCTTCTCCTCCGGGTCTTCGGGGTCTAGTCTGCCCATGCGCCGCTTCAAGTTCTGGACAATGTGTATGGGGTGATAGTTGGGGATTGAAGTGCTCCAACCCGTACCAATACCGTCAGCGCCGTTGACGAGAACCATGGGGATGATGGGTGCGTAGTTCTTCGGCTCAATCATGCTGCCATCGTCAAACTGGAACTCCAGATTAGGCTCGTCAAGTTTGGAGAAGATCTTCCGAGCGAAGGGCGACAGTCTCGTGTGAATATAACGAGCGCTAGCAGCGTCGGAGCCACCAGAAAGACGCGAACCAAAGTTACCGCTGGGTTCGAGGACATTGATGTTGTTTGAACCAACGAAGTTCTGCGCGAGACCGATAATGGTCTGTTGCAGAGATTGTTCACCGTGATGGTAGGCGGCCTGCTCGGAGATATAACCAGCCAACTCCACGACCTTTTGGTCATTGACAAGGTTCCGCTTGAACGAGGCGAACAAAACCTTGCGCTGACCGGGCTTGAGGCCGTCAACCATGGATGGAATAGAACGCATATTGTCAGCCATGCTGAAGAGAATGAGTTCCCTGTTGACGAAATCGTTGTACGTGATCTGGTTTGCGGAATGATCGAGGTATGTGCCAGGCACAAAGTTGCCCAACCATTCCTTGCGAGCATCGGCCTTCTTCTTCGAGAAGGCGAGCTCAAAGAGAGCGGCGTCCTCATTTGTCATGGTCGCGAACTCCTTGAGATGCAAATCCAGGTTGGTGAAGTAGACTTGGGCGTCTTCATTGGTAGACGAACCCAACCCCTTCAAGTACTTGTATCTCCATCGGCGAAGCTCGTTCTCGTGAGCCTGTTTCCATTCTTCGTACTGTGGGAGGTTGAAGAAGGACCTGAGGCGCTGAGGCTTCTTGGGGTTGGTGCCCTGCCACACCTTGACCACAGGCGTGATGAACTCCTGGAAGAAATTGGGAATCTTCAATAGCGAGGGGAACTGGACTTGAAGGAAGTTGATCAGGAGACCCTTGATATGGCTACCGTCAAGATCTTGATCAGCCATGATCATCAAATGGCCGTACCGAAGGCCCTTGGTGTCGGTGTACACCTGCTTGTGCTTCAGGCCCAGGAACTTCTTGATGTTCTCAATTTCCTTGTTCTTCATGATCTGGTCGAGAGACGCATCACGAACGTTGAGCATCTTTCCACGAAGGGGGAAAACACCAATGCGATCAGGATCAAGAATGGCACGGCCAGCCACAGCAAGACCTCTAGCAGAGTCACCTTCAGTGAGAATGAGGGTACACTCGTGGCCGTGTCTCGTCCCTGCCAGGTTGGCGTCGATGAGCTTCTCATTGCTGATACGGGAGCGCTTGTTTCCGTCAGACTTGGCAAGCATCTTGTCTGCCTTCTTGTCGGCGAAGTGCATGATGTTCTCAATGGCTTCTGAAGACTTGATCTTCTTGAGGAACGCATCGCTGAGAACGCACTTGCTTCCAAACTGACTCTGCTTGGTGGTCAGCTGCTCCTTGGTCTGAGAGCTGAAGGCCGGGTTCTCGATGAGACAGTTGACGAAGATGAAGATGTGGTTGCGGAAGTGCGAGGGCTTCAAGCCATGACCTTTCTTCTTTTTGTTGAGCTCTTTGCACAGAGCGTCGCAGATTTGATCCGCAATGTAGTTGACATGAGTACCACCAGACGTCGTTGCGATGTTGTTGACGAAAGAGACTTGCTGGAATGAGCCATCGGAAACTGTGAAACCGATTTGCCACACCTTGTCACCACTCCGCTGATTGTCGAACTCAACCTTTGCAGCGGCAGGCTTGCTATCCTCCCCTTCAGGAGCATCACCGCGCTCTTTGGCAATGGACTTTGCGTAGAGTTCGCAGTACTTGGGGAAGTTGAGCTTGATCACCTCGCCGTTCAGGTGAACCTTGACTCCTGTGACAGTTCCAGCCATGTCGTAGATACGACGGAGGAGGAGCGCCTCCAAGTCATCATCGATGCCATTCTCCATTCCAAACTTCTTGTAGTCTGGTGAAAATGTGACGCGGACGAAAGGAGCAGACTTGTTGCTGATGATCTTCGCTTTCTCCTTCACGCCCATGTTGTTGGTCCAGGTCTGCTTGTACCTCTTGCCATTGTCCTGGTCCTGGCACTCGATTGTGAACTTTGTGCTGAAGATGTTGGTAAGCTTCGCGCCGTAACCGTTGCGACCACCAACGGTCTTCTTCTCCTCGTCGTCGAAGTTGGAACCAGCGAGGAGGTGGCCAAAGATGAGTTCTGGAATATAGCACCCTTCTTTGTCGTGCATCTCGACGGGAATGCCCTTTCCGTTGTTCTCAACCGAGATCTCTCCTGTCTCACGGTCGACTGTGACCTTCAGGTATGTCATCGGGGGGTTGTGCTTCCGCTGACTATTGTCGGCAGCGTTGACGAGAATTTCATCGAAGATCTTGTAGAGACCAGGGACATAGGAGATCTTGCGATACTCCATCACGCCTTCAGCCTTGTTATACACCCACATCTTGTCCTCCTGTCGCTCGACGGAGCCGATGTAGGTATCGGGACGCTTGAGAATGTGCTCAATCTGCGTCAGCTTCTGGTACGTCTCCGTGGCCGTCTTCGTTTTCTTCGGTTGCGAGGGCCCGTCGAGAGCCATACTATCGTTCTCGATCTCGGCGAGAGGTTTTCCGCTTGATTTCTTCGCCGGGGCCTTCTTCTGTTTCTTAGCGCTAGGAGGGGTGTGGGAGAGAATGCTGGCGCCGTCGTCGGCGAGGGAGTCGGCTTCATCGTCACTCTCGGGGATGGGTCGCTTCTTCGAGACCTTCAGCGTGGTCTGGACTAGCTTTTTAGCTGGCTTTGCTGCCACCATTTTTTTGGCAGTGGCTTTCGCAGGCGCCTTTGCGGCAGCCTTTCCCTTGGGCTTCTGGATGCGAGACTGTTAGATCCAATTGGCGATGGAATTCGCAGCAGTTGTTGTCGCAAGCAAGTGTGCCCAACGGTACACCTATTGCCTGAAAGTAAGTAGGTACGCACCGGTTCTGGAGAATAGCCGTCCGACTCATCCTGCATGTCGAACACCGATTCGACGTCGGAATCCATGGTGTGAAATGGTCGGGAACAGGGTCCCACAAAGGCTGATTTGGGAGCGCTCGACTGCGAAAACAAAACAGTCGAATAGTGGTTTGTGGAAAATTGAGGGGAAACAATCCAAAGCGCAAGAGCCCTCCTTTCAGCGCGCCGGCGGGCGAAATATTGCGAGAGAGCGTAACCACCAAAGTCGAGTCGCCAGCGCCGTGATAGAGATCGAAGAATAGTCGCCCCGGAGGAAATGTGAGGGGTGTGGCTGTTGTTATTGTTGTGAGGGTTGGCGGGGGTTGTCGAAATGTAAACAACGTTGTTCCCAAATTGGAGATGGAACGTTTGGCCAAAATTGCTGGCCCCCGTCCTTGGCGCGACTCGAGACGCGAAACTGCAGCCTGAGGCCAGCAAAACAGTCAGCCACTGGCGCGTTTCCAGGGATGGCAGATGTTCTGCAGGATCCGCTCAGATGCCAAGACGTAAGTGCCGCATGTTTCGGATGACATGACCTCTTAACCAAGCGCCTTGGAGACAACAAAACCTCCTAGCTTGACGATTGACTGAGACTTGCAGTTGGAACCGCTCGGTCGATCCGCTCAGAGCAGTTCACAATTTCTGGCTGGAAGATTTCGTGGCTACCCGACATGCAAGTATGGAGGCTTTGACCCAACCCTTGAAGCTGGCCATCAAACGCTCGCGGAATCATCCCCATGGAAGTGGGAGCCGTTGGCCGGATGCTGCATTGACTTTCTAGAAGAGCAGCGCCACACCTTCCAGCGATGTGTATTACTAACAATCTTAAAGCTAATGGGCACTTCATGGCTGATACGTTAGCTATCTACATCACCGTCAGCGCACACACTGTGTCGACAAACTCGGGTAGTGCCCTCGAATGGTGACTGTTCTTGGATGACAGTGCCTTACGGCAAGGCAGCTTACCGTCGCGCAACCAGCCGGGTCACGGCCGAGAATAATACTTACATGCTCCGGTCAGTGGTATGCCTTGTCAAAAAAAAAATCTCCCGTCGACCTTTGGACTCCCTCGGGCCCGGGCATCCTTCTTGGTCTACGGAGGCGTCTTCAAAGAGGATCAGAACAATACCTAGGTAGTTCCGGCGTCGGTGATAGCAACCGGAACTTCTTTACTAGGTGGGTAGAAATGACAAACGGGGTCGGGGAACTGTATTGTATGCTCTACCGTGTTCTCAGTTCCATGTCTACGGGTCACACGCAACTTGCCTTCCACGTTTACGGCTGCTTTCCACAGCTTGCCTAGCCTTTCGGTGAAGTCACATCTGAATCATTGGCAGGTTTTGACGGCGTCGCGCGGGTATGGTCCCAACAACTAGCCGAAGCTGGAAGTGCGCTCCCATCCCAGGCAGATCCGATTTCGCTTCTCGTCGTGCTCGGTGTGCCTCATTGGCAAACATGTCGCTGACGCCACGTGCCTGATGAGGGTTCCTATGCTTCCCACGACTGGGGCGACGTGGTAGTAGCATTTCGTCATGGCTTGGTGCAATTCCTGGTCTGCTGGCTGGGGTCCAGTTCGATAGGGGTGGGCGTTTCTGATGCTGTATTACATACCGCCCTCAGAGGAACGACTACCGTGACCGGCGTCTCCACACGTCAAACACATCAAATATCCTTCTACTCTTTAGCCAAGGCATGAATAGCCTTGGTATGCCAGTCTCCACTCATGAGAGCTCGAATTATTTGGACTACAGGTGGCCCATCTGTCGATGCTCTGCGGTGGCGTGTAACCATTGGTTCCTGGCTCCGTGAGCCGACGCCTCCACAAGGTATTTTTGCAGACAGTCACTCTCTGTCGTGTCTTGGGAGGAAAGAGCAGCCGCAGCTCATCCGGCGCCTTCCTGGACTGGAATGGTTCGCTTTACTTTTCAGTCGTTTGTGCCTTCCGAAGAGGATGACCTGTCACCCGTCGGGCACTGTTGCACCCGAGCAGAACCAGGACTTTCCATGGCATTCCCACCACCTCCAAGCAGGAAAAGGTGAACGTCTTCGTGTGTCCGTGGCCGTCCCAATCATTCCGCTGCTTGGATGAATCCGGGCCGTCCATTTTGTTGGGCAAAATGGGCAGCGCTCACAGAGCCTCAGCCCTCCCGACGTCAGAAACGCTTGTTTCCTGCACTGCAATCTCTTGTGTCTCTTCGGCCCCCATGGAAGTCTCCGACAGTCAGGGCCGAGTTCCCTCAATCTCATAAGTCTGGCGCGCACAGCATTGATTAGGCTCCGATCCTTTTTGTCAGATATCACGCCCCGGTGTCTGCTCCTTAATTTACGTTCAAATCTCACCAGTCAAGGGAGGGGACCATCCCCGCCGGGCCGGTGCTTCGATCCAGCACCCGCGCTGGCTGGCTGGGTACCTACCGCCTGCCAGATGGCCCACCTCGCAGATGGCTGGCAACGCTTGTGGCCAGCGCTGGCAAGCAATGCCGTGCAACGAGACCGGTATCTTCCGGGGAAAAGTCAGGCGAGAAATTTCCCGGTAGTTGACGCACAAAGCCGCGCCAGGGCTACACGGTTGCACAAGCTCAGCATTGGGGCACAGGAATTTTGAAGCGCAGAATCGGCCAGGTCCTGACTTGGGTGCTCCCACCAGAACGTGTTGTCCCACAGGTCGACTTCTGAAACCGGCCCTCTTCGATTCTCACCTGGCGGTCTCTGGGAGCTCAAGCAGCGGTGCACGTGTCTCTCCGCCTGTCCCCGTGCGTGTCGGCGTCGTTTGTTCGGACCACTCGCGTCATTCTGGCCGACAACACCGGTTGTTGCCTCGGGGTGCTCTTGCCGAGCAACCATGTGGCCCGATCTCTAAGCTGACAGACACGGACGTATGGAAGTCGACACGGTGAGGGCGGGGGACCGGGGATGGTACTCAACTCACCGGGGCTGGCAACTATTTCGATACTTTCTCGTTCCACACCGCACGGAAGTGTGCTGGGCCCATCCCGGCAGGCGGCGTTTTCCCCTGCCAGCTCACAGAACCACTTGTTGAAAAAGTTCGGCCCAAAGCTTCCTCGGGGCTTCCGATGGCGGCTTGGGATTGTCAAGCTGTGGTATTCTCGAACTTGGCTCGCCCGTCTGTCCCCGTTTGGACTGAGGCTTGCCCCTGGCTCCGGGATCTTGATGCCTTGGATGGCAGCGGGTAGCCGCAGTCTCTACACTACGTGTCCAAGGGAGGTGGGAGAGACTCGAAGGCGTTGCCTGGTCGTCGCGGAATCTTGCTGCGCCCGTCCAACGCCCCTCATGGACCCTCTCAAACTTTTCTTAGCTGTCATTGGGGGAGGGCAGTTGGTGGGGAGGACTGGTGGGTGATTGCGCTCTGCGCCTGTTCCGCCTGTCACCTGTAGCTGTCCTAAAGCCACATTTTCTTTCGACTTCGCTCGATCGGCGATCACCATCCTGGTGTGGTGTCCTACGACATCCGATGCTAACAGGTTCCAGGGCTTGTAAAACAGGCCTGGAGGGTCGAGTCAACAACTGTCCTCAGGTGTCGATGGGAACGCTAACTTCCCACTTCCCAAGAACGCAGCCACCCACTCCTGTGTTTCGCTCGGGAATTTTGCGGGCTGGTACAAACTCGGTCTCGTGGGGAGCCCAGGTTCAACACCGTCATGGAACGCTTATCCCCGCCGGGCCTGCAGCTGTTGCCGGTTTGAGATGCCGGGAAGGGCTCTCGAAGAGGGACTAGAAGCGCAATGAGGCGCACATGAGCTTCGTAGACGGTTATGCACAGTACCTTTGCTTGCCAGTCAAGAACGGGCAGAAGTCGACAGCATTCCGGCCGTCACGGCTGCGGGCTGCGGCCGCAGACCAGACACCACTGAGAGCAGAGCGCAGAGAGCCGCAACTGAATGGCATCCCTACGATTTCGGTCATACCGCGGCAAGCAATGTCAGCGGCTCGCTCTTGGAGAGTGTGTCGACGTCAGTTGCTCTCTTTTCGCCAGCTGGCACACATCAAGACTGAGCCACAGAGTGAAGAAAGGGGTCGGCGGTGAAGGTATCTGGATTTGCGACGTGTGTCGAGTCGATAATTGGTCTCCGTCTAGGGTAGCTGAATCCTGGCAGCTCTCGTTCTTTGTTCTACCTGCACGGCGAAAGTCGCTCAAGTAAGTGACTGAGCGGCACCTGATGCAGCCATCCGCGGCTTGCTTTCTGTCTGGCAGGAGCCCCCAAACAAGTCAGTGCCCTTTATGGCTTGCCCACGAGGCGTACCCGCGGCTCGGTTTGCGCTGTCAAACTCATGTCTTGTGTAGTCAGCCACGATTGACGCCGGGGTCATCTGGGCGCGTGGGAGCACCCCTTTTATCTCAGCGACCAGCTGTGGTAGACGCTACCCTTTTCGGTCATCCCTCGGCGTCTGTTTCGTCTTCAGTCCACTGCAGACTGCGAGGCTCTCAAAGGGGACCATTGACACCAGGTATCACGGAGAGGCTTGGCCCCACTCGCCCTGACGGAGACTTCTCTGCTGCTTGGTTTGTTTGGGTGCAGATATCCAGTCGACATACAGGGCAGCATCATCAGGAGGCAAGTATCCTGGGCCTTGTCCACAGCTTCTCGTCCGCCATTTTCACCGCAATTCCGCTGTTGCCGGTTGCCTTCGTTCTAGAGCTCTGTCGGGCATCCCAGCGCTAGACGGGCTTGTTACAGGTCACTGTCAACTCTTAACTCGACCGTCAAAAGAGCGGTGGATGTCAAGAGGCCTAGCTGCTCACCGTGCTCGATTCCTTGCGACTTGAACAAAGAAAACACACCGAGAGCGTCAAACCAGGAGACCAGAGACAGCCCGCCACTCGGCACGACAGCGGAGCGCATCCCAGCTGCCAGGGAAAAAGAAGGCCCCTGTTTGGCTCCTTGTCGTGGACCGATACTCAGGTCTGGCTGCATCAGCGGTTCACGAAGGAGCTGCTAGAAGTTGGTGTTTGCGCCCTGGAGAAGGGACCTAGGCCCTTCCCTGTCCCTCCCACTTGCAGCAAGCAGTGTCTGAGTTGATAACCACAAGCCCCCATTCTCCCCTGTCCAAATTATTGCGCCATCGTCGTGGTTCCTACTTTTCAGACTGCAGAGAAGCTACGAGTGCCCGAGACAACCCCACCGAGTCTTCACCGCCATGGTATCGGTGGCTTCCCTTCTTAACCCGGACCCTCCCCGGGCTCCGATTCCCGAACCTCGTCAGGCTCTTGGTTCTCCAGTCCGCTTGACAATATCCTCGCCTTCAGACAGACCGATCCCGACCACAGAAGCAGTAAATACCACGGAGATGACTGGAGATCCCCAGATGGCCGGCAGATCCAGATCGAAGGGAGCCATCAACTTTCCCCCTTTTGAGGAAGTCGATGAGAACTCCCTGCGCGAGATTCGACGCTTTCAGGTGCACAACTTTGGCTCCATCCGAGAGACTTGCCGACGAATTCCATACAACAGCGGCAAGAAAGACTTCTCCCAAAAGACAGGAAGAGAGAGCTTCGAGGGTATGTGATGTTGCCGTTCGGATGCTTTTCCTGCTGCAAACTGACAATGCACTTTGAAGTCTTCCAGTACGAGTTCAGACTCCCCGGTGAAGAAGCCGTCTACACAGTCATGTGGGACTACCACATTGGTCTTGTCCGGATGACTCCCTTCTTCAAGTGCTGCAAATACTCCAAGGTAGGTCAAGTTCAAGTCCTCGCTTCTGGTCTGAAAGGCAGGCTGACAAGGCAAGACCACACCAGCAAAGATGCTCGGACTCAATCCTGGACTCAGGGATATCACCCATAGCATCACCGGAGGCTCCATTAGGGCGCAAGGTCAGTTCGAAACCCCCTGAATAAGTCTTCTTGATGCTAATCTCTTAAACCAGGCTACTGGATGCCATACCATTGTGCGAAAGCCGTCTGCGCTACTTTCTGCCATGACATCGCGGGCGCCCTGATTCCGCTCTTTGGGCCCGACTTCCCTTCGCTATGCAACCCCCGAGACAACCCGAGATTCGGGCACATGGTCATTGATCCGCAAATCACTGAGGCATCGGCAAGAGAAGCGCGCAGATTTCTACACTGCAACTCTCCGTACGGGACGCCCCTGACACCACGACGAACCGGCAGCATCAGCCCTCGCCAGGGGCAGCAGCTACTGCGCCCTACCGAGCACCGCATCTTCGAAAGCGAAGAGGGTCACCGCTTCCCGCACAGGAATCATGCTGTCCATAGAGTCGCTTCAAATATGGATGTGGATAGCTACCCCAGCAGACAGTACGTCTATCAAACCGCCGCGGCGGGGTATCGGAGCGGCCCAGATGCAAGACTGGCAGTCCCACGCTCCGTAGACACTCAGTCTCCCGGTTGGACTTCAGTCAACCGCCACCACAGTTCTTACTACCAACCGCTGCAAGGTCAGGAGTACAGCGGCGGAAAACTCCCAAGCAGTGCTGTCAGCCTGCAAGAAGCCCCCAGTCCGTACCTGTCTGTTGTGCCGACAAGACGCGCCAACCGTCAACATCCATACAGCCGATACCAACCCCCAACTTCGTTTACGCCGTTGGATTCAGGACGAAGCGAGGCCCAATGTAGCAGATACGAAGTTGGACGGAGCCCGCCCACCAACAGCTCGGCGACATTCCGAGACGGCGCTGAAACAAATCATCGCGTCGCTCTTCCAAGCCCGACCGCTTTATTTTGCGCCCAGGATCCTCGCCGCGAGGCAGAGAAAGATGCCGCCTTGATGCTCATGAATCTGCGGGTACCAACTTCCTCTCGAGCAACAGAATCCCCGTCTGGAGAAGACTGCTCTCCGACAACACAGTGTCTTACCGACAGAAACCAAACCCCCAGCAGCGCCAGTGAGGAGGCTTCCATGTTCACATCTAAACCTTCGTCGCCGTCGCCGATGGTTCCCCAGGTTACCATTCCCTTTTCGAAGGTAGAGTACCGATCAAAACGCAGGGTGACTCTGACTTGAGCCGTTTGTTGTTGCCCATTGATCTTTTCGCCGCCTTCAATGTCTCCTTCTTCGACACTGCGGCCTCTTGTCTCGCGATGGTGGATTCAGCTAAGGGCATATTCGTGCTGCATTGTATTTTCTTGGCCATGCCATGTGCATAGAGCGTCTCCCAATGACTTTTCTGCTATTTCCTGCTAATAACTGCTGGGTTGTTTACGGCAATAGGGCTCTCAAAACGGAAAGGGCGGCTAGATGGGCAGACAGGCCAAGTCAGAATGGAATGGAGTTCGCCTGCTGCAAGTAGCATTGGATATTGACGTTCTCGCGGAATTGGTTAGAGTGTGTTTTGGCCGGGATACGACTTGCGTTTTTTTCTGGATACGTTCTCATATCCGAAGATTTACTCGCGACATGGAGTTTGGCCCAGTTGGAAGTGCGCGCCAGATTTGCTACCTATTGTAGATAGCTAGCCATCACACCAAGCATTGACTTCTCTCCTGTAACCTTTGCCCTGCTCCTTCGCTCCAGCGCAATATGCATCCCTTATGCCATGTGATCATAATCCGTGGGTATCATCATGATGTTTTTTGTTGACCTTGGTGTCTCTATCCCCTATCCAGGAATCATGGGGTTGCAACGCCCCATGAAGTCCTCCAACAGGCTCACTTCCCCTTCCCATCCACCACCCCCTTTTTCTCCTTAAACTCCTTCACCCACCTCTCCGCCTTGCTCTTCGGCACCACAAAAATCTTGATCAAATCATCCACCACCTCCACCGGGCTCCCGCTCAACACCTTCAACAACGGCACCTTCTTCCCCACCTTGACCAGCCCCCCTCCCACCGTCTCCATGAAACACTCCACCCCGCCCGTAGAGTACTCCCCCGCCTTGTCCCAAGGCGTCGGGAACACGTACCCAAAGTGATTCTCCAGCGTTTGCGTCTCGTTGAACCCCTTGATGAAGTCCATGTCGTTTTGCAAGGGGTAGAGCAGCAACGTAGGGAAGGATAATGTTGAGGTCGGATCATCTTCTGAGGGGGTGAGGTGGATTTTGGCATCTTCTATTTCGGGCTTGTTGCCGGTGGAGCGGGTGCGGATGCCGCGTGCGGCGAGGGCGGTTTTGAGGAGGCGAGCGCGCGATGCTGCTTGTGCCTCGCGGGCGGCGTCGGAGGTGGCTTTTGCGGAGATTTGGGCAGCGCGGTTAGCGATTTGGGACTGAAGGGTGAGGAAGGAGGTGTTGGTGGGGTCGAGGGTGAGGCCGTGGGTGACGGCGTCGGTGGCGAGGGGGAGCTTGTCGACGGCGAGGAGGGCGCGCGCGGAGCGGTAGAGGGCTTTGACATTGGAAGGGTTTAGGCGGAGGGCGGAGGCGCAGTCGGCGGTGCAGGAGCGGTAGTTGCGGAGTTCGAGGTGGCAGGCGGCGCGGTTGCCGTGGAGGGTCTCAAGGAGGGAGTGCTGCGCCGAGATTTCCTGGTGTGCGTCCTCGGGGGTGGGGGGAGAGGAGGCGCGGCGCTTGTCCTCGGCGGTGAGGAGGACGATGCCTTTGGTGTAGAATTCCTTTGCGTCGGCCCATTTCTTTGCGCGGAAGCACTCGTTGCCTTGCTCCTTGAAGTTGGTGGCGTTCTCGAGGGGGGTGCCGTCGTAGGCGATGGCCTGGATGGCGGCGAGCTCGAGGTTGTCCTCTGCGTTTTCGACATCCTCCATTTCTGTCATGAAGATGGGGTGTTTCTTGAGCTCGGCCACCGTCTCATCTACCGTCATTGTACGTCCCGGGGGCATCTTGGGTATGGCGGCGAGGATGTCGGCGGGGTTGAGCGAGATGTCCTGTTTTCCTGTCGCCGTACCGGCACCATCGGCCAGGTTGAGGGATGAGGCGAGGTCTTTTGTGACTTGGTCCATCTTTTGTTGTTGTTGTTATTTGGCTGTACTCGGATTGACTGCTCCTTTCACTGCAACTGAGGTTTTGATGATGTTCCACAGAACCGTTTGCTGTATGAGGTCCCTGCCCCGACCTGCCGAAAAAGTCGGATGAGATCACTAGATCTCAGCTTTTCCACAAAGTTTAGATGAAATAAATCACAATCATGAATATATTGCCAGCTTTTGACAGGTATGCCCGGTTTACCGGACTGCCGATGAGAGTTGTGGTGAGTGGCGAGTCACAACTTCCCACACCTCAAAAATTTGTGGAGGTGGTTTGCAGGCTGCCTCACCCCGCTTCTCGAACCATCCAAACAACATGGGAGCAAGCAACATGTTTTCGCTGCTTTAACCCATAGCTCACCACCAAACACTTGGATCAATATTTACTAATGTGCATATCGATACCAGCTGGCCTCTTTCCGATTGATCACAAGACGGTTTGCAGCAAAATGTTTGTGAAAAGGAAGACAACGAATAGATCATCAAGTTTCTTGCAATGATTTATACACCCTCATTATCATGTCCCGTTGTCTATAACCGTCTACACGCTTCCCAATGCTATTGTACACCCAGGTCCTCTCATGCAGTCATTATATTCCCATGAAGGCGGCTTATGAACCCAAACCTTGCCCCTCAAACGGAGGCCAGCAAACCACAAGACCTGATCTGCTTCCTCGTTGCCATGGAGTTTGCTTGCTCCATCGTTGCTCGCTCAATCAGTGCGCTCAACAAACGGTTGTTCGTCATCATCTCATAACTGAATCGGTCGCGTCCTCTTCATACGGCAGTCGTATCATCCATCCCCGAATCCAGGGCGCCATCGACCCCTAAATAGTTGGCGGATTTCTCGTGCGCTTTACTCCGCGTCACCGAGAAACACTGGATGGCACCAAGAATGGCGACAAATGCGCTACCATACCATGCCAGCGCGGTGCAATCCATGCGTCTCCCCATAGCATACAAGTAACCCGCAACAGGCGGAGCAATCATGCGGCAAGCTGCACCAGCGCTTGCTGCGAGACCGTTGACCTTGCCAAGAATCGTGAGACTTGGCGTCGCCTCCTTGATCAAGATCAGGAGAAGTGGGTAGACGAGGATGCCGAAGAAGTTGCGGATGGTGAGGTAGAGATAAATCACCGGGTAGAGGAAACGCTCCGGGATGAAGAGGAGCGAGGGCATGATGAAATAGGCAATCGGGTGGAAAACCGTGACGAAGATGAAGAGCCGGTGGACACCCATCCGTTCCGCCATGATGGGGAAAACAACAGCCTGCATGAAGAGCGCAATGACTCCCTGAACCGCCATGATCATACCAACGGCTTGAAGAGAGAATCCTAGGCCTCCAGGCGAGTAGAACGGGCTGAAATGGTCAAACAGACCAACCGCATGGCTCAAGGGCGCCCTGCCGTCCTCGAAGAAGATGGGCAAAAGGTGATCGTATGTCATAGAGTGATAGGTGAAAATGGAGAGTGACAGGATCACGGCCATGATCCTCTTGTTCGTAAACACGTTGATGCTCGGGCGTTTCTCCACAGTCTTGGTGCAAGCACTCGAGGAGTCCACGCCGTCTATGTTCCGGATCGTCCCATAATTCTCGTCCCGAAGGTCGACGGCTGGTCGCTTCATCGCATCCGAGGTCTCGATCAACGGTGTGTTCTCGGACAGGAATGTAGCATCTGGAAGGAAGACACGCGGCTCAATATCGGGGTGTGTCTCCTCCAGGAGGAAATATCCGAGCAAGATACTCATCAAGAGCATGCCAGCACAGATGAGGTTCGGGAGGAGATACGGGAATCTCTCGAATAAGGAGCCCTTCGGGAATGTGTCAGGGAACGTTTCGTGGGGGTCAGCAAACGTCCCCCCTATCGCGGGGCCAATAATGGTTCCGATGCTCCAGACGAACGGCACTGTTGTAAACGGTTAGTCTCAGATGCCAAAGAAAAGGGCCTGCGGTGACGTCGAGGCGCACGTACTGATGGAATACGCTTTGGCTAATTCGCGAGTCAGCAAAGTGGTCACGGTAACTTCCATGTCGACAGGGATCGGGGGACAACTTACGCTCGTGCTCCGGTTTAGTCACCAATTCGCCGACCATAGTTTGGATGACGGCAATATTGCCGTTGAGGAGCCCACCTATGGCACGACCCAACAGCGCAACCCAGATGTTTGGTGCGATTCCAACCATGATCATGCTGAACATAGTCCCTACGCATCCTACCAACAGGACCGGTTTCCGCCCGATTCGGTCGGAAAGACTCCCCCAATACATGCCCATCAAGGCCTCGGCAAGGGAAAAGGAGGATATGAGCAATCCAGCATAAAATGAAGCATCATCCTCAGAGCCAATCTTGAACCTTTTGATCAGAGGCCAAGCGTAGGGGAAGATTGATGTGAGAGCGATGGGCTCAGCGAGACGGACAATGGCTGCAATCGAACGTATTAGCCATGAGTCAAGGCAGAAAAAAGACAAAAAAAAGTGTCGAGCGATGCTTACCGAGAAGAAAAAGCTGTACTGTAGGAAACTCATCCGGGTTCCGATGCCTCGGCGCCATGGTAAGGCGCATTGCTTCGGCTTCGGCTGCCGGCTGGCTTACACAGTACTGCTCGATATATCGATAAGGATTACACCTGCGTAATGTTCGGCGGAGAGGAGGCCGCGCGAACGAGAAGAGGGAGAAGGACGGAAGAGAAGGATGGGGGAGAGTGGGTGGGAGGCGAGAAACAAAAGCTGATACCAGTAACCGTTGGTCAATGGTGTTGGGAAGCTGCGTGGTGGCAAGTTGAAGCTTGGATGGAAGGGGCTACTTGGGGAAGGAGCTACCACTACGAGGAGAGGAGAGAAAGGGAGTGCGGACAGTAGGAGAGATGGTATGGAGAGCTTCAAATACGTGGGCACACATGTTTACATTGAGCAAAGGGCTAACGGAAACGATCGGGAGCAAAAAATAGGGACCACAGCAAGATACAGAAAAAAAAATACCGGCAGTCCATGGACCGGACCTTGACGGGGCTGTGAGGTGATCTACTGTTGCATGCGGTCTGCGAGTTCCAGACACACGGTTGGCGGCCCACCGAAGCCGTGCACCAACTTTTTCGTCTGGCAACCGCCGAGAATGTGATAAATCGCTGCCGCGTCTCCCATGCAAACAGGCTCGGAAGCCCGAAAGGGCTCCCCGGTGGGGATGAGAGGTCGTCGTTTGCTGGGATCGGGCCGTTGCTGAAGCGAGGGGCAGTGAGGGGGCCTGGAGACTCGAGCGATGTTCTGCCGACTTTCTGATGCTTCGAACAGGCGAGGTCACCGCGATGGGAGGGTTGCCTTCGGGAATGCAAGGGTTGGAAGATGCTGGACATCTCTAGCTCGGACAGGGGTCCCCCAGAGCCCCTCCAATGGGCAAAGCTAGGATTTTTGTGGGGAAACGCTCGCATGCATTTCACCGCAGTTGACGCACCTCCAACCTCATGCAACTGCACGCACCCGCTGCGATATCAATCTCGCACATTCTGAGGCTTGGTTTCTGTTAATCATCAAAAAGCTCGCATTGGTCGACGACGACACATCTGTCCTATGTCGGAACGCTATCACCATCAACTCGCAGCGGGAAAATCGGCATCTTTGGGTCCGGAGCGCTGTTAAGCACGCTGAACGCCATGGTTTGACGCCGGGGCTGGAACAGGTCGCAAATCTCACGATAGCATCGACTGCATGTTGCCGAGCACTCAGAACCAAAAGCACGCAAACATAGCGCATCCTCGAGGATAACGTTGCAGAGCTCCACCGAATGAGCGACGCCGTTGCTATCAGCGGCCAATGCGTCATTACGTCAAGAAAAAGTTGATCGCCTCACCTAGACCCTCAATGGAAAGATGGGACGGCTGGGCGGCGGTAGCAGCCGGAAAAGCCTAAAGCCAACAGCTCGTTTCTGTGGCGGTGTGTCGGAGCAGATGTGCGCTCGCATCGCCGACACCGGCAAATGTCACCTCAGTGCTGAGATGCCGTGCCGCGAGCCGCAGCACAGACGACGTTTGCGGAGGCTGCAGAGCTGTTGCTTCCGAAAGATTGCAACGCTGCGAGATAACCACGAATTCGAATGATAAAATCACGACTTTTTGCGGCAGACTCAATGGCGAGCCAGAAGCTTATCGCTCTGCATTTCTAGCAGCCGTCTTGAATCTAATCGTCCTGATAGCTATCACAGCTCACACCATTTTTGGTCCCTACCTTATGCAAGGCGCATATGCACGACCTTATCCTCCTGCATGCGCCTATCCGGCTTTCACGACCTCCAATCTTTCAAACGGTTCACCAACAAGACCGCTTCTCACAGGCCGACTGCCAAATCGGTATCTTAGCTGAAGATGGTGTCGCGATGGCCATGGGCAGTTGTACGAGATGATGGCGCTGTTGAACTTGAGATCTTGTAAGATGAGGTTCAGGTTTGAGGATATCAAAACAATGGAAAGGGGCGATAAAGGGGGCCCACCACATGGCTTGGCAGGCAGCTGATCTTTCAGCCGCAACAGTGCCGATAGCACTCAGCCTTCGCCCTATGATGTCTGCACATCTCGCGCGTGTAACAGTAGATTTCCATTGCATCCACCCTTGCTGGAGGTGGAGCTGGCATGCCTGAAGTCAACGGTCATCGCCTTGGGGTGTTTCACCTAGAGACCTGACCCGAAACCGCTAGCTTCGAGTGGCTCGCAGCCGACGACGATGTTACCCATATTCGCCGAACCAGCTACTCTATTCGATTGGTATATATGTGGCACAGTACCTAATCCGGGGCGAGTACCAGCCTCAATGCAAGACCAACACCCTCACTGCCTCTTGCATATGCACTCAAGATGCACGACCCGAGGATCACTCCCGCCGTGGCTCC
This sequence comes from Immersiella caudata, assembly GCA_030512335.1. Lineage (NCBI taxonomy): Eukaryota > Fungi > Ascomycota > Sordariomycetes > Sordariales > Lasiosphaeriaceae > Immersiella > Immersiella caudata. The sequence goes on along the minus strand of JAULSU010000002.1, from coordinate 5,061,370 downwards.
CTCGCCGCCATGCCCTGGCCGAATTTTCACGTGCTTCACCGGCAGATCGAGTGCTTTGGCGACACGCTGCCGCAGTCCTACCCCCGTCATCTTGCGCAGATCGATAGCCGCTCCCAGGGCGCCCCAATTATCACGAGCTATCAAGTTCCTCCTTGACGAAATCCTCCATGAGTCCTCAGCCTCGAATACAAGGCTGCCTCCAAACTCGGAAGCTCAAGTCTTATCTTGACTTCGGTCAGTACCTTATCGCACGCATCAGGCTCCGGGGGCTCCATCCGAGACACAACAGAGAAAGTCCATCCGTCTCCTGTATCCCTGAGAGTACCTTGGTACATAGGGATGCGGAAGTCCGCCGCTGGTTTTCGCTTCCAACGACAACAGAGACCACCTCCTTCACAGCCCTCAGTGAAGTCCACAAAGGCGACAGAAGCATGCGTCTCTGTCGCCAACACGAGCTTACGGGTCCCGGAAGAACTCGATCCTGTAGCCGAGTAGTCTGTCAAAGCGGGCGGTCTTATGAGATGCTCGACGTGCGATATGGCTTTCCAGCTTCGGCTGTCGAACAAGTTGGCGATACTGCCTAATGATTAGCCTTGTTGGACTTGAATGAACACGGCTAAACTTACTATTTTACAGGGATAGAGCGGTGGGCTCGGTATGCAGGCCTCCTTTTATGGGAATCACAGGATAGATGCTCTTTCCAAGCAACTCCATCCTCAAAAGTGCCGCGGTCGCGAAACTCCGTTTCTTCGGCTATAGGAACAGGGATCTAACCGCCAAAGATGGAGGCGGCGAAGCTATCGCCCAGCTCCATTTCCAAGTCACCGCCAAAATATGGCTCGGTCATACGCTTGTTCAAGGCGCGGAAATCCCGCCAGTAAATGACATGACCAAGTCTGATGCACAGTGCTATCGTCAACTATGGACAACGATGGAACACTGCAGATGGGGGGTTGCACAACTGACCAAGTATGGTCGATCGACTGGGGAAACCAAGATTTGGAGCTCACTCACTCGTGTAACAGGGTCACGGCTAGCATGAAAGCAGTGAACAGTTACTCCTCTTCGCCAAAGAGGCCCAGCACCCGCAGTTAGCTGAACCGGGATACGTACTCCTTCATGATAAGGACCGTCAACGACCGACTGGTGCGCCCTCACCTTCGGTAAACTTCATCGGCTTCCACGATGTCCTCGGGTCGGTCTCGAATCGGTGTGTCCTCGGAAGAACAAACCCTCGCTCGATAGTGGTGGCAGGTATCTCCAACCCAACCAAAATTCGGGAAGATGTTGTCGTTAAGCCGCCAATGAACGTATTCTGGGAGGTTGGTGCGAAGCTCTCGATCTGCCGTCGACAGCCAGGCCTTGACCAGACGGGGCGTCGCCCACGGTGCGCGGTGATGCCGTACTATAACTTCCGGTGTCTTGTTTAGTATCTTCCCTCGACTTTCGGAGAAGATGCCCTGGCGCGTCTTCTCCGACATTCGGTCCTGGATAGCCAGGTCGGAAAACGTCATCGACACATAATTCGGACAGCCAGGGAGGCCGACGGCTTCAAGAAGGCGACTGGTCAAGAGAAGCGGCTTTCGAAGTTCACGCCACAGTAACCGGGCGTCTTCACGGTCGTTTGCGAAGACCCAGTTTCTGAATATTGGGTGGATTTCTCCTTCGAGCCTCAGAGACACACGGATGCCGGTTTCTGCTTCTGTCACAGTCGGTTTGAGACATGCGCCATTACTGCAAGTGACGGTAACGTCTGGGGCCCGTACCTCCGGCACCACAGCGTATCAATTCCTCAGGGTCCCAGTCCTTTGGGACGGACCCTTGTAAGGAAGTTGGGGCGTTGGTTGTCATCGCTCGTTTAGTGGGCGTAACTGCGCAGAGTACTCGGCCCCTGTTTCTGCAATTTGAACCGTTGATGAATCTTCTCGCGACCGTTCTTCATTGTGGTCGATTTCTTTGTTGCGGGCGGATGCATTCCAATGGGACCTGCCCCTGAATGCGGAATCTGCCCCTTTTAGAACGCCACCCGGAGAAAAATGCTGCAACTACGACTCTGCCTAGCTGTCTATCTACCACCCCCTCTAATGCTTATACTCCATCCTCCCATCCCCAATAACCTTCCAAAACTCCTCCACAACCTCCTCCTGTCCACTCCTCGCCCCCCTGACCGCCAGATAGATCCTTGAGTCCAGCACCGGATCCCACTCCCCAGGATTCCCGCTCGCCATCCTCCCCCCCGCCTCGTTCAAAATGCACCAGCCCGCCGCGACATCCCAGGCATAGCACCCCCCCTCCCAGTACATGTCCACCTGCCCCGCGGCCGTCGCACACAAGTTCAGCGCCGCCGACCCCAACGACCTCAAACTGTGCACCATGCTTCCCCCATCCTCCTTCCTCGCCGTCAACTTCCTAAACACCCTCGCCTTGATCTCAAAGTTCTCTCCCTCCCTCTGACTACCCCACTCCACCGCCACCAGCGCCGTGCTCAAATCCCCCAGCGCCGGTCCCACCTTCTTCCCATCCTCCTCGCTGCCCGCCAGCGGCAGCCTCAACTTCTCTCCTTGCCCCTGCCCTTGCGGAAGAGACGCATTCCGCTGCATGTAACTCCCACCTCCGTGAATACCCGTGTACAAGACGTCGAGGAAGGGGTTGTAGACCACGCCTACCGCCGGGAGGCGGTCGAGCGCGAAGCCGAGAGAGATGCAAGCGTGTGGGAAGCCGTGCACGAAGTTGGTGGTGCCGTCGATGGGGTCGACGATGAAGGTGGGTGCGTTGGTAACGGTGGTGACTCCGGGGACGTAGGTTTCTTCGCCTACGAAGGAGTAGGAGGGGAAGGCGGTGCGTAGGCGGGAGGAGACCATGCGTTCGACGGCTCGGTCGGTCTCGGTTACGATGTCGGCGGCTAGGGGGAGGGCGGGTGGGTTAGTAGGGATACAAGGGAAGAGGGAAGGAGGGAAAAGTACAGTTCATCTTGCTGCCCATGGAGATGTCGCTTGGGTTGGCGGCGAGGATCATGCGGCCGGCCTCGAAGGCCACGGCCACGAGTGTGTCATGGATCTCATGGAGGTTGACTGAGTCTGCCATGGTTGGTGTTCGATGTCGTCGGGAGGTAAGTGAGTAGATAAGGCAGCTATCTCTGAGAACCTGACGATCGCGAGCTGAATTGGGGTTTGCAACTTGGAGACGGGAGCTTGAAGAGAGCACCAAAAGATGACGCCAGAGTTTGAGCTTTGTAGCTTGGGCTCCCGCAACTGTGAGGGGTAGTGGGGTAGCTCCAGCCCTATTCTGACGCCCGCCGATTACTCTTGAACACCAGGCGGCTTGCAGGACGGCGCTTTAGCCTGCTGCATGACAGAGACCAGTCAGGTTGCCCGAGGATGGGTTGAGACGGAAAATGTAACCGCGTGTTGGTGATACAGTTAGTGGTTCGATTGGACCTCCCCCACGTCTGTGCCGGCCTGGTCACTCTTACTCTATCCGACCGTATGGCCGTACAACATACAAACTCGATCCTCTCCCATATAGTACCTGAATAACCTGTAGTAGCCCTTGCCAGACGTGATATTTCGTTACAAAATCCCTGCTTGGTGCTCCCGAGTACAGAAAACCCATCCTTGATCATAACTCCCGTTTTCCCAGAAGCCAACCGGTATTGCGCCGGCCGCGAGAGAAGGGTACGTATTCATATGTTCACCGTCCGAATAAACCAAGCCATAATAGCAAGAGAGAACCATCCGCCAGTCTTCCGGTCGTCAATCGTACTCCCCCAGCTCGTCCATCAGCCGCAACCATCCACAATCTCGAACGGATTCCACCCCCAGAAACCACTTAAACATTCTCCCGAAACACCGACCTCCGTTCAGTCGGACTATCATCATCCTTTCCCTTCCCTTTTGTCACTGATGTATCAATCGGCCGTGGGCTCACCCCCCTCAAGCTCAAATTGCTCGGCTCCGCACTGTCCGCAAATGGATTCGACGGCGTCGGCCCGGGCGAGCGGCTCCTGGGTCTCCCACGCTCCTCATCATATCGCCCAGCAGGCGCTGGATCCTGCGGAAGGTTCATCTGGTACGAGCTTCCGCCGTAGCTGGTATTGACACCGAGGTCGTTTGGCGTGCGCAGACCAAGCTCCTGCTCCTCGTAGTACCCGCCCGGACCGCCGTAGGGGTCCGTTTCGTGGCCGACACGCGAGTCCCACGCCTCGTCGGGATCGAGCGGGCCGAAGCCGCGGTTGCGCGGGGCACCACTGGTATTTCCGGACTGTTCGTAGGCACCGGCGGCGGTGCGGTTGTTTCGGCTCTTGAAAGCGCGCACACGGTCGTTGAACCAACCGACGATGCCGCCCGGTGCGGGCTCCGGTGGGTCGTATGATGGGGACGATTTGACGAAGGGGATGTAGGAGCTAAGCGGCGGCGGAGGAAGCTATATTCGCAGTTGGGTTAACGACAAGGGAGGATCGGGAGGAAGGGTGGAGTCGCGGGACCACGACCCATGCTGGCACAGAGACAGCGAGGACTGAGGGAGATGTGGTGGCAAGGAGGTAGGAGTACGAGATCTGTGACTGCGAGAGTTGATGTGTGATGTAAAGAGCGAAATACGTACGCCGAGCCGTTTCGCCCGGAGGCGCGTCCAGACTATCCATGCACATCCTGCCGCTATCCCCAAGAAGAAGATAACCAGGAAAACTACGCCCGCAGGATGCATGGTTTTTGCGTCGATTGAGGTTGTTGCGAAGGGGAACCGAGAGGCGGGCGCAAAGCCCAAGACACCTGGGGGGCGCGATGTGAGATCACGATCGGATCGTGGGGGCTGAGAGCGGCCCGAGACAGAGGGCGCATGCAAACCCTGGGGATACTTACAGGAAGTTTGGTGGCCGTCCAGGTGGGATTTCAGGCTTCGTCTACGAAGAAACGGGAGAATAAATCCTTCTTTCTGTGACCGGGATGCTGTTGGGAGTTTCCCACGCAAGAAGCTGGGATGGATTGAGGCAGGGTTTGGGTGGCTTGGTGGGCAACCGAGAACAGGACGAGCCACCCCGCTGGAATCGTCGCCGACAATTCCGCCAAGACCCCGCAGAACGCCCCAATCCCTGTCGCTTTGGCGTCTGTTATCGCCGCATCGACGACCTGGGCTGCTTGCTTGCGTCATTGCCAACCTTGGAACTGCCACCCAAACCAGCCCTACGAATCTTGTGTTTAGGGTATACAAACAGCACAACGTGTCTCGGGTTCTGTTCTACCTTCATTTGGACTTCCCAAACGCGGCCACGCTACGCAAGCCAGGGACATTGCAAGTGCTGGCAACCTGGAACCGAGCCAAATGGCGCGCACGAAGGATGACTACCGGCCTATCTGAGGTGAGATCCAGAGTGGGTGCTTTCGCCTCCTTTGTCCACCCAACACATCCAACGTCCGCCAAGGCGACGCCGAGTTGTCAAGGTGGAAGCATGGGAGCAACCTGTCGGAGCTCTCTTCAGCCCTCAGCAGCGTCTCTCGCATAACTTGCTCTTTCTAGGCCGACTCCTCTACAGCTGCAGAGCTAAGCCACTCTCGCTGCGTGTCGCACGTGTTTCAACACCGAATCGGACCAAACCTGCGCTGTAGCTCAACTTTCAATGCCATTGGCCATCATCATCCCAACCCTCGATTGGTCAGAAAGGATACACAAATACTCTATCTATATTGACATCTTCAACCTCCGCCTACCGAATCCAGGGGTATCATATCATTTAAAGCAGAGATCCCAGCGCCCTCCCGTCCTCGCAAAATCCATTCCCTCGACGAACTTATCGAGCCTGCACCTCCCCAACCCATCCGACTCACACCTCCCCATCGGCATAACCCGATCGTTCACCAAGACCCTCACCCACTCGTCGTCCTCACCACCACTACACCTCATCTTCTCCACATATATCCTCGCCGCAAATGGCACCGCCCAGCTTGCTGCGAACCCGCCATTCTCTCCCGGTCCTGTCACTGTCCCATTCGGCATCGCCACCCCATCATACACCCCCAACGCCCCTAGTATCCCCATCATATCATTATCATGGCTAAAGTCCGCGTACAGCCTCCTCCCTAGCGGGAACGACTTCTCATTCCCATCCAGAGTCCGATTCGTACTCGTTCCATCCTCTACCGCCTTGCCCGTCAACCTCGCCAAAAGCTCATTCACCCACCCCACGCCCTGGGTCGGCCCAAGCGGGTTGCCCGGTCCGTAGCCGTACCACTTGCCCAGACTCTGGAAGTAGTCATACGACGCCCACTCTTCGGCGCTGAAGAGGTTGCAGAAGGCTGAGAGCTTCGCACCGCCTGCGGAAGCGACGGTCTCGTACGGACAGAGATCCATCAAGAGGGGGATCTCCGCCGCAGTGAGATTTACGCCAGCAAGGTTGGCGTTCACGCGCGCGGCGATTGGCGGGGCGAATTTGTTGAGGAAGACAGAGGCGGCCTCGGTTCCAATCTTGGAGTACCTTCCTGTAGTCCATGAGGTGCATAGCTTGTTGTTGAGCGTGTTGTTGACACCAGGGAGCTCAGGAATGGTGAGGATGTGGTAAGGAAAGGGGAGAGAGGCAGACGAGTTGGCGATCAAGGCGTTGTGGAAGCCTTGGGTGAACTGCTCGGCCGAATGGATCACGCGCGCCTGGCCGGAGGCGCGGATGAAAGGGGGTGTCTTGGGCTCGAGGAGGGTGCGGTAGCGGGTGTAGAACTTGGTGCCGGAATGGGACATCTGCTGCTCACCGAAAGAGGTGAGTTGGTCCGAACCGAGGGAGTAGCGGTAAGATTTGAGGAAGGCGTAGTTTGGGGAGTAGGATTTGGTGTGGAGGTGGATTTTGGCGATGAGGGCGGCGTAGAGGACGGATTTGCCAAAGGTTGGGTCGCGGGCGCCGTGCCGCGAGAGGACCTGGGCGAAGGTGAGGGTGCATTGCTCTGGAACGTCTGGAGGAATCTCGGAGGGGGCGGCGAAGAAGGGGGAGTACTGCCCCCAGTGGTGGGAGAGGCTGGTGCTACACTGGTAGCCTTCCTCGGGTGTATCACAGACCGCTGGGGTGGGACGGTCTTGGTCTGCCGGTTGGGTCTTTGCGCTAGGGGTAAGGTAAGAAAAGGGCTGGAGGTGCCGTTGGCTGGGTTGGGGGTCGACTTACAGGGCTGACCGGATCACGATGAACAACAGAACCAAGAGAACCGATGCCATCGTGGCGTTGGCGATTGCTCTGAGTCGCCTGCGCGGGGTTCCATTTTCAGTAATGCCGCCCTCGTCTCTGGGGAGAGAAGTGTATATGATGTTTCTTTTCATCAAAGCATCCCGAAAGCGACCCCGCCAGTAACCCGAGCTTAGGAAATAGAGAGGCCCCATGGTTAGGTAATGGTGGCTATCATCGGAGGGCTTGAAACCCGTAACTTAAACTTTTTCCTCAATTGATGCTGCCGCTGACGGTACATGCCGCCCGAGAACATCGCGATCCTTGGTTTGTTTGCGACAAACACAGTTCTTGGCGGTGACTCGAATCCTTTTTGGTGTACGAGGCTCCCCGCTCCCAACAACCCGAACATCTCTTAGCCTTAATGCCAGCCAACCAACCAACACACATGGCCGCACGTCGTTGGCGACCTAAAACCCCTGACATGGCACGTGCACCAGCCGCCCAGTTTACTCCAAGGCTTCAAGCGCCCGAAGCGGGGCCGCCAAGCCCACCCCTCACTGCTGGCTGCCAAGTCAGAGCGGCCTCCACCGGCCTCCAAGAATCCTTCGAGAAGCTTTTTCAGCTCTGGGAGTCCGTAAAGTTCGCAAGCCACGCCCAATTCTTTTACGGAGTGCGCAAAGGAACGAATCGCTCCGAGTTCTTATGCATGTTACCCCTGGCCGATGGGATGAGCTCCAGGCAGTCGTTTTTCCCTCCCAGCTGGTCGAGCTAGCCAATGCGCTGCAGAAATTGTACGAAACATATCAGCTCATCAGCAGTGGACATAGGTGCGCGGGGGAAAAAAAAATGGTACGTTTTACGTATGAGCCGGCTCACTGTGGTTCTGGTACGGTGTGTAATGCATTGTAGTAGTATGGTGTATCCAACCCAACCAAGATTCCTCCCCCCTTGGCCAGCCTAAAACACACAACCTCCGCAATCGATTTCATCTACCGTCCCCGGATCCAGAACCAACAAGTTCTTCCATCCGGGTCGAGGCTAGCTTTCTTACTTGGTACACTTGGTAGAGAGGGCGCTATCAATAGCATCACTTTGCCGTGGAATGTGACAAACTTGCCGCCCCCTCGTTCCCTCCACACCAACTCAGCAGATTCGACTTACGTCAGAATAGCACTCCCCCCTCTCCCCGGTTGGGGGAACCGACCCCAACGTGAGCTCCCGCGAAGCCACCCCCGGTGAAACACCACTGTACCTGTCTGCCTGCGGTGTATGCAGCCGCACTGCACCCTACCAAAACGGATGTTGTATTTTGTCTTTCCGACGCGTCAGCCAGTGATTTCCCTTCAGCGCCGCCAAACCGTGCCCCTGCGCCGCGCCTGTGTCTCCCGACATGTGCGCTTCGGAAGGTCTTGCCGCCTGTGCTACACCTCTCCTTTCTGATATGTTGCTATCTGTCTGTCATGTGCCACCGCCTCAGTTACGGGTGCGTCAAGCACTACAAGTGAACTTGGAGTCAGAGGCAAGCACAGCATGCCCGGAGCGTCTAGACCAAAATCTGAAACACAACAAATCTAGCAGACAAGCTGCTCTTTGAGATTCCAAAAAGTGACTATCTACCACCCCTCCGGGGTATCTCCCAATGCAAAAAATGGTATCATAAATGACAATGTAAGTGCAAGACTCAAAGAAAAGGAAAACGGCCTCCATCCGTCCCGTAGCATGCAGCCATTTCCAACTCGTTTAAACCGTAAGTAAGTGATAAGAGGGGCGAGATAGGGCGCTTGGCCCCCATCTCCCAGAACAGAACCATGTATCCATCCCTTCTGTGCCGAGCCTCCAGCTACGGCGTAGCTTTTGTCCAGACCCGATCCCACGTCCAGCGGGACTTGGTTTTCCCACTCATATCCTCCTCCACTGTATCCAAATGCGTCGTATACGTCGTCGTATTGTACAGATCAGATAATACAGTCGCCCTTCAAAAGGCGACACCCACACTCTGCGGCCGGGGTCCTTGAACGGGAGTCTTAACTCCAAGGCCGCGGCTCGCTTGCCCCCATGTGAACTTCGGCGTGCGCTCGATGACGGGCGTCTGCTTCGGCGTGCTCTGTACAATGGGGCTCGACACCGTCGTAGTCGGCACTGTCTGCCTTTCCTCTTCCTCCTCGCTGGTCGTAGTTTCCCACGTCCTCAGAGAAGACGAATCACTGTCTGCGCTGCGGCGGGGCGGCGCAACAGACTGATAGAACCCTTCGTTTCCGCGAATGGGTCTCGGTGCGTTGGTGACGCTGTTGACGGACATGTCGCGGCGGTGAGGAGCGGCATTGTCGTCTCCACCAGCAGGGAAAAGCCAATTGGATACGCGGGAGAAGGACTTCTTCTTCCGAAGAGGCGGGCGGAGGACGAGGGGGAGTGGCGGTGCCAAAGGACGTTCGAGATAACGGTCATCGTAGCGGAAGTTGCGGGTGATGGGCGAGTCGGAGTCCTGCTGGGGACGAGAGAACGGAGGGTGCGAGTTGAAAGCTGCCATTGCGAGATCCCGCGCGGGCATTTCGTTGACATCGGGGGTGCTGTTTACCCCTTGTGCCGGGGCCGTATGGGGCCTGCCGTCGGAGCTCAACCGTTCAGCGAACGACGGCCCTGCATCAGGAAGGGCTGGGACAGAGGGCATGGGCTCGAGTTCTGGGATGCCATACGCAGTTGACGGGCGGCTGCTGATGTAGATGCTTTGGCGCTCGATAATGGACTCGATCTCAACCTGCAGCTTCTCCTTCTCGATCAATGCGCTGGCAATACGCTCAACGATTTGGTCGACATTCTCGGTGGGCGAGGTATGCGCCCGAGCCCTCGACTTGAGCGGGATTCTTGGCGGCGTGATGGGGTTCTCAGAGGAGATGGAAGCCTCGCGAACTGCCCTGCGTGGAATGTGGAACGACATGGCAGAATAACTCCTATCGTGTCCAAGCGTGGCGCTGCTCCCATCCCACTTGCTGCTGGCAGCGGTGTGGGCCCGTGGTGGTGGCGTCACCTGGCTCTCCCGGTCGACCTCACCGTCATCGAAGTAGGGCAAAAGCGGCGAGAGAGACTTGTCTTCAGCCTCGAAACCTAACTCAAGTGGTCGAAACGAGAAGCGCTTCTGCACCGGCTGAGGCTCGGGAAACTGAAAGGACTCTGAGTGGAGGTGGCGGAAGTTAGAAGGGCCCGATATTTTCGGCCTGCGGCGTGATGATGATGACCTCGAAAACCATGGCGTCCCCACAGTACCTCTGGACCAGCTGCTTGAGGGTCGCGCCCCTGAGATCGACCTCCCCAGCGGTTTCTCATAAGTGCTCTCGTTCGACCATAGTGGTCCTGCTGATGGCGGTGGGACATAGGCGGGTTGGTCCCGGAGAACGATGATGGGTTTATCGGCCACTGGTAGCGTCAGAATGACGCTCGGTAGCATCAGGTGGCCGAACTCACCTTGACGAGGCTTCTCGTCACGACCACAGCACGCAGTAACAGACAGCAGCCACGTTGCGTAGGTCTCAGACAGCATGCTGCCCAAAGCCCTCATGGCTTATTAGATAGAAGAAAAGCAGTTGAAGTAAGCTGTTCCCCGCGAGTCGTCGTTGCAGGAATAGGCAGTAGGTAAGTAAGCAGGGAAAGAAAGGGTGATAAGATGAGGACTATGAGGATCTTGCCTCATGCCGTGACCGTGACCCAGGTCAACGGCGTCGAAAGGGGAGAAGGGGAGACACACGCCCAGCGACCAGCGACCCGAGAACAAAGGAAACGGATCGAGGAAACGGACATGGTTCGCAAGGCGTAGGCCGGAATAAGAGAGAAACATATGATCAGCCTCGGGCGGCGCGGTGGAGGGCCCGGCATCGTTTATTTGGCTTTGTCGGCTGAGCAGCTCGCAGCGGTGGACGCACGCTGACGGCAACTGCTCCATACGTACCTCATGGGTACGGGGCCGTACGGGTGTGCAGCAGCACAGAGGTGAGGTTGCAGGACGCACGCTGATAGGCTGGCGGGGCGTGGCCGAGGACCAGTTGGCGCCTATAAAACCGGGGGCCAGTGATGTATCGATGGCGGCGCTACACACCAGATTGGACGGCCCACAAATCGCGTGCTGCGAAGGGGTGCCGCACTGCGAGTCAATGTCTCAGTCTTTTCTTGGATGGGAGCGGCCAGCGGCCTTCTGCAAGACCGCATTGCCACAGAGGCCCGCGAGGGGTGCCTCGTGGGTCGACCGGATTGGATCCCCTTGTCGGGCAGGCCTTCTTGACGGATTTGGCTTGTGATTCTGCACTTGCTGCCGTACCTTGGCGGGAGTTATCGTCAGTCGAGCTGGTCTGAAACCGAGGATCCGGCACGGAAGGAAATGCGTGAATGCGCCAGAGGGTACGGGCGCACGACGCGAATGCAGAACATTGGGGTCTGGGGTTGTTTCCATCGAGCGCATTCCAAATGGTAGGTCCCTGCCGGCCCCCAATGCGGCCGCTTTGGGCGTGGCCGACCGCACGCGCGTTGGTGGCCAAACAGATGCGAGCGACTAGGGCATGTTGCGATCTAGCCTCGATTGCCGCACTCCGTGATAATCTTGCTTGTCGCCTTTGCAACCTGCCCCTCGTGCTCGCCCCCAGACGGCCAGGGTGCCTGGTGACATGTTTCGATCGCAAACCCGACCGGGCGAGTCGACCCACGCCTGCAAGGGACCAAGACGCAAAACGGGTAGGGCGTCCCTCCCCGAAGCAATCAGACAGACTCCCAGCGCGGCGGATTGGCCAGCCGCGCGAGGCCCTGTGGTGGAAAGGAGGTGTCAAGCTGTTTACGGAACCTCATTGCCCCTCCAACCCCATCCTATCGTTGCCCGCTTGCTCTCCGCGGGTCGAGCAAGCTTTGTGGAGCGGGGATGCGAGAGGCAAACGACCCACAAACACCATAGCCATACGAGCTGAGCGCGCGGTAGAAGACGTGGCGAAGAACGAAGCTGCGGTGCGGCGATATCGTCATCCCGAACGAGACGTGGAGCTGCATCGAGCTGGCCGCTGACTTTAGCGCCCAGCGGCGCGGTATTGGAAATCCTCCAGGCCATGGCGCCCGCTAATGTCTCGTGGCGCGGCAACAGCCTTGGAAGAACACACTTCCCGAACCTAGCGTTAGTGCTCTGTCTAGTGAAGTGTAGCGCATCGCAACGAGGGACGAGAGCTGAGATGCAGCTTGGAATGGTGAACCGTCATTCGCCTTCTCAGACTACTTGAGGTGAAGCTGCCCCGCCCGTCACTGCCATTTTGGCTGTGGGGATTACCTTCACTTTTCTGCTCACAAAACACAGCCATACTCTCGTTTGCGTAATTGAGCCATTCAGGGGCTCGGAAGTCGCGGAGGGTGGCCATTCAATACAGTCGAAATTGATGACGAGTGGTGATGTGTGAGTGGGGAGCTGATGAGAGCGGTAGAAGAAGTGGGCCCAGACACTGAAGAATGCCCCACACGCGCTCCAGCCACAGGGGTTGCCACACAACCCCAACGGCTGTGGAGAATCACAGCTTTCAGGCTGTGGCTTGCAGCTCCCTTGTCTGGGGCAGCGAACCGGGGTTCGACAAGGCTAAGGGCACGGACCATATACTGATTTGATGCGACGTGTAATCTGTAAAGCACAGCTTGCCTTCAGGAAACAGCCAGATCTCGCACAAAGAGCCCAACCCAAATTCTTGTCCCGCGCAACTCCAGTCTCACGCTCGCGGAGACCACCACACAACAGAGGCTCGAATCAGAAATTGGTTACTCTAATACTTGAGATAATCCGCCAAAGCCACCCACAATGCAGGGCCAACCCATGCCCATGCCCGGCCCTGGGCAAATGCCGATGCCCACGCCGGAGCAGATCGCTCAAATGCAGCGCCAGATTGCCGCTGATGCCGAAGCCGCCGGCATGACCGTTCCTCAGTTCATCGAGCAGCTGAAGAGACAAGCTATGGAGCAGCAACGGATGCGGCAACAAATGATGATGCAACAGCAAGCCCAGGGAGGGGGTCATGGGCATAACCATGACCACGATCATGATCATGATCACGACCATGACCACCCGCATCCTCACCCTCCCCAACACCAGCAGGGAGTAGCACAACCAATTGTGCCTGGGCCCCCGAATCCCATTGCCCTGGCTCTCGCCAAGTTCCTGCGCGGCCAGGACCTGAAGCCGCGCACAGTCATCCTCAATGGCGATCGCAAAGACATGTTCAGAGGTGAGAAGACACTCGGCTCTAAAAGTATAGCTAGTAATGATTTGTACTGACCGAGGCTGTTAACGACCAGTCAAGCGTGCTCTGCGAGCCCTCCAGTCCCCCGCGTACGAGAAGGCGCGCAAAAAGAATCCAGCGCTTCCTGAGATCACCGACCGCGCCTCGCTCGAGAACACCTTCAAGCTGCTGCCCATGTCGATGCTTGCGCTGCGCGTGTCCAAGTCTGACCCCCACGAGGGCCACGACCATGGGCCGAAGAAAGGCAAGCGGGTCAAGGGCCTCTGGACGGTGCGCATCGAACAGCAGCAAGATGCCGAAGATGACATGTACTATGTCTGGCTCTGGGAGGGAAGCCAGCTTATGCGCAAGGTCTACGCCGCTCTTGCTCTTCTCCTCATCTTCACAGTCGTGCTCTATCCTCTTTGGCCTCTGAAGATGCGCCAAGGTGTCTACTACCTCAGCTGGGGTTTCCTCATCTTCCTCGGTCTCTTCTTCGCCATGGCCATCTTCCGTGTTATCCTCTTCTGCGTCACCTACTTCGTTCTTAAGCCTGGTTTCTGGCTCTTCCCCAACCTCTGGGAGGATGTCTCGGTCGTTGACAGTTTCAAGCCTGTCTGGGCGTGGCATGACGTAAGCGGATTCCCACCTGTTATTGTGACAAGCAGCTAACATATCCGCAGCCCAACCCCAAGAAGAAGAAGAAGTCCAAGTCTACCTCAGGAACTGCTGCTGCTCAGTCGGCATTCTCGGCTGGTACAGGTCAGCCCGCGCCCGCAAGAGCAACCACAACTGCCACGGCCACTCAGATCTCGACTGGAGCCCAGCAACGCAGCTATATTGCACCCAGAGTGGAAGAGCTTGACGACTCCGAATAATGAAGCTAGCTAGCAGTTTGGGAGTTGAGGATTCTCATGAAGGATGGGCGTTTTGGCGTGGGTTGCCCGGGCGGCGAATATTTGACTCTTTTGCAACACTTCGAATACGTTGCATAGACACGCTGAAACGGTGGATGGGGTTTAGAGGATGTACTATTACCACGGTTGCTTGCTTGCCATCAATCCGCATCGTCTATGTCTTGGGCGCGGAATTAGACAGGAATCGCTCCTCTCAGGGCGTGACGCAAAATCAGAGCGGGCATTTATCCACTTGGTCCCAACACAGAGCGCCAGCGCACCCCCGTAGCTTTCATCTGATCATCAACAACGCCGCCCATACGCAGGGCGCATCACTCCACCAGAACCAACAGAAAGGGGCTCATTCAACTCTTCTCGAAAACCTGAACCTCGCTCGCTATCAAGGGGAGTAAAAAACCAAAAATACCGACGTGGGCATGATTCGAACATGCGCCCCCGAAGGGACTAGATTTCGAGTCTAGCGCATTAGACCACTCTGCCACCACGCCTTATCTTGAATTATCATGTCGGAATGGTCACTCATGATGGATGCGCACTCCAGAGTCGAGATCCAGGGCCGAACAGAAAACGACGTCAAAAGCCACGGAATCGCAATCTCGTCAACAGCTTTAAGCTTGTTCAAAGTGACAGAAGGCTTGCAGTGATCTCTTGAGTGCCTGCAAACATTGTGCAAGCTAAAATATAAACCCTACGCTGGATGAGCCGTTTTGTCTCGAACCCCCTTTTTGAAAGTTGGAAGAGATGGCACGCGCAGCAGCTCCGAAACGTGGGTATTCAGTCGACCGTGACGAGGTAGGTACTGCGGATTACACCAATCCAACTGCGACGAAACAGAATACGCTCTCAACTCTCAAAACCAGCATCCGCATAAAACACCGCTCTCCTTGTTACTCCCATACCCTTCCACTTATCCAGGCCCCGTCTCAGGTATACAACTCCGCCGTCAACGGGTTCAAGGCCAACCCCTCCACCGCAATATCCGGAACATCAATCAAGAAGTTCAGCGGCATCTCCACCAGGTTACCCCGTATCCCATTCAGCAAATCCTTCAACTCCCTCACACCACCTGGGAACTCCTCCCTCACCACATGCCCATAGTCAACCTTACCCTGCTTGTACCCCTCCTCGGCCTTCTCCTTCGCTTCGCCGGGGACAACAAAGTGCTTGCTGAAGAAGGTGTCGTAGTCCTCCCAGGTGCGGACCTTGTCGTTGGGAACGGGATGGAAGGCCCGCGAGAAGATTTCGGTGTTTTGTCGGGCGGTGCGGGTCCACAGCTCGCGGAACTTGGGGTCCATTGGGTCGCGGACGAGAAGATCGGCGGGGGATCCCCAGTCGTAGTCGTTGGGGTCGCGGGTGACGGGGGTCCAGTTGGCGTCGGGACGGTCGCAACACTGGTCGGGCAGGAGGCCGAGGTGACGGCGGTAGAGTTGGCGGCGGAGGGACGCGGCGAACGCTGAGGCGGTGTAGACGTGGCCGCCCATGAGGGTGCGGACGGGGGTAGGATCTTCGATGATGACGGCGATCTCGCTATCGTGGTTGCCGAGCTGGGAGCGGTCGTTGAGGTTGGCTGAACCGCAGATGACGACTTGGTCGTCGGCAATGAGAACTTTGGTGTGGATGTAGAGCTGCTCGGAGACGTAGGCGTCGAGCTCGCTCTCGGGAGTTCCGTTCCACGGGACGCTGTGGAGATCTGGATTGGCGTCCATGTAAGCAGCTGAGACGGTATCCCAGGTTTGGTCAGAATGGTGGCTTGCGGCTTGCTGGTAGCGCTGGTACTGGCTGTTGGGTCCGCCTGTATAAGCGGCATCGTTGGGCTGGTACTGGTCTCCGCGCTCGTACTCGTTGTCGTAGTCACGACGGGCGGACTCATACGAAACACCGCTCTCCTGTTCCACCTTGCCCATCACAGCACTAGTATTGATGCGGTCGTAGTTCCGGAGATTGTAGAAATTGATGTAACGGTGCGGGTCCTGGACGCCGGACTTCTTAAGTACCTCGATAATGCTGTACCCGCCGCGGTTGATACTTTCGTACTGGAACTCCATAATTGCCCGGGTCCCAAGAGCGCCTTCGGACTTGAGGTCTCCCGCAAAGGCGGGAACGGCGGGCATCAGAATGATAACCTGAAAGTCCTCGTGGGCATTGTGGGCTCGGACGATGCGGTCCACAATCGCGCGGCCAATCTTGTTGGCAACGGGCTTCTGGACGTCCGAGGTAGCCGTGATGAAGAACTGGTTCTCAATGTAGATGAAGTGGCGCGCATTCGTGATAGTTTGGATGTAGGCATTGGCAATGGAGTGCTCAGTGTTGAGACCCGACGACCACTTGGAAGAACTGACGGGTGTTAGCTGGCATATTCCCCAATGTGTATGGGCCTTGATTACCTTCGGCACAGCTGGATGTGAGCGCCATCACTAGGCTGGAACGGTCTGTGCTGTTCCTCCTCCTCATCCCCAAGGTATTTGTGCATCTTGCGAGAAAAGTGATGTTGCAAGCCCCCGAAAAACTCACCATCCGGGAGAAGGTGATGGGAGGGCCGACCATGGTCGGGTTTGAGAAGGCGTGGGTATTTTTCAGCATGCCTCTTGGTATACTTGTCATCGTAAATGTAGTTCCTGCCGACGACCTTTAGCACGGCAAAATGAACAACATAGCAGGGGCAGCTTACCATCGGTCGACGAAGTGGATTGCCAAGCTGTCCACGATAGGCCCCGAGAGACTGATGCTGATATCAGACCAGCCCATACGCGAGCTCTTTGTGCGGTCGACTTCTCCTTGTCAGTATTACGTTCCCCCGTATATCGATGGAGCTTACGTTTGTTGTTCTCCCACATAGCAACATTCTCAAAGTCATAGACACGTGCGTTATTGTAGTCCTGACCGGGGAAAACGATGTCGTCGATATTCCCCGGGTGGGCGTCCGCAATTGGGTGACCTGCTCTGTCAACTCACGAATTCGCCACGTAGTAGATATGGGAACATACTGTTCGTGTCATATCTTCCAAAGCCTTGAGGATGTTAGCAAAGGCCCCAAGGGAACAGGATAAACGTCAAACTTACACATGTCCAAACCACCCATAAAGGCAATCTTTCCGTCGATAAGGCACAACTTCTCATGGTGAGCCCTAGTAGCAAATATCAGCTATCAGGTTCCATTTCAGAGTGATTTGGATGTCTCGCGAGGTAACTTCTTTTCCTTTTGCTGGACAGCGGGGTAAAAGGACTAAAGGGGTAGAGAACGGGAGCAATCCCACGTACCAAAAGAGAACCATGTCATCAGATCCGCCATAAACAGCTTGAAGGCTCTCCTTGGACGCCTTCAAGATGTCTTTGCCCGTGAGACTGAAGTTCTGGAAGCTCGCAGACAGGCCCGAGAGGATCTCATTTCCCCTTGGGGTGTGATCAGGATGCCTGAACACCTTGATGTTGGGGTGCAAAGCCTCGAGCGCTTTTTTGGTGTGCTATCAAGATTGTGTGAGTCTTTTTTTGCTGCCAATCCATCAATCCAGGCGAAAGCTCACTGAAGAGTCCACTAGGGGAGTGTTAGCTACGGCGTATGTCCAGATGTAGAGCACATGATGCAATGCACTTACAGGTAAGGGCTTGGGTCACCTCCTTGTAGACAATCACATACACCATGACACCTCGCTCAGCGGCGGCCTTGATCATGGCGTCGAGGCGGTACTGCGCATTGCGGGCAGGAGGTCGCCGCAGATAAAGCTCCGGGCTCAGCCACCAGTCAAGAATGTAGATTGACTCGCGGGCCTCTACACAGCAAGTCAAATGCTGGTCAGCGCCACTGGGAGGAACAATTTAGGATGATGGCAGAAATCCCTACCAACCTTCAAGGGCCATGGATACGGCCCAGAAGTACGATGCGCCATCCACGTACCACTTGGCATGACCGGACGACTGCGGCGCGAACGAACAGTAGCGATTGTCTCGACACTCTGCGTGGCTGTCATCTTCGTGGCATCCATGGCCAATGTGCGTGTGTGAGTGTTTCTCTTCACCAAAGAGATCACCCAAGCCGCTGCTGACCGTCTCATTTACCTTGTCGCCCACCTTCTTTAGCAGCGAACCGAAGCCCATAGCGACTACTGCTTCGAGCGAGCGTTTGAATTGGGGCGCGTCTAACGAATGGTTGTCAGCGTTCAGCTGAAGTGGCCGAATTGCGGGGCAACGGACTGGTGCGATATGTGGACGAGCGTGGGGGAGAGGAGGGGTAGCTCGGGTTACGCAGTCGATGCTCAATGGACCCTCAGTTTGCGAAAGGCTAGTAAACACGTCAAACCGACATCCAAGCTTGGTCGTCGATGAGGATAGGTGCGTGGTAGAGAGAGGAGGGGGAATTCGCTCAAAGGACGGTGGGAAAAAGGGAGGGAGGCATCCAATTAGGTGGGCAGCTATCTTCCTATCTGTCGAGATGCCCCTCACTTCCTCTGGCCTGGCGGCAGCTGAAGGCCCAGCTCGAGTTGAGGCAAGGGTCCCATCTCATCGCCTAACACAATCAATCTAGGCTTCCGCCTGTGAGTGACTGCTGGTGCCGAATCTCCGTCTTAACCAAAGCAAAAAGACCAATGGGAAGCAAGGAAATCCCCAGCGAGTCAGCGGTCCCGAGGCTGAAGGATGACGGAATACCTGCGATGCTAGGTAGAGGTGCAGCCCAAGACGCCGTCAGCTGAAACTGCCAGTAGGGATGCCTCGCTACGCACCCGCTACCGCCGCGTGAAGAGCGGGACCTAAAGGAGTCGAGGCAGACGCAGATAGGGCTGACGGCTGGGATAAGATCTGACCTGCAGCGCGCATAAGGACTTCGGAAGGAATATCACGACACCGACTGGAACCCGTGATGGGGCATCGTGGGGTCGTTGATGGGGTTCTGGATCCGCCGATGGCGCCATTGGGCAGCGGTCTCCGGATGACGCCGATGACGGTCGTTCCGGGAACCTGGTGTCCGCCCCTGGCTCGCCGCGACTGGCGCCACTCACGGTTGGTCTGTGTGTCCTGTACCTGGACAATGTTTGCAAAAAAAAAAAAGGGATACCAGCTGGAGGAGGATCAAGAGCACGGTCTAGACGGAATGCGCTAGTCGCACCGCCTCGCAGCGTTACACAGGATTTGGATCACGACCGGCCCGGCGT
Source organism: Immersiella caudata (assembly GCA_030512335.1). NCBI lineage: Eukaryota > Fungi > Ascomycota > Sordariomycetes > Sordariales > Lasiosphaeriaceae > Immersiella > Immersiella caudata. Next base: position 5,041,941 of record JAULSU010000002.1, on the reverse strand, counting down.
TGACAGAGGACACCCATTACATAACCAAGCCGATGAACCTGGGGTGTGCCACAGGCCTTGCTTTCCAGGTTGCGACGAAGTGTGAGACTCACCGGGGGCATGGGGGTCTCACGACGGTGAGCGCGGGAGAGATGACGGGACGGTGATCACCGGCAGGAATTCGTCAAAGGTCGAAGACGTTATTGCTTTTTCCAACGTTGAAAGCGTCTCGTGCAGATGTGCAGTGTCAGGAATGGCGGACCCCGTGCTTCTGTGTGGTCGGATTTGGAGCAGGTGCTCTTGTGGCGTTCAAAAAGTTCTCGACTGCCGCAGGCGCTCGAGCCGCCGAAGCAAGTGGAAAACCGGGAGAACGAATTCAGCCTTAAAGTTAACCCCCCCTGCAGCGCAGAAGAGCTGTTTTGGAAGCCAGGTCGGTCAACCTGCAATAGAAAACAATGATCCCCACAGGAGCTCCCCGGGGAGCACTTCGCCAGACAAAACACGAGGGCAAGCTTCTCACCGCAGAGACGATATAACATATCACTTCTCGCGGGTTCCTCCCACGCTTCCCCGGCCTGGCTCACCCTACCCACACCACGCCCCTCCCGAGCCAGCCTACCTGCTTGGTACCGACCTTTTGTCACCGCGACCAAATCTTTGATATTCACGGTGAGCGGCAACTTTTCCCATTCGTAAGTGTCAATGCCGCGTTGGATGGGTTACCAGAAGCCGTCCTTTCGTCTGTTCCCCCCATCCGGGACCTTGTTCCCCCATCCTGCTTCCCAACGAGCCACCCACGCGCACACCCTCACCGCCCGTTGAGACATTTTCACTATCTCATCCCAATCCTCTCAGGCACCCCCAACCTTCCACCACTCGCCGCTCTCGCGCACACCACACCACAACACACACACCACGCACACCTTGGCCACCGACCTATCTCACTTACCCGGTGTGGCGGTCACTGTACACAATTGGCTGACTCCTGGCTCCCAGTTTTTTTTTTCTTGTGAACCCCCGCAGCCGTCTTCGTTGCGCTAGTCCCGTTCGCCGCTTGCGCCGAGGATATGCTTGTTGATGCGGTAATGCGACAAACACACCCGGTCGGTATCCGAACATAGCTGCCATTGCTGCTGCTGCTGCTGCCGCCGCAGGCCAAGAGCGACTTTTTTTAAGTAAAGGCGGTCGCCGTTCCTCTTCACCGTCTTCGCCCCCCGTTCTCGTCCTCCCCATCCACCACCACCACTCTCGCCGGTTCCTCTTCTTCCCACAAACCGTAGAGGCTTCGCGTTCCCCATCGCCGGCTCTCCGCCGCTTGCGCCGCTTAGAAAGATGGCAACGTCCATGACTTACGTCTTCTCGCAAGAGCAGCACGGTCACCTCATTCCTTATATTGCCGCCCTCCATGCGTCGTGTATCACCCAGGATCACATGGTTGGGCCCTTTCTGCCACCTCTGACGAACGAGAAGCTGCTGCCGTGGTGGAGAGAGAGAATCGCCGAGGCCAACCAGGGGTCCCGCGTCATCGTCTTGCTGCTCCCTGAGACCGTGCCGGGGAAGAAGGCCATGGGAACCGACCTCCGTGGTCTGGCCATGTTCAAGTTATCCGATGTTGAGACGGGGACTTTTCGAGGGCGCATCGATGCGGTGCTGGTGAACCAGAAGCATCGTCGCCAGGGGGGCGCCAGGGCGTTGGTCACCGCCCTCGAGTATGAAGCGGCGAAAAGGGGCCGCACTTTGTTGGTACGCAATTTTCGTCGTACAAAAGGAGGCGGCAGCGCCTTCTGCCTCTGGTCGCATACTCTAGCAGCTTTGCTAACCGTTTGGGATTACCAATACAGCTTGTGGATACTGAGACGGGCAGCGTCGCTGAGGCGGCGTTCAAGAAATTTGGATACGTTGAGGTTGGCAAGATTCCGGCCTACAGCCGGGCGTTGCCCAACGGGAAGAAAGGAGAGACCTTTTTCTACAAGGACCTGCTTCCTTCGTCGTAGAGGCGAGTCAAGGAGGCTTCCAGCACCGAAGTCGTCTCTCGCATTTTGTCTCGCGACAGTTCTCTTTTGGTGGTTTCCTTCTTCGCTTCAACAAGGCGTTGGGTTCTGAAGAGCTTTTAGATCGCGAGAATTGGCCCACGCTTCACATAAGAGGGGATTCGCATCCTCCAGAACAATACACTTAAGTTTTATTGCGCATACACACCTGAATCTCACGCTATCTATCCGTTCCTTGTGTTGGAGTCGCTGTTTTTCTGCTCACTTTTCCAGGAACCGCGGTTCAGAAAGGGGGATCGGCCAACTGTCTATGCAGCCACAGCGGCAGTGGACGGATACCTGCGCGACCATATGCCACTAGCACTTTGTGGACGATCTATTTCCCCCTGCGACGTCATAGTGTCTGGTAAGACAACCGATAAAGCGTCAAAAACGGTGGTGTTTTTTTTGGTCTTTCTTGCGCCGCAAGCTCCCGATGAAGTCCCGTTCAGTATGTACCCAGCTCACCAGTTACGACTGATGCATGTGGCCTACTTTGGCAACACGTTTCCGATCACGGCGGCTCAGCATATGCCTACCCGACTTGCGTCCCTCCTTGTACAGCACCAGCTAGAACATTCCACTTTCTAAACTTCGCTACGATATAATTGTCCAACAGTGATAACGGTGGCGCAACGCCTCCTCGCCAGCTGCAGGCTCTGTGCATGCATATCCAACCGCAACTCTGCTCCCCCCACTCCCCGTGCCCCCTTTTCCCGGCGTCCGGCACTTGAAGTACGGATTGGCGAATGAGGTCGCCGTGCCTTGAGTGGGGGAAGGGGGGGGGGTGGTAGTCTGGACCCCCGACGTGCTGCGCACACCAGACTCGAAAGTGCAGTGTCTTGGCGACGGGCTGTTGCCTCCAGCTGTAACTGTACTTGCGCTGAGGTGAGGGTTAATATTTATCCAATACCTTTCCCCCCTGAGGATAATGGATAATATCGACACTGCCCCTTTTCCCGGGGACTTCTAGATAGAAAACTTGTACCCGAGTGAGGGACTTTCCGAGAAGACATGCCAACTAATAGGATCAGGATACTTGCACTTTGCTCCTACATACGAGGGACACCGCTTACACAGCCATCACAACCTTATCCCACGACCTAGTGTTGATTTTGGCAACAATACAACCACGTACACTCATGACATTGCCGTCCCAGCATCCGAGATATGTTTCTGCCTTCGCCCGCAACCGCAGCACACAAGTAACACTCGGCCACACCACATGCTGCTCCCGCCCGGTTCCGAACCGACGGGAAGGCTTCCGTCTTCGCTGCTGCTCTCCAAATGCAGAAAGACTTCAGAGAGCATCGTCGTGGGATCATTCAAGTTTGCAATATGAAGCTCATATGTATGTACAACGGTTCGGAAGAGAGACAAAAGAGAATTCTATTTAAACTCCGTCATGAATACTACCCGTCGCTTGCAGCGCCCTGCCTCAAAAACGCAGGAGAACTTGGCCTGTGAAGGACAGCTGTCAGAGTTCAAATACATCATCCCTCGCATCTAAAAGTGATGCTTCGCACAAGAAACAGGACACAAGAAGACAGCAGTAAAAAGTGCTCAAAATAAACAAAGGTATCGCATCGCAATGACCTATGCATGAGACATACACCGTCTCTTGTCCAAGCTTATTATACAGACCTACTTTATACCGCACAAACAAAAAAGAAACTGGACAACGACAACATGAGAAGTCAGTGTGACGCAAAGCCAACCAGGACTCCAACAAAAAAACAGAGATTGTGCACCCCGCCAACCCCAATCCCCTTTAGCCATGTTTATGAATAGTCCCCTTTGTCACACACTCTCTCCGATACTCGCAACACCAACATATAATCCAAAAGCCCTCGGATGGCTCAGTCAACCTTCGCACCGTTAGTGTTAGCACCGAGGATGGGTGCCTTGGAGTTGTCGTCCAGCCGGAAGTGACCGCGTCCTCTCCTTAGCCTGCCCCGGAACCATGATGCGCAGCCAAAGGCAATACCTAGGATGCACCCCATGCTGAGATAGGGGTGCTCGGTGAAGGTAACACGGATGTCAAAGAACACCTTCTCAATGCTGGAGATGGTGAGCTTAGGCTTGATCTTGGGCGGCGAGGCAGTGACTTTGTTGATCGTCTCGAGAATCGACGTCCTGGACGGAACAATATAGTTGCCGGTGCTAGTTTGGTCCCAGTAGCGGCGGTTCTGGCAGTGTCTGTCAGCATTGGCTCTCATTCCAAAGGGTATGGTTCAGACTTACGTCCTCATCGTTGATGATGACCCGTTCGCCATCCTTGATATCAATGCCGTAGGTAGTGCGGAGCCACCTCTGCCAAAAGGTGCCATCCACCCAGGCAAATGTGACCTCCTTCCTGTCCGACCGGTCCATGTTGATGCGAATGTTCTTGGCCGCACGAAGTGCGCGCTGGTCACCACGGTCCTCGGCCTCTTCGATGCGGAGCTGTTTGGCATCACGGAGGTCTTGGCGCTCAAGCTGGAACAACTGGATTTGCTTGTCCATCCACTCGCTGGCAGCGCTCTTCATCTCACGCTTGGCGCTGAGGAACGAGTCCTGGTCCTCACGGTTAAGGATGCCCAAAACGACAAGCTTGCCATCCATGATCTCGCGGGCGTTCGAGGCAGTGAGCTCCGGAATCAGAGGGAGCCAGACAGACTTCATCCAGTTCAGAACCAAGTGAGTGTCACGCATCTCCCGGGGGGTAAGAGGGTTGTAGTATGTTGGTCGGCCTTCACGTGAAACTAAGAGACGGGGCCATGTGCTGATTTTGAATCGCTCGTACATCTTGGGGTCGCGAGTCTTGACCAGCTTGGCGCGTCCAATAAGGCTCAACGGGAAGCGCTCGAGAGCGAGGAAGTCCTCGCTGGTGGTGGCATGATCGTAGAAATAGACAAATATGACCTCTTCTTTCTCCTCCAGGGCCTTGAATGACGCGAGATCAACATCCTGGATACCGCTGGCGAGGTCAACGGCCTTCTCAGCGTAGCTGACAAAGTCGCCAATGCCACGGAGACCCTCGTACTCCACGCGCTCGCCACCCTTGAAGAACAGAATCGTGGGATAGCCTCGGAGACGCGCATCCTTGCAAAGACGGGATTCGGCATCGCAGTTGACCTCGCCAATGTTCAGCCGTCCCTTCATCTCCTTTGCCAGTTGCTCCCAGTTGGGTGCCATTGCTTGACAGTGGTGGCACCACGGGGCGTAGAACTTGATGAACCAGGGATCCTGCGTCAGGGTTACAAGGCGCTGGAATGTCTCGGCATTCAGGGGAACTGAGGTGCCGTTGATGTTCGGGGTGACCGACGGCTTGCTGGCCTTCTTCGGGGCAGCGTTGTAGACTGGCGTAGCAGCCTGAGTGTTAGGCTTAGTCCCCACGTCAGCACTGGCCTCAGTCGGCTTGGCGGTCGCCGTTGCAGCCTTTTCTGTCTCCTTCGCAGTGGTTGTTCCGGTTTCCTCGTTCTTCACCTTCTCCTTCCCGAGCTTGGCTGGGGGATTGGCCTTTAAGTATTCTGCCGTTCCAGCGGCACCCGGGTCAGGCAGTTCAATCTTGGCAGGTCTCGATCCGGGCTTCGCGGTCTCCAGAATCTTCTCAATTCGATCGCTCAGGGTCTTCATCTCCTTGACGCCCTTGAACTTCTCAAGCTCCTCGCCGTCCTCGAAAAAGATGGTTGTAGGCCAAGCCGTGACGCCCAGCGCGCTGCAGAAATCCTGATACGCAACGCAGTTGATCATCCCGAATTGGAAGTCATAGAACTCAGTAAAGTTGCCTGTCCCCCCAGGTTTCGATGTCCAATAGTACTCGTAAAGAGTCTGGAACGTTGGTGCGAACTCCTGGCAGTGACCGCAATATGGGCTGGGCGCGCGGCGTTAGCAAACATCACTTCAATCAAGAGCAAAGCAAGCAGCACGGGACATACCTGTAATGCTTGACAACCAAATATTTTGAGTCCTCCATTGCCTTATTCCACCCTGACGGCGTCAGAAGCGGTAACGGGGGGACGATCTCCCCGTTAAAAACTGTGCTTTCGCGTTCGTCATATTCGTCGAAATTGTCTATCGGGTCGTCCTGGGAAACCTGGGCGACGGCCGCGGTGGCCGCACCGAGGACAAAGACGAGGCTGGATAACCTCATGGTTGGAAGTGCACTGTGGCAGACCGACAGACGTCAATCCAGCGAGGGCCGCGAGCCGAGCCGAGCCGAGCTGAGGAAGCAGCCCGACGGGAGCGGACACCAAGACGTGTCCTCAGAGATTGACGAGCAGCCGACGCCGGTAGTAGATGTGCACAGCCAAGATCGCGGGGATCATGCAACGAGAGTCGGCGTAAGGGTTCGCGACGGAGTGGGCGCTTTGTGTCCGGATGCCGTCAGCAATCAGCGTCTCGTCCAGGGCGTGGGCGACCGCGCCGTCGGAGAATTCGACAATCCAAGTGCCCGGCCTCTGAAAATAGAACCGGATTCACTTGTGTAATGTATACGCGATGCTCGATATCGTCGTTGTTGCACAGTCTGGGACGTTGACCGGCCGCTGGTTAGGGGTCAATAATTTTCTTGAGCGACGTGGAAGAGCCAAGCAGAAAGCATGGGCAAAAGGCCTGAGCCTCCAGCAACAGAAGCGCCAATTCAGGAGGCGACCGGTTTCCAGTGCATCAGCGCCACCTTGACTGGCCAGATTTACCCGGACACCTCAATTTCCAGGCACGCAGGGGCACCGCCCCACAATTGGCGCCATTCAGCAATCTTGACCCAGGAGATGAGCCCCTCTCCAACGTAACAGATCCAGAGAGAAAAGCACATGTAGATACTGGACTTTTCAGATTGGACTGAACAACGATGAAAGGTGGAACCAGACATCACCATATGAAGGCTTTATACAACCTGACGCAAATCTGGACTACGTCTTCGGTGAGAAATCCGAGTATCAATAACTCCAACACCACGAAAGCATCTATCAGTGTCGCCGAATCAAAATGCCAGTGGAGTGACACTCCACCGCCAAGGACATGCGCAACGTGGTAAATCTTCCATTATAATAGTACACCATACATCGCCACCTACATACCAAGGCGAGGGATTGGAAGCGGTTGAAATAAGATGAGGAAAACACCACCCAAGAACTCTCCATTTCCTGCCTGAGACAAACTGGAGCGTAATCATTACAAGACAACGCCAACAGCAGAGGAAAGGGTGAAAACGTAACAGCAACATCCCGAAACCAAGAATATTCGTCATCGTTCCCGTCTCGCCCATGTCTACATCTCGTCCCCAGCATCACCAAATTATCTCGCCCACTCGTATCAGAGCCCATAGAGGAACCCATCATCCATCATAGAATTGCCAGTCTTGTTGCCCGTCCCAATACCGCACGCCGCTTCCAATCCGTAAAGCACTGTCAGGTTCGCCATCCGTATGCTCGGCCGATCCTCTCTCTAGGGGTTGCTGCCAAGTATCGTTGATCGTGTCTATGCCATAAATCGTCCGAGAATGAGGGCCAGCCAGTAAAGCTGGTTGGAAGCGAAGAGTGTGCAGTTTGCCAAGCCGAGATCACTATCGAAAACAGGCCTTCATCTTGATTTAGGCGGCGATGAGGGGCTCTTGCTCAGACTTGGTCTCAGACTTGGTGGCTGGACTCTCAATCTCATCCTTGGGGGCAGCAGGGAAGTCGGAATGCTTCAGGTCGTTGAGCACAGGGACACCAGCTCCCTTGATCAGGGACTGCGCCTTAGCCGTGTAGTCTCCCATGTATTGCTTAGTAATCTGGGTAGCCTGCTCGGTGTGTTTCTGTGCAACGGAGCGGAGCTGAGCGGTCTGGGTATTGACGATCTCGCTGGCGTGCTTCAGCTGGCTGTCGATAAGCTCCTGGTTGGTGGTGTAAATGAGGGGAGTGAAGAAAGCGACGGTCGTCGCGATCACGGCAAGGCCCCAGTATGGGACGATCTTGACGAGATAGTACGAGAGGAAAGCTCCAAGAGCAGCCTAGAAACCTGTCAGTCAATAACTCCAGCCAGGAGCTAGGGGGAGCTTCGGGTGGAGACGAACCGCGATGGAAGCAGAGATGTTCTCGGCGAACAAGATGCGCTGAGCTTCAATGACGAAGAAGTTGATGAGCTCATGGACATCGCCAATAACGGCGTCCAGGGTCTCCTTGGGGACGGTGTAGTACTTCCGGGGGCGAAGTTGCGAAGCGAAACCATTGTTGACGAGAGCTTTCCCAGCAGCCTCAGCCGTGATTGTGATGGCAAGGACCATCCATGTAAGCTTGAAGCCCCACCGGAACACATCGAGGTACCTAACCGCGAAGATGAGAGAAACGATGGAGGCATACGCAATTCCGGAAGCACCTGCAGACCTTATCAGTATGGAGGCTCCCTAGCTAGGGGATTTCGGACACAAGACTCACGAGGATTGTTCCATGACAGCAACTCCGAGAAGAAAGAGTGGTAGTGTGTCAAAGGCTGGCCGGTAGCAGCGGGGTACGAAGGGGTCCGGCGAGAATCGGCCAGGTTGGAGAGCTCAGCGGTCGTCTTAGCGGATTGGTTCTTGACGTTCTGGGCAACAGGACCTGCAGAACACCAGTGTTAGCATCCAGAGTCACGAGGCAACAGCGATATGGGATTTGCGAAGAGTGTTCTCACCATTGGCCACGCTATTGTAGGCAGCTGCGGCATCTAGAGCGGGCGAGGTCAGTTTGGTCCAGAATGATGATGATGGTGGGGTGCAGAACTGTGAAACACTAGAACATGTTAGCCCGTTATCTATCGCCAAGTCGAGCGGGTGAAAGAAAAAAAAAGCGTTATCTTGGACGACGAACCTTACTGTCCTTGAGGGTATCCACAGAAGTGCTGCCGTTCGCAGCGTGGTCGGCCATTGCTAAGGATGCTCACGCAGTGTGCTTGTGTTGCGAGACTTTGGTGGTTCGGGAAACGAGGCGGAAGCGGATCGCGGTGCTGCGATGACGAGATTGGAGAAAGTAGCTCGTGAGGGCGGGAAACCGTGCGGCTTAATGGTAAGATCGATAACAAAGCGAACGCTGGACTGCGATGTTGCTTTGTGGAAGTGCGGGAGAGCTGCTGTCACGCAAACGATAGCAGGTCTGGTGTTGGACAGAGGGAAAAGTGGTAGGTGAGAGGGATGAATGTTTGAGACAGGACAGCAAGGGTCAATTATTTCTCGTCCTCCCCAAAATCTTGGTGACGAAAAGCAAAATAGCAGGCACGACACCCAGCGGGCGGGCCAGGCCAGGACCCACCCGCGTGCAGAGCTTGGCCCAGTAAGGGCTTGGAAATGGGACGCACGAGCCAGTTCAATCCAATGATCTCATCATGCCACAGCAACCCAGACGAGAGAAGCCCGTTGTATACAGTGCGGACCTATGGGACCTCTGCTTGCTTCACCTTTTTGATCGGAAATGCCACCTTCCCGCTACCACCCACCAGGCAGTTGACATGCATTGCGTCTCGATGCTCTGATATTGCCAGACGCGTAATATTTTGTGTAAAGGGGCTATATGTCCTTGATCGCCCAGTCGAACTGTCCAACCAGCACCGCATAAGCCCGTTTCGCCGGCGTGTCCTGCCATGCCGACGTTGGGAGGAGCTGGGCGTTTGCGCACTGTATCCTGCGACGCCCAACACACACCATTTCTCCAGGCAGCGTCGTCACCAAAGCATGTGATTTAACGCTAGACCTGCAGCGCCCTCCCCACCAAGAAACTTGTCAGATGTGACGTTAGCGGCACGATAGGACGGATTCTTCTTGTCTGTTCTTCAGCCCGTTTTCGCTATCGCCATCACCGCCGATCACACACCCAGCTGCTGAAACGGAGCCAATATCGGCACGAAACATGAAGCTATGCAGTTATTGTGTATGTCATGTAATTCTCCTATGTGCAAAACTCCACTTCTGCTCCCGTCGAAGCACTTTCTAAGAAGCAAAAGCCCTGCCCAACTCCTGATGTGTCCTGTCCAGCCCCTATATGACAGTCTGATGCTTTGTTTCAGACAATGCAATGCAGTGACAATTCTCCCATGTAAAATATGCCCGCCATCCCCATCTTGAATGAGCCAAATGTGGTTCCGTTGGTATCATAACGTGAGAATAGAACAGAACAACCTGACTGGAACTGCGTGGTGCCGCGTTACCACCGACTCCATACTAAAACCATTACGTAGATATACTCCACTCCGACAGAGCTGGACTTCGATGAATAGAAGGGTGGTCACCTCCTCCAACCCCAGAAGCCGCCCGCTCCGGTGCTATTGGTTGCTGGGACGCTCGCCGGTGTCGGGGCGGTGGTAGCCCGGGCGAGGCCTTCCGACGTTGCCGAAGGCGCGACGGTCGAACCTGTGAGACGGCCGATCATGCCCATAGCCGCCGACGCCGCCGCCGATGCGCCACTAGCAGCCGAAGCCGTAACGGTGGCTTGGGTTGCCGAAGGCGTTTCACCTAGCGCTAGTCCGAAAGCCTTTCGGAGGGTCTCCAGTTTCTGCTTCGCCTCTTCCGCTTCCTGCCTGGCGATTGCCTCTGCTGTTTTAGCTTGCGCGAGTTCCATCAACAGAGCATCGTACTCCCCGGCCGTGGCGGCGGAGGGCGCAGCAGGGGCCGCAGATTCGTGGCTCATCATTGATGATGCCCTCTTGCCGTAGGTTGGTGCCTGTGACGGAGTCGACTTGCTGCGGCCGAGCTTGAGCTCACGGAGCCCTCCGCCGGGTGCTGGAACACCTGCAGCGGCTCCCATAGCGCCCGTCGCCCTTGTGAACCAGTCCCCGTTCTCGGTGTTGGATGCTGGTGTGTCGGAGGCCCTAGCTCTTAACCCGTGCATTGTTTTTTCTATTCGCTGCTTCTCGGCATGAAGATTCCGGACATGTGCATGGCTTTCTCGCAATTGATCCTTCATCGTCGCCATCTCTTGCTGTATTTCATACACTTTTCGATTTGCTTCTTGTGTCTTTGCGAGCTCATGTGATAGCTGCTCCTTCGCTCGTGCTAATTCGTCTCGAAGCTGTAATTTTGTCTGTGGTGTTGACGATCTCCGGTCTTCCGACGTCTCGAACCGTGTCTCCACAGCTTCGAGCAACTCGGAGAGATGCTCGGGCAAAGGCTCAGTCTTCTTCGCCGGTGCGTCGTTTGATGCATTTGGTCCCGTTATCAACTTGACACCGACCGATTCGGTAATTGTCTCGGTGCTTGCTTTTTTGCGTAACTCGTCCAGGAGGGTGCGCACGGCCTTGCGGTCTTCGTCGCGATCCTCCCTCTCCTTCTGCAATTGACTTGCCAACAAGGCATTGTTCCTTTGTAGCTCGCTGAGCGCGGTGAGGAGATCCTCAATTTGGCTATGCAGGTATTTGGTGTCATCTTTGACGCCGCTGGCGCCGCCGGAGACCGATGCAGCCGTTGCCTTGGACGATTCCCGCGACGAATCGTCAGCGGCGCTGTCTCGAGAAATCGTAGTCGCTTCGGTGGATGCTGAGCTCAGAACGCTTGCCGCCGACGAGGAGGATGTTGACGCGGGCGCGTCCATAGAATTGAAGGTAGAGGCGAGGCTCTGCTTTGATGTGCTCCGCCGGAGCATGCTCAGCGGGCGTAATGGAGCGCTCAGGCCAGGACTCAAGGTGCTGCCGGTGGTGGATGTCGATGATGTGGCAACAACCCCCGATGCTGCCTGCGCGAAAGAGGCCAATTTCGGAGTAGATGAAGAAGCCCACAGGCGCCCCAAGAAGCGGGAGGCTGCTGTAGTAACGTCCAGAGCCTGGGCGGCATCTGATGTCTTGGTATTGGCTCCCGAACCCAGCTTAGCTTCTCGGTACCCCTGCTCGAGTGCCGCCATTCGTTCCCTGGTCACCACATCTGAAAGATTTACAAAATCTTGAACGAACTCATCAGCGTTGTAGTGGTAGCAATCCCACAGACCGCGAGACAACAATAGCTGCATGACATCCTCCAGTTCGGTGCAGGCCAAAATGCGGGCCTGGTTTTTGCGCATGAGCGAGAGCGCCACCCGCATAATAGTTTCTGACGCGCCCTCGGCGAAGATCACATCGTAGATGCGAAACAACATCGGTAGGGGGCACGTTACGGCGAAAAACGAGAGGAACCATTGTGAAACGTAGGCGGGCTCGACCTGCAAATCGTCCAGGTGGGCCAACAAAATGGGCAGATGTTGTCGCAGCAGTTCTCGAAACTGGTAAATTCGTACGTGCAATCCAGAGAGATCGGGCACAAAACAGTGGCGCAGATCGTAGTTCTCCATCAATCTGTTTTGTGTGCATGTTAGCGACAGGCTTTCCGCCAATCGGGCGCATATGACAGGAGCAAGATCGGATGGTTCCTGAACTTACCTGACCAGTACGCAAAAGGCCTGTTTGTCAGGCATATGCATCAACAGTGGGCCGACAAGGAATGCGAGCCCTTGACAATACCCAATCTTTGTGTCATACAGACTGAAGCATTTGAGAACCCGGCCAAGCATCCGCTGACCATCGCCTTCCGGGTCTCTGAACATGTCGACCCCTGGGAAGCTTCGCCCCAGGTCCTTGGTGATGATTCCCTCGTATGGGCTGGACTCGCCGGACAGTCGTTCAAACACTTCCTCCAGGGTGGTATCCCGGGCACCCGACATGCTCTGCCAGACCACACCTCGAAGCGGCGGCGGAATACCCTTTCTGATCTTGTTCGATAGCAATGTCGGAAGCCTCGCAGCAGTCTGTTGTGGATCCTTGACGAGCGCCATGTAGAATTCGAGCTCCGTCATAGGCGGGGGCGGGATGACCGAATAGCGAAGGGCGGGAGGGGCTGGGCCGTCGACGAGCTTTCGAAGCTGTGCCATCGAGGGGGGCCTGGGTCGGCGAGCGGTTGAGACCTCTTGCTTCTCTGCTGCGTGGACCTTGACGCTTTTCGGATTCGTAGCAATCTTCGCGTTTTCCTGCTCCAGCCTGGCGAGCAGCACCGCTGTTGACTGCAACACGCAAAACTGTCAGCAAATACAAAAGAGAGAACAAGCATTTCCACCACACTTACATTGTCCGAGCCCTGGTCCTTTGACTCCATGTCTTCTGTCTTCTGGAGTTGTTCCCAATCAACAGTCTCAGACTCTGGACTTGTCCTTCCGTCGTTTTCCTCTTCTTCGCCCTCAGAACTCGACTGTTCCAGTTCTTCCTGGAGGCTAGTGCCTTGGTTCAAAGCAGGTGTACCTGGATCCTTCTCCTGGTCGCTACTCGGTTCTTCCTCCACGCTCCCAGTCATGATCTCGGTTGGCGTGTACTCGATTCCATACACCGTCTTACGTGAAGGGAGGAGATTCGGCGGGATGGCGGTATTTATCGTAAGCGACGGGGGCTCAGACAGCCGGACCGTTACAAGGGAGTCATGATCCATTGCCCTCTTCTCAACCTCCGTTGTCGCCGTAGGCTTTTCCTTCTCGGCATCGACGGCGACCCTCGATGAGTTGAGTGGGGGTTCAGCCAGACCATTAATCGAGCCGGTGTCCGAATTTGGCGTCGTAGGTGTTGTTTTGGTATCAACTTCCTCCTCGTTGGGATCCATTATCCCGAAGCTGCTGCCTCGGGACCCAGACTCAAATCCGAAAAGCCAGTCGCACTTGTTTTTGCTCCGCAAAGTCGACGGGTGAAAATTGTCGTGGCAGCTGGTTGAGGTTCGTAACTGTGGGAGTGAGCCAGTCTCGATTTTCCCTAGCAGGCAGCCTGCTATTCAAAAGGCTGTTGTGGTCGAGGTTCCCGATCTGCGCTCCCTCGAAAGCCAGCGCCCGACTTTCGAAAGGGCGAGATTGTTGACACTCGAGGGAAGAGGCGGCGGGAACAGGGATCGTGTCTCGCCTGGAAAGGGAATCGAGCGACAGGCCGGGGTTCGTCAAGCTTGGTATTAGCAACCTCTTGGCACGCGACTGCTAGCGCTCCTCTTGACCTTATTGTTTCATCGAGGACTGACAAGACTGAAACAGCTGCAATGACAGGTGATGGAGCAGTGCTTCAAGGCTTGAGACTGACCAGCAAGCTGGTCAGATCCATTCCGCTACAAGGCGCTCTTGACAGGAAGAAGGAGCCTGAAAGGAAGTGGCACGATTCCAGCGCGGGTTCCTAGCGACAAGGGTTGTGCAGCAGGAGGAAGGAGTGCCCAATATTGCCCAGAGATCATGGGTTGGGGCAATTGGAAGGCACCCCTTGATTTGCAACGGCGGCATCGGAAGAATTAGCTGACCACCATCTTCACCCCAAGCAGCGAATCCAGCAACCTGAGGATGAAGCGGAGACACCAATTGCAACTGCTAACGACCAGAGCATTGCGTTGCAGTCTGCAAGCGAGGCAACTATTCGCTGCACTTTCTTTTGGCGTTATTACTATAATATTCGAGCCTCTCCCCTTTTCCATTATCGCGATCCCAAATCGATATGCAGCCAATGGCCGACGCTGATGCATTGGAAATAAAATAAGACCAGGGTGCCACTGCAACCCTTCCTCCACGTCCCTGCATCCTGATGCAGTCGGCTGCAAGGAAGTCAGAGACTTTGGGACCCAACATTGGAGACAGACATCGACAACCATTCGAGTCTCATCACTGTAGTGCCCAATCAGTTGTCCCTTAATCATCATCAACCACAGAAGAAACCAAGAAAAAACTGCCACCGCTCCCAACAACTAAGAGCAAACAGCAAAAGCCGATTCTTCATCTCATCCGTAGGTAGCCCGACGCTTTCCCCAAAACGAAATACCCCACATCCTAAGCCAGGCCGCGCACCCCCGAAATTGCCTCCGCAACGGTCGGAACGCCCAAAATGACGGGCCGCCGAAAGGGGGCCGCCAGGTGCGACACACATCCAACAACCGCATGACATGACGACGGCCCCTCACCGCAGCAAGCAGATCATCAATTCACCCATTTCCCAAAAACCAGGAGCTCAACCACCATGGAACACCCGTCGGTTGGCTAAAGCTACGTAAGCTGTCACGAATCTACCCCTCCGTTCCAACCCCGCCCAAGCTGTCGCACACCCAAACTCTCCTCCCCAAGGCTCGGCACGAACAAGAGGTTCTGCCAAAAGTTGGTACTGCGATCATCGACAGGACCTGCTCCGTATCCCAGCGCCAATCACCGGATTGTGACCCTAACAGCCACAGATCTAAAAATCCGTCACCATTGTTCATTCCAACTCACGTGCTAGCAACTGAGCTATTTCATACGCTGGTAGACCAGGTGATGGCCTTCACAATGATCTTATCATCCCCACGAGGCGCCAGCCCAAACGCCCAAAGTGATACAACCGTCGACGGCGCAAACTCTAGTCGTAACTTGGCTTGGCGGCCTGGGAGCACCATTCGGCCTGTCACCAGCGCGCGGCATAACCGCTGGACATCACCCGCCGCATCGCCCAGCCTATACAGGTCGAGGCCAAGATCGTGCGAAACAAGGCTTTATGACGATCTGAATGTTATCACAGTAAATATTTTGTTGTTTTGTGCGCAAGGGGCAGCACACAGAACCACAAACTATGATGTCGCCATGCGGGGCAGAAGCGTGGATACCGTTCCGTTGAGGGGCTTGAGTTCCCACGTGAGGTACTTTGCGCCAAAGTTAATGCAGTTCTTGACCTCCGCAACGAGAACATATAAGAACAGCGATCGTGGAAGCTCATTCCATCCTTGGACACAAAATCGCAAAGCCATTCACCATTTTCTTTCTCCCCAGCATGTTCGACCTGATTTATACTCCCACAACCAGCGCTAGTCTTTCCATTACAGACAAATGACATTGAGAGCTTCAGAGTAATCCTTCAACGCCGAGCTTTAAAACCGTTTTCCCACTTCTGCTAATCCAAGTTCAACAGGGATAACCGCCACACTAAAGGCTTGATGGAACATCTCGGGTATGTGACATGACCAATCCGCAAACTCCGGTTCATCAGTATATACGTCGGGAAGACAAAAACATCAAGAGATATGTCACGGGCCCGGTAGTCCTACAGGCATCATTGGCGCTGCAGCGTTTGCCATTTGGGGAGTCCTTTGTGTCTGTGGTCCCGGCACAGGGCTGCCGTTGGGCGCTCCCATCATTTGGCCGTTCTGACTCTTCATCATGCCCGGGTTCATCTGCTGAGCCCCGGGAGGCATGGGCCTAGGGTTTTGTGGCTGAGGAGGAGGCTCTTTCCTCGGATCGACGCCAGGAAAGAGAGCCTGGAGCTTCTTATACAAATCGTTGAGAAGTTGAACTCTCTCCCCACGATCCGAGTTAGGATCTGGCGGCGCCTCGGTCGCCCCATCCGGCGCACTTTGCGGGACCCTGAGCTTGAGCTTCAAGTTCAGGGGCGGAGGCATGAGGTATGCCGGGCATGGTGGCGCTTGGACCGACTTTTTATCTGCTAATGCGGCCATGTATGCGAGGTTTGTATGCAACCTGCGAATACAACTTGGACATGGGTTAGCTGGACGTTCATACAGGGCGAGGTGGCAAAGTACTCACTGGCCATAGTCTACCGAGCTCAGCTTCTCCTCCTCAATGGGGTCGACATCGCTTCTTGACCCACCAGACTCGACGGCGGCTTGTTCCTTCTTCAGTTCTGCTTTGCTGTTTGTCAAGGACACCAGCTCGTAGAGCAGCTCTTGGTTGATGTCCAACAACAGGGCAAACCTTTCCTTCTCTCGGGACTCGGTTGCTGGGCTCTGAGGGGTAGACACGCTGGCAGTTCCGTTAACCTGGGGATTTTGTCCGGTCGTCGGGAACGTTGGCGTCTGTGGCGTGGCGGCCGCGCTGGGCGGCTGTTGCTGCTGAGCGTTCGTAGGTGTCTGGCTCTGGGGAGCGCTATGGGGCTGCGGCGTTGAGAACTGGCTCGCCTGAGGAGGCATAGCATTGTTCGGGGTGCCTTGGGAAGGATTGAATGGTCCGGGGCGTTGAGGGGTCGAAGCGTTCATTCCGGCCGGGTTCTGCTGAGGGTGCATACGCTGCATCATGGGCTGTTGTTGGGGCATACCCTGGTTCATAGGGAAAGGAGCCATCGCACCGGCCATAGTCGTAGCCATGGAACCAGTCATCATGTAGTTACCAGGCAGCTGCACCTGTGGGGCTGCTGCCGAGGACGGGACGCCCGCCCCGTAAGGCGAGGTTGTGTAAGGCGTCTGATAAGCCACTGTGGACCGGGTCGATGTCAGTATCTTGACAGTAAGGAGTTACAAAGGGCCACAGCGTAGGCAGACACGTGGGGAGCGACACAAAGCCCCCGGCTTGCCGGCTGAGGAGCAGTGTATCTTCCCCACAGCCAGCACGGCGGGAGCATCGCCGCGAGGTAGGTGGGACGAGCAAAGAGATAAGTAGGGCCGCAAGACAGGCATGACGGGGGACAGCACCAGAGTGACGGGACGGAGAGTGGGAAGGTGGTTGAGGGGCGAGACAGATAAATATGGGCAGCTTACTCTGACCATTCGCACCCATGTGCGGCATTGCGGTATTCTGCATCATCCCTGCAGGACCAGCACCTCCCATCATGGCGGGATTCGGGCCAGCCGGGAAGTGACCGCCTTGAGCACCCATGGGGAACTGCTGAGGGTTATACATCATCTGCTGGGGCTGGCCTGGTGATGGGCCAGGCTGCAGATGGGGGTTCTGCTGGGGTGGAGCACCGTTGAAGGCTGGTCCCCCAGCAGGATTTGGGTAGCCATAAGGGGCCGAGTACATGGCTGGATGACGCCCGAGCCAAGGGCAGGGCGAGGACGAGTGCCGACGCGGGGGATGGGTCGCTAAGAGAGATGGCGGCGGCGGCGGGATGTGACAACACAACAAACGACAAGCGTTTGCGGATCTGGTCAGGGCCTGCGGCTACCGAAGTGGGGAAGGGGTATGACCATCAATCAATTCAATCGAGGAGGCTAGCGCCAAAGGGGGTGTCGACGAGTAACAACGACGACGGGCGAGGCGGCCAGGCGTCGGGGTGCCTGGATCCCAGTCCTGCTCGCGGCGTCAGGCCGGGCTATGACGATTGATGTGCGTCCTGACGAATGCCGGGGAGCCGTACGAGAGTGAGAGTCAGGGTGTACAAAGTCGAGGAGGCGCGGGGATTGGACGTTGGGGATGCGCGGCGGGCCTGACGACGAGTCTCTTTCGCCTGCTCCGTGGTCCGTCCGATCACAGCAGGCAGCCTTTGAGGTCTGTACTCTTTCTCCTCTCCTGTCTGCCGTGTCCCCAAAAGAACAAAAAGGGGGGAGGGGGGCAGATTGGAACGCTGCGCTGCGCACTTTCGTAGCCTGGGCGTGATGGGTGGACGCACGGGAGTGGAGGCTGATACCAAAAGTCTTGGGGAAACAAAGATGTGCCTTATTACCGTTTCCGCCGCCTTAATTACCAGTCGAGGGGCGCCGAGGTAGTCGGTAGGGTAAGCCTCAAAAGTTCAAGGTACGTACGGACAGGGCAGGTAGGGGTTCGTCGGGATCGGATGGATCCTGGCCAACAAGGCGGTGGCAACCGGGACACCAAACTGCAGGCGAAACCTACCGAGGACTGGCAACCTGTGCGGTCGGCGCAGCGCCAAAGGCAGGCACGGGAGCGGGGAAGAGATAAGGTGACGCAAAGTCCGGGCGCCGGAGATGGATCCGGAGCGAAAGGGGGGTGTGCAAAAATGAACCAGACCTCCCTATTTTGTCTGGTGTTCTCTTGTCGACGGGTAGACGGTGGGCGCGCGGTGTCAGAGAGAGGGGAAGATTTGGCGCGTCGTGCAAAAATGCCAACGACAGCCAGAATTGCGGAATGGGCAGGCAAGAGCGGGGGCCTGAGTGGCTCTCCCAAGACCGGGTGGCTGAGTACTAAAGTTGGCTAGCCCGATTGGGCGATTCCGAGTGGGGTTCCGAGGGATACATCGACTGCACGCCCGCTGTCGTGCATGGACAGGCCATCATCCCGCTCCTTCCACTGTCAACAGCAAGATCATGAATGGCCGGTTGAAGAGGGTGGTGAATCACCGCCAGATGCTTCAGGGTTGGGAATGCAGAAACCAGACGCGCGGATGCACCAATGCGCCAATTCTATCACTTCTCAGCTCGTTGGTGCCCTCGTCAGCCGCTTCAAAACCAACCCTACCAAACCCGAAGTGGCTCCCGAGACAAGCCGACCACTGACGAGAGGCAGGCAAGATAAACGGCGAGACCACCCATTTGCAGGGCACTCAATACACATTAGAAGCTATATTGTCATGAGTTCATCTCCAGCTTGACATTGGTCGAAGGTCGTCACCCAGCCTTGACGTCCTTCTTTTCTCTATTTCCCTCCTTGGTACCGAGTTCCGTACTTGGAGCTTCCCGCCACCACATCGACAAAGTTCTTTGCTATTACGGAGTCTGCGATGGACAGTTAGCCGTCAGCCGCCACATGATCAAGGCAGGTCCACATACCTGTTTTCTCCGAAGGATGCAACTCGTCGTACCACAGGAAACCAGACTTGGGACCAATCTTCGTCATGTCGACGCAGTTAGAGTTGTTCGTGGCCTGGCAGTGTCGGAAGTAGCCGGTGGCGTTGTACGGGGCATCCAAGAAGCTCTGTGGCGTCTTGATGATGTCCCGAAGAAGGCTGTGGACGTCGAACAGGTCAAAGGTCGCTCCAGGCCATCGGGACTTGAGCACGGTCTGGAACGGCACACCGTACTCAAGGATGGTGTTGACATTGCTCGTGTACTGCTTGATCTTGTAGCTGTACTCTGTGATATTGTACTGCGTCTTGTTCGCCCAGAACTGACTGTCAAGGGTTCCGCCGTTGGCCAGCGTTGCATACAGGGGAGACAGCTCCAAGGGCGCCTCGTTGAGCAGCACGAACCTACGTCCGCCGCTGTTGTAGATGGTATCAAAGACGGTCCAGATACATCCCACGAAGTCGGTGATGGTTGTGCCCGGCGCCTGCGAGTCGGTCAGGAATGCGCCAGCCCCGAGATCGTTCGTCCCGATCCAAAGCGCGTAGACGGTGTTCTCGGCCGTCCTTGGAGAGAGGGACGGGAAAGCGGTATCAGCGATGAAAGACGGGATTTCGTCCTCGAGAACGGACGGGAATGACCGGCCGATAAAGGCAGCATTCCTCTCCACGATCTTGTTCGAGCACGTTGCGCCGCTGACGGCGTAGTCGAGCAGTGTGGCATCAGCGTCCCTGGCAACAAACTGCGGCCAGGTGAGACCACCACTGGCCGTGGTCGTAGACTCGGTATGAAGTTGTCCCGGGGGAGGAGCCTTGCCCTGGTTCCTGATGTAGTGGCCCAACCGTCCATTGTCCGTGTAGCTGTCTCCGAAGGCCACGAGGACGTCGAAGGATCCCTTGACCGCACACCGGCCGCGCGGGCACCGATCCGGGCCCGCGGCGGCGGCGAGCCCTAGGCCGCCGAGGAGCAATGTGAGCAGCATCGTGACACCTTCGCCGGCTGGGTGGAACGCGGAGAGCATGGAGTAGGCCAAGATCGTGATTCCCAGGAAACGGGTCGGTAGGATATCTTATACCAGAGTACTACTTAACCCGGCCGGCCCAATGGCACCACCTGCCACGGTAATTAAGCCAGGGACAGATCCGCGTGCATGCAGGCTATATTGCTGTTCCCCATCCCGGGTGCATTGCAGGGTCCTCGGAGAGTGCGGAGAGCGAACCGCTGGCGAGAAGAAACGGGACTTCGGTGCGTCGATGGAAGCTCTCACGAAGGCTACGCTTCCTGCTGTCCGAATCTCGACGCAGCGTGCTCTCCGCGCAAAGCCTCAACAAGAACCCTTTCCCTTCCTGTCCCCGGCGTCCAGATGCTGTGGCATGAAACGGTAAATTTGCCCCCTCGCTATAGTAGTTGTGGTATTGTTAGACTTGAGTGCTTAGGGTAACATCCGAGTGGGTATAGGTCAATATCGTGAGCCGCTAGAACGGCGCGAAGTCCGGGGATGAAGGAGAAGCGATCGAGGTTTCCAAACTCGAATAAGAATCTGGGGCGCCGGGACATGTCCAGTCAAAACTCCAACCGCGAGCCTAGCGGAAGATGGAAGTGGATAAATTCTATTGGTGTCCGGAAATAGAGCCGTAGAGGAAGCCATTTTGTTTAGTATTGGGTAGGCTGTCGCAGGTTTGAGGATCAGGTACCGATCCTTACCCGCTTTCTTGATGCAGGAACGCGACACCGCAGCCAAGGTTAAATGACGAAATGGTCGCCCAAGCGGCACACCGTAGAGGTACAACCTCCGTCCTGTTGCATCGCGTCCATCGCTAGCAGCTGCACGCACTGCCCAAACGTCGCCGGTGAAAATAGTCTCAATTCGTGTGACGCGAAATCCGCGCTGCGCTCACCAGTGAGGAGAATGGTTTGGAAAAGAGTTGCCCAATGAGGAGGTATCGTGCTTGAAATCCAGGCAGGGTTAGGGTCCGACGTTACCCCTCCTCCCTTGGCTCGTCGACCCCTATCCCCCGCTCCGTCAACTGAGGATCAACAAATCTATGACAGAGGGGACACCGGGGTGGAGTTGATTGCGGCCGTGATATTGTCGGGGACTTTTTGTAAACATTGTTTTTTTTCCTTCGTTTCTAAAGAAACCAAACAGTTTCCCGGATGGCTACATCTGTCCATCCGGAGGACCCGCCCTCCGGAGTCGGGGGAGGCGATACGCGCATTTTACCATAGAAACTCACCATGACTCCTTCCTCACTTGTGACTCTTCAACATCAACGCACCAGCCCGCTCCTCGTTGAGACCACTTAAAGACAGCGTCCCAAGGCCCGAGAAGCATCACGGGATATTTGATTTTTTGTTTTAGAGGCTCCAAGCAAGCATTCCATCCCAAGCATAGCCGTGATGTCACCCTTCAATCTCGAGACCTGCGCAAGGCCCAACATCCTCGCCTTGGAGCCCTACCGATGCGCGCGAGAGTGAGTCCAGCAGCGCAACAGCATCCTAATTCCTGTGACTGACTTCATTGTCTAAGTGATTACAAAGACGACGGCACCAATGTCCTGCTCGACGCCAACGAGAACGCCTATGGCCCGTCCCTCCCCGCAAGCGCCGTCTCCGGCACCGGCACCGGCGCCGGCTCGGACTCGGGCCCGGGTTTCGACCTCCTCGGCCTGCACCGGTATCCGGACCCGCACCAGAACGACCTAAAGCAGCTTCTCTGCAATCTGCGGACCACCCACGCGCACACCGCTAAAGCCCTCACCCCCACTAACCTCGCCGTCGGCGTCGGCAGCGACGAGTCCATCGACGCCCTCCTCCGCTGCTTCTGCACCCCCGGCCGCGACCGCATTCTCGTCTGCCCGCCCACCTACGGCATGTACTCTGTCTCGGCCCAAGTCAACGATGTCGGCCTCGTCAAGGTCCCCCTCCTCCCCGCACCCACCTTCGCCCTCGACGTCCCCTCCATCCTCGCCGTCCTCACCTCCGATCCCACCATCAAGCTCATCTACCTCTGCTCCCCCGGCAACCCCACCGGCTCCCTCCTCTCCAAATCCGACATCGCCCAGATTCTCGCCCACCCCACCTGGAACGGCGTCGTCATCGTCGACGAGGCCTACGTCGACTTCTCCCCCTCCCCCTCCGACTCCCTCGCCGAATGGGTCCTCGAGCACCCCAACCTCGTCGTCACCCAGACCCTCTCCAAAGCCTTCGGTCTCGCCGGCATCCGCCTCGGCGCAGCCTTCACCTCCCCTCCCATCGCCCGACTGCTCAACGCGCTAAAGGCACCGTACAACATCTCCGTCCCCACCTCCGCCCTCGCCTCGGCTGCCGTTTCCCCCGCTGGTCTCGAGGTGATGCGGAAAAATGTCGCCGCCCTGGCGAAGCAGCGCAACCGTTTGCTGGAGGCACTACCCAAGATCAAGGGAATTGGTCGGCTTCGCGGTGGGACGGCGTCCAACTTCCTGCTCTATGAGATTTTGAACGCCAAAGGAAAGCCTGACAACGCGACGGCGTTGGCGGTGTACCAACGGCTGGCGGAGTTGAAGGGGGTGGTGGTACGGTTTCGAGGAAAGGAGCACGGGTGTGAGGGGTGCTTGCGGATTACGGTGGGAACGGAGGAGGAGGTGACGAGGTTTTTGGCTGCTTTGGAGGAGGCGATTGGGGAGGTTCACAGGGGTTAGGCGTTGGTAGTGTTGGCTACTGAGTTGGAATGAAACGTGTTGGTTGGGATATGAGCCATAGAAAAGAGATTTGGACGCAGGTTAAGTGTAGAGGATTCAAAACAGACAAAGTGCTAGACATTCACATCACCCAGTGTCACATCACCTAGTGTCGTCCCCTTCACTGATCCTACTCGTCACGTTGTGTGTATTCCCAAATCTGCTCCCAAGCTAATCCAAGCAAGGCAAAGCAATGCATCTGTGTCTATGTGTATCAGAGCCCCGGTGTGTCTAGCCAAGTGACCCCGTGATGCAAAAATAGCTATGTACATGAAATCGTAACGCAGCGTTGAGCTCCATCTTGCGGTATGAGGCTCGAAACTAAACTGTTTCATCCCAGACAATCTCAGTCCAGTTCCCCAAAGCAAGGCCATTCATCATCATCTCATCCCATAACCCCCCGCAAGAAGCGCAGTGAGCCCTCCCTACGGATTCCGCGCCCTCCTAGCACCCCTCTTGTTCGAAACGGCCGCAGAAGACGAGCTCGCAGCCGGAGCCGCCGGCGACGCAGGCGTAGACCTAAACTCCCTCACCACCTTGATCTGATCCCCCTTCAGTGGTGGTGTGGCGTGTCCGGCAAGTAACCCCTGAATCGTCTCGAGCGCACACATCTCCTCTCCAAGCCCCGTCAGCCCATCAAATCCACCAACATACCACTTCTGGCCGCAGGTGGTCCCGTCCTGACCACCGGTGCAGGATTGCGCGGCGGCGGCGGAAGAAGCGCTGAGGATTTCGTTGACGGTCGGGGCGATGGAGGGGACGAGAATGGCGGAGGCGTAGAGGAAGCGCGCGAGGTACCCCTTGAAGCTTCGCATGTCGGTATTGCACTTGCCGACGCCCTCGCAGGCGGCTTCGTGCATGATCTTGGTGTCATCCATGAAGTAGTAAAGGGAGGTGGTATGGACGAGACGCTCGGTGCGGTCGATCCACTTGGGGTCGCCAGTGAGGTTGGCCATGACGGCGGCGCCGTGGATGTAGATGCCGGCGGTGTAGGAGAAGGAGAGGGGGTTGGTGTCTGTGCAGTTTTTAGAGGAGGAAGCACCATCTTTGACCATGTAGTCGTGGGCGATGAGGCCCACGGCTTCGGTCCAGTCCCAGACTTTCTCGGCCCATTGTGCGTAGGTTTCGTTTCCGGTGGCCCGGGCGAGGCGGGCTGAGATTTGGAAGAGGCCGCCGTTGGAGACGGTGTTCTTGTAGTCGAGGCCGTTGGGGTTGGAAGCGAAGATCTGCCAGAGAAGACCGCCGTTGCAGGCTGTAGTGTTCCATCTCGAGACCAAGGAGTTCCAGAGGTTGGCTGAGAGATCTAGCCAAGACGGTGCGCTAGTGTCGGGCTGGGGGAAGTTCCTCTCAGCAGCGGCCATGATGCTGAAACCCCACATGGCTTGGTCGTCGTTTCCTTCTTGCCCAAAGTGCGTGGGCAGCATGTAGTCGTTATCGGGCCCCCTTTGCGCTAAGAGCGCTGTGGCGATGGTAGGATCGTAGGAGGTGTCCCCGGTGTAGTGGGAGTAGTCGAGCATTGAGCCCATGAACGCTCCGCACTGCCACCAATAGTACGGCGCGTCAAGATCTACAAACTTGGTAGCATCTCCCTTGTAGTAAGACATTGCCCCAGCAGCGATGGTCTTTGTGACGCTCTTGATAGAAGCTGGCGATGCTGTCAGCACACCTCTGAGCTCAGGAGGGAGCTATGACACCACTTACTGGGATCATTGATATTGAGGTCCTTCGGCAGGCCTGCCGTAATCAAGAGCGAAGCCGCAACCGGATGGACCGACTTGATGAACTTCATATTGGCCAAGATAGAGTAGCTGGTATGGATGTCCTCCGAAGAGCTGACGGTCTTCAAGATGCCCGAATGTCAAATTCGGCCTTCGCACAGCGAGTGAAGAGGAGCAATAAATGAATGAAGCTCGGAGGTGAAGCTGAGTCTTGCTCAAGGGCTGAGGCCGAGCTGCACTGACTCGAAGAAGCTCTGTGGTGATGAAAGAGAGGCAAAACTAGTGCTCGAGAGAGGGGCAAAGTTGCCAGAAAAAAGCGAAAGCGAAAGTTCAAGTACAAATGGCCGAAGCAATTTTCTTTCCGTGCGTCGAGCAACGAGAGTGGAAGCAAAAGGTCTGAACGATGGGATGATACGGAGAACAAAAACGACTGTGACTGCTGGTCGAAGCAGTGAGAAGTGAGCGTGGTGTTGGACAACAGGAAGGAAACAAGGAATCGTCCACAGGCTGAAGTCGAGATGCCGAGCTTGGCGGACTTTCGGAGGACCTTGATGACGCCGGAGGATGGCCAGACCTTTAAAAAGAAGAGATGCCGAGAATTCACCCCGGTTGGGGTTCCAATTCTGTTCCTGGCTGATCAGCGAGCATCCCAGTTCACTGCTGCGCAGCGCTGACTTGGCGAGGATCGCCGTGCGTGTGCTCCACCTGCATCGCGGAGGCGAGGGCCAATGGCCGTGCCGCGCCTTGAGAGTGTGCGCCTTTTTAGCATGCTTTGATCCCTTCCCGCCTTCTTTTGGCGTTCCCGGAATCGCAAAAGGGGGTTGACGAAAACAGCCGGGGCGTCGAAAGCGGTGACCTGGTTCAGGAACAGGCAGGTGCGGCTGGCTGGCTCAGGGGCAGAGGCGCTGTGGCGGGGTGCGGCGGCAAGCATGATTGGACGGCGGTGTTGGGGCCCTGAAACGTGAAACGCAAGCTTAAAAACAACAGGTCAGAGCCACCAATCCAGGCGCCTGATGTCTCGGAGCGATGGCAGCTGTCAACCTCATCGTCATCGGGGATTATCAAGGTGCTTTGTGATTTTTGAAGTTATTGTGTCCCTCCAAAGCCCACACGAAAGCGAATTCACCGTCAGACAATCTCCTTGGGGGTCACGATTGTGAGATATTTGGGCATCAACGTTGAGATCGTCGCAGCTGAAGACCAACATGAGATGGCCTGATAGTTCGGTCTCGAATGTTCGATGTTCAGTTCGAACATGACACTAGACTGCTGGACAACAACAGCTCGAAAGTCCATCACCACATGGCCAAGCGCCAACCAGCACTTCTGCCCTTTGCTTCACCATAGTCTTAACCCCGCCCTAGACGTCGCATGGCTCGCTGCCGCTGCCGCTACCGCTGTGTCCACCATTCCACTCGTGCGATGCTGGTCACTCTCCAGGCATCGTCGGCGTCAGCCCTCCTCGAGCAACATTAGATGAAGGGGGGTTGCTCATCGAGGCCATTCAAAATGGTCCCGTCACGATGACGGCATCGTCGCCAAGAGTCGAGTCAAAATGCTGCTCGCGGGGGTCTCATGCCAGAAAGTACCTCGCAGCGCTCAAAGCGCCGTGTCATTGACGCAGCTTCCTTGAATAGCCCCGGAGAGACGGCGCCGGAGAAGGAGGAGTATGCTGAACCAGCTCCGTTCAACTCATTCAAACTCGGATCGCTTCGCCGTCTCCACCGTGATGAACCTCCCCCGCCCCGCCCTCTTTGAAGCAATGTGTCTCTCGACTCGCTCTGCGTTCTGCGCAGTCTCCCAATACTTGGCCTTTTCCGCCGGTCCAGCATCCTCCCCGAGCCGATACCCCGGATAGAGCAGTAACGTCGAGATCTTGCCCCAGTCGCCTACCCAATCGATCGTCTCATGGCCGACGGTGGACCAGAGGGTTGAGTACCAGTCACCACATCCCGTCAAGTCGAGATACTCTAACCCGTATAGTGTTTTACTCAAACGGCGCAGCACGACGATGGCCTCGGACCAGTCGTTGTCGAGTGAGTCTAGGAATTGTTAGCAATGAGGCTCTGACACCGGAAGAGGTGATTAAAGAGTGTGAAGCATACGGCTATACGGCCCCGTGCCGGAATAAGGTACAGTCCGGCCTTGGGACGTTACAAAAGAAGCGATCTTTGCGTTTGGAGTCAGAGAGGGCTCTGGCCAGAAGGCCAGGCTCAGATGAGTGAGCGTCGGGCAGTGCGCTACAAATCCAAGAAGTTGCCGCCATGACACTGCCTGCGCACATTCCGGCCGAATCCCCAATGACAAGTGCGTCAGGTTCGGCAGGAGCAGCCTCAGCATTGTGGCAGAGATATCCTCAGGGGCATCCCATGACTCTCGCGTGTCCACGTTTGTGGATTGTTGTAGTCGAGACGGGAACAAAAACCGACCCAGCTCTTTCAGCTTCAGAGACCTTCCCAACGACCCCGTAAGATCTAGATGGGTGAAGTACTCGTTCGCCGAGCTGGGACTCAACCGTCCGTTTTCATATTCGTCGTCTTCTTCCTCAGGAGGCGGAGGCAGGAGAATGGCATTCATGTCTTCAATCGATACTCCATCTGGGTTCCACACGCCCAGGTACGTTACCAGTGCCTCTCTCAGGTGCTTCGGTAAGTCATAGAGATAATGCCGACAGTATTCACTCTGAAACTCCCAGTCGAATGCAACCCTCCTCAATACTACATCGATCAAGCTTCCCTCGGCAGGTCGATACATCCCCGGCAGCGGGCGGTGGTCGCGGTCTCCCGGTCTACCATACTGCTGGAGCTTCCTGAGCTCGGCAGCACGATCGGCGCCAGACAACCAGCTCCGCGGCGCTGGTGGACCAGCAAACGTCCGACGACGATCTGGCCGTCGCGGTCGCAAAGCCGGCAGTTCAGGGAGCTGCAGGATATTTCGGAGCACGGGAGGAAGCGTCGGGGGGATCTCTACGGACCGTTGGCCGCCTCCACTCTGTCCAGTGCGGCGCAAATCTGCGAGCAGCTCGTTGACCCCGCGACCTGTATCGTCTAGAAAGCCCAACCGTCAGCCCATACTCAATCATTCCTATGTCTACTCTAAACATTGTCCCCATCCTCAAACACGCCACACCAAAAGAACCCAATAGCAAGAGCCAAATCAAGAAAGTAAAAAAGGGGGCGGGGAGCGGGCCACTTTCCCACCCCAACGCTCCACAACACCCAGTGCCACGCACAACACTACACAGCACAACACACCACGGCCTCCCGCAGGAAGCCAGCGGGGTGGCAAAAAAAACTCCACCTCCCTCCCCTCCCCTCAACGAACCTCAACTCAAACTCGAACGAACGAAACGAAACGACACGAAACAAACGTACCATGCTGGTGCTGGCTGTTCCTCCTACTCCCTCTCAAACTGCTGCTGCCGCCACCCGCAGCAGCCCCACCGCCGCTGATGCTGAGCGACGCTGGCGCGGTGGATTGCGGTTTGGAGTATCTGGCCTGGTGGTATTTTTTCTTCGGCATCACACTCGCTCTGGCGACCTCAGGAGAAGTTTAGTTCCAGGCGGGAGAGTGCAGAGTAAGGTATGTACCTATCGAGACGTCAGTGGCGGTCTGGATCCCATGTCAAGTTTGCCCTATTGTTTCTTCGTTTCTGCCCTCCCGGCGATCTCGGGGGGGGGGGGGGGGTACGGTATGGCAGGGCAAGCCGGCAAGAAAGGCAAGGTACTTACTTTGGTTTTTGTTGGATTGTGAAACCAACGGAATGCACCCGACCTGACTTTCGGTGCAGTGCGATACCTTGACCAAGAAAACACAAGAACCAACCCACAGAGGTAAAAGAAAGAAAAAGAATACAACCCGGAGATCCTCAAGATTGTAGCACCTCAGTCAACACTAGCTCGCAACAAAATGTTGACTAAAAAAACACTGCTGCCTCTTTTCGATGCGAACCTGCCAACCACACGTCACAGCCGCTGGAGTCATCGGTCGTCACGCCCCGGCCGAGTGATCCGCACGAGAGGACCCACCTGAAAAGCAAAGCGGTTGACTGACTGGCTTGGCGCGACCAGCCTTGCAATCGGCACCGCGCGATGAGGCACCACGCTGATCTACACACTGTTTGACCCAGTGTTAACCTCAAACCTGAGGCTACGTATTAGAGCTCGAAAGATGTCGTCACTGCATCGATAGATGATCAGGAGACTGAAAATTAATTGTAAAGTATACTAAAGAGTCACCAGAATCGTCTCAGCAATTTTCTGCGCCTCTTCCTTTGGAAAGATCACATCCATCGAGACAGCATGATCCGACTCCGCACTGGCTTGGGGGATCGCCGCCAGGTTTATCAGAGTGGATCCGGTCTGGAACCCGCTTTCCACTCCATCTCATCATCTCAGAACCCTGACTTCACCCCTCGCACAAGCAGCACAAAAAAAGGGAAAAAACAACACACCCCCCAAGGAGTTCGATCCCTCAGGAGAAAGGACTTTTAGTTGCCCGAAACTTGAGCCGGGCACGGGATCGAGCGGCGCTTCATTCGATCGCCCATCGCGCTGGCCATGCCTTCCCTGATTCTGCACGAATGCGTCGGCCCCTCATGGCTTCCGCGATGACTTGCAGAAACTGGAGGGCCCGGCACAGGGGCAGCTGGCCGGGCGATTTGGCCGACGGGCAAGCAGGACGGTTCTGCACGTCGTGTTCCATCTCATCCCATCTATCTGTTATTCCAGTGTGGAAGCCTGTCCCCATGGAAGGCAGCTGTCCGCTATGGCGCACAACCGCTACGTGAACCATGCCGCGGCCTTGTTCTTCGTCCCCCTTGTTCTCCTGTCATGACGCCTTGGTCAGTGCTATGCTCCCGAACCGCCATCCACACTACTTCACCAAACCCTGATCCTGGAGCCGCTTGCCCATCAACCGAACCGCTGTCCCAGATCCGATGGCGTCAGCAAAATCCACCGACGCGCCGCCTCGGGGACACAATGGATGCGCTTATTTGCTTTGCCCCGGCTGCGCGCGTCCTTCACTGTCGGCCGTCACCCCCTTCTGCCCTCGTGTTGTCCGCTTTGTGTTGTTGTTATTGGGGCCGCCGTCGGAACCCCCAAAATGCCTTTGTCGTATGCACGGCCGATCGACGAGAAGCTTGCCAGCTTATCCGATTTCGCTGCTATTCTTAGCCAACAGGATAGAGCATCGGAAAACTCCGAGGCGAATCGGGTGTCCCGCTGGCCTGGTCATTTGTTGTTGAGTCTGCTGACCTCAACCGATGCTCCTGGAATGAGCTGATGCGTCTTTTCGGCGCAGATGCTGTTTGGTGTTGAGAACGCCCGGCTCCGCTCCTCTGGATGGGGCTTCTCGTGTCCCAGGACCTCTTGCTCCTTGTTCGCCTTGTCCGCCTCGCTGCCTGGCTGCGATGCAGAATCTGCGTGGCAGGGCGGACTTGCATAGGGGGGGCTTCTTGGCCGCTAGTTAGCTGTTGTGATTCTCGCGCGCCACTAAATTGCGACGCCGGCGCTCCAACATCCGGCCACCGGGGCTCTCTCTCTATCAACCCCGATGGTCGCCAAAGAAGAGTGGCGATCGACTGTGAACGCCCCGCCCTGATGGCGGCAAGATGGAGACGTTTTGTGCATCTTTGTCCGACCATAGCCACGCGATATGATGAGGGAGGAACCGCTTAGAGCCTTCTGGAGAGACCTGGGCGCGTCAAGCTGTCCGGGGCACCGTGGCGGCCGGCCCCAGGTCCTGTGTCGCCCCCTGGTTTGTCTTTAGTGAGACCAACCGTTCCCTGACAGCAGACCAGAGTGTTCGTATGAGACAAGCAACATGCCGCTGGGATGTCAACAACGGGTCGGTCAACACGACTCTGTGCCACGGCGCTAGCGGGGCCAGGTGGAAAGAGAAACACCACTTGCGTCCGGTCTGGCTGGCCCCCTTTGGGGGGGGGGAGGGGGGGTGCTTGGTTGACGGGCCGAGACGCTGCTTGCAATGACATGCTTGTATGACAAGTGATGCAAACCTCGTTTCGACGCAACCGCGACGAGGGACTGCGATGGCATTGCCCATCAATGCTTGGCTTGAATATTCTCCGCCCCCCTCAGGGAGGGTAGGAGAGCAACAACAACAACAACAACAACAACAACAACAACAACAGGTGGCTCACAGATGAAGCCGCTCGTCCGCCCCGAGCCCCATTCGTTCGATCGCCTGCGTTGCCGCCAAACATTGGATCGATCGAACAACTCGGGAACGGCGAACATCGTGAACACGGCATAAAATTGGAGCTGAGGGAGGCGGCGATATGAGATCGATTACAGCCTTCGGACGAGGCACTTATCGGCGGGGCCAGGTGACCCCTAGATGTCGTGGAAGTCGAAAGCCGACAGAACCGCCTGGAAAACAGCCTGCCAACCCATATTCGGAATCCGTTAGCGAGCAAATCCGGTAAGCCAGGTTGGACAATAACCCTAGATAGGAGCAGGCAGAGGTGGGTAAGGTTGCGCAACCGTCTGTCGGAGCTAAACCTCACCCCTATGTCACCTAGACGGCCACAGAAGCGTTCAACGTCGAGCGATTCCCGGCACATGGCCGAAACCAGCCACGAACCGTCCTGTCGCGAGATGTAGCAATCCGTATCCATGCAGTGACCACTCCCGGGAGACTGGTTTCCACAGAAACAAGCCATCTTCACCAAAACCGAGCAAGCCACAGACAGGCCTGGACACGTGGTGGGCCGGTTTGCTCTGTCGCTGCTCCATGCGGGGCCCTTTTGCTGTCGGCGATCCCTCCAAGTCAACCCACGACGCATGCTCACGGGTGAGTTGGCGGACAGCTCGCAGCTGCTGCGGCGCCTGGGGCGGATAACGATTATCAACTCGTCTCGCTCTGGAGGACGTGGTTGGCTGGTCGAGCATGGGGATTTGTGCGGCGGTCGTCGTGGGTGTCTGTCGGTCGTGCTGCTGTGACGGTCGAAAGCACGTCAACACCAGGCTCCTCCGAAGGGTGCCTGCCTTCTGCAAGCTAGGGGACACCTCTTAGCCTATCTAAAACAGGTTCATTGTGTAACTCGGCGATGGCGTAAGCATGATTGGCGCGTTGTTCCCTTCAGGGTCTAACCGAAGTTATGTTCCCGGGGGGGCTGACCCCAGATTGCGAGACAGTCTCTTGCAGCAGCGTCTCATCGCCGGGGTACCACTCAGCAGGATCAGGGCAGCAAGGCCTTCCCAGCTGGCTTCCATGGTCCCCTCAGGTCTAGCCATCACGGAGAGGCCGAGATAGGGAAGCTAACCAAGGTCTGGCCAGCGAAGTTGCGGGAGGGAAGCGTGCCATTGGCGTCGAAACTCGCAAGCAGAGCGCTGGTTGGCGAGTCTTTGCTGTGGAGGGAAGCTTGCCGCGGCTCTGTGACACCGTGAACAGCATGAGGATGCGCTTGGGCTGCCACACTCTGTCAACGTGAGATAACAGCCGCTACGGAATGACGGCCCAACGACGATACCGAACCGGCGGCTTGCAAAAGGAGAGGGAGATGGCCAAGCGGCGCGGAGAGGTTGTTGACAGGTTAGGCTTCACCGACTTCGACTTCGTTGCAACCGATGCTGCCGAGGGTCTGTGATCATCGGAGACGGTAGCTTGGGCGATGTTTCTCAGGGCAGCCCTCCCCAAGCCCAAGTGGTGA
Source organism: Immersiella caudata (assembly GCA_030512335.1). Taxonomy (NCBI): domain Eukaryota; kingdom Fungi; phylum Ascomycota; class Sordariomycetes; order Sordariales; family Lasiosphaeriaceae; genus Immersiella; species Immersiella caudata. Next base: position 5,009,422 of record JAULSU010000002.1, on the reverse strand, counting down.
GCGAGTCGGAAGTCGAGGACGCTGGAATTCCCCGGCCTCTTCTCCAGACGGGAGCTACGCCGAAAACTGTGCGACGATGAAACCAGAGCCCCAGTATACCGTAGGTGGGCAGCCGAACAGGACTGGCACGCGCGAAAATCCGACGTCATGACGGCCATAACATGTCTGCCCTGGCGGCTTGATCCGGAGCGTCGAGTTGCGCCCACGGCAGCTGGAAAACTCCAAACGACGCAAGGACCTAGAAAGTCATATCATGTAAAGATTCCCATTTCTAGTATTGTGCATGTCAGAGGTTTGCCTGGCTCAAGCCGGTTGTTGAGAATTGGCTATGAACCGGAAGCTATGTCTCTAACGATGGCGACGAGCATGCCGGATATAGCTCTAGCTGAGCTCTTACAGACGTTCGAGGTCGCGCAGTGAATCCCAACCCGCGGCAAAAAGAAAGAGATAGCAGGCGTGCCAAAGGAGAATAGCTTTGGTACCCGGCGAGCTAGACAAGTACCTGGGCGTACTGTGCGTTCCTTTGTTGCGCGGTCGTGATTTGCTGCCGAGATCTCTTGGGGACGACCGCAGATCCCTAGCGGGCATTCAAGGGTCCTCGATCGGAAGACCTACAGGCCGGAGACCACCTTCGCGGACGACAGGCAGGCATGTGCAGATGAGCTCAGTCTCTTCAGCAGGTCCAGAGCTCAACAAAACGGGAAGCTCGTCGTAGTTCGGCCGCAGTGCGTCACCCATCGATGCTCAATGTGGCTGGGGCCGTCTTCATGTTTGCGTGCCTAACTGTCAAGAGCTTGTGAGTGACATTCTCTTGCTGCAACGATGAGGCACTGTCGGCTCTCTGTCCCGTTGCTTGTATGGTTGGTGCTCCAGGGCAATGTGGGACAGTCGTCGATAAGGCTGTCTTGCTGCGGAGGCCGGCGATGGTCCACCACAAACCGCCCGTGGGCGCCACACGACCTCGCTGGAGACGCGAGCCGCTCTACTGGACCATTGAATCTGTCTCTGTCCAGCTGCATGCAGCCCGCATCATGGTCTGCACCGAACCCCGGCGCATATTGAAGTGTTCTTCACACCCTCTGGCAAGCAGCCTCTGCTGCACCACCATCCCACCAATCGCCTCCAGCGGGACAGTCAGTGGTCCGACCAGACTCTGACGTGGACCGGCGAGCCTTCGATCGTGATCGAGCTTGGAGGACTCATCCTTCAGTGAGTGGAAAGGCGCCGCTGGTCTCGGCGTTCTTGATTGGCCGTTCGGGGTCCCATACATGCTGGCGGTCAGGATGGACGATGGATGAACAGATGAATGTATGGGTGGCTGCTCTACTTTGGTGTCACGCCATCGAAGCGGTGGTGTATGTTGTTGCCCGAGCAAGATGGGGCACAGGATCTGGTGCCTCCGAGGTCCAGCTCCCGCCAACTCCCCGCCAGCTCCAGCTCCAGCTTGGGTCTGGAGCCAGACCGGAAGGGAGAGAGGGACTGTGCGGGGGGGGGGGGGGGGGGTAGATGGAGGGGCTCAGGCAATATCGCCCTTCGGGAAGTCACGATGAGGTGGATGCCAAACCGGAAGGTGCAGCTTATGAAGTGACTAGAAAACTACCTACACAGATCATCTCACATGATTGGCCCGTTTGTGCACGTTGGAGGGCCTCTCTCTGCCTTGTCCGGCCGGCCTCGCGACGAGACAGAGCGTCTTACGCTTCGTAGAAGGCTGCGAGCAGCGGCGCCGTCGAGTTAATGTGTGGCTCGTGTGGGGGATTCGGGAGGAGGTTTGGCGAGAGGTCAACCAGATTGTTCCTACGTTAGGGCGATTGGTGGGGCGGTTTGCTTGGAAGACGCCGCACTGGAAAGAGCGCTTGGCGCAGAGGGCCCCCGCCTTCACGAGTGTAATGGCGAGATTTAGCGGCTGCGGATTGGACGTTTTGGGCGATCACCCGCGCAAGCGATTCCCTTGGGCGTCCATCTCGTCGTTCCGTTCGGCCTCTCAGAGCAGTTGCCGGATCCTTGCCACGGACCGCGTCCCTTCGATGTTGCCCCAGGCAAGCAGCACGCAAAAACGACGTTCAGATCCGCTCCGACCGCCCGTCGTCGGGCCCCAAACGTCGGGCCCCGTTTTGTTCACGGCCGACGGCTCGCTCGACGCAACGCTGTTCCAACTACCTACCTACCTGCCTCGCTGAGCAGACGCCATCCGAGGCGTCCTCAAAGTTCGACGAAACTCTGGAAAGGCCAGCCACCTCAGACCATTGCCGCGCCTGGAAACCCCGCACAGCGCCGACCGCACCCAATGACGGTCTCGTTCAGGGTGGGAGCACCGCTTCGGCTGCTGCTGTGCTTTCGAGGGCAAGTGTCCCCCAGTGGCTTGCGAGCTCGCGTGGCCTCGCTCACCAGGTATGTGGTGCTTCCTCCGATCGGCAGCAGGTCCGGATTAGGCGACACTGGACGGAACGCTCCAGCAAGGATGGGTTCATGCACTGCTCATCTTGACAGACTGCTGAAGGGTGAAACAAAACCTCACCGGCCCCGGACGGCCTCATGGTTCGCCGCCATCGTCACCCCAGAAGGACCCTTGGTTTCGTCAAAGCTGGGGATGAGATGATGTGTCACATGGCACAAGATCTGGAGATCTCCTAGCAGAAACTGTGGGAGCATGAATGAGAGGCGCGCAGTGCAAGCCGCGACGCCGCCGCGGCGCTGCTTTGTGTTCCGGTCGTCTCCTCTCAGCTGGTGCGGCAGCCGGTTACCCGTCGTTTGTTTGCCATCCATCTGGGGGCGTCCCGCAGCGTGGCAGCAGATCCCAGCCCGCGCCCGCGCTCGCCGGCCAGCAATCAGCAGCCAGCATGGCGAGTGCGCGATGCCTCCGTCGCAGGTGGATCATCGGATCATCCCAGTGGATCTGGAACTCGCGTATTGCTATGTGCTCACTGTTACGACGAGCTTGCGTGACTGAAGGGAAATAGGCAGCGGCGGCCCGATCCGATGCCCCATCAGCCGTTGGCTTTAGTCGCCCAGTCAACTGCCAATCTTCTACAGCCAGAACTCCCTTTGGCCGGCCAGACCATCTCTCTCGCACCCCTTCCGATCTCCTTCATCTCCCCCAGGTCGACTCGGCTGTGGGACAAGCAGGGACATCGCGGTCTCTGGCGGACTTTGGGATGGGAATGGCACCAAGCAAACGAGGGCGTCTTCCGGTCCCCGTGACAGCTACAGCACTAAGTCACTTTGTTGCCGCAGGACCTGGCTGGTGCAGATCCGCCTCCCGTATGGCCGGTGCCCCAGGTACCGCTTGTCCTGAAGATACTTTGCAAGGAGAGCCAATCACGTCTGAGACTCCCCCCGCAAAGCCTCATGCTCCAGAGAGAAACGGCCGAAAGAACCTTTGATCTGAAACAATAGGACGAGCTGCCTCCTTTCCACGATGGGGGGATGCCCCTTCGCCCGGTGGAGCTAGCGTCGGATTAGTGGCCTTGGTGGCTGGCCGGACGCATCTATTCGAAGGCGACGGGAACCTGCACAAACGACATTCCAACAAACCGCCCATTCAACCCCCTTCAGGCGGTCTAGTGTACATGGTCCCAATATTAGGCGTGCATTGAGGAACACGAGAATTTCCCAAGCCTTGCTGCTTTGGGCTGGGCGCTCTTGGGTGCTGTTTTTGCCCTTGTCTTCTAACCAGCTGCCCGACTCCATCGGGGGGATGGCTTATTCGAAACTCCGGGACAGGACATGGCAGAAGTTCGGGTACCGGACAATGCCATTGGCTGCGGGATGCATTCGCACTGGTAGGCTGGCCGACTGAGGGAGCGGAATGGATCCGTCTTTTTGTTCCCTCCCGTGGGCTGGCTGGTTGCTGTCGTCCTGAGGGCGGTTCTGGCCGCCAGCCCTGGCGCCGTAGTTGTCTAGACAAACCCTCACGCCGTTAAGTTGTGTTGATGGTGGGCGTCACCACCCCGGCAATGGGCGTATCGCCATGGATCCCAGCCTCATTGCTCTGCGGAGCGCCTTATCGAACCCGGGGTATCAACTTCGACCAGACCTCGAGGCTGCGATCGAGACACAACCGACCGGTCCTCACACTCGCTCACGTGCTTGACAAATGGGACTGGCGCGCTCCAAGTGAGACGGAGTAGGCTGAGGAGGTCTTGTGTGTCTGCATGGCTCTGTTCGGCCGTTGCCGAACACGTCAGGTCTATAGGGCCGAGAGCCGGAAGCCGCACTGCATCGCCGCGGTGTATATTCAGCTTCGACACGCTGGCTTGGCTGTAGTGGCCTGCAGAGCGAGACCGGCTCCCTTCACCCAATGAAGACGCCTCCTCCTGAGCTCCTCCAGGCCCAGATGCAAGTCGGCGGTTGACGCCTCCTTTCCTTTCCGTCTCTCTCCGAAAGGCGCGCCACTCCGTCCCTCTCCGTCCGCGCAAGCAACTGGAGATCAGGTGCAGGTCGGTCCGCAGCATCAAATTTATAGCCCGCTCTAAGCCTGCAGGCAGGGCACATCGGGTCTGCGACGGAGACTGGTTGGGAATCTCCAGTACCTGCCATCTGAGCATGCAGCTATCCGCGCCTGGTCTATCTCTGGCCCATTTCATCAAGGCAGCCGCTAGAGGCAGGTGGCGCATCGTAGAAGCATTTGACGGTAAGGGTACATGCATATTTCATGCATGGAAGTCGACCATCCTGGCGACGCCGGCAGGGTAGCGGCCCCGGTTGCGCCTGATCACCCTGATTCCTGGCAGGGAGGATGTGAGCATCTTGGATGCCGACGACCGTCCGCAGGGGCTGGGCTCGTGTGGGCGAGGCAAAAGGTACAGGGGCATTGTTTGGGTCTGATACGTCACGGCTGGAGGAGACTACAACAGTAATTACAACAGCAATAGACGGTGCTTTGCTGGCGCAGGAAGAGGCGAACACGGTATTTGGGGTCATCGGAACATGTCGAGGTCAGGTACTGGTCAGGATCTGGCCTGGGGGCCGCGGCGAATGCCCGGCCGGTTTGTCTGGCTGCGACTACTCCCAACACACACAGGGAGCGTTGTTCCTGCAACTCGATCGGCTCCTTGCCTTGCTTGCCCAGCGCGGTCCTTTCGACACAGATCTGAGTAGGCAGACCGGCGGCTTTGGCCCACAAACAGAGCTGGGTCACCCCGTGAGGGCCCCCTTCGGCCAGTAACTTCCAGCGCAATCTAATCCCCATCAGCCCGTCTGAAGGAAAGCATCATAGTCCTGTCTTCGAGATTAAAAAAGACCGGGGACCGTCGAGGTCTCTCCACCCCATGTGTCCCATTGCCCTTGTCTCAAAGTCTGCGCAACCGAGCGCTTCCCGAACGACTTTAAGAAGGCATAGCAGTCCCTCGCCCGGCGCTTTCCCACTTCATTCACCGCGAAGTCTTGAACAGTCTTATTCCTGTCCCAAGGCCTGCACAGCTTTCCCCTTCCTTGTACCACCTTTCAGTCTGCTAGACATCGGGCACAACCCCCATATCCTACGCTCTGTGCGATCATCTTCAAGCCACTACGCCGTCGTTTTTCATCGCGGGTATATAGTCGGCTACCCATCTGAGATCCTGCACTCACCCAAATTTGCACGCCGTCTCTGTGTTGACCATTCTCGGAGAAGGTGCACCGGGGAAAGTCTTGAAGGGGTTTCGCCGCTACCACGACCGCTACCACGACCGCTACCGCCGACGACAAAGCCCTCATCCAGTCACCGGAACGCCAAATCTGAGTCTTCTTCCCGTCTCCTCTTAGGAGCGCATCAACGACAACGCGGTTCGGCTGCCGGACTGACAAATGCTTACCGCTCGATCGATTCTTCAACTTAAAGAACACGCCTAGGTACGTCGTTGATCTTTTTGTCTCGTTGCCGACCCGACATTTGACACATACCCTCCACCTCTTCCTGTATTCCCGTCCGATGCCGTCACGAGACACATCTGGGCCGTTGGGAATGTGCAATACCTGGCAGACCCGAGACGACGGGTCCCGATTGTAGCGGCAAATTCCATTCTTCCTACGAGAAAGCCAATGGCGTAGCAATAAGATAGGTCGTTGATCATGTAGGGCGAATACTGATTCCGACCAGGCACACCACTCTTTCTCGGCTTGCATGCTGGTGCGTCCACCGCCCCCGTATCGTCGACTGTGACTGGAGCTGCAGGAGCTGGCGAAGACGCGCATCAGCCGGGGAAAAAGAGCAAGCCATGCTGCTGGGGAGAGCCCCGGGGAGACGGTCGGCGGGAAGGGATCAGACCCTCACTCTCTGCTCGCCCAACTCGCAGTCCCCCATCGGCAGAAACACTTGGGGCCGCAGCCAGACCGACTGTTGCTCGCGGCTCGTCGATATCTTGCAGCTCCAGCCAGCCAGCCAGCCCCTCCCCTCCCTTTTGCAAAGTCAAGCTACATTGGCGCTGTCTTGGGCCCGACACGCCTTGTGGGCATCAGTGCCGGACGTGACCATTTGTTGCGACCCCCTTCTCGTCATCACTGGAGACGTTGGAGCAGAACGCTGACGAAACGCCGCCATCAATCAGGTTTGAAGCCCAGCCCGTTCTCGCCGCTGTGCATGGGTGTAAATTGAGCGCTTGGCATGACAAGGGTAGGGCTCAAGGTCAGTCAACCAATCCCCGAGACGCCTCTCCGCAAGCCACAGCGGGATGGCGAGCTGCAGAGAAAACGGAGGGGTCAAGGGGCTTGACAGCGAAGGCTGGTCTCCTTTTCTGCGCCGGCAGTCCACTGTCTGCTGTTCGCACGGCGCTATGGAAACTCCTGAAGGCCGTGAGTTGGGACAAGGCTCTGGCGGCCAGTGACTGACAATATAGACGGACGATGGAGTGCAGTTGAGGCTGACCGTGTCCCCGTCAGAGGGGAGTCTACTCATAGGTGCCGCCGCATTCGCTACTTTCGTACCTAAATCGCAGCGACGCCTCGCTCTCCAGGCCAGAGGAGCCTCGTATGAGTCAACAACTCCCAAACAAGGTATCTTGTTCTCCTCCTCTTTTTTTTTTGTTCCTTCTTCTGCTTGCTTCTTGCTTGCTGCTTCCTGCAACGGCTCGCCGGGTACGAATCCTTGATGTGCTGCGTCTTGAACGGGAATTGCCGCGCATCTCGAACCAGAAGCGACAGGGCAGAAGGCCCCCGGCCCACCCCGCCCTTCCGTGCCGGACCACGATCATGATGCTGTCAGTGTCAATATAAGCGCAATCAATCCAAATAGACGCCTATGCCTGCGCCGCGCGAGTGGTGAAGAAACGAGACGAGAGACGCGAGATGGCGGGGCCGCTGCAGTCGCGCAGGACCTGGCAGAAGAGACGGTGTCAACTTTGGGTGTTCAAAGGTCAGTGAAAACTTCAGAAAGCCACAATCACACATTCCTCATTTCAGCCACTCCCATAACTTCCCACCGTCCCCGGCGCCGGCTGGTCCTGGCCTGGGCCTGCCCCTCTTCCACCGTTTCCGATCTGCGGGCCAAGAGGGCCTGCGCTGTGCGCTGAAGGCGGCCCGACAATCTCGGGACTTATTCTGGCGCCAGGGTCTGCCCGAGCGCCCCTCCCACCCCCCCATTCCGCGGCCCAGTGGCCGCTGGAAGCAGAGGAAAAGCGAGCGAAACGTCTAGATTTCCCACGCACCTTATTCCAACGCCATCTGCGGCGTGAATTGGCTCCGCCAATGCGCAGCTGTTCGCAGCAGCAGCTCTCGTTGCTCTGAATTGGTCTGCACACGATTTCTTTTCGCGTACGACAGGGCGAGCGTACCATCCCGGCTGCTGAGGGGTGATTGGAATCCCTGGTGCTTCTGGTCGCTCCTCGGTTCCGACTGGTCCTGGCGTGGCCAGGCGTGCAGTTGGCCGTCCCCAGAGCGGCCAGGTCCAGGAGGGATGTACCTCTGCAGGCTGCGCGGTACCTTGTTGTACTGGATGTCACTGGCAGGTATGGCTCCCCGCGAGGGGGTGTGCGCTATTGTATCCAGACGACCGCGACAGCAGCAGCGAGGAGCAAACTTTTGCCCTCACTCACTGCCCGCTCCCCGGTTTCCTTTGCTTCCCTTCTTTCCTTTCTCGCTTCCATCCCCACCGCTTCCTGCCTCGTCGCTCCTTCCATCACAAAGATCCCGTGGGTCGAGCGAGCGAGCGAGCGAGCAGCGCGTGGGCCGGCTGCGCACTTTTCATCTGGCCCGAAGACTCACTCAACTGGCAATGAACTGACGTGCCCTGCGTGACGCTCGACGAGAGATTGGACTGACGCGCTGCAGGCCTTGCATTTTTATTTCACACACCCGCCCTCGGCGACGGCACCCCCCCTCTTCCACCACCCGCAACCACGACTAGACACCACAGCGCCAACCCCACACCGCGCAGCGCATCGCAGCCTGCTCCCGTCGTGCTCGTGCTCTTGCTCTTGGCCAGCCCTGGCTTCCCAGACAGATTTGTTTCCGTGTCCAGCTATCCTCTTCTTTTTTTTTCTTGTATCGCTGCCTTTGCGGCGACCGCTCGAGCCGCGCTCCCTCCGCGAGAAGTTGACTAGTGCATGACGAGAATGGTTTTTCTGACTGGTGCGTTTCCTAGCAGGACTTCGGGGGCTCGCCGCCGTCTTGTGCCGGGCTTGAATACCTCGACGCTGACATGAGGAGGTACGTACCTGTTCTACTCACGCAGCCCTCTGACCCCAGTAGCGGGGAGGCTCTTGTTTCCATTGGTTCGCCCGCCAGTCACAGCGGCCCAGGACTGTTCAAATACTTTATACCTTGCTTCCCTAGCCGCACTTATACCGTTATTTTCCTGCATCATGCCCTTTCAAAGTCCCCCAGCCTCGATCTCGACCTTTTCCTTCTGCATCACTCCACGCACGACACCAGCCTTGGGAACAAGTGTTTGGGCCGGCGGGCCAGCTTTTGCACACCCTCGACGCACCTTTTTTGCGTTGCCCCCAGCTGCTACGACCACCGCAATTCGCCTCTGCGGTAGAGCGACGGAGCCAAGACCGCACAACGCAGAGGCTCTCCAGACGTTGAGGTTGCTGTCGTTGCTGCAGCTTGCAGCTTCTGCCCCTCCCCGCCTCGCCTCGACTCCCTTCTATCGCCGTGAGTGCGGAGACATGGGTACTTGCTTCGGCGCCGGACGTGCTACATAGGTGGCATCGAGAAGCCGTTGCGAGCATTTCTGCTTGCTCTGCCCGTTGTTGCCACAAGTGCTGTGCTTCGCGCTCCCGATCCTGTACCGGCCGCCGTGTGCCACTGCGAGTGTTGGCAGTACGACGGCGCCGTCCTACCTGTGCACCTGGATGTTTTGCATGGTACACACACAGCACCAAGGTACAGCAGTTGCGGGTGCCGGGTTCTGATAGACACTAGCGGCTCGCCCCGTGCATGGCGGCGTGGTGTTCGATGGCTGGCCTTGCGTGCTGACACCCGATCTTTACCATAGTTATACTCAGGAATCTGCCAGCTCGCTGTCCACCTTGGAGGCTTCGGCCCAGCCGTCAAACTTCTTAAATCTGATCCCTCCGCCTGTTCCGCCCTACTCCCCTGAAGGCGGCCACTTTTATTCCGCTGCGCCTAGCCTCTTCCCTGGCCTGGACGTCAGGCCTCGACTACCTTCCAAGTATGTAACTCCCCTCCTGTGGCTCCCGATGACCACAGCGCGCCGCCTGGGTCCGCCCAGAACTTACAGCTGTAGCAGTAACACGTCTGGTTCGGGCATGGCACAAGCCCCTCGCTCCACGACGTTACCGCACCCAGCAACTCACATCAGCGCGCGAGACCTCTACGGCCCGTCAACACCGTCCTATCGGAGACAACCCGACCACCACTTGCCGCGGTCTCCGTCCTTCCCCGCCATACGACGACACCCGCTGTCTTCGCCCACACCTAGCCCTGTGACGTACAATCCGCTCAGGATGGACTCCGGCTACGGCTCCAAGACGCAGCAAAACATCCCGCCACTCAACCCGATGGTGTCTCTTGGCCATTTGACTTACCAGGACCCGCAGCAGACTCCGATCAAGGCTGAGATCAACGGCATCATCGATAAGGGCTTCTTCCTTGCCGACAACGAATGGACATGCTATAGGCGGAACTACTTCTCATGCGTCTGCTCCTACTCACTCTCGCCCCCTAACCCCAACTACCCCAATGCAGGGATTCAGTTTGTGGCAACGGGTAACTCCCAGCCGTACCAAGTCTACGGTTTCGCCATGAGCATCTCGGCTGTGGTAGCGGACAACGAAAACCTCGCCATCGAACTAGTCCAGCACACGCCAAAGAGAGACAAGGGCCCAATCGCCAAGCCGGAGAAAGTCCGACTCTCGGCAAAACCTCCGCAGGCAAGCCACCACCCCATCAACAGCATCTACAACAGCTCGAGCGCGGTTGGCGATCTCGGATCTTCAAGGGGCTATGACCAGGCCTTTGGGCAGAACAACAGCAGCCTAAACAACGAACATACGTTTGAGCGCATCCAGTTCAAGCAGGCCACAGCCAACAACGGAAAGAGGCGGGCAGCACAACAGTACTATCACCTCATTGTCGAGCTGTGGGCTGATACCGGATCGCAGCAGGGTGATCCCTTCGTCAGGGTGGCCTACAAAAAATCGGCCAAGATGATCGTGCGGGGCCGATCCCCAGGACACTACCAGTCTGAGAGAAGGGCCAGCACAAGCAGCGGGCCGGGAGGATCCGGTGGCGGTAGCATCGCTGGAACTGGATACTCTTCAAACATGGTCAGTGGGGGAGATTACACGTCCAGCCAGTCGATGATGCAGACCGGTTACGGGCAGTACAGCGACCCTCGAGGCTACGGAGGAACACGCCATCACGACCTGTCCATGGAGCCAATGATCTCGCCGGAAGACTGCAAGGCTATCACGGAACCCAAGGCGTACCAGTACTACGCGGGGCCCATTTACGAAAGCGAAGATTCGAGGCAGCACCAGATCGAGCTCTTCTCGCACGCGCGAAGCGAGCCGGAGAGCAGCAGCAGCAGCGGCAGCACCGCGACCATGGGGAGTGGCGGATTCGACCCTGCGAAGGTCAGTGTCAAGGGCGAAGCTGAGACGGGGCTGCCGAGCATGTTCTATGCCGGCAACTCTTTCTATTCGCAGCGTTGTGGACGCTTTGAGGGCAAGCCAAGCTCAGCCGGCTACTATCCGACGGCTATTCCGCCTTCGTCTTCGATGAACATGACATGAATCACAATGACGCCTCGCCGAGCGGATCATCACTTTTTGCTGCGCCACTCGCTACGCTTCATCGACAAATCCCGGCCTTCCCACAGCTATCGAACACCGCATCGTCGAGCATTCCATTTCAGGGGCCGGTTGCCACGCACGGCAATCCCATGCGATTGGCTCCCATGCGCAGCATCGTTTTTTCCTTTTGTTACGCTTCTATGATATCAAGATCAAAAGCCGGGGTTCGGGAAACGGACAGAGAGCATTTACGGGATATACTGTTTTGGTGACTTACTCGGCGGGCTGCTCGATATCCCTTAGACCTTTCCCCTTTACTTGATCTTCTTCAAACTTGTTCCCACTTGGGACTTCTGTGGGGTCCCGCGGGAAAATTGGATGGCGCAAGGGACTAGGGCATGGCATGACAGTTAATGATTGGGACTTTTCTTCATCTTGCTGGTCGGGTCTGGCCGCTGACCAACACGAGAGTATTGGTTTTATGCGTCTGGTAGTCGAGCGGCGAGTGACCTGCGCCACGGTCAACAATGAATTGGGATTTTCCTTTGCTTCCACCCTCCACCTCTTTCCCCCTCCCTCTTTTTGTTATTCCTTCTGTCGGCACGCTTTCTTGGATGGCGCAGAAAAGACCGTGCACAGGGCGCATCCAAGCCGCCATACAACTGCACAGCAACGACAACACGGTATATTCATTTTCGAGGATGGAAGGATACCCGGCATTTATCATTTCACATCACCGGGTCGTTTGGCCGAGTTTCTTGAGCTTCAACTTCTTCTACGTTCGCTTTGGGGGCCAGGGGAGGAGGAGGAGGAGGAGGCTACAACAAAGTGGTAGTTTCGCGGACAGATTGAGAGTATGCGAGGGGTTCAGAGCAAGCAGGCCCCGTGGTGTGTGTGACCTTGTGCGTGTGCGTGTGAGACACGAGTGGCTTTGAGGGTTCTGCCGAATCCCGACCCAAGTTCGCGGCTCTACAGGGGGGGCATGGGGTCTCATGTACGGCTCCTGCAGTTGGAGGAAGACCAGGAGGGCACCAGATGCGGGAGGCAAGGGCAGAGCATTGACAGACATGGGACAAAAGCTTGCTGCCTATTGTATTTTGCATGCTCCAAGCCCGCCAACGATTTGGCTTCCAGACAAGTTCCCCTCCGTCGTAGTCGACCGACTTTGGCGGTTCGAAGCCAGTTCGAGTTTATTTCTGTATCCAGATTAAACATTGTCGGCACGTTAACCTATCGTGATTGTTTTTGCTGGTTTGTATGTATGCAAGAGTTGCCGAGGTTCGTGGCTATTCGCGCAAAAGAGGCACAGCGAGATAAAAATGGCGGCAGAGATTCCAAATCGGAGACTGAGAGTTGCAGCGCCTTGTGCAACCCAAAAGGCCCTGCGGTTCCTGAGAGAGCATGTGTGACCTGCTTGGCGCTGGGGCGCGGAGAGTCTGACAGCCGCCAAACTCCCTCTCGCAAGGTGACACACGGGCGTTGAGACAGTGGAGAAGCGCCAACTCGCCCATCATCCGGACCTCTGGGTCAGCGGTGGAGGCAGTAATCAGTTTGTCCTTCCAAGGCGCGCCATGACTCCATCCTCGTATGTTTCTCCAGGCTTCTGTTTGTCTTTTTCTGCCTCCCCCCCTCTTCGTCGTTTTTGTGCCACATTACACGGCGCCGGAACGACCCGCTAGCCTGCAGCGCAGGTAATGCTAGCAGGCCGGTGCTTGGCCCGACTGGCAGCACCTGGCCATGATTGTCAGTACAGGCGCAGGAACATTCCTTCTTGCTGCTGGGAGTTGTCAACTCACATCCAAACACCGTATCCTAAACCTCAAACAATCCACGCTCGGATTTTTATCATTCATCCTCGCATTTCAGTTCGGGTGCTTCCGGAGAGGATCGCGAAGGAACGGCGGAATTCCACCGCACCCGCACGCAACATCGGGCAGAGGCGACTGCGAAACAGAAAAAAGAACCTTGCGCCAATCAAGGAGGGCCGAAGGCAGGGCCAAAACTGGCCGCGCAGCCTCATTAGGAGCAGGGGATGCCCTGGCTGGGTCGAATGCGCAATTCGTAAGTAACGCCCGTCCCGGCTATCTGTCGCCCGACACTTTGTCGATTGAGAGGCACCCTCCAATTCGAATGCTTCGCTGGCTGACGCATAGGAAGGTCAGCCCGCATCGCTGAATTGACCGCCTTCCAGACCGAATGAACAAATGCTCCCCATCTACCGGTGCACCCGAAATGCCTGAGGCGGCGCAAACCGATGACGGGCACTGGTGACTTCAACAGCCGTCCAGATTGAAGGGGGGGCCGGTTGCAGCTTCACGCAGAATGACTTGCATGAACCCAGCATTTGGTTGCGCCCACCCCGAGCCGTCGTAGGCGTGTTTCCCACCCGCCAAGAGCGCTCTACAGTTCGATCCGCGCCCCAACAAAACCCGACACACTCACCCCCCCCTTGCCTTGCGCCTTTGCACGCCCAGGACTTGCCGATGCAACCAAATGAGTCGACCTTCCCGGCCCGACAATGGACAGGCTTGCCCCGCTTCGGCCTCCGTTTTATCAACGCTTGGGGCTTGGGACGCTCCAGGCAGCCGCGAAAAGGCGAGCAACAGCAATCATCCTCACCGGTCAAACCCCGCGACGGACGGTACGGCAAACTCGCTGATGCAATGAACGGGCAAGACGGCTACATGCAATTAGCGTTTCCTGTTTTCGGGCGATGCTCTGCCGCGCTGCAGGAAGGCCAAGGCCGGAGCCGCCAGCACAGGACTCGCTGACGGTCGGCGGCGGTCTGAACCTGGACCCACCCCGTGTCGAGCTTGAGTTAGCGTCCTTTTCGCACAGGGCCGTTCCGAACGGTGGTCGGCGGGGGCGCGCGGCCGTGAGGCGTCCATTGACACCCGCCAACCTTCGGCACCGCAACACAGGACAGCGGGGCCGCTCGTGGTGAGCACAGCAGCAGCGAAAGACTGTTGGACAAAAACACCAACGCCACCACCAAAAAAAATCATAACAACACGACAGGTTCGCGTCGTTGTTACATTCAGCGTCCATTTGCGGGGCTGTTGCAAATGATTACCGTGCTAGTGCTGCATTGTGGCAGCCGATGCACGAAATATTGTTTGTTTGCTCGAGATGCCCGTTCCCGCAAGTGGATACGGTAAACGGGCGGATGAGCAGGACATTATATTACTGGGCCTCTCTGCCGCCGGCCAGCAGCATTCGGGGCTTTGTCGAGCCCACTCGCATGCATGACGAGCGGCCGGAATGTGGTTTTGAGCAGCGCGCCCTGAACATACAACAGCCATGAGGCCATGGAAGATAGGCAACAGGAAAAATTGCTGAGGGTGCGGTTGCAGTGGTACAGGCGCAGAGACGTTCAAGATCGCTGTTGAAATAAGCTTTCGGGACTAAAGCCATGTTGAGAGACCCCCTTTTTGACTGCACCAGGATTTTCAACTCGCCAAATCATCCCGCGGTGACACAATGCCGCCTCCTCTTCGTTTCGTTTTTTTTTTTTGGGGGGGGGGGGGGGCCGGGGAGCGCCGGAGATACCCCAAACAAACTGAACCTCGATCTGAGATCGGGAAATCCAGAATCCTGGCTCCCAAGTGTTTGGTCACGCCACCGTTCGGAAGAATTATCAAACATCAGGCGGTTTGTACAGTTATCCCCAAACCCTTTAATGTGACTTGTACAGTGACGGGGTGAGGCGTGTCTCAGCGCTTTCTCGGGGCAGGCAATGGAATCTGGCGTCCAATCGACCTCGCTCTGAGAGGCGCCATGAAGCACGTCGAGTGATGCGCTCACATCCGAGGTTGTCCACTCCCACTTCACAACGAGCCACTGGGACGAAGAAACACCCCTCCCCCAATCGGTGCTTCGTCGTCACCACGCAAGTTGCCGAACTTGTGTGGTGGCTCTGCAAGTCCAGGCATTGTCAGCATAACGTCGCAGCACCTTCACCCGCTTCGGGGTGCCGGCCTCACCCTGGTTCATTCTGCTTTTTCAATCTATCGAATCTATCTGACCGCGTCACGGCTGCAATCACAATTCTAGAATGAGCATGGGAAGCAGTGGGACCATGTGGTCCAAGGCAGCGATCGCGGCGGACTCTACCAAGGCTCACTAATATGTGATCCGACCACTGACAGCAGTGCTAGGAGGCGAGCCTGATAGAGCGTGTCTGATGGGCACGGCTGTGAAGTTGATGAATGAATGTGGGGCAGACCACCTCTTCACAGCAGACGAGACCAAACGGGGAGAGGGTACCTTGGGGTACCCGCCGTTACGCCCACTGGCAATCCCAGGACACCTAAGACACCCCTCTTCTAACCAACCCCGCCGTCTCAGGACCTCGCGCTCCATTTGTGCAACTCTGTCAGCCACCGCGACCAGCAGCACTTCACTGGAACAGATAGCCTTCTTCTTCATTTTAGTCATCGAGACTGTTTCAGAGAGCTAGGGTTTTGGTGAGAGCTCGCTTCGAGGACACCACCGTCGCTGTGCTTTCCTGATTTCTCCCAGTCAACCGACTCCACAGGTATAGTTCCATTACGGCTTGTTGCGGCCCGCAGCCACGCAACCATCCCTCTCACCCTACGTCACAGCGGTAACCCTCCCGAGGATGCCATAATACGGCGGGATCGAGACTCTCGCCTAGTCCTTCCGGTTAGGGTGTACTTTGCTCAGCAACACTCAATAGTGCAACAGTGTGGGCTCAACAGCATGGGAAAGATGTCGTCAAGGAGTCCCCGTGCTAGTCCCGGAGAACTACTTGGTTCGCGCGGTTCGGAACTAGGGAGAGAGTAATCGCAAAAGAAACGCAGTAGGTGAAAGGAAAGCTCATGGACGCCCTGAAAAGCGCCCCCGGTGGGTCCTTTGAGGGGCGGGATGCTCTATGATCTGTCACTGCCGCCCTACTGGCGGCTCGCCCACAGATGCACTGATCGCCGGTTTGGTAAGACGCTTCGCTCTGCTGGCCACTCACCGGCATTGACGGACGCCTGCGTGGGTGAGACCCTTGCTCTCTCTCCACGCCGGTTGAGAACAAAAAGAAATCATAATGATTCTCATTTTTCTGTCTGAAGCTGACGGGCCATTTGCCAGCCAGCCACTGGCTGTGCACCTTTCGCCTACTACGTTGGCCGAGGGTCAGAGGAGGAAAGGCCTTTCACCGCTCATCTGCCAGGAGGCCGGGGCAGCGGCACTTGATTGAATGGCAGGGCCGATTTGAATCGTTCCAGCTTTTCTCCGATCGCTGCCCTTCGATCTTGTTCAGGTCCGTCATCATATCCCCACCAGCCACCGCGCCGGATGACTGGACGGAGCTGACTCCGCCACGGGGGCAGATTATGGCAGGTGGGTAAGATAATCAGCGCCCAGAGGAGGTGCGGGCTCGGAGGGGGTTACACAGCATTCCTGTCTCCCCCCAGGGCTGTTGAGCGGGTGGATTTCAGCCCTACCTCTCATCCTATCTCCGACCTCCGACTCGGTGGTGTGGCTGCTCCGAAAAATCGATTGGGCATTCTGACCGAAACTGAAGGCCTATCAGATAGGGTCTAGACGGCGTTCATCTGATGGGGGAATTGTTTTGCCATCGCCACGACGAAGCAGAGAAGGTAGGCCCTGGCTGTGCAAGGCTCGGGAGATTGGGGGCAGCCGTTTCATCTCTTTTTTTTCATTCTGAGTTGACGCGGTACGCGACGACCGACTGCCGACTGCCGATTGCCCCACCCAGCCATCCCATCCATTCATGAGCCATCAGGCTCTGTCACGGTCGAGGGAGTCAGTCACTGAGCCTCAACACCCAACTAGTTGCCGTTTCAAGATGCGGTTGCAGCTCGGCACCCTCGGTCAATGGACTACTACACGTAGGCATCCCTGGGCAAAGTGCTAGTGGTGACGGAGCGGTGTGTCTTATTGCGGCATGTTCGGTTGGTTTTCGACCTCGCGTACTTCGGTTGTCGACAATGTACCAAAAGTCACTTTTCGATACATTCGAGGTCACGGTCTAGACAAGTGAGACTCGGGGTATGCTTACTACGCCCCTTGGCTCTCTGAGTTTATCACCTCCCTTGTCCAAAGGTTTAGAGGTGGGCTTGACGTTGCATTGCTGGCGGCTCACGTTGCAGAAAGGCCCTGAGCCAGGTCGGATATATGCACGTGACTCTCTCATGCTTTTCCACAAGATGGTGAGCGTGTGTTGCGCTCATTTTTGGCTTGGTACCGCGGGTGTGGTTAGATCCGCCATGACAGTGCTGTGCATGACGGTCCTGTGTCTTTGTCTGCATGCCCTAGTCCGCTAGCCTCTCCGGCTGATGCCGGCACGAAGATCCGGCACGAAGATCCTCGGCCCTCGGCGCCGTTGCTGCGCTTTAGCTCCGTTCTCCTTTGGGTGGGTAGGATGGCGGGTTCCAGGTCCCAGGGATTCAAACGGGACCAAGACTGTGAATGGCGCTATCGTATTTTTGATGGATTTTAACTGGAACGGGGAACGGCATCCGGTTGGAGATGCGTCGAGTCCTGAATTAATTCCCGCGGGGGCCGTGGAGTAACAATTCAAGTCCCGTGCGGGGGATGCTCAACCCGCGGGCGGTTTCCGCCCAACCCAGCCCGCGACGGAACTTTGACGTTCGGCATCCAACGCTGAACATCCAAGGATGGGATGGCACATTGCGCCGTGTGTCTGTCGGGATGGATGAACCACGGTAACAAGCGTCTGCAAAGCCGGATATCAAACCCGAGTCGAGCCCAGAAGCCCCGAAGTCTGCCATGCCATGCCGCGGCTTATCGACCGGCCCGTCTCCGTGTGCGCGACCAGGTATGCGCCGCTCCAGTGCGTGCCGCGAATGCGCATCTGGGTGCCATTTCTGCGAGAACCATGCAGAAACGTCGAGATTTCGAACCGCCGAATGTCCCCGGGAGGAAAAGGACAGCAAGTCAAAGATATCGGACGTTTCAATTGTCCGACATGAGGTCATTGTGGTGAGACCCTAGTTGATATGTGGATTTTGCCCTCTTCTCGATACGATTCCGGGTTAGATGGCTGCTCCTCGGGACTAATTAGCCCGCGCGGGCCGGGTACGACGCTGACAGGTTCCGCGGAAAACGTTTGTTGGTTGTTGACTTGGACTGATGCCCCGCTAGGGAGCTTCAATTGCTCTCTGGCAGTCCTGGTCCTGGACAGCTTCCTCTCCGTGGGGATGATAGTTTGTGGTTTGGAATGCGCTTCTTGGACGAAGGAGAATTCTGGACCCCGATACGACGATTGAGATGTGCAGCATGTTGTGCGACGTTGTCGATGTCGAGTGTCGGGTCTGAGGCAGTGAGATTTGGCCCGTGGGATTCGGCTTGGCGATCCTGATGGCGATGGCGTTGCCGTCGCTAGTACCGTTGCGGTAAACAATGAAATACTGGGTTACATACGTGTGGATGCTTGGAGGAACCTCTGGTACGCAGGATCTGTCGGTTGGTATACGAGGAGGCTTGGGCAATGTTGAGATGGTGTCGGAGACTCCTTTCGAGATAGGGGAGTCCTGATCTGTCCTGTTCTGAGCGCATGGGCTGATCTTGGCAGTAGGGTCCATCGTTGCTGCCTTGAAGAAAAGGGGGATGTTGAAAATGGTTGTGTCTGTTTGAATGCCTTGGGATCTCGATGCAGCCGAGGGTGCGTGTATCGAGCGGCGAGAGCTACGGCGACTTCGACGGCGGGCACGTGGGATAGAAGTTCGGCAAGATAGTTGCCCTGCTTCTCATTGTTCACTACGGGCTGAATGGGTATCAAGATTTGCATGGCAAGGGCCGAGAAGAAGGGTGGGGACTTACCTTTTGGTCAAGACCTGTCTGAAGGAGTATTGAGGGGAATGGCTTTTGTGTGCAACCAGTTGATGCAGCTATCAACATGAGAGCCAGAGTTTATCGTATGATGGGTTGCTGATGGGCAACAACAGAGCAACCAGAAAGATTTGGGAAGAATGTAGCTCGTCATCATGTGTTGTCTTGATCTTCTGGTGCGGTCGTGAAGATGGCTGCAAACGGGGAGAGGACGCAGAAACGCTGATATCCAACCCCTCCCGGGAGCGACGTTGGTGAGGGAGCGACGTTGGTGAGGGAGTCACCCGGCGTGGTGATCCTCGGAGTCAACAAAGCCCAAGAACCAAAACGGTGTTTAAGGTGAAGTTGGTTGCTGCTTTTCCACCCAAAAGACCTGACTCACCGGATGGAAGCACCTTCCCGTGACCCAGCAAGACAAACAGAAACCACACCCTCCTCGCATCTTCCATCCCAACACCCAAGCACCGCCAGCCAAACAGCCACACGGTATCAGCAAAGGAACAACACCTCCTTCCAACAATTAGAAAGAAACTAGTCTCCTGTAGTACAGAGGTTAGTATGGGGGCTTGTCAACTTGTGTTGCAGTCCGCCCTTGACCCGGGTTCGAATCCCGGCGGGAGAGTACAGAGATTGTTTGTTTTTTTGCTCCTGTCCCTCTTTCGCCTCACTGTCTTGAGCCTGACTGTGTTCCCTTTTTGCGGTCAAGGTCCAAGTGTCTCACCACGATGGGGACCAAAAGGCACCCCGATTTAACTGCTGGATCTGCGTAGATGCTCTTGCCAGGGTTGCCGCCACACTAAAGTGACGTATGATGCCGAGGTTGTCCTTTCTGCTGATCATTTGAAGGACACTCTGGTGTTTTTGCTCGGGGACCTGTGGCAACAGTTCCGGACCAAAGTGTCAACACCAAGGAGCAATCTCCAAAGTGATTGACTTCACATCAATCGTGGATATAAAACCCTACGCATCGCACCAAAATGAAACTTAAGGCGCCGCGAGGAAGTGAAAAGAGACCTCGTTGCAACCCTATGAACCGTCAGACACTAGTATCGACTAGCAGGGGTCGCTGACAAGTGGCTTCATCCTTCAAGCCATCAGCTCGATACTAGTATCAACCTACATACTAGTACCTTATCCAGGCCCACATCTAACTACGGTACTTTTGTTTAACCTCAACCCATTATAGTGTTGACAACATAATACAAGCTCCGCGACCTCATCCAATGCCGCCAGCTCCCCATGTTGAATCCGCTCCTTACCCCCCTTTCCCCCCTCAATACCTCCAAATCGCATCCGCCATCGACACCACCTGCGCCATCTCCTTCACATCATGCACCCTCACCACATCCGCACCCCCCTGCACAGCCGCCGCAACCGTCGCCGCCGTTCCCCAGATCCTCTCCTTCGGCGTCGGCACCCCCGTGACCTGTCCGATAAAGCTCTTCCTGCTCGAGCCCACCAACCACGGTAGCCCCTGCAGTCCAGGCCAATGCCTAAGCAACTCCAAGTTCCTCAGCACATCTACATTCTGCATCCCGATCTTGGCAAATCCCAGTCCGGGATCGAGCACAATACGCCAGCGACGAATCCCTGCTGCCTCGGCAGCTTCGACGCGGGAAACCAGCTCGCGAGCAATTCCCACGATGAGGCCGCCTTCGGAAGGCGGGTAATCCGCCAGCGAGGACATGGTAGCAGGTGTGCCGCGCATGTGCATGAGGCAAACCGTTGTGCCGAGGCGGGCAACGGTGGGGAGCATGTCGGGATCCACCGACCCGCCGGAGACATCGTTGACGATGTCTGCACCGGCGGCGACGGCAGCCTCGGCGACACGGGCGCGGTAGGTGTCGACGCTGATGAGGGCGGGTTGAGTGAAGTGGGTGCGGATGAGCTGGATGGCGGGGACGACGCGGGAGAGCTCCTCTTCGGTGGAGACTTCGGGAGCGCGGGGGGCGGTGGATTGGCCGCCGATGTCGATCATTGTGGCGCCGGCGTCGAGGAGGGATTGGACTTTTGCGAGGAAGGAAGGGGGATCGAGCTCGGGGAGCTGGCCGCCGTCGGAGAAGGAGTCGGGGGTCATGTTGAGAATGGCCATGACGTGGGTTTTGCGGTCCGGCTTGAGCGCTTGGATCGGGGGGTGGTGAGCGGAGAGGGGGGTCATGGTGGTGAGCGGGGGATCGGAAGGAGGGAGCTTGTCGAGGAGATCGCGGGTGAGGGTCCAGGGGCGGGCGTGATCGATGGGCTTGTCCGGGATGAGTTCGGCGAGGGGACGGAGGACAAACTCGCGCTCGGGGATGCCAATGTGAGGCACCTTGAGGCGCTCATGGTCGATCTTCAGATTCTCATACAGGAGAATGTCAAGGTCGATGTTGCGGGGGCCCTTGTCGATGACTTTCTTGCGGCCGAGGGCATTCTCGACCTCTTGGAGAGCGTCCAGCAGCGCTAAGGGCTCCAGGGTCGTCTCGACCTGGCATGCAGGTTAGTCTTGCACTGCATGGTACAACGTGGCAGAGAGAACGGACGCACCTCGCAGGCTCCATTAACAAATCTATCCTGGTCTAATACGTACATGGGCTCTGTTTCCCACAGCGAGCTCGTCCGCTTGACTTTGATGCCTCTTGCGTCCATTTCGTTGCACGCCTTCTCAATCCAGGCAATCCTATCGCCCATGTTGCTCCCTAGGGCGATATACGCCGTCCGCTTGGCGGGGAGCTTGGATGTATCTGTGCCGTTCATTTTCTTCTTTTTCTGCGGTGGCAGCGAATACTTTTTGAAGCTGAGCGAATCGGCCGCTGCTCGTCGCGTCGACTGTGAAAAATGCCTCTGAGGGGTCCTGCTCAATGGCAGGTGGGTGCAGACCACTCGGACATGCCTAGATATTGGAGATATCGGTGTGTGGCTGTTCAATGGCCTGAACACGACCGTTGCAAAGTGCCTCATGTTCTGCGTTTTGCCGCGTCGTCACGATAAGATGCGATGGCGACCAAGTCGTGACATGAGTGGATCAATTGGAGTCGAAGATCGGATGAAAGTCACTAAAAAGGGTTAGGGTTGGAATACCCCAGCCGTCAATGGCTGAAGTTATCCGCTGGTAACCGCCACCAGGGAAAGCCGCGGTTCATGGGGTTAAGCTTGAACGCACTTCGCTGTCAGCGCTCGAGTCAAACGTCTACAACGGCTTTGGGGGGGGGGAGACAGAGGCTCTGCAACCGCACAAGGCGCCGAGAGTCTTACGGATCATCAGCCCAGAACGGCCCTCACCCCTCAGAGGAGCCCGTCGAGGCTTTTTGGTGCCTCGGCTTTTTGCCCCATGAAAGTGTTGCCCCTCTATCCGAGTGGGCGGCTCGGGGCACCAACTCGGCTTAGCGCCACAAGTCAGACTCTCCAGACCTCGGCACATGCACCCAAGGATTGCGGTTCAAGATGCGGGTGCCTCCCCGGATCCCTAGATCACTTTTCCCCATTTCCCTCTCTGTTCCAGCCACCATATCCTAGCATCATCGAACTACCTGCCACAGCGTTTGTTCAACCGTCACCATGGCCTCTCCACGTATGCAGCCCGTCTTCCCGAACAGCAATTGCGGTCGCATTGCTCTCCTGGCCCCGCGCAACGCCGCGTCGCAAAGCTGTCAGCTGACAATGGTTTCGCACAGAGAAAATCCGCACTCCGATCACCGATGTCTTCGGGATCAAGCACCCCATCCTGCTGGCAGGTATGAACGTCGCCGCCGGCCCCAAGCTGGCCGCGGCCGTCACCAACGCTGGCGGTATGGGTGTTCTCGGCGGTATCAGCTACACTCCCGACATGCTCAGGGATCAGATCGGTGAGCTCAAGTCGCACCTCGTCGACAAGAACGCACCCTTCGGTGTCGATCTCCTTCTTCCCCAGGTCGGCGGCAACGCCAGGAAAACAAAGTGCGCTCCCCGGCCCCGCGTTAGACTCTTGCTGACCGATATTGCTTTGCAGCTACGACTACACCAAGGGCAAGCTTAACGAGCTCATCGATGTCATTATCCAGTCCGGCGCCAAGCTCTTCGTCTCGGCCGTCGGTGTGCCCCCCAAGCACGTCGTCGAGAAGCTCCACAAGCACGGCATCCTCTACATGAACATGATCGGCCACCCCAAGCACGTCAAGAAGTGCCTCGACCTCGGCGTCGACATCATCTGCGCGCAGGGTGGTGAGGGTGGTGGCCACACCGGCGACACCCCCACAACGATCCTCATTCCCGCCGTCGTCGACCTCGTCCGTGGCCACAATTCCCCCCTGACCAACAAGCCCGTGCAGGTTATCGCCGCTGGTGGCATCCACAACGGCCAGCTCCTGGCCGCCGCCCTTATGATGGGCGCCAACGCTGTGTGGGTCGGCACGCGCTTCGTCCTCTCGGAGGAAGCCGGTGCTCCCGAGGCGCACAAGGAGGCTGTCCGCACATCCGGCCACGACGATAACATTCGCACCGTCATATTCACAGGCCGCCCCATGCGTGTCAAGAAGAACCCCTATATTGTCAATTGGGAGGAGGAGCGCCAGGCCGAAATGAAGGAGCTCGTCTCCAAGGGCAAGATCCCCTACGAGGCCGATCTCGACAAGGTCCTAGCTGGTGAGGCTGAGAACTCCCCTGGCATTCAGGGATCGGGTCTCCTCAACGCCACCAACGAGGACGATGGGGATATCGAGGACAAGTTCGATGAGTTCCGCCCTTACCTGATGGGCAAGTGCGCGGCCGTGTGCAACGAGAAGAAGCCGGCGAAGGCCATTGTTGATGACTTTGTCAATGATGCTGTCAAGTGGATGCGGAACGGCAACTCGTATATTGTATCGACTGCTAAGCTTTAGATGGGGAAAGATGATACCTAGAGTTGAATATGCCTGTACATATAGCGTGTTCTGTGTCCTATAAATGGGAATGATTTAAGCATTTTGGATACATTTTGGCATTTTGGTCTAGCATTGCGTGTTTTGTGAAGTTCTCAGATGTTGAATACTGTCAATCAGATACTGTGCGTTTTATGCGTTGCTGTCCCTCCATCTTCGGCGGCACAAACAAAGAGTCTCGCATGTGCCGCGATTTTCGGGCGATCGCGACAGGGGGTTTCCACGGCTTGAGAAAACCAGGACAGCTGCAATGTGACGACACCGCCGAGGCGCCGCCCGCTATGCCGTTCAGGGAGATCCTTCCAGCCCCCGCCTTCGCTTCACGGCGGCTCCCCACAACCTCATCTGAGGCTCATCCTGAGATTTCTCTCTCAAAAGGAAACACACAGTTTTGAGTCGAGTTTGAGATATACTCCATAAAAAAAAAGATGCCTCGCCTCCCAGACGACGGAGCTGGATATGAGTCCGACGACTCGGAGAACCTCTTCGAGCAGGGCGCTCGTAGGGCCAAGAACCTCTGGTCTGGGTTCCTCGACTTCGCCATGCAAGGCAACGTCCTCGAAATCGCCTTCGGTTTGATGTATGCCGTGCCGTTCTCTCTGTTTAGTCTCTTTAGATTTCGATGCTAACATAAAAATAGCATCGCCTCCATGTTCACAGCCGTTGTCACCTCCCTCGTCACCGACATCCTCCTCCCGCCCCTCTCCGTCCTCCTCCCCCTCAACAAAAACCTCGAAGAAAAGTTCGCCGTGCTACGTCCCGGCCTTGCGATGCCCGAGGACGGGTACAACACTTTGCAGCTCGCACAAGAGGACGGTGCCGTGGTCATGGCCTACGGCGTGTTTCTGAACCGGTTGATCAACTTCATCGGCGTGGGGTTTTCGCTGTATGGCCTGGCGTCGCTTTATCAGTACTTTTCGAAGGATCCGATTATCAAGAGGCAGGTCAAGTGTAAGTATTGTCGGAAGTGGATCAACGAGAAGAGTTCGAGGTGTGTGAACTGTACGAGTTGGCAGGATGGGAGGGAGGAGCCCAGGAGGGGGTGATGGGGTAGACTCAGGTTTATCTGATGAGGATTGGAGGACTGAGAGTGGGATGCATATGTTGGGCTTGCGAGCGAGCACGAATACCCTGTTATTTCTGCTTATTATTCCATCTTTGTTTGCATGTATTCCCCCCACTGCCGTGTATATTCGACGGGTATCAATCCACCAACGTTCTAATATCCAATGTCTGATATTAAATATCCGACCTTTCACTCCGCCCCATCTCACATCGCCGCAACAACAGCAGCAACACCAGCCAACACCGCCCTCGCCGTCACCATTGGAGCCCCAGCCTTGCTCGTACTGGTGCTCGCAGCTCCACCCCCCGTCCCAGTCGTCTGTGGAGCTCCTCCACCAGACAACTTCTCCAACCCGGCCGTAATCGTCAACGGAAGCGCCGAACGGGACCACTATTCACCACGTTAGCCACCACTCCTCACCACCAACGATAACCCAGCACCTACATCCTCAACCACCGTCGTTATCAGCTCCTGCGAACTCATTGTCGTCGTCGTAGTTCCCTCCCTAACAACCCCAAGCTGCAACCTCGTCCCCACACACGTCGCGTCCTTCGTTCCCAGCGCGCATCCCAGCTCAACCCTCTCCGTCGCCGATCCGGCTCTGCTCATGTTAGCATCTCTCCCCGATCCCGTTATTCCATCCCAAAACTCCCAAAGAACCGAAGAAAGGACACGACATACCCCTCCAACTCCG
This sequence comes from Immersiella caudata, assembly GCA_030512335.1. Lineage (NCBI taxonomy): Eukaryota > Fungi > Ascomycota > Sordariomycetes > Sordariales > Lasiosphaeriaceae > Immersiella > Immersiella caudata. The sequence continues at coordinate 4,983,784 of JAULSU010000002.1, read as the reverse complement.
TAGAATAACCCTGCACCTGACTAAACGTCGACGGCCCGATAAACGCCGTCGCGCTATAAAGCTCTGCACACGGATCGCTCACCAACGGCCTCCCACCTCCACGCGTCTGCGTCTCCGTCTGCGGACAATGCAGCGCGACCGTAGTCAGGTCTGATTCAACACCGACGACGGAGCCGTACACGCCGTTGTCGGAGCCGAGGGGTTGCAGGATGTTTGTTACGATGGCAGATTGTGCTGCGGAGAGGCCTGAGAGGGCTAGGAGGAAGGTGGTTTGTTGACGCATTGTGGTCACTCTGTTTACCGACTCTCACTCAAGGTCAAAGATGAAGATGAAGATGAGAATGGCGGACATCTGGACTAGAGAAGAGAAAATGAAAACCCGGGAAACTCGGAAGCCCATTGTCAATCCGCGCGGTTTATTGCCTTTGTAATTTCCCTTTTTAATGCCATGGTTCGAGCGCGTATTCGGCGGTCCGAAACAGAAGCGGACCGCGAAGTACATGGGGTTTGCAATGGGTTGATTGGGCTGGACCGGGGATCGTTGCATTGGATCTCGCCCCTTGCAGAGCACGGCACAGGGGGCCGAGATATCACGAGACGGGGACTTCAGGTTCGACGAAAATTCATCAAGCCAATACACCAGCAATACAAGCCAAAGGCCGCTGTCTTCTGTGCTTTTCTCTAGAGATACCAACCTAGCTAGTCCCAGACTCGAGCTATATCATATCACCTATTACAAACTAACAACCTCACCACCACCCAGACGCCTGTCCGCTTTGCTATCTCCATGCGCCTCGCCAGATCATATTCTCGTCAGACCGAATGGCATCCAGAGTGACAGTGCTACGCCTTCTGCCTCTGTCTTAGCGCCCCCCCCCCCCCCACCCCCGTAATACCCACCGGAATACTACCACCTTTGATATATCGCATCAGCTCTCTGAAGCCGCCTCATCTACGCCCACTAGTTCCCGAGGTAGGCCCTTATCGCATCCTGGAGCTTGCCAGAGGCTTGTCCAACCGTGCGTGTCAAGTTTTCCAAGTCGTCACCCGCAGTGATACCAAACTTTCGCACAAAGTCCTTGGCGGCGGACTCGAGGTCGCCGTACTCGTCACCAACATCGTCCTCCTCTGGCCGTCCAAAGTAGGCGTTGGAAGAAATGGACGAGGCGCCCTCAAAGCCCTGCAGCCGTGACTTGGCCTCGGCCTGCGCACTGGGATCGAAGTTGCCCTTGCCAAACACCTCATCCGAGGAGATGGCTTTCTGCGTGCCGAACTTTTTCCGCGCGAAATCGTCCGCGTCATCTACTCCTGTTAGCAAGGCGCCCATAATGCGCACAATGAACGACAAGACGAACCCTCAGCAGCGGCCTTGATAGGTCCAACAGACCCAAAGCCGCCGGTCCCCTTCTTTGCGGCGGCAGCCTTGGCACCGCCAACCTGACCGAAACCCAATCTCGCCACCCCCATGCCCAACCTCTCCAGCTCGGATGCAGATTTCTCTCTGCTGTGAGACGCCGACCCGTATCCACCCCGCGGGGCAGGAGCGACAGGCGTGGGCGAATGGATCTTGGACTCGACCTTCGACGTGGTCTTGACCTCTTCCTCAGCTTCAGGGTCATATCCAAGCTTCTCGATGCGCTCAGCCTCCTCCTTGGCCTTCTTCTCCGCCTCGTCGAAATCGATGATATCAGCCGTGACCTTCTTGGCACCCAGCTTCGGTGCCTTCTTGGCGCCGAGGACGTTGGCCTTGCGGGGGCCGGCAGAGGGGGCCGTTTTCCTTAGCGCAGCAGAGGTCGTGATACGGCTGGCGGCAGGCTTAGTCTCGCCCTCGGTCTTGGCGAGAGGTGAGGAGGTGCGTGCGATATCCTTGCCGTTCGCTCCAGCGTTGAGGAAGGGAGACGGTGTGCGGCCGACAACAGGGGGAGTGGCGGTGCGAGAGATGGGCGGCGTGGGCTTCTTGATGGCGGGCTTATCCCAAGAGGAAAAGAAATCGTCATCCGGCTCGCCGGCCGGTGTGTTCGAGCCCTCAGCAGCATCTCCGCCCTCGGTGATGACGACCTCGGTAGGGAATCTACACACGTGTCAGCGCGATGCAATACAGCGGCAGAGAGGCTTCCACGGACTCCTTAGCATCCCGTGCGGCCCTCTTCTTCAGCTCCTCCTTGTACTTGGTCGCAGCGGCCGACTGGTATTTGGTCTTGGGGTCCTTGCTGTTCAGCGCAGCCGATCCGCCGTTCTGCTGGAAGAACTTGGTCGCCGACTCGTTACCGCCCACCTTCATAACCCGGAGCTGGTCCCATTGCCATTCTGCCAAGCTCGTTAGAGAATTTTCCCATCCCTTGAATGAGGGCAGACATACGATCGAGGTTGGTAGATCGCACAAAGGAGATGTGGACGCCGAGGTTGCGATGGTTGGCTGAGCAGTCGAGACACAGGTAGATGCCAAAGGGGACCGAGGTCCAGGTCGGATTCTTCTGGCCGCAGTCGAAGCAGACCTGCACGAAGCGCGGGTTAATGCGTCACGCTCATGATCGGCGCCGGGACGTCGACTTGCCTTGTTGGCCGGCTTCGTCTTCAACTTCTCGAAGATCTTCAGCGACTGCTGCTTTGTCGCGAGAGCGCTCATCTTGACTAGCTGCGCGCAATCGCCAGTTCGTATCCGTGGTTAGACTGCGTGGTGCTATGCGCTGGTGCTTGGCCCGATCTCACTCTTCGTTGTTGCTTCGGGAAACGGCGGTTGTCATTGAGACGGGGTCCCCGTCAACTCAGCTCGCTCAGGAGAAAGCGGGCCACATTTTGGATTGCCATCCATGTGGCATCAATCCAATGCGCTAGGCCAAAGCCCGCTTAGGCCACATTGCCCCTCGGCGGGCCACCACAAGCCCACCTGGTCGCGTGTCCCGAGAAATTGCCGGCGCGGCACGGCAACAGCTCTGACCCACTTCCTCAATGGACCTTGAAGCTGCTCGGCCAAGCTTCAAAGCTTGAATCAGGCTCGCTCAACGACTTTTCGATATCCCACCCGGAACGGCGTCTCTAGCCGTCCCGCCATGGGCACCCCCAAACCGCCATGATGAACCGACTCACCGCATCATCGCGGCTTTCCCTCCGCGCATCCCCCACCGCCATCCTCCGCACTATTCTCCCCCGCCGGACCTACGCCTCCCAAAACCCCCAACAACCACCCCCCTCCTCCCGCCGCTCCGTAACCCCCTTCAACGACGACGGCCGCGTCCCCTGGTCCCACCTCTCCGCCACCGAAAAAAACTGGCCGCGCCGCCCAACAAACCTTCAACTTCGGCCTCGTCCTCGTGGGGGTCGCCCTAACCGGCGGTGTAGCCTACCTCTTTTACCAAGAAGTCATAAGCCCCGACAGCAAGACGGCGTATTTCAACCGGGCGGTGGACCGAATCAAGAAGGACGCGCGGTGCGTGGAGTTGCTGGGCGACGGGAGGAAGATTACGGCGTATGGCGAGGAGACGTTTAATAAGTGGCGGAGGGCGAGGCCCATTGCGTCGACGGTTACGAAGGATGGGAGGGGGAATGAGCATTTGAGGGTGCATTTTAATGTGAGTTCTCATCAAGGGGATATGTGGATTCGATGAAGGGGGTTGGTGCTGACAGGCGGATAGGTTGCTGGGCCAAAGGGCACCGGGGTGGTGCAGATGCATCTCGTTCGGCGCGCGGGAGAGGCCGATTTCGAGTACAAGTATTTCTTTGTGGATGTAAAGGGGCAGTCGAGAATTTATCTCGAGAATGCGGATGCATCATCGGCGGGGACTGGGGACAAGGCAAAGGGGTTCAGGCTTTTCGGCGTCAAATGGTCTTGAACGGCATGGAGGGGGTTAAAAGTGTATTGTATGCAGCTTGGGTCTCGGGCCCGAGCAGTGTATTTGTATTATCTATATTGAAAATTGAAGGTAGCCGACCTAGAGCGCTACAATTTGGTTGCGTCCCGAGATTACATGCTTCAGACACCATACATTTATGCTTCAGCCGATCCTGCTTTGAACGCTGTTGTAAGACCCTTCCACCACGGGTAAGAGTCTCATGTACTATACATGGAAACAGACATTGGAACCATTTTTGGGGTTTGAAGAACTAAGCCCCGCAAAGACAGCGTGAGAGAGAGACTTTTCCTGTGAGTTCCACACCGCGCCTATACCCCGGGGGCTAAGATTAAGTAAAACATGAAAGACGAACTGAAAACCAGGACTCCATGCTAAGAGCAGACAGCAACATGCGACCGACATGATACGCCCATCTCCACAAGGGAAACGGCACGTTATGCACCTTCACACTCCCTCATCACCCTCCATCTTCGCAATCCACTTGTTCATCTGCGCGTACTTTTCCTCAAACGTCCTTTGGAGCTTCTCACACGCTCCCCACATGGGGTCTTTCGGTTTCCAGTATGTGTAACAGTTGGTGAACATCTGATTCATGTCGGCCAGGAACTCGTGCTCATCCTGGTACTCCTTGCGGTCCATCTTGGACTTCATGGTGCCGAGGTCCATGGGCTTCTTGACCTTGTCGAGGTAGTCGGGTACGCCGTCAGACACGGGGTTAACGGGCTGCTTGAACGCACCGACGAGGCGGGTCCAGAATCCTGAAAGTTGGTGTTAGTGGCAGAAAGTCACAGGCAAGGATATGCTCGTTTCTTACCTGGCCCGGACAGCATCCTAGCGAGCAGATCCGAACAGAAATCGAGTTTCTGGGCGGTTGAGAATTCGCGATCCGCAGCTAAAGCATTCGACCGGCGCTTGGTGGCGGGTTTAGACGTCGGTAAGGACTGTCTCGCTGTTACCTTCTTCGCATTAGCAGGCTTTGGGGCTGCCGGAGCAGCGCTGCTCGGGAGGATGTCGGAGTATCGCTGCTTCTTTGCCGGCTGCGGCACGATCTCGGGGCCCTCTTCAACCTCGAGGACGTGAGCTCCGCGTCTTTGTGGGACCAACGAGGCAGGCGGCTGGATTTGGACGACGGGCGCGGTGTTAAGATCGCTCATTGCCACGACGAGTTCGCTGAGTACCTCCTGAGGAAGCGACCTGGCAAACTCGGCCCGCGAGTCGGAGAATCTCATGTACTCGGCAGCCCATGAGAGCAAGAGCTTCCGAATAGAGGAACCCTCAGGGGTATCGTTCCATACCTGCACCAAGAGAGGCGCAGCGGGGATGCGGTCCGTAATGCGTCGGCACTCAGACATGGCCTCGAGAGTAGCATCGCAGAGGCCCTCAATGCCTAGGCCATGGCCAAGCTTCCAGACACCAACAAGCATCTCATAACTAGGAAGCTCTTCATCGCTGGGAAATACTCTTCCGGTGTAAAGAAAGTGCTGTGCAAAGGCAAAGACCTCGACGAGTGTTTCGGGGAGCTTCACAATGTTCTCAATCTCGTCGGTGGGATTCTCGCTGAAGAACTTCTTGTAGAATGCTGATTTGGCACAGAGAAAGTCTTTTTGGATACCAAAAGGCATCTGCTCTGGGCCGACAAGTATAATGACGAAAATAGGGTGTGGTTGGCTGACGAGCGGTTAGTTTGGGCAATACTCGCACTCTTAAGATGAGGAAATCTTACAGCCACGAGAAAGGCTTGTCATCTTCAATGATGGTTACAGCCTGCTGTTCCACGGGGGTCTCATCGGCGCCATTGATGGCATTGCCATTGGCATGAGGCTCCTCGTCCGACATGACGGTCAACTGTGAGCTTCAGTTAGCCGAGCCGTGGTGTAGGCATCACCCCAAAAGTGAAGGAACGGTGAAGGAAACGTAGTAGTCTCATAGATAAATGCAAAAATTCCATTCTAAAGCTCCAGGATGAGAGATGGACGATAAACCGGATGAGTGTCCTCGAGACGGTGAGATGGCTTGAAGCTTGCTCATCGCACCCGAGCAAAGCTCACACTTCGACAGAGAATTGAGTGGGGCAGTGAGCTTTGTACTCAACTGGATGACTTACATCGTCTTGATTGAGCCTCTAGTATATTTCAAATAGAGAGAACGAGTTGGATCTTGAAGAGGGAATGAGTGGCTGATGAGGAAGCTCTTTGCAGGTGTTGAGCTGATGGGCTGAGCTCGTGAGATGAATTGTGATGTGGTATGAGAATTGGCCAATAAGCTTCGCCAAGACACCCGGGATGTGGCCCCCTGTGGTGGGAGGCGCACGGACACATCGGGTGTTGGTGGCGTACTGTGCGAGAGGATCACTATCTGAGTGATTTGGGGGGGATGATAGCGCTATCTGGATCTACTACAGCGGCTTACAGCGGGTGACCTACACCGTATAACTGATAGTACATACACGGTTCAGGGGTTCCTTTAGAAGGCGCAACCCACCTGCCTCAATTAACTTCTCTCATCTTCAACTTTCGTCTCGTATCTGTCAAGGCTCAGTAATAGACTATCTTTTCAGTCTTCAGCTAGTGGTTCCAAAGTCTTATTCCAGGATACGTTCTCAAAAAGGTTGTGGTCCTCTTCTCCATCCCTCTTGGAGTGACCTGACAGTTTGACGTCAACGCAGCTGCACCTCGAATCCCCCACAAATGTCTCTCAAAACGATGTTGTCGACCCAAAACCGGGATAACGACGCGCGGCTCTCGATAGAGAGTATGCCTTGTTCTTCTACGTGCATACCACACCGCTTTACGCTCTTTTTGGCAAGACTCGAGGTCGAGGTTGGAGCTTTCTCGCATTCCTCGGGTTTTTGACGACGACATGCGACGCGCAAGCTCAACAGGCCAAGCAGCCAATCACCTTCGCAGAAAGCCGGCTGCCTCCCCATGACGACGCAGCCAAGGGGCAGAAGAAGCAAAGCGTTGGTTTCCCGATGTGAGCGAAAACGCCTCGAGGCCTTCTTATGGGAAGGTCAAACTCGTTTGACGATGAGAATAAAGAGGGTAGCTCATCCAACACTGGAGGCTGCCGCGCAACACTCCATCAGACCGCTGCCCATCCGGTGATCCACCAACACTCCTCCTCAACCTTTAGCAATCGGGTGTGGTGTATATATCTCGGGTTCCTGGCTCCATTTCCAATGGGTTGCGCCGAGTCGAGAATACAAGCCTCCTACCAGCCCCTTGAGTCTATCAGCGACTTCGGAGAGCGCTCAACACCCATGCCACCAAGAATGGGACAGCCTCAGATCCAGTCCGCAGGGCCTTCGGTGCGCCTGTCCACCCAACATGAGCGTCTCATCCTTGAGCTGCTTCCATTCAAGGACGTTGTGCAGTTCCATGAGTTGGTCTCATCCTTTCCCCCGTTGACCGCAAGCAAGACTGGCTGACACACTGTCTCCCAGGTGGCTGAACAGCATCTATGTCCGTGGCTCATGGAACGAGTTCTCACGCGACTTCCTATCGCGCAGCCCGCTTGCCCCTGAGCCCGACAAGGCAAAGCTCGCTCAACAGGCCAAGGACGCCATCAACTCGAGGAACCAAAAGTACTTGATGTACCACCCAGAGAAGGACAACTGGACGCTGGAGGACCATCATATCCGCTTCCTGGTGACAGTTATTAGCGACAATCTTTTGAAGGGCTTGTGGTCCGAGTCGGACTGGAAGAAGCGCAGCATTGACGTTGCAAAGGCTTGCTATGAGGTTTTGAGCTTTCTTCGCGCCACCGCTGGGCCAGGCGTTGGTGACAACCCGCCCCGGTATGATGGCTAGGGGATGACCCCTGATACTACATCCTTTGGCTTGATGTCGGCGAGTTAGGACCGCATAGTGACATGCGTGGTGAACGACGTCTTTCGTGCGACGTACCTGTGATATCGGCGTTTTCACAATACCCCAATACATCTGCTTCAGTCAGCTTGCTCTAGAGCTAACGCTGTTCGCCAGGCGTGCTATGCATGAGATGTGCTGGGATCTTGGAGGTGACATATCTCTTCACGGTTGACATGAGGCACGGTCTGAGGTTTCAGTTATCAGCTGCTGAAGCCCATACTAAACTTCACGGTTGCCATAAACGGTCATCAAGCCCGAGTCCATAGCTAGAGCCCTCGACAAGGAAAGTTGGATCACAAAGATAACTAGCCCGTCGTCAGAATAGGCACGAAGGGGGAGCAGCAGCAGCCATCGATCCAGTTCCCACCATCACATCCATCGGTTAAGAACAACAAGCAAGGATTCCCTCAAGGCCGCAACATGGATATCCTCCATCCTCCGTCCTCCATCCTCACCTCGCCGATCCCAAAAGTTCCAGTACCAAACCCCCTCCAACGCTCCAAGTATCTCTACCTCCCTACCCCTCATGACGAACCAGTAACACAACATCTCCCCAAGCGAGGATCGAGGCGATGGCCTCACCTCCCCGTCGCCGCCCATGACCTTATCCTTGTCCATGTCCTCATCACAATTTATCATTCCCAGATATTCTAGAGTTCTGGATCTCACCACACTATGGCCATTGGATCGCTGCAAATGGTGCTAGGTCGTCAACCAGGAATGAGGACAACAAGGAGGAGGGCGAACAGATTACACTGGTGGATGATCTGATCCGCCCTGATTCTGTGCTTACAGAGGGAAGGAAGGAAGCGTGTTGGTGGCTGGGCAAAAGGGCCCTACAGTTGGTGGTTTCTATGGTAGGTACGCCAAAAGGGCGCGTCTGATCGGGCGGTTACTTTGTTACTTTCTGAGACTTGGAAGTTACCTACCTACCGAACGAAATACTTACCTCCCTCCCGTAGTATCCAGACAGAACCAAAACGAATCACCTCTACCTCACCCCCTCCCGCAACGTCTCTCGCCGCCATACGGATATATGCACAAGGTGATCTCGGTGTGCAAGTCTCCATCCGGCTTAGAAGTTTAAGAACTAGAAACATGAAGGATTGCATCTTCTTACGCTGCAGATACTACCTGCGGTGTCATCATCCATCTATCTCCATGCGGAGGCGGGAAGGGGGAAAGCAGAAGGTTTAGGGGGGGGGGGGGGGGGTGTCCGGGTAGAGTGTGCAGCCGCATGGCGGATGGATAGATAGGTAGATAGATTAAGGGTATTTTTGCTGTCATCGTGGTTGTAATTGTGGTATCGTGAAACACGTTGTTGAGTGGTATGATAGGGGAGGGGTGCGGTAGTTTGAGCAGTTAGTTGTGCGCAGTTTTGCGTTGCTTTTTTCTTTCCGATTTAGCTGTCTGCCTGACTGGCAGCTTCAGTTTCGACTTCGCGAGTGGGCTGACTGGCCGCTGCGCTCATCCCGCTTACAACTACCGCTCACAAAAGCCTTGCGCACACATGTGCGTGCGCAACGTCAAAGTGCGGAGAAAGCGTACGTATGTACAATACCATCGCAAGAAAGTAAGCCTGGAGACACGCCCCCTTCTTTGTTATTCTGGGAGGCGGGGGGTGGTTTGTTCCGTCTCTCGACGTGCACACAGAGACAGATAGACAGATAGCATGGCATCGAGATGCTTCCCGTACGCTGGCTCGCAGGAATGCACCGGAACCGTTTGCAACCGCTACGGGCGTGTGTACGTAGGTAAGTGTGGAAGTGTGGTAACTCGGCAGTTAAAGCCCGTGTGTTGCATTCCTCGGTGAGGAGTCCTCGCTGTATGTCCGCTCGGGGAAAAGGGGGTACTGTTGAACGGATGGGGGGTGTCTTCCCGTTATGAGGGAGAAAGCGTCTGGGCGTGCTCTCTGATGGATGAGCGGCCGGACATGAACGGTGTGTATGACAGGTTGTGTTGATGCGAGCCGTGAAAAGCGACTGACTGGTTGAGCTGTCACTCCTGTCGTCGATGGAACCGTTGGTCGCTCGGCCCGAGGTTCCATTGTCCAACGGTGCAAGGAGACGAACGGACCCGATTCCGAAGTGCGTGAAGATACGGTGCGCAGGATCGGGTGGCGTGGCTGGAGACCAATCCCGATGGTCGGATGCCGTCTCAAATCCTTCCTGGCTGTTTTGTTGTCTGCAAGAAAAAAACAACAACCGTGGGAATTGCGTGCGGCAGCAGTCTGCGCTCTCCGCAAAAATTGTCGGCTCGGCTGGGGGCATAGCTTTGTCACGAACAGCGGCCGGTGCTAGAGGGGGGTGAAGATAGAAGTATTGGACTCACGGTGAATCAGAAGCGGCTTGGCCCGTCTTGAGCAGTAAGAGCCGCTCACCGACTGACAGTCGGTGTATGCGGGCGGGACTGAAAAGGGGGTGCCAGCCGTCCCTTGCCAATGCTGCGGAATATTTGAGTGAGGAAATCTCATCGGCCAGAGCGAGGGATACACGCCATCGTCCATCTCGACGCTGTACGTCTGGCCTTGTTGGCTCGGTATTTGGGTTTCGCTATTTCTTGCCTGGCCCGCCCCTTGTTAAAGTTAATATCACAGGAATTAGTGATGGCGGGCGAATGCTCAGGGCTGTTTCGACAAGATTCCTTGAATACGGGGGCGGGTTGCTGCCGCTGCGGTACCACGACACGGACACCGTCTCCTTGCTTGCGGGCGCCGTTGAAAGTGAGTCCGCGTCTATGGCTGCGTCTGCGGCTGATATCGATATGAGCTCGGAGAAATGGTTCACGGATAGGCTGCAGGTGCGCTTCGACAGTTAGATTGTGGCGAAACCGTTGGAGATCGACAATATAAGCTCATTCCGGGAAGAACTGGTAACCATCGAGACGACACCGTGGCATGTGGTTTTGATTGAGACGCAATATACAGCTGAGGAGGTGGGATCGTAGCGAAGGCGCCCCTTAAGCTCACGCCATCACCCCCCTTGCCCGGACTAACAGTGACCCAGTTCTGTCGTGACCTCAACAATAACAACCTTCAACAACAACATGCAACTAACGTGAGAGTAAACACAATGCCATGGCCAATGCGATTTAGGCTGCGGGGCAGTTCCCAAGAGCGGCCACCTACAGACGCACAATGCCGCAGACGCAGGTTTCCCCGGGATGGTACTAAGGGTTTTTGAGTGCAAGACAGAAGACATTGTCTTGGACTGTTGGGGGTTCACGCATCGTGGTCTCGTTGCACAAGAGTCGGCAACAAACAGCCAGGTCTAGAACAATATGAAGCGGATGGCGTGTCTGGACGATGCAATTCCGACAGCGAAGGGCGTGGCCGCTTCGGATACCATCCAAAACACGTCCGCGCAGCGCTTGCCAACCCGGGGACAGAAACCTCTCATGAAACGGCGGACATCTCCGAGCTTCCACAGCAGTCCAACCTGACGTCACCTGGACCAGAGATGTGTTGTCAGTGATGATCAGTATCCCGAATAGAACACGTTGAAGTCATCAAGATAAGAAGTTGTAGACAGGATGTTTCGGGGTAGCAATATACCGGTCAGCGACTTGCGTCCCGGCTCTCCGGTTACTGGTATTTACCCGCCAACCGAGCAATCTAGCAAATTGCAACCGATCAGGAAAACCCCTTCGCCCTGTTGACTGGGAACCCTCGTGTTGACAGGCCTCAGGGCGGGCCGTGGCCAAGACGCAGCAGTCTCGAGGATCTCGGAACTGCGGTGGAGCAGCAATGCACACCCGATCTGAAGGGGCAACCGGCTTTTCGGAAGCCGTCAGATACCCATCGGATCCAGCATATAGCAGCGCGCAAATGAATCGGATACCAGATCGCTCCACTAGCCGTTCGAGCCTGTTGCCCTGGAATTCCCGCCGTTGCTCGCTATACTGGAATCTTTGTATAGACCCGCTATCACTGATAGTGGCACCGGGCTCGCAGCATCGTGATCCAAAGTCCGGTTTAGTTTGCCGCCGCGGTACACAGCCGGACTCTAGAGCGAGTCCTACTGGGGTGTCGGGCCTTCCCAAGCGTTCCACCAATAGAAGTGCAACCAACGAGAACCAGGCCGCGAGACTTCGATGACTGCGCCAGCGCGATGCAACCGACTTCTCGGCACTAGCTGCTGTTTGCCCTCGTTCAGAGAAGTCCGTGATCGGTGAGGCTTCCAAGAGTGGAAGGCGTTGGGAGGCAATACTTGAGCTGCAATATAGCCTGAACGAGCCATCGTACGGACTCGCAACACCGCGATGAGTTGCAGCAGCGTTTATTAACTGAAGACCGTCCCCGGTGCGCTGCCAATAAGCCAATTAATATCAAACTCCAACATTTTGATAAGGCCGTACCCCCCACACCGCTTGCAATCGAGGGGTGGAAAGCCAATTCGCTAGCGGTGATGTACTGATAGGATGAACACCTCTCCCATCCCATTTTCAGCTGTATAGGATGACGGCATATTGACGGAGCCGGGGACGCAGCAATGTCTCTCGAGCTCTCGATATTGCGGGGACGTGGATGGAAGCAACGCAGAAGATATTTGCGGACATTTGGCGGGCTCCGAAGCTACGGGCCAATATACACAACACGCGGTTCGAGAAAGCAGCGACACCATCTCCAATGCAGTCGGCATCAGGAACGGCCCCGCCTGTCACTTCTCAGGTCCCAGGCGCCTGAGCCAGCACGCTCGCTTGACGGCTGGATCCGGCGTTGGTGACCGTTGAAGAGGCGGTTTCAGCCAGGATGAAAATGCCACGGTCGCTTGACCGCGTGTGATAGGGTCCGGCGGTTGTGGGTTATAGGGTCGATGGAGACGCGCCCGGGGATTCTGGAGGGTCGCGTCTGCTCCGGAAGCGCGGCGTTGCGCGCCCGACGAACCAGAAAGGCGATGAGCTTTTCCGCACGGATATGTGTGCGTCTGTGTTCTGTCAAAGACTGGGTTACCAAACGACGGTTTTCCATGGAACCGGCTGAGTGGCACTCGCTCCCGAGCTGTCAAAACCGGTGGCCCGCTGCCTCCAATATCTGCGACAAGTGAACAGTCAGCGCCAGTCCTCGGACCTCACAGAAGAGCGCACGGCGGTTCTTGGAAGCTCTTGGAAGCACATGCGCAGCGAAGAGCCCGCGAACCCGGGGGAGAGCCTGCGCTGCAGGTCGATCGGTTTAGATAACGGACACCAGAACAAGGCGGGATGGGATGCGTCTGCAGTCTCGAGGCGCTGCAGATCCACCGACCGCACGGTTCTGGGTGGGTGGTGGCCGTTGGATGTTGGTGATTGTGGCTTGCTTGCAACTAAGGCCGCACTCGCTTTATCTTTCCTCTTTCCTCTTCTCTCATCCTCCGCGAGGGGGTTTCGTGTCGTCTCGTTCGGGCGAGGGTGTTGTGGAGGAGGAAGCTGAGGCAATTGATTGTGGGGTTGCAACCCCTGGCCTTCGCGAAAGCGCGCTAAGGGTCGAACCCCATGGGGCGTGGGGGTCGCTTCCATGCAGTAAGGGGAAGGCGCGACCCTAGATCGCTGGAGGCTGAATTCTCGTTCGGCAGACGCGCAATTCAGACTTTGGTCGCGAATTCCCGTCAAACTCCGCCAGGCCACGACGATGCTACCTCAATAGATTGAGGTGCACAAGAATAGCATCGCCGCGGGCCAGCTCGTCTGACGGCCTCCGTTCGTTGCCAGTCAGTAGCATCCCACCGCAGCCCAGAAACGAACCATGGTTTTTGCGTGGGTCGGAGCGCCAGCAGCGCACCATCGCGTCGTCGAAACAGGAGACGCTGCCACAGAATTCGCTCCCAGGTTCCGAGTGTTGCATCAGGCGGGTTTTGGGGCAGCACGGATGTCGTTTCGACCCCACCTGTTACCAGCGGCGGTGTCGTGATCTTCGATCATTATCATGCTCCCACCCACCAAAACGACCGCATTCGCGTAACACTCTCCGCATCCGGTAGGCCGCCACGCCAACATCACCAACGTTCACAGTTTCTGTTTGTCTCGACTCCCTGAAATGGGCATGCGTGGCTCGCTAAATCCCACGGGGGATAGTTTCCCCGCCGTCAATACCCTCCCGCCCCTGATTATCGCTAAAACCGGCTGACATGGACAGGCACCGAGGTGAGGTTGTTGATCTTGCGTAACGGGCTCGGTTATCTTTGACGAAATGGCCAAAGCCGCGCGGACTAACTCAGTATGGCTTTTTCTGCGGGGAACGGCGGGATTGCGCGACATCCAGGAATCTCGATTCCCTCGATACGTTTTGCGGGGTGCCACGGCCTTGCATTGTTCCTGAGCACCGATCTTTCCGCCCTCTAATTGCAAAGCCGAGGGAGGTGTGAAGTTTCACCCGACTTGCCTGGATCGGAACGTCAACATGTCTCGCTCAATGCGGGCCAGAGGCCAACAAAAGGCGATAAGACTAGACTGCAAGTCGCTGGACACGGCAGACACCACGCACTCGTGTCTGACGGGCGTTTATGTCATGTCCCCCGGAACCTTCGCCGGGTGGAAGGAGGCGTATCTGCGCCGAGATGCGCTGCTGTGGGTTCCAGCCCATCATAGGTCTCAGAGGCCGCACCCACAACCAAGGCATTGGCTGTGGGTTACCGCCAGCCTCAAGAGATCGGGGATCTGAGGACGCGCCGATTGCATCACTCACAACGCGCATCCCCAGCCGCTCCCCTATTCGCTCCACCGGCTGTCAACCAGTAGGCGTCATGAAACGCTGCATCCCATCACTTGTTTCTCCTGTTCCGAAGTTGCGGTGAGAACCCCAAGACCTTTTTGCGCAACCCAAGTAGCGTGCTACTCCGACGCCGGTTCTATCAACCGTCCGTCCCGTTGGGCTTTGACTTTTGGCCAGTAGCGCGGGGCTTGTGCTCTGGGGGAGTCCCTATCTTGGGTTTCGAGGCTTTAGTCTCCCTCGAGCTTCCTCGAAAGGCGAGGCCCACAGCGCAGGGGCTGCAAGTAATTTGTCACCCGACTCCTTTCCGAGTGGACTTGAGCAGACCGAAACAGCCATCTCACTCTGGGCAGGTGGTTGAGAACTGACTTGTGGTTCGCAAGGAAGTCGAGCGATAACGCCATCCGTTCAATCCCCAATCTTACTGGTTGCCGGTTCCTCCGGCTGCTTGACCGGGCAAAGATCAACTCGAGACGCAAGCTGAGATCTCAATCCTCCGCTAATTGCCCCTCGCTGTCTCATCTGGCCCAATTCCGGCTGGTCCACGAGCGAAGAGTGAAGCAGCGAACGCTATTTTGCGTTTGGCGGGAACACACGCCATCACATTTGCTTATCTGGCGCCTACCCCGGCACCGCCCCCCAGCGCCCCCAGAAAGCCCCCCAGACTCTCCGCGCATCCCGCCCCACACTTTCCCCGGCCAAAGGGGGGCCGGCCCAAAGCCGGATTGCACACCGAACGGCACATTTTCCTGGGGTCAGCGACTCGACGAAAAAGGGGGAAGGATGCGGCAACAGAGGCACAAAAATGACAGCTGACGTGATACCGCAGCTTCCGAAAACCAATCCAAGGATCAGGCAAACACGAGCTGTTTCCCTTGCTGCCGAGTCTTGGTCAAGTTGCTCTCCAAAGGGCGCGTGTTTGTTTGAGGGGTGGCTTTCTTCCTCATCCCTTATCCCCAGCTTTTTCGTTCCTGCGACAGTTTTTTTTTTTTTGCCCAGCCAAGCCATCTTTTCTCACCACACCCCTCTTTCTCCACACACACCCTTCTTCCCCCACCCAGGGATGCCGTTCCCAAGCCTCTGCACAAACGTCATTCGCCGGCATCGTGACATGCATCCACGTACTGCGAGAGGCTGAGCCAACAGGCAACTGCCCGCGCCGCTCAACAGTACACGTTCAGTACATGCATTGGACTGTCCGCTTCCTCGGTGAGCCATGGGGCAGGAGTTGGAGCAAAAGTTGGCTTCAGGGAGAAAAAAGTGCATTTTGGCGGCGCGGAGATGACTTGTCAGCCTGCTGTCTCTGCTATTTTGGCGGGCGTCTTGGCAGAGTCGCCAGATAGTATCTTTCGCGGACATGTGTTGGTCTCAGAGAGCCTCCTTTGCTTTCTTTTTCCCCTCTCTTTTGGATTTCCATGACAGCAGCAAAAGGTAAGCGCCACGCAAAAGCAGCGAGTTGAAGCCAAGGCCAAAATAGAGCCAAGGTGCAGAAGGGAGGTCGCAGACAAAGTGCAGAGAGAAAGGGGGGGTGTGTGACTAAGAGGCTCTGGAAAGCACAGCACGCGCGGGGACGGTAATGCCGTCTCGTGTTTCCTTCACTTTTTTCCCGTCAGCCTTGGGGGCGCGGTTGGAGGCAGGCGGTGTCAACAGCAAGCGGTGGCTCCGGATCTCGTCGGAATAGCTACGAATTTTACCACTGCCATTGCATCATATTGATAATTACCACATCATCAACACTGGCCTCGACATCAGGGGGCGGGAGGGGGTGAAGCAGGCAAAGCTTCAAATCGGTTCCACAGCGGTCAACGCCACAGCCAAAACGAAACAAAAAAAGTACCGGTAATCGAGGTGCCTTGTCTGCGGCACAGAGCCCCGTCCAAACACACATGCGAGGCACAGTCAGTTGTGTAGCCGGGAATGGGGGGCCAACATGGAAGGCGCCCAGGAGGCCAGGGCAGCCCTATCCCTTCTATCTATCTGCGCTTATCCCCATTCTCTTGACCTTCCGGCCCTCCCGCCACAAACAGCAGGTAGCCTTGTCTAGAGCAAGTTACCCCGTGGGGAGATGGCGCAAACCGGCCTCCCTCGCCGCCTCCCTGCTGGTCCCCGCGCTGTCACGCCGCAGTCAGACCTGGGGCTGGTTCGGACGGTCTGGCTGGCCCCAAGGTTTCCAACAAAGGGTAGGTAATGTAGCAGCCGTTGGTAAGGCGAGGATGCAAAACGTGTTGTGCCCTGCCCTACCCTGCCTGCCCGCAAATAATAAGCAAGCAACCAAGCAAGACACAGACTCGAACGACAAAGACTCGGCTGACATCTCCGTGGGGGCGGCACACACCCGCCCACCCGCCTGCTGGGGGAAAAGGGCAAACAAACCTGGGGCCCCAACATTTTTTTCTTTTCTGTCTGGTCTAACCAAGGTTTCACCCCAGAAAAAGGGAGGAGCTTTCATGCCTCCCTTCTCCATAATCACATCGATATGAATGACAGCCAAGACGAATGATCACCACAAGGAACTTGGAAGGCATGTCAAAATTGAAGTAATACTGCGTTGGCAAAAGGGACTAGGCGTTTGCTTTCAGCTTGTAAGAAACCAAACGTGGCTTTTGTCTCGGTCTGCTTTCTTCTCTGTAGCGTGTAGATAAGTCTGTTCTCTGATCCCATTTTGTCCATGTCCATGTTTCCCTGCGCGGCAAGTCTGCTGCTTTCCCCACACGCCTTCA
The DNA here is from genome assembly GCA_030512335.1 of Immersiella caudata. Classification (NCBI taxonomy): domain Eukaryota; kingdom Fungi; phylum Ascomycota; class Sordariomycetes; order Sordariales; family Lasiosphaeriaceae; genus Immersiella; species Immersiella caudata. The sequence continues at coordinate 4,966,662 of JAULSU010000002.1, read as the reverse complement.
TCCCCACCTTGTTACGTTTTGGTTTTCCCTTACTCCCCTTACCCGCGCGAAGCGAGACCATCACGCCATTTTGCAGCCAAGCAACTCCGAGGGGGGGCAGAGAGGAGAAGCCCAAAAAGAAACCGTATAGACGAGGGGAAAACAATTATAGCCACTGAATTTGTCAAGACCAGTAGAAGAGAAAGACGAGAAAATAAAAATATCCGCCCCTGTGCGAAACATGCTCAAAATGCCGCCGGATCCATAGCTACACTGAGATATCCACACATCCGATCTACCATCACTGCCACATTCGCTTCCAATCACTGCCAAAGGAGAAGGACGGATAGACAGGAGAAGAGGGGTAAGAGTCCCCGCGATGTTCAATTCCAGGCCAAACTGAATCAGCGAATTTTGTCTTCTCGAGGCTCGTCGGTAGCCACACCAAAGGACGTAGAGAGAAGTGAAGTCTATCCGCCCGAATAACAAAAACATAGTGACTGTCTATCCCATTCCCATGACCAAGAATAAAAAGGAAAAAGAACCCGTAATCCCGCTGAATCCGAACCCGGTATCGTATCCCGTTGTGCTGCAAGCACCCCATTTCCCTGATCGCTGATTACCGGAAATGGTGGTGTCCTATCCATCCAAAATCCTGCCCGAGGGCCCCAAGCGCCAATATCCTCTATAATTCCGGTATCCGTCATCATTCATGTCGTTCAAGGACTCGCTAAGCCGTAGTTCCGCACGAAGGGTTTGATGTCAAGTTACATCCGTTCTATCAGGTCGCCGCCTGAGAGACTGTTGTTGGAAGAACTCCTGCCGCTTCCGTTGTACCCATCGCTGGGCCTGAGCAGATCGTGAACCGCAACCTTGGGGACTTGAGGAACTGGGAGTTTTCTCTGGGTTCCGTCGGGGCGGCTGATGATATCCGTGATGGAGATGCCATCGCTTCTCGAAGGCGCCTGAGGCGTCTGGATATGAGGGAACTGGCTCTCGGGTTGCGGCTCAAGCGGGGCTAACGCAGGCGTGTGCTGCTGGAGCGACAGGCTTCTGAACGGAGGAAGCTCGTAGCCGCCGTTGATCGGCCGCAGGCGGGGCGAGTGTGCCGGAGTAGCCAGTGGTGTGTGGTCGGGCGTCGGCGACAGCGAGTCGTGGGAGAAGGTCGGAGACGAAGGGGCAGTGGAGTTGGGAGAGTTGGGCCTCGACCGCTTGGCTCTGTATGCATGAGGACCGTAGTGATCATCCTGCTCGTCATGCGAGTGCGACCTGGACATGTGGTAGGCGTGGAGACCAGGAAGATGGTGATTCCTCGCCGAGTACATGGTGCTGCCGTGGAAAGGATGCTGCCTCGTCGGCGGGGGGTAGTAGTTTGGTGGGTGGGGATGGAGCCGGTCGCTCGCGGCCTGGTTGGCGGCCCTGGCGAGCATGGCCATGTCAGGACCGCTCTGGCTTCCGGTTGAGGCACGGCTGTGGCTGTATGGGTTCAGACCCGACGAAGGGGCAAAGTTTCCGTACGAGCTGTAATGCGGCGGTGAGACGTTGGGGGACGACAGAGCCGTGGGCGGCGCCGAGCGAATCGCCTTGGGGGCAGGCGGAGGCGGCATCATCTCCGGCTGCAAACCGTGCATCAGACCCGGATGCTGCGGGTGGCCCTTGTTGCCACGCCTCGAGTTCGGATTGCTGTGTATCCTCGAGTGACGGGTCAGCTCGTCGGACCTTGAGAACTTCTTACTGCACCCCGGAAACTGGCAGGCATGTGGCTTCTCTCCCGTGTGTGTCCTGATGTGTCGGGTCTGGTGCTCCAGTCGGTGGAAGGCCTTGTCGCAGAGCGGGCACTTGTAGGGGCGCGGGAGCTCGTTGTTTGCTTCGGCAGGTTGACCTCCCGGAAGCGGCCCGTTCGGGCGTAGCATGCCTACTGCAGCCATGTCGGCGTCGGACCGTTGTTGTCGGGTTGGATCGTGAGAGTCCCTCTCGGTGTCTGGGTTCAGCAGGTTGGAAAAATCCACTGCGGACTGTGCTCGTTGCATGTGATCGCCCACGCCAAACGGAGGCGTCTTTCTTTGGGTCCTTGGAAAATAAAAAAAACCCTCCTTCCCTCTTTCCTTCTATCCTGAGCAGCGGTGGATCCGATGCAGGCACCCGGAGGGGAAAAAAATGCTAGCCTGTTGGTGACGATGAGGTCCGTCTGGTTCGCCGTTCACCCAGTCGGCGTGGACTGGCTGGAGAGGGCGAAAGAGATGTGCAGGTTGTTGCACAGGAATGTATCGATTTGTTGCTTGTGGAGGACGAAGTCGCTAGCACGAGTCGGGTGCAGGAGCGTTAGTTGTTGGGGAAAGCTTTTGAGGCGGTAACTATGGGGATGCAACGGAAAATCGAGAAGGGTCTGTTTTCGGGGGGGAAGCCGCACCGGTTTTAAATGGCTGAGGGCAGGCTGGCAAGGGGGGGTGTGCTAGGTACCTCGAGAAGTACCTGTAGGGGGGGAGGGAATGGTGTGTGGGTGTGGTGTGGGGAGCTGGAGGGGGCGTGGGTGAACAGCGGTAAGGGTTGCGACTCAGCGCCACGACCAGCGGGGGGGCAGCGCCCGAGGTACCTGCCTTCCCATGCCCGCTGGGGAGGGTGGGATGTCGAGGCGAAGGGTCGAAGGGGGCCGTGGATCTCGGGGAAAAAATACACCCACCATTGCGGTACCTTTGTGGATGGAGAGGGAAAGATGACAGCGAATTACCAGCTGGGGGGAAGGTACGGACGGCTTCCAAACGAGGTACCGCAACTTTCACCGCTCACACCACCCTCGTACGGGTACGTAACGACGGACTGCTGAAGCGAAGTGCCCTGCAGCCGTCTCCAGGCACTGAGCGCTGGGCTGGGAGGGCTGCCCGGCCGCTGCAAAATTGGCCGGTGTGCAACTGTGTGGTGGATTCAGGTACTTTGATTGCGAGAACTCACACCGCAGTGAGCGCATCGAGGGCCAAGCATCTCTCGTTTCTTGTGAAGGGGGCCCCAGAGAGGGGGGCAGACATGGCGGGCGGGACGGGTGGGGTGGCCATCCGAAGCACCTTTCCCTGCGGCGTGGATTGAACGGGCGGGAAAGAGGAAGGCAGCAAGCCGCGGCGTGGGGTGCCGATAGCTTTATCGCGGGAGGGTTATTGGTATGCGCAAGCCCACCCGAGCAAGAATTCGTGCTTTGCGTGCTTCGTGCTCCGTCCACACCTGCGGGACATTGGGTTGGTCTCGACCACCTCACTGCTTTGCTCGGCTCAAGCATGCCTTGATCCAGCCTCCAGCGTCGGCATCCTGATGCACACAATCAAGAGCATCTCATGGTGCGTCCACGGAAAACTGTTGTGCATGACCCGTGCCTGCTCTGTTGGCTGGCCAGTCAAGTTCCTCGGGACAAGTGGCCCTGGCTCCATCGGCAGCGAACGTTCATCTCGGGCAACTCGAACGGAGACAACACATGCTTCCCGACACGCGCACACATAATACGTCTGCCAGCACCACGCTGCCCACGTCCGCGCGGGCCACTGACCGGCTCCCGCTCCGCCTGTCCGAGTGCGTTGTGCAACGGCGAGGCAGGAAGGGAGAGCCCGTGTTGTTTTTTCCCTTCTCTCTTCTCCGTTGTGCGCTCTGGGCTGTGGCAGGGTGCAGCCGCTCGAGGGTGAGGTTATCGTTTCCCCAGAACCCGCCAGGAGTGGGAAAATGTGGGTGAAGACCGGGGGCGGTGTGGGTGGTGTACGCCGGTGGCTGAGTCAAGCCGGCTGAACGATTGGCCCATGTTCCTCCTTGCTTTCTTCTTTTCCACTTGTTCGTTCTCTCTCACGCCTCTCTCAACTCGGCGGGTGCGAGCTGAAGCGGAGGATCATCGCCCTAGAATATTGCAATACAGTAACTGCAGCGACCAAGATTGTGACTAGAATGGCGGCCTCGAGCAGCTCGTCGGAAAATGCCGTGAATCCCTTCCCCTTCCGACCCGATACCTTGCGGCCCATAGAGAATGTTGAGAGGGGCACGACAGGCCTCTGACGGTCACACATCTGGGGTAAGGCAACGGCGCCACGCAGAGCGGACTGGAATATCCACCGAAGGTGCGGACAGCGTCCAGTGGCATTCGCGCGCCCAGCTGCGCAAACAGGGCTGCTCCCAGCTCGGCGTTCGCTCTCAGGAGGTCCTCGGCCGTTGTGCACCGGGTCGCCGCCCTCGAGGAGAACCTGGTTTTGTCTGTGATGATGCATCCATTCACCCTCCTTTCACGGTTGGCCCAAAGGCACAAGCCAGGTGGGGAGAACTGGGGCCCGGGGCTGTCCTATCCCATGACTGTCTCGGAACGGGGAAGAACCCGGTGAGGGCCAGACGGCGCCGCTTTTTGTTTTTTTGTTTCTTTTTTTTCTGTTCCCAAACCCACTTTGTTGCAAAATGCCATATTCTCGTCCCCGCCATAGCCGCTCCACTCCATGTCCATGCAACAGAACCCTTGGGATGAGCCGCCAGCCGCTGCCAGCAGATAGAGATAAGCCAACAGCTGTGGAGGCCCCGTCGGGGTGGAAGTGGGATTGCGGAGGCGCTCTCGCCTGACTTCAGCCTCTGAAACTCTTGCGGTGCAACTCGCGCCCTAAGGAAGCCTGTCTTCTGCCCGGAGACGAGCAAAGTGCCTAGCCGCAGCACTCGACGATACGATGGGGCATGTCCCCCATATCGAGAGGAATGCCGACTGACGTTGTGCCGCGGCTGGCAGCCGTCGCGCAAGCCCCAGGGTCCTCTGACGCCAGCCGAAATCCGGGGTAGTTAGGGTGTTGGCACAATCATCCCTTTCCAGAAAAGCAGGGGGCGCCGCGTTCTCCTTAAAGAAGGTGCATGACTGCTTCAGACGCGCCGAGGACAAAAACACGTCCCATGGGTCCTCGGCTGTCCTGTTCGGGCCCAGCACGGATTTCTTTTTGAAGCTATCGCGGCCGCCCAGGACTCGTCACCATAACGTGCGGCGTGGGGGTCGGGCAGCTGGAGACAGCCAGGGCCGCCCACCCAACAGCGCCGGCATGTTGCGGCTCTCGCAAAGTCCAAACCACGGGACTTTGACGTCCGCGTGGTGTTTTCCAATTCCCATTGCGGAATTGGGGCCTGTCGGACGCTCACGAGATGGCCTCACGTGGCTCCTCACCGCTTTGCGGCGACTTACACGCCTCTTTTTGTCCAAGACCCTCGGCGCATCAAACCGCATCAGGAAGCTGTCTTGCCAAGGCTGCTTTACCCCTTCGGCCAACGAGAGCCTTTCCAATCTCCACGTCCACACTTCACGTGTTGCATCTCAAATGAACTTTTCATCTCTCCGCAAACCCGGGATTTCTGCAGGTCCAACATGGGATGATCCCAGCTTTACGTCAAGCCAAAGCCGACGACAGTTCCGCTCGAGCGTCGATCCGCAGAGCAGGTTTCTCGCCCCAGTGCGGCGCTTGGAATACGGATGGATCGTCGAGCCTGAGCAAAGCGTGAGACATGTCACAGAGCCGGAGCCGGGCCGATCAACCACTCGCTGGAGCAGCGCCCTGGATCCTCTTTCACGATTGCCGTGGTGAGCGATACCGACTCAGCCGGAGAACGGCATCCCCGGTTTCCCCAGGCTTCGGTTCTAGAAAAAGCTGCCAGTGCGCCGAACCACGCCAAGTGTTGCCAACGACCGCGGCGGACGAGCGCACATCATTTTTCGGATGAGACCAGTTGGGCATCCCATTGTTCTCGAATCCATTCCTGCCAATTTTTTCGCATTGTCTGTGCCCCCCGTCTCGGAGTTTCTTACATGCCAGGACCTGAACATTGCATCCGCGGGCAGGCGATTGCTGGTCATCGCCATCAGGGCCTTCCCTGGGTGCGAAGATTTTCCTGGGGTTCCCGAGCTGAGGCCGAAGCAGAGGAAAATTTTCCAGAGGGGAGGAGTGGGCAAGTCGTTAAAAAACGCTGGCAGCAAAAGCTTCGGGGTTATGCGCATCATGGGATGCTGGTATCAGCGCTCCACAGAAAGGCCGAGAGTTGACGTCCAGGGGCGGGCAACCTGTGGATGCCCCGGCTCCACGCAAAACGAGAGAGGGAAAAAAAAGGCCTTCCACTCCGCACTTGACACTACGGGACCTCCAACATTTCGTTCTCGGTTCGTTCGTTCCGACCCCTACGGGCAATGCTGGCATCTTCACTTTCCCCGGCGACTCGGTGAGCCATTCACGTGCAATCCACACCTTGTGGGATACTGGAATTCGGTGAGGCGAGCGGGTCTAGACTCCGCGGCCGCGACCACAAGATGATTCTCGGTGATGGGCTCCCCACGACATGCGCGGATCGCCCGCAACTGCATTTACCCGGCGGCTCTCCTGTAGCTGCTCCCTAGCTCGCACCACTTGGGGACCTCGAACATGACGACACACCACGAATGCGAGCTACCAGGGGTAAGCACGTAAGAGGAGGCTCTCGGCGGAATTGGCGTTGACTGAGAGCACTACTGCGAGGATGGCCACGGCACTGCAGCGCGGCGAAAAGCGCGGAGAATTGCATCTCACCAGCGCAGCGCCCCTGTATTTTTTTTTCTCCATGGCCAAATTTCGCATTTTGCCCCTCCGCTCTGCTTCTCTCATGTGAAATTTGCTCATCCAGATAAGCCGACACCACCTGGCCTGGCCGACGTTGGAATGGAGCTCGATCCGCCGCCTTGTGGCTCACCGAGTTGCCAGATAATTCCCGATGGGTACCCTCTTGGCCCTCGGCAAGTTCCACCGCCTCGGCCAGATCTGCGGAGAGAGGTCGCATACGGAGATGAACGGGCTCGCGACGGTCTTGGGTTTCAGGACCAGGGAACATCGCGGCAACGGCGAGGGCCCCTCCGATCACATGTTTGGAGAACGAAAGGCGAACCACAGCTGTGACAGCTCGCGATGATGTCAGCGCCCCCTGCTTCGTTCGATGGAAAATGGAAAACGCAACCCTACGTTGGACGCTCTTCGGAGAAATAACCACACAAGCTACCTAGGCACCCTACGGTGAGCGCGCAATAAAGGGAGTAAAACGTGTTTCTTTGGTTTCAATTCAACCGGAGCGAGGATGTGCCTTGCAGAATTGGGTCCTCGACCCTGGATTTATTTCTCAGCTGCGAATTTGCATTGCGGTTAGGGGGCCCCGAATCCTCTCTATCTTGCTCACCGTATGCTTGGCTCTGGTTTGTCCCCCTATTCGTCGGAGAGGGGGGTGTGTCTTGTTTTTTTCTTTCTTCTCCCTTTCTTTGCGTTGGATGAGGTGAGCAACAATGGGCGAGCCGGGTAAACGGGCAGAAGGCTCTCACCTCCCAACTCTCTCCCCACACAGACCCCTGCTGCTGGCGAAACCGACTCGGCAAAGGACCGCAGATCCGGGGCTCGGGAAATCCATCCGATCAAGCACCCCCCGATCAGGGCAAGGTCCAGCTCAGCCAACGGCTTCTACCACGTGCCTGAACGGGCTACCGTCGGATCCATCGCCCTACCTGTTGGGGCAAAGGTGTGCCGACGGTGTGCGTACACGTGTACGAACTATCTGCTCACACGTGCAAGAGATAGGGTAAATACGATGGATTATGGGGGTAGTCGGCAAAGGTGCTATTATTGGTTTAAATCGAAGCAAAGTTATGGCGCTGCAGTCCGTACCTGCCTTCCGCGATAAGATGCGAGAGCCGATAAACGAAGGGGGGGCGGCCAGATACGATGGAAGACATCCTCCCGTGGCGATGGGGTGCGTACGCGCAATCGCCCCTGATCCGACGAGAGGAGCGATCGGATGGGAGAGCTCGGAAGCCGACTCTGGGACAGCGCGCTCTGCCGCTCGCGCGAAAGAACATCTCAAAGAGTGATTTTTGTCGCTCTATTGCAAATTGGTGATGGTGTTGCGGACTGGTGCCCGCTCTCAGCGGTCAAGGCCCGGGCGTGTCTGACCTCTGGGCAAGAACCCCCACGTGGATTTTGATTGGGGGCTTGGCAGAAACTAGGCTCAAACAGAGGCTCGAGACGAACGCATGAGGGGTGGATTGTGAGTCCTCATTGGAGTATTTTCTTTTCAGTCGAGACTGTTTTGTTTGAGGCCAATTGAGCAAATACATGGAACGCAATTTTGGCCCTTGATTTCGTGATGGGTTCAGTTCGCGCTCAGCCCAAACAAGCTCACTTGAAAAGCAACACCTTCAATGTTGGCCCACAAAATACAGTGTGGGTAAAGAACTTCCTTGTTCCCAGCTCTTAGATTCGATCTCTATACCAACCAACAATTCCCGGTCACGAATTCCCCTTGACATGTCAATGGTACTGAATGTGTCAATATGCCCGGTTTATTTTCTTCATCTCCCGCGGCCCGATAGGTACCTCCGGGCGCCTTGTCATTGTGGTCACAGAAGACGACCTGTGCTCGCGGTGACGTGTTCGTCACCCAGCCACAAAGTCTGGGCAGATTCATTGGTCCAAATTTGTATCGCATCTCAGGCGTAGCAAGCGGTCTTCAGCGCGAGCGCGAGGACTCTCCAACAAAAACCTTGGAATCGTCCCGAGCCCTCTGACCCCATTCCGACAATTGCCGTGCCCCTGCCGATGTCGCAGGCGCTAGATTTCCGCAGGAGTGCTCAGGCGGGCGGATCAGATAAGGATAAGGCCAGAGCCAGGGGGCACGTGCCTGCAGGCGAATGCGGGGAGCCGTTCCCAAATTTGGAGTATGGGCTGCTGTCACAACCGCAGCTGGTTTGGCGCGCCTTGAATCGAAGTGCCCCTCCCCTGACATCCATCACACGCCCGACGCCCTCTTGCAGCCAACTGCCAGCGTAGAGTCCCCGTACTACCGTCTTCTGCCCGGCCATTCTCCACCGGAGATGGCCTTGGCATTTCAGTTGCTGTGATGGACGACTATTATGCGAGACACGGCCATGACGTCTCGAGCTTTGATCTCCCGTCGACGCGTAAGATTGGCTCCCCCATGTGAAAACCCCCGCACGCAGCTGACGGACCGCCAACCGCTGACCATATCACCAGACCGCCTCCCGACCGTGTCAGCGGCACAGGCTTTGGAGGAATTCGAGGGCAACGAGACCAATTTTGTGCCAACCGGATTGCGAGCTCTGGATGCCGCGCTTGGCCTCAGCCTGGATGAGCGCGACCAAGGGGGCGTCCAAAAGGGCCAGGTGACTGAAGTCTGGGGTCCACCAGGAGCCGGGAAGACAGCTTTTGGGTGAGTGCATTTTCTCCAGCCGCTGAGCCCGCGTCCCCGCTAACTCAGCCTTGTATAGGATTCAGCTTGCCGCCAACTGTCTTCGTGAAGGTCGAGAAATTGTCTGGGTAGGTCCGTCTCCCCGCGGTTTTGACTCCTTCGGGCCACGGGACGCCATTTCTAACTACCGGTGTGTGCAGATGGCTTCCATCCCGTCTCGAGCAAACGGCTGCAGACCGTAGTGGCATCGGTAAGCGAGGTCGACGACAAATCAACGGCCGACTGCTTGGACCTATTCACACACTATACGTGCCCAAGTCTGCCTCACTTCATTGCTCTGCTGTGCCGGCCGACAACGTCCTGTGTACCGCAGGGTGCAGCCTTGATAGTCATCGACTCCCTCTCGGCTCTCATCAACCATGCGTTTCCGAAAGCCCCGGATGGACGGGGACCTGGAGACTCCAGGGGTAAAGGTCTGTCACCAACCTCCTGCAACCACTCTTGGAGAAATTTGGTCTAACGCTTCTCCAAGGCCCACCGTTGACAGTGCGAAGACTCCAGGTGCTTCAGTACATCGTAGGAGCGCTCCAGAAGCTTGCCGCCACACAGGATCTCGCCATTGTTGTTCTCACTCAATGCGCTACCAAAATGCAAGCGGAGCGTGGTGCAACTCTGATCCCGGCTGTCAATGCCACAGCCTGGGACCAAGGCATTTCCACAAGGCTCGTTTTATTCCGAGACTGGGCTCCGGATGGAGCCGAATCACGAGCTCCGCGCTTCGTGGGGGTCCAGAAGAAGAATGGTAAAGGGCACAGTGGATCACTAGACGATGTCACTGCATTCAGCATCAACTCGGTAGGTCCATAGAGCCCCTTCGGTACCTATTTTGATGCAAGCTCATGTGTTGCAACAGGAGGGCTTGGTCTCACTGGATTGCGACAACACACAAACCTCCAAGGCGCTGTCGTCAACGCCAGTGACAAAGCGGAAGCTCGCCGATACCGACTTTGAGATCGCGGACAGCGAAGATGAGGACTATGGGTGGCAGGACGAAGAACAACTGCTTCCCCCCATGCCGTCGCAGTGGAAGGGAAGCGAGGATGTTTTCCTGGACCCTTCTCAAAGCGAGGATGAAGCGTCCACGGTTGAGTCTCTTGCGGATGAGCAGGATCGGGAATCAACCACCATCGAGGCCGTTGGCGACTTGAACAGGTTGCAGAACGACCCGTGACTCTGCTTCCACGCCGTGGAAGTAAAAAAAGAAAGAAATCGACGTTTCAGCTTGCCATCAAGGTGCCCCCACGACGCCCATCTGGTAGCGATGACCAATGCCAGCCCGCTTCTCCAGGCCAGTTCTCCACTCGTAGGACATTGTCAACCACAATCTGTCGCGCTGAGGGATGCTGTCTTGGGGCTCAGCACGGCCGTATGGTGCCCTTCGGTCACTTCGGATCCGGCGATATACTTAACAGGCATCTGATCATCTGGTGGCCGTGCGACGCGTCTGTCAGAGTTGCGATTCGACCAGATGCTTCCCGTGCGTTGCCGCCTGTCCATTCGTGTCTGCTTCTCCTCGCGGCAGACGCGATTACGCCTTTTGGCCACCTTATTGGTGTGATAGGTTTACATGGGAGCTATGACAGTTTTGACTCGTGGGGGCTGTTTGGCACGGCAGAGGCTGCCATTTTTCGGCGAGCCACGGAAAGTGAAGGCCAAGGTAGTATCAGAGGATCACACCGACAAAATTCGACATGTTCTTTGACGCCAAACGACTGAACCGCCACCGCAGGCGGAATGCAACAGCAATCAATCGGAATTTAGGAGGAAGGGTGTCGAGACCGTTCGATCCAGGGAGCGCAAATACTGGGGCCCAGGGAGTGCAGCTACAAGGTTGTTGTCAATTCGATGTGCCGTCCCGCCTTTCCGCACTGCGCCTTGAAGCTGCAGTTGATGAAACCAGCGAGATGCGACCGACTCGATCCTACAGTGAAGCAGCAGAAGCAGAAGCGCAGGCTATCCTTCAGGCTCCATTTCAGCCTGCATCTCAGATTTGCTCGGTAGGGCTTCAGCGTGTCTGCGCCTGTAGCACTCTGCAGACGAGCGGCGCCCAAATGTTGACCGGGTGTCCGATCGCACATCGCAACAACCGTGCGGCATAGCGTGATGGAACCCCCTCTCCTCGGAATAGAAGCGAAGCCCTCAAGAAGTTGCGCGCTTACATTGCCGAGTGTCGCTGAAGAGCCTAGGCCTTGGATTTGGCAACACGGAGATTCTCACCATGCCCGGGCCGCCACTCAAGATGGAGATGCATCGGAAGAAGCGGTCGAATGGCAACCAGCGGCCCGCGCGCGCCTCACCGGTCAGCAGGCGCGGACACACGTGTGCAGAGAAGCCTACCGGAAAATAATCTCGTTTCGTTTTGCGCTGTGCGTGAAAGCGCGCCCTACCTCCCGAAACAAACCGTGAGCCTTCTAGCGGTGAATGCCAAGCTGGAAGGGTGTGAGGCTGCCGAAAGCCATTTCAATGATCCGCAGCGGATGCATGTGCTCTTTCCCCGATGGGACCAGCCAGGGCCAGGGCGGTTGATGTGACTCTGGAGTTCATACCACAGCGTCTCTATTCCCCCTCGTCTTAGGATGAACCGGATCGTCATCTGGGGAGGGAGCTTCGAGTCCCGTCTTACGGGGCGTATAGGTTCAAGCATTTCACTCATCTCACACCCTCGGAATATATTTTCCATTTTCACGCAGGAGGTTTGTATACAGCGCAGTAGCGAAGCGCCTTGGCCGCAGATGGGACGATCGAACCATCCAACTCAGCGTTAGACCCACAGTGCATCGAACAGCATCGAATGATGGGCTGAGGGGAATGGCCTTATTTGCGCCCCCTTTGGTGAACTTTGCACCAGATGCTCTGAGGATTGGAGTTCCCGGAGTTTACTCACTTACGCCGCCGCCACACGCCGATGGGCAGTTGTCAATTGCGGGGAAAGAGGGGGTTCATCTCGATCGGCTGCTGCACCGAGATTCGATGTGACGAGATTTGAGCGGTGTTCGACGGTCATCATGCGATCTCGAGTATTACAGTTACGACCCGGTCCATCCATCATCCACATCCATCATCCACTGCAGTGACTGCACTGCACACATTGTGAGGAGTTCCCTGCCTCCACGCGTAGGGAGTCTGCATTTAGGGAAAATACTTGGACTTGCATACACACACACACACCTTTCTGCTGTCTGCGCCTGGTGTCGATTTAGCATCTACCTTATCAACCCTGAGGCCACCTAGGATGGTGGAGGGTGTGTGGATGACGACGACATGCGATCCTATGAAAAGGGGAGGGGCCGGGACCGCGCAACGCACAAACCGACCACAAACGTGCCCCATTTCGCATGAGATGGTTCGCCCGAGTCGGTCAGTGAAGCGGCTCGGTGTCCTACTCTCCGTTTAATGGTGGTTCCCGATGCCTAAGTCCTTTTTCTTTCCCGACTGCCTTTCCCACAGAGGTTTCTACTCTGGTACAGGTGGTTGAATACCTTATCATCCCGCGTCGGTCAAGAGAACTGCCAATGCAGCGCGCTGCACTCGGTGAGCTTTAGGGAGCGGGAGAAGGCTTGTCGTGCGTTATCTTGACGGTCCGTTCGTCGGTTACGGCTGTTTGCGATTACGAAGGGTCCCCGACGGGGATTACCCCGGCCCGGAAGAGTGAGGGAAGGGATGGCGGCGCGGGCCGCGGGGGGCACGGGGGGTTTTGCCCCTGGCTAGTTGGTTTAGCGTCTGGGGTTCTTTCGAGTTGACGTGCTTCGCTTGCGGTGTGATATACTACGATTGTGAGTTAATGGCATGGTCTAGGGCGGGCGGGAGGATGGAAAAGTCGCAGGTTTGTTTGGAGGACCTGGTGCGGATTGTCTGTGCTGCTGCTGCTGCTGACAGGCTGTGCCGCCGGGAGTATTGAGGGTCGGTCTGGGATCCAGGGGCGAGGTGAGGTCAGTTTCTGACTAACAGACGGAGCGGGCGGGAAGGGTATAGAGGTTGATATGAATTCGGGCCGGAAGGTTGGGATATTTCATCATCGTGATGGAGAGACGGTGGGTGGAAGAATGGGAGGGGGAATATTGGATTGCACTGCGACTTGAAGGCACAGGCTTGGGGGTATGATGACTTGGGGTGGCGGGAACAGCCTGAGGCAAGATAGATGGCGAGAGCGCTCAGGGGTCGGCGGGATGAGAGCTCAAGAGAGCTAGCATTGAGGAACGTGAAGGCTCCTTATCTGAAGGGCAGTCTTAGGTAGAGTTCATCTTCTGCTGTCGGATCGATGGCATGGTGGAAAAGAGTAGTAAGTTCGCAGTGAAGCCGCAGCTCTCAGTCCACAAAACAGTGTTTCCATATTTTTGAGGCTGATCATCAGTTAAATCATATGGGAAACAATATGGATCATACAGATACGTGACTTACTCGAGCTGTTGGGCCTGAAGACAGGCGCAATCAGCGGCTTAGATTGACCCTGGCGATTACAGGTCGAAGAGAAGTCGAAAGGGAATAGTTCTCTCGCTTCTATCAAAGAACTCAGAAACGACTATTGCAATTTGAAACACACAAGCTTGTAGGTCAAGTCTGATCTCGTGTTCAAGCTGATCAGAAGAGAGCTTGTCGCATGATATTGATGAGAATCCGACACAAGGGTCATAAACGGTCAGGGTGTTTTTCTTTCGATATGACAATAACGGCTTAGCACCTCCTGTTTGAGGCATCCCGATAAAGTCTTTTTACATCCGAGATGGTTATAATTGTGCTCTGGTGTTTTTGTTATTTCGTAAGTACTGTTTATTCGTGAATTGCAGCCATGAATTATAACTGAAAGGGGTTTGTGCCCTGACCTTGATTGAATGTCAATAGCGGAGGAGGTTGGACAGAATCTTATGTCCTCTATCTCCAGAAGCAAAAATAAGTGTCAACGCTTCAATTGAGATGTCTCACTTCATGGAGTCCCATCTGGTGTTTTGACGTTGTCTTGAGAGTCGAAATATTCAGTTGGCTCCGGGCCAAACGAAAACAGCAACCAACAGGCAACGTAATCAACCACAGACAGCGCGGATCTTGCACAATCCTGATATCTCATCTCTTCAAAGCGAGTGAGGAATGATTCTAATGTGGGCCACTGCAGTGTTGAAAATGAGGCCAAGCATGGCGAGAAATGCAAATATGTTGTTGGGTTTCCTCAACTGAGACATGGCCTGATGAGGTTGGATTGCCACAGCGACAGTTGCAAGGCAGCTTCCGCTCAGCCACAGGAGTCGGAATGAATTTCACAGTTCGCCGTGTTGCTTTATAACGGACGGTCTGCTCAACTCGGAGATGATGCACCATGAGTCTCTGGCAACGCAACGAAGCGACACACAGCAACCAAAGATGTCATACATCCCGACCACCGCTCTCTACAACCACACCAGTAGCTCGGATGACTCCCTGGGCTTCGCAGACGTCTTCGTCATTGGCATAGCGGCTGTCGCGTGGGGCATGGTCTCTGTGTGCTCAGGCGTCTACTACACCAAACTCCTGCGACACGACGCCCGTCGAAGATGGCCAACACTCCAACACGATCCGCTGAACAAAGGGATCATGATGACAATACTATTCCTTGTCACCCTTATATGTTGGCCCGTCATCACGATCTGGGACTTTTGCGCATGATGCTGCTCCGAAAGGAAAGCGTTCGGCTCTTGTTGTTGGGGCTGCAATCCGTGCATTAGCGATGAGGCTCACGGAGAAGAAAAGGAAAGGTGTCTTCACACGCAACTACGATTTCAGCAGATAATGATCATCAAAGCGCAGCCGCATAACTCAGCTATGCAGGTTCCGCCTCGACGGAGGGGATCTGAGGCGGATTATGGCGGGCCATCCTTTTCCATTGCGGGGACTGTTCGGGCAAAGGAGGATAATGCACAGCCTCCCAGACAACCGCCTTCGGCTGTTTTGCCTCCGGCGTATGGGACATGGTCAGGGGCGAGGCATTGATGATGGGATGGATTGGATACCCCAGCAAGTTCGGCAGAGGAGGCCTGGGATGGGCAGAGTTTGAGGCTCATTTGGAGAGAACTGGCAGAGCTGGAAGGCGACGAGGTTAGGAGAGAAAGATGTGATGTTAGAACGGGGAAGGAACGGTCCTCAGCGTCAAGTTCTCGTCGGCCTAGAGCTGAGCTTGCTGCCGCGGTTCCAGCCCTAACCCTGTAAATCAAATGCTTGACCAATCGCTTTGATCCCACCTATGCAGCCTCGGCAGGCAACTGAACCCCGCCGAGCCGAGTCCACCAACAACCGGGGATTTCCATTGTTTACAACGCCAGCTCAGCGCTGCGATTCGACCAAGGACATTGCGCACTCCTGCTCCACGCCGCAGACCGCAGGCCCACTCGCCAGCGCAACGTTCTCCTTTCTTGACGCAGGGACACTGCCAGGTCAACTGCCCGCCGAGTTCATTCGTTCTGGATATCGCGACTCAACAACAGGCATTGATCGGATTGCTGCTATCATCTCCCCGCATTCCTGACAATGCGACCATGGCAAGTCTTCACGGATCGTCGTCTCTCACCCGCGCGAGGTCTGCTCGAGTGCCACCGCCAAACGCCAGCAAGTCAGCCTTAGGCCCATCCCGGGGCCCTCCGTCCAACGGCAGCTCGACCTCGGCAGGCGCTCCCCCAGCGTCGACCGCTACTCCAACCTCCGTGTCCAACGTTTCGCTCTTTCTGACGAACCTGCGATTGCTCGACCTCGATCTATACCCAGACTGGCCTGATATTAGTGCGTCGACGTTTGGTACAAGAGATGCGGCCCAAGGGCAGAAGAAGCGTATTCAATGCGTCGAATGGGCGCTTTACCGCCTCTTCGCCCTGTGGGACCCCGACGAGGCACGAGACAAGCTCCAGCCATTCTTCCCACCCCTCGACCAAGTCCAATCCCTCAATTTGCGTGCCGCCCTTCTCCGCAGCCTTGAACATGCAAAGAAGAATGGTGTCCTAGGTCGCGATGCCGTCATTCGCAAGACAATGCTCGACGAATGCAAGGGGGAGCGGCTGGAAGAAGTCTTGGCGGTCTTCTCTTCCGCCGTGTTGAAAAAGCTTTCCGCGGAGCAGCAGCTCAATGAACCTGAATTTCCGGCTCTGGCTCAGATCCTCGCGTTGGAAAACTGGGGGTATTCTGGAGAGCGAGGGGAGTTGGTCACCCTCATCTTGGCCCACAAGTACTCCCTTCGTCGAGAGCTCGAGGACAAGAATAAGGCACGGGCCAGGTATAATGACTTTTCACAGCTCATGAAGGTCAAGGAGAGTGGTATCGCACGTAGGCGAGCACAAGCCAAAGCTGCGCAAGAGGAGAGAAAGGGTGAAGATACCTTCACTGACGACATGAAACTCGACGTGTGGCGGACCGTGAGAAACAATTGGTCTGGAAATGAACGCTGGATGGAGACTTTGTTGTATGGAGACAGCCACGCGCGCAAGGACGGCGTTTTGTCTACACCGTTTGACAGAGTCTGGCGACGAGTCGAAGCCGGCCGGCTGGGCGAGCTTGAAGACAATAAGTCGGAGGGACTTCTAGAGCAGCTTGATGGAAGAGTCAAGAGCCAAAAAGAGCGACTGGAGAAGTGGCAAGGGTTTCGACAAAGGATGTTTGGGAAGACTGGGGCAGGTCCGAGGGCGGATGAGGCCGCCACAAGGCAAAAAGAGAGGGGCATCGATCTCGGGTTCAGAACGCACGAGAACCTTCATCTCGGTCGTATGAGCCCGAGAAAGCTCGCTCGTGTCAACCCTACTGCCGCAGATGACGAGTACACCGACTTGATCCACAGCCTCAAACGAGAGTTGGCTGGCATCAGCGCCCCGGCAGCCTCAATCCCCGCTTTCTTTCAACGCCCCCCGGAAGCCGTGCAGGTTGACACAGGACGAAATCTGGAGTCGACAAGCCCGGAGCCCGAAGCAGTATCCGAATTGAGTGAGATTGAAGATGAGCCTCTTCCTCTCCGCCCTTCACCGCCTCGCCGGGAGCCTGTCAAGGCAATCGAGCAAGTACTACGAAGAAAAGGAAGCGTCCGCTACGAGCACTCTCAACTGAACGGGGAACAGCCGGACTTTCCTCACTTACGCAGATCTGCAGCCATCCAGGTGAAGCACTCAAGTGCCGCCTCAAGACGCCCACCCAGCGCCTCACCAACGAGGAGCCCTAATCGGCGACCGAGTCCACCCCGTGCGCAGCACTCGCCTCCTCCATTGGCTTGGTCCCCACCACGGGATGCACCAGTTTCGCCCGTTCGAACGCCCTCTCCTGAGCGCCCTATTTCTCCCACACAGCGGTTGGCAGACCAGATTCTCGCCTCAGTGGAAGCAGCCTCTCCATCCCCTGTCAAGAAGCCCCGCCACACTCTCTCCCTGGCCGAGCGCACCCGTTTGTCTATGGCACGACGGATGTCTAACGTCCCGTCCAAAATCGATGTGGAGGATTATGATGCCGAGTCTGAGACTGATCGCTACCATGCCCGCCGAGGACCAACGGTCTCGGTCGTCCCGCCACCGCCAAATGCCAATGGAGATCCCGGGGACGGGGAGACTGACCCCCACGAGGATCTGGTGGCCCGCACCCGTCGTAGCATGGCGGGCTTCGAGGCAGCGCAAAAGAAGGCCCAGCTGGAGCGGCGAAGGTCACTACGTAAGAGCAAGCAGATCCAACCAGCGGCCGGCGGCCGCAACAGTATTTACTTTCCGGCCGTGGACGAGGAGGAAAACTCAACGCTCTTGCTGGCAGAAGAGCTGATGAGCGCCGAAGTAGACCAGGATACTGTTTTCATGTCCAGGCCCAAGATTAAAACCAGCCCTGTAGGCACTCCTATCCGGGGAAGCATCTGGGATGATTGATGAAGGCAACGAGAAAACGAGCATACTATTACGAAGTAATGGGTACATGTGGCTTTGGCGGGCAGGATATAGCGCTTTGTTAGTTACCACGTAGAAGCGAGCGAGATAATCCCAGCGATACCTCATCTGAGACAAACACACCAAGACTCTATTTCTAGTCAAGAAAAGGGCAAGTAATAGTGTACAGTATAAACCACCCTCTTTTTGTACATCTCCCCTACTCGTCGTAAACCCTCCTTTACCAACCCATCTGCCTCAACTTCATCGTCCTCGCAATCGCAGCCCGCACCCCCTGCGCAAACCGCGCCTCCTTCCGCTCCAACCTCTTCCTCTTCCTCTTCAACGCTGGCCGCTCATGGAACTTTCTCGACGCCCACTCCTTGAAAACCCTGTTCCGAGTACATGCCATGTTGAGCTTGTCAAACGCCCTAGCGGCATCGACACCCCTCGTGACGTTGATGGTTCGCCCGAGCGCTACCGACGTCCGCAGTTCAACCTCCTTCTTGGCTTCCTCGCGGTACTTGGCCTCGAAGTCGCCTTCTTCCCAGAACTTGAGGTTCAAGTTGTTGATGGATTTGGGGTCCTTTTTGAGGGTGGAGGTGAGCGAGGCGGCCGGGGGTGGACGAGGAGGGAGGTAGCTTTTGGGTTGGACGGGTTTAAGGAGGGAGGAGGAGGCGGAGGCGGAGGTGGGTGATTTCTTTTTGGAGGCGCCGTCGAGGATTTGTTGTATGCGGGCCATGTTGGGGGTTGTGTTTGGGGGGACGAAAGAGGGGGGCGGAGCGAGAGTTGTGCGGGTGGTGGTGAAGGTGCGGAGGGTGGTTGTCGCGCTGAGGAGGGAGCGCCGCGACATTGCCGTGCGGTGGACGGATTGGAGGAGGTCCATTGTTGCGTGTTGTGTGAAGCTGGGAAGAGAGGTGTTAGCCATTGGAAGGGAAGAGGAGATGGGGGAGGCGCGACGTACTTGGCCGGTGCTGATTGACCTCTCCCTCCGCCGAGGCGCAACGTTGTTCGTGATTTTTCGACTTGGAGGTCGGCCGGATCGGGAATTTCTGGGGCTTCGGTTTGGCACCCGCTGCTGGCAGGAGGGCCTGGTCCGGGCGTCGCTGGGGAGCGCAAAACTGGCGGTGCTTTGTGGCTCCGCCTCCGACGCCACACATTTGAAAGGCCAGCAGGCTTGCTCTGCGCCACAGACACGATTGGGGATTGGCAGGGTCGTGGTGAACTTTTGCAGAGCCGCGACGGGATTGCAGCAACCTTTCGAACCATCGCCCAACCAATGCGCCAACGTGTCTTTTGAGCAGAAGGTTTGAAAACCTTGAAGATTTCCAACCACCTGCGATTTTTACGGGGTCTGCGCAACGCAAGACACTCTAGTAATCGGATTTCGCGACGATTCTGCGGCGCGATGGCGTACAATCCGTATGGAGGTGTGTCCAGCCTTCCCACCCCCGCTGCCTGTCGATTTCATGAAGATGCCCTGCTAACGCTTCGCTTTTCAGCGCCTCCTTATGGGGCTCCCGCTGGCTATCCAGCCTTCCCGGGCGCGCCAGGAATGGTCCCTCCTCCGGGTTTAGGTATGTCATACTGAGAACATCATCGCCGACTGCACAGCAGCTGCTAACATGGGTTCCAGGTCCTCCACCAGGCATGTCCTCTGCTCCCGGAATGGCACCGCCACCTGGTGTCCAACAGCAAAGTATGCCCGCACAAGCTAATCGACCAAGCGGCCTTCCTGCTTCCTTCCAGCCGCCCCCGAACCTGCCCAACATCAACTTCAATGCCCCCGTGATTCGACTCGGCTCCACAGCGCCGCCTGCGAAATCCGGCATGCCCTCAGACCGCGACCGCAAAGACTCGCACACCCCGACCTCTGCGCGGCCCGGCCTGGGCGCGGAACGCGGACTCGAGCACTCCAGGGCCCAGCTTCGGGAGAGCATGCAGTCTTTAGTGCCGCCCACGACCGAAGAGAGATTGCGAACAATATTCGTCCACAAGATTCCCGCTGGCGTCGGTGGTGAGGATAGCATCCAGAAACTGCTGAGCACCGTCGGGAGGGTGCGACGGTGGGATTCCGGTCGATCACATCTGTCAGATCACAAGGGCAAGCTCTTTGGGTTTGCGCAATATGAGGACCCTGAATCACTGGCTGCTGCTGTCGATTTGCTTCAGGATGTCGAGGTACCACTGCAAAAGCAGACACCGGCCGAGAAGGAACCGGAAGACGTGGAAGCCGAGCTGGAGAAGATTGAGAAGGTCAAGCTGCAGGTCGAGTTTGACGCCAGCACACTCAAGTACGTTGAATCGTGGAAGGAAAGTCGAGCAGATGATCCCGCGGTCGAGGCAAGACTTGCGGATGCGACAGCTGTTCTGAAGCAGTACGTCAGGGGGCTCTTCTTCCCACGACCTCACAGCGCACACGATGCGGACGGTGACACCGCAATGGGCGATGGCACCAACGGACTCGGAGACAACGTCGAAGTCATCAACATCCCTCTCGCCCAAGAAGACGAACTAGCAGATATTCCCGCCGAGATGCGTGAAACCGTCGCTGCCGAGATAGCAGCCTTCAGAGATAGGAGTAACCGGAGGGATATGGAGCGTCTGAGGCGAGAAGAAGAGTTTGAGGAACAAGAGCGGCTGCGAAACGGGGCGCCGCGCATGTCACGCCTGGATTCGCCACAACCACCAGGTGGCTCCAACAACGTACCTGTTGGTCCTCGGGGGGTTCCGAACGCGCCTTCGGGGCCGAGAGGAAGAGACAAGGTTGATTTTGTCAATGGTGGGACGACCAATGGGCATTCATTCCACCGGGAAGACGACGACACGGACGCTAGCGACGATGAGCTGTACCAGAGGGAGCTGTCAAAGCAACGAGCAGATGAAGAGAAACTCTATCTTGAGGCCGAGCGAAAATGGGTCAACCGAGAACGGCAGAAAATGGCGGCTCTGGAGAGAGAGAAGGAGCGTGAAAAGGCTGAAACAGACAGCTTTGCCCGGAGGAGGGACGAGCAACTGGAGCGGGAGAAGAACTGGGATGATGAGCGGGAGGCTTCCCGCAGGACTCATCTCTACTACCGAGACCATGCGACCTGGGTCACAAAACGGGCCGCTGACAGAAATGAAGAAGCAGCGCGAGACGAAATGGATCGACGCGCCGAGGAGGAGGAAAGGCGCAGGGCAGAGGCCGACATGGAGCACGCACGTGGCATGGCCGATTCGTTCTTGGAGCGCCAGGCAGAAGAGATGGAGAGGCGACCAGAGGCGCCGGCTGCTCCACAGCGCTTTACCATTTCTTTTGGCGCAGCAGCGCAGAAGGCCGCCCAGCGCGCAGCACATACTCGCCGCACTGTGGCGGAAGTGGAAGGGTTGCTGGATGACGAAGGAGACGACCAGACGACCAAGCGACAGCTGGTGCCCATCAAATTTGAGCCCATCACCGATACAAAGGCCATGTCGGAGGAGGACCTTCAAAAGGCAGTTCGCGCACTTGCACACGAGATTCCCACTGACAAGGAAGGTCTTTGGGCATGGGATGTCAAGTGGGATTATCTGGAAGACTCGGTTCTTCGCGAGAAGCTGCGACCTTTTGTGGAGAAGAAGGTGGTCGAGTACCTCGGTGTGCAGGAGGAGTTCTTGGTGGACGTGGTGGATGAGCATCTCCGCAAGCACCAAAAGCCTGCTGAGCTAGTCGAGACTCTGGGCGAGGCGCTTGACGAGGATGCCGAGGACCTGGTTAAGAAGCTGTGGCGGATGGTCATCTTCTTTACAGAGTGCGAGAAGCGCGGCCTGCCAGCATAATCGGCTGGCACCTCTGTACCAAGTTATGAACACAGACAGACGTCATTGGTTGGATGCGCCGTGATGTAAAGCAGCTTCTCCATGACCGCAGCAGTCCTTGCAAATAATTGTTTCTGTAATTTTAGAATACCACCATATCTCTGTAAAATGCCTTGATTGGCAGTAGAGTGCGGCTCGTTGTCCCCGCGCCGGAGTTGGAGAACCGAGGTTGGTTCGGCGGGGCATTCGGAGCACCCTTGCACATCTCAACATCATCCTTCACCCCAACACTTCATGTAAGACGAACCCATTATGTCCATCCTTTCACAACCTCAGTATCTAGCATAGTATCTATTCCCACCGCACTTGTTCTAGTCGCCACGACTTCGTCAGTTGGCCATTTGTAATATCAGTTTCTTCCCATCCTCCCACCATGTCCTCCAATCTCCCCGCAGCCCTCAAAACCCCTCCCCCCTCCGTCCCCAACGTCCTCATCTCCTTCCCCGCGCCCCATGTCCTCCTCATCACCCTAAACCGCCCCAAACAGCTCAATGCCATCCCCTCCGCCCAACACGCCCCCCTCGCCTCCCTCTACGACTGGTATGACTTCGAGCCCCACCTCCGCGCCGCAATCCTCACCGGCTCCGGCCGCGCCTTTTGCGCCGGAGCCGACCTCCGAGAATGGGACCGCGCCAATAACTCCTCCCCATCCCCTAACCGAGGGGAACCCGAAAAAGTCACAATGCCCCCCTCAGGCTTCGGCGGCCTCTCCAACCGCCCCGGCCTCAAACCCATCATCGCCGCCGTCAACGGTCTCTGCTACGGCGGCGGCTTCGAAATGGTTCTCAACTGTGACATCGTCGTCGCTGCCGAGACTGCCAAGTTCGGGTTACCCGAGGTCAGCAAGGGTGTTGTCGCGCTCGCGGGGGCGTTGCCTAGGTTAAGCAATATTTTGGGGAGGCAGAGGGCGAGTGAACTAGCACTGCTGGGTAGGACGGGATACACGGCGACAGAGATGAGGGAGTGGGGGGTGGTTAACTTCGTGGTACCGAATGGGCAGGATATAGTGAGGGAGGCGGTCAAGTTGGCGGAGGAGGTCGCGGGGAATTCGCCGGATGCGGTGATTGTTTCTAGGGAGGGGTTGAGGCTGGGGAGGGACGGGATGGGGGAGGAGAGGGCGACGGAGGTGTTGGTGAAGGGGTGGTATGGGAGGATTGATAAGGGGGAGAATATGAGGGAGGGGGTTAGGAGTTTTGTGGAGAAGAGGGGGGCGGTTTGGGTTGATAGTAAGTTGTAGGGGAGCTGCGGAGGGATGGGGAGGGCGGAAGGGGGTGTTTGTTTCATTTTGAGGGAGGGAGAGACGAGATGGATTCACTGTGCATATTGCAGATGTGGTTTTGGGATGTATGGATAATGGTCGAGGTAAATACGGAAAGCTAGGGTGCCTTACAGTCCAGACCCACCCTCACACCCGACTTTATTCGATTCCCATCTTCGCAAACACAGCAGACGGCTGGTTTGATGTTTTGTCCGAGATGTAAGTCGCGCCTTCCTCACGTTGTTCTTCAAGTAAGCTCTTGCCTCAAAGCTTGAGCGGTGGGGAATGCGGGGATGGACCAGGCAGCGGCAGCATAAGCTGGAATTTTCCCGGACGGCATCTTCTTTTCCATCAATGATCCAACCCAAATTCCCGGAATAAATTGCAGGCCACATTCAGATCGATGAGGGGTCTAATCCCCCAAATGCGGGCTGGGAGACCGTTCTTCATTTTAATGATGGCCCGAGATGAGCTCGACTCCAATTCCTAGGTGCCTATCAGGGTCGCTCTCAGAGGTCGGCGGAGGATAAAAGCAGCACTAATCCCACGCACAAGCTCTTGTTTGGGCTCACAGAGCATTCAGCCCGGCTTTCACCATGAAGAAATCTTTTCTTTTGGCGCTTGCCCTTATCTGTGAAGCATTGGCCAGCCTCGAGCTGCCAGCGGGTGCGCCTCGCTCCATCCATGAGTTCAGAAAGAGACACCCCGTGCAGCCGTGGGCGGATGACCCCGGAAGAAGGCTCGTCACCATCAGGCCTTCAGCAAATGACAAGGACGACGTGTCAGATGCCTTCCTCCAAGGCCTCCGTGATGCAAACAACGGCGGAACTCTCTTCCTCCCTGGCGGAGGGACGTTCGTCATTGGCAAGCCTCTGGACCTGACGTTCCTCCAAGATGTTCAGATACGCCTGGACGGGGAGATCAAGTTCACCGACGACACGCCGTATTGGCAGAAGAACGCTTTTCGCCATCCCTTCCAGAACAGCATCATGTTCTGGAAATGGGGCGGCAAGAACGTCAGGATCTTTGGCGACGGCGTCCTCAACGGGAACGGGCAGCGATGGTGGAACGAGTTCTCGGGTCGTGAGATTCTGGACTCGACAAATGACTACCTGCGCCCCATACTCTTCTACGCCGAGAATGCTACTGGGTTGGATATTAGGGGCATTCACTTCAAGGACTCGCCGTGCTGGACTACCTTCTTTGTGAGATGTAAGCGCTTCTGACGCTCAGAAGGTGCCGGGCTGACGTTGATGCTCCAGCCAAGGACATCTCCTTGACAGATGTGGTCTGTACCGCTGAGACCAAGAATGCCACCGCAAGGCCGAAGAACACAGACTTCTTCGATTCGCTTAACGTTGAGCGTGTCAGGATTGAACGGGCTTGGGTCAACATTGGAGACGACTGTTTCTCGCCCAAGTCCAATGCCACCGACCTCTATGTCAACACCATGTACTGTAACGGGACCCACGGGCAGTCCATGGGGTCCATCGGACAGTATGCGGGCGAGATGAGCTTCATACGCAACGTGCATATGGAGAATGTCTGGATGCTCAACGGGCAGCATGCTGCCCGTCTCAAGTCTTGGGCTGGGCCGGATGCTGGTTATGGCTTCATCGACAACATCACCTTCAAGAACTTTTGGAATGGCAACAACGAGTATACGGCCTTCATTGACTCTTGTTACTTCAATGTGAGTGGCCATGTACTCCCCAAAAGGCTGAGACTTAGACGCGTGTTGCAGATCGACACCGCCACATGCGCCCGCTACCCATCCCGTGTCAACATCACCAACATCACCTTCGAAAACTTCTCAGGCACCACCTCTGGTAAATATGGACGCGCCGTCGGCCGCCTGACGTGTAGCCCCAATGCCGTTTGTTCCAACATCCGGTTCAAGAATTTCAACGTCACCAGTCCTTGCGGTGGCTCGCCACTCGTCATCTGTGACGGCATCAAGGGGAGCATCGGGACTCCTTGCGTCAGTTCAACCAGCAACGAAGCCAAATCCGCACTGGCAAGCAAGTGTACAGCAAGAATGGCTTCACTTCCAAGCGCAACGCCGTGGTAGAAACCCAAGTGGTATATTACGCGTGTCAAGACAGTGCCTGTTGACGAATACAAAGATTCGCATCTTCAAAGTTTTGTTTACTCCGCCTTGTGCAGTTTACACATCCTATCCCTTCCAATTCTTCCTGTCATCTCTCGCTTACAGGGCAGCAACAACACCGAGGAAACCGACGGCGGCAATGGCAGCGCCGACGAAGCCAGTCTCGCGAGCACCACCGGCAGTCTGGGTGGACGAAGACCTAGCGCCACCAGTAGTGCCGGTGGTTTGGCTTCCAGGACCGGAGCTGGCGCCCGACTTGGTGGCGGCATCGGTGGCAGAGGTGTCAGCAGAACCGGTCTTGGTGCTGCCGGCGGCGTCGCAGGTGAGGGTGGCCTGGTCGATGGCATTGAGGGCGCTAGAGGCGTCGGGGCAGACGGATACGATGGACGAGAGCTTGGCAGACTCCTTCACGAGGAAGGAGACGGCCTCGGACTGGTAGCTGGATGCCGCCGAGCTGAGGGACTCGGGGAGCTTGGTCATGTCGCAGGCGTCGGTGATGGGGTTCTCAAGAGCCCAGCTCAAGACCTCAGGAGGGGGAGTGGGGATGAGGGTGAGGAGCTCTGCGAGCGCTGAGATGCAAGCAGTTGCGCCGGCGACGTCGGTCTGGCGGGCCTGGATGTGAGCGACGGCGTCGGCGGGGTGGAGGAGGGAGGCCGAGGCGGCGGCAGCGAAGCCGAGGATGGTAGCCTTGTAGAGCATCTTGAAGGTTTGCGTTGGTGACGGGAAGAGTCTGGTTATATTATTTGGTAGGGCGCTGGTGATAATACAGAGCGGCGTGAAGAGGAATGGGACAAATAGACCAGACCCGAGCACTAGCAACGGGCGCGCCTGATATTTAACATCATATCCTGACCCCCCTCCAAGCCGAAACACAGGGTCCCCAGCAAGTTTCTTCTCGGCAGAGGAAGGAAGAATTACCCAAAATATCGCGTCTCCAGAGCCCCCGTCGATCAACGCCTCAGCGCGGAGGGACGGGTGGCCGCGTGAGACCCCGCCAGGGGTCCCTGGCATCCATAAGCAAAATAAATTAGGTTTAGGGGGCGACACACAGCAGCGGGAACCCCTGAAGCGACCGTGGTCTGATTGGTCCGAGTGGAACGGCTGAGTGGTGCTTGGCGATGAACATGGGCGCCAAACCGGTTCGGGCATGACGGGTCAGCCGCAGGGCTGGATGGTGGAAATGAGGTGGGGATGGGGGAAATGTCGGGGTGCAGGGCCGTTTTTGGGTGGGAAAAAAACTGGGGAAGGATGGGGACTCATACTCTGTAGTGAGAATGAGTTCGATGCTGCTGCGCACGCACAGGAGAACAATCATGAAGGGGTTTATTTTATTTTATTTTATTTTATTTTTATTTTAATTACATTCCAGGTTGGTGTGCATGTCGGATTAGAGACGTTCCCAGCTTCGAGGGTTGCGAGCAGGATGAGCGGGAAGGGCAGAAAAAAAATTGAGATGACACCAAATGGCTGATGATCCCCCTGGAAATGCTGACATGATTTTTTTTTATTTGATTTTTTTGGCTAGTGGCTTTGCTCACTGCATGGAAGAATCCGACAGCAGTTACCAGGCAGAAAAACCCGACCCGTTCGCACCCGGGACCGGGCTGCTCGCTGCCACGGCGGATGTTGACGTTGGATGGTCTGACCAACGGCACGGTGACGGTTATTGTTTTTTTTTGTTTTTTTTTTGCTGCTGTTGTTACTGTTGGGGTCACATGTATGCACAAAAGAGAGAGTCGGATGCAATGCAGTAGCGTGTTGAACAGCGAACGGCCGCGCCACACTTGGAGGTGGTTCAGTTGAGGTTTGGGCTGCCAAGGGTGCTGGGTGCGACGTCTTGGCTTGCCTAGCACAGCACTAGCGATCCCCTGCAATGCTACGAAGCTCATTTCTGAATTCCGATGTGTTGGGCAGCGTCAGCAGCCCATTCTATTGGTGGTTTAGCTTTGAGTGGCGGTGGTTGATGGTTTGTTTCTTGGTTATGGCGGTGCCAAATAGTGTATAGCTGGGCAGTTCCAAGATGTGCTGGGAGGAGAGGTTGCCGGAAATGGAGAAGTGTTGAGGGAACCGCATTGGAAGCAACCAGTATGCCCCATTTGGATGAGGGTCTTTCAGAGAGGGAATGAGTTGTGGAAATTGACTTTCATTTGCAGACCTCAGTTCGCTCCATTGACGCCAAACAGGAATTCATCACAAAGGTACCTCCAAGAAAGCGCAAAAAGCAGAAGACCAATGCATAAGTAGAGAAACGAGAGCCCCTGAATGAGAAAATGGAGAATGAACGAAACCGTCACGATAGGTCTCAGCACCACCACTGCTCATGTCGCATGGGTGTACACAACCAGTGTTGCATCATATCTGTTGGTGTTGCTCGGCCAGGTATCAGTCGAGTCGCTCTGCCCAAGAACACATCCTCGACAATGACGAGGGCAAACTCGGTTGTAGTGTAAGCGGGATACGTCAACTGTCTTTGAGGCGCGGTATACGGCTCCGAGCTTGGCTTTTCGTGGAGGAGGGCAAGCGTGGTCCAATTTGGGTCGTGCCTTGTAAGTGTTTATCAACATCAAACTAATAAGCTGGGAGTCGAAGCAAAGTCAGGACTCACTCTCTTGACAGACGAGTTGAAGAAATGTTTGATTCATAACACGATCGAGGGGGTTGCATCGTGTCAGAGTCATCGTCCTCACTGGGCAGCTCAACAAACATGTCTGATTCGCACAGGCTGGCATCGTCATCTTCATAGGAAGGAGACTCCGAAAAGAGCGCCCTCGGCACGTTGAGTTGGGTTTCGAGTGATATTCGCATTCTTTTGATCTGTCTGCGCGCCTTTGTTCGTTGCCCGACTCCTTTGATTTTGGACCTCAGACCGTCGTCTTCTTATGTCCTCCGAGGCTCCCCGGTGAGCGCTCTGACAATGCCATATTTCCACGACTCGCGTCTGCATGTGATCGACGTCACTCCGATGCCGGCGTGATGATAGATATTATCACCAACGGAAAAGACCGAGTAATATGCCTTGGGTGACGCCGGGGTATTTGAAACCATGAGTTTTGTCCTATCATGGAGGGAGAGCACCATGTGCCCTCGTCAGATGCGCATGTTCGTGGTGAAGGAAGCGGAGCTCGCCGTTGAGGTCCGGGGCTGGCGCCTAATTGGAGGTGCGGGGGGAAGGGGTTCGTTTGCCCTCCCGAATTGGGCGGCATGTCCTCCCAGCCTTACGGCGGGCGGAATGAGGCTCCCCCGGATCGGCGATCAAGCAACCCGACGCTAACCGCTCCCGCTTCAGCTTCGCCATGACTCGAGGATGTGATAACCTAGCGTCCTATTTCGGCGCTGCTTCGTGGGGGTACTCGAGTTGCATAATGCTTTCACTGATTGTTTGTCGTCACCCGCGCCATCACCTGCGTTGATTGGATTCCGTTTCGCCGAGAGACACAGGCTCAGAGGCTGGGCGGTTCTGGCGACTCGACGTCATGGCACGATGAGTCAGGAGCTAGGTGTCCCGTCACGTTTGGCAATTTTGTCCGGTTCCCTAGCTTTGACCATCGGGGTTGCTCGCCCTGGTTTGGGGCCCAATCAGAATCAAACTTCGCAACACGCTCTCTGTTGACCGCCTTGTTCATGCGCCGAGATCGTACCTCATGGCCACTAGAGTCAGCTTCTCCTCTTCGCCAGGAACCTGAATGGGGAAGTTGCCGACGCTGTCGAATTCCAGCCACTTGTAAAGCTTGTACCCCATGGGACTGGCCATTACGGAGATGTCCGCGAGGCTTTCCTCGTGAGCCAATGCCATGGCCCACTTGCATATCGAGGACGCGTGACCGCGACCTTGAAATTCTGGTAATGTGGCGAGAATCTGAAGGTGAATCTGTTCTGGGCCAAACGGCTCGAAGAAGCGCTTGTAAGCCTCGGCTTGACCGCGCCCAAAGGCATCGAACCGTTCGCGGTTGGCATCCCTCCTCGTCCGCCCTCCACGTTCGTCAACAAGGGCCATGGCTAGCTGATTGTTAGTCGCTGTCCGTGGTCCCCTAGATGTAGCACGGGTAGAGAGACTTGCGGTCCTGGGCCTGATATCCAGGGCCGTATCTTCTCTTCTTCCGAAAAGCAATGTTGAAAACACCAAAGGCCGCAATCTTGGTCTCTTCGTCGGGCTCAAAGGCGTCCTCAACGACCATCACAACCCAATCATCAAATTCAGGGTCGAGGAAGTGCTCGAAGAGCATCCTTGTGAAATGGTAGTGGTCCTCGGGGTACTGCAGCCGATAGGGAAAGCGGTAGTCCCACTGAGGATCGAGCGGCATGGCTTTCAGGATGACCTCGGTGATTGGGTCGACATCGGCGGGCAGTCCCAGCCGAGGCTTCATTGCGGCGAGTGAAAGCGAGGCGAACGACAAGGCAACCAGGCAACGAGAAGTCGGGCATCGAGAGCTGACGGGTGGGTCAGTGGTAGTGGCCGAAGCTGGTTGTGGCAGCAGCCCTGCTTTTCAGACCCCTCACTTCGTCGTCGGAGCCCGCGCGGACGATTGGGACAGCCTAGGGTGGTACTTTCCCTTGAAAAGGGACCGCAAGTCGCAGGCATTCTCGCAAGCGTTCGGATCTTTCTCGTCTCGGCTGCGGCAGATTGACGCGGCCCAGTAGCGTTCTCCTTATCGGGCAGTTACCTGTGAATGAGAGACGGGCGGCCATGGTCCCAAACTGGGGCTCCTCGGACCGGTATATGATGAGGCTGGTCGTTGTAACTCCGAGCGCCATCGTTGCTGCTGGACGGGCTCCCAAGTGATACCCGAGGAAGGGAATTTTACCCTTTTGATAGGCTCACATGATCCGGTGCATGGGCTTGGCGAATCAGCAAACGCGTTTGCCGGCTTCGCATCTTTGTAGCACTGCGTATTCTCTGCTTTTTGATGGGCTGGGTTGTCTAAAGGGGACGGTCGGGGCCGCGGCGCAACAGATCTCGGCAGAAAACGAAAAAGGTCGCATTGGCAGGTGCAAGCGCTTCCATCGGCTAGCCTGGAAGGGGAAATCGGTGAAAGTGCCGGGGTGGTGGTAATTATGGAAGCCACGACAGTTGCACAGCCCCCCTGTCGCTGCTGTGCCGCACCTACCTCCAAGCACCGCGCTTGCGGCGGGCCGTAGCATTCAACAGGAAACGCGGTACGCCCCGATTTTACGCTTTTGCTTCCATCTGGACACCCATCTTCTCCGCGATGCCGTTTCCGCAGTAGCTTGATCGCGACCCCATGGAGCATCCCGGCAGGCGCGCACCCGGATGCCGCGATGGCGGCGACCCCGCTTGCGCCGATGGGCTGGTCTGGAACCCCTCCGGCTTCATCGAGCAGAGCTTGGGTCTGCCCGTCTTCAGGCCCGGTACCGACACGGCTTCTGAGGTCCTTGGCGGCCCTATCTTGTTTGCACCCCCGAAGCATTTCGCATCGCAACCATTGGCCGGCCCGCCGATCGCAGCGCACAACCACCCGACTGGTGATGCGGCCTCGGCTGCGTCTTGGGCTTCGGGGCGCGCTGTTTCCCAAGGAATTCCCCAAGCAGACGGATATCTTCGCTTGCACCCATCCCCTGCCCATGTGCCATGGATGGGCCCATCGGTCTCAACGGCCGCTCCCGCACCCGCAGGAACTGTGGGTTGGGCGTCAACGTCTTGTGCCGTGAGCCCTGTTGCGGCTGCTTATGACGCGGACCCGATCTCGGGCCCGGACATGGCTAACGGGCTACTCGACTTCCCGTTTGGCCAAGCCTTGGACTCGGAGCTCGGCGCTGTCTTCGACGCCTCGGGATCTTTGACGGTGCCTTTCGCTCCTTGGTCCGACGCCAGTCTCCGCTTATCTCCGGCGCACTCTGACCTCTCGAGTTCCGCCGCCTTGCTTGTGGAGGATTCATCATCGACCTTCTCCACTCTTCACAACTCCCGCCCGCCTTCAGCATCTCCTTCGATCTCCTTTGTCTACGACGCTGTCTCGGCAAACCGGGCCTCTGTCGTCGGGCAGCAAAAGAAACGCAAGGCCCGGACCCGAACCCCAACACTGGAGATCATTCACTTCAAGCCAGACGAAAGTCCTCCTGAGGACCGGCCCAAGAAGCGACGAGCCAATGATACCGAAGGGACTGCCGGGAATACTTCCCGGACGCTGAAGAAGGTCACCTACGAGGACGAAAATGGCGAGATGCGAGGCATCATGATGACGTTTGGCAACCCAGAGCATCACCGATCCCGATTCACGCCAGAAAAGAGATTGGAAACCAAGCTTGCCAGAAGAGAGGGAGTCTGCAGTCGTTGCCAAGCTTCGAAGAGGAAGGTGAGACCCCTGAATCTCCTGAGTTACACCCGGAGGAGTTTGTCTTACCAGTCTACCAATGCAGTGCGACCTGGCCCTGAAGGACAGCCTGTACGTTCCTTGCACTCGGTGTTCCACAAGTCGGCTCTACAAGAATGTCTCTCCATTGCCTTGCTTCAAGTCCATCTTGAAGGAGGTCATGTTCTTCCGAGATGGTATGTGGTTTACACCCGGTTCCTCAACGGCTCGCAAAGCCCCCTTTTTGGAATGAGCCTGACTAATGACGCACGCCAGGACCGGCGGCGAACGAACCGTTTTTCACCGAACGGTTCAAGCGTCTGACGATTGAAGACATCTCGAAACCGAACGTTCCTGTCAGAAATCTACAACTTACACAGCGCGTAGGCCACAAACTCATGATCTATGCCTCGGAATTTGTTCCACTTCCAGGTGACAAGGTCTCCTTGGCGTGGAAGGACGCAAGAGGGAACCAACGTGAGATGAGAATGCCGCCGTTTTGTCTGACAAACATGCAAAAGGTCACGGCCCAAGTTTGTCAGTACATCTACGTTGCAAAACAGTCATATCTCCAGTCACATGCGCTGTCAAGCGGTGACGAGTTGGAGAGAAAGACTGTCAAGGTGGCGATGGAGTACGCAAAGGCCAAGCCGGTAGGTCTGACCCTTAGACTGCACCGATCAAATCTGACGATGCTAGGGGTCCTTGGTGGCTATGGCACTGGATCTTTGGGCAATATCTCGCATGATCGAGATTGAGTGGGAGATGTGTGGACCAGACACGCTTGGCGTGTCCGAGATCACTGATCCGACGGACCCTCGCCGCGGAAAGATTCCGATTCCGCCCATGATGGATACCCAACTGGACCAGATCGTCATCAAGGAGGTTCTATACCCGCTAAAGCAAAAGTTCCTGGACCAGTTCGAGGCCAGGATCTCTCCAATGAGGACCGAAGACTGGTTTGACATCTACCTTACGTCATTTGTCGTACTCGACCACATCGAGAGGTTGGCATGCCACTCTGCTCATCATGCAAACCTTCACGCCATGCCGGCAAGTAACTAGGCTTTGATCACCGTTACCGCGAATAAAGGTTTGCTGATATTCTCATAGAGCAAGTTTTCCAACGTCTCGTTTCTCACCAACGTTTTCCACACGGCAAAGGTCATCCTCTCCCGGTTTCACTTTGTCTGCAATGGATCTGCTCCCCTGGCTCTCGACTGGGACTCTCCAAGTGCCCAGGCAATGTCCAAACTGGACAGCGACCAGATTGCGTTCATGAAGGAAACCCAGGCTCTCATCAAGGCTCGAGGTGAGCGTACTCCTCCTGCTCAATTCCGGTCGGGTTCTGACATTTTCTTTTTTCACAGACAACGACATTATCAGCCTCCGAACAACACACAATTATGGGTCCCCCCTATATTGGTCTTCACAGTTGTTTACCAGAGAGTGGGACGACTCCCCAGCGCGAGTCATTGAGGTGACGTAGGGCACATTGGTGTGGGCCCGCAAAGTTTCACCAGAAAAACACAAAAATGAAGGCAAACAGCATCAAGGACGGGAATTGAGCCCGACGTGGGGGTCGAACCCACAACCTTGAGATGATCTCTGGAGATTTTGGAGATACTCCTTAAGAGTCTCACGCTGTACCGATTGAGCTAGCCGGGCCTGTTGCCCACTTTTGGATGTTCTGGGTTGCTTTGGAACCCCCCTATATACAGGATGGAGGTAATGCGTAAAAAGATAATTACAGGTAAGACATTATGCCCCCTTTCCTGCCCTCGGCTCTGCCCACTTCTCGTCCCAGTTTCTTAACTCCATACTGATCGTGTTGCAACGAAAACTAGGGTCTGCAGCTTTTGCATACAGTCGTTCGGTGACCGGGCCTTCGGAACAAGCAGCGCCGAGGAATGTTTCCAATGCCACCGAGACGCCGGTATATATCTTGGACCTGAAGTTATGTAAGCAACGAAAGAATTGCGGCAAGGGGTTGAGTGCACTCACTGTGCGTCGCCGCTTGTTGCTGCAGAAGGCTCCGAACCGTCCATGGTGGACTTCTGGCCGTGGTGGGTCTCTTTACGGGGCGGCACTTAGGAATGCTGGGTGAAGAAAGAGGAGGCTTCAATGGGCATCAACTCGGAGTTTTGAAGACCAGGCAAGATGCTGAGTTAGAACTTTTGGGCATTTGAAACCCATCTTGCATTTATACCCAGACGATTTTGGCGAGACATGACTGCAACGACACCACACATAGATGTGCTTTTCATCTTGACTGCCACGATGACGGCTTCGGGACACATGTTGTGTGCGCTGAACGTTGTTCGCGATGTGGGGTTCCCGAGAAACAGTGTGGTTCGCGCGGACGGGCAGGTGGGCGCTGCAAGCCACGGCCAGCTTGGACATGAACGCACGTTTGTGCGTTCGCGGCTCATTAGAGGCGGTGAGATTGGTGGGGGTGAGTTCCTTCCAAGCTAGGCGGCTGCACTTGCAGCCTTCCCCAAATTTCTCCTGGCCACCATTGAGGCGACCTGGGACAACATGACAGGAAAAACCCTGGACGTTTCGGTCGTGGAAAGGAATCGATTTGGCTATAATCTCAACGACAAAGATTGGCCAAGCAGCTACCCCGACTCGGACACAGCGAGCGTTTCGTCGTCGTTGGTTGTTGAGCGCGATTCTGGCTCGATCCTTGGCGCAGAGGATGGGTCCAACGACTCCGAATTCCCCTCCGCACAATTTTCGGACAAAACACATTCGGCACCCGCGGTATCAGCCCTTAGTAGCGCCGGACCAGATGAACATCCGACCAACCTGCTCTTTGGAATATCCGGGGGGCAGTCTGCGGACTGCTGGGAATCTGTTGAACGGATGCGGCACCGAGGGGTCCAAATCTAGGACGACTTAGTCTGGCACAGCCTCGAGAGCGAGCCATGGCAACTTGAAGCGCAGGGTAGCCCGGCACATCTTCAGGTTGTCACTGTACTTCCCGGGTTCCCTGAATTTATCTCCACGTCCACCGAACGCAAGGAGGCAACAATCGCACTCGATTTCTCTGAAGGCCACGAGGAAGTACCAGCTCCGGGATACCTTGACATCTTGAATGGCTCCCAGTTCAGCCCGGCCAAGCTTATCCTAGACCGCGCTGGAAAATCACAGCCGGCCTCCTGCCCCTCTCTCTGGACAGGTTCTACCCAGGGAATTGAGAGTATTGCCGGAGATGATGCTGGCTGTCGATCTCTCTCACGCGATTTCTCCCTCAAAGGCCCTCTTGCCGGCATCAAACAGCCTGAAGCTGGAGTCTTCTTGCTCTCGGAGTTTGGGACAGATCATGATTTCACCTCTGTTGAGAAAACAAGGGCCTCAGAGCTTTCGAATGAGGCCATGGTTGACTGCTTGTGGGCATCGCCAGAGCCCCACGCGGCCCTAGTTCCACCGAGATGGGACTCACTTCAAGTTGCTCTTCAAGCTCCGGCAATGCTCGCTAAGCCTCGACCGTGCGTCTGTGATATATGTCAGAAGTCTTTCAACAGGCAGGAGGACATTCGGCGGCACAAGCGCTCTCATACAGAGGTCTATAATTTCTTTTGCGGGGATTTTGATCAGAGATACCCTACTAAGGGTCTGCTCAGACTATACCAAACGCTGCAACATTCAGCAACTTCGGCATTCCCGGGCCCGGGGGCCTATCGGCTGCAGGACGAGGCTGAAGCTTCGCATCCAGATGATGGAATTTGGGAAGTCAATTCGATTATCGAAGAGATGAAGATTAGGCGGCTGAATCGATTGACGACCGCACCGCCGCGACTCCGAGTTCCTGTGACGATGCGGCGTGCAGCCGAACTTGAAGCGGTTGAGCAAGGGAGCAACAGTGCTAAACCCCCTCAGTCTCGAATGATAAGCGACGACGAAAGTTATATTACGGCGGATGATTCGTCAGAACTTGGAAGCTTCGAAGGTGACTACTGCTCCGACTATACGCCTGACTTTCCCTACATGGACGACGACCACCCTTTCATGAAGCAAAAAGGTCGAGTTCTGGGAGCTCTACTTCAACGCTTCTGGCGCGGGCCACAATTGAAAGCTTGTGTCGGTGGCCAAGATACGTCAAGGGGTGATGAATCGAGGCTATCGCCCAAGGGGAAGCTACCGGAAGGTCGAAGTAAGCGTCCGAGGGAACGAGAAGGAAATGGTGAAGCAAGAGATGCGAGTAGCGACCAGGATCCGAGGACGGCAAAGCAAAGGAAACGAAGACTCGACAAGTCACGACGCCCCTGCTTGGCCTGCCCATTCTACAAAAAGGCCCCTGCAAGGTATTGCAGCTGTCACAGCAAGATCATCTCAACCATTTCACACCTGAAGCAACATCTCTCGCGAAACCATCAACTGCCTGTCTATTGTGCTATTTGCAAAGCCGTGTTCCCTGAGGAAGCTGACCGTGACGCGCATACTGTGCAGCAGACCTGTCAACTGCGGACTGATATCACGCATGACGGGCTGACGACTGGTCAGAAAGCCAAGTTGGCGATTCGTGCATCGCCAACAATCCCCGAGGAGCAGCAATGGTTCGAGATCTTTGACATATTGTTCCCCGGCTACTGTCCCCGACCCACGAGCGCCTACATCCACGGGGAGTTGGTAGCCGAAACCGAAAACTATCAGGATTTCGAGCGGATGGAAGGTCCGGCGATCATATTGGAAGTGCTTGGCCGAGCTGGTGTCAGAATCGAGAATGTCAGCAATCCCGAACACGACCTCAGCGTGTTTCGAGAGAACCTTCTTGCGGATGCTCTTACTGCGATTGCGCGGCGGTGGCTTGAGAGCAGAGATTCACGACAATCGACAGAGGCACCAGTCTTGGATGGTTCCTCTTCTTCGGTTGTCGGAACGACTACGTCGACCACTGGGGGGACACTGGTGGAGCAGCAGGATGTTTTGAGGACTGAGGCCGAGGAGTCTCTAGCAGAGGAGGCGGATGATGGTGGTGGAACCAGAAGTCTGCAGTTGGAAGAACCCGCTACCTCGCCTACGATGCTTTCCCCCAACTGGCTTGAAAGTCAACGACTTGGCCATGAGAATGGAGGATTCGGAGAAACAGTAGAGCACCAGGAAGAGAGTCTTTTTGAGTTCAATGGGAATTGGGAAGACAACGGCAGCTGGGCAGACGCCTTCCGCAACGGTTGAGATATCACGATGAGCTTCTGTACCTGGTGCTACCAAGTGACACACTGCAACCACTCTTAAGAATATATACTACTGATCCCGCAGTAGACTGACAATCTCGTTGTTTATCCTTCCAAGTGCAACCCCCTCCCACGTCAAGCACAGCTCGCCTCCTATAATTCACCTTCAACTTTGGCGGCGGCCTCTCACTCCGCTCAAAACCCCCACAGCAGTCGTAACTTAACCTCTTCAGGGCTCCCGGTGTAATTGGGACACATCAAGCAATCGATTTGGCTAGAACATGTCCTGGCAACGATTGGCCTTGAATAATACGCCGAAGCAGCGAACCTGGTTTGGACACGACGAGCTTTTTATTGTTGCTGATTCCATGTTGAGTGCCATTCTGGCTCGTCACTTGGCTCACGGGAGGGTTTCAACGACACCGAGTTTCTTGTCACACACAATCCCATTTCTTCAAGGACAATACACAACCTTAAAGTGCCCCCCCATATATCCCGAGTTCAGTACATCCATCCATCCGTCCATCCGTCCATCCTCCCATCCACCGACCAACGCTCGATTCCTCTAAAGTTTCACACACATTAGCACTCGTAGCTATAATTGCAATAGGCAAAAAAAGAGGAGGAAGGAATGTAACAGGTTGCGCTTACACTTACCGCTAAACCATCAGACGATGCACCTTTCTCTCGTGATAGTTGCGTTTGTACTTCCTTGCGAAACGCCGTTCACGCCGACAGCAGGGGGTACGACAGAAGAAGAGCTCGAGGTGCTGGTGCTTGCACTTGTGATGGCGTGCGAGGTCTTGGGAGCGCTTGAATTTGCGGTTGCATGAGTTGATGGTGCAGGTGAACTTGCCTTTGGGGAGGTGAGGGAATGGTGTTGTTAATGTTAGAGTTTGAGTTTTTGGTGATGTTTTCGTGGGTGTTTATAACGCTTCTGAAGGTGTGGTCGAGCTGTGCGGTGTTGGGGCTGGGGCTGTGGCGTGATCAGTGTTGCCAATATCTGGATCAGAGGGGTGAGTGTCCTAGGCCAATGGTTTTTGGTTGGGAGTCGCCAGGGTTGTTGAAGTCGATGAGGGACAACGGTGTGTCAATCAGCCAGAAAACGTCGTCTGTGGTGCTGGCGGCCGGGAAAAGGAAGGTCCATATCCCATGCAAACAAGGGACATGGGTAACAAGGGCCTGTTCGAAATATGGCATCGGCCTTGGAAGTAGCCACGGCAGTCCGAGTGGGCTATGGGTGAATCCGGGGTCGTAGAGTGGGACAGGTCCGGCAAAAACCTGGGGGTCGGAAGCCCCCGAACAGATTGAGCAGATGAGGTTGATGTTAGGAGTGAATCTGTTGTAGTGATGGGAGGCTAAAATCGGTTCAAGTGTAAAGTCGCGATACAGTTGAAGTGTCTCAGGCTTACCTGACTAGATGCATACCTTTGGCAAGGGGATATCGGAGGCTCTAGGGTGTGTTCTCGAACAACATCGTCGGGATCCCATTCGTGTTTGCCCTCTCGCGTCGAACTTTACAGCCGGAGACATGGGAATCTACCTCCTGAGAGTAGAACCCTTGCGCAAGGACGGTTGACCGTTGCGCTATTTCCGGGTAGTGTGTCGTTGGCGGGGTCGATATGCCTCCTATCGTGAGCTGTTAGCACCAAGGAGTAGCGCAAATCAGTGTGCCTTAAAGTGGACGCTTCTCTTCACTAGAAGATGAAAAGGCTTTCATGAGATACGCACATGACATTCATGCCAGACGCTGTGGTGCCAACTGTGTTGCCAACAATGACTCCAGACATCATGACCTCTGGCTGATGACGCTAGAAACGCGACTCGGCGGGTATACTGGAATGGATCTTGTGTTATCGGATCGATGTCGTCAGCTCAATATAGACTAGCTTTTCCACGACAGACTGTGCGGATGGAAGTGAAATATGATCGGCGACAGGACCGTATAAGGTGGTACGTCACGGGATGTTTCAACTGTGCAGAGAGGGTGGGATGTATAGAAATCCGGTGAGATAGCCCGCTACCGGATCAAAGCCTGACGAAGCTGTGTTTTCCCTTGGCCATTTTCTCAAACGCCGTTTGGTGTCCATGACGCCCCTCAGTGCCCTTGGTGCCCCTCATGTTACCCCCCCCCCCCCCCCCCTCGCTGCATTCCTCTCGTCCAATGTGTGGCCCGATCGAAGGGGCACCAATGCCTCAACCCCTCAAGCACAGCTCGCCCTCCGATACTTCACCCTCAACTCCGGAGGCGACCTCTCAGCGTCCCACACCGCGTTCTTCCTCCACTCATGATCCCCATAACACTCCCAACTCAACCTCTGAAGCGCCCTCGGCACAGCCCACTTCCTCTCTTCATTCCTCAACCAAAGCCTCAACATATGCCTCTTATTCTCCACCTCCCCATCCACAAAGCTGTTGCGCGCATGCAACATGGCAAAGTTGTTAAAGATTTGGATGTCGCCCTTATGCAGCGTGATTTCCAGCGCGTGCTGCTTGGCGAGGAAGTAGACGGTGTCGAGGGCTTCGGCTTGGATTTCGGTCATGGACGGGACGAGGGGGTGGTGAGGGGAGAAGTGGGCGCCGGTAAGCGGGCGGCGGGAGAATTGGAAGCCGGGGCCGTGTGGGGGGAAGAGGTGGAGGAGGGGGCGGGTGTGGTATTCGTTGTTGTAGAATCTGGGGTGGGGGTGTTAGTTTCGGGAGAGAAACTGAGGTTGGGAATAGTAATGGAGACATGCTCATCAAAAGGCCAGTCATCTTTGGCCAGCACATGAATGATATCAGGACGAGTGGCCGCAATCTCGTTGTAAATCTTGGCAGACGACGCGAGGAAGGATTCACCACCGTAGGCGGCCACATCTAATGCATAAAGCGAGAGAACGTCGCACAGATCGGTGTGGAAGGGCTGTGGCGGGGAGTTAGTTTGCTTTGTTGACATGAAAAGGGGCTCAGGGGCTGACTTGTGCACGGGCCACATAGGGTGAGTTGGGCATGCTTCCGTGTTTCTTGATGTCTTTGACGACGGCTTGGATGTGAACTGATGGAATTTTAGTGGTCATCGGTATAATGAGGAGGTGTGGGATACGGACGGATCATGCGGCCGTCGAAATCTTGCATGCCGCGGGT
The DNA here is from genome assembly GCA_030512335.1 of Immersiella caudata. Taxonomy (NCBI): domain Eukaryota; kingdom Fungi; phylum Ascomycota; class Sordariomycetes; order Sordariales; family Lasiosphaeriaceae; genus Immersiella; species Immersiella caudata. The sequence goes on along the minus strand of JAULSU010000002.1, from coordinate 4,926,760 downwards.
TTCGGCGATGTAGCTTGTTACTCCGAGGTAGAGCAGGATGTTGTCCATGCTGGAGTATTTTACGGGGTTGAGACCGCGGAGGACAGCAAAACCTCTACCTTCGTGAATGATCTTGGAGACTTCGGCGAGGCGAGGGCCTAGGATGTGGAGGGGGAAGGTGGTGGGGTTGACGGCGTCCGGGGTGAGGTCTCCGGGGAGAGCTGCATGGCATGTTCGTCAGCCCTCTACCTCAATGGCTTCGGCGAGAGTGGGGGAGAGAGACATTTGAAATGACCCAGTCCAGCCTCAATCTCGGTGATGTCATCGGCGGTCAGATTGATGACATAGTCATCCTCAGACTTGAAGTCTGTTCCGGACCAGCAACGTTCGGCGTCGATGAAGGTCGGCCATTCCTCGGGGACAGTGGCCGGCCGGTCGAGTCCGAGTGCTGCAAGTCTCTCAACGCGGTCCTTGTAGACCTTGTACGAGGGAATCCAGTCGGTGTCGGGGCGGACGATGGGGCCGGAGGGCTTCTCCGGTTTGAGGAGAGAGGAGGTGGCGAAAAGGGGGCAGGCCATTGCGCTTAGTCGAAGAGGTCGTTTTGGTGTTCGAAGTCTTATTTCTGAGGAGGTTGGCTACGAGGAGGCAATCCCAACGAGATGGACCCTCCCCATTATATACCCAAAACCCGACCTTCGGTGGCCCCCGACTCACGCATCGTCGATCCCCACAATCCATCACTCTCAACAACAGTCGCCACACCAACATCCAAATCACCCAACGGAAACCTCCGGACTCAAGTCTCAACCAAACCCCTTGACCCCCCAGATCCGGCATCCCGCCCCGTTATACCACCAACCCACTTCGAATCCCGCCCACACCACCCACTGTCCCACCCCCCCCTTGCACCACACCCACACTCATCACATCAACCCTCCAATGAAAAATCCCCCAGTTAAATCTCATGAGACCCGAAAGGCATGGCACAAGCGCGCCAGCAACCCCAGCACCATCTCATTGGCCCCCTACCTTACCGCGCGGACATATGACCCAATCTCTCGATCCCTCCATGAATGTTTGCTCCATCCCACTGGATCCTTTGTAAGAGCGTGCGCAGCCAAGTGCTGCTCCCCATCGGAACGGCGGCTCTGCCGGCAGGAGCTTGAGCGAGTTCCCCTCCTTTTTTGGGCAGCGTCAACAGGGAAGCATCCTGAGTGGTTCAGTTCGCTCAGGACGAAGAACCCTTGACGAACCAGCCGAGACAGGCGTGTTTGCGACGCAGGGTGATTGATGGGTGGCATTTGCGGTTGCATTGGAGATCCCGCAGTCTGGTTGAATCTATTTGTGGTGCTTCGTAATTCGGTCCATAGGAATGTGCTGATGGAGGGAGACATCGATGATGTGAGGAGTGTGGCGGCCAGTTGGGTAGCCCCATCTGATATATCACGTCGTCTTGATTCTTGAATCTAGAACGTGCTTGCTGAGACTTGTTCCGGCTGCGTTGGCATCCGATGCTGCCGCTCTGGATGCCGGATATACACCGCGTTGCCTGTTCCGTGACACTGTGTGTACAGATCAGTGGGCCTCCCGAGGACTTATCCAAAATGTGCATCGACTTATCCAAGTCTACGATGTATCTCACCCAAAGTGGATTTCCGATCTAGATACAGTGATAGGTCAAGTTTTCGAACATGGGGACTTGGTGTTTGTGTTTTAGGTACGTAGCGTTTATCCGTGGCTTGCAGCCTCGGAGTCAAAATCCGGAGTGATAGATCAAGTGGAGATTTCCGAACAACCTCATGCTCCGCTCCCACTTGGGACCCTCACCTCTCGGGCCTCTCCTCATTCTGAATCTCGTCTCCCTCGCCTCCTTCACCCACAGTGCTGGACTCCCCAACAAGTGACCCCCTGATCACACCAATCAACACCGCGGCGGCCACCAAAATCAACCCGCTAACCAAGTACGGCAGTCCGATCCAAGTTTCCAACCCCCTGCTAAGAAGCCGCGCATACAGTATCGGCGCCACCAAGTACATAACATTCTCCACGAATGCAATGCACGAGAACATCAACCCAATGTTGTGGCCAGCAACCAACGACGTCATCAATCCCCGCAGGACATACGTATACCCCCCGCCAAGGTTGAACGTAACCATGCCCGCAATCAGCTCTGGTATCGTATCCGCCAAGGCGACAACCAAGGTTCCCAGGGCCGCAATAACGGCACTTACCTGCGCAAGCCGCAGGTCTTTCTCTCTTGCTGATAGCCCCAGCTTCGTCGTTAGGTAGTGGCCCGCCACGGGCAGAATGGCAAGCAACAAGACCATCGTCGTGATCATATCGACGGACTTGAGTAAGCCGACCTCCTGGTAGGATAGATTGTACCGTTTGGCGAGATATTGCGGTGCGATGAAATCGATGGCTTTGCCCAGGATTTCGAACGCAAGGCCGATGAGCAGAAACCCAACAAGCTTCTGCTCCCAGAAGAGCCATCGCGCTGTTTTGATCGTCTTCGTGAAGGAGGCCTTGGCGTTCGAGAACATTCTTCCCAGTGGTGGTTTGCCCTCGGTCGGGACTTCGACGGCAACAGGAGCCGTCTCCACTGCGACCTCAACATGGAGAGTTTCCGGGACGCAAAAAGCGATGATGGTGGAAACCCCCAGCCAGACAACCCCAAGTTTCATGGCGAACCAAGCGCTCCTGTTCATGACGAAGTACGTGACAGGTCGCGCAATCAGAATCCCAGCCATGAACAACGACCCGGTGTACATGAACGCGCCGGAGCGTTGCTCATCCGTGGCAAGGTCAGCGACAGCGGCGTAAACCATCGAGTTGGCCACCATTAATCCTCCGCCAACAACCAAGAAGGACGGGCAAAGCCAAAGCAGTCTGAGTGGGAAGAAATCTGGTCGCGCAAGGACAACCGCCATTGCGGTCATGTGCAGCGAGAGTCCCAGCATCGACAGCCCGAGAAACTTGACTCGGCCGTACCGATCAGCCAGCGCGCCGTATGGGACCGTGAAGATGAGACCCGGGACCATCTCAGCGGACTGGAGCACGCCCATGAGGGATGATAGTTGACTTTGCACGTCAGCATCCCTGCAGTCGCGATTTGTGGTGTTTTCGAGGGCGCCGTGCACGCGGTCGCAGATGATGCCTTCGATGATTTCGTACATGGATGTGTCGACGAGGCTGCCGCTGATTGCAATCGAGATGCATAGCAGGGCGAGGAGAGCTGCGATTAGTAGGCGTCGCGAGGGCGGGGTGTCCCGTGTTGTGGGGAGAAGCGTTGAGTCGTGCGCGTGGGTATCGACGTGATTTCCGTTGGCGATGCCATGATGAGGTGCTGAACTCTCGCCCAGAAGCGGGGCGCGTTCGCTGTCGGTCCCCGCTGTCATGGTGTGTATGTTTTGTTCCCACCCGAAAAATAGTGCGTTCGGGACACGAAAGGGGAGGACAGCCACGCCAGTTGGCAATTAATAAGGCGGCCTTGCTGATGCTCAGCCAAAGACTTTTGTTGAGGTGTAGTGGGATGGGGGTTGGATGGAACATGCGGCAAAGAAATCAGTTTGCGGTGAATCCTTCCAAAGGTGGAAGGTGCGATCCTACCAAATTCGGGCTTCCCAGTAGCAGCGCGCGGGTAAAACGCCATGTGCGCCAATGCGGCTCAGCGGGAGCACGCAATCGAGTTCTGACTTTTAGACTTGGCATATTTGCCCCTTTCCAAAGGTTGTCTGAACACCCTCAAAATGCCATGGAAATCAGAACGCTGAGGGCCAGAGGAACAGAATAAGACCAAACAGCACTAGTGACATGCCGTCAAAGGCATCCTGTGCGATTCTCAACAGGCACCGTCTCGCGCTGACAGGACCATTCGCCCCTCACATACCCGTCTCTTCGAAGGCTGTGCAAGCCATTGCAGTTGAACTCTTCTTTCGGCAGGGTAGAGTTGACAATGAACTTTTCCCGGACTGTCGGCAACTCCCCATCAAACTTGAACGAGGGTGCGCTGTGAGGATTGATTAGAATCCCGTGGATATGTATCTCATGCAGGGAAAAGAGAAGAAAAAAAGAAGAGAAAAAAAGAACTCACAAAAAAGTATTGAGGTGTCAAAAGCCCCTTCAAAAACTGTCATCTCCGTGTCCCTTCGCGGCCAGATAAACACCGGCCTCATATCGTGGCTGACTACATAGGGGGACCGAGCTTTCCTGTAGTCGCCCTCATCGAAATCTCCGTACTTTTCTGCCGACCTCATCCTCAACTCTGGATTTCCCGAAATCACAATCTCCGACCATGAGTAATGAGCGCTTCAGGTCGAAAACGGAATTTTTGAAGGTGCGGGTTGTCGATCAGATGGAGACTTGCCATGTTTTCAAAGTCGAGATTGAGAGTCGTGAAGTTGTTCTGAATTGCGCGAAGAGTGTCCATGGTGATGCCGTTGGCTGGAGGATGGTAATTGTCCCTTGTCAGGTTGGACAGTCCCGATACTGTGGGGTCAGGGATGTGCGTGGAAGCCGCTGGACCCTGTTGGACGAACATGAAAGGACAGAAAACGTAAGCTACAGTCGAATCGTAAGTTGACCAGGTGAAAGCAAGGTCAAGTTGCCGTTGCCCATGATGTTTACGGACTTTCGCTCAATGAGACCGTAGAACAGCGGGTCGACGTTTGGGATTCCTTCAATCACCGAGGGCCACCTTTTGCTGAGAAGAGCGGAGAAGAGGCTGCTGACTGCGTCTGAACCGAGCCAGACGTTTCGTATTATAAGATCCGTTGACACTGACATGGGGCTATCTTGCGCGAGGGAGAGCTCTTGCAGTCTGGGCAGGTTCTCGAACTCGAGGGTGCCAATCATGTGGACAGGGGAAGAATCTACTGTCTTGAGAGATGGGAGGTCATGAAGCAACATTGAGTTGAGGCTGCGGGTGTGATGTGTGTATCGAGTGAGACTTGACAGGTTTCGCAAGACGATATCCCTGGCTGAGATTTGGTATATTGATATGTTGATCTGTTGGAAAACTAATGTCGTAAGGAAAGGCGCTTTTTCAGCGATGAAAGCCCCGTTGATGGGGCGATGATAGTTGATGTAAAGGTCACCTATCGCGCTTGGGGCGATAATGATATCTCCCGAAAGTTTTGAGGCAAAAGACTGAGTACAGTCATTTAAGGCATCGGCATCTTGTTTCGTGGCAATAATGAATGACCCTTGATCGCAGTTGGTGATCGAAGTCGAGGTTTTGAACAGCAGGAGGAGCAAAATGGCTATGGTGACTCGGGCCTGGCGAAGGCTCGTCGGTGGAGCCATGACTAGAGGGGTAATTGACGCAAGAAAAAGTGAAGAAGTGGGCGGAATGGACGGGAGCTCAAAGATTGGGGACGAAACGAGCGAGGGGAACAGCTGAAAAGACTGGACCCGACAGAGTGGCAATAATCAGGCTGGAGTGTAGTTATCCATATTTTAACGAAATTTTGTTTTATAGAGCTGAAGACTTGACTGACTCTGAACGTACCCCTGCAGGATGCAAACTTCGGGAGGAACAATACAACGCGAAACGTCGTCAAACCCCGTCCCGACACTTGATGAAATTTGCTGGGATTGCGCACCAACAACGCCCGCTATTTCTAAATCAAGGGGTGCCGGGGTTGGCGCAAGTCTGTCGGGCAGCTGGCGACTAGCTGGAAAAGTATCCTTTCTAATGAAAGAACATGTAAGTGTTTAGTCTAGTTATTGTGATCAAGAGCAGATTTTTTCTGACTTGATACCACCCATACTAGTATCGGTCGAGTGTGGGCTATGATTGACTCTTGTCGCAGTGCAGATAGCGGATGGAGCAAGTTTCTCACACACCAATCTTGGATGACGCTCCACGTAATAGGATGAAGATGAGCCCGTTAGGCATGCGTGGCACTTCTGGCCCCTGTGAAGCATCCAGAGGCCCCGAGTCTTAAGCGAGTTGATGATAGATGGGATGGAATCTTTCGCAAGTGCTGGTATAAAAAGGCTTCTCTCAGCCTCCCTCGCAGACTGGCTCAACCCTTACCAGGTACAAATCCATGGTGCCAACCCTAGCGCGCAAAGCTTCCACAGGGAGCCAAGGTCTCTTCGCTCGAACTCCGAACTCCGCCTTTACCTAACGCATAAAGTACTCGGGTTGTGACATGGACATCCATTGACTCATGCAACGGGGACGCTAGTGTGTCTCGAAGCGAAGGAGTGGGGGCTTTTGTTGAATCAGTTAAAGTGCGATCCGGAAAACCTTCCCCTCCCATCATGTGGCACTGAGGACAGCTACAGGAACTGGCTCCTGTGACGCATCCCGGGGCTTTGAGTCTTGATGGATGATGGAGAGGATGGAAGCTATTGAAATAAAAAAAAAAGTGGCATCTTTTACCCTACAAAACCTTATCCTCTTCCGCCAGCCTTAGGCTTGTAGCCATGGGCCATGACTCAAGTTAAAATCCAAAATCCAAAACCGCTTGAGATCGGTGGTAATGAAATATGCATCCACACAACAACGCAAACTCGTAGTCCATCTCTGCATTGCTCGCAGTGGCCCCTGTGGACGTAAGACTGTGTGGTCTCGCCCATTGATCCATCTTGATGTCTCCGCGCAAGACTGGCCCTAATCTCGCCCAACATCTCTCTGACCACTCTATGTACCTGTATAAAATCTCCCACCACGAAAATGGGGGTCTAGTGTTGATCGAAGCTCCAAGGCGTCGTCCTCCATCGAGGGCTTTGAGCCTGGTAGCGGCCTCCATTCACTTTCTGAAGCGTTCGAGATGGGCTCCACGGATAAGATTCTAAACAATTCACGCAGATCGTGATGTATGCCCCCTACACAGCGATGTGGGTGACGAGCCGAGAGGGCGCCACAGGGAGCACGGCCCCGATTAGATGTCATGGCATATGGTTCCCTCGAGCTCCTGCAACCTTTCGTCTAAATAAGCTACCACTTGAACGGCTTGTGCCGTTTTATTTGCCGATAAACTGATGGCGCGTCCAGTTATTAAGGCCAGTTGCCACTGCAGCGCCTTTGCACGCAGCGGCAAATTAGTCGTACTGATGCGCTTGAGAATCCCCTCAGTCCGAGTTTCGTAACTCATGGCGTTATTTGGTTGAGAAGAGCGAGCTTCGGTGTGTTCGTCCGTCATTAGAGGGTGAGGCTCAGAGATGTAGCGGGAGGCGTCTTCTATTGATGGTGCTCGTTTTGTGGATGCCTTGCCCGTCGAGCTTCCTAGTCTCCTAGTCATGATGGAGGGCTCGGCGCTAATCCGCGGCACTGAGAGTAGCTCAGTAGGCTTAGCCGTGTCCGCGAACCGGAGGGTATCCTCAGCTGGGCGCTCTCTTGTGGCGTATCTCTTTGTGTAGAGCTTGGCGGTCTCTTAGTATTCGACATAGTTGGTGATATGCGTCTCCGCGATTTCCGGGACCAACGGGTCGTCGATGTTGGGACTGGAGAGAAGCCCGCAGACGGCTACAAGCAATGCGCCAAGGGAATAATGGTTTACCCGCAACTCGGAAAACCAAGGGAATGTTTCATCCTGCTGAGTCCACATGTGAGCGCTGAGATTCGCGTCAGTCCACCAAGACTCGTAGTCCGCGCACAGGTTGCCGTTGCAGTCGATATTAGGATGATAAATCCGGGTCTGGAAACGAAGGAGGGGTGGCTTTTGTTGAGTTAGTTGGACTGTGATCCAGAAAATCCCGCCCTCGTATGGTGTCCCAGGAGGCCCTTCGACGCTTGCAAGAAGGCGGTCAAGGCGATCTTGGACTGGCACGGCGCTGATGAAGGGGATGTTGGCCCTGCGAATACTCCTGAGCTCCGTGAACATTCGTTGTGCAAGTGGTATCCCGCCATCTGCGTGGACCAAGAGCTTGCCGGAATTGGCTGCCCGAACTTGCTCGTCTGCCTTTTTGATAGGTGCTAGTTGGCGACCATACTCCTTGTCGTTGGCCGGATCAAACTCGTTGGGCGTTTCTTGTGCGGCATGCTTGCCGAGCAGGGCGGCGATCCATCGCTGGTTTTGAGGAATGTTGGATTCCTCCGCAATCTTCGGCATTTCTGGCCCCGCTATTCCTGATCGAGTGTGAACCGGCCCTGTCGCTGTCCGGATCGATATGGTTGATGGGTCACGCGCCTCGCTTGGGGCTGTGTGGTACGTGCGGGACCCGGAAGTGATGCATGAGATTCGCTGACTTGCTCGATCTGACACCAGTTGCAGAACACCGGAAGAAGCGACCGAAGAGATATTCTGCAAGAGGCGAAGACTCTGGGTGTCGGATATCGATTCGATTTCCTCGACCCAGCGAGCCCTCTGTCTTTCAAGAACCCCAAGACTTGCAGTGACGCTTTCCAACCCGTCGATGAGATTCTTGATGCTCGTCAGGAGATCCTTGAACTTGGCATAATCGTGAACGGCCCAGCGTGTGACCTGAAGTGTCGACTTCTCTTTTTGGTTCTGCCGCATCCGTGACCGCAGCTTCCTGAATGAGTCCCGGAAGACCACCATTCCAAGGGACGTCGACTCAGAGGGAACCAGCGTGCCATCCTCAGTTGTTTCGAGGAGTTCATATCTGCCCGTGACTACGTCGGCCTTTGTCAGAAGGTTTTGGAGGTGAAGGAGTGCGTCAGTGATGGCCCTTCAAACTTGGGGTCTTCGCTCCAATGCCCGGCTGATTTGAGGCTGCTTCCCGTCTTCTCCGGGTATGAACCCTAGCGACTCTCCCCACACGCCGAGCCGAACTTGTTGGAGCGATAGCTGTAAAATGCCAGTCAGCGACCTATCTCTGCCAACTGGAGCCAAGTGACCATCCTCACCTCTGTGCACAATAAATCGAAATCTTGTCCAAAATCTCGTGCCCGTACCACAATGTCAAAGTTGTCAATGCATGACTTGAACAGCCCAGCGATGCCCAACGTCCCAAGCACGAGTCCTGTGACCTCGGCCATTCCCCCAAACGCCCGATGAGATACGGGCTGGATGAGCGCGGTAGCAACCTTTGCGAAACTACCTAGGCCTGCGAAAGGTCCTGGGAGGAATCGAGGTAAAGAGGTAGATCTCAGGAAGAGCTGGGCGTTTTGCGAGATGAAAAGCGATCAGGCTTTGGCAAGCGATCGCGTGTGCGGAGCTGCCACCGCCATCGGCCAGCCATGATGTGGGGCAGGCTTGGTAAGGGTGCTGCAGGAGGGAGAGAACACGCCGCGATTGGCCTGTTGCGAAAGCTTTTGGGCTGAGGATGCGGTCGCGTATCAAGTTCGCGTGATGCGTTGGAGAGCCCCACTCCACCTGAATGGCCCCTTCCGTAACGCCCAGAGGATTTCTTCCTCAGGCAACACCAAAAGCCTTTCTTCGCTTCCCTTGGTTGGACGTCGGGCCTAACGGTTTGCGAGTGCTCTGTTCAAAGTAACGAAGACCATTCGGGAATGACCTGGGACTTTTTTTCACTGCCATTGCAGACTCCCGGACCTCAATGGGCTTTGCAAAGGCCTAACCATTCCAGTGCTAGAGGGTCTCCTCACCGGCGACAGAAAAGCCAATCCTTAGGCTGGTGATATGCAGGATGCTACGAGTCGACTCTTGGGCGGTTCCTACCACACTGCGAATCCAATACTCACTACCATTCCTCTTCTCCGCATCCAAAGTCAGCGACCTCAATCCTCCTTCCCGGCGCCACGATGTCAGCCAACCTTTTCTTCATTCCGCCCTGAAGTTGCTTCCTCACGTCAATGGCTCCGAGGATGGCCTTACGCCGGTTGTCCGACTTCTCCTTGATATGGGCCATCAAGCAAACCAGAAGCTCGATGACGGGAATACCATGTGCCTTAGTCCTGATGGCCCCCTTTCGTCTCGCGCCGAAGGGAACTGAAGGCAAAGACGAAGCTAAACAGAGGATGCAGGCCAACCTTTTCTGGATGAAACTCCGAACTCCCGCTTCGCCAGGGGTCTTTGAGTGTTGATTCAACCTAGGGAGTCACCTCCTGCCCGGTCATGACATGGACACCCGTGTCCATGCACCGGGGACCCTGGTATGACCAAATGCGGGATGCGATTTGTTTTACGGGAATCTAGCCAAGATGATCGATGGATCCGGTCCCTAGATGCGCACATCCAATACCAAGAAGACGCCAAGGACGTCCTAAGCCAGGCCAGATTTCGAGGTCGCCATCACACAGGCGACGTGCCTCACTTCAGGGGTGTAAGTGCGTCAGAGAGACATCGCGAAGGATCTCTGAAGCGCCCCAATGGAGGGACCCTATACTCCATCTCAATATCTCACAGCCCTCTGTAGGTGTTGGGGGGATAGTATAAAGTCGCCGTGGCCGCTCAGTCATTTTCTCGATATCTAAGTCAACCCTCCGAGTCACTGGCCATTGGAACTTGACTCTACAACCGTCATCATGGTGCGCATCTCTTCCCTGCTCGCCGCCGTCGGCTGCTTGGCATCACTAGCGGCTACCTTGCCACTCCAAGCCCGCAACGGTATCCCCAAGGACATCAAGATTAGCTCCGCGATCCATTGAAAAGTTTTCTTGGAAACTGGCCAGCACGAAAGTTTACCTGGATGGCGCCGACTTTGAGGTATGCTGCCCCGGTCCACCTCTACTCCATTCAACGGGGAGGCACCTAGTCTAACATCAGTTTAGGACATTGAGCGGCAGGCGAAAGCTCTCAACCCCAACTATTTCATATTCGCTCCACGCAATGCCACCACAAGGAGGCTGAAGACCGCGAGAGACGATTGGCATCCCGCCAGACCGCCATCATCAACTGCAACCAGCCTTCCAGGTGGGGTCACGCCCCGGACCGGAACCACGTCAAAGACGGCTACCAATATCTCCAAGCCATCGTGGGCTACTGTCGTCAAGGACCGGCGACTTGTGGTCGTGTCAGCTGCTCCTATGACAGTGCCATTTATTTTTGCAACGAAAACACCTATGAGATCTGGGAGCCTTGCGCTTGGATCGGTGACGAGGCCAAGGAGGTCCGTGGTAGCTGCCAAATTCCCTATGGAGGGGGCGCCCATGTTCGCGGTACGTTGCCTCGGATATTCCAGATGATGTTGGCTGACTGACAACTTTTGAATAGGCCAAGCATTCGACTGGCGGTAGTGGAACACCATTGTAGCGTGGGGCGACTGCTAGATTTCGTGCGGTTGCGAGTGTCTCTTTGGTGGCTTTGGTCAACAACGAGGAGGGGAATTTTGTGTACCAATCCTCCTTCAACAAGGGGTTATGAACGAGGAGAATGAGAATTTGCTTACCAATAGGATCTCATCTACCTAGTATGCATACCCTGAGGCAGCTTCTTCATGAACAGTTTTTGTTTGCCCCTGAAAATGAGTTGGCTGGGCATGCGCTGTAGCGGCACTGAGGACAGCTACAGGAGCTGGTCATTGAGTTGAGGGGGGGGGTCTTTATGGTTGTGTTGAGATAGCACCGTGAGAGAAAAAGCCCTGATGGTAGCGGTTGGAGTTGAGTTGCTCGTTATTTTCTCGCCAGAAGGAACGGGGTTCTGGTCTTCGTCTGAGGGCGAGAAAAAATTAACTCCAGAGGCCGATTGAGCTAGCGGGGACTTTGGCTTTCTTGAGCAACCAACGGAAATAAGATCCAGAGCCCGCGGGGGCCAAGGTGACGACGTCGGCGAGCGTTGGAAGCTCTTTAGCGACGAAAATCTTCTCTTGGCGGCCAAGGGAGGGTTCTAGTGGTGCTGACGGAGCCGCCGGTGGTGACATTTTCGTCAAGGTTCACGAGTAAGATACAGATCTCCTGATATCTTTGCTCTTTGACGTTGGTGGTGGCAAGGGCGGCGCCGGTGGTCATCACGGAAGGCCCGGGGCGGGCGGAGACGGTGGCCGGGGCGGGCGCGGGCACACCCGTGACGACTCAACCGAGGTTATCTACACCGGGGTTTATCATCTTCAATGTATCGGCAGCTCTGTCTATACTCTATTTTACAACCCAGCCACCCCGACAGCCCAGATACTTGAAGCACTCATCAACCTCAGATTGACAACATCGGCAACCGCTTCGCCGCAAAATACAACCAGTAATACACGGCATTATCCCTCGTCGGCCGTCCCACGATATCCCCCGCCAACGCAGCCAACGCCCAATCCGAATAAAATGCAAACAACAACGTCCCCACAAACAGCGACGCCCCCACCAATACGAGAATCGAGTTTGCCGCCTTGGCAACGAGCTTCCCAATCTCGCTGTCGCCGCCGTAATATCGCAATTCATCCTGTCCAGACCGCCGAGATGCCAGCCAGTATATCCCCACGTCGGCGAGTACCAGCACCAGTCCCACGCCGCCAAAAACACCAGTGATGATCTGCAGCTGGTGGTTGCTTGATATGTTGTTCTTCACGAGAGCCAAAATGCCGACGGCCCCTACGATGGCGCCGAGTGAGTAGGGGATGCACCACCACCAGATATTTCTGAAGCGTTCTTGGTAGTTGGGTTGTTCGAGGATGACATTGTAGTTTCTGGGTGGGTACCGGTGTTGAGGCCGGTGTTGAGGCCGGTTTTGAGGCTGTTGAGGTTGGTTCTGAGGCTGGTGTTCGTGTTCCATCTCATTGTGGGGATCAAGAGGTATGGCTTCGTCGTCGGTTGCGTTCGCGGAGATGACCTCCCGCGCAGCATGCACCGCCATGACAGTCAGCGTCGTCGAAAAAACCTGCTTCCAGACCGCAATGAGGATGAAAGGCCAAGTGTTGCGACATCGCACCATGGTGAGAACAGTCATGGTGAGGCCGATGCAGAAGCTGGAGACTGCGATGCCGATGTCGAGCCATTTGTGTCGTAACGGCCGCCATGGCATGAGGGGGTCGCGGCCAAGGGAGAGGGCGAGGACGGTTAGGTAGGTGAGGATGTGGCTTGAGAAGCCGATGGCGCCGTAGGGGAGGGCATAGCAGGTGATTTGTTCTTGGATCGTGCCGCCATTGGCGTAGGGTGGGTTGTTGAGCCAATCGTTGAGGCTAAAGGCGGAGGTTTGAGTTGTGATGGAGAGGGTTAGGAGGAGGAGAGATGATTTCATTAGGGATGATCAAATGGTTTGGAACGGAATGTGGATGGTGATGCAGGCAGCGTTGAAAGTCGGAAGTTCAATTCCTTATGAGCCTCAGGGGATTCAGCCCTGGGCTGAGACTACAGGTCGGCGCGTCGGTTGCCTCATGATGGCTTGCTGCGGTTGGCTCATTGTTTGATCGGTCGAGTTCCTAGGCGACCGTTCCCTTGGCCGCCCTCAACTGGCCGAGGTTTGTGTCAAGTCGCGGCAATCGGATGTTTCCGTGTACGAGTTGCGGGAGTCTCGAGGCCGTCTAGTTTAGACCCTGTATGTGAGTGGGAAAATGAAATAAAACTGCGGCAATGCAGGACCTGCGTTGATGTTCTCTTCCATTCGCAGAAAACACGATCAAGGGAGAGTGAGGGCGTGCAGTGGGCATTGTCGATGCACTGCTGGGCCGCAACCCCCCACGGCCCGGGTCGACTTGCCCGAGGTGTGGTCGCGCTTGCCCAATGGAAAACCTTCAACAGGACCTGAGGCAGAAAGTGCTTGCGCTGCTGCGCCTTCCACACACTGACTGGTTGCACGCCTAACAGCAAACGACCGAGGATCGACTGCATCTGCACAACTGTTTCGGGCGTACCCTCCACCCATTCTCGAGTCAGTGCAGCTCACCACCAAGACATCATCAACAGCCACGGAAAATTGACGGGCTCGGGCGAACCGTGGTTTTTGTTATGATCGGCGACCAACAGTTGCTGCGCCGTACATTCGCTGCGGCAGTTCAATGCCATGATTTAGGCTATCCATCCACCTGCCAAATTGTCCGAGCCTGTGTAACCGCGGTTTTTGTTTCAGATCTCTCGACATAAGTTACTCGCACAGCCCTGTTGCCCCCACACTTGCAACTCCCGTCATCCAATGCCCCGGCCGTCAACCCAAGCTCACCAGCCAATGCGTGAAGCTTCACGATCCCGGCCCTATGGAGTCGGCCGCTGCAGTGATAGGAATCACCGAGGCGACAATTCGGACGGCTTCCAAGCTCTGGAAACTCACCAACGCGTGGCGTGACGCGCCAGAAGATGTGCATCGGCTTCGTGACGATCTCACGCACACACAACAATTCTTCGATGAGGTCCGCCACAGCGCCTCGCTCGCCAAACTTGCCGATTCGTGGGATCAGCAGTCGCCGTTCGAGTCGGAGTTGAAGATACTGCTCGATGGAGGCACCACTATCCTCAAGCGCATCGAGGCCTTCGTCGATGGCTTGCTTGGCGATGATCCAAGCGATCGTCAAGACACGCTATTGGGTATTAGCAAGCGAAGGAGGCTTGCCTGGATAACTCACTCGCGCAAGATAGCACAGTTGAGAAGAGAACTACGGCTCAACGTCTCAAGTGTTTGCAGAATTCTCATCACTCAAAACGTGTAAGAGGGCTAGTATTCACCCCCGTCCAGTTCTTGTTTCACTGACGAATGATGATCAGGTCAATATCTACCGAGATATACGCCACTCTAAAGAGGTCTCAGACCGAGATAGAGTCCAACGTCCGCGGCTATCTCCAAGATGCATCCGAACGCATCGCATTTGACACTACCAAAACCGCTCGAGCATCACAGCACGCCATCCTAAGCCATGTGGATGACCGAATGACGACAATCGAAGCAAAACTGGTTGCCGTTGTTGAACAGTCGATCAGGGAGAGCATCTTGGTCCAAAAGCACCAGCATCCAGTCTCGTACGAACAGCAGCCGCTCCCTGCAAGGGAACACCGTTGCAAATGCCAATCCACCAATCGCTATCACTGGGAAACAGCTTCCCTTCGCCCGTCCCTAGGCTTGATCAGTCTCACTTACCACTCCAGCCAATTCGCTCAGGAGCAGTGCCCCAATCCCTCATGCAAAGGCCGGCGATACTCAAGGTGGAAAAGCGTGCAGTTCGCATACCACTTCCCCGACTGGCTGATAAGAGCAGCTCTCTCAGTGTCACTTCACAGCAACTTGAACGGCAACCCTCAAGCGAATCTCCGCATATTCACACATGTCCCCAACAGCCGGGACATCGGTCTGTCCGCTGCTATTCGCCGTGGAGAAGCACAAGCCGTCAAAGCGCTTCTCCGCGATGGCCTCGCCTCGGTCCACGACGTGATAGGTGAGCAGCGTGGCTCTCCCCTCTGGCTCGCCACGCTCTTCCGCCGATCGGATTGTGTCCGCATTCTCCTTCAAGCGGGTGCCGACCCTTACCACGAGACGGAGGCCTACCTCGGCTCGTCGCCCATCCGTATGGCGTTTGAGCGCGCTCTATCCGGCAACCCGGTTGACGTCGAGATTGCAAACTCATACCCCCTTTCGCAGTACTACGACGACGAAGACTACTCTCCTCTTCATCTTGGCGTCCTCGGCGTGCTCCGCCTCGACCTGCCATCAGCGCTACGCCAGCCCCACCACCTCGCCGACTTGAACCGAAAAAGCCGCGACGGTCTCAACCCCTTAATCACTGCTGCCATCCAGGGGAATACCAATGCCGTGAGGCTCCTCCTGCGCGCCGGCGCCGACGTCGAAATCGAGTCCGCCGAGGGGACCCGCCCCCTGCATTTCGCGTGCCGAAATGGTCATGCCGAAGTTGTGCGCCTTCTTCTAGACGCTGGGGCACACATCGATGCCAAGGACCCTCTCGGCCGTAGACCTTTTTCCTTGGCCGCAGCATGTGAACGTGCTGAGGTTGTGCATACCTTGTCAATGCTGATCGCATATGGGGGTAAGGAAATTGCTCATCCTCACCCAGGGGAGGTGCCTGCACTCCATTACGCTGCCTGCGTCGGCACGGTGGAGGCCGCGCGGTTTCTCGTGGAGGAGGCAAAGGTGGACATCGACTATCCGTCGTCTGAAGGCAGAACGCCGCTTTTTACAGCTCTGGCGAGCAAAAGGCATGACTGCGTTCGTTTCTTGGTTGCAAGTGATGCTGACTTGCGAGCGGTGACGAACTACGGGTGGGGGATACTGCACTTTCTGGCGAACGACGGGGATGAAGACATGATGGCTATTTTTGCCGAAGGCGAGGGGCGTGCTAGACTCCGGGCCATGGGAATAAGGGGGTTCATGGCGGCGAAAGACGAGGAAGGGCTGACACCTTGGGAGTTGTTAAGCAAAAGGGGTGTGACAGGGGAGTTGTGGAAGGCTTTTGAGCGGGTGCTGGAAGGGTTGGAAGGAGATTTCGGTGGCTCCTATGTTGAAGAGCCGGAGGGGAAAACTGATGATGATGATGATGATGATGATGAGGAGGAGGAGGAGGAGGAGGAGGAGGAGGAGGAGGAGGAGGAGGAGGAGGAGGAGGAGGAGGAGGAGGAGGAAAAGTTTTTTGATGCCGTGGAAGATTTGGAGAAGGCTGATGGTGGGGTAGAGGACATGCCAATTCCCTGACTCTTGAGAGTGGTCACTGGTCGGCAATTCTGGGAAATCCGAGGTTTTCCCGCTCTGCGCCCAACTGCGCCCAACTCGTCTGCGAAGCGGTTTGCTCGTCCTAGCACCATCGCCATTCCGGCAATCGGAGGGGGTATTAAATCCGTTCATCCCAAGGCCACCGTTGCGCCTAACGCTAGCACGCTCACACCAGGCTCAGGCCGTATACTGCAACGCTATGGAAGCTCTTGGAGCAACGTCAAGCATCATCGCCATCGTCGAACTTTGTGTCAAGGTGACGGAGTACATTTCCTCGGCCAGAGATGCTAGGAAAGACCGGTCGCGACTAAAGGCGGAGATTTTAGCCTGCCAGGAACTCCTCGATGCCCTACAAGAGGAGAGCGACGATGCAGAGGATGCCCAGAACTGGTCAACCACCATCGAGACCCTCAAGGGCGTTGGAGCACCGCTCGCCGTTCTGCACGAAACCCTCAGTCTCCTCGCCGCCAAGCTGAAGCCCGCCCACACTTTGGCGAGAACCTTGACGTGGCCGTTCCAGGAGAAGGACGTTACCAAGATTTTGAACGTCATCGAGCGCCAAAAGTCGTCACTGAGTCTCGCCCTGGAAAATGACACCCGGTATGATCGGGCTCAACTGGGAGGATGGACCTGGCTCGCAGCGCGCTGACGAACAGCAG
Source organism: Immersiella caudata (assembly GCA_030512335.1). NCBI lineage: Eukaryota > Fungi > Ascomycota > Sordariomycetes > Sordariales > Lasiosphaeriaceae > Immersiella > Immersiella caudata. The sequence continues at coordinate 4,909,674 of JAULSU010000002.1, read as the reverse complement.
CTTGCTGGTCAAGGAGATAGAATCTCACGGCAAAGAAACGCTTGCCCAGCTTGCAGAGTTGAAAACGCTCCTCGGCGCCATAGGCGACTCCCAGTCTGGTATGAAACATGTCACGATACCCCTTGGGGCTTTCCGCTCACCGTTTCCCAGCGGCACAGCACTTGCACGACGAAGCGGAAGCCGAAAACACCCTGAACTGGATCTCTCCACTCTACTTCGGACACCGCCACAGCGAAGTCCTCTGACAGATAAGGCAAGGCACGGGAACGTGGATCCTCCAAGACGCAACCTTCCTGGCGTGGGCGGCGGGCAAAGTGGATACGCTCTGGTGTTATGGCATTCGTACGTTTCGACACGCTCTCGGATCTGGACTGCCACACTTGCTGACAAGGAATAGGCGGGGGCCGGCAAGACCGTCATGTCGTAGGTCAAACCTCACCATCTTCCTCTGTCCACCGAAGCTCTCTTACAGGCTAACGCGGAACCCCAGGGCAATCGTGTCCGAGTACCTCAGGAACGAGTACACAGTCAATCATCCGAATGTCGGCGTGGCCACCTTGTACTGCAACTATCAGCAAAAAGACGATCAACACTTGGATAACCTCGAGAGAAGTATTTTTCGTCAAGTCATATCCTCCATGACCACGATCCCTCCTTCGATCAAGCAACTCTACGGCCGAGGGCGGCGCAACGATCCTAAGCAGCCACCTCAGTGTTCAACCTTGCATTCTGCCGTCGAAAGAGACAAGGGCGTGACTTGGCCAACTGCCATTGTAGTGCTGGACGCCCTCGACGAAGCTGATGTCAGGGTGCAGGACCAGGTCAAAGAGCGAATTTTAGGGCTCCCTTTTCCCAATGTCCGCTTTCTCTGCACCTCGCGACCATTTTCCAAGTTTCATGACATATTCAGCAGCTCAGCCCAAATTGAGATAGCGGCAACAGACAAAGACATCAAAACATTTGTAAACAGTCACATCGACGAGAACAAGCTGCTGTCCAAGCTGCTCAAGAATGACATGAAGCTCCGAGAAGACATCGCAGACACAATCATCACTCAGGCCAAGAAAATGTACGCGACACGCGAAGCCACCATTCTTAGACCTTTGCTGACAAGATCCCCCTCGTTTCAGGTTTCTGATGGCGAGGCTCCACGTGGAAGGCATAGAGACAGCAGATTCCAGAGCCGAAATACGGGAGTTTCTTCGAGGCCTACCGTCCGGAATCGAAGAGACCTACAAGGAGACGATGAAGAGAATTCGAAGACAGTCTGGTCGTGACAGGATCCGGGCGGAACGGGCGCTCACTTGGGTATTCGGAGCGGACCGGCAGCTCGACCTTGTTGAGCTTCAGCACGGCTTGGCAATCATGAATCTTGGGCGCGGAGCAGACAAAGTCACCGAAGACGACCTACCGGACGAAGATGCAATCTTGTCGGCGTGCCAAGGCCTTCTCGTCCTGGTCCAGCAGGCCTCTGACAAGCCCAAGCTCGAACCGGTTCACTACACGACCAAGGAGTATTTCGCCACGGCGTACAGCACCGAGTTTCCCACCGGCCACTTTGAGATTGCAGCAGCATGCGCAAGCTACCTCTCCTTGCGAACGCTGGCCATGATGATATCTAGTCACTTTGCAGAGCTCAACCTATACAAAGAGGAGGACGACCTGGCATATTCCACCGGGGGTCAGCCGAGCGGTGGGTTTAGAGCAGAACCTCAAAAATACCCGTACATCATCTGGAGGGAATTTCCTCTTCTTGACTACGCCGGAAGGAAATGGGGCTTCCACCTCTTGGCGGGGGATCCCACGGCGGCGGCGGCGATATCCCCCTCCGACATCTTCTGGCAGTTCGGCCTGGCCGGGTTTGACTGGGGATCGTGGTTGGCACGCCCCGGAGTCTCCCACGCAAAGTGGTGCGACGGCACTTACAATAATGTTTTGGAATCTTACAATGCCATCGAGAAGGTCCTAGCTGGTCTCGCCGAAGGGGGTTACAACATTAACAATACGGATCACGAGGGGCGGACGATGCTGTACTATGCGGCCAGGTCGGGGAATCAGGCGGCTGTCAGATTTCTTCTTGCCCAGGACGGCGTCGACGCCGGTGAGCCCGAGGCGGAGGATGCCGATCCTCTTCTCGCAGCTACCGACGCCGGCTTGGACGGTGTCGTTCGAGTCTTGATGTCTGTGGTTAGCCTTCGAACTAGCGATGGCGGTGATGGCGAGAAGCAGGATGAACGGCGAAGCCCAACCCAGGGACGGGGCACGTACAGCCTAGAAAGGCTCCGGAACGCCCAGATCAAGGCGTCAAAGAAGAGTTGGTATGGCAACCGCAAGACGCTGCTGGAACTGCTGCTGGAAAAGACGAAGGAGGTCGACAACAAGGAGGGTGCAGGCCTCCTTCACCTGGCGCTTGACAAAGCAAGCAGTAGCAGCACCGAGCTCGTCACTTTCTTGCTAGAAAGAAACCTCGACGTTCGAGCCCGAGATGAGGCAGGCAATACCGCGTTACACATGGCTGTCTTTACGTCCAAACACGTCCTCGTCGAGGAGCTGCTCCGCAAAGGTCTGGGGCCTCACGCTACAAACCAGGCGGGCGAGACGGCACTGCAGGTAGCATTGAATGTGGGCAGTTTCCTCATCGTGCTTCAGCTGCTCGGCAGCAGCACGGCTGAGATGAGAAGGACCCTCACCTTCAATGCCCACTCGAGCAAATGGACTGGTGGAGTGAGTGGTGCGTCCCGAATCAAAATTATCTCGGTCCTGCTGCAGGAGGAATTCGGCTCCGCAACGGATGCAGAGGGCCGAACGGCACTGTCTCTGGCTGCAGGGTACTCGGGCTTTGATATCTTTGAAGTCATCCATTCATGCTGCCGCTGGGCTGCGACGTCAATTCCCGCGACACGATTGGCCGAACTGCGCTCTCGTATCTCGTCACGGGGGCCACCTCCCTGACTGTGGCCGGGGGGATAAAGCAACTTTGCGAAGCCGGCGCCAACCCGAATATTGCTGACAATGCCGGAAAGACACCCATCCTCTGGGCCGCTGCATCGAGCGGCTATTCGACTGAGGAAGCGATCAAAGGACTTCTCAGTGCCGGAGCAGACGCGAATGTCGTGGATGCCTCGAGAACATCGGTACTTGGGCACTTGGCCTCAGCACCCAACTTCCCAAGCAATGTCTCGAATGCCCTGATCAAAAACCTGGCCAGCCATTGCCTTGAATTTTCGAAGCCTTCTTTAGCGAGCACGGGCTTGGATCTGATGACGTCTTTGATTGACAAGACATATCCCTCGGAACCCAACTATTATATCAGTCACGCCGAATCCGTCTTGTGGGGGCTCCTCAGCAACGGTGCCAACCCAAGGAGCCAGGACAGCGCTGGCAGGACGCCGTACGACCACGCCGTCGAGAGCAGCAACAAAACTTTCAAGACGATACTTGACATTCACAACCGCCTCACCTGTGGTCTTGAGAGCCTTGATCGCCAGGACGAGCAGGGGAAAACTCCATTGTTTCACCTTGCCGAGAGCAAAATCTCGCCAAGGCCCAAAGGACAAATCGCAAAGGCCCTCCTTGCTGCTGGCGCCGACCTGAATATCCAGGATGGCAATGGACAGACCCCGATATTTGCAGTGGGGAAGGGCGGAGTGGCGGATTTATGGACCATACTTGAGGAAGCTGGGGCGGACCTGAACGTGCGGGATCATTCGGGAAGGCGGCCGGAGCTGGTGAGAGGAGACTGCAGGATTAGCATGATTTTTCATGGGGCTTGAAGTAGGAAGTTTCACATCTAGTCTGCGTACTTACTGGTAGTATGGATAATCGTTTGCAGTAGGCAGTCAGCACGAGGAACCTACCTACCTACCTAGCCTAGTGCTTTTACGATATGCTAGGCTGCAGTGTTAAGTGTAGAAGTTACCAAGTCTCAAAGAAACCCCGACGGCGAATGCCAGGTGCATGTTATGTCGGGCAACACCTAACTGCGACACAGGGGTAAAAGGGGTGTTCATGACGCTCATGATATGGCTTGGCTCAACCGGGCCGGGCGGTATGGGCCCTCACGACGCAACGACGAGATGAATACCAAGAACGGATTTTAACAGCTTGACGCTCCTGTCGCAACCAAAACCGAACGCCCCAAATACGATTCCCGATCTTCCATTAATGTCAATATGACATATCCTCAGTCCCGGTGTTTCCCCTCGCGTGTCCGGGTCAAGGTCCACACAATTGTAGGCCGACAAGGTTGTCCCTAGCAGTTTCTCATTGGCGCTCTTGTCCCTCTCCTTCGTTTCCCGTTGTTTTGTTTTTCATTCACCTCCAAAAGACGGTTCACCTCCGGCGGCACGGCCTCCCTTCCCGACTAGCCGTGCCTTTCCGAGCCCCGAATAATTGCGGATGAATCCACCGCCCCACGAACCCGGTAAGTGGTGGGCACGCGTCCCGACTCGGATTGGAGCGCTTCTGTGCTTAAATTCAGGCACCGCTCGCCCTGGCATGCCAACTGCCGATTTTGTCTTCCGCAACACGCGTTACCTGTTTTTGTACGGATCCGATCTCGCGGGCGATGCCATCTTTCCTGGTTCGGAAGTCTGAAGAAACTTGGCGGCTCAATTGCAAGGACCAGGCTGCTCGCTTGGGCGGTCCGGGGACTTTTTGGGTCCTTTGGAAGGAGTGCAGCACCGGGGAGATGCTGCGCTGCAATGCAACATAAAATGCGAGGGGGGCCGCTGTCATTGGGACGCGTCCTAGACATGTAGGACAATCTCGATACTACACGAAACGATCTCGTCTGTGCACAAACGTTACACAGCAATATCACCAAAAAAGAAACCCAGTGACCCGGTTTCCGCAAACCATGAGGCTCATCGCGTTGTTGGCTGCGCCTTTGGCGGTGCAGGGTTTCATCTTCCCTGCCGATCGACCCGATGGTGTTTACACGGTAGCCATTGACGACGACGGAAATGCACTCGGCGAGCCCAGATTGGTCTCGGCACTCCCCGACACGGCGAAACTGAGTCGGCGTCAGGCACCTGCGCTGCCGAACCCTCAGACGAGTTGCCACAACCGGGCTCTGGTCGTCAGCGACTGGAACGTCGCGTTGAGCGCGTTCAACAGCCTCTGCGACAAGGGGGAGCACTACCCGGCAAACACGAGCGTGGTTGTTAGTGTTGGGAGCACGATTGCGTACTTGTGCAATTACCAGAATTCGAATCGGTGCTGGAGCAGCGAGTCGAATGAGGCGAATCAGCGGATTAATCGGCAGTGCGGGAATAGCGGGATCGGATGGGTCTACGTGGATCAGTACAAGAAGTCGTATGGGAGGGAAAATAAGGATGTTTCGATCTGCTAGGCATGTCATAGACATGGGGCCTGGTCGGGGATGGTGGTGGAGTGTAATTGGATCCATGTAATCAAAGACTGGACGTACAAATAAAGTTTGTGATTTAACTGTGTTGATTACTCCCTTTTCCAGTTCTCAAATTCCTCGTTTAGATGCCGCTTCAACTCGGCGAATTTGTTCCCAAACACCTTTTTGCACCGCCAGCAAACAAACTCCTTGCTCAGATTGGCATTCTGAAACGAGGTGCGCAACCTCTCATCGTCTTCATCGAGCGGGTAATCTGCCACAGGGATAAAGAAGGACGTGTTGAAGCTGTTGTAGTGCTTTCGGTGCTTGAGACGGTCCGAGTGCATGTCGCGTGAGATGATGTGGACGTGAAGATGCGCCATGGAAGGGTGAGCGTGGATTCCTACGCGGATGTCGGAGAGGTAGTCGCGGCCTGGTGGGAGCTCGTCGTAGGGGATGCCGGCGTCCATGGCGTCGTTTCGGGCTTTGCTTGCTGCGGAGAAGGGGGAGAGCTCTGACAATGTCAGCCGCTGCACTCAATGTTTTTTTTTTTTTTTTTTTTTTTTTTGGAGTTATCGGGGGAGCATACGACGGCCGAGTTCAGCAGCGGCGATCTGCGCTGCGCTAGCGGCTTCCTCCTTCATCATGGCGAGAAACTCGGCATCCTTGAAGGCTTCGTGAGGGTGGAGGTCATGGTGTTTCGGAGAGCGCGGTAGAAGCAACAGATGTATTGTCGCCTTGGGGAAGCTATCTTTGATCAAGACCGTGTTGGGCGTCGCGCGCAGGACCGAGTCTGGGAATCGCTCCGGGTGTTTGATGTAGTCCAGGAGCGCTCCTTTCCACGGAGAGAGACTCTTGAGCGACCTGTGGGGCTTTGTATCTGATGCGTCTGACTTTGGTGCCTTCAGCTTGGGCGACATCAGCTCGGCGAAGGCGTTGCGCTTCTTGTCGGGCGGCGCTGTTTGTGACGTTGAGGCAGGTGGGTCCGCACCATCGCGGGGTACGTGCGGCGAGTCGTCAAGGAAGTCTTCCCCATCTTCGGCTGCTTCCGCCATGGCGGGCAAATGTCATCGAGGTTGAAGAAATGGAGATTTGTTGGCAAGCGGTGAAGGACAGATTAATATACCGCGAAGTCGATGTTTTGTGCGACGAATCTGGATACATAAAATTTCCTGTTTCGTACGTCATCCACGTGACGTTGCTCACCCCGGCTCAGGTCTGGCTCAGGATTGGCTCAGGCTTGCCCACCAGAGAACCATTTCCGGAAGCAGCATGAATAAACAAGTTCAATTTCAGCTGAGCGGGCTCAAAATTGGTCCTAGACATAAAAATAGCTAAATTGGTCCCCGTCCTTCAAAAGCGAGTGGTTCTACCTTCACTTAGATTTTCTTGCCTAGAAGAGCAGTGGTGTAGCGGCTTATCGTGAGAGAAGAATGATCATGTAACGGGACCGTATGCCATTTGAGGGGTGGTGGTTTGGGGCTGTTGACGGGCGATTTTAACTGTTATAGGTAGGACAATGCGTTTGCAAGAATCTCGGAGCCTAGAGACAGCTAAATACGGGCCCCCGGTCTGTGCACGCTCCTTCCACTCAGGTTCTTATCCTTCCTCCACTTGCGATGAAGGGCTCCTGCCAAACCCTCCAGGGTCGACTGGCTTGATCAGGTCTGGACGTGCCTTAACCCCGCTCTTCGAGCAAGTCTCACCCGAGCTGCATCTCACGTGCCAACTGTCATGCCTCAAGGTACCTTACCTTGTGGTTGTCGTGATATCGCAGTGCAAAATTTCGGGTGCACAATGTAATAAAGGGGCTGTGAACCGTTCCACCTACCTTGAGGTACGGCATGTCCCTTAATATGTTAGGTACCTAATCTTGGCACCTGTCCTGACCGTTATTTTACTTTGATGTGTGCACCACCGACAAGCAGAGAGCTCGACCCAATAACTCAGTTAAACCTGCTGGTTCTGGACGAATACTACCAGCACAGCCGAGAAGCTTTAAGTGGGTAGAAAGAAGGTCAGCTAAAGAACATGTCAAAAAAAGAAAAAGAAAAAGAAAAAGAAAAAGAAAAAAAAAAGGGGGGGGGGGGGGGGGGGGGTTGTGTGTGGAGGCTAAGAGGGCTGAGAAGTTGGTATTTGCACTTACGCAGCGGTGGCGGTAAAGATTTGCACCGTCGACGTGTCCTTGGCCAGAATCATCAGGCCGATGGCAAACATGACAGTAAAGCCGCCAATTTATAGGAGCGTCTCAGTCATGCCGCGGGCCGTGGTCAGCACGCTGATGGCGAGCGTCGGAAGCAGGCATGCCACTACCGTGGCCACCGCCGAGGTGAATCGCTGCATGTTCCTCTCCGGGTGGGTCCGAAAGATGTCCTAGACGGCATCAGCGGTTGGAACATGTGGGATTCTACGTGGTAGAGTGCAAATGCAACGCTCACCTCGGCCGGGCCACCCGTTCTTGCCCTGTTGCTGCTGTCCTCGCCCCTCCAGTGTTTCTTGTGCGCGGCCCAGAACGGCGTCCAGTAATCGGCCACCCAGCCGGTGAACCCATCTCTGTCCTCGGCCTTGTACGGCACCACGAGGTTGCAGTTTGTCCGGGCCGATTGGTCCTTCCAGAATAAAAAAGATGCTGCGGATGAGCACGCGGGTTTGTTCGGGCAGCCCAGGGGGTGGCGGGACGTGGCCCTGGTTGCCCCATGCCTTGCTTCCGCTGCTGTTGACCTTGCTGTTGCCCCCGCTGCGTGATGCGTCCGTCAGCCACTGGAAGAGGGTTTGCACGTTTACCGTGCTCGGATCAGGGAGTGCTGAGACCTGGGAGATTTCGATCAGGGCTCGATCTGTGACGGGATCTTTGGGTTAGGACGTGTTCTTTATTTGGGCAAGAAGGATGGGGAGAGAGAAAAAAAAATTATCTTGCTGTATTGATGGAGACACTCGCGAAGCTCCAACACAATCCTCCACTGCGGCGACGACGGATCCTGAACCATAATGTCGGCAAAGCAGGCGCACTGGTCCAAAGGGTCCATCCTGGCAGCTTTGTTGTAGTCCTCCCGTTCCTGTTCCTTGAGATCCTCTTGGAGCTTGTCGATTTGAACCTGGTAGTACAGCAGGTTCTTTATGTTGGCCTCGTGGAAGCGGGGGAATGACTGGAGGGTCGGGCGCTCGGTCATGACCTTTGCCAGCTTCGGCCAGCCGTGCGGCACGCTCCCGTCATCCGTCGGGCCCCCTGATGACACGGCCGGTTCGACGTCTTCATGATGCCCAGCGCCGTTGGTCTGCGTGAGGCGTCGGTTGAGCAGCGGCGCCGACGTATTCTGGCTCGATACCGACTTTTCGCTCAGGGGACTTGACGGGACCGAGCTGGATGTGAGAGATGAAAGTGCCATGGGGGTACTGTGTTTTTGATTTGTAGCCCCCTTGATCTAATGGGCCGGGTCTCGGTGGAAGTGGTATCAGGATGGCCTTTGGCTGCTGGCAATTTAGGGGTAATTAAGATGGGAATGGATCACAGTCTTTCGCTCGTCCGCAGGGACCGGAGAACTTATAGGCCGCAGATCCGCCCCGTTCTTGAATTTTCTGCCATTTGCATTCGTTGGGGAGATGACGGCTGACGATGCCATGATGCATTGCATCTATTGTGCACAGCAGAGATGCACTTCGACTGAAGGTTCATAGGCTGGATAGCGCCGGTAGTTATCCCATTTGTTGCAGCTCCCGCGCCTTCACATCGTGTCCATCGCATGGGGCAAAGTTGGCCATGATCTTGCTGTCCGCCTCGAATCATCATTTAGCTTTGGGCACCAATGAGGCCTGCGTGGGTGGGACCTGGGGCGCTGGGGTGCAGTACCTTCGAGCCCCCATTCCTGGGCCATTGGGCACCATTTTCTGCAAGAATGATGTAAGGAAAAGAAAGGACTTTATGAAGGATGGCCGCAACAATTTACAGATAAAGACAACCTCTCTGTCTTACTTGGCAGCAAAGGGAAAAAAGAAAAAGAAAAAAAACCAGCATATGAGGAACGTTGGTCTTGGTCAGCGCCTTTCCGACATGGTGTTAAGCCCGGGAGCATCCGATGTGGTGTAAACGCATTTATGCCTCTCTCCTGTAGCCACGCGCTTCGTCCCGTGACATTTCACCAGACTTAAGCGTCCCTCTAATCGACCTAAACAGCATCACTAATGATTCCACCTCAAGAAGGGTCTTCTCTGACATTGCCAGCCCGGTGCCAACCCCTGTTGTGTCAACAATATCCCCGCACCTAGGCAGACAGAGCACAAGGGCCCCGCAGGTCGCATTTGGGCCATGCTGTACGACCAAAGATTGCCAAATTCAGCAAAGACAAGCCTCGACTGATCTTTACACCAGTGCGCAAAATAGAATACGGTACACCGATGGCCTTCACCGAGCCGGGGGTTCCGTTTCCACAGCTAGCTGACACACCTAGCTCACACACCTAGCAGAGGTCTCGTATCCCGCCCACACCTGCTCACCATCCACACACCTCCCATATTCTCCCGATCCTATATTCTCCCGATCCTATATTCTCCCGATCCCCCAAGGCCGAAAAGCCGCTCTGCCATTCTCAAGGGTGTCCTGACTGGTATGACAACGCGTCCGTACTGGCTGAGAGTGTGATGACGTGCAGGTCGGCTCACCGGAGAGTATAGTAGGTGCATGCACAGAAGATCACAAGAAAGGGGGCCAGAGCGCCCAGAAGGTAGAACGATACCGCTCCCCCGAGGGTTCTCCGTTCAGGTTTATATAAGGTCCGGGACCTGAGGCGGGCGAGGCTCCCAGCTCCGACGAGTTCTGCGCTCTTGTCTCCTCCCGCAGATCTTCCGCTCAGCACACCAACCTCCCAGCAGACCTGCCGGCGCTACCAAGGCACTATCTAACAAGCTGTGCAGCACTATGGGCGACGAAAAGGAAGAGCAGAAAAACGAAAGGACTGAAAAAGGAGGAACGTTCCTGATGGCATACAGCACGCCCACCTCGACACTGAAACAACTCCAGCTTTTATAGCCGTCATTTCCCCATGGCCAACGTCCCTAGAGCTAACCGGATAACTTCACATCAGCACCCCCGAGCGAGCACGCGCAGGCGATATATAATCTTAACGAGAAGATCGGGAAGTGTAAGAAGACCCTGGCCCGGCGGAAAACCAACGGCAGCACGCCCGAACTCATCAAGGAGGCGGAGCAGGATTTGGGTAATGCCGAGGTTGAGAAGGATATCGAGACATGCAATGTGGCACTCAAATACGGCGACATCTCGGGGGAGCAGAAGCTTAGCTTGACCGACTATCTCCGACATTTAAATACGCTGCTGGTCCCAGTCGGGGGCAAATAACACTAGCTGTGACTTAGCGAGATACGATTATTCTCTTGCGGGTTGATGGTTCGTAGTGGGGTTTCAGAGTACTTGTATACTTCTTCACTTTGTATCCTTCTTCACTTTTCTTTGGCCAACATGGAGCTTGGCTTAACGCGGCGCGGTTGCTTCTTTTCAGCATGTTTACAAGCCAGGGGCAGTCCAGCACTCCAGTCTCTACCTAGGTATCTACCAAGTAGGCCTGTCGATATTATCGCTACGGTGACACATTTGAGAGCAGAGTCAAGGCGGATACATTCACCAGAGCAATTCGATCAAGCGCTGTCGCAAGCGGTACAAAGATAGAGTACAAGTTCACGCTGTTTTGTGGGCGTATATGTTACCTGTTACAATCGACTTGTTTAGGAGGAGCTCGGCGACTGTGACTCCACCGGGCATTTGAGGGACATTTTAGGGGGGGTTGAGCAAAAAAGAGGGAAAAACATACAACACCAGGGATTCGCTGGTCGTCACCGACCCAACTACTAGTCTGGCCCTTACTGGCTTATCTATGGGAGAGCGGACGGGATCCCGAGTTCTCCAGTAGGTATGGTCGTATGTGGTATGGCCGAGTGGAGTGTTGTCTGATCAAGGGGGCTGTGATCTTTACGTGTACGGTGGGGCAGATAACCCCCGCCTAAACCGTATCGATAGATCTCCACCACATCCGACCATCGAACTGCTTCCTGCCATGTCTCTACCACGCCGTAAAAATACCGTCATTGTCGGCGGCGGCACTGTAGGAACCACACCCGCGTATTTTCTCACTCGCAACACATCTTACGACCCCGCCGTTGGCCCCATCGTCCTCGTCGAAGCCGCTGGCATCGCTGCCGGATCGTCAGGAAAGGGCGGCGGCTTCATTGCATCATGGGCGACCCCACACTGCATCGCTCCCCTCAGCTTCAAACTTCACAATGATTTAGCCAGAGAACACGATGGCGAAAAATGTCAGGGATTTCGTGCAGTTCATGCCACCGAAACCGAAATAAAAGTCAAAGAATTCGACACCAACTAAAGCGAAGTGAATTTAACTGACGGACCGGACAGCCTGGATTGGCTTATCTCTGGTAGTGTCAAGGCCTACAAAGAAATCGGAACGCCGGCAAAACTCTGGCCAAGTTCACACGCACGTGGGGTTGAGGGTGTGTTTGCTTGGCTAGGCCCCAGGTGGAGTGCTCCTCGAAGACGGGGGCGTTCATGGTAGTTGTGTTAGGGTTTTTTTTTTCGTGAGAGTGATGTTGCTGCTCTGGGTGAGGTTAGGAATGTGCTAAGTTTCGGTTGACGAAGGAGGCACAAGGCAGCTTGATGGGGAGGAAGGAGAAATCGGATTATTTGGGGGTCAAGTCTGGGGGTTTATACAGACATTTTGGAGGCTAGAGCTCCCTGGGACTTCTTGCGAACAACTGGACTTGTAGTTGAACAAAGTTTAGGTCCTTGCAATGCTGTCACTGGTCGTTGAACAAGGTCGGTGTTTGGTGTGTTGTGACGGTGATAGCAGCTCTGGGTATGTTCTAGCCTCCTGGGTACGACCCATCCTATGTATGTTCTGGTGCGGCCCAAGTTGAGCTGATACAGCTGGGTGGACAACTACCTGATCAGTATTGTGTGGGATCGGATACATTCTCGCTGAACTTGGTTGGTCAATTTGCTGAACAATGAAATGGTACTGATACATGATATTCCTTTACACAGCATTGCTTTCATTCCCTGAACAATGCTATTGTGCGAACGTAGCGAGGCATGAAATCCATAATGGCCCGTCTGTTGACACTTCGAAGCGGCATCCTCAGGGTCCCAGTTGGCGCAGAGAAAACTTGGCGTTGCCATTGGTTTATGTCGACCAGAGGAATCCGCGGGCGGCTGACGTCGACTTGAGTCATTGACGGCACGCCTGTGAAGCAGCAGGTGACGGGTTATAAGCCTCTTGACCTCGCTGACCTGCGATTACGGGTTTATGGGGAATCGTCTTTGGCTGGATATGCGATCGCTGTTGCAAGCTTGGTTTGCATTGAGCAGAGCGTGCAGAATCCGTCTGTGAGCAATCTGGAAGGCAATCGAACCTTTAACTGTGTGATTTTTAAGGCGAAAGCAGTGCTTGGCCGAGCCTTCCAGTTTCGTTGATGGACGCAGGACCAGTTTCTCCACTCCTCAACACCCAAAACTTTCCAAACCTTCCCAAACGAACCACCCGAAAATTTGCATTTTATGCCGGCCTCTCATCTTTTCGTTTGCAATTTGTTAATCAGTCTTTGATGGAAGCGGAAGACATTAAACGCCGGCTCCCATTCAGCAAATTAACACCTCAAGCGAACAGAGGTACTGCCAAATCTCACAAAAGAGCAAATGGGTACAGGCGCACCATTGCGACCCTTTTTCGCCCTCATCGCCCGCCCTCGCGCAGTTTTGCCACAACGCCAACGATGGAGGCTAGGCCTATATCTTCGAGTGTGGTGGACGGGTTACCTCGACGTTCATCCGTCTTGTTCGTCCGGGTAATACGCAAGATAAATACCAACTGCATCTACGCTTGCAGCCGGGACAGTACGAATCGGCTGACCGCATACTGGCCCCTGCAAACTGGCGCGAAATCAGCGAGATACGTCCGAAGACGCATGCAGAAAGATTGGGAAGAAGAGTCCAACTAGGCTTCCACCCGCCTTGCAATATCTGCTAAATCGAACTATGGTCCAACCCGCAGCCAATGCAACAGCTTGGAACCCCTTTTCCAATCGCCGCTCAAGACTCAAATGGTCAAAAGGGAGTCCTACATACATGAGATGCATTTCAGGAAGATGAGAGCATGTACAACTGCCTAGTTGCTTTGGCGAAGTAGAACTCGTCAAGACTCAAATGAGGTGCATCCAAGGCAGCACAACGACGTTTCTTGGGCAGAGCGCGCAGACATTGTGGCGATATATATATAGGTTAGTCCTCCCTCCCTGCCCATTAGAGAGTTCTCAGGCTCCCTCCGGCTCTTAGCTGTGCTACCGAGTACCCAACGTGTAGCACCGTTCACCGAACTTATTTCCAACCTCTCATCTCCAACACCCGAGATGAAGTCGACCACAGTCGTGATGGCCTTAGCAGCCTCAACTGTCGCCCTCCCATCCGCATACGAAGTTAAGCCCATCGATGAGCTTTCTTCCAACACTCCCCTCGGCACCATGAAGTGGATAGGCCCATTGTCTCCGGACTCGAACACCACGACGACACTCTACGGCACGGCAGAGTCCATCTACAGACAAATCTTGTCCCTCAATCCGAGCTACTCTCCTTGGGACTTTGGCGACTTCCGCGCCGAGATGGCGGCCAAGGGCATCACGCGGGATACAATGGAGGCTCGCTCCAACGCCAAACAGGCACTGCAGTCGCCAAACCCAGCTGCTGCGGTACTGAAGCGGGATCCTGAATGGTTCGACTGCAATGCAGGTAGTTGGGTATGGTTCGAGCACTGCAACGAGCCACTGGATACTATGCGTCGGCTCGGCGGGGGAGGTGCCCAGTGTGCGGTGGAGGGGGGCAAGTGCACCCGCTTTGCTTGTGCATGGACGTGTGGGCTATATCTTTGCAGCAGGGTACGTTGTCTCTTGCTCTCATTTCTACGGTCCGTTGCTCGAATCATTTGTTAACACGGGTCGGCAGACTGGAGGCTACGTGGCTGTGGAATGTGCCGGCATCGCGAGAGACGCTGAAAGGATCTCTAGGACCTGCAGTTATTGGGACTTTCACGGACTGCAGGCAAGGGGTCGTCTTGTTTACGATCACCATTACAGCGAGGTGACTAAACAGGATTGCTAATGTTGTCTTCGCTCTCTCACCGTCGCCCTCCATCTACACTGTCCGATCCACCGCTCTGTCCCTCTTTGACACATTAAAGTTTTTCTATCTATGGAGCTTTGCAACCATTCACTCTCAAAGTCATGTTCCGATAGCATAACATCGTCTTTCAAAATGAAGTGCATCTAGGCCTAATTAAACTCCTGGCTTGACATTTGGTAGCAGAACCGGATCCCATCGTGTTGACCCACTTCCTCCCATTAACGGCAGGATTAAGGCTTACCCAAAATTCCTCGGCCATGATGTGCGGATCTCCAATTAGCCGATCTTACTTTATTTTCTCGCCCGGATCTTGGGCTCAATGATCTTCAGGCCCCCCCAGATCGATTCCCAAAACGGCCGCCACTGTCTCGGGTCGTGTATCGACGTTGCCAAGAGTCTGAGAGCCCTGCGAACCCCAACGTCCCTGGAAACCCGGAAACACTTCCACCCTCAGCTCCACATCCCGCCATCAACCCCAACCCAACCCAAAAAACCAAACACACACGTCAAGTTTGAAGAAATTCAGACGACGGAAGCTTAATCCATCCCACCTCAACCTCGCCGATCTTCCTTTTTAATACTTCGTATCCCTCTCTATCCCAAACTCACCACCACATGCGGCATTTACTCAAACCTCCGCCCGCGTGCAACATCAGGAGATTCCCGATCGCAGATCTTCCCCTCCACAAAATGAACCGCCTCTCGCGCAAAACCACCCTCTGGCAAGTGCCGTAGCACCGCGCCTCCTTCCCGTAGGAATCCAAAGGTAAAAATGTAACACTAGCCCCAATTACACCGCGTCGGCCAATTACAGCGACCGCTGGCGATGCACCCTCTTGGCGAGATCGGCGCGGGCCAATCATGGCGCTGTAACGTTAGGGTGGGTGCAGTGGCTGAGGCAACCCCTTGTAAGGGGATCTGGGATGGGTACCAGTCAACGACATGAAACTCCGATCCCCCTTTTGCTGGTGCGGGAGGGTATCCCGCTGTTAAGGCGGTGTTCTTGTTTGCTGGGGAGGTGGATCGGATGATCTAATGTTACCTGCGAGGGACGGGGAGGGAGGGGCAGATATGCTTACGGTACCCCGGCTTTTCAACGTTTGCTCGGTGTGAGATTGGGGAAGACGACAAGCTTGGTCCATCGTGGTTTGGGGTATATCTTCAATCTTTCCTGCCTCGAACTGAGGGTACCTTGTATTCGTTGTCGGCGGCAATATCTTCACATTCTTTTCAAACAAAGTCGCTCTATTCAGGGCTCGCAGATCTTGAGCTTCGTGCCTGACTTGGGATGAACACGACAAGCACATCCCTCACTCTCCTTTTGCCTAGAACAGTCAGACCTTCATTTCCAGCTCACTCGTTTTCTCCTCCGGATCCAGTATCCACCTACTTTCAACAAAATGGCTCCAACCCAGAGAGCCCTCGCTGCGGCCTTGATGCTAGCCGCCCACGCCACCGCTGGAGTTGCACCACCAACGCTCCTTTCCCCACAAGTCATCGAACGCGCCTACGCCAACCCACCCGTCGTCGACATCCCCACAGCCCCCATCATCCTCGCGCCCCTCCGCCGCGCCCGCAGAGGCAACACCAAGCGCGACCGCAAAGCAGCGCTGGAGCTCAAAACCGCAGAGACTTTTGACTGGATCGGCTCCGATGGCACCCTCGCCGAGCTCACCATCGAGACCCCCGGACAGGATGAGGGCGTCGTCAACCTGGAGTTGATCGACGACATGGTGCAGAAGATTGAGTGTCCGGCCGGCGGCAAGGGCGACCTCAAGATTCAATTCGCACAGGCGGCGGACTTTGACGACGCCGAGGATATTTGGAAGTGGGTGAATAAGAACACTGCTAACCATTTCCTCTTGGTGGTTGGTGTCGATGCTTGTGGCGGGAACAAGGATCGGATTTTGTTTAATGTGGAGGGGCTGGGGTATGTGGATGAGGCCGAGACGGCGGTGCTCAAGGTGCAGGAGACGACGTGGAAGGCGGCGGCGCATACGTTTGATCTGACCGTTGGCAAGGTGGATGTTGGTTCGGCGAAGCGTGTGCGGCGCGCTGGGCATGAACGGCGGCAGTTCTTTGATAAAATCAAGGATACGTTCGATTCGGTGGTTGATGAAGTCAAGAGCTTGCCGGGCAAGGTTTCCGACTTTGTGAGCGATGCTGCGGATCAAGTTGTTGATGTGGTGACGGCGATACCAGCCAAAGCCGAGGAAGTGGTTGAGGAGATTGCCAACCCCAGCGTCAACCCGGACTTTAGCATCCCGTTCAACAACAGGTTCCCCAACAACACGCTGACCATCCCGGTGAGCACGACCGGCTTGACTGTCACCGCGACATGCAAGGATTGTTTCACCCAGGGATCGTTAGACGTCAAGGCGAAGTTCCGAATGGAGTTGCTCCAACTCAAGGAGGCCTGGATCGAGATGTCAACCAGCGGTCTCACAGCCAAGGCGGTCATTGGCCTGACCCTGACTGGCGCTCTGACCGGGAAGCTCGCCGAGAAGGTTGTGCCCATCTTCAAGGTCTCGCCAGGTGGCGTCTCTATTCCAGGAGTCTTGACCATCGGCCCGACCGTCTCCGCCAGTGTCGGCGTGGAGCTTTCCGAGATCACGGCGGCCGTCACCATCAGCGCCGGAGGTTCCGCTACCATCCCGAAATCCATCGCACGCCTGGACTTTCTTAACAAGGCCAACACCAAATCTGTCGGTTGGACGCCGAAGCTCAAGGCTGAGCCGTTCACAGCCAGCGGCACTGTCGAAGCCAAGGCGTCGGCTTTCATTCGACCCGCGATCGGAGTGGAAATCAGCGTTGTGGAATCGGGATTTGTGGCCGAGATCGCGGCAAACACGCCGATTCTCACCGCGTCCATGAAGGCCATCAGCTCGTCCAATTGCACCGCGTGCGGCGACAGCGCGGCGGGGCTTCAGGGGGCGTTGACACTCGGCGCTTCCATCACCGCGAGCCTCAACAAGAAGCTCCTAGGCGATCAGAGCTCTCTGTTGGGCACTCTCGTCTTGGCGCAGACTTCGCTCCCGCTTGCTGACTTTTGCGAGGGGTTCGGGCCCAAGGGCGATGCCTGCCCAGCGGTCTAGAACGTCACCGGGTATCGGATGCATCATCATGGTTGAGGCTTCGGTTCCTACATCCATCTTTTTTTTTCCTTTTTCAGCGTCAACAGTCCTTTTTCAGGCGAAGATACCAAGAGATAATGAGAACATGTACTGAATTGAGTTTGTCGATTCGCCTTTATTGGTGCGATGTGGCGATGCTGTGCGACCCGAAAGTGATTGGTTCCAGCTTGTGTTGAGAGGGAGAGCTCGGGAATGGAAAATAATGCAGTGTGGTGGAGGCATACAAGAACCCCGCTTCTGTAGGCCTCAGTGCTTGCCTCGATTGGGCATTTATCTCCGCCATGGGTTGGGCCTTCCGACAGAGGGCTTCCATCGCTCCTTCCCATCGTTTTAGTCCTATGTCCAATTTTTCATTCACGCTTTCGCTAGCGGGAACTGGAACCCAATCATGGCCACATCGACGAAGCCAGAGTATCAGCATTTCGTTCCCCAGTTTCTACTCCGAAACTTCGCTCACCCATACAAGCCCGCCGGCGTCAGGAAACGTGGCAAACGCAAGGACGAGAATGGAATCTATTACAACGAACTCGTCGTCCGCAATGTGGACCTTAGCGCCGATCCCCCGGTAATCTGCGAAAAGCCCGTCAAACGAGTCCTTGGTGAGATGAACATGTACGAAAAAGACGATGACGCAAGCCATGCTCCAGATCTGGGGTCTTCCAAGACGAGACGGAGCCTGGAACAGATGCTTGGACAACTTGAGAACAAAGTGGTCGCCGTCTTCCAGAAGATCACCAACACCTACAAGGAAGACGTCAAAAACAAGGCCGAAGGATCCGACTTTGGGCCCGCCTGCGTGGAACTGACTCGGGCTGAGCGTGATCTCATCCGCAAGTTTCTGTTTATCTTAAAGTACCGTGGAAGGCGCTTTCGACAACGGTTCAATCATGATTCAGCGGAGAGCTATGAAGAGAATGACAGAGAGATTTTTCTCGAGTATATGACCGAGAAGGGATACACCAGGCCCCTCGACGTGTGGCACGATAACATCAAGGCTATCATCGAAGTCGACATGGATACCGAAGGCCTCTGGCGGAGAGAACTCCCGAAACGCATGTACCCCATGGATGCCCAGTGGTTCATCTCGCACACCGGGTTCTACTACATGTAAGCATTCGAATGCATCTCCGAAATGGGAGTGGGCATTGACTACGACAAATAGGACAATATGCACTCCTTCCAGTCCCGACGAAGAGTTCGTCTTGACTGACAACAGCTACAACGTTTTTGAAGGCCCCAACACTTTTGTCCGGGACTGGCAGGGCGGCCAGGTCCAACCGTCGTATCACGTGCCGCTGCACAAGTTCGCCCCCGTTTCCCCGAAACTCATGATCGTCCTCCGTTCGATGACCTTCCCGAACCCCTTAGAAGACGCCGACGAAGCTACCAGAAGATGGCGCGCACTGAGGCGCAAGGTCGTTTTGGAGGATTTTTACGGTCCAGAAATGTCCAAAAGCTTACTTGACGACCTTCCTGTCACCAAGGCACGAAACAACTACTCTCAAATTATCGGCAACCGAGGTGAACCAATCGACTGCGACATCGGCTTCAAGAGACAAAAGAGTCACAAATTCTACTTCACCATCTTCCCTTTGCCTTCAAAATATGTTCACACGATCAACACTGTTTTGTTCGACAATGCCTCATACTGCAAGAGCATTATATTCAATGAAACCACGGCCTTCATCAAGACCCTCGAGTGGTTCCTTACGGCCCCAAGTTCTACAGCAAAGACGGTTCTTGGCTATGACGATGATGCTCGCAAAAAACTCTTTGACAAGCTAGAAGTCATCGCAAGGTCGCTTGGATCCGAGAAGGAGATGACACGAGGCTACCTCAGAGTGCCGCTGATGCAAGGCGATTACGATGGGTTCATGAAGTGGAATGATCAGAAGCATCGATTGATCAGGGATATGAACCTGGGCAAACGAAATTCGCATCGGAACAATAGTCGGAGCCCAAAGCCAGACTTTCGGGGTCTCTATGAGGACTTAGGTGAGCGTGCTGCTGGATCTTTCTTGGAGGAGCGGTCGCCTCCCGCTAGGGATCCTGAAAGAGGAGGTAGCTAACTTTCTCGTAGGAGGGACCAAAGGCTCGATGGCCAATGACTTTGATCAGGCGGAGAGAATGTGGATTCTCCGGGTCAAGATTGACTCTTGGTCTCACGGTGTTGACGAGTCCATTCGGCAACGAAACAGGAATCTCCTGAACGAAGCATACTGCAGGGTCCCACCTGCGCGGTACTTTGTCTTTTCCAAGCTTTCTCAGATCGAAATCACCGCCATCGAGCTTCCAAAGGACAGAGAGCCCAAGATTGATGTCGAGGGCCCGGAGGATATCATTGCACGAGGTGAGATGTCAACAGTCGCTGTTGTGTCGGCACTTGGACTGATGATTTGCCCCTGCTCGCAGCTCAGCACATTGTGAGGAGAGACAAGATCAACGGGCTCATACACAACGCCATGCAGTCCTATGCGAAGCGGCAAGGGCGATCTCGGTCGCAAGATATGTGGAAGAAATTCACACCTGATTTTGAGGGGTTTAAGAAGCTACGCTCTATCAGCTTCATGGTCGAGGAGTCCGGTACGTGCACTTCAATTCCTTGGGGTCGAATACAGATACCTTGAAAGGTGCACTTGTGCTGATGAGATTATGGCTTAGGGTATATTCGCGATTGTGGTAAGCAAACCCGACACCTTTCATTCTTCATGATCTTCTGGCTGACTCTGGGAAGGAATCCCGGAGGTAGAAGACCTTGCCAGGCAAGCTCAACGACGCATCCTACGAGAGAATCTCCAGAATGACGACAGCCTGGCATACAGTTCCATAGCATTTCTTAAAGAGGACGTAAGGATTGAACTACTCACACGGGCTTTGGTCAAAGTGGACTTCGCAACTCTACTCAAAGGGAAAGTAGAAGCGTCTCTACTCCACGGCCTGGAAGGTGTCTTGTTTGACTTGGCGTACCCGACGCCGCCGGACAAAAAAGGTGAGAAGAGAGAGATTTGTGCTTGGGTGTTTGGCATTTTAGTTTTGGTTACGCTGACGTGGCTCATCTTAGCATCGCCCAAGTGAGGCTCAGGGGCGCGCCACCCGGCTCTGAAAGCCTGCAGATGTGAATGCGGTGTGCTTCGGGCCTTTGGTGACTGTTGAGGTTCTAGGAGCGCTTATCCCTTTTTTTTCTTTTTTTTCTTTTTTTTTCTTTTTTTTCTTTTTCTTTTTTTTTCTCCGTATCTAGGTATTGCGTCTGGTTGAAGTCTCGTCGGTTCATTAGATAATTTGAAGCTACCTACCTTATTCTTCAGGATCTTATTTATCCATGCACCAGAACTCCTACCAGATTCTACCATATTTTGCTTTCAGTGTACGTTTATGTTCCTGGGCAACCCCTTTCTTCCAAGACGTTTGCCTTTATCAGCTTATCAACCAGACCTGGGTCTCTGCGACAAATTGGGAACAAAACTTAATTTTTGGTTCGCCATCCTGACGTAGGGTAAATTAGAGTGAACTTCCCCTGATTCTTTTCTGAGCTAGGGCAATTCCAACAAACCGCCGCCGCCGCGTAGGTAGGTGCTTGGAAGGTGCCTGTTTTTGCAGAACCGGGTGGTGAAAAGTGGATACTTGCAATGCCTCGAAATGGACTAGCTCGATTCAAGCTTGATGTTTGTCGGCAGACTCCATTGGCCGGATGCGCAGGCAACAGTGCACCTGATCAACTTACAGCAGGCTTGCCACAGCCGTCGGACTGGTATCTGTGGAGCGGGCCGAAGAATACCACAGACGAGAACTCCAAGACTCGGCGCGCCATCTCGGCAAGATGCACCCGGACACCATCACGGCGAGGCAGAACCTAGGCGCAACCTGGCCGAGCAAAGAAAATGGAAAGAGGCAGAGTTTCATCTCTCCTCTGTCTACAAGCACCGCGTGTCCCAAAACCCTTTCGCCCTCGGGAGCTTGCAAACGCAGTGCAACCTCTCCATGTGCGCAGCTGGGATGGGCCGCACCGGCGAAGCCGTCGCCCTTCTTCACGACATTGTGCAAAAGATCAGAGAAGCTGCCGTTCCCGGCGACGCCTTTTTGCAACTGGAAGGCCAAGCTCTGGGAATCCTGGCGCTCGTCTACTGTATCGACAAACGCTGGGTCGAGACTGAGGAGGCACTCGTCGAAGCGGTCACTCACGCAGAAAAACATTTTGGCAATGCCCATCCCTATACAATCTGGAAACTGCTATCCTTGGATGGATTTTACAGGAGCTCCCCGCCGGAAATCACGAATGTCGCCCTCCCGCCAATTGAGCTCGAGAAATCCACGGCAACCCTAGAAAGGGTTATGAAGATTTGGGAGTATTTGGATCTCGAACTGAAATGCCGATTCGTACTCAGCTGTTTATCGGCGATCTGGACAGCGGTGATCAAATGCTCGACCGCTTGGAGGAGGCGCTGATACTTGGCAAAGGCGAAAGAAACGACGAGTTCCTAAAGACCTGCCAAGTTGAGATCGCCCTTTCTCGTGGCCTCGCACAGTGGGACCGTGGCCTACTCGAGCAGGCCATTGAAAGCTGGACAAAAGCAGTACAGGGGTACGAGGCTTTGGCACCGAGCCAGAACAAGAATCTGGCGCTGGCTTTGGAATCTGGGTGTGGCATGCCGCGATGCTGGCGACATTCAGCAGGCCAAGACATGCTTGTCACGGGCGAAACGTCTAGCACGCGACCTTTTCGGCGACAGGATAGACGAAACGCTATGGGTGGACACGCACATCGCGATGGCCCATCTGGCCGCCGGGGAGCTGGCTGAGGCGCAGAGACTGCTGGAAGCGACACAATCGGCCATGAATGTGCATCTACTCCCATCTGAAAGGTTCAACTTGCTCAACCAGTACGCGGCAGCTTGCTTGCATGAGGCAAAGGGCGACGTTGACGAGGCAATACGCGTTGCAAAGAGAGCCCTGGACGCAAAAGTGGAGGGCATGGGGCGGGAGCAGACTGCCACCATCAAGACTGGGCTGATGTTGGCGAGGCTGTATCGGCAGACGGGAAGGGGAGGAGAAGCCCGCCAGTTGGCTGACCAGATGCGACCATATATGAGGCATTGGTGACGATTTGAAGTTTTCCTCACTTTCTGACGAGTCCAACGATGTTGTATATCAAGACTAGAGTTTACTTGGGTCTCATGAGTACGACCATGGAATTTGCGGAGATTCACATACGATGACTGTCGCGATCCTCTTTGACGCCAACCACCAGATCCCGGATATCTTGTCACGGAAGTTGTTTTGTAGGGATTTGCAGGATTTAGCGCCGGAGGAAAAGGGGATTTTAACAGATACGCCGATGGTGAATTCCGAGGTGATGGAAAGCTTAAGGGTGGGGAGGGCGGAGTGGGTGAGGGGTGATGTTGAGGGGCTTGTGGAGGATGGGGTGAAGGCGAATAAGGGGGAGAACGGGGTTGGACCGGCAGTGCAGGGGAGGAAGGAGGTGATAAGGGGGGGTATGGGCGACGGGGCATGAGAGGCCGAATTTGGAGTTTCTGCCGAGGTCGTGCTTCTGAGAGCCGCATGGCCCGCCGAACTACTACCGGGGGCACTTCCGCCAGAGCATCCGTCTATTTAGTGCATCAACTGCACGCATAAGACACCGGCGTCCGAGGGATGCCGGGACCAGCTGCTGAAGAGTGTATCTTGTATCATAAGAGCACATGAATGGGACGAGTTAGACTGGGGGCACAATTTTATATTGTTGGAATCGACCGTTATCGACCCTTGCCTCGGGTTCCGCGGCCATTCTCGAGCACCTTGAGGCGCTTTTGGTATCTCTCGCCCACATTCCCGCCGTCTCTCTTTGGACCATCTATCGTCTCCAAGCCCCTCTTGCGGCTCTTCTCCAGCAACGCCTTAGTTCCCTTGCCGCTGCTCTTGCCTTGGGTCAAGCGATGAATTCTGTCCAAACCAGCGCCGAGATCTCTCCATTCCTCGCCGCCAAAGTTCATGCGCCTGGAACCTCCTTCTGCCTTCGCCCTCTTGGCGCGATCCTTCTTGCTCTCTGTAGGCAGACGAACAAAGTTGCTCTCTTCGTAGTGTCGCCTCTCCTCCTCGACACGACGCTCGCGTTCCGTCTTGATCTTGCGTCCGCCCTGGGCAATCGTGGTACCAATGCTGGGTTGGGCGACGGGGACGGCCGACAGCTCGTCCGCAACAAATTCGTCCATCACAGCCGACTTCATCTTCTTCCCTTCCTTCTTCTCTCGTCGTTCGGTCGTGGGCATCGATGTGGCCGCAATTCTTGGCGGCTTGTAAACACCCGAGCCATCGGAGGACCTTCCAACGCCTGTCACTTCCTTCTCCTGTGCAAAGCCAGTGAGGTTGGGGGCGGCGCGCTGCATGCCGGGAAGCTTGCGTGCGTTCAAGCTGCCTCCGTGGCCGGCATCCTCGTCGTCTGATCCCTCTTCGCTGCCAGATTCGGATTCGGAACCAGGTTCGCCTGCCTTTGCCGTTTCCTCGGCAGCCTTTGCGGCTCGCTCGACGTCGTCGGCGGCGCGAAGCATTTTGTCGATTTGGTATCGCAGCTTGTCTTCCAGCGGTCGGGTGCCCTTCTCAAGATATAGTCTCAGCTCGACGAGCTTCTTGACGACCAGGTCATCGAGCTCTTGATCTTCCGCGGCTCCATTTTTTGTTTGGCGTAACTTGAGGAGGATCAGAAAAACTAGGTTCTGGAGATACGATAGGAGAAGCTCGTTCTTCACGTCGAGAAGAGAGATGCCGTCTTTTGGCGATTCGATCGTCGACAGCTTGGGTGCTGCTTCCAATGCCGAAGACAGCGACTTGGTGAGACTGTCCAACAGCGCTGGGAGTGTTGCGACTGCTGCCATGTTGTGAGCCGCTGCGATGCGATTGTTGACTTGGGAAGAGAGTCTTCGCCCCGCCAATTTTTTTTTTGAACTGGAGTTTCTTGCAGCTGCAGGGGCATGGGTATTTGCGATAGGGGTGGCGTCAAAATGGTCTGTGCGTTGAGTGACTAAGCCATGCCTCGGGCATTGGTGTTGCCATGCGAGGCAGCAGGCATGTTGGAAATTCCACCGTTGGCAGCTCAAGGCCAGCTGTTCTTGCGAAGACAGCCAGCTTTGTGTGAATGCACTGCCTCAACCATTCGACATACGACCACACTGCAACGTAATTGACGTGGAGGTCTTTTGTTTTCTCCCGTTGCGACCGCGAATTCATTGAATAGAGCGTTGCGTCAAGTCGAGGCGCAATTTCAAGGCCCCTGAGCGCAAGCTCAAAGTTCGCAGCTTTGCGGCTTTCATTACGACGTGCGTCATGCCGCAACCCGCCTCTTCCGACTGCCATGCTGACTAGAGAATATACAGCATACTCCGAGATTCTCTATTCCATACGTTCACCATGCAAATAACACAGGCGTCGCCCCGGATGGCGATGCTGGCATCGCTGCTTGCGACTTCGCAGCTCGCATCCGCCTTCTACATTCCCGGCGTTGCGCCCACGTCATATAAAAAGGACGAACTTGTACCATTGCACGTCAACACCATCAAACCGCTTGCTGGGCCCGATTCAATGCTCCACTCGGTCGTGTCCTACGATTACTACCACCCGTTATTCCAGTTCTGCCAGCCCGAAGGCGGCCCGAGGGATGTCAGAGAGAGTTTGGGAGGCATTCTCTTCGGAGATAGGATAAAGACGTCACCGTTCGAGCTGAAGATGAAGCACAACGAATCCTGCAAGGCCCTTTGCGAGGTTAAGTACAACAAGCAGGCGGCTGGGTTCGTGAACACGGGGATCAAAATGGGCATGAGCCTGGACTGGTTGGTGGATGGGCTTCCGGCGGGTCAGAGGGCTGTCGATCCGTTCACTGGCAACGATTACTACACTCCAGGCTTCTACATGGGGTACACGGATCCCGTCGATAGCAGGCCCTCCTTCAATAACCACTACGACATCTGGATCGATTACCATGAGGTGGGCGGTAACCCGAATGAGCTCCGCGTGGTCGGTGCGCTCGTCACACCCTACTCCAGGAAGTACAACGCGCCTGTAGCTGAGAGCGATTGCGACCGCGAGCTGCCGCTCTTGGTTCTGGACGAGACTGGTGACACAACGGTGCGATTCTCCTACAGCGTGTACTGGACGCCTTCGGCAACCCCTTGGGCAACGCGGGCGGACAAGTACGGCAACGTCTACAACCCTAGCATTCACTGGTTCTCGCTCATCAGCTCCGCCATCATCGTCGTATTCCTTGTCCTGACGGTAATGTCAGTCTTGGTCCGCGCCCTTAAGCAGGATATTGCACGGTACAACCGACTTGACCAGATCAACTTGGACGATCTCTCTGGAACATCTGCGCTGGAAGATGGCGTCCAGGAGGACTCTGGGTGGAAGCTGGTGCACGGAGACGTATTCCGCACCCCTTCTCATCCTTTGTTGCTGTCCATCTTTCTCGGAAGCGGTGCTCAGCTTTTCGTCATGGCTGGCTTTTCCATCTGCTTCGCGCTGCTCGGATTCGTCTCGCCCTCGAGCCGCGGCTCTCTAGGAACCATCATGATCCTGCTCTACACCATTCTCGGCTTCGTCGGAGGATATGCCTCTTCTCGCGTGTACAAGTCGCTGCAGGGTGAGAAGTGGAAGTTGAACATCGTTCTGACTCCCCTTCTCGTGCCCAGCATCGTCTTTGCGACCTTCTTCCTCCTCGATCTCTTCCTCTGGGCCAAGCAGTCCTCCGGCGCTGTTCCGTTCACCACCATGCTGGTTCTCATCCTCATCTGGTTCATCATCTCGGTCCCTCTGTCGTTTGCCGGATCCTGGCTCGGTTTCCGCGCACCGGCCATTGAGCCCCCGGTCCGTACCAACCAGATTCCGCGCCAGATTCCCCCGCCAACGACGTACCTCAAGCCGATTCCAAGCGTATTGATGGTCGGAATCCTGCCGTTTGGCGCCATCTACGTCGAGCTTTACTTCATCCTGAGCTCCATCTGGTTCAGCAGGATTTACTACATGTTCGGGTTCCTGTTCCTCTGCTACGGGCTGATGATCATGACCTGCGCCACGGTGACCATCCTGATGGTGTACTTCCTCCTGTGCGCCGAGAACTACAACTGGCAGTGGCGGTCATTCTTCGCAGCTGGAGCGAGCGCGGGCTACGTCTTCCTCTATTCCATCATCTACTGGATCGGGAACCTGTCTCTAAGTACCTTTACCGGAAGCGTTGTGTACTTTGGATACAGCATCCTGATCTCGTTCCTCTTCTTCATCTTGACAGGTAAGCTGTTTCTGGCTAGCTTTTCAAGTATTGGTGCTAATCCCTTCCAGGCTCAATCGGCTACTTCACCAGCTGGTGGTTCGTGCAGAAGATTTACAAGTCCATCAAAATCGATTAGAGCGGTAGGAAAAGGGGTCATGAGGAGTTGGATCACTGGCGCAAGTTGTACGAGTAGAGGCTCTGTATCATTATTGCTAGTGCCTCTATTCGGCCTAGGCTGCAAGATTTCATTGCATTTTCAAGTAGAAAGACTAGGGAATCCTTTGCCTGCGTGGCGCAGGATGGCGTAACGGAGTCATGGGTATCATATGTATCAAGATGCTGAATAAAACGTATCCCAGAACACGTCCCTTTTGTCGATTCCCCGTCGCCAGTTACGAATCCCGACATTGAAACTCGCTCGGACCCTACTCGTCGTCGTCGTCATCGTCATCCATACCCAAGAAGGAAAACTGCTGGTTGGTCGGCTTCGGCCCTCCAGCGACACTCCCCCTCCTCTCCGCCTCCAGCTGGCGATCGCGCTCGCGTTCCCTCGCCATGCGCGCCTGCTCCTCCCGCATCCGCCGATCTGCCTCCTCCCGCTCCAACCGCGCCCTCTCCTCCGCCTCCTTCTTCGCCTGCTCCTCCTCCTTCTTCCGCCTTTCCTCCTCCTCAGGGTCATACCCCTTGGGATCAATCCCGCTGTCAAAAAGCTGCTGATACCCCGCTAACCCGCCACCGCGAACATCCCCCTCGATAGGCCACGCGTAGAACACACTCCCCTCGCCGGGATTAACCACTTGCTTGAGTTGCATCGGAAGCTCCGTTGCTTGCGATGTAACCGTCGCCTGCGAGGCTAGAACTTCCCCGTTGGCAGATGGCGTGGGCGCGGCACCGGGTGTGCCCACCCCACCATTAAAACTCGCGTTTGGTGTCTGCGTCGCGGAACCACGACCTGCTTCATCCGGCGCGGGCAGCTCCGTAGGCGGCGGACTCGCGCCGAAATCTAACCCATTCGTAACACCCGGCGGGGGAAGGGTATTCCGACTGATTCGCCGCGCGTAGCTGAGCAAATCGGACGTGGTGAATTGGTACTTTGGTCCGGTGGAGGGGTAGGATGTGGTGGTGGTGTTTTTGACCTCTTTGCGGATGGACCAGAGGGTGCCGATGATGTCTTTGGTTTGGGCGTCGAGGGCGGCGGTTTCCTGGCGGAGGGCTTCGATGCGCGCGGCGTTGTTTTGGTGGTGCTCGAGGGAGCGCAGGCTGGTGAGGAGGTCTTTGTCGGCGGTGATGAGGTCGTCGGCGAGCTTTTCAGAGGGGTTGTACTTGGCGATGGAGTCGATTAGGGTGGTGAGGGCTTTTTCGACGCGCTCGAAGCGGGCGTCGAGGTGTTTATCCATGGCAGCGGTTAGATAAATCGTTCACGGTGGGATAAATGGTGTTGGGTTTTGGAGAAGCTTTTGGAGCTGTCGTTGAAAGGCTGCATGCGACCCGCTTTGCTGCAAGGAACCCGTACCCATGCGATTCAAGGGTAGGGAGTAGCCTGGAAAGTCAGGCAGCACTTCGGCTTTCCGGCTTCGCCCGGCAAAATCTCGCGCAACATCAAACCACCTTCAATCCACCGACGCATTCGCAGCCATTGAACCACCACTTCGCTCGCTCACGTCGCGGTAGCCAAGATGCCTTTTCCCGTACGTCACAATTGGCCTCTAGAGAAACTTTGTGCCTGCCTGCGGCCGTGCACGGGGCTGCAGAGGTGGTTGTCAACGAGCGCGCTCAGATAGCTAACTGCGTCAATCCAGACTCCCGTTCTCCGATCGGTTAACTACCCTCAGTACAAGAGCCAGTACGGCCCTAAGTAAGCGACCCATCGATCAAACAACGGACGGCGTGATTTTCGACGAGCCGGGAGGGACAGAAGTAGTGCCGGACACGTGGAGGGCTGGATCAGCGAAGCGCAATGGCAGTGTAGACTGACGCGATACACCTAGGTACCACTACCAGCCCCAGGTCGCTGGTATCACCTCGAAGTCGCTTTTCTCATTGTGAGTGGTCACTATTACATTATATCCTGGCGAACGGGCCCGGTCAGGGGACCTCCTTGTGGAAGGGGACGGCATGCAGGAACCCTAGCCCAGGAACATGGGCGCATAATGATGCGGCATGGCAGTACTGGGCAGGCGTGTCGGGGAGGAGACGCACGATGGTGAAGGGGTTGATGAATCAAGTGTGATATTTGTTCATTCGGGCCAGGCTGACATGTTGTTGCAGTGGCGTCAAGGCTGCCGGGTTCGGTGGTGTCGCTCTCTTCACCGTCATCTTCTTTGCCTCCGGTATTCCCAGAATCCAGGACGACATCCTCAAGGTATTTGGCCTTCTGCCGTGGTGGTATAATGGTCCTAACAAGCCTATAGAAGTTCCCCGGCATGACCAGGTACTACGACCGGTCTGTCCCTGCATCTGACAGCGTAAGCATCCCGAAGCCATCCCTCACTAATGAACTGGAAATGTTGACCCCCGTTAGCCCTTCTAAACAATGCATTTGCGCGAACGGTTGCAGATTGTCTCAGCAAGGGGTTGGGCATACTAGCGAGGCCTGCGTGTGCTGTGAGCCGTCCTGTATGAAAAGACACAGTTTATAGATCTTGAAGCATTGAACTCACTCTCCTCTCCTGTGACACGTATGTTCTTCCGCCTTGCAAAGATATTGTCATATCAACATCGTAAATTGGCGGCCGTGTTGATTTGGTCAGGGGGTCAGGGGCAGCTGCCAGCGCAGTGTGGCAGTGCACGGGCCAGATGGACACTTTGGTTCGCAACAGCTGTGATCTGGACACAGCGTCGCAGCCGGTCGTACGGGACCGGTCCTGCGGGTGTCCTCTTTGTGCTGCAACTGTGAAATACACAGCCAGATCCATCATCACAAGTTGATGTTGAGTTTTATTCGACAGGATCATCGCGATATGATGCACCTTCGTTTTTAGCACATCAGCGCTCAATTTTCACTATGGACGTCGCCCAGTTGCTGTGGGGCGCTGTCAGCTACCGCGAGCTGGTCAAGGCCGTTGGGACAGCCATTCTGCTTGAACAGCTCCTCGCTCGCGGCAAAGGCGCCGTCCAAAACTCGACTCTACACGCCCAACTCGCCACTACCGGCGGTTTTCTCTTTCTCTATATTTTTGCCCGCTCATGGCTAGGCCTAGTCAGCCACTATGTCCCTGAGCCGTATCTGGTTTGTCGCTTCTCACATCATCAGACGCGCATTTCGTCTCATTGACATTTCTCGTAGGATGAGTTCTTCCATATCCCTCAAGCGCAAACCTACTGCGAGGGGCGATTCGTGGAATGGGATGACAAGATCACCACGCCCCCAGGGTTATACGCCCTATCGGTGGCCTACCACAAATTCTGGATGATCGCCCAGTGCACCGTCTACAGCCTCCGCTACCTCAACGTCCTGGCAACTCTGTCAACTGCTCTCATTGCTGCGCAATGTCACGCATTGGTCACTACGAGAGCCTCAGGACGCGTCAACGCTGACCCGTTAACCTCATTCCACACGGGACTCAACATCGCCTTCTTCCCGGTCGTCTTCTTCTTCTCAGCCCTCTATTACACCGATGTTGTATCCACGCTGGCTGTCCTCCTCGCTTACCAAAATCACCTCCTCCGAGTTGGGCCCGAACGCCCTGGCTTTTTTAACGGTATTTGGACCATAATCTTGGGTGCTGTCGCGCTCTTTATGAGACAGACCAATGTCTTTTGGGTGGTTGTCTACATGGGTGGACTCGAAGCTGCCCATGCTGTCCGTCTACTGAGACCCCCACCTGTTGAGCCGCCTAAGGGCCCTCTTTCGCTTTCAGAGCATATCCGATTTTATGTGTGGAGAGACTCGGTTGGGGATATGCATGATCCTAAGCTCAACGCCGCCTGGCCGGAAGGTAAGGAGGCTCCTGAACCCTTTGTGAACTCAAACTGACTTTGTAGATTGGCTATTCTGCTTCCTGAGCATCGGGATTGCCGCTGTCTGCAACCCATTCAAGGTTTTAAGGCAGGTCTGGCCTCACGTCACTGTGCTCGGCCTGTTCGCTGGGTTCGTTGCTTGGAACGGCGGAGTTGTTCTCGGTATGCTCCCCTCACTCAGTGCTACTCTTCTTCTTCTCGCCATACTTACTTGTTTGCAGGAGACAAATCCAACCATGTGGCCACCATCCACCTGGCCCAGATGCTCTATATCTGGCCGTTCTTCGCCTTCTTCTCCGCCCCTCTCCTTCTTCCCTCACTCCTCCCCTTCGTTCTCGCCCCGTTACGCCTATTCTCCTCTGCCTCCCAACCAGGAACTACCGAGAAACCACTCATCATGCAGATGATCAACAAGTCCTACTACATCCCGTACATTCTCGGCACAATCGCCATCTCTCTGGCCGTCGTCAAGTTCAACACCATCATCCACCCCTTCACCCTGGCGGACAACCGACATTACATGTTCTACATCTTCCGCTACACCATCCTCCGCTCCCTCAAGATTCGCTACCTCCTCGTGGCAGGGTACACTCTCTCGAGATGGCTGGTCTGGAACACGCTCTCCGGAAGCCCCGCCAAGACTAGCGGCGCATCTCATGGGGAAACCAAGGCCAAGCCCCCCGCTTCGGCGTCACCAGGTCCACAAACATCCACTGCCCTGTTTTGGCTCCTCGCCACGACACTTTCGCTGATGACGGCACCGCTGGTCGAACCTCGTTACTTCATTCTCCCATGGGTATTCTGGAGACTATTGGTACCCTCTTGGAGCCCTGCGAGCCAAATCGAAGGGTACCTCCCCAACTCAGGATGGGCACGAAAGCTCAAGGTAGACCCGAGACTGGCCCTGGAAACAATCTGGTTCCTGGCTATCAACGTCGGAACAATGTACATGTTTCTCTTCAAGCCATTCTTCTGGAAATTCCCAGACGGGGAACTCCTAGACGACAGAAAAGTGCAGCGGTTTATGTGGTGATAAGAATATTCTTGGAGTCCATCTTGTCTCAAATATATACAAAGACCATCACAACTTGTAATATGTTCCTCTTCTTATCCGCTCATGAAATGCGTAATCCCGCACAGAACATCTAGCGCCCTCGTCATTGTGTCTCCGTCCGTTTGTCTTGCGGCCTGGCCTTCCCAAAGCATCCCGTGTCAGGTCCTGTGTACGCTGTGTTTTACCCCGTCAGCCCATACCGATACCCATGATCTGTAACCTTATCGTCCATATTTGTGGCAGACGAGACTAAAACCCCTCTAACGCCAACCCAAAACGCCAGCCCAGCCCAACCCAAGATGAAAGATGTTCACCCCCAACCCGCCAATCCATATGTGTAGTTTCTAACCCTCTTAACCTCTTAAACCCCCATCATCCCAACCGCCATCAAAGACTCAACCGATCCAAACTCAACCGGTCCCCACTCCTCACTCTCCGTACAACCCCAAGCTTAAAGAACTTCTCCTCCCCCGTCGCTGTCCTCCCCCCGATATACAGCTTATCGGCCCCAAGCACCTCCCTAAACCCCTCACTCGAACTATCGCTCCCCCGCCTGCGCC
Organism: Immersiella caudata; assembly: GCA_030512335.1. Taxonomy (NCBI): domain Eukaryota; kingdom Fungi; phylum Ascomycota; class Sordariomycetes; order Sordariales; family Lasiosphaeriaceae; genus Immersiella; species Immersiella caudata. The sequence goes on along the minus strand of JAULSU010000002.1, from coordinate 4,877,173 downwards.
CCGGCTGCGGGATCGGGATACCACCATGGTGATGCGATCGCGGGGAGTGGATCGGTAGTTGGCCGATGACCCCCGAGCGAGAGGGTCCGCCGGCGGGGGATGTGCTTGATGCAGCGGCGCCGGTGGAGGTGCCGATGTTGCGGGGGGTGGTGGCGACGACGGTGGTGGTGGTTGGTTTGTGTTGGTGGGTGTGTTGAGGGGGGGAGGTCGAGGCGGAGAGGGAGGGGGGTTGTTGGCGGAAGGCGGCGAAGAAGGTAGAGAGGAAGAAGGGGCGTTGGGAGCCCGACATGGTTGTGGTGGTGAGAGGCGGAGGAGTTTGGAACGGGTGAGCTTGGTGTTGCCCCGGGGGTGGTCGTCGTGTTTGTTGGGGGCGGAGATGGAGCAGTCGTGGAGATAGTTGGAGGTTGTGGTGTTTGAGGTTGTCGCGGGTCGGTGAAACGGCAGGTTTCGACGTCCGCGTTGCGGTTTCGGGGTTTGCTTGTGATTTCAGCTCAGGTATTCTACGATGGACTAGCCCGTCGTTGGCTCGGCGGAAAGGCGCGGGAGCGGTATAGCGTGGCGAAATAAGGTTTCCTTTCGAACAATGGAGGGCCTTGTTCCTTGCGGCGATTGCTTGACTCGTAAAGTGTAGGCGTCGCGCGCGCCCGCCGTGGGAGAACTTCAGACGAGAATGGGGAGAAGTTACCGTTGCGGCGGTTATGACGGGGTATTTGCGCGAAATTTCGACTGGGTGGTGGTGGTGTGATGCGCGCACTTTGGGAGCGTCTTCATGTCGAGCTCGAGGCCGACAAGAGATCGGGTCGGCTTTTGGCTGTTGGAGGGGCGCGCCGGCCAATCTCGGAAGCGTCATGCCCTGCCGGACAGGCGGGTGCTCATTGCCTGTGGTAAATCGGCGACTCGTGATAGGCTGCCTGGGGGCAGTTTTCGTGCGGGGCAGCCCACAGTGGGTCCAAATGTCGCAAAAGCCTCGTCTCTCCACGCTCCTTTCCGCCCGTGCGCGGCTTACTGAGGCCCACGAAAACTTGGGGAGAGCCGAGGCCTTGACAACGACATTGCATCCTTCTCGGGATCTTTGCCCGGATCCGAGTATGGTGGCCAGCTTCTCCGCACTGCATGCTTGACGGCGCGCGACACCAGCTCATCTGACTGATGGAACCGTGGAGCCTCCAACGGCCACAGTCTTGATTTCGAGGCTGCAGCGAGACGCACGTCAACGCATGTGGGCTTGAGACCGCCCAATCTCATCCGCTCATTCGGGACGAGGGCCCTCGGCACCCCCCGCCTCGCAGGAGAGAATCCTCCCGCCTGCATGGATGTGCCAACATCGGGCAAGCGGCAAGCGTTTCGATTATCAAACACTTTCTGATGTGTCGACGGGAATGGCGATCAACGTCCAATTTTGTGAATACTAACTCCGCTAGCTATCTGCGAACTCAACGACTTGTCTTCCGAGTCTCTCTCGACCTTCTCAAGAGGCCTCTATCGCCAGCGAAAAGTAGCTCGACTCACAACGTTATCCTCGCACCCAACCTCACCATGTGTCCGCAAACCGCCGTTCAAGTTCCAGATTGTTGGCACCGTTTCTCTCGTACTCTCCTCTCTCTTCGCCTTCGTCAGGCGGTGCCCAGGGCCAGATGCGAGAGAGCTCACGCCAGTCACCGCTTGACTCGCGATACCACACCAGCCAAGGGAGTGAATAGCGTTTTGTATCCGATGTCAGGTTATCCAGCAACACCCGGTTACCAGGCTTGATGGATGCTCGAAAATCTGAAAATTCATCGAAGTTGGGGTCCAAGATGCCGACAGCCGTCAAGTGAACAAAGGTCAGAGAAGGGTGTGAGTTGATAACGGATGTCAGTTCGGCCGCAAGACTTCCAATATGGCTCAACGTCAAGGTCTCCAGCGCTGGCCAAACATAGCCGGGTTCGACTATGTGCGACAGCTGCGCGTGGGGTTCGTATATAGCTCGACTCCCCTCTTGGATGTCTTGTCCGCTCCCGTTGAACTTGATGCAAAGTTCCCGCAGTTGCGGCAACGCCTTGAGGAATCGCCGAACATGGCATTTCGCCATGAAGTTAGTACAGATGCAGGTTGATCCCTCACAACGGTCGGAGGTAATATAGAGCGCAACAACGTTGAGATTGCTGCAGGAAAGACCAAAATAGAAATCGGATAGCTGGCCCGCTGTTTGCGTCACACTTGGCGTCCAGATCTCCTTCCAGCTTCGAGTAATGTATCCAACTAATTTTGATGCGCTTCAGTTGCTGACCTGGAGATAGGGCCAACTTGCCCCGCGGCGTCTCAGGCTTCGTATCTTCCTCCGGCAAGGTCATGTGTGTTGGTACTCGAACAGGCCTTTGAGGAAGCCGAAATTGATTTCCTCCTTTTTGAGGGTTTCTGGGTCCCTCGCCCAGCCACTATCGAACACCACGGGTCCGAAGTGGAGGGGCTCCCATGGGACTCCCACTCTTCTCTCCCCGCAAAACGCGTTGGCGAGAGAGTGGTGTATCCAGGCGCTGGAGTAGTTGACGCCCCGGTCGCATAGAATCTCCAATGCTCGCAAGTTTGGGAACTTCGCGAGGGATTCGCGCAGAGCCACCTTGTCGTCCTGCGAAAGGGCGATCAAACGCTGCTCCTGCGCTAACTGCTGATAGAGGGTCGCCATCGTTTCCGCCTTGGTTGGCGTAGGCGAACCAGCAGGAGAAGTCCACTTTCTGCATCCCCCAAGATTATGGCCATCATAATAACTCATTGGGCCCTCTTCAATCTGGTTGTGGTCCAGGTTCTCAAAGGTCCATTCTTTGTGGATCCTGGCGATTTGTTCTTCTGGGTAAAACCATTGATGCCACACTCTACCGACCTCAAAAACTTCATCCGGCTTATAGAACTTTGCAATATCTTCGCTCGTCTTGATATCGACGTCGAGGCTATCGGGGAGGTAGACGAGCTCCTCGACTCAGCGCGCGAGGCGCTCGCAGGCGGCTGTCTCTCGAAGAAAGACAAGATCTCGGTTCTTTCGGAAGATAACGAGCTGGCTTGGGTCGTAGCGGCCGATGATGTCGTTCAGGGCCTTGCAGGCAAGACGAAAATTGCCTCTGTCATGGAGAGAAAGATTGTCGTATACACAGAGGATGATATCAGGGGAGAGATCGAGAAGGGGAAAGGGGGGTGTAGAGGATGACATGGTGAAGGAGGCGGTCGTAGCCGTCGTGATCCGAGAGTGGCCTGGTAGATTGTCTTGTTGCTGTGCGACGGCGCTCAGGCTGACGAATTACCCGCTGGTTCAATTCAAGTACTTGAATTGTAGGAAATGCCTGGGTTTATATCCCCATTGCCATCAATCGCCCGAGCTGACACTCGCTACGATGGTGAAGCCATAGTTGGGGCCCTCAACGACTCGGAACGAGATGAGAATTACATTCAACGTAGATAGGTGTCACTCTGGCATTGACCAGAGGGGGAAGGCCTCTGATTCAGTATCAGACGACCATTCACTACCAATACAAACGCATTTTTACGGTGGATCCAGATCGCAGCGCGCAACCTTCATTGCTCTCGAAGTCACGGTGGGCTTGAGAACCATAAGTTAGGAGGGAAAGGGCTTGATGGTGTCAGGAACAAGCGACACAACTGTCCAGTTAAGAATTCACCTATCAGTTGGGCTCAGCCTGAAGCATACCTACCGGGAGCAAACGGGTCAACATCAGTGCAACACTCCCCATAAATGAGTATATCTCTCGCCTCCCTTCGTTTGTCCTGCCTTCCAGATGACTCTTTGGCGATGCCTTTGCCCCCAGGCAATTAATCACGCGCAACACAACAATAGTCTATGTGTTCTGGCTGCTAAACACCCCTACCATGATGAATCCAAATTCGACTCCCCACTGCAGCACGCCCCTTTTCACCAATTAAAAGTGAACTAATCCTACAGCTGAAGCTTACGGCCACCTGGCCCCTAAACGTTCCACTGGAACCACTCGGAGGAAATCCCACGCCAACGGGCACCTTCCGGGTTCTCGATATTTCGTCATTGTTTGAGGAAAAACTACATGAACGGCAACCACGGTTACCAATTCACAGACTGAAACAGGCATCTCCGGCTCCGGCCAGATGTAAGTTGGCAGCATGATATCGACCAACCGCGCCCTGACTGCCCTCATGCACGTTGGGGGTTCACGCGGTCGGATCCTACGGCTACTTCCCCTCTTGTCTGAGATGAGATTTTTCTTTTCCTTTCCTCCCAATGTATGCTTTCTCATTCTTACCGTGTCAGGATAGGGAGTGATTCCCTCTGCTGAGGAGGCAAAGCGTAATCAGAGCTTGCGAGGCGCTCAAAGCTTGCAAGGAAGCCGCGCCAACAGCCGACTCCAAGAAGCAAGTGCGTTCCTGGTTTGGTTCGCCACGTACAGACCGGGACGAAACATGCGGGCTGGAGTGGCAGTCGTGTTTCCGGAGCCAAGGAGTCGGGTAGAAGTGGCAAGCATCGTATCGCCAAGCCAAGCTGGTGAGCAACTCGAGTTGTCATGTTCACGCCGGAAGAGGCGCGGAAGCCGTGGTGGCCTAGGTCGAGGGCCAGGAGCGGAGAGAGCGGGGGGGTGGCGCAACAAGGTTTTTTTTATTGAAGTGAATGAAAGCACGCCGGGCCACCATTACCGCTCGGTGAATTACCCAGGGCGAAGAGAAAAGATGGGATGATCACGCCGACGGAAATCCCTGCCGCGTGCGATAACATGACCAAAAACGGCACAGTGGTTGCAGCAGAAAGACCCCACGTTTCTGTATTCTGCTCTGCCTCAGAAACATACACTTGAGTGTGGCGGCCTCAATGTCCTGGCACTAAGTGTCTGTCGAAAAGGGCGCGCGGTTCAGATTCAACAACCACCCTCATTTCGGCTGTGGCGCATGCACGTTATGCCGGACGTTGGACACATGTCGAACTCGAATTCTGGTGATTGATGAAGGCATTTCTGTCAAAAGGGTATTATGCCGCGCTGAAGTCGTCACAAAACCCCCGCGAAAGAGAATCCGGGCCGTCGAAACTTGCCTACTCCAAGGGCTGCTGAGCCCAAGCAGTTCCCCTTCGACACGTCAGTTTTCTGGGGTCGGCTCCTACATCGCGGAGCTTACTTACCAAACACAGTATCCATGATGCGACTTGTTCGTCAACCCCGCTTTTACCTCGTTGAAAAATGCCTGCACCTCCTCGTACTTTCCAACCCATCACATGCGTCAAAACGTACATCCCGAACCCATCGAGGCCCGTCACCAACGACGCCTGGTGCACACTCCCCAGCTCCCTGAGAGCCTTGTCAGCTGGCCACGCGCCCACAGGTAGCTTCAAGTTTGCTTCTTGATGTCCTTGAACCTGGCTTCTTCCATCCACCGGGTGTATTTGCCATCATCGATGATCTCAAAGGTCTGGCCTGTTATGGAACCAGCTTGCTTGAAACTCCAATCCAGTCTTCAAAAATGTTCCCCTTCGGCAAAGACGTTGTGTGAAACGTCCGCGTGCTCGATCCAGCCACCGGGTCCCAGACAGCGGCAGACCTCTCGGTAGACGGCAACCCAGTCCTTGAAGGTACCAAGCATGTAGTGGATATGAATGTAATCGAACGTGTCATCAGGGCATGTCCAGGGCTTCGAGGCATCGTCGATAACGAACTTGCAGTTGGAAGGGACCCATGAGGGTTGAATAGGTGAGGTCGATCCCGGTTACGTCGGCATGAGGGAACTCGTCTGCGAAATCGAGAGCCCAGATTCCGGTGCTGGTGCCGACGTCGAGGACATTGGTGGGCTTGTCGAGGGGGTTGAGATAGAGTTTGCCGACGAGACCGGTGGTAAGGAGATGGTGGTTGATGTCTAGTTGTTCGTTCCGAGTATCGCCATTTGGGAGCCTAGTACTCGTTGTTACCGCCGCCGAAGTTTTGGTAGGTCCGGCCGTGAAGGTTGCGGTATTGAAGAATGGTGGAATTCAAAGAGGATGCCGAGAGAGTGCTGCAGGGGGAAACTTGTGTCAGCAGTGTCCGTTTGACTTTGCGCCAATGCCTAGGGTCGTTTGAGGTACGTACCCTTTCGCTACCCACGACCGAGTCGCCATCGTTCATCACTGGCTTCATCAAACAGCGGGTCCTAGGGGTACAGCACAGGTTAGGTCCCGGCTCTAGTGGAATACTCCTGGATAGCACTTACGTCCGCAATGTCAGCCTGCTGTTCGTTCGCGCCCGCCATACTGTCTTTGTGGACAAATGAAGCCTAGCACCGAAAAGAGCGCTTCAGGATTATCTCCGGGAGGGTGTCCTCGTCTTACGCGATGACAACCAAGAGACTACCCCGCACCTCCAGCAACACCTTGGCAGCAACCTTGTCTACTGTGGTACTTTGGCATCGGGAACCTGCGCCAGGCCGCAACAAGGGAGCTAGGCCCGGGGCGAAAGGGTGCGATTCCCGGATTGGAGGCGGCCCCTGTCCTGGGAGCTGTCCTAACCCATATAAGAAGAAGAGCAGCATGGCAGGATGAGATTCTGGAGAAAGAATAAGCCCCGGCGATGGTGATATTGATCAGGAAGAATCGGATATCGGTGAGGTTGTCCAGGCTGTGAACGTGGTGGTACAAGCTGTTGGTCATTCTCTTTGCGGCTCTTTGTTGAACCCCGGAAGTCGACATGGCCGTGAAACTCGGGCCAATCAAGCTGATGACCCCTCTATGCGGGAGCTCCGACGCAGAAGGGCGCGATCAAAGTCTTGAGTGACATGTTGAGACTGTGGAAGAAGAGACTTGGGGGGCGTTGGGATGGCCTAGTATTGGTCCAAGCGTTTGGGAATTTCTATGTGTACTCGGACTGGCGCTCAGCGGTTCGAGTTTTTGGTGATTGTGGACCCAAATTACCTGCCGCGTTGGATGCGGTGCGTTGCCATTGTGTGGGTGCAAGATTGGGTCGTGGTTGCCAAATTGCCAAAGTGATTTTGGCTTGACCAAAATCCTCTTCTCCGCCAGCAAAGGCAAATGCGCCTTGAAAAAAAAAGGCCAAATAATTCGATGTTCAACCCATCCGGAGTCCGTTAAAAGTGGTTGATCACATTGGTCGTGCTCATCATTATCCAGTGTGCTGACGATGAGCTTTCGCGAGGTGAAGAGGGGAGGGAGCGGAAGCTGCCACCCTAACCCTGGCTTTGACCTTCGTTTGCCAAGCCCCAACGACCTCGCGCCCTTCCTCGCGGCAACAGCTTCCAGTCCACTGCGAACCTTCAAAGACCTCGTCGTGTCGCACTAATGGAGCGCGAACACACCCACAAGCTCCATCCGCGAGGTTGCCAACGTGCGGCGCGATTAGTTCGCCGGCGGCCCGCAATTCGCTTGTTGGCGGAGCCAGCGAGTTGGGTGGCTGCGGAGCTTCTTCATTGAGATCCTTCAATCGGCCCGGCTTTCCAGCCATGTCGTCCAGACCCAGGCTTCGCGATTCCCACCTCCCCGGTGCGGACCCGCACAAGGGACTTTGAGCCGCCCACCTCCTCGTCCTTTCGGGAGGACTGATTGGCGTGGGGGTTGCGCATTGGCTCCATTCTCTCAGTCTCGCACCAATCTAGCCGCAAGGTGCAACCCGGAGCGGAGCTTCTGCGTATGGTGACCCCTTGTCTCCAGCGCTGTGCGTCTGTTGCTGACTGACTTTGGAACAGCTGGCTCCCTGCCCAAACATGCGCTATCTCCCGTTGACGCTCCTCCCAACAGGCCCTGGGAGCCCTGTTTGCCGGCAGCTTCGGGTAGTGGACCATGTATGGAGCCCGGCGCACAGCCGACATGAATTCCGCAATGATCGGGGTCTCTGCGGCCATTTTCCTGCGGCATGAGACAGCACATATGCTGCCTCCCGCCCGCATTATGGTCCGCTCTGTGTTGTCCATTTGCTCTGTCTCGAATTTGTCGAATTCGCCCATTGGCGTTGTGCAGCGTACGACGAACACCGAACGCGGGCGATGATCAGCATCAAAGATCGGCGAGTCGTTGAGGATACCGAGCAACGAATGTAACCCCTGGACCACTTCGCCCAGCGCATATAGTTACCTAGCCATCGACCAAACGGCGCCACAGACTTTCCAGCAGGACAGCCATCCTCCTTGTCAGCACGGCGACGCTTGGTCGGCCAGGCGCCTGATCACAGGGCGACGATGGACCGACGAGTGAAGCCCAAGGATGGAAGCGAAAAGAACGCCATCATAGCCACAGGGCGCTCCCAAGATGCAGCAGCAGATCGTCTTCAACTGTTCGCTGTTTGCCTCTTGAGCTTCAGTAACGCGCTGAGCGACACAGCACCGACCGCCCTTCGACCATACATAGAGAAGTAGTTACTACCACCAACTTACCGCGTGACCGTTCGCTTACCGAGGATTCGCAGGCATTACAACTCCAGCAATGGTCTCACCTCCCTCCTCTTCTTCGCCAATGCGATCGGCTTCATCATCGCGGCGGTCTTGATCGACGACGTGACGCGCTGCCTCGGCCGCGCCAGGACGTACCTACTTTGCCAACTCCTCGTTGCTGTCGGGCACGCAACACTGGCCTGCGCACCGCCTCTGCTAGCCTTCGTCCTCGCGTTCTTCCCAATAGGCTTCGGCGCATCTTTTAGCCTTGCTTTGGGCAATGTCTTCTGCGGTTCCCTCGGGATATGGGCACTCGGCGCAATGCACGGCGCCTATGGCATCGGCGCCACCATCAACCCTCTGGTTGTGTCGCTTACTGCTCGCGCCAGTTGGTCGCAATACTATGTTCTGACGTTAGGGCTGGTGTTAGTCTCGGGTGCATTTGCCGCCTATGCCTTCTGGAACTACGAGGAAGACGAGGAGAAGGCGGAGAAGGCAGGGGATGGGACTGACGACCCTAGGCCAGCTCATGTAGATCTACACGGCATGCTCAGCTCGGTGTCGACCGGGGTCGTAATGATGGGAGCGCCGTTCGTCCTCGCTTACCGCGTTGTGGAGGTTAGCATATCCGGCTGGGGATTCTCATCCGCCGCCGTTGCTTCGCCACCCTTCAACAGTGGAGCATTTTTCTGGACGGGCATAACCGCTAGCCGGTTTCTGCTCTGCGTCGCTCAGCATATCGATGAGAGGCAGGTTGTGTACGGTGCGGTGGTTGCGGCTGCGGCCTTCCAGCTGTTCACATGGCTGGGACCGCATGTCGTTGGTAACGTCACATCAGTCGCGGTTGTCAGCCTGCTTCTCGGGCCAGTGTACCCTTGTGCCGCGGCAGTGTTCGTGAGCCGCATGAGAAAGCATGAGCGCATCGGTGGGATCGGCGTCATTTCGGCGTTTGGCAGCGCGGGAGGGGCCGCAGCGCCGTTCACAACAGGCCTGGTGGGGCCGGCCATGTTGCATCCGATTTCGATCGGGCTTTTTGGTGTGATGGCGAGTTGCTGGTACGGCCTGCCAAGGAAGACTAAGAGGGTGGAATGATGAGTGTGGTTTCGGAACATTTGCGTGGGATATTTGGTTGACGTCGGCGGCTCTGCGACTGGGGGTCCTGACGAGTATGTATAGCGAACGACGACACGATCTATGAGTCTATTTCTATAATGATACCCCAAGGGAATTATGGATTCCAACCAGGCATGGCCGGCTCTCAGCTTCGGCCCGTGGCAGCAGCGGTGACGCTGAGCTTGCCGGCCGCGATGGCCTTGACCGTGGCGAGAATGTCCACGAAGCTGTCAAACGTCTTGAACGGCACGTTTTCTCTCTCGCAGTATGAGACGAGATCTTTGGGTGGTCAGCAGAGAATGGCAAGCCACCAGGACAGTCCAACATACCGCGCCCTGCCTTCGCGAAGAGCAGGTCCGTCTCCTTGGCGGCCGAGAGATCGGACACACCATCGCCGGCATAAAACAGCACCGGCCTCTCCCCCTCAGGGAGGGCAGCATAAGGCCGAATCTCGAGCGACTTATCATGGCCAAACCCGCTAAACCCACATTAGCACAACCCCTTTCTCATGGTGAAACCAGACACCATACCTATCATCATGATAAATGATCGTCCACCCCCCTGCCTCATTGATACTCTTCCCCGGCCTGGCCGCGACATTGTTGCTCACAATCTGCAGCGTCTCCGCCTCCTCCTTACCCAGATAATTCTCCAGCAACGCCCTAATAATCGGCTCCATCCCCCCGCTCAGAATCACAATGGGCACATTATTCTCACGCGCCCAGACATAAAACTCCTTGAAGCCCTCGTCGAGAGTGATGTTCTTGAGCAGGACGTCTATGCACTCCTGGAAAGGGGCCTTGATACTGTCTAGCATCTCCTGGAAGGCATCGCGAAAGTGGCGGCGCCCAAAGAGGACGTCGACGTTGCCTTTTTTGCGCTCTTCGCGGCCGAAGCCGAGGTTGTCGGTGATGAAGTCGTTGCTGTCTTGTTGGGTGATGGTTCCGTCAAAGTCGGTGAAGAAGATGAACTTCGGGTTGGTTTTGAGCGCGGGGAGCGCGGGGGGTGTTGATCCCATTTTGGAGGTGGGGGTGGGCGAGAGAAGGGGATGAGGGGTGAAAGATTAGCGATGAACTCTTTGCAGAGGTTCAATGGGCGAGTGGGATCTCAACGGAATATCAAGAGTTCAGTGGAAGTCGCTGTCCTTAAAGTGAAGGGGTATGGCGGGACGGTTTCGGAGGCGAACAGAAGTTGACCCGACGTCTTGTTAAAAGACTGCCGCCCTGGGTTGTCTCTTGGGGGCAGATCGCCCGGATGCATAAGCGGGCGGTGCCCCTCAATCAGCGATGCATATCCGAGAATAGTTCCGGTAACACACTGCTGGTGTCTGCCGAAATAACAAGCCGCACATGATGGATTCGAGAGAAGAGGAATATACGCCGCAGCAAGAGCTCCGGGTCACTATGGACCTCAGCTTGCGGCTGTTGTATGGACTGGAAGAGATGGACGACGTTGTGATGCACATTGCGAGGCTATGCAACAAGACTGTATTTGCCCCACCATCCAAAAATTATCGCGGGGCAAGTTCGTCGAGCTTCCCTGCCGGGCCCCCAAACCAGAACTAGACAGATTCCAATCATGGGCAAGCCGAAGCGCAATGTCCTCGCTGCGGCGGAGGAGTCTGCTACACCGCCAGACGAACTCACCGACTCGCAGTCGGTTGCTCGGGTCGTCAAGGCCGAGGGCAACAATCTCTACACGTGTGAGCTTCCCAACACGAAAACGATCGTCGTCGAGCTCGAACCGCGCTTCCGCAACACAATCTGGATCAAGCGAGGTGGCTATGTGCTAGTTGATCTCGCGTCTGCCGACGAGCGGCCGGCCAATAGCAGGATCGTCGGAGAAATTGTGAACGTTGTGCGCGACGAGAAGGCATGGCGCAAGCAGCCGTATTGGTCAGTAGCATCCCGTCCACCAGCTCGTCATAAACTGACATCTGCAGGCCCAAGAAGTTCGTGAAGAACACCTATGACGACGAAGATGACGAAGAGTCGACGGTTGGGAAGATGCCACCCAGTGATTCAGAGGAGGAAGGTTGAAGGGGCGTCACGAGCTCATTCCAACAATATACCCTGGCTACCTTTTCTGCGTCGCGGCCTTTGATGTCGCCGTCCGAGGCTCCCATTCCTCCCGAACACCAAACCAGACGAAAGCAACGGTTATCGCCAGCACGCCGACCACGACGCCGGAGCTGACTGATGTGCTTGGGTATACATTCCACGCCCACTCCTGAGCGGCCCAGAGGAGGTACTGAAGAATAGGATGCGCCCCGCTGCGCCAGAGCAGGAATGGGGTTGACCAAGCCAGATAAGCGTAGAACTGGTAGTGTAGCGAGCGCGCAAATAGGAGGCCGATGACGTTGGCTGAGAGAATAGTGGTCAAGATATACTGTGGCGTGATGTCGCGGGCGACTGCTTGTTGCTCTTGCGGCGAGAACGGTGATTTCCCCTGAAGCAATGGTGCCGCAAGTCCAGCGACAGATTTGCGTGCGGGCTTGAGCCATCGATTGGCGATGAAGCCAACTAGCACTACCACGTGTAAGCCCAGAAGAGCCAAGGAAAAGCGCCTGCTGAGGAAGGTCTCTTCCCCAACAAAGCGCCAGTTGACAGTCCACTTGAAGAAGAACTGGCGGGAGAACTCAAACGCCTTCCCCAAATAGCCCAAGGGATTATCGGCTAGAAACGGCACGCCGATGAGGACCTGCGCCAAGCCCATGATAATCGCAAGCCGGATACTCGAAGAGAGCCCACTGCCAAGGAACAGGACAATGGCCACTGCAGGTAGTGTCAGGAGAAGTGACATCTTGATGCCCAACCCCCATGTGTAGAACAGCGCGGCGGGTTGCCAGGATCGGTGTTGCAAGAAGAATATGGCCAACCACAGGAAGAATACGGCAAAGCAGTCGTTGAAGCAGCGCAGGACGAAGATGCTATGGAGACGCTTCGAGAGGATAAGGAGCGGGAAGACGTATGGCGGTGCCTGAGACATGATGGTCAGCTTTACGCCCGGCGCAGGCAATCAGCATTTACGTACCTTTGCTCTCCAGTAGCACGCCATGACAACGGTCAATGTTGTAAGATATAGCAAAGCAAAAAGCTGCTGGGCGAAGAAGATATCCTTTCCTTCATCGGTGAGATAGTAGAGCCCGGTGTAGGTGTAGACATGCGCCGCAGGGTACACGAGGGGTCCCGTACCCCCACGGATCTTGGTGTAATCGCGTTCGCCGGACAGGAATTGGGAGATTTGCTCCATGTACGCGACCCAGTCGATTTCGGTATCTGCGCAAGCCGGAGAGGTTAGCATTTGGCTTGCGCGCGGTGCTACAAAAGGGGCGGCTGGACGCACAGGGAATCCTCCAAATCACCAATCCGCAGAGGAGCGCATCTGCCGTCCAGAGAGCTGGTGGTATGAGTTTTGAAAGGGCATGGCGTCCATTGGCGATATCAAAGGCAAACCTTGCGGCCTGCTGGTGAATTGGGGGCTTGCTGTCCGGCATGGTGATGTTGTCGAGCTCGAGGTGATCTCGAGAGGACGCGTTTCCAGTTGAAGCTCCATCAGCCGTTAGCGATACCCCACATGCACCTTGATGGCCAGGGTTAGGGTATTACGTGAACAAAGCTTCTTTTCTGCCCTTCAATCGCGTTGTTTTACCACCTCTCAACTATTTACAGCTTCGACTGCCGTTTGACCGGCTTCAGCTCTGCAATCACCTCACCCACAAGATCAACGACCGCTTCAGCACATCCATAGCTGCCTTGATACCCCCATCCGGCGTGGCCGTAGTTGTGGATCACCCAAGTCCCATCGATCTTCTCTTTCTCGATGCGCACCCCAGCCTTTCTGTACGGCCGCACTCCAACGCCGTGCCGGATGATGCTCAGTGCCTCGATTCCCCGGCCACCAGTCAGCTCTGGATGCAGCTCTACCGCGCGCTTCATGATGCGGATCGCAATATTGGGATCTGGGTTCGCGTCCCAGTTGTCGATTTGATACGTTCCGCCAAGCACGGTGCCTCCGCCCGCGGCGCGCGTCATACTGTAGACAATCTCTTCATCGGTGTCGTCACATCCGCTGGTGGTCATCATGTTGTTTGGCGCCTCGTTTCGGACGACCACGATCTGCCCACGGGCCGGCCGCACTGACGTATCCATAACGCCGCCGAGGCGCGAAGCCAGCACCCCAGAGGCATTGATGACGATGTCGGCCTTCTTCCCGGTATGGCTCATGCCCGTAGCCTCAGAGATGTGCTTCAACACTGCCCGCTTGAACACCACCCCTCGCTTCAGGCATTGGCTCACAAGCCAAGGCAGGTAGATGGCTGTGTTAATGCACGCTGACTGGAACTCGCAACCCGAACGAACTCCAGCGTGGGGAAACTCGCTGGACGGCAGCTCCCTGAAGTCATCCATCAGCGACTTGTACCAAGGATCAGCTGCGAACAAGCTGTCGTCCAGGGGACCTTTGAAGTCTGTTGCTTCATCCTTTGCCAGGCGGTACACACGAGCTACTACATGCTGTTAGACCCGTTTATCGCAACAAGCATGGGCTACCGACTTTGGAGATGGATACCGGCATCAGGAACTTCCTTGGCCAGCTGTTTCAACACTGGCCATGTTCTCCTCTCCCATCTGCTGCCCTTTTCGACCGACATTCTGTACGCAGTGTCAGGCCACTCTCTGTCCCAACTGGAGGGCCAAGAATACTCACGGAAGCACATTGGCGCCGGCCCACGGCGAGGTGTATTCGATGTCATAGTCGCCCGGCATATGCTTCGCGACGACCGTGATGTCAAAGCCGCCGTGTTTGGCCAGCTGCATCGCGCAGGTAAGCCCACTGACGCCGGCACTAGCAAACGTTCATCGGTGAGTGGAAACGCTTCGAAACGTCCGCACCGGCACCGTGACTCACCCAAGAACCACAATTGTCGGCATTGCAGCGCAACTATCTGGTCAATTCTTTCACAGATGAGTTTCGACGACTCAAGGTTCTCGTCAATGTGTGGGTGAAGTCAGGACGCCCCATGCTGCGTTTATCTTTGAGAAGGTAGGAATGGGCCCGCCGGCCCCGCTTCCAGCTAACGGGATGGTTCCACCCGCATATTCGATAGCAGCTCGAACCATGCGACCTTGCTTCCTTCCTGGTATTGCTCCGCTCAACCGGCCGGCGCCGAGAGCGGGATGCATCCGTCGTACTAGAGCCGCCGATGCCGAGTGTAACCGGCGTCCGATATCGACCCGACCCGATAATACGCACGTTGCCCGTATTGATGCATCTGCCAACACAAGTGCTCTCAATGTTTATATGCGCTCGACGAGAGCAACATGGACATCCGCAACTCAAGTTGCGTCTGGCCTGGTCGAAATGCACGCCAGCAGCAGTGTTATTGGTGCGACCGTAAGACGTGCAGTAGCCTTGAGAACAAGCTACGATCCGGTGTCTTCGGGAGGTGAACCGTCAGCCTGCAAGCCTTTTCTCACACACACACGCTCGGGAGTATTTTGGCCGGTTGCCGAGACCTGATCATGTTACTCCGTAAGGTTGGCAGTTATCTACCGTTCTCACCCCAATCCCCGCAGTGAGACCTCCAATTCTGAAGGTGGGCTGGTGCGGAGAACGTGTGGAACATGAGGAGATGCTCTCAAGCCACACCACCTGTTCGTGGCTGTCATAGTGGATTCAGAGTGCCATTGCGCGGCACTATCCGGTACTCTATATTGCCTGAGTGGAAGTTTGGACTCTCTCAACACCAGGGCCTAGGGTTGCCCCTATGCGCTCACAACAGTAAACACACAATCCCCCTTCAACCCCTCCCTCCCTACAATCTCGCCCCCCTTAACCTCCAAAACAACTACCTCCTCTCCCTCCCCATCAACCACCACCGCCCTCGTGCACTCCTCCGCAAAATAACTCCTCACCTCCACATCCTCCGCATAGTCATAGACCGTCCTCTTCTCCCCCTCCCTCCCAAGCACGAGCAACGTCCCCTCCCTCACGTACAGCGGCAGCGTCGCAAACGAATGCGTCTCCTCCACCCACCCTGGTCCAGCCTTGACCTCCCCCGTGAAGAAATTCGTCCACCGTCCCTTGGGAAGGTAGAACTGCACGGTTCCATCTTCCTCGAAAATAGGCGTGACGAGCAGGCTGTTGCCAACCATGAACTGCCGGTCTAGCGTCCAAGCGGTGGGGTCCTCGGGGAACTCGATGCACATGGCTCTCAGCGAAAGGGGGAGGCCACCGCGCGTAGACTCCTGCGCTTGCGCGAAGAGGTACGGCATGAGTCTTGCCTTGAGGTGCGTCCATTTGGCGAGGGTCGCGGAGCATCCCTCGGGGGAAGCATCGTCATTGTCAACCGTCCACGGGACGCGGTAGGAATTGGAGCCGTGCAGCCGGGAGTGCGAGCACAAGAGACCCCATGCTACCCACCGTTTGTAGATCCAAGGGGCGGGAGACCCTTCGAAACCGCCGATGTCGACGGACCAGAAGGAGAAGCCGCAGAGACCGAGGGAGAGGCCGCCGCGGATGGACTCGGCCATGGCTTCGGGTGTGGATTCGCAGTCGCCGCCCCAGGTTAAGGGGAAGCGCTGGGTTCCGGCGGTGGCGGAGCGGGCAAAGAGGACGGCGGAGCGAGGGCCGAAGCGGGATTGGAGGGCGCGGTAGACGAGGGCGTTGTAGAGGAAGGAGTAGTAGTTGTGCATGCGGCGCGGGTCGACGGTAGGGTCGTGCCAGGCGACGTCGATGGAGGGTATGCGCTCGCCGAAGTCGGTTTTGATGCAGTCGATGCCAATGTCAAAGAGGGAGTTGAGGCGCGAGGTGAACCAGGCGCAGGCGGATGGGTTGGTGAAGTCGATGATGGCCATGCCGGTTTGCCAGAGGTCCCATTGGAAGATGTCGCCGTTGAGGCGTTTGAGGAGGTAGCCCTTTGCGGCGGCCTCGGCAAAGACGGGCGAGGCTTGGCCGAGGTAGGGGTTGATCCAGACGCAGATCTTTTTGACGGTGCCTTCGGCCTTGAGGCGGGCGATTTGACCAGCGGGGTCGGGGAACATGTCTGAGTCGAACTCAAAGTCGCACCATTGGAAGGCTTTGAGCCAGAAGCAGTCGAAGTGAAACACCTCGACGGGGATGTCGCGGGCTTTCATGCCCGAGAGGAAGGAGCTGACGGTGGCTTCGTCGTAGGAGGTGGTAAAGGAGGTGGAGAGCCAGAGGCCGAAGGACCAGGCGGGGACGCTGCCAGGGGTTCCGGTGAGGATCGAGTACTTTTGGAGGATCTCGCGGGGGGAAGGGCCGTAGATGAGATACCACTTGAGGCGTTGGCCTTCGACGGAGGTTTGGGCGCGGCAGCATCTCTCGCTACCGATTTCGAGATCGACGCGCTCGGGGGTGTCGATGAAGACGCCGTAGCCGCGGGAGCTCATCCAGAAGCTGATGTTTTTATATGCCTGGTCCGAGGAGGTGCCGCCGTCGGCGTTCCACAGGCTGACAGTCTGGCCGACCTTGTTGAACGCACCGAAGCGCTCGCCGAGGCCGTGGATGGACTCGCCCACGCCGATGGTGGTCTGGGTGAAGATGTGGTGCTTGATGTTACGCATGTCGCTGGTCTGCATGGGAGTGGTTGGGGCGGGGGTGTAAGCCAGGCCTACGGACCGGTACTGTAGCGCTGTGAGGCGCTTCTCGCCATCGGCGGGGTGAAACGAGATCTCAAATGTGTGCTCCTTGCCGCTGACCGTCGCAGAAAGGCTGCCGGACGACAGCGTGGTGCCCTTGTCGCCTTTTACGACACTGGACTCGACCTCCGGCTTCCCATCGGGAAACAGTTCGAAGTGGGGTCCGCGACGGAGAGCGCCCTGCCAGTGTGTGGTCTCGACGGACAGCACACCGTCAAACGCCGGCTCGATATCGATGGTGAGGGTACTGAGATTCAGTGTGTCACCACGGCTCCGAATCTTCTTAGTTGGGCACAACAGGCTGATGCCCTTGCCCGAGGACGTCGAGCTGATGCGGTACACCTCCTCAGCATACTCGGCGTGCACGCCCTCGGCAGCCAGCCACTGTCCATCGCGGAACTTCATTGTGTCAGTGTTTATGCTGGTCGTCGATGTTGACTGCGAAGTCAATCAGACGACTGCTGACATCGAATGCCAGGAGGCCATTGTGAGCAATTGAGGCAGGTCATCGTCTGCTTGATATGCTCCTCTCGCACAGCACCCGTCTATGCGCGTCCGGGTACTCGGGAAGGTCTCCTCCGAGCTATGGTCGAGCTATGAGCGCCGGGATTCGACCGGTTAGTGGGCGCGGCCGTCGAGTGGTGGAGATAGGGCGAAGGTGGCGCCAGTGAGGGGTAGCTGTGGATGACCTCCGCGCAGCAATCCTTCGGCGGCCGGCCCTGCTGTCCTGGTCTCCAGAAGCCTCCTCTTGCTGACAAGTGGGTAATCGGAATGTTGGAGAGGGTGCGCAAGAAGCTGCTCCCCGCCAATCGCTGCAGCTCGCGCTTCCCGGCGCTGTGGTCCGCGAATGCGCTGTGCACCCTATGACTGCCTCGGTTGTGTAAACTGAACCTAAGAAAGAAGGAAAATAATGAAAAGGCTAGTAGCTTCACCCGGGTGATCAATTGTGATCGAGGCGCTCTCGACCCTCTTTCGACTTCTCGGGCGGGGGTGGAATCGTGGTTGTGGTCGGCGCTGAAAATACCCTAGGTTGTCGATGGCGGAGTGGATTTGAGGTTGACGGGCTTGCCGCGGCTGAACCAACATAGGGCCTGTCAGCCGAGCACCATACACTAACAACCAATGGAAATTGGCTTGGTCTGGTGGTCTAGTGGTATGATTCTCGCTTAGGGTTCACCCTACAGCAGTGTTGCGAGAGGTCCCGGGTTCAATCCCCGGCCAGACCCGTCTTTTTGCACTCACCACGTAATGTGGCTACGGCAGCTTGTAGCTTCCACTCCCAAAACCAAAACCAAAAAAAAAAAAAACAACGTGCTCTGCGACATGGTCAAACGGTATGATGGGCTCTCCAGAGTGCCAGGAGGCGCGGATGACACATCAGAGCAGTGGAGCAAAAAGATTTCGGTCGCCGTCTACCGCAAACATGGCTGGCCGAGCGCAGACTTCGACGGCGACGCCTTCGATGTGAAGGAGACGGTGGAGGAGCTGATTGACAACTTCTGCCGTTGCGATGCCTTGATTGGGTGCCACAAGAAACGCTGGGACAAGTCCACCGTGCGATTGGAGTCTGCCGAAACTGTCAACCACGCCTGGACTGCGCGATTCGAGCCTAGAGAAGCGAAAATGGCCCTTGTTGAAGGTGGAGACGGTTGTGGAGGCGGAACATGCCGGTGAGCAGTGACGGGAATTGTTGGCAAGTTTGTTTCCACCAAGCAAAAGAGGTCTGACCAAGAGCTGCTGATGCAGGCGAGTCAAATCAAATCAAATCAATTAAAAAAATAACAAAAAAAAAAAAACCAATCGTTGCCTGTGTACCGGATCCACACTTCACCGTGGCACCACTTTGCAAGGGAAGAGAGCAAACCCCCTCACCTCCTCGGCGGGACATAAGGCATCTTGCCCTCCTCCAAGCACTGCATTACATTCCTCCTCCACCCATCCGTCACCATCCCGTCCCCCGCCGCCGCACCCGCCGGGCTAAACGTCGGGTTTCCACCTACCAGCTCCCACGTCCCGTACACGCTCTCCCTCATGTCCTTGGGCCGTTCCACAATCTGCTTAAACATGCCCGTCTTGGCGTGGAAATCGTTGTGGCAGTGCAAAGCCCACACGCCCGGGTTGTCAGCGATGAAGGCGACGATCATGAATTGGTACTTTTCGGCCATGATGGTGTCCCGCGAGAGGGGGTTAGAAGTGTTGGAAAGGCGGGAGGAGAGCGCATTGCTCAGGCGAGTCCAGTCTGCAGAGGACTGATTGGCGTTGAACGAGTTGATGGCGGAGTGGTAGGTGACGAGGGAGTGCTCGGCTTCGCGGCCTTTGTAGAGGAGGTGGAAGGGGTGGCCGTGGATGTGCACTGGGTAGTGTGTTAGTTTAATGGGGTTGCGAAAAAAAAAAAAAAAGAAGAAGAAGAAGAAGAAAAAATTAGAAAAGAAAAAGAAAGAGAAAAAGAAAAGAAAAAGAAAAAAGAAAAGAAAAAGAAAAAAGAAAAAAAAGGGGGGTGAGGAATACTTGGGTGGTCGCCGTTGGCGGTCTCAAAGACGAGCCATACCACTGGCGAGGGGTCTTCGGGGTCGTCGGGGATGACGATTGTATTGGACTCTAGACCGTATTGGTATGGCGATGTTGGTGATGGGAGGTCCTTCCATGTCGCCTGGAGGAGACCTGGGAACGCAGGAGGTTTCCATCTGGGAGGGGAGGAATGTGGCTGTTAGTCTTGGTGGAATACCAGCGGGAGAAAGGAATCTCATTGAAAACTCACAGCGCTTCGTTCATGGCACCGTACCCACGGTCCAACGGGTCAAGTTGAACTGGCATATCCTTGAGCTTCAGCCAGTGGATGTTCCCCGGACGGACAGACATGAGCTTGCCCTTCAAATTTGGTTGCGTGTCCAGGGGTTCAAAGGTCCGCTCGTCAAAATTCCAGGCAAAGGCGTCTTGGGTGTGCGTGTGTGCTTTCCAAGGAACATGAAGCTTCTTGCTGAACCAATTCTGTCGATAGGGTGAACCACCAGGCGTGTACTTGAACATGTCGATGCCTGTTCCGTCGGTGGTCAGACAAGTTGTCGGGGACCCAGTATATGTGAGGCAGCCCCAAGTGAAGATGGTGAGGTTACTAGAGAAATTAGGAAGGAGACAGTTGGTTGCGTCGTTTACGTTTTCTGGGGCTAAGGATGGGTCTGGAGCTTGTCAGTTTTTTTTTTTGCTGCGAGTACGAGACGGAAGTTAATACGTAGAGCGGCTTACCCAGAGCCACCAGGATTCGGTATCCGTTGTTTGGGTCGGGTTCGGTCTTGCTCTCGAGAACGACGCTGACTCGCTGTCCAGCGGCCACGGTGAAACCCTCTGTTTCTTGGCCGTCCGGGTTGATGAGGATCCCGTCAACCTCCACTGTCGTGACAATGTGCTGCTCGAATTTGACAAAGAACTGCGAGAAGGAGCTCATGTTGATGAAGCGGAACCGCGTGCGGAATGGGTTGTTCGGATCTTGTGAAGGCTGTACTTCGAACTGTGTGACCTTCAAGTCGGTGATGTTTGGCACGTAATCGTTGAACAAGGCCGCTTTTCCCATGTCAGTCAAACATTTTTGACACGATGCAAAAAAAGAATTACCTCCTGGAACGATTTCCACCCCGAAATTGCAAGGCTTTCCGGTTCGCGACGATGCCTTGTATTTCTCTTCAGCTCCCCAGAAGTCATGCCACCTATAGCCCATCACAGATCATATTAGTGGGTGATGATGGGGCGTCAGGGACAATGAAGTTTGGATTACTTACCAGTCCGAGAGACCAACGGCCATGTCGTAATCGTAGTTCTGGTTGTGTGGTTTGAGCTTTGCGTTGTCCCCCGTTGTGTCTTGTATGATGAGAGGCGATCGCAAACCCTTGGGATACTGGCCGGGATCGTGGCTGTGGATCCAGTACGTTCCTGCTTCTTCGGCCAAGAAGTCGTAGATGAACTCGCCGTTGGACACGCCGCTGAAAAAAAAAAAACACATTTGTTAGGCACTTATACCTAGGTAGAGACTCGGAAGGGACTGGCAGTGTGCTGGAGGCGAGCATACCACTGCGTAACCATCTCTGGCCCGTCCATTGGGCCGTACCCACCCTTCATCAGGAGGCCGTGGAAATGCAAAGTTACTTGTTCTGGCGGATCAGATATCGCGTTGACCAAGACGATGCGAACTCGCTGGTTGACGCTGACGAGCACCTTTGGAGGGGGCCAGACGAAGGGCTGAGACGAGGCAGTTTGGACCGCCAACAGTGTCGCTGATGATGCTGGAACACCATATGAGTTGGCAGTGATCGTCGTCGTTATCCGCCCAACAGTCCAGGTAGCAGCGTAGCCGTAGCAGCTGGTGGTGATCTGGGCATTGCAGCTGACGACTGGCGATGGGCTCGGGGTCGGAAGGGTTGTCCATGTGTCTATGGCCTGACGCGGGCTGTTTTCGTGTTTGATGACATGGGAGTTGACCGAGACAAGAAAAAAGAAGAGGACGACAAGCCTTGTGAGGGATTGCGCGTGGAGGTACATCTTTGCTCCGTGCAAGAGTGTATAGGGTGGCTATACCCAGTATCCTGAGGCCTCATACGTCGAAGACGGGGGGTGGGGGAAAGGATTGTGATGTCCTTTATGTATACGAGGGCTCTGCATCTTGGGTGCGTGTTGATCAATGTCTCCTCAAAGAGGCAGTGCATCCCCCTCCCTCCCCCCCCCCCTTTTTTTTCTTCTCCCCATGGGTGCAGGAGTCTGAATTGAAGATGTTGACACATTGACTTTCAACTCTTAGTTTTCGCGACAGGAACAGATCCCCACCTTACAAAGTTTCCAGGCTAGAATGCCAAGGTCTTCCACCACTGGGAAATGAAATGGCCTGCTGACGCACTCTGGCCGTTATTTCCCCACAGCTGCACTGCAGCCGTTTCGGTGCAACCCAATCTCATGTACTGCGACCAATAACTCCCCGCATTTGACCAAAGTGTAACGCTGCTAAGAGCTGAAAGCTGTCGGTAAACTTAATTGACCTAGCCTCAGCCGGTCAAACTCCTGAAAAGGCCAAAACACGGCCTCTCAGCTCTCTTCTTAGTGCCATCCGGCACCGCATCTCTTGGCAACGTCTTTGCACGGGGCCTCTTGATCGGTCTGATCAAACTTCCTCGTAGCGTGATTGGTTGAGCCGCCGCATTCATCAGCGTCAATTTCCTCACACGGCACTGCATCGGGAAATGGATTGGCAAAGATTCAGGTGATACTTGGACTGCTCCTCGGAGATTCGTGATTTTGACACTGGGAATGACTCCCCGGAACACGGTTCGATGATGGTCCAGACCGCTGGGCGGTTGCACTGGCATCGTGGATACCGCAATAAGATGCAAGTGCCACGGCCAAGACGGCCAACGGCATTCGACAGAACATGAAGTTCACTTGATGGGAGGATTGAGGGGGAAAACGCTGCTCATGATATTGGCCAAACGAAAATCCCACCAGGTATATATCACCTATCTTTCTTCAGGCTCGCCTCCGCAGTTCTCAACCTCAAACCAAACGTCCTGAGAGCCACCACTCATCCCCCTTTCCCCATCATGTTCCGCCATCCATCTCACCTCTTCTTAGCTCTCTGCTACCTCCTCTCCCACTGCACCCACCCCGTCGCCTCAGTCTACACTCTCAACCGCAACACCCGTCTCGCCAGCTGGTCCACCTGGATCGACCCCGGCGAGGGCAAGAAGCACGATGACTCGTGCAAGGGCCAAGATCCCAATTTCAAGGATTACGTATACTCTCCGCACGTGTACTTCCAGGACGGAGGGTATGGGATCCGCGAAGCCGTCTTCCAGAACGGGGTGTGGAATAACGGAAACGGCGGGGACGTCATTGTGATGGCGGCCGAGAACAGCCCACTGGCTGTGACGCAGTGGTGGGAGGGCGAGAATGCTGTGGTGGGTACTACTACTACTACTACTACTACTACTGCTGCTGCTGCTGCTGCTGCTGCTGCTGCTGCTACTACTACTACTACCACTACTACCACTACTACTATCCATATTTCTATGCATCTCGTGGGTATTTGTGACGTTTTGCTGACGGGGGAGGCTGCAGGTGCTGCTGTTCTACATTGAACCCAATTTCAACATTCTCTCCGAAGCACGCTACGACTCCAAGACTGGCTGGTAAGGCAGAAACACCTCCCCGTCTATACACAGGTCCAGCCCTCACGCAATCGCAGGAACGGAGGTCGTTCCCTCGACGTCGGCATCAACCACGACCCGAAAAGACCCGGCAGCATGTCCGTTACCATGCTCGACAGCGAAATCTTCGTCGTCTACCAGAACCCGAGCAAAGATGAAAATACCCCCGCCACCATCAACGTGTGTCGATACTTTTGGGGTGGGCAGAACACGTGCTCCAGGCAGTTTGAGTCTTGGAGCGGCGCGCTACCCGGCACCAGCACGGCCATCATGAAGGACGGCACGCCGGTGGGACGACCGCAGCTCTTCTACCAGAGCTTTTTCTATCCGTATGCCATTATTGAGCAGCGGTATACCGACGATGGGTGGAAGCAGGGTAGGTCTATCATTGTTCCCGTTCATCACACACCACATGTCAGTACTAAAAAAAAACGCGTGGAACAGGGTCTCCGTTGAGTGCGGCCCCCCCTCGCGCACAGATGGCCGTCTTCCGAGGCGCCGTCAACGGAAGTGACTGGCATTCCGATGACCAAGCCCACTTCTTCATCAACAACGATGCAATCTTCAACTACGTTCGTTTTTTCTTTCCCTATTCCCCCGCCCCTTCTCTCTGCCTGTCACATACAGTTAACACGGCAACAGATCACATGGAGACCATGGAGTCGTGACAACGGCGGAAACTCCTGCGGCAACGACTGGTGCCAGCCGCGATCCATTGCGAACGTGGATGCCTGGCAAAGCGGCATTGCTGTTACGGGCTGCAAGAGGGAGATGCGGGCGTATTTTGTTTCGGGTGATGGCAACCTGGGTGAGGCCACGGCTGTGGATTGGGGTGATGTGATTGATCATAAAGATAATTACAGCATCAACCCTCCGTACTGGGGTGTTTGGTGGTATGCGGGCAATTTGGACATTCTAAGTGGACTCGGCCAGTAATATTCCTTGGTTTTTTTTTTTCTTTTCTTTTTTTGGCAGCTACTACGGTCTCTGTCGCACGATGCTCTTCTAGGTCTTTTCGTGGCTCTAATATATTTCATTTAAAATCTCCTAATTCTGCTTCATCTCCTGATCTGATAAGCACCTTGGCTGGCAACTTGAAACTGCGCAGGTTGAAAGAGGGGCGCGGTCCATAATACAACAACGGTTGCCCCTAGTGTCCGAATGGGGCGGTGATCGGCCACGACTCTCACTTTTAGATCACCACATCCATCAGACACCCTCCCATTTACCATGCGATGAGCATGATCGGCAGCTTCGACATGGCGTCTCGCTTCCGTCACCAGCTCATCCTCGGGCCAACCATCAGCAACTGCGTTATGGCCTTGAACTTCCTCCTCTCTCTTCATTCTCAACCATCAGAAAAGATGCTCCACATGGGTGGAGGCCCACCCCCTGATCCCCTGGGTTGCGCCGTGGCGCTTGTCGATTGTTGTGGGCATCTGTACTTTATGCTCTTCGGCGCCCAAAATCGCCGTCTCGTTCTCCTCGGGGCCTCCGAGTCCGGTAACCCGAGCAGCCCCGACTCTCGCCGTCTGGATTCTAACCGTGTTGCTGGCAAAACTGCGGTGTAAGCCAGCCATACCCGCAAATTGAAGAGGGCATGTTCAATCGACACCTCACGTTGTTGCCGGTATTCTGACAAACCTCTTGGCTGGCCCGCCCCGTGCTCCTCTAACCCCCTCTCCTACGCCATGATCTGGTCCCTGCCCACCGGCACCCGCATCTAACAGGCCACCAGCGGGCTGCCCGAGCCGATTTTCTGTCGCCAAAGGTTATATATGGAAAGAAAGAGATAAAATTAAAGGAGGCTTATAAAGGCGTAAGCCTAGTGCCTTTTTACCCCACCATTACCACCTGGAACTTCCAAGTTCTAGTAATGTGGGCTTCAAGCCACTATTCTTTGCATTATAATTATGAAAGCAGGGTAAGTAATGTCTAAAAAAGGAAATTCTTATAAGGTGGGTAGATTAGCAAAAAGTGGTTTATTTTTATTTTTATTTTTATTTTTATTTTTATTTTTATTTTTATTTTTATTTTTTAAAAAAGGTCTGTACTTGCGATCTTAGGTTTTTTGGTTTTAATGGAGTGGAAGCTATAAGCTACCGTAATACTCTGGACCCCCCGACAAGTCACTACTGAGGTGCTGCTTTTGCTTGACTTTCCAATGACGGCTTGATACTCACTCACATCCACAGTGGGCGCATCGGCCGATGGACCGCATTTCAGCCTCACATCAACCCGGTCAGAGGCTCACAGCGAGATTGCCCAGCTGACCACGACGCAAACGCACGTTAAAACAACTTTCCCGGTAAGTAAGGTGCCATCGATCAAGCCGTTCGCCAAGATCCCGCACTACAGGAAGGTGAGACCGACCTAAGCTCGGGCCGGATATGCGCCTGCAATGCTACATGAAGGGTCAACAGCTTCACCAAACGTTGCGCCTAATATTAATAGCACCCGCCTTCGCCGTAAAGTGCTGGCCGCAGAAGATAAACAACCGATCAATCCCACAGCGTAGCAAAGCGAGCTGACGACTCCTAACGTGCAGCTGTAAATTGGAACCAGGACCGCCGTCAACGGAGTTTGGGACCTGCCCCATTCTCGACATTTGCATCATGTTGAGCAACGCAAAGTCTGACAGCTTCATTGCTGGCTGCAAATCGTCTGGTTGACAGCGGGAAGCCAGCTAGATGGGAAGGTATGGGAGGCAGCTGTTCATGTTATAAGAGCCCTTCTGGTCCTAAAGTTGAGGCCACTCAATTGTCAAACCAAGCTTCTTTGAATCACTCACCATGCATTTCAAGAGCATCTCAAGCGTGGTAGCCGGTGCCGCCTTGGCGTCGGCGCAGTGCGCCATTCCTGGTGCCCCACTTCCGGCCTCCATCGCCGCTCCGTTCCGCCTTGAGGTCCAGAACATCACCCGCCCCGATGTCCATGGCACGCACATGAACGTTTATGAGGCCGGCGGTGGTGATCAACACCTCTTCATTGGCCCCGTCGGCAACTTGACGCACGACTTTACCCTGGTGAATGGCGTCATCAACTGGCTCCCCGGCGGCGTCCGCGCAGTCATCGGTGGAGAGGTAGGCAGAAAGTTCCTTTTGGCGCGATCGTGGCTGACCTGTCCCGCAGTTCTCAGAGATCGACCACACCACCAAGCTGTTCATGACAGAGCGCGGGGATCCCAAGGCTGTCTTTGCGCCTACATATGCCTGCAATCCAGATGAGCCCACCGAAACTCAGGTTGAGTTGCAGTTCGTTGGGTGGGAGGGGGAGCCAGCAGGCGGCTGGATTTGCGTTCGCCCCTCGTTTGACGGCTCCCATGAGTTCCGTTACTACCCTCCTGGCAATGATCGTAAGTTGCAGTGCTCGATGCTGTTGCTCCGATTCTCATAACATGGCCGTGCTGACGAGATTTTTCTTCCAGTCGTCGATGTCGATAGGGAATGCGTCAAGGTGACGCTCGTCGTCCGTCCAACCGAGGAGATTGAGGGCTTGCGACGTCGTCCTGGCCGTCGTGGCTAGCCCACCTCCAAATCTGTTCATGACCCGGAATTAAGGCCTGAAACGAGATGCAAAAAAATATTTGAGACTTGTCTTGCAAATGGTGCGGTACATAATTGAACGAAAATAGAAAGCCGATAGAATGGACGAATCGCTTCCCGCGGGTTCCCGTCGTTGTTCGTTCGCGCTCTCGTGCCAATTGATGTGTCGCGAGCCTCGAGTAATCACCTTGGGAAGGCCGCGGGGATGAGGAAACATTTGAAGGGATGAGCGATATGCTGCTTTGTAAGCACGGTTTTTTTTTTTTTTGGAATCCCTCAACATAGTGCCATTTGCTGTAGGTCCTGGAACGTGAGCGACACATGCAGTGTGCGAGAAAAGCGGGATGGAGGATGAGGAATCCGCGTGCTGCCGCGGAGAACGGACTGCCCCGCGATCGTGGAATCCCCGAATTAGAACAAGGGGTTGGGGCGCTAGCAGTTCGGACCGCGGTCACGTCATTTTTTCAGGTGACAAATCGCCCGTCGGAAGCCCTTTACATCATCATCCAGAAGGCTCCACCTGCGATCTTTCTTCAAGCTCAACCGCATTAAAAGCACAACCTCCCACCCTCCTTCCCGACCCCGCACCATTCCAATGACATCGCGAATCTTTACACCTACCCTCAGAGCATTGAGAGCCAGACCAATTGCCGCAACACCTATCGTCGCACCGAGAGTCTTCACCACAACATCGCCCAGAATGACTGTCCACAACATCGCAACGTGAGTTTTCCCGCGCGCCGCTCGAAAAAGCTTCGCATCTGGCTCCCATTTGGTGTTCTATGACATGCTAACATTTTGTGCTCCAGCAAGGACCAATTCAAGGAGGTGATCGCGCGCGAGCCGGTCGTCCTCATCGACGCGTTCGCAACATGGTGCGGCCCTTGCAAGGCCGTTGCCCCCATTATCGCCAAGTACGTATCCCTTCCAATACCGAACCACCCTCGACGGAGCACGCTCTAACAATTGTTTCAACAGGTGGGCTGAGTCCGAGGAGTTCAAGGACAAGATCCACTTCGCCAAGTTCGACGTCGACGCCGTCCCCGAGCTCGCGCAGGAGCTCGGCATTCGCGCCATGCCCACATTTCTCGTCTTCAAGGACGGCGACAAGGTCGGAGAGCACCTCGGCGGCAACCCCGCCCCGATCCTCAACCTTCTTCAGAAATGGAACCCTGAACAGTAAAGGGGCTGGCGCACATGGGACACAACGGAAGCGGCGCATAGCAAACGGGAGCTTTGATCATGATATCCAGGGGAGAAGAACACTGGGCTCGGTCCCTTGTACGATAGACACGGAGTGGTATTTTGCGTTTACGCAATAGACAAAGTGTGCAGGATGTGTTGCACACAGATCAGCCAAAACCCCACCCCATGCGTCTTGCTCTACGCCAAACGAAGTTGATGATGCGCCGGTCGCAGAGCTCCTCGCAACGCCCCCTTAGCAGCGTGATAATGACAAACCACGTAGATGTGGAATTCCGTTTTGGCAACCATCCACAATCCCCGCGGGTTGCATCCAGTCAAGGTGGCCTCCACGACAGACGGTCTTGGGCCGGGCCGAGACACTGTAGCCGCGGTCCGCCTACGACCCACCAACGGCACTTCTAGATTCCCTTGCGCAAACGAACATGCCCTTGTGGACATGTTAGAGCAAGAAGTAAGCCCGTTCTCTGCTCCAGTGGCACTGCACTGCCCGTTGAGTGACCAAACAGATGCTCTTCCATGCCAGCCCTTGAGCCGCACCCTCTTGGCTCGACGTTCATTGACTTTGCCTTATATCAACGACCCATACGTACCCCAGCAGTAGCTCCCAACGCTGCCCTATGGGGGGAGCCATCGAGTTTCCGTTGCGGACAAACCGGCACAGCCTCCACACCAGCTGGGTGTGCCCCTCATGCCGGGCAGTGAGGTGATGCCTCTTCCCCAAATGTTCCCCAAATGCGGACTAACTTGGCGTGAGCTACGGACCTGATTTCATTAACCAAGTCTCTCTTATTCTGAAAGATCTTTCTTTGCGGTCGGAGTCTGGCGAGGCAACAGCGTGCGGGATGGTCTCACGGAGCGATCTCGAACTTTGGGCTTGGAAACGGCTGAGGTGTGGGTGGAAAGAAGAACAGCATGGTTGTTTGGTAGCTCAGAGGAGTTGTAGCTTGTTGAGGAGCAGCGGGGGGGTTCGATACGGGGCTGTGATCTTCGTGTGTCTGGCGTTGGAGAGGCTGAAATGTCGAAGGAAAATGCCGGGGGAAGCAAACGCCGAACGAAACCATCTTACAGTCGATATCGGGCAGACTTGGGCTTGATCTGGCTTATGAGAACATATGTTAGCACTACTAAACGAAGAAAGGCTTCATGGGCGGTGTATGACGTTGAACCATTAGGTTGTGCCTTGTCCGTCAACGGGGTGGAGGAAATTTCGATACCTAGGTGTTCGGGAGCGCCAGTAATGACGCATTCGAAACCAGCGTCCAAGAATATCGTTTTCAGGCATGTTCTAGACGCCCTCTCTATTCGGCGTCGGAGTGCTGCATGGTGGCGGTGTGCGGAACGTGCCTTCCAGCTTTGTCGGAAGAAGCCCCAGAGCAAGCCTGCAGGGACCAACGGCCCGACGCCCCCCGAGGAGTTATCTTTTCGATCGGCCAAGCACCCGACCGTCTGCAGTCTGCTGTCACGTCCATACTAGAAGGGTGGGCAGATTCGGGCAACAGCATCGAAATTTCTTCCCCGCAACATGAACACCCTCTGGCCAGGACTCGCCCTTTAACAACCACTCATCGATGAACAACTGGGGAATCCGCCAACTCTTCTTCAGTGACTCGTCGAGAATACGCGTCTTGGCAATATCTCGCGTTATTTTCCGACGTCTCGCTTTCCGCGACACCCCCGCAACTTGCTGGATGTGAAGCCGGGCACATTTGACCATGAATCTCACTCCACCACCTCATCCGCAACCGATCGACAGCGAACTTTACGGGCCGACCTTCCTGGGGCTCGCGACGCGGGTCATGTACGCCGTGAGGCGGCCAAGTCCATCAGATTCATTGAACCGCTATACATGGCACCCATCCCGGTAGGTAGGGGTTCAGTCCTTCCATGAGGTTGTCAGTTGAACTTCTGATTGCTTCCGCCAGTTCAGGGGCGAACCATCTCTCTGGGTTTCTCACCAGTGAGCTCCCAGCGCAAAATGTGACCCAGGCGGCGTTGTGGCTCAATCTGTCGCGTCGTAAAGGCCATGTAGCTAACTGGAATTCTAGAATTAGTTGCACGCCAACGGCTTCGATCGGCGTGGGCCCTGTACACCAAGCCAACCCAGATCCTGAAGTGGTTGAGACACTGCTATCCGCACCCTTACCGATTGACACGAAGAGATTTCCAATTTGGGACACAGGCGACGTCTGCTGAACTGGCACGACTGGCTGGAAGCTCCGCTATCGGGAATGGCGAAGCATGTCGGCCAGCAGCACGATGCGATATGATTTTCAAGTGCTCATCACCAATTATCGGCATCGGGAACGAAACGGTGACGCGGATTTCGCCGGCGAGTGGCAACACCAGTCTTATCCAGGCTCAGACAACCGCGCGTTGGCGCCTCAAACATTTTGCGTTTACGAGCACGTTGCTTTGCCATGATGTTCGCCACTTCATCACACGGTTTTGCTGCGTACCGTGCGGTTGCTTTAGCAGTCGGCCACTTTCATGTCACATGGTTGACCTGAAAAGCTGTCAAGTTGTTGGGGCGATGGCCGAGCTATCACGGCTTTGGCCATGGCAGAAAGTTGGGGAAGATGAACGAGCCAGTGGAGTTGTTCCAATTTATTTCTAATCTCTGACAGTTGATTGTATTGGCTCTGCTAAGCTTCTCCAGACTTTGATCGTGCAGCTCAATCGAGTACGCGCACGAATGGCATTACGCGCAACTGCCGATTTCTTGACAACTCCTTTCTCATCCCCCATCGCCCGATGGGAATTCATTCGAAAAACCCTGGTAAGGAACCGGGCTGTCGGGGTGTTGTTCTTGTGTTACCTACACACTACCCGAGTTCGTCCTGGCCTGATGGCTTGGCATTTTGATGTCTTTGCCGTGGTTTCGGCGTTAGGATTTTACCGGGTGGCAAGCCTCCGATGCGGGGCGGACCCGTTCCGTTGGAGAACCGGAGAGTCCGGGCCCCGCAGGTGCCGCCCCGCGACACCGACTGCACGACGCGTCTACCATTGCCTACACCATGCCGTGGGTGCAAATTAGACACCTTCTTTGCAGTTCGGCCGTCATCGAGGACTCGTCGGCCGCTGCACCAGATGAATAGCTGTTGTGCTGCATGGCAGCTTCGGCTAGCCCGAGTCCTTCTCGAAGACAAACGTCGTCAATACAGGCATGCGCCATACAGACGGTACCTCGGGCGATGCTTGGCAGGTTACACCGGGTGCGCCACAGCGCTGGGGAAGAAGCCTGAAGCATGAGGGATGGTAAGTTGCATGAATTGCCTGACACTACGGGTAACTGCGACACCGCTGCTAACCATGCATGGTCAATTGGGGGTTCTCTTGGGGCCGGCAGTGGCGGCACCGGCAACGGCCGGAAAATGGTGCGCGTGTGAGAAACTGGCGTATTAATCATCTTATTGTTGTTGCTTCTGGATTGGCGAGGTTGTTGATGAGGAAGAAAATTGCGAAACGGAAAGGGGGAGAGGAGAGGTGGTTTTATTCTGGCTCAAGGTTTGAGTGCCGGCCCGCCAGGCCTCCTCCGTTGAGGTCATTTTGACGCCGAAAAGCCACTTTCAGGATACGGCCGTTTGTTGTTTTGTTTGGCTTGTGAAAAAGGCATCGATACCCACTTTGTTCGAACACGGGGCCTTGGTGTTTGTGTTTTTTTATAACGCTGCGTTTATTTAAGGCTTGCAGCCACGAATCCAAAAATCCAAAGCCTTGGTGGCTTGGTATTGTGCATACCACTCACACGCCCTCATGGACCCACCTCACCCTACCGACGAAAGACACGCAGCGGGGTTGGCTGATCTGGAAATCCTGGATGGAATGGGTGCGTTCTGAGTGGGCTCAGGCTTTCCCCCAAGTCAGAAGGTTGAACTGGAGATTGACTCAGGCAGGAGCTGAGGCCTCACCCTTAGGAGAAGAGTGATGCCTGGGAGCTGATACCAGGGATCCAGGTTCGCGCCAAGTGGACACTGAACCACAAACGGATCCACGGTGCCGTCATTAGGCGACGGGCGGCTGAAGTTCTATCCCCGAGGATGCTGGGCAAGCAGATCAGACCTTTGCATGAACCTAGCCGCCGTCGGGCTGTTCCGAACCAACAAGCAGCGAGCGACGTCGAAGTAAGCGCGTGCTTACAGCCCTAAGTTTCCAGGGGCGGTCGTGGTTTTCTTAGGCAACCGGCACTGCATTTCGCTTGCGGCGCCGGAGGCCTGCTCCCAGGCGCTCCAGAGTGGGTCCCTCCTGCGCCTGTTAGTCGCGGTCGATTTGGGCGCGTCAAGCTTCCCTCCACCAGTCCAACACGTTGACACTGTCGAACTGTCTGTCCACCGGCCCCACCTCCCTGTCCCCGGTTACCAGATCGAAGATGCAAGTCCTGAGCCACGTGGAACATTCCCCTCCCCTGCAGAACGAGCCTCGCCGCATCGCGATAACGCCGCAGAGAGACGTTCCTTACTCCGTATTCGGCTTTGCTCAACGACAATGGAAAACTCTTTCGACCTCGGCTCGAAGTTGACGCTGCCAGAAAGCTGCTGCCTTGAATCGGGCGAGTCCAAGCGAAGTCAAGGAGATGAGACGATCTACGAGCTAGGCTAGTGTAGGTGTCATGGCAGGGAACACGGGACGAAGATGGGGTCGTAGGGCGGTCTGCTAGCTGCCAATGACTGCCAATGGCTAGTGGGGTAGCCGGGCTTGACTTCGTGATTCCTTACCGAGAATTATTCGCCAAACATTGCTCATAAGCTTGGTTAAAAACCGGGAACCAATGGCGGCGCAGCTTCAAAATGCCCAAACACTTAGCTGCTGAAAACCCCGCTTAAACAAGAAGGTAGCATTGAAACGTCGGCGGGCGCGGTAGGGCTGCGCCGTGGCCCAGCGTGTGGGTCCCCCATCTTGATAACCAGATCTATAAAAATCCAAAATTTGTGCTCTTCTTTGTCAGCGGGCACTATCACTCCGCATAGTGTGAAGGGACAGGTTTCGAGATGAGGCCTCGCAGGGCTGCATGATCCTTCAAACACGGGTCAGGGCGCATTCTCTGTCTCTCTCATCTCGTGGCGCGGAATCAAGGTGCCACGTCTGAGCACTGCAGTAGCCCAAGCCCTGCACCTACCTCATCCGCATGTAGCTTCCCCCCTTCCGAGTCCACCCCAAATTCAGGGTTGGCTCTTGTACGGCGTGCGTGCATCATGTGTGGTTCTGCGACGGGATCCCGTCCTTGCATCCACCCCATCGGCAGCCGTCACTGCACTTCTCGTGGGATGGAATGAGACACCCCTGTAGGGTGTGCAGTGTGATGTGGCGCATGGTGTTTTGCGGCTCAATCACTTGATCATGGGGAGGATGCCTCGGCAGGCGTTTCCCGGTCGCGTAGTTTTTTCTCAAGTCGGGTTAGATGTGGCCTCAAGCTTCCGTCCTTGCATGAATCTAGTTAGAGGATTTGGTAAAGTTTGGGTGCAATTCCGGCAGTCGCGACTGTATCTTGGCTGCCTGAGGTGGATCTCTGGCCAGAGGAAATTCGTTGAGGAGGTGGCACGAGAATTTTTCGATGCCAAAATTGCTGGAATTGACGAATTGGAGGTTGAAATTGATCCATGTTGTTTCGTTTGGGCGGCGTCAAAATCTGGCCCCCGGTGACGAGAGATGTGGTTGTTGCGGTGGCTTCTGGGGAGATCATCGGGAGAAGGAGCTCGAGCGCTGTGAGCGAGTGGTTCGACTTGTTCCAAAATTCTAGGACCCCTTGTCCAGCTGGCCTGTGCAGTGCCCCACCGGAGCTTGGCGTTTCCCGCACACCAAAAGCCAATTCGCCAAAAACCGCAATGAGCCATCTCCTCCGCAATGTCACAACGTCGCATTGCAGTGTCTGTGCCTGCGAGCTATCGTCGACGTCGACAGGGTCATGATCTGATGTTGACTCTTGGGTTTTCTTCTCGCCCGAAGACGACGGGATGACTCCATTTGTGGGATTTTTGACGGGTCAAGTTCACACCCGTCGCGCGCGATGCAGCGCGTCGGAGGCCACCGATCGGGAGAGTGCACTTATCAGGTGCCTATCTACGTCCGGACATGTTAGTGGATGGCTTACGTTAGCTGACAAACAATGGTGCAGCATGGTGCATCAGGGATGGATTCTTTCATCAATTGACAAAAATGGCCCTCGATGGGATGCCGCGCCGAGTCGCTCACCGTTGTTTCCAGTCGATGGTCGCTTGGCCTGCGGCTCGTCATTGAGCACCCGACCTTCCCAGCCGTTTTCGCCCTGACGAGCCAAGTCTGAGGGCAAAAAGTTTTTGGCGGCAGCGATGCCATTGGGCCCCATCCTCGGCCGCATGTCCGCACCGTAGGCCCCACCTTCCCGCATGTCCGCACGATCTCTCGGTAGCAGCCAGGCAACAACTTTACCAGGGGGTCGTCGGTGTCCAAGTGGCGACGGCACCACCACGCTATTTGGACGCGATGTTTCCCCGCGCGGTCAGCGGCCCACCCGCTGTATTACAGGGCACATCGGCAGCGACACCGGCGAATAGGTTCCCGTTCTAGGTACGTCGGCCACGCCAGATTTGCCCCTAGCATCACACTTCAATGTCGTCGGGGACGTGCTATCACCCGTTCGTGGTAGGGCTGAATGCAACGCCGGGACGTGGACCAAGCAGCCACAATGCATCGGCCGGAGACGACAGCGTCACCCCCCCCCCCCTTTTCCTAATGGCTCCCGTAGTAAGACCGTCCCGGTTTCTAATTGCAGTGTTCGGTCCTTCGCCGTCGCTCATACACGGTTCTCAGCAAGTCCCCCTCCCTGATCGCCTCTGGGACAGTGCCACCCCTGGCGCCATCCACCCCCCTCCCCCTCCCCCTCCCCCTCCCCATGGCCCCATTGCGCGATATCCCCACCCCCCAACCACCTTTCCTATTTACTAAACGACCTGGCAGCGAATGGCAGGGCGGCACCCGGTCGCCCGGAGCACATAACGGCTTCCCGTGCGGGCTACCCCGGGCTGGGCGAGATCACAGTGGCTATCTCCGGCCCAATAACTAGCGCTGCCCTGGCTTGCCCATGTCTTGCTCACGGCCATATGTTCAAGGCAGTCATAAAGTCTCGACTCCGTGATCTTCAGCCCCAAGGCGGCAAGATTTATTTTCTCCATCCCCCCCTTGAGGCATCCCCATACCATACTGTTCCTATTCTCCGCAGCCTGTGAAGGATCCACCCCAACGGCCTGGGACGGTAGTGGCTCTACCTTCCTACTGGACAACGACGCTCATACGCGCAGCATCGGCGATATGCTCGCTTCCCCGACACACGCGGGCCTCCCTCTGCCGCCCTACTTAAGCGCGGATGCCCCCGATTTTGCCAGCGGTCGATCTACTGCACCACCCGACACGCCTTTCCTGTCTCATCAACATACGATCAGTACCCGCCCGTCAACCGCCGCTTCGCCCGCCATGTCCTGGCCCATGCCCGAGTTAGACCCCTTCCCTCTTCGGTCGTCCACGCCGATCCCTGGGACCCCGCAGGATAAAGACGGAAAAGGGGGCCCCAGGTCGTTCGTCTTTACCCTCCAACACCGACCACGAGCAACCCGAGCCAGCGTTCCCAAGGTTCGCTCTGGATGTATTACTTGTAAGTAGGCACCGCTGCGGGTTTGATTAAAGAGGGAAGGGATGCTAACGTTTGGGCACGCAGGCAAGTGAGTGCCAAACTCGGTATCCTCCCTCACCACTTGAGGTCAATGCTAACCACTGCCATGTAGGAGACGTCACGTCAAGTGCGACGAAGCAAAGCCGGCGTGCCAACGTTGTCTGAAATGGCAGGGCTCCTGCGAGGGGTACCATCTCGAGAGTCCGTCCAGGAGAAACAGGTCAAAGTCGCCGGCCTCCTCACAGGCTTCCTCACAGGCTTCCTCTCAGACTGGCACGGACGAGTCGGCGACAACGCCCAAGCACATTGACTTCCCCAGCCCCCCACCCGATCTCATGGAGGACGTCGAAGGGGAAGATAGCGCTGCGGAGAGCCAGCGAGAGGAGTGTTACTTCCAGCATTGGATAGGTTTGTCTGAAAATTTGAGTGGTTCCTTCTTCCCGGCGACCCTTTTCAACCAAACAATACCACAGCTTGGCCGTACCGAACCTGCTGTCCGATATGCAGCTTTGGCGGTTGGAGCACTTGCGAAGGCCGTATCCCTTAGCAGCATCTCGGGGTCGCCAACGACGCCCACGAGCAACAACTCACACTACAACCATGCCGTCACCTACTACGGCCGAGCACTACGCCTGGTCCGACTCCAACAAGATCTCAACTCCGACTACACACTACGCGTCGCCATTATCGCCTGCATTCTTTTCGCGTGCTTCGAGATGCTTCACGACAGTCGTGATGCTGCTGTCAACCACATCAACCACGGGCTGATGATCGTCGAGCAATTCATGTGCTCGCACGATACCTTGTCCTCGCCATCGGCCCCTGGAAAGGGGAAACAAAGGGCCGTGTCTCCCAGCCCGTTCGTTCTGGACGAAGAGATTCTCCTTGTCTTCCAACGCCTCGAGTACCTCACCTGGACGACGCGACTTGTCCACCCGTCCCAGCGGTGTCCCTCACGAGTCTATCTGTGCCCACCCCAGCCTTACCAGACGCCGACTTCTCCTTTTTCGGACCTGCTCGAGGCCCGGAGGTCTCTGGACTCGACGCAACACCATCTGCTTCGGGTCATGGCGGCCAACAACACCAAGACTGCTGACAACACGCCTCTCGGACACTGGATGGAGGCGTTCAAGCCCCTCTGTGCTGCTGCGATGGAGAGTGCAGACTCTGACCGATCGAGCTATCTCCAAGCAACATCATTACTATTGCAGTACTACTCAGCATGTGCATTTCTTCACCAAGTTCCGAATGGCGACGATGAAACACCGCGGTGCCGAGAGATTGTGCGACTCGCCGAGGAGGTGCTCTCCAACCAGCCGAGGGAGGTGTTTACGATGGAGCATGGACCCACGCTAGCATTGTTCACGGTTGCTTCGAGATGTGCAGAACCGTCGCTGCGTGAAGAGGCGGTGAACCTTTTGAGGGCACATCCCAGGAGAGATGCATTTTGGTGCAGCGGGAGTTTGGCCTCATTGGCTGAAAATGGATTGGGGATTGATACCGGGAGAAGGATTGAGGCCTCATTGCGGTGAGGCCTCGGCGTTGAAAAGGAGGCCTCGGGGTTAGGAGTTACAAGGGTATGGTAGGATATGGAGTCTTGGGGGCCGTCAGCATCGGCGATACTACGCATTGCAGGGGTTGGAGTCAAGGTTCTTAGATGCATGGTTTTGCTACTGCACTTGCACGTGCGTTGGGTACAATTTGATTTTGTAGACTCGGATCTCGTGGATACATATCATTCAGCTGGAAGCTAAATGCTGTTTCTCTTCCAAACTTCCAGACTGCCTGGAATCGATGTTTGTGTCTGAGTTGAGGTTGTGAGGTTGAGCTGGTTTCTTCGAGCACTTCAGCGTTTCTCTATTTGGTTCCCATCTGAGCTTACAGCTGACGTAAGTTATGTGCCAGTGAGATCAATGCTGGTGTTTGTTTCGGCCACAATAGTATTGTGGCTGTGAATACAAAGAGAGAGCAAACTGAATGACGCGGGATGCAAACAGCCACCGAGAGTCACGCCGTCACCACGGAGACCAAGGTAATGACCAAATATACACTTATTCCAATTCTTGGACAATATGTACATTCTGACCTAGTATGCATAATCCAAAACGCTGTCATCAATCAAGTGAAAGCTCACCCCTCATAACTGGAAGCGGCCGCAGCCACGTCTTTGAATCCACAGAGCCCCCTCCCCATTACCATCTTCCTTCAACTTCGCTCACTCCCATCCTGCGGCTTGTTACCGTGCCTGAACAACCCGCCCCGTAACGTCCTGACCCGGCAGCTCAAATCTCGTATCCTCTCCATTCCCCATCTCATAGCGCCCCGCGTGCTACGGCAACTCGTGCGTCGGTGGGAAGTACCCGACGGGCATGTCCGACACTGCTGAGCTCTGACCCGTGCTGGAGTAATACCCGTTGTTTCTGTTCCCGTCATGTCCGGTAGCGGGTAGTTCTGCGGCGCCGCGGCTCCGGCGTTTTCTCCTGATGAAGTAGAAGATGGGGATGCTAGGAGGGCGCCGCCTATGAGAGCGCCCACGGCGGCTCCGGCGATGGTTCCTGTTGATATTCCGGACGGGGCTCCTTCTGAGTTACCTGGTCTTGACGGCAGGGGAGTTGATGTGTCGGTTCCACGTTCAGTTGCGATGGTGGTTGATGGATTCGAGCTGGCGACCACGCGCGCATTTAGGGCATGGTGATGCTTGGACCCCTACGGCGCAGCATCAAACTTCATATCGCACTCGGTTGGAAGATTGAGCGCTGGGCAGACTGGGTTGAATCCTTCCGCATCTTGTCGAAAGCCCGCGGGATGAGGGGACGACAAAAAGGACCCTGAGAACTTGGAGTTCAGGTCGCTTTGTGTTTCAAGCCTGTCGGGAGACTCAAGGCCCCCTAATGGCAAAGCCAATATCAGGTTCAAGAGAAAGTCGCGGAGCGCTGGCTTCCTGCGTTTCAGGTCAAGTTGGGGGGCTGAAAAACTCGAGCCAGGATATCACTCCTCCTCCTGGCGGCCCAGAACTCAAGCTTCAATGGATCAGTGGAAATTTCCGCCGCCTAGCTTTTAAGTGCGAGATCTCGACCCATTTTCAGGATCGAAGCGAAGTATTTCGCCTTGCCAAGTCTTGGCATGTATGCGTTTAAGGAAAGAGCCCTGGTTGGAGCAAGAGCAAGGACCAGCGGAGAAAGGTGAGAGCAATACATGGAGAGACTTTGATGAAAGATTCCAACTATACCTCCCCACGTCATGGGTGAAGTTTCACTCTTGTCGTTGTATTATCCGTCCTCTTTTCTTTTTTCTTTCTGCTTCTTCTTTTTCTTTTTCTTTCCGTCTCTTCGTTTTCACATTCCACCCCCAAGACACTTTGTTGCGCAGGACCGCCCCAATGTCTCGCTCAACGGAACAAAGGGCCGGGGCGACGATTGTCTCGGCCAAATCTTGTTGCACTCCGGCCAAGAGAAGAAGCATGAAGTCTCATGGTGAGGGCTACCGTCACAATCGTCGGTGCGTCAAGCACTGCAGTATCCATCCCACTCGTGCCCACGGTAAGTTTCCCTCAGTACACAACAGGTTTTGGGTGTCGCTTGCTGACTGCGCCGTAGACCCCTTTTTGCCGAGGCCCGGAGGACATTGCACCATTCATAACTTCGCCAGGGTCTGCTGCGCGAACAAGATCGGCGTCAAGGGCTGCTTCTTCCCCACTGGCAACCCCCAGAGAAGACGTGCCAGTAATGATGGATCTCGGGAGAACAAGGACACTGAGGGGATGTTGGCGGGTCTTGTACCACCGCTTCCTGATAATAGTCCATAGCCTCGACCGCGGCTGACCTTGACTAATGACTCCTGATCAAAGCCAATGCTTCTGCATAAACTCCACCCCCTCCTTCACCCACGGCACATCAAGCCTACACTCCAGGTCAAGCAGATGCGGTCCCGGTTCAACTGTATACTTGACCGGCACCCCAGGAAGCACCTCCCTAATCTCCCCCACCACGAAATCCGCCCCAGCTTTCGGAACCTGCACCCGTCAGTATCCCACCCATTTTCCACCCAAACAGAGAAACTCACCAAATCATCATCCTCCCCCTGAATAACCCATACCGGCGGAACATCCCACCCCCCCTCCCTCGCAATCCTCGTCGCCCCACCAATACTCAACCTCTCATCCTCCCCCATCATCTCCCGATGCCTCCCCGTCACGCACATCGCCTCGACCAACTCCTTCCCCTCCGGCCACGGCGACGACACCCTCATTGGCATCTCCCCTCTTTTCACCCTCTCCAAATACCCATCTACCACCTTTTCCGCCTCTGCGTTTCCTAACTTCCTCGCGTTATACGCTACCGCATCGGGATATTGAGCTGGGTATGCCGCGCCCACGGCTCGGATTTTAGCGTGGGAATTGAATAGCAACCCGGCTTGGATGGAGAGGTATCCGCCGGCGGATTCGCCTACTGCGGCGATGCGGGAGAGATCCGGTGCGGGGGAGTCCGACGGGGACGAAGCGAAAGCAGAGCGAAGAGAAGAGGGGAAGGAAGTGTGTAGCCAGGTGAAGAAGGAAGACACGTCATCGAGGATGTCGGCGCCGGTGGATTCGGGGAGGAGGCGGTAGGCGGGGGAGATGAGGATTGCGGGGGTGGTTGTTGTGAGTTCGATGATCCTGAGAATTAATGGTACAAGGAATATACTTTCGAGGATTGAGAGAAGGGGAAGTTACCAGCGTGCGAAGAAAGATGGGTCCGGGTTAGTCCCGACGATGAGTGCGCCGCCGTGGAAGTGCACGAGGACCGGGTAAGATTTGGCGGGGTCCGGGGTGAGGGACTTGGGGATGAGCACGGCGGCTTCGAAGGGGATGCCGTCGAGTGTCTTGTAGACGAGGTTGATGCGGTTGAAGTAGGCTAAGAAGTCGACCAACATTTTGGTGGGTGTTTCTGCAGAGTGGATTGGTGAGCTAGGGAATGTATTGGTCGGAGGTGGGATGAGATGTTGGTTGATTTAGAGTTTTGAACGGCTGTTTCCTCGTTGGATGCATGTTTTGGGAGGCTGCATGTCGGGAAGGAGCGCCCAATGATGCGGAGTCGGTGGCTTGGAAGCCGCAATCGGGGAGTCATCTTCCGCAGAACACCGCCTGATTGCGCTCAAGGTACTTCTTGTTACGTTTTGAACACTGGCTGGTAACCAATGATAGATAGAAGTCCTTGCTGCGGGAACTCCTACAATTGTTAGTCGATCCAGTGAGGATTTGAGGACCCGCTGAGGCCGGACGGATTGCACCAAAATTGTGGCGATGCGCCGAACAAGTGCGTCATAAAAAGCGGCGGCCAATCACCGCCCATGAGGCAACCCGAGGTGCAGTAGTTCCCCGTTGAGTCAGATCCCTCGAAAATATATCTTCAACAACATCCCGACTGCATTCTTGGTCAGGCTCTTCACGTCCACCCTGGCTTTTATCGCTTTATCATGAGCCCTGCCGAAGTCCCCGTAAACCCAACCCGCAGCGACACTGAGGACGCAGCTGCGATGACGGCACCAGCCCTCGGCCCCAACTCGGACTCGGACTCGGACTCGGACTCTGAACACGACTCCAGCTACAGTAGAGAAGAATGGGAATACGACGACGACGAAAAACCCATAGAAAAATGGTCACCCATCATCGCCGCCATCATCAACACAACCCGCGACGCCTTCCCTTCCAGCCCATCCTTACCTGCCGACCTAACCCCAGAGCAATTCAACGCCTTCCAATCCCACTGGCACTCCATCTTCACAACCCTCCTAGACACAATCAACACCGACCATTCAATCCCCGACTTTCTAACCACCCCACCCGTCAAAAAATTCGCCATCAACCTCTTCACCAAAGCCCCAAACTGCGAAATATCCTGCCCCTGCTGCCTCCCCATCGTCGAACCGAGTATCCTTGTTGAAAACCCCCAGGGAGTAACAAAAGGGGACTTGGTCATCGCGCTGCGAGACTACCTCTACGGCAAGAAGACACCCGAGATCTATGAAGGCGAGAATTGGAAGCCGATGAAAGGGGTTTTGCTCTACGCGAGGGACTGGATGAGTACGGTGAGGCAACCGAACGGTGAGACGCGGTCGTACCATGCGAAGTGTCCAAAGTTATGGATGTATTGTGTTGATGGTGCTGGGTTTTGGGAGCGTAGTGAGAAGGAGATGGAGCGGTGGAGGAAGGCGGAGGAGAGGGATGCAAAGTTGAAGGAGGGAGTGGAGGTGGATGAGGTGAGTTGGAGAGGAAGTGTGCCGGCGACTGGCAGGAAGACTGACAGGTTGAAAAGTTTTAGTGAGTGTTCATCGAGGCGGCTGAGGAGGGTTAAAGAGGTTGCGAGAGCGAGAGGGTCTTGATGGAAGACAAGGCACCGGTCCAGTTCCAGGCGGTGGGTTCGTCGAAGATGGTGGGTTTGGGGGTTGGTGAGCACGTAAGAAGGCTCCGGTCTGGTGAAAGGGTCCCTTTCGCCAGTGCATCGATGTTCATCAGGCCTTCTTTAATGTTAAACAGGCCGTTGAAGATGTAAAACAAGGCCGCTTATAGTGTAGCTGATACAAGTTCGCTTTTTGCTGAAGGCATTCGTAGATCTGGACAACGCGTTTTCGCATGGGGCAGATGGCCCTTCACTTCTGGCCGGAGCCTTGCAGCACCACCTTTGTTAGGTTTCTAGAAACACGAGGGAGCTCAAGACATTTTATTCTATCGCTCAGTCGCAAATAACCTGGCTCCTATCTATTCCTTGTAGGATCCAGTCGATCCTTGGTTAAACGGTAGACAAAACACCCAGTCTGCACCTGAAGTGGCATGTCCGCCGCCTTGAGAGCCTTCTCAACAACGCCAACCAACACGAGATCGGTCCCTGGGGCTCCAATAACAGAGGCCGCGATGGGGAGCGGTTCGCCCTTTTTGTTACGAGCGAGTGGTACTCGATATCACTAACTGTCTCCGCTATTCGTCAGCCTTCATTTCACAAGTCAATCAGAAGAGAGGAGCATTACCAATCGCGGTAACCTCGGGAGCCTTCATCATCGGCGACATGTTGAGCGATGAGTATCCGCTCAGGATGTAGTAAGGCCTAGACGGTGATGCAATCGGGTGAGTCGGCTTCGAAGACCCTGTCGAAAAGCCACTTGCGGTAGATTTCGGAGCGACGCCAGTAGAAGCCGCGTTCATCTTTGCTGATATTCTTCGCGACACTCCTAAACGGGAAGAGGCGTTATTAAGATGCAAACAGGCACTTGAAAGCTCCTTTGATGACCCATTTCTCCCACTGCATGCATATTTTCTTCGGTATATGGGACCGCTTACCACCGCCACAACATGGCTCTGTGGGTAAAGGGGCACTTGTAGGATTTCTCCTCATACTCCTTGCAGAATGGCTGCGACGCGTAATAAGCGGGCCGTTTGCCTCGGCGCCAACTAGCACCGATGCCTGCCAGCTTCAGATGCTCAGGCAAGTCATCGTTGTCCGGCCCATCGGGCTGATCTGACTTCTACTGGTCGACTAACGATATCTCGGTTCTTTTGACGTGGCGGCCGAGCTGTGTCCAAGGAGGGGACTCTTGTTCCCCCGGTATGGCGTCGGTATCATGTTGGTCTGCGGGGGACTCGGTCGGGTCCGCTTCCGCCGACAAGGCGCATCCTGGTTCGGGCTTCGCAGGTTCGTCGTGCAGAGTTCGGATGAGTTGAGCAGTGGCCCTTGCTCCAGGCCAAGGAAGCTTCTCGCCGATGACCAGTTGCTGATGCAGTAGGACAGCAAATATCAGACCGAAGAAGCAAAGCCCAGCTGACCATAGCATGAGGCTGCCCAACGATAGCCGCAACGGTCCGCCTTCATCAGGTGTGACGAGGTATTCGAGCGCGGGGATGATACCAACGAGCCCGGCAGTGACGGGCATACATTCCACAGCAGTCGATACGCTGAGAAGGAGGACCTTTTCGTCAGGAGTGATGGGCGCTGTGAGATATCGAGAGAATAATCTGACACTGATAAAGCCGAAGAGAGTCGAGACCATGGGCATTTGATTGGCCACATTGACCCGGAGACCATAATAGGTGTTGGATAGATTGATGAGGAGGCCGATGAACAGGCCAGCGGCCAGAGCCCGCAAACTGATGCTCGGATGCATCATCCTGTCTGAGCGAAGACGGCTGTCGATCGCTGGTGGGGAGCTCATCTCCACCCCCAAAACGCGACACCGAATGGGAGAGAGTGAAGTGTAATAATTGCGTAGCAAAGAAATGACGTTCAGCAGCTGCCGAAACCAAGAAGCACGGTCGGTCGCAGTGCCATGCGGTTCTGATCGGTTTGGGAAAGACTTGGAAGGAGCGGATGGAAGAGATGACGACTTTGGGCCCACTTCCACATGATGGTATTTGCGGCCGACAGTTACGCATTGAAAATTTTCTCTGAATCAAGGGTCCGTTACGCCAGCTTTTCATCCGGCAACCTCGGCTGGCCACACGCGTCCATC
The DNA here is from genome assembly GCA_030512335.1 of Immersiella caudata. Lineage (NCBI taxonomy): Eukaryota > Fungi > Ascomycota > Sordariomycetes > Sordariales > Lasiosphaeriaceae > Immersiella > Immersiella caudata. The sequence goes on along the minus strand of JAULSU010000002.1, from coordinate 4,832,991 downwards.
GCCCGATGTCCAAGTGGCCCTGTCCAACACCAGCGGATTGATGGCATCGAAGAGCAATGCAAGACATCCGGAAAATTTGGGGAAAAAGATCGAGGCATCACGTCGTTTATTTTTGTCTCTATTATACAACTAAATACCCGTCATGTCTGTAGTCATCTAAATGCAGACCTTGGCACCAATCTGGAGGTTCTCGCACTGGAGACCGGGGTTCTTGTTGAGGAACTGGGTCAGGTCCATGCCGTTCCTGTCGGCGATGAGCCAGCAGTACTCGCCGGCAACGACGGTGTGGGTGTTGCCGGGGCAGACACGGGGATGGCTGCCGAACTGGCGGGTGTCGAGTGACTCGGCGACGGGCTCAGCGGCGGGGGCGGCAAGGGCCATGTTGAGGACTGAGAGGAAATTATCAGCGATATGAACGTAAGGGGTATTGAGTGGGGGTTCTTACAGGGCAGGGCAGCTAGGAGGTAAGAGATGGAGAAATGCATTTTGGCGGGTTTTGGATGGTTTTGAAAGCGGTTGAGGAGATTGGCCGTGTTGAGCGGTTGATGTGAACGAGTGTGATTGAGATGATGCTGATGATGGAGATGGAGATGATCTCAAGCCAGGAAGTCGACCCTTATATACTTTTCAACTCTCAGCTGTTGCATCAGAATGGATTGAATGCATATTGAATCAATCACGGTTGGTAAATCCTCCATCAGATCGGCGTTGCAATTGAGCGGCCGCAGCTACGAGGCAGATCGAACAAAAGGCCCGTGTCGATGTCAAGCGAAGATGCTACCATCCTTCAAGGCGCAATTCGCTGTAAACTCACGGCTAGAAAACTGAAGATCATCCGCCTACTGCTACCCGGAATCCTGCCCTGCGGCTGAGACTCCATTCGACAATTTAAAGGCTTGATGCGCCCCTCGCCAACTCGTGGCTGTGCCGCCGCTAACAAAGATCCTTTACGCTGTGGACTCACCCCCTGGACTCAAACAATTCTCGTCAGGGGAACGGTGGTCAACACCGACTGGTGCCTGCAGGGCCTCAAAATGAACCAAAAGTATAGCAACCTCGCTCTAGCCTCAGTATCGAGATCGCGGGCTTCCCCTTCATGCAATTTGGCTTTTGTGGCTGCGTAACTCGCCCAAACGGCCCGACGCGAGAGAACCCCTAAAATACGCGTGTCAGCTAGCGGCTTGTGGGGCAACAATATATCCTCTATGGGTCACGCTGACAGGCTTCCGTTGCTGGTAAAGTAAACGACTCCTTCTGCACAGCGACTGTCGCTCGTCAGCGAATCAACGTCAGTCATCGGTCCATGCGTTCTTCGAGTTGGGTTCAGTCGTGACTTAGGTATCAGCCAGACTGCCTCAATCAACTTACATTGATATAGGATCCATCCTTCCCGAGGCAGCTCTTGGATTTTTCAATGGTCTGGTTGTTGCCGCCAACTTCGACGACAACATGGCCTTCGGTACGTCCTCGGAAATGAACCATCACGTTCTAACTTCCTTGAACTACAAACTCCTCACCGCCCACTTCAAAAGCCTCATCAAACACCCCTCCGCAGCCTCCTTCACGCCCGCCATCTGATACGTCCCCAGCGCATATCCTCCGACAATTCCCCCTCCCACCCTTCAACATCTATTCCCTACAGGCTCTTCCAAGGAAAAGCATCAACGAAACATATGTGAAGTCCCATCGCCAAGCCGTGGAGGTGGGACCTCCGCGCGGGTTCAGGTCAGCCATTCATTTTCTCCCTCTGAGTCCGTACCGGGAAGGCGCTGCCCTGTATCAAACCTTATCGACAAAGGTGCCTCCCCTCACCAAAAGGCTCCAGCCTGTCCAGGATAATCGTGTGAGAGATAAATGCTGGTGGTCCCTGGCTCCGCGATAACGCTATGTAGCGAAACTACGCAGTAAATATCAAAGCTACCTGCTGCTATCTGAACATCGACGTAGCGCTTTATACCTCTAGATACCCACTTTATTCCCAGGCCAGACGACGCTTCCCAAACTTCACACGAGTGCAAATTGAATATCACCGCCCACTATACCTTTTAATTTCTCCGACACTAAGACCGCCTTAGACACGCCTGTCCCTAATACGACCAAAGATAATGATTGGTTAAGCTTTAATGGGTAAAACTAAGCCCTGAAAGAGGGATGGGAGGAAGTTGGGCACGCCGCGAAGAAGGCGCTGGATAACTGCCAATGGAGTAGCTGGTTGTCAAACGAATTTTGCGCAGCTGACCTCTCTTTCTTTACACACCAGACGTTTTCGAGTCATCCAATACCAACCGCCCGTCAGGCGCACCCGCACCGCTTCTGCTCGCCATCGCGATCCCAGCCGCCGCGCTCTTCTCCTTCAACTTTTTTTTTATCTGCGAGCCAGCTGCTCTTGTCCCTTTCTCCCTGTTTTTGACGGCACGGTGAAGCTTTGTGTGGATGAACACCGTCTGTCTTGGAAACGCGATTTTGGAAATTGCATTGGGCTAATCCGGCTAGCTCAGCACTTCAAGTGCGTGGTGGCTGAGAGGCGTCCAATGAAACACCAACAATTGGGGGCTGTGATGCAAACATGGGCTGCAAATAGCGCCTGTAAATACGGGCGCGTCCCCGCGATTATCGTCCCATCAACCTCATCGCCAACCCAGTCACTCGTTCGTCTTCCAGGTTACGATATTACACGATGCATCGCCCGTCGGGGCTTGCGGCGGTGGTGGCGGTGGGCGCATCACTGTCCACAGCTTTCCAATTCGGCGATGGTACCCCATTTTGCGGCCAGCAGTGCGGAAAAGCGCTGGGCAATCTTGTCGGGTCCTGTCGCGCCCCTTTCCCGCCCAGCTGCATCGACAACGTCCACAGCCAAGCGGTTGAGCTCTGCAGCAGCTTCCTCTCGTTGACGGCCACATCGTTTGCAACTACCACGGGCTTCACCACCGTCACCATCACCGAGACTGACACTGTCGAGTCCACCGTCATCGAAACTTCGACCACCACAACGGACACCACAGCCACCGAGATCTCCACCTCGATCATCATCACCCTGTCAACCACAACCACCACCACATATATTCCTCCTCCTATTGTCACCGTCACCGTCAAGCGCCGCGGCGGCGCATCTCCGTCCTGCCCGGATCTCGCCACCCGCACCTCCTGGCTCACCCATCGCCCCTCCAAACTCTCTTCCCTCTGCAGTCGCCTCGGTATCACTGCAACCACCATTGGCAGCACATTGACCGCCACCTCCACAGCGACCTCTTCCGACACGACGACCACCACCGAAATCTCCACGTCAACTACTCTGGAAATCTCGACATCCATCACCACCTTCACCTCCACCACCGTCACAACATCATCAACGATAGCCACCAGCACCGCAACCGTCGACTACTGCGATAGCTCGGTGGCAGTCAGCCTTGAAGAGGGCAACACTGGGGTTGGCAACGTGGTGCTCTCGCCGGGTGGAATCAACAACGCAAACGAGTGTTGTCGGTTGTGCTGGAATACTTTGGACTGCGTTGCATCTGCGTTTAACAGCTTAGGGCAGTGTCAGCTACTGGTGAAGAGTGATCCGGGGACTGGCGGTCCAGTCAGTGCGCAGTGTCCGCTGGGTGTTGATGAGGTGATTGTGTATGTTCCGCTAGAGGGGAGCAATATATTCCGGGGGCCTTGTGGGCCGTTGTTGTGAGGGGATTCAGCCATCTTGCATCTAGCTAATAACGAAGTAGAAAGTAATGGAGTAATTAGGGCATGTGCTCTGGTGGTTTGAAGTGTCCGCCCCAGACTCGGTTTGATGCAATTTCCAGCTAGGTTGCTGTTATAAAGATGGTTTTTCTCCACTTGCAGTGACCGACGGCAAAACCGGGCGGGACCGGGGGATCTCCATTTTGGGATGCGGGTTGCACTTGCACTTTCTATGTTGCTTCGGCTGCCAATGGCAGCACGAACATTTCCTTGGAGCTTCCGCCCCGCCATTGGTTGCGCCTGCCACCAGAGTCACGAGATGGAGAAGCAGACCTCATTGCTCCCTGATCTCGCGCAGGCTTTGCGCTTCATTCATTTCTTCAAACCTGCATGCCGGATCGGCCAAGGTCGAGGATCAGCAATGGAACCCTTTAGCGCTCTGGCCATTGCGACGGGCGTCATCACTTTTGTCGACTTTGGGTCCAAGCTCGTCTTACTCTTTTTGCAAGCTCAGAGTTCTGACGATGGTCGCCCCGCTGCGCTGTCGGCGCTCGAGACAGAGCTGCGCCAATTGTCGAACAACGCATCACGCGCCAGAGAAACATGCGCAAGTCTCCAGACTCGGTACCCCGATCAACTCGAGCCTCTTTCACAGCTTGCCGCTGAATGCAGCCAAGCCGAGCACGAACTGCAACGTTTGGCCGACACGTTGACCGCGAAGCCTGGCCAGGGCTTGCGAGCCCGAGGTTCTCTGGCTTTTGTGTCTGTCCGCGGCGTGGTCAAGAAGCACGAGCTTGACGCCTTGCAGAGCAAACTGCGGAATATTCGGGAGCGCACCACCATGAGTGTCATCATGTGTCTCCTGTACGTTTTCTTTCTTTCATTTCTCCGTTTGCGTTTCCCAACGGCTAGGATCTGACGCTTGTATTCCGCTAGCGAGGATGCCAAGGAGACTCGCAGGAAGCTCGATACCGTCGATGGTGGTGTCAAGGAGACTCTCGACACTGTTCGCCGTCTGAGGAAAGCTGTCCATAGCTTGCAGCCCGAATTTGAAAGCATCTCGCGCAGCCGGCCCATGGCAACCGACACTGAAAGAGGTCGAGTTGCGGAAGGTCTTTGGACTTCTATCACTGCAACAAGCCACTACGCTTCTCTGGAGCCCCTTGAACCATCGGTCCCGACCAGTGACGAGGATAGGTATGCCTCTAAGCGAGTTCTGGCAACCCTGAACTTTGACGACATCAACGCACGAGAAAATCAAATCCAAACACCCTTTCCTGAAACATTCTCGTGGATCTTTCAGCAAAGGCCATCCCGAGAGGACAGCCCTTCGGAGAGTGTCTCGACAGGCCTCAAAGAGTGGTTGGGATCACAAGTCAATGACACCCCTTTTTGGATCACTGGCAAGCCGCCATCGCTTGCACGGCCCAGCTCGAAGCTGCTAAGCTCGGCGAGGTTTGGCGTGAACTTTGCAAAGACATTGTTGGTATGCGAAGGCGACATGCCAAGACTCCCTCCCCGCATACGGTAGTAAATTAGCATGCAAGCCGGGATTGTTTCTAAATGTCCGGCGTCTAACTGGACGAAACTTGCGCATATACTTTGTACAGATATCCCCGCGCGCGCGCGTGCCGATCTGATGTCTGTCGCATCCCGGCAGCCGTCGAGCGCTGAGCAAAGCTTGGGTGCCTTGGCATGGATTCCAGAGGACCGGATGCCGCTTGAACGATTTTTCGGGACACCATGGATCGATAGTTTCGCAGTCGTTCATAGCGCGCAGCACACACCGTGGGGGCACCTCGGATGCGACCTCGGATGCGACCTCGGATGGTTTTGCGAGATGGCTGCCCTGTCTGGCCGTGCCTTCCCGCATTGTTATAAAGACATGTAGGATGAAAGGCGAACCCAGAGGGACGGGTTACAATCCACTGCTCGGCAATGCAACGTGCCCTCCACACCTCCTCTCACGAGAGCCTCACTCGACCGCACTCCTCCTGTATCACTCGATAGGGAAACGGTGTGATAACAGCAACGACGACCTCACGATGCGTTCTGGCGCAGCGTGGGCCACGGGGCTGCTGCTCGGGCTGGCGGGCAGCCCGGCCCTGGCCTTCTTCAAGCCCCAGTCCGGGTTGTCCGGCATCACCTTCAACCCGTACGAGCCCCTCTGCGCGCACGGCTGCTACCGCGTCTTCTCCACCGCGCGGCTGCAGTGCTACTCGTCGGCCGACGCGTCTGGCTACAGCCACCACCTGACGACGGCCTCGGTGCCAGCCTGTCGCGCCGTCAACTGGGCCTACATGAGCTCCGTGGCCTGGTGCATCCACACGCTGTGCCCGCCCGACGTCACGGACCTGGCCGTCGAGAGGTTCTGGGAGGCCGAGATCACCGGCGATGCCTCCATCGTGCCCTCGCTGAGCTATTCGGCCACCCTCCTCAACCTCACGGAGCCGCCGACCGAGATCTTCAATGCCACCCTGGGCAGCCTCAACAAGACGATGCTGGCAAAGAGCATCACTGGCGAGATGGCGCCGCTCGTCCTTTACTACCGCGAGCAGCAGCGCGAGTCCATATACGGGTATGGAGTTTCTCCAGCCTGACCTGGCCTGGCCTGGCCTGGCCTGTCCGGCGGCGGCGGCGGCGGTCCCCGCCATTGCGAGAGTCTTGGCTAACCCCCTCTCTGCCAGCGTTGTCATCCTGACCATCTCCGTCGGCCTCCCGGTCCTCCTGACGTGGCTCGGGTACCTGCCCTTCATGACCGGGCTCCTGGCACGGGTCAAGCCGTGGCTGTACGGCGCCGTCTTCGGCACCTACCACGAGCGACCGCTGCCGTGGGGGCTGGGGAACCTGCCGACGCTGGGGCAGGCGCTCTTCATCACCGTCATCGTCGCGCTCAACATTGCGCTGACGGCCGCCGCGCACGAGATCGCGCACCCCTACGCGCCGAACCAGTGGTTCAAGAACCGCTACCAGGAGACGGTCAACCGGGCCTTCAACCGGACGGGGGTCCTCGCCTTTGCCATGCTGCCCGTCCTGCTGCTCTTCTCGAGCCGCAACAACGTCCTGCTGTGGATGACCAACTGGTCGCACTCGACCTACCTGCTGCTGCACCGCTGGGTCGCGCGCATCTTCGCCGTCCACGTCATCCTGCACTCCATCTTCGGGCTCTGCCAGTACGTGAGCCTGGGCACCTATGCCGCCACGGCGGCGAACCCGTGGTGGCGGTGGGGCATCGTCGCCACCGTCATGACCGTGGCCATCATGCTGCAGAGCGTGCTCTTCCTCCGCCGCCGGTCTTACGAGCTCTTCCTCGTCATTCACATCGTCCTCTCCGTCCTCTGCCTGGTCGGCTGCTGGTACCACGTCGTCATCCGCTTCAGCAACCGCATGGGATACGAGACCTGGCTGTACGTCACCTTTGCCGTCTGGGGATTCGACCGTCTGGTGCGCGTGGGCCGCATCCTCAAGGCCGGCGTGCGGCGGGCCACGGTGACCGATCTCGGCGCCGAGATCGTCCGCATCGACATCCCGGGCATCCGCTGGGCCGCGGCGCCGGGGCACCACGCGTACGTCTACTTCCCGACGCTCAACCCGCTGCGGCCGTGGGAGAACCACCCCTTCTCCATCATCCCGACGGCGATGCTGGCCGCGCCCGCCGCCCGCGCCCCCTCGGACGCCGACGACGCCGAGAAGACGGCCGGCAAGCCCCCGACGATGACGACGGGCGCGGGACCCGCCGGGAGCTACCGCAACGACGGCATGACCCTCTTCGTACGCAAGTCGGCCGGCCTCACCGGCTCGCTGGGCGGGCAGCCCTCGGTGCTGACGCTGCTCGAGGGCCCGTACCCCAACAGCCCGACGCGCGCCGTGCTCGAGAGCGACCGCCTGCTGCTGGTGGGCGGGGGCATCGGCCTCGCGAGCCTGCTGCCCTACCTGCGGCTGCACGCCAACGCGCGCCTGCTGTACAGCGCCCGGGCGGCCGACGCCTGCCTCGTCGACGCCGTCCCGCTGCTGCGCGGGCTGCCCGAGGCCGAGGTGCGCGTCGGCGCGCGCCTCGACCTCGAGGCCCTGCTGGCGGCCGAGGTGGCCGCCGGGTGGGCGAGGGTGGGCGTCGTGTGCTGCGGGCCGGCGGGCATGTGTGACGACGTGCGTGCCGACGTGGCGCGGCTGGGCAGGGAGAATCCCGGCGTTGCCCTGGAGCTGGAAGTGGACTCGTTCGCTCTTTAGTTGGGCAGGAGTAGCAATGCGGAGAGGTGGCTGGCTAAGGCAGGCTCTCCTACCAGTCTGCTGCACCCAGGTCCCTTGCGAACGATACAACTAGGCCGTTGGGGCTAACTGGGTGAACTCAAAAAGCCCATACAATGCTTAGGAGTGTACGTATTTACGTAGGCTTGATAGATCCGAGTTGTGGGAAAGGGAACGGAGAAACGGCGATCCAGACGTGCGCTCTTCTTCCAACAAACCCCCCCCACCCCCCCCCCAGTCCAAGATGCATACATACATACATACATACATACATACATACATACATACATACATACATACATACATACATACATACATACATACATACATAGCGATCAAAGTCGCGATCGCCATTTGTTTCTGTTCCTCTGTGGAGCTATTGTCCGCGCCGGCCCCATCGAGCCCGTGGGGCCCCGACGCCGTCGAGATTACACCACGCCAGTGATCTGGTCGGGGCTCCCCCGCTGATATGCTGATATCCTTGAATACCTTGGCTGGACACTGGGCTGACATGCGCTACTTCATATGAGCGGTCAGTCTCCATTTCTTCCGTGTCTGTGTCTGTGTCTGCGATTACTGCCCTTGCTGCTCTGGGTTTAGGCAAGAATCCTCCGAGACCATTTGAGCAAGTTTCCCGGTTCTGCCGCAATGGCAGATGCCGCATTTAGCTTTGCAGCTCGCTGCGCTGCCATTGAGCAGGCGCTCACGGCGGATCTGCCCCCACAGACGAGTCCGGTCCGGAAACGGCAGAACTGTGGAACTTCTGGCGGAGCGCCTCATCGAGCTTGCGAGCAGTGGAAGTGCAGTTGCAAAGTGACTTGTCTTTTTTTTTTTTTTTTGGAAGCGAGGTTCCGGAGATAAGCTCCAATAAGTACAAAAGAAGCGCCACCCGTTGGACCTTGAGCGCCGGACCATTGGTTCCTGCCGCTGGAGCGCAGGAACGATGGACCCCCTCCTCGCGGTGGCTCGGCTTGGCGCCAAGCCCACCCCCCAGATTTTTGACAAAGAACCCTGGATTCGGCCACGGAAAATGTAAAGTTTCCCGGCGGTAAGGTACATACAACATCACGCGGGCGGGCAAGCCATAATATGCTCGCCGTGGGGCGGCGGGGTCCGAGATCGCGGTCATGACCCAGCCCATCGGCTCGGTGCGCGGCATGGTTCCAGGATCTTATAAGGTAACCTGGGCCTCGGGGCCCGCCAAGGTCGCACAGCATGCGCTGGTTCTCCTCGCCAATCCTCGAATTAGCCATTTTCCACAATGACTCCGTTTCGTGCGCTCGCCTTCCTCGCCGCCGTGGCGGGCTACGCTCTCGGGCACGGCTCGTCGTTGTCGTCGTCGTCGTCGTCGCCATCGTCGTCGTCGTCGTCGTCGTCGTCGCCGCCGCCGCCGGTGAACTGCTCGACGGCCGGCCTCGTGCCGACTGTCGAGGGGCTCGAGGTGCTCTCGGCCGAGGCGCGCAGCGTGACCAACTTCACCTTTGTCAACCCGGAGATGGTGGCCAACGCGACGGCCGCCGACTACTTTGACTTTTGCAACGTCACCATCATCTACACGCACCCCGGGTGGGACGACGCCGTGACCCTCATCACGTACCTGCCCGCGCGCTGGAACGGGCGCTTCCTAGCGCTCGGGGGCGGCGGCATGGTCGCGGGCGGCGAGGCCCTCCTGCTTATCCAGCCGACCATCACGCTGGTGCTGGGCCGGGGCTTCGCCGTCTCCACGACCGACGGCGGGCACCCGAGCGATCTCGACGCCGGGGTCGACGTGAACCCGCCCTGGGTCTTTAAGAGCCCCGGTAACATCGACCTCGCGATGCTGGCCAACTTTGCCTCGCGCTCGCTGCACGACATGGCGGTGCTGGGCAAGAACCTGACGCGGCGGGCGTACGGGCGCGCCCCGGAGCGCTCCTACTTCTTCGGCGAGTCCACGGGGGGCATGCAGGGCCACATGCTGGCCCAGCGCTACCCGGCCGACTTTGACGGCATCGTGGCCGCCAAGCCGGCCATCAACTGGGCGCGCTTCTTCTTCGCCAACGTCTGGGCCAAGCTCACCATGGACACGGCCGGCGCCTACCCGACGCGCTGCGAGCTGGACGCCCTCTCGGCCGCCGCCGTGGCCGCGTGCGACGAGCTCGACGGCCTGCGCGACGGTGTCGTCTCGCGCGCCGACCTCTGCGCCTTCGACCCGCGCACCCTGGCCGGCGAGACCTTTGACTGCGCCGGCGCGCCGGCCACCTTCTCCAACATCTCGGTGCAGGTGGCGCACGCGACCTACGAGGGGCCCCGGGGCCCCGCGGGCGAGTTCCGGTGGTACGGCTTCGGCAAGGACGTCGGGCTGGATGCCAACGGGACCGGCCCCGCCGCGCTGACGTGCCCGGAGGACGGGGCGGGGGGGCCCTGCTCGGCAGCGGCCTTCCACATGTCGGACCTGTGGCTGCGCTACTTCTACGCCAAGGACCCGTCGCTGAACCTGACCGAGATCACGCCCGCGCGCTTCGACGACCTCTTCCTCGCCGCGGTGAACGAGTACGAGTCCGTCATTGGCGCGGCGGACCCGGACCTGTCGCGCTTCCGGCGCGCCGGAGGCAAGATGCTGAGCTGGCACGGCATGGCGGACCAGCTGGTGCCCGTCAACGGCAGCGTCCAGTACTACGACCGGGTGCTGGCGCTGGACCCGCGCGCGGCCGACTACTACCGCCTGTTCCTGGCGCCCGGGGCGGACCACGCGGGGGCCGGCATCACCGTGTCCGACGAGGCGAGGCTGGACTACATCATGGATTGGGTTGAGCGGGGGGCCGCCAATCAGACGCTGCGGGCCGCGGGCATGACGGGGCTGGGGGACATGGCGGAGCGAGACATCTGCATGTACCCGATGGTGCAGCACTACCGCGGCGGGAGTGCGACGTTGCCGTCCTCCTTCACCTGCGTGTAGAGGTAGGGGGGGGGGGGGGGGGGGGGTTGGGTTGTTTCGGCCCCGGCTGTCGCCCAGGCTGCGGCTTCAGCCTCCGGAGATAGACTAGAAGACCAGCCTTGATGGAGTTGGAAGTGGTTTGGGATAGCGCCTATGAGCGTGGCCATAGCCTGCCCGAGGGATGGTTATATAGGTACATTGGATACCACACATGCTTATTGATTAGGATTAGGAGCACTACTGATTGCATACTATTTTGTCTTTATTCACGACCGGCGACATATTTTCGTAGGTTAAAATCCTTGATCGCTTGAGCGATTCGGCGTGTACGGGCGTCGCGACGGCCGTTTATTTATGTACTACGGTTAGACGGACGGTATACTGCCCGAGACGTTGAGATCGCTTCGCTGACGAGCGAGGCAATTCTTTCCCAATACGGCAGTTATCTCGACGGCTGGGCGCCGTTAGTCTGGTCGGTATGGTGAATAAAGGTCTGTCTTATGAGACTGACTGACTTTGTTGCGATTCAAAGAACCATCACGGCTACCTAAACCTTTGCCGAGGGTCAACCAACCAGAGCGATCTTCTTTGCTCGCTAGAGTGTTTGACGTTCAATTGTGATTGATGTAACGTGCGTGATAAGCGAGTCGTACGGATAAGCGAGTCGTACACTTTCTTGGCACCGCTGCCTTTCCTACTTCTTTCACCCACCCTACCACCAACTTACCATGGATTCGCTTCCAGCAGAATCTCGAATAATCCTAGCCCTCAGGGCTATGGAAAATAATCTAAAACTCAGCCTTTAAAACACAACGGCAATTTATAAAATTCCACTAATAACCCTCTCTGATTAACGCGCTGGTAAACCTGTACAACGTGATACTCCAGCTAATTTATATAAGCTTACGGATTTAGAAGAAAATACGATTGTTTAGTATATAATTAAGTTATATACACGTGTATTCCACCCTTGGCTTTATTACGTAAAAGATATGGCTAACTGATTATTACACGAACACGATACCCCCCCTGTTAGTAAACGCTGGGCTTACAACTTTGTCAAACGCTAGCCAGAGTTCTAAACGCGTTTATCGCGTAAATACGACTACTAAAGGGCTAAATGTGAAAATCCAAAGATTATTAACAAGTGGTTTACCTTTATGTATAATATAAAAGCTAAGTACGGTATCTTTAATAAAGATATGTATAATTTTAATAAGACTGGCTTTATAATAAGTATTATTACTCCTATTATAGCAATTACTACCTTAGATAGCTGTGGTAAGGTTAAATAAGCCCAGCCTAGTAATCGAGAGTGGGTTACAGTTATTTAGAGGGTGAATTCTTAAGGCTGGGTTATCCCACCATTTGTCAGAAAGAAAGGGGTTCAGGGGGCCCTGGGCTTCCGGTCAGCGAAGCTGACTGGATGCCTGGCACCGCCTGAACGCCAGTCAGCCTCAGCCATGGTGTTGACGAAGCTGAATCCTACGAAGTGGTCTATAAAGAAGGAGGTTCTGGCTTTCAGCCAGAACCTCCACAAGCAATACAATGAAGCCAATTGCTACCCATCGTTTCCACCCATTCCTAGGTGCAGGGAAAACAACCGTGCCAAGACGCAAGGACGCCGAAGACACAATTGACGGCTGGAAAATGGCCAGGGCTGGAGGCACGGTGACCGTGACGGCCTCGGCTGCTTCCGCCCGCTTGATGACTAGCACCGGGCTGGGCCGAAAAGGCGGCGGCGGCGGCGGGTAGTCGATGACGGTCGTGGTGGTGGTGGCATCGCAGTTGGTAGCGGCACTGAGCGTGCTGGTGAAGGTGGTGGTGAGCACGGTAGTAACTGGTGTGGACGTCGTTTTGGTTGTTCGTGTTGCGGTGCGCGGCTGGTTGAGGAAGTCGATGCAAAAGGGGGTGGCAGTGGGGCCGAGACCCGTCAGAATCCCGAAGACGGCATCGACGACGATCGGGCCGGCCTGGGGAGCGGCAAGAGTGCCGGGGACGGCGAGAAGAGACAGGGCAACAGCACTCCGCATGATTTCAGTGTTGAGTTTGATTTGAGAAAGATGGCAAGGGGATAGCGCCAGGCCGGGAGAGCATCCCAGGGGATATGCCCCATCAAGTGTTTCCACGGAAAAATAAGCTTGTCTCGTCGTGGCTTGAACCACTAAACGCCATTGCATCATCAATGCTTGTTGTCGACTCAGGATCCCGCTGCACTGGCCATACTGTGGCCTCCCACCGGAGTTGGCACCCCCAAAATGCCCTGGAATCCGATCTTGCGCGGAAAGCTGCAGATCCAGGGGTCCAGATGTCAACACACGAAACCTCGAAGACGTGCCGAAAGCCCCCTCCCCTTCTGTCAACTCTGCCACCACTCGCCCCAACAGTTTCCAGTACGAGAGACAAAGGTTCAAAAGCACGACCGAACCAGGGAATTGAACATCGAATTGAGTTTGACCACACGCCGCCCAAAATGCAGGGTAATATCCCATACCACACTGTCGGGACCAACTCATTCTTCTCCCCAGATATTTCCCCCCCACAACTCAGCCTCCATCCTGAGTATCCCCACTCTCCGGATCCCCAGTGACCTCCATTGCCTTTGTCTCTTCAATATCCCCCTCCGCAGTTGTCCCTGTTGCGCCCGCATCCAACGGTGAGCCCGGAGCAACCCCCTCGAGAGTAAACCTGTGCTGGGGGTGAATCAGCTCGTGGTGGCCGTAGCACTTGAAACACAAGTCAAAGTCCAAGCACACATCGCAATGGTGGTAACAACCATAGACATCCTATCCATCGTCCCGTTAGCCTTGCCACATCTCAGAGCCAGCGGAGGTTCTTCATCGTCGCGACTCACCAAGAAACAAGCGTCACATCCGCGCCAGTCCGCCTCCGTCTTCTTTGTCTGCTCCGCATCTTTCGCATCCTTTGCTTCTTCAGACTGCGCGGCAGCGGCAGCAGTAGCCTCATGCAACGCCTTTTCGCCCACTCCCCCCTCCTTTTCCCCATCCGGATCCATCCAATCTGCCACTTCCCCTCCCAATCCGTAATAAGACGCCACATCCTTAGCAGTCCACTCCTCCGCATAGCATTTCCCCTTCCGTCTCCTGTCCGCGCCAGCACTCAGCAAAATCTGTACAATCTCAGGCAGCGCCAGTGCCGTTTCCGCGGTCTTGCGCTCCACCGCCTCCGTAAACTCTTCATCCGTCATATGCTGGCACTCCGGTCGCAGCAGAAACGACCGCGTTGTCCCTCTTGCCGCCCACATCAGCGGGGTCCACCCATCCACGTCAGTGGCGTTGACATCCACGCTGTGGCCGCGCGTAAGAATCTCGCTCACAACATCGACTTTTGCGCCGATGACGGCCCAGTGCAGCGCGGAGAGACCCATCTTGTCGCGTGCAGCGGCCACGATGTCGCTCCCTGGTGCTTGGCGCACGATGAGGTTGAGGCGAGCCGCCGAGTGCAGGCAGGCGAAATGCACGGCGGTGCGTCCTAGAGAGTCGCATAGCAAGGGAGGCGGTTTTGGGGTGTTGCCGCTGCCGAGGTCTGTGGGCTGAGTTTGCGGGTTGTCGTCGACGACGCGCGCGCCGTGCTCCAGCAGTAGGGAGATGACATCGTCAGGGCATCTCCAGCACGCCGTGTTCAACACCGTGCCGCACTTCCCGGCGAGGGTGTTGACATCGGCACCGCTGGCCAAGAGAAAGCTCAGCACCTTGGTGCGTGCTGTCTCGGAAAACGGGGAGGACGACGGGACGCGGGAGGTCATTCCAAAACAGGCACGCTGCAGAGGAGTACCATGCCAGGACTCGGTGCCGGGGGAACTGACATCGGCGCCGTGGTCGACCAAGGTCCGGACAATTTGGAGGCAGGAGAACTGGCTGGCTACGTGCAGCGCAGTGCCATCCTTCCGCCGGCAGGTATGGATGTCGGCGCCACGACGTATGAGGTACGCAACAATTTCGTCATTGTCGACATACGCGGCGCGCACCAGGGGATGGACGCTCTCCGGGTTGACGGGGTTGACGCTGGCGCCACGGTTGACAAGCATCCGGATCATGGAAAGGGGCGTCCTTTCACTGAACATGGACAACAGAGCGAGCGAGCGGAAGTCTTCTTCGTCATCCTTTCTTTTCTTCTTCTTCTTGTCCTTCTTGTCCGAGTCCTTATTCGGCTGGCTATCTCCGTTGTCGCCCTGCGCGCTGTCGTGTTCTTCTCCTCCTTGCGATTCGCCGTCATGATCATCGTGGGACATGGGCATGTCCTGGGGGTTGAGATGCGGTTGGTACTCAAGCAACAACTTGAGCATCGCCTCGTCGTCGTGAATCAGGGCCGTCTGCAGGGCAGAGAAGCATCCCGCCGGAACATGGTTGATGTCGGCGCCTGCATCCAGCAACGCGTGGGCTACGTCGGTACTCTCATGGCGGACCGCAAGCAAGAGCGCGGTGTCGGTAGTCTTTCTGGCATCGGAAAGTTCACGCTCAGTCTCGGTCTCAAGATGGGCGCCCTTCTGCACCAGGCTTTGGACGGCATGCAACCGACCTCCGAGGGCGGCTATCATCAGCGGCGTCCGCTGGCCGGGAACGCATATATTGGGGTTGGCCCCCTCCTCCAAGAGCAGCTCCAGAACAGGCTGGGATTTTTGGTTGGCAGCCGCTAGGTGCAGCGCGGCGAAGGAGTGTGACGTCCCAGTTCGTTCGAGCTTAGCCCCCTTTTTGATGAGGAGGCCTGCAATGTCCGCATCTCCTTTTTGGGCCGCCAGCATGAGCGGAGAGACGCCATCTTTGTTGACATGGTTGGGGTCGGCGCCACGGTCGAGTAGTAGCTTGGCGAAGGCCGGATGCGACGCCCAGAGCGAGATGATCAAGGCGGTATCACCGTCGGGTCCATTCTCGGCCTCGATGTTGGTCTTCTCCGTGGGCGCGAGCAGTAAGTTCGCCATTGAGAGGTTATTCCAGTCGGCCGCCATCCCCAGCGGTGCCATAACCGACGTTTTAGTTATGAAATTGGGGTCCGCGCCGGCAGAGAGAAGCTGTTCGCAGATCCCGCCGCCAAGGCTCATAGCCGCCGTCATCAGGGCTGTCCCCTGGGGGCCAGAACTGTCAGGGTCCACTTGTCCCAGTGTTAACAAGTGTCCAAGACATTTCCGAGAGCCATGGTACGATGCAACAGCAAGCGGTGACCATTCTGCCCCCACCTGAGTTTTGGGTGACGCGCCATGCTCAAGCAAGAATTTGACAGCGCTGTGTCGTCCACGCCGACAAGCCTGAGAGATCGCTGTCTCGTTATCATCATTCCTTGCCTCCAGAGGTGCCCCGCCCTCCACAAGCAGCTTCAGCATATCGTCTCCAGCGCAGGACAGGGAACAAGCTGCCCACAGAGGTGTGCAATCGGCCGATTTCGTCCGGGTAGCCGAGGGTTTCCGGGATATCAAAAGCTTAGCCACTTCGGTCCTGTTACCCCTGATCGCCAAGTAAAGCGGTGAAGCTACTTCCTCGTCCGTGTCCTCCAAGTCCACGTCGTAGTGATCGAGCAGATCCTGCGTGACATCGGCGAGGCCTAGGAACGCGGCCCGTCGCAACACATCCTTGTCTAGGATTACTCTTGGGGTCGAGGAGGCTTCATGCATGAGAGTCCTGAGTATGCTGCAGTGACCGCCGTATGCTGCGTATGAGATGGATTCTGCCAGCGTACGGGGTGATGGCTTGGTCCAGGCGGAAATCAGCACCGCAACGGCCTCCTGGCATCCTGAATTCGCCGCTGCAACCAAAGCCTCCCCAACAAGGACGTCGTGCTCATCGCTCGACTTGTCCATTTTCTCCAGAAGCTCTTTCAGCACCGCCACAAGCCCCAGAGAGGCAATCATGGGAAGAGGGCTAACAGACATGTAGCCGAGGCGAGAGAGTGGATCGGAACCCAGCCAAAGCCTCTGCGACAGCATCCGGAGGCGTGACGATTCAGACACCAGGTCGACACAGGTGTCGACGATGCGCTGCGCATCCCTGTCGCCAATGCCTGGGGATCCTGTTGCTTCTTTCGCGTGAAAGGCCCAATATTGCGTCGCATATTCCAGGAAGCTTGGCTCTCCCGGGGATATGCAAACGGCCAAAAGAGACTCGCCAATATCGGGCATGGGAGCCAGTCGTGGTGTGTGAGACATCAGGTACTGAGCACACACGTTGGTGAGTCTTGCGTGGGCTTCGAATGCGCTGGTCGCGTACCAAGCGGGCGTCCCGTTCACCGTCCCAGTAAGAATGTCTCGTAGTCGCGCCTGACTGAGGCTCTCGGCTGTGGTCAGCTTGTTGTGTCGAATAACCAACTCGCCGCTGAATCGACGATGTACATTGATAAACAGATTCCGTCGGGGGCACCCTAGCATGTCTGCAAGTTCCCATGTCGTGAGCGGTCGCGCGGCGAATGCGGCTACGTCGAGGATGGAGCGAGCCCAGTTTTGCAATGGCGGCCCGATGGCATTCAGGGCATTTCTCAAGCTGTCGAAGCCATCCGGCCGGTCCTGGCTTTCGTCGAGACTGACAATTGGCCACTGCGCGAGCGACCGCTCAAGGGTGTGGCCTGAATGAAACGTGATGATGAACCCAAACTGGCACTCTGATCTTGATAGCATCAGTGAGATGCGGTCCATAAGCCAGTCCGCGCCGTCCAGGCACTGATCCAAGTTGGCTATGAGAAGCACATGTCTTCCCGTGCGCTCCACCGATTCGAAGAGTTGAAAGCGAAACATGTCCCAAAGATCCTCGGTGCTGCTGCTTGCGAATCCGAGTCTGTCTTCAAAGTCGCCGCTGTAGAGCTCTTCACTTTCTGGGTCGTGCAGCCACATCTCTGTGATGAAGAAGCGTAGACATGCTGATGCGGTGTTGAGCCGGCAGTCCGCGGCATCAAACTTGAACATGCAGAAAGGCGCTCTTGGCCAGTCGATGTCTCCTGTCCGCTCTCGCGACCAAGACAAAAGATCGTCCGCTACCAATGATGGCCGATTCAGATAGCTGCTGCAGAAGCAGAGGACTCGACTGTCTGGTGAATGTCCCCAATCCCTCACCTTGTCTTGTACCAGGGCCCTGAGCTGAGGTGGCAAATTGACATCAGTTATGATTGCTGTGGGCTGAAAACGTGTAAGAGCGCTGTATCGCGTGAACCAGGGGGTTTTGAGGAGGCTTGGTTGGGTAACTGCTCGTTCGTGGTCAGTGGCGTTCTCCTTCCACCCTGTGAGCTTCGGAACTTGGGGCTTCCCCAAAGGCAGGTGTTACTTACGGAAGTCTTCGCCGTAGGCTTTGATTTGCGTAAAGCCCAAGACGAAAAGAGAAGCGGCATCATCTAGGTACTGTACCCTGCCCAGCATATCGTGGGGTACAGGGACAGTGTAGCATACCTCCTGTAGGTTTCCAATCATTCCCATCTCGTGACCAAAGATTGCGTGACGCACAGATTCTGGCTGCGTGCTCAAATAGCATGGATCCGAGACAACTGACAGAACCAGGGCCGACAGGAGGATCTGAGTCTCTTCGAAGGCGTCGTTCACGTCGTCGATCGCCCGAGCAAGACGGTTGGACCGGGTCATTGAGTCTCTGCATTCTAGGCTTGGGGGGAGCAGACGAAGAATCCGCTCTTCCAGCTCGTTGAAGCTCCTGTATCGGTGAGGGCACCCGAAGAAGGCCTGGGATGAAATAAGCACAGGATATCGCAAATGTTGACCTGATGGGACGAGTGTGCTGAACTTACCAGAAACTTGGTTGACAAATTGAGCTTGTAGTATTCCATCGTTCGGGATGCTATTACAAGGGCCTGTTCTCAGATAGGTATCAGCACAGTCAAGACCACTTTGTCGCAAGACTCCATCAGAGGGACATACATTCTTCATTATCATCCCCCCTATGTCATGACCTAGGAATAGCAGGGGGACTGTCTCATCCTGTCGAGCGGGGTTTCATGGTGAGTCGACCAAGTCTCACAAATCACCGGCAGATCACTCACCAGGGAGTGTCCTTCTCTCGCCTCCTTCAACTCACGTAGCAATTGACTGGCCACGGCGTCGAGTTGCTTTGCTGGATGGTCGTCTAGTCTGATTGGCTTTGGGTCGTATCGGAACTCGTAGATGCACGACCTGCGATAGCGCTCGAAGAGACTGTTCTCTAACCAGCCGGATTGTTCCCTTGGTGATCTCCAGGAAGGTTCGCTATCCTCCAAAATGCCATGGATGGCAATGACGCTGTACGTGATGCCTGCTGTTAATTTTCTGCTACCCGATGAGTATGGCGTTGCGGGAGGCTTACTCGAGGTTACGGGACCCATGATTTGGCTTTGCGAGAAGCCTCAAGCCCAACTCCCCCTTAGCTCGTTCTTCTCCGCTCAGCGACTCGGATCCCGTGGTGCAATTGTTTTGGCCTCTGGGGTCGGTGTTTTCGATCGCCTCAGGCTCTGACATCTTGACGTAAGTCAGTTGGTACTGCGCCGCGGGAAAGATGAGTTATTGCAAAAGTGTAGTGATTAGCGTGTCGCTAGGTTTTCTCCACGGCTGAACAGAGCACATCGATGCTCTCTTTCGGTTTGGTTCCTGGGGCCACTTGCGTGGTGTGACTGATCGGCAGCTTCAAGTGCTGCATTTCGCAGAGTCGAGCCCACCACAGGCAATCGAGACCGAAACCCCATTTCCTGATGAGGTTAGAGCGCATGCAGAATGTGGTGTGGCTCCTTGCAGCGGTGCATGATTGTGCTCTGATGAGGCTTGTCCCAGGCGGGAAGTATTTGCAGAAAACAGCTGATGTGGCTTTCGTGGCCCCCTCCATGGCTGCGTTGAGGGGTGGGTGGTGGTAAAATGCGTGATTGAGGGAGGTTTTCTCATGGCGCCTTGCAGGTTGCAACCACAAGGAAACAACATCTGTGGCAGTGGAGCGGGTCCCACTTCAAAACGATCGCTCCTTCCAAGCCAACAAGCGCACTGTCGGAGCGGGCCGAGGTAACGCAAGGAGAGTCACCCATCATCAATCTCAGCATGCAAATCATTTCAATTTTCTTGCGCTACCTCCAGATGTCTTCCCGGTCACTTCGGGACGAGTTCGGTCGCGCCCTGACCCAGTGGCACCACCTTCCGCTCATTCAGAGGCCGTTGCTCAACTGTGATTCCAGCTTGTCCGTTAAGCTCCACTTTGTCCAGCCAAGTCCTGTCAACTCGATCCTTCTCGTTCTTGTCCTCTGTGCCTTCGAAGACTGCGCGTGGGTGGAGCGGAATGCACGACGACCGGTTCGCCGACGTGAAGATGTTCTCCAACTCGGTGCGTATGTCTTTGCTTGTGTCCGCCTCCAAATCACACCAAAATGTATCATTGTCGTATCTTTCAACCAACATCGCAATCCTGATCTGATTCGGTACGCCAGAGGACTGCGATTTGTTTTCCCACAGCGTCCAGTAGGCCTGATTCATATGTCCAAGGGGGTTTTTGGCAGGCTCGACAACACGATTGCCCCACACCTTCTGGGAAGACTCGGTCTCTCCCTTGGTGACAAGGCCGTACTCGAGAAGGAGGTTGAGGTTGACGATGGCGGGGAGTGTAACGCCAGCTGCAGCTTGCAGCTTCTTGCTGGCCTCCCACACGACAATGCTCGGCGCGACGCTGAAGTAGGCGTCCGGGGCGATGTTGACGATTTTTGGACAAATGTGGGATCCCCGGAATGTGAACCTCAAGTTGGCCCAGGTGATGCGTCGTCCCATCTTGTTGGGAAAGAATCGCAGCTCGAGCACAATGAGTGTTGCCAGATTTTTGGCGTCGGGGTTGCGTCGGCCGTGGATGATGCGAAGGCAATTGCAAGTGATCTCGACAGCGCAATGCTCGCGATACCATTGCTCTGGAACCTCGCCGACAGAGCCATCATCGGTTTTGAAAGCACCACCATCTTTCGGAAACAAGAACAAGGAGTAGCTCGTCTTGTGTGCTGAGCCTGGGTCTTTGATAGACTCTTTTGGTGTCTCCATCATCAAAGGTACGCGCTATGACGCTCGGTGACATCAATCAATTGACTGTGCTGAGACTAATTATGGCAAGATGAAGAAAAGATCCAAGGTCGCGGTATCCAACTTTCAATCATCCTCATGCAGGTACTTCAATAAACTTGCCGGGGTGTCAATATGGAGACCACCAGCACCTGATGCTCGGTGCCTGGTGGGTAGGTGGGCAGATTGCGCTGAAATCGGGGCGCCCCCATCAAGGTTCCCATTGGCCATTATCGGTGCATCATCATCACACCACCTGCACGCTTTCGAGTCATCAGTCTGAGGGAGCAGTGGTCTAGACTGGCTGACACATTCTTGTTGCTTGTCTGCATCACAAATATTAGAACATCAAATCAGAGTCCAAGACATCGTGGTTCATTGTCCCACGTCACAACATTGATCCACATCAATCAACGCGCAATGGATCCCTCAGCACGGAATATCCCCCCTAACAGTTCAGCCGCCAGCGAAATGGACGATGAGTCGACTGACGACTCGCCCGAGGACATCCTTGATGATCTACAGCACCTGAAAGGCCTAGATGGGGTTGACCTGGACACAGAAGCGGGGTTGGCCATGTACATCCGAAATCATAGTGCTCGGCTCCTAGCTGTGAACGGCCAGGGACGAAATATCCTTCATTGCCACGCCCAGCAACGCAGATTCCGAGGACCCCAGATTTATGCGGTCATCGGCGGCATTTTACGCCTAGAACCCGACGATGGTCCGTCCATGATGACCCACCCGGACACCACAGGAAGAACGCCCCTTCACCACGCGATAATGCAGCAAAACTTTGACTGGATCGACCACATGCTTCAGCTACAGTACATCGACACGCCGCCAAACATCGACTGGCCCACCATCATCGGCCAGTCCCAACCCGAGGGCGGCAACTGCCTACACGGCGCCATCGCCTCCTCGCCCCAAACAAGCAGCTGCGCTGTCGCCTACTACCGCGTGGTCAACGCCCTAGTGGATCTTGCGCCCCCTGATGCCTTTTTGGCTCCCGACAACGCCGGATGCACACCGCTCCATCTCGCCGTGGATGCCTCAGGAATTCAATGCAAGGAACAAGTTTCGCTCGTGGAGAAGCTTCTCGAAAAGAATGACATATCTGGCGACGACCAACTAAACAGGCCGGGATACAAGTCCCCTTATCGATACTTCAAGGACAAGCGCAAAGACTGGAGAGCGCTTATGGCATTCAAGGCTGCGGCAGCAGCCCATACCAGCAGGGCAGCGTCCATCGAGGTCAGGGGCGCGGGCCAGAAGGCAATCAACTTCCGCAAGATGGAGGCCTCGACGGAACTCACCGCCCCTCGCCTGTCGCAGATGTCGGGATACAGCGCCAGCAGGTCCATGTCCAGCGGCGTCGGCACCGGCATTGGCCTGGTCCACCAACGTCCGCACCGTGCAGGTGGCAACGGTCCTGGCGCCAGCAATTCATCTCGCCCTTCCAGTCCGGCCGCGAACCAATCACGTCCTAGAACAGGAACATCATCGTCAGCACCGCGGGCCGAAGGGGACGCCAGGTCCACTACCCCCTTGGCGAGGGCTCCGGGCAAGAAACAAGGCACATCTCTGGACGAGGCCATGAAGTTCTCAACCGATATCAAATACGTCCTCAAGCTGCACTACCTGCGCAGGCTTCAACCGTGGCGTGCCGCCGAGGTGCTTTATGGCTTGAATCCTAAAAGTCGTATCCCCATCCCTAGTGCGTTTCTTCCTTGTCGCTGACTGGCTAACCCTCCCCAAACAGGCAAGCAAATCTTTCTCGACTTTCGAAAACTCTCAAAGAGTCCCGGGCCGGCCTCCATTCACGTCTTGAGCTTCCAGAGTCAGTATAAAAATCTTTGCCTCGCAAAGACGCTCAAGTACGTCTATCTTGGACAAGTGTCCTTCGTCGAGGGCATCGACGACGACGAGAAGCCACTTGTGTGCGACGCGCTTTTCTTCTTCACGTGGCTCAAGGAAGAAAAGGGCGTAAGACGGATCCTTCACCTCACCGTGGAGGACGGAGAGTTTCCCGGCAACAGCGACGACACGATTGAGAAGTGCCTTGAAGGGCTCCAGATCGAGAGACTGGATTGGAGACGTCGCGATCTAGGCGTGGAGGCAAAGCGGTTGGGCGATTCCAAGGTCAAGAGCCTTGTCCTCTGGTGGGGAGGCAGCAATGCAGTTCTCAGGGGCTGGGGCGACACGGACGGCATTGGCGTGGTGGAGACTCTGGAGGAAGTACAGGTTGTGTTGATGCATGTAAGTGAGGGGTCCACTTTTATTTATTTACTTACCCCTGATTACCCCCCTCCCGCTCCACTTCACTATGGGAGGTCACCCTGTTAGGCAAACAGCCTGAATGCTCTTTCCACCAATCGAAATCCAAGACCAAAGTTAACTTTTATAATAGGGGATCAAGATGACTGCTCGACGCACTCGCGATTTGCAAGATTTTAAGACCAAGCTGCAGCAGGTGCGCCTCGATCGTAAACTCGATCCCCTGACATATTCCGACGGGGAGGACCACAGCACAGATTTTCCGCTCATCGAAGACTCGAGTGACGGGATGACGGCGCACCCATCACAGCATACGGACCAAAACGACCATCACAAGTGGATAAGGTGCATGACAGACCTCGCTTCTCACATTCTCCAGGCGGGCTTCCCTGAGATTGCGGGGACGAGCGCTGCGGATGGTTTAGATCGCGGTATCAAGATCGCGATTATCGATGACGGTATTGAAGTGACAGACGAGGAAATCAGCGGTCGGGTGGTCGGCGGCGCCTCGCTCTGTTCCGGCGAGCTGGACAGGGGTGTCCCATATTATGAGAGCACCAGGGGCCATGGGACACTTGTCGCGAAGTTCATACTGCAAATCTTTCCACTGGCTGAGCTCTACAGCTTCAGACTTCAGCCATCGGCGCTGATTGGAGAAAACGGGAGCCCTCGGCACTCGTTTCCATATGAAAGTGCTGTCAAAGTACGTTCTCATGATGCCTCCCTTCCACCTTCTCTCCAGGTATTTTGGAACCACGGGGTATTATAACATGATGTCCAACACTGACTTCGTTGATTACCAGGCCATCGACAGAGCACACATGTTCGGTGTCGACATCATCTGCATGGCATGGGCCGTGTCCAGGTCAAACAACCAGGCATCCAACGAAAAAATGGAACACGACTTTAACGTCGTCCTCGAAAAAGCCAGCCGGCCAACCGCCTTTGACCAGACCGCCCTCGACAACCAACCCCTGAAGCCGACCCTCCTTTTTTGCGCCGTCGAGGACACGGGACTCGACAACCCAGACACCAGCTACCCAGGCTCCATCTCCCAAGGCCGCTTGATCCGCATCGGCGCCGCCACAAAAATGGGAAGCCCATGGTCCCACGCCAACAACGATGCCGACTACTTCCTCCCCGGACACAAGGTCGACGGCGGCAGCGAAGGGGAGACCTTCTACACCGAGGGAACCGACCACGCACCCCGGAGCCACCCCATGAGCGGGTCGTCCATCGCCACGTCTTTCGTGGCCGGTCTTGCCGGCGTCATACTGCACCTTGCGCGCGTTTCTGCTATTCTGGTGGACAATGAGCCCAAGAGGTACCAGGGTTATCTTGGCAAGGATGCCTACGCGGACCTGAGGACTCGGGGGCCGATGGCCTTGGCGTTTAAGAACATTTCGGCGAGTGCGGAAGGAAACAGGCAGCAGAAGTTTGTTCGCGTGTGGGAGAGGTTTCAGACGCTTTGTGATCAGCTTGAGGGACGGAAATCGGCAAAGGGGGATGAGAGGTGGGTGGCAATGGCTGATACGGTGCGAAATCTGGTTGATTGGTGACACTGGTATTGTACCCAATTAGTATAAACGAGAATTCAAGAAAATCAGCTCAGCCACAATGTAAATCTCGTATTGAGGCTGCCCAGGAGGCGCCCATCATGCAGGAACCGAGATTCTTCATCTTTTTGGTTCCAAACCCTCATGCGCACAATCGCGGTGGCGCTTCTCATTGTAAGCCTGGGATATCTGATACTCTGCCAGGTCCAGTTTAATGAGAACTACGGTGTTGGATATGCCATCGTATGACCTCACCACCCCTGAATCCCGCTCGTGATACTGACGACTGAGCCAAACCAAGCCGGCATTCTGCTCCTCTGGAACCTCGGCCTGCTGGTCAGGTTTGCCCTCCTCCTTGTTGGGAAGGTCCCCCTCCCTGGGTATGGAGAGGTTGGGTGGACAACCTTCTGCGACCTCTCCGGATTCATCGCAGGAATTCTAGGTGGGCGGCCCTTGAATTCCAGGGTTGGGGTCGCTGCCGAGAACTTCCCGAGCTCCTTCCGTCATTTCCAAATTTCCATCGAACCACCTCAACGCTCCTTCTTCCACGACAACCTCACCCCAGAAGAAAAAAAATCATCACCCCACACCCGCTACAGGATGGGCATCTCAGACATACCCCCTGCCGACACCCTGCATGGCTAATCCCGCTGCACACGGCACTGCTCGGCATCGGCGTGCACTGTGGGACACCACATACATCCTCATGACGCGTCGCGCGCTCGCGACAAAATCCTACAGCATGCCTTTGGTGGCGCTGGCCGCCAACTTATCATGGGAGGTGATTTACGTCTTTTACGTGTGCGAAGTGCCGCTGGAGACCTTCGGGTTTTTATTCTGGCTGATCCTAGAGACATTGGCCTGGTCTACACGACGTTGCGATTCGGTGCCGAGGATTGGAAGCACACTTGGCCGTGGGTGGGGAGGAATATTGCCTGGGTTCTCGGGTTTTTGACTCTGCTGGGAGGTGTTGCGCAGTATGTCCTAGCGGCGGCATGGTTGGGGAGCCGCATGTGGGTTCGGGACTGAAGTATGGGAAGTGGTGGAAGGGGAGGGAGGGGTATGATACTACCGAGTTGGCGTTTTGGTCGGCGGCCAGGTCATCCGCGGGGACAGCAAGGGTGATAAGAGAAAGCATCAGTAGATGGCAAGTGTCTTGGGGTTTGGCTGCGGACATCTATGAACGGAAACTGGATTCATCTCGCACACGAGAAACATCTTTAGCCTCACTCTGGCTTCTCAAGCCACTCCCTGAGCTTCTTGAGCGAGTACGCATCATGTTTCGCCTGCGACGTGAAAAAGATTTCCTCGTACCATCCAGGCGAGCCCAGTGACTAAAGACGTCCTCCAAACGGTTGACACGATCCAAAGTCAATTAGAATTGGAATCCCGCCGTCCTTGATCATAATGTTGTACGGGTTGATGTCGTTGTGCGCCAGTCCCAGTTTGTGAAGGTAGGCCACAGCCGACTCGAGAGCGTCGACAAACTTACCCTTGTCGAGCTGCGCAAACTCGGGTTCGTGGATATAGTCCATCAGAGTCTGATCCAGACGCTCGAGGACAATGGAGGTGATGCGGCCACGGCGTATCCGGCAGCCGAGGTACTTGATGATGTTTGGGTGGGGCGTCTTGGAGATTTGCTCCATGATGATCGTCTCCTCCAAGAGCCCTTTGGGGATAAAGTTGGAGCCCTTTATGCTTTTATAGGAATTGAGGCCGGGTCTCTTGATGAAGGCAGCTGTGTCGTTCAAATTATCAGGCGCGATGGTGAGAGCGATGTCCTTGGGACCTCGGGGTAGATTTCGCTGTCAGGGACGTACTCCAGAGCGGCGTTGTACTCATCGAGCGTGATTTCCTTTTTGGGCTTGAACAGTTGGCCGAAGTATAGCTTGTCCTCGGGAGTCACCAAGTAGAAGGTGACGTATTTTGATTGCGTGGCTCCCTGGTCGTAAGCCTCCAGGATATGGTGAGATCCCGAGGGGCTGTCACCACTGGTTTCTTCTCCGAAAGACCTTTTGTGTCGGAAGAAGCCATGGTGAGAATATGGAGTCGTCACGACAATGGAAATTTGGAAAACAGGGAGATGCGTTTTGTGATTTGTTTGAGGGTTTGCGCTGAAGAGGGGGCGGTGAGATTATGAGGCACCCTCAAACGACCCACTTTCCGGTGTTCCGCCAGATCTTGCCACCACCCAGACCACGAAACACGTTGATTGTGGAAAAGCGACTTGCCTCACCTCTGATTCCTACACCGGCTAATGATACGGCCGGCGTTGCGTGGAAAAAGATTGTGAAATCAGGATTGCGAACGAAGATGGCAAACGGTGCGAGGGACTGTTGAGTGATTAGGGGATTCTGGACGAACTTGAACGGATAAATGTACGAGGCAGTGCTTGGGCTACGATGATAACTTTGAGGAAGAACACAACTTCAACATCACAGGTTTCAATTGATGTGTTTCATCTCACGCAAATGCCCAAGGCAGCATGGATGGTAGTTCCGCAGCTGGATCTGCGGAAGGCATCGCCGAGGGAAAGATAAGACGGGCAGCGTGTCAGAAGAGCCCACGACTTGCCTCGCCAATATCGTCTCTCAAAACATGTTCCGTGCCGCCGGGAAAAGACATGCACCACCAGAAGCCATGATGGCGGTAGTGTTGTGGATAACGGCTTCCTGGCTCATTTGCAACAAGACCAAAGATCAAACTGCCGCCGATAGATTCTCTAGTTACTTTGAAAGAAGAAAGATTGTTTCTGCATCCACCTGAACTACCAGCCTCCACTCATTGGCCAACCGTTCCCATCGCTTCGGGTAATTTGGCGTTAAATCGTACAAATCCTCGGTGGCCAATGCCGTTCCAACCACCTGCAGCCTGGAGCTAGGAGTGGGGAGAGCATCCTCTTCGTCACCGGGCAAGACCTGTTGTCTCCGAGACGAACGACTCTGTCCCCACTCAACAACCCTAACCAAACAGGCTCGTTTCGATGACTGGACCCAGCAAACCAAATCCCCGGCTTGAGCAACACCAGAGGCAACACCCATACAGCGCTCACTGGGGCCGCCATATTTCCTAACCAAGTACACTCGGGCGTGCTCCAACGATGGGCTGTCGGAATTTGGCTTTGCTATGTGAGATAGGTTGCCAAGAATAAGCTCATGCACGCGTTGGCCGCCCAAAGCCCCCTCGACATACTCTTCTTGTGCAGAACCTGGTGAACCGCCGCCAAAGGAAGATGTCCAAATCACGCTGCTGCGCCGGTTGAAGCACCGTGTGTCCATCCCTGCGTCCTCTGGTTTCAGAAGGTAACGGAGCAGGATGTCGTGTTCTTGCTGAGCTGCCCCGGCTTCCTTCCCCGAAAACTCTCTCTGTACTGTACTTCGCCACTGTGCCGCCTCTCTGGGCTCGGACACAATGCCCGTCGTTGAGGGCCCCATGTGAAGAATGCAGCCGAGCGGCACTGCCGTGAGCTCGAAGATTAAAGGATGGGTCGATACGCTGTTGCGGTTGAGAACGGTCGAGTCGTAGCCAGCATCCCTCAAAATCTGGTCAAGAGGGTCATTGTGATCTGGCATGAGGAGGCTCCTTATAAGGTTCCCCGTCGGAAGTATTTCTGAATCTTGCTTGAACATGTTTCGGCTATTCATAAACACCATGGTATCTTTCCACACTTCGTATAAAGACTTGCTGTAGTCCATTGGAAAATCTGCGGCGTCCGAAGCAAGTCCAATGAGTCCGTAGATTTTATCCCTGGGCTCTGAACATTCTGCTTCTCTGTGGTCTTCGAGTAATCTTTTGAGCGCGTTAGCGTCGTTGTATTTCTCCCGGCGAAGGAGTCTGTCCAGTTTCAGAGGACCGGAATCTGCATCATGTGCGTGGCGGCTATAGAGGAGAATGAAGAGATTCCAAGCAAACGCCGAGCCTCTGAAGCAGATCTTTGAGGTTCTCAGCGAGCCCAATCTCCTGTAATATCCAGAGACGCTTCCAGTAAGGATCGACTCGAATGGCCGGTACAAGGTGCTTAATCCAGTCGTATTCCTCTTCATCAGTTGGAGAGGTTGACGGACGGCGCTGGATCCCAGTGACCAGGTATGGATTGGTTTGAACACCTGTAGGAGAGGACGGAACCTTTGACACGCCCTGCTTGGCGTACACCTGATCTTTAGCACGCTGATACTTGCGACCAAGCCACACCACAACAGCTTGCGCCCGGAAGTAGATCTGATCCATTATGCGAACCTGTCGATTCCGCTCTTGGGGCTCTCGCTGGTTGATGCAAATAGCATCGATCCAGATGAGCAGGCGCGTCTTCGTGGACCCTCGTTTATAGTCTCGGCGAAGGAATAGCAACGCGTCCCGGAGATTCTTCCCCACCACGAACGGGACTCCATTGAGAAGAATGGGCTCATCCGCAGTCTCCTTCTTCCACATGTACGACAGCGCCTCGTATTGAGGCTTGCTGCCAAACGTGGCCTCGGTCAGAGTGCAGACAATAGGGTCATTGTTTTTAACAGCAGGCTGGATCTCGATAAGCCGGAGGCAATTCTCACCGAGCTGGCGCCCTTCATAGGCAAGGGCGTTGTTGATCTTTTGCAGGCCGCTATCCACGGCATCCGGATTCATGTCGGTTCGCCGGCGAGACTGGGTTGCGTCCATCGTGGTTCGGTATGAGGGTGATTGTCTAGGTGATGGTGAAATTGTGCAGCTGCGCAGGTTCGCAGCCTTACTTCTTGGCCCAGATTTTATCGGGAAGATCACATTGGCTGATGTCTCAGTGCAGCGACAGACGCTGCAGAGTAGTGCTGCGTAGCTACGTGCTCCTCTTTTCCATCTTCATCATCATCCTGTGAAAATACGAGCATTGTTGTCTTATTACCGCAGCTTGCAAAGCAGATTCTACACCAAAGTCCGTCTGTTATCTGTCTTCACGATCAAACTTCAAATATTATGGTTTCGATAATGAGCTGGGCAGGCGCCAGCGAGCGCCAAGCACCGGGCAGCCTACAGCTATTTGCAGGCAGTTCTGGCTTTTGCTGGGTATTGCTTCTGGGTACCTGGCCGCTACATAGAGTGCAACAGAGCCACACAAGCCACAGGTCTACCCCCGTAGTCGTTCAAAAGTTAACTATAAAAATTGCAACACCTATTTCGCCTTTTATTGTATGCATCGGGGTGGTTTCGGTCGGCATATTGAACCTTTGATGCGGTTGTGGCAGTCATTTCGCACTTGACGCATTTCGTGGCGAGAACCACGAACCCCGCAAACCCCGCACGTCGGGCACTTCGGTGGCGTCGGGGTCTGGGGCTGAGGCCGACTACAAATTGAAGCACCGTGATTGGTACGTGTCTTGCTAGTGCGATGTGAAGGACCTTTCCTCCAATTGAGCGACGACGCGGGAAATGCTTGGTAGTATATGAAATGAGGAAGCTGAGACGAGAAAGAGGCCAA
Organism: Immersiella caudata; assembly: GCA_030512335.1. NCBI lineage: Eukaryota > Fungi > Ascomycota > Sordariomycetes > Sordariales > Lasiosphaeriaceae > Immersiella > Immersiella caudata. The sequence continues at coordinate 4,802,878 of JAULSU010000002.1, read as the reverse complement.
CTGAGTTTAATGGGGCGGGATTACAGGTGCCTCCTGGAATGACCACGTAGAGCCGAAGCTCTTCGAAGTTGGGACATCGTGACTCAGTAAGAGCGAGGGTTGACTCGACACGGTGGCGAATGCCAACATCCCATTCATCTCTTCCGGTACACGGTGCGGAATACCTCGGAATCTCAAAGTCGAGGCTGGTGATGTATTGGCATGGCATTGCGAGAAGCCATTTGTCAGCGCAGGGTCAGCGATAATGAACGGGGCGTGGCGGAGGGCAACAGATCCGAGCTCTGCGTAGATTTCTGGTTGAGGGGCGTCAATTAGGCTTTGAACAGGCCGGGCGGAGTCGGCTGGGTGAAACTCACTTTTGCAAGTCCACATGAAGGGTAGAGCGAAATCTGGGCTGAAGAACCCGGCCACTGCCTGATCTGGGCCAGGCCAGCATTTGCCTGGGGCCCGGAAGTTCCCGTTGACGAGGAAGGTGACGGCTTCTTCGAGCTTCATGGCTTCTTCTGATGAGATGGGGGCATCTTCCATCTCAATGTCTGATTCCGAAGAGCCACTGTCGGTTCCGAAGAGCCACTGTCGGAAGTGTCGACATCGTCCATGTCATCGTCAATGTCATCGTCAATGTCATCGTCGCCGTCCGAGTCATCATCCTATCCTCTTGAGCGGGAACGGCGGTGCTTCCTATCTTCAGGGACGGGGGCAGATGGGAAGACCCGCTCGACAAATGTTAGTCTCCTCGACGATAAGCAGCTCATACACCTGGTTACGCACCTCGCACGGGAAGTCGAAGAACGAGAGGGACATTGGCCTCAAGTTCGGCATCAGGTTTGGCACCCTGGCGCAATAATGCGCAAAGTTGACCGGCGGAATGCGGCTGCTGGTGGAAGCCGTTTTGGCGAGCAAGTGTCAGCAAAGGAAGGACCCAACAAGAAGCTGCGTGGTGCGGTGTGGAAAAAAACTTCCTTGGCCAGCGGTCGGACGACCACTTTATAGGCTAAGCGGTGAAGAACATTTTTAGGGTTCCGCATAGGTGGAGAAAATATTTGAGGCGGATTTGGATGTGGCGTTAAGAACGACGAGCATTGAACATTCCTGCTCGAGGTCGGAACCGAAAACACCACGAAAACTTCACGCAAGCAGGTGGCCGCAAAATCTCTGTATCCACCGTGACCGTAACACGGGTCGGCACACAGACAAAAGATCCTGCGGCCCATGGTATCTAACGCCTTTCTGCAGGTAGCGGCGCTGAGAAGGGCTTTGGCTCAGTTGTCACCTGGCTGTTGATGTCGGCCCACTCGCTGCCAAGTGACTCAGTGCAGGATTTCGCCGCATTACCGATGCGCCCTCACCACTCACCACAAACTTGACAGTCTTTTATTCTCGACAGCCAGTCGGTAATTTTGGAGCCGGGAGAATGGTAGATCAAGGCCATTCCCAGCCGTCCACATCAACGCAAGCCTTTGGGTGCTTTCCCAGAGTCCGCGCCCTACGGTCGCACTGCGAAAAAATATCCGCACCTTCCCGTGGACCCACATTGACAAGGCGCGCGGTGACCGGCAGCTTCTGCTACTGCGTGTTGTAACGTGTGTGATTCGCCCGGCGGCTTTTTGGAAGCTAAAAGACCGAAGGGCTGACGGATCGTGACATTTGTTTGAAGGATTCAGAGGACCCTAATGCGATTGGACTGTGCCGGAGTTCTAAATGCGATGGAAAGACCAAAAGCCGGCCCGGAAGCTTTCAGGGTAGCGAGTAGCATGCCGTTGGTCAGCTGGCCGCTCGGGAGGATCGATCCTGCCGCCAGCATTGAGCTCCGCACGACATAAATGCGAGGACTGCCCGGTCGAAACATTCTCCACTCCCGCCTCTGCAAACTCGAACAACGCGTTGCCTAGAAGAAATCGCAAAAATGACTGTGAAACCAATTCGTGTTTGGCTGACTCGTAAGTTGACATGCACCCGACAAGCGACTCTTATTTGACGTTCTCCAGCACCGGGACCCAACCCATGGAAGGTCATTTTCGTCCTCGAAGAACTCAACATTCCCTACGAAATCAAGAGCTTCGCATTCGCCGAGGTTAAAAAAAAGCCCTTTATCGACATCAATCCAAACGGCCGAGTCCCGGGTTCGCCATTCCCTTTTTCCCCCCCTCAACTTCCCCCAACCAGCATGCTAACACTCCTGTCAGCAATCGAAGACCCCAACACAAACCTCACCCTCTGGGAATCCGGCGCCATCATCACCTACCTCGTCGAACAATACGACACCGCCCACAAACTCGGCCACACCACTCTCAACGAAAAGCACCTCGTCAACCAATGGCTCCACTTCCAAACGTCCGGCCAAGGCCCCTACTACGGCCAAATGGGCTGGTTCAACGTCCTCCACGAAGAAAAAATCCCCTCCGCCATCACCCGCTACAAAAACGAAGTCCTCCGTGTACTCACCGTTCTTGATGGCGTCCTGCAGGGCCGCGACTGGCTCGTAGGCGACAAGATGACCATCGCTGACATGTCTTTCGTCCCGTGGAACGACAGACTGGATGATTTGCTGGTGCAGCCGCTGGATGAGACGTATGACGGGCTTCCGCATGTGAGGGCTTGGCATGAGAGGATGGCGGGGCGGCCGGCGTGGATGAGGACGTGTGCGATTAGGAAGGGGTTGATGATGGAGCAGGGGCTGTTGGATGCGACGGGGATGCCGGAGGGGTATGGGAGTATTCAAGAGTATTTGGCGGATTTGAAGGAGGGGAAGGTGAGAGGGTGAAGAGACGCGCACCTAAGTGGGAAGCTGCATGGTGTGCTTTTTGGGAGTGAGAGTACGTTACTCCTCTGATTCACACATGTCTGGCTCTTCAGTTTGGATGAGTTCTCAGGTTTA